>BSBN01001359.1:5830000-8330000 GCA_027924645.1 Cunninghamia lanceolata
CAAGTGATAAGGATTTGGCTCAAATATTAAATGATTTCACCATTGATTACTCCCAAAGAATGAAGTTAGACTAGACACAGCTATGAAACATGTAGATGATCATAGTTAGGAATTTCAAATGCGTAGCAAGAAATAAGCTTCCAATCTCAATGTGACTCTAAATGTAAACCTCCTTAAGACCAATAAAGTCGTAGAAAACACTAGTCATTGGCACAAAGTCCAATTCAATAATGCACAATTTGCAAGCTCTCCCTAAGAGTGCGACAAGCCATAATTGACATAATGCTTTGCAACATCCAAACAAACATATGGACATGTTCACAACACCTCTAGGAAGCTGTGATTATGCCACAAAGACAATATGAGACCCCAACAGTAATGTTGCACGCAAATTTTTATGATAGAAGTGCTAAAATGTACTTTCAAGTAGTTGTGGAAAATATATGAATATTGTGGCAAAGAAACAAACTTGCAAACACAAACAAAACATTAAAATAAATATTTTTGGTTGATGCAAGATTTCGTGTAGGCTTAGAATGCTTTTGCATCAGCCCACCATTTAAATTTGTTAGTTGTCCATTCCTAATCACCTTTTTGTTTTAATCTTTGAACATCCATCACCTAAAATTCTAATTATTTCCTATGCCTATTTTATGCTTTCAATCCCTTGTTCCCAACATTCTACTTCATGCCACTTCAATTCCCTTTTATTGCCCTATCTTTTTTTTTTGTCTTACTGATCCCCATCCCGTATGTCCCCTTCAACCATTGTCTTATCCTAAGCCCCTAACGCTCTACCCTTCTAGTTACACCTACGACATGCCACTTAACTCCCAACCCGTTGTCCACACCCCCCTTATAACAAATCTTGATAACACTTTTGCATTCCTCTTTTCATTTTCCCCATGCCCCATTAATTCCATTATTATTGCATTTCTAATGTAATCTCCACGAGAACATGTTTTCTATCCTAAGTAAGTTCCTATTTCATCTATCATCTAAGACACTTTTCAACATTAATTGACAACTAGATGACATGTGACACATGGGCATTGAAGATTTTAGAAGCAAAATATTATTTACTACTCCAAAGCCCTATTTTATTATCTCAATCTACATGATCAAATGGACAACTATTGGCAAGATTTGGATTACACATATAGGTAGAAATTTTGAAAATCCAATAGGGCAAGTTAAATCAAGTATTTATTGTCATTCTCACCAATTCATTGACTTTTTACAAATGAAATGAGAGTAGGTAGATTATGGAACTGGAAAAGTCTTTAGTGCTACTTAAGATGATAGCCCCATTAAAAATACACTATCTCTCCTATATATAGTTGTTAGATCTTTTGACAATTGTTGTTTATGATGTAGAATGTAGGAATCATTGTTCCTAACTTCTACCATTGGACCTTCCCAAAGGACATCTAATATCCCTAGAGACATCACATTGTGTATTTGACATAAACCATTTTGGATAGGAGCTAGCCATTTGGAATGAACTTCTCTTTGCTTAATTAAGTTATATGAGGACAGTGATTGGGATATTGAGGGAATTTTCTACTTACTAAAGCACCTATTTATTTTTGTAAAATAGAAGCATACTAAATCGCTCAAATTATAGAGAATTAAAAAGGCCCATTTGTTTGAGATGCCAAACATGGACGCAATGCAAATCTGGAAAGACCCTTTTTTATTTTGGTTGCTCTTAAGAATGCTCTCTTTTAAATGAGATATTACTTGATAAGTTGTCTTAATTATGAATCCCCCCAAAAGGGATTTATTAGGTTACAATAAGTTACTTTCTGTGTTGGGTATCCTTCTTACAATATTCCTTTGATATATAAAAGTATGGTAACGGGGGTTAACTCATATCACCTTAATATTGTGTATGCTTATTCTCTTACTCTCATTATCAAAAAAGTAGGGTACAATATTTTCACTTAGGGGTAAATTACCTTTGGAAATTGAATAGTCTGTATGGTTTTTATTGAGCAATCAATTGTATGGTTTTGATTGAGCAATCAATTGTAAGGAGATTCCTCAATCTATCATGTCAAACAGCATCCTTGGTGTTTTATGTATGACAACCATACTAATTATTGACCTCCTCATTGTAGGGGCTTTATCCTTGATTCCTATGAATAATACGGACCCCTCCTATGATTGTAGGAGGGGAAAATGTCAAGGACACTTACTATTCAGCACAAATACAAGTCTAGAGAATGAAAAGTGCAGCAGGATAAACCTGTTATACATTATTTAAACTTGTCTCATAAGCACTATCTTCTGCTGTCTCTTTGCTCTAATTAATGTCATAGACCATGCCCTATGAGTATGATTTTGTGGATATATTCTAGATAACCATGAGCATTTACTTCGGACAATCTTCTGTTGGTGTATTTAATACTCATACACATGTTATTTCTATAGCATAGAAATCCATAACAGTAGTCATTCTTGCAAGAAACAGAAAAACTGTTATGGATGAGTTTTGTTTGTGTGAATTATGTTCTTTAACTCATTCATAATCTTGGATGTTATTTGTTCATAGGAATTTGGCATTACCATAATTAGATTCTATTCATCTCTAATCTTTTGGATACATGGTTCTTTTTTATTGAATCAAATTGTCTATCAGCTTTAAAATTCCTTTGTGTTAATTTCTTGGCTATTTACATCAATAGGTCAGAAAAAACATGAATGGGCACATATCAACTCCATCTACATCAACAGCCCATATGTGTACAAGCCCTCGACGAAGTCCTAAAGCACTAACTAATAGAGCTAGTGGGAAGCAGATACCTCCAAGTCCTAGAGCACAATCTAATGCAGCAAGTGTGAAGCAGATACCTCCAAGTCCTAGAGCACAATCTATTGCAGCAAGTCTGAAACAAAGACCTCCAAAACCTCCTTTACAAGCTATTGCTGATGTTCAAAAGGAAAAAAGGCATGTTAGATTTTGACATTATTGTTATTCTTGCTATTCTTTCTTATTTATCTTCAAATATAGTTGAAAGATTTATTTAAATTTTACTTTTGTATTCTCTGATATTTGAACATATTTAATGTGATTATAGAAAATATGATTTGTTAATGTGATTCTTTTAGTTGTATCAGTCCTTTAAGGGTGCTTTACTAGGTAAATTCTAGTTTTTTAATGTAAATTAAAGTTTTCTATAGTTAAACTTGCAATCTTAAATTAGATTCAATGTTAAGGATGAAATCAGGAAATTTAACCCTTGTTTTACATGCAAACATTATGGGCCTAATCTTTTAATTTATTTCTTTTATGAAAGGCAAATCCAGATTCCATTGCTGTCAACACTGTAATGGACTACTCATGCTAACTTATTGTGTTTCAGTAAATAGTAAAAAAGAATGTTGTAGGATTAGAGGAGTTCTGCATGGTCAGAGAGTGACTATTTTGATTGATCGTGGGGCAACCCACAATTTCATCGATGAGGGCTTAGTGGCCAAGAGAGGACTTGAGGTAGAGGATTTTGAGGGATTTAATGTGATGGTTGCAGATCGGTTTACTATGACATGCACCAAAAAGATATCACAGTTGAGCATCATGCTAGGCAACCATAAGGTGATAGATGATTTCTATGTAGTTGGGATTGGAGAGACAGATGTGGTTTTGGGGATACAGTGGCTGCACTCTCTTGGGAAGTACTCCCAAATTTTTCAGACAATGGAATGGATAATTATACATATTTTTTACTTTATTTCAGTGTTCCACGGGGACCCATCCCCCCCCTAAAACCCCCTGTCCCCCCGTCCCGGACGTTTCCGAGACTTGGGGACGCCGGCGAGACGTCCCCCCGCCGTCCCCCCACCGCCGCCGGAACGTCAGATTCTTCAGCGAGACGGAGGGTACTTCTAGCCGTCCCCGAGACGTCCCGGGGACTTCTGGACGTCCCTCGAGCGTCTCGGGGACTTCTCGCCGTCCCCCGCGCTGGGGCTGCGAAAAGTCTTTTTTTTTTGGTTTTTTTTTTGTTTTTTTTGGGACTTGGAGCCCAGGTCCGAACCATAAGGGGTTTGTTGACCATTTTAAAGACTAAAAACTCTCAAAACACTTTCATTTTTCATTTTATGACTCAATATGCCATTTCATGTTTTGGCAGTTTTGCAACAGCTAGGTGAAAAATAGGAAAACCAGTGAGAATGTCATGTCCCCGTTTCCAGCCTGATCATCAAGTGTATAATGGATTAGCCTAGTCCTCATTCCCGGAGGCTAATTCTAAGTAATGAGGGAATGAACTGGTTTTTGACTAACTTAACCTTTTTGTTTTGCAGGAGCAAAGTCAGAAACCTGTAAATTGACCAAGTCTGGGAGTAGTTTCATCAACCCCAGTGATCACCATTGCCAGGCGCACTCCTTGACAAATCAGGTTCACTTTGGCGCCCAACTTCCAAAGCTCATTTTAGCTCTCAATCTAGCATTCAACTGAAGGCGCTCTTTGTGGTTTACTTCATCCAACTCAGTGCCCAGTTCTGAGATAAGCGAAGATGTTAGGAATAAAGTTTCAAAGATATGAAGTTGTACTTTCTGATGAGCGCCTAGGTTTTGAATCCTCTCAAATGGCGCCCAAGGATCTATCAACTGCATCAAGGCGCCCATCCTAGTCTTCATTGCCTGCAATTGGCGCCTAGCCCTAGAAATCCTACAAGTATGACTTCTGGCGCCTAGAAATGAAGTTTAAGTGAGGCGCCTCAAGGAAATGGAAGAAGTGAAGTGTCAAGCTATCTTTCTGGATCAAGATGACAACATTCGGAAGCTAGGCGCAATCTTATGATGTCACCACCTCAAATTGGCGTCTAGAACTAATGATGCATGACTCCAGAGAACTCATTTAGGCGCTAATAGGCATGATGTTCTGAACTCACTCCGATGCCTCCGGAAGTGAACTCTTGCATGGAAATGAGCCATTCAAGGAAGGGCGCCAAAACCACTGCAGAACTTCCAACACTAGACTTGCGCCTAAGTGTAATTGAAGATGATAGAACCCCAGATGAGGGCGCTGGATTAAAGGAGTGTCAAAAGGATTTAGATGGCAAGTGTTTGAAAGAATAAGTTTTATAGAACATCTTCCTTAAGATACCAGGCGCTGATACCTATTGAAACTACACCAAGTGTGCGCCTAAGGTAGTTGCAAGCCTTCCAGAACAGTTAGGGAACAAGGCGCTCCATCAGGAGGAGAGATGATGATCATTTGAAGTCTTAGGCTTTACAAATCAGTGGTAGAATTGGCTAAGTTTCACTAGGCGCACTTTCTTGTTCTCACAAACTCCAGAATGCATGAGGCGCCAATCCAAGGTCAAACACTTCAAATGGGCGCCTTGATCTAAGATTGGTTGTTAGGTCTATTGAATGAGTAAGGAACTTCTTCAAGTGAACTTCATCCTCAAGGAGATCAAGTAGAAAGTTGGAATTATCAAGTAATGATGTTTTGATACCTAGGCGCTTACTGAGTCAAGAATCCTCCATTTGAGCGCCTAGCATGGATGATTGATAGAAGACTTTGAAGTTAGGAGAAGTCACTTGAATGAACAATCAAAGTTGAAGAGGGAAACTCCTAGCATAGGTGCATGTTTGGTCAAAATTCCTCAATCCTGGCGCCTAAGATTGAAATCTAAGTGAGGCGCACTTATTGAGCATTTCCTACCTCATAGCGCCTAACCTCAAAATAGCGCCTAACCTCAACTCCAATGAGCGCCTCATGAGGATTGACTGAGTTGAGTGTCAAGGCACTCTTCTAGATCAAATTGATAACATTGAAGAGCTTTTTCCAAGTTAGGCGCAATCTCCAGGTGCAATCTCCTCAACTGGCGCATAGAGCAAGCAGGGCGCACTTTCATGTTCCAGACATCTCAACTTGGCGCCTAGCTAGAAGATAAGGTAGTTGTAACTACCTGAGCTTTCATTGGTCGACAGACTGTCTTCGGGATACGTGTCAAGGTCTCTGGATAAGCTTGCCAACTCAGAATGAGTCATCAGATGGAATATTCCCTTGGATATGTCCCTTGGGAAACGTGCCTTGGTTCCTCTTCGTGCATTGAAAAAACGTGCCTTCATTGCCTTTGGAAGGCCTATAAAAGGAGGAGCTCTCTCATTCATTTGGCACCCATGCATTTGACAAAATTCTCTCTGCAAAGCTGTTGAGCTTGTAATCTTGAGGCCTGCGAGTTTCAAGTGTTGGGGTGATGCTCCCTCAACTGACAAGGTGATGCTCCCTTGTTGTACTGTGAGGTGTTGACATTCAGTTGACATCATTGAGTTTGATTGAGTTGATCTAGTGTGCAAGGCATTGTAATCATCAAGGCTCCAAGGCCTGCTTTTGTAATTCCATTTGAATAAAGTGTAACTTCATGCCATTGAAAGCATTATCCATGTAATAAGACATTGTGAGTTGATTGAATCAAGTAATAAAACAAGTACCCAGCTTAAGGTTGATTCATTCAGATAGTTATCTTTGATGTATACTTTTGTGTTGTTGAAATAGTTGATGAGTTGATAGCAAGTACAATTGTCTAAGTAAGGAAAAATTTTGGTAGAATTAGTTGGGTATCTTACAGTGGTATCAGAGCTTGGATCCTGCCAGCCTTTGGGTTTTCATGCAAGAAGGTAATCAACAAAGTGATAGAACAAGGAGATACATTGCAGTTCCAGTGGACTCATCCTTACCCACAACAGGATACTCTTTCAGAAGCAATTGTAGCTAGACAGGCTAACATGGCTGAGGAAAGAAGAAGTAGGAGTCCACCTGCAGATGGTGAACGTGCAGCTAGGGAGATGTTTAGGAACATTGCCGCTGAACAACAACAAACCGCTCAAATATTGCAACATGTCCTACAATCCCTTCAAAACATGAATCAGGGTGAAGCAGCTGGACCAGGTCGTAGGGATGCAGCTAGACATGAGAGGCAAGAACGACATGTTGATGATGATGCTGGTAGTGCGGTTGGTAGAAGAGTTCGCACACGAACTCCTACAGTTGATAGGCCTTTAAGACCAACCTTCCTTCCACCACCACCTGAACAGGACAATGAAGCTGATGAAGAGTTTGACGAAGAAGGACCAAACAATTTTGAAGATGAAATAGCTCTCTTTGCAGATCTTTATGCTAGACTTCCGGAACGTGTTCGAGATATGATGACTTTCAATGAATATTGCCGACAGAAGAGGGAAGATAGAGACAGGCGAGGTAGAACTAGAGGCTTTCGTCCTAGAAGGGATGATGATACAAAGGAGTATAAAGAAGCCTTGAATCGAGTTCCCATTCCTACCTTTGATGGAAGTGGTAAGCTCAGTGCTAGAGCTTGGGTAAACAAGCTGGATACATACCTTTCACTTAAGCCATTGACGGAGAAGAAGGCAATTCAATTTGCTACAATGCATCTTGAAGGTTTGGCTTATGAATGGTGGCATCATGGCCTAGTTTCTCAACATCATGATAGGATAAATTCCTATGATGAGTTTGTAACCAAGTTGATTCAGAGGTTTGACAGAAAAGACACCGAAGTGTACTATCGTGAACTTGCTCAACTCAAGCAAGAAGGAAGGGTTGTGCAGTATGTTAATGACTTCCAGAAGATCGCAGTAATGGTACCTGATATGACTGACCGAAGAATCACTATGCTGTTCATTGAGGGATTGAACAATCAGATCAAGCCATTGGTAAAGGTACAAAGGCCGGCAAACCTGGAAGAAGCAATTGACTTTGCTCTAGATCTTGATACTACTCCTGTATATCAGCCAAAGAAGAAGTTTTATAAAGGAGTTAGCTCTACCCAAAGGAGACCCTCTTTTCCTCAAAAGATGACTCAAGGTTCATCTGCAGCTGAAAGAGACGAGCTAAGAAGGAAGAAACTTTGCTTTTCTTGCAAGCAACCTTGGGAACCAGGACACAGATGTCTTGGTAAAGGTAAAGCACACCTAATTGAAGTTGTCTCTGATGATGGAAGTGAAGAAGAATCGTTGAGTGAAGAAGAATCAATCCAAGGTGAAGAGGAGGTACAACCAACTCTTAAAGTTGTCTCAGAAGAAACACCTGACAAAATAACATTAGCAACTATCTCAGGAGTGCCTAAGTATCATGCCTTCCGCATTAGAGGAGTTGTGAAGGGTCAGAGAGTCACCTGCCTCATCGACAGTGGTGCTACTCACACTTTCATAGATGAAGGTTTGGTAGCAAGACGGGGTCTAACAATTGAAGACTTTGAAGATTTCAAATAGCTGTTGCTGATGGATTCCTAATGAGTTGTACCAGAAAAGTGTCTCAACTACAAATTCAGATGGGAGATTATTCTTTACAGGATGATTTCTATGTAGTTGGACTTGGGCATATCGATGTAGTACTTGGAGTACAATGGTTGCATTCACTTGGAAGAATTGTCCAGGATTTTCAGAAGATGGAGTTAGAATTCATGCATGAAGGAAAAAAGATTAAACTGAAGTCAGTATCTGATGGAAATCCCAAAGTTGTCTCAGCAAAACGAATGGAAGCATTATTCAGGCATAATGACATCGAATGGGCAGCACAGGTTTGCATCAAGGACAACCAAATCCTCTCTGCTGAAGAAATTTATCCTGCAGATATTCAGGCAATGTTGGATAAGCATGGTAAGGTGTTTAGGGACATACCTCCAGGAATACCTCCTGATAGAGGTTTTGAACATGTAATTGAATTGGAGGATGGGGCGAAACTTGTTAACATTGCACCCTATCGGCATCCAAGACACTTCAAGATTGAAATTGAGAAGACGATCAAGGAATTGATCGATATGGGGCACATAAGGCCCTCATCAAGTCCATTTGCATCATCTGTGGTGCTAGTGAAGAAGAAGGATGGAACAATGCGGATGTGTGTTGACTATCGCGCATTGAACAAGAAGAACATCAAGAATAGGTATCCAATACCTAGGATTGATGAACTCCTTGATGAATTGCATGGAGCAGTCTATTTCTCAAAGATAGATCTTCGATCTGGTTACCATCAAATTCGTGTCAGAGAAGAGGACATTCCAAAAACAGCATTCAGATGCCATTATGGACATTATGAATTTATGGTGATGCCATTTGGATTAACAAATGCACCAGCTACTTTCCAGTCCTGCATGAATCATGTGTTCAACAAGCAGTTGAGGAAGTACCTATTGGTTTTCTTCGACGACATCTTGATTTACAGCAAGACATGGGAAGAACATCTCCAACACTTAGATGAAGTATTGAATGTCATGGAGAATCAATCTTTGTATGCAAAGATGTCTAAGTGTGATTTTGGCTTGAAGGAGATTCTGTACCTGGGTCATGTGATAGGAGCAAATGGAGTTAAAGTTCAAGAAGAAAAGATTGAAGCCATTCGCAATTGGCCAGTTCCCAAGAATGTGTCGGAATTAAGAGGTTTCCTTGGCCTCTGCACAAGGTAAGTTTTTATGACTGTTTTTTGAAGTTTTTTCTTTTTTTTTTTTGTTTTTTTAAATTTTTTTCTAAGTTCTTAGTTTTAGTTTTTCATGTTGAATCTTACAATGGGCATTGAAATGAAAATCAAAACATGAATATGCATTTGCAGCCATGGCTGCAAATGCATATTCATGTTTTGATTTTCATTTCAATGCCCATTGTTTTTTTAAATTTTTTTCATCTTTCCATCAAGATTTAAGTTTTAAGGTTTAACATCAAATTTCACTTATAGAATTTATTTGTTTATTCATTATTGCAGTATCATAATGAGCTCTCATAGTGATCCTGATAGTGGAAGTGAATATGCTCCTGAGGCTGAGGGGAGTGACCATGGGGTTGAGCTTGAAGCCAATACTAGTTCCATGGCAAGTGAAGCAACTAGTTTTGAGTGCCCTTCTGCACTACTGGCACTGTATGCTAAGGGTCCTTTTGATCGCAAATCCCCTCTCAAACAGTTTGCAACAAAATTACTAAACAGGGACGGGTTACCATCTGGTGGCACAAGGAGGTGGAAGTGCAACTTTTGTGCTCTAGAGTGGTTTGGGAGCATCACTAGAGTTAATGCACACCTTCTTTTCATTAGAGGAAAAGGTGTAGACATATGTTCTTTTTTGGCAGCACCGCAAAACATCAAATACAAAGTTGAAATAAATAAGTTATGGGGTCTTCCTGATGATACTACAGTTGCACCTGTGCATACTACTTTGCACCATAGGGCACATCTTCAGCATAGCCAGCCACAGAGTTCTAGCCATACTTTGCAGACGAGAGTAGGAGGGACACCAGTTTCTTCTTCCAGTGCCTATGTAGGAGAGGGGAGGGGGAAACGGAAATTGCAAACTCAAAGTAACCCCATAGCAGATTTGTTTAAAGTGCAGCTCAAGGATGACACAGATGATGCCATTGGCAAGTTCTTCTTTGCCAATGGCATCCCATTTCATGTTGCTCGATCTCCTTATTTTAAGGAGATGATATCGATGGTGGCAAAGACAGGACCATCATATGTGGCACCAGGTGAGACGAAATTGAGGACCACGATCTTGGATAAGAACTATTCCAAGATCAATTTGTTGATGGAGAAGATGAAGGAGTGTTGGGTCAAGACAGGATGCAGCATAGTCATGGATGGATGGACGGACATTAGACAGCGACCACTCATTAATATCATGGTTACATGTACTGAGGGCCCATATTTTCTTAAGGCAGTTGATTGTTCAGGGCATCGCAAAGATGCTCATTTTCAGTTTGAGGTCCTCAAGGAGGCTATTGAGGAGATTGGGCCACAAAATGTGGTCCAAGTAGTGACAGATGCAGCACATGTGTGCAAAGCTGCAGGGAGACTTGTTGAGGCAGCTTATAGGCATATTTGGTGGACTCCATGTTGTGTGCATGCCATGAACAATGCACTCAAGGACATGGGGAAGATTGGTTGGATTAGAGAAGTGGTAAATGATGCGAGAGATGTGCAGATGTTTATCTGCAACCACCACACATCACATGCACTCTTCAGGACCTTCGCTAAGAAGGAGTTCGTGAAACCTACTGATACGAGATATGGTTCCTATTTCATTCTCTTGGAGAGAATGATTGAGTTGCAAGAGGCATTGCAACTCATGATTATGACAGCAGAATGGAGTAGGTGGGCCGAGTCTAAGACAGAGCAGGGTTTGAGGGTGAAGGATACGGTGAAGAATGATGTGTTCTGGGCAGATGCAAAATATATTGTCGCCATCATTACACCAGTTTTCCAGGTAATCAGGTATGGGGATGCGGATGGATCTAACCTTGGAGAGGTGTATGAGTGCATCGATTCTATGCTTGATCAGATGAGGACTGTTGTGCGACAGAGGGACCCCACATTGGCATTCTACCATGAGCACATTCAGCCAATCATTCACAGGAGATGGGAGAAGCTCAACACTCCCTTGCACATGGCAGCTTATGCACTTAATCCTAAGTGGTACTTGACTAGGCCTGGTAGAGTGACACCGATACAGGATCCGGAGGTGAAGGCGGGGTTCTTCAGGTGCATTGAGAGGATGTATGATGATGCAGATGCCAGCACGATTCGCACTGATTGGGGCAAATTTGCCACTCTTAGGGGTTATTCAAATGCGGCCAAGATGGATATGGTAACTATGGCGCAAGATGACCCAATTTTGTGGTGGACTTGCCATGGATTGGGATCTTTGACTACCACTCTAGCCATCCGATTGTTATCTCAGGTTTCTAGTTCTTCAGCTGCCGAGAGGAACTGGTCTACATATAGCTTCATCCACTCTCTTAAGAGGAACAGACTTACCTCTAGGAGAGCAGAGAAGCTTGTGGCTGTACATAGTGCTTTGCGTCTCATTGACCGCAAAACACTTGTGTACAAAGAGAGTCCAGCAGCACGATGGGATGTAGAGCCAGAGGAGCCAGCACAGATTGATGAGGATGCTTCAGTTTCAGCTTCAGATGCAGGGCTGGTTGGTATTAGTTTGGCAGAGCTTGACCGCGAGGATTCCAGTAGTTCGAGTGATGAGGAGTTTGGGGACGATTAGAGGCCTCCCTTCACTACATTTTGATTTTTGCATTTTGTAGTTTGTACTTATTTTGATATCATCATATGCTACTCATTGTAACCATCTTTAAGACTTTATGATACATTGATATGATATTATGATGTGACATGTTATATTTTCCGTTTTCGATATAATAGAAACTAAGAAATCTCAAATTCGACAATTTCATTTGTCTTTTACTATTTAGTAACTGTAATAGACTAATAGTCTAATAGACTAATAGTATTCAAGTATTTAAAATGTTAGTATTTGCAATTTTGCTAGTTTACTAATTTCAATTTGCCATTTGAAATGTTATTCTTAACTAGTTATTCAAGTACCATATGTATATCAGTGCCGCCCCCCCGCCGCCCCCCCACCGCCGTCCCTTCGCCGTCCCCCCGCCGTCCCCAAACTTAGACCCTTTGTCCCCCCGTCCCCGAGACCCGTCCCCGACAGGGGACCCGTCCCCGTCAGGAAACTCCGTGGAACACTGCTTTATTTTTTCCTTTTACATATTTTCTTTTATTTTCATTTATATTGTTTTATATTATTTTTCATATTTTTACTACTTATATATTTATATTCAATTTTTTTCTTTGTTTTGATTATAATATTTGTCTTTATTTATTTTTCTCGTCTTTTTTATTTTCTTTTTTCTCCTATTTTTGTTTGCTTATCTCTTTGTGTTCCCTTTTAGGCCTATCATGTGTCCTTAATTTTAATTCGCCTTTTTTCCCCTTTCTTCCGGTGTACTTATTTAATTTGCTTTCAAATAAGACACCTTTCATTTATAATTTCTTAATTCTTTGGACTTAGCTTACCTATTTTTTAATAATTTTTGGCCTTTTTTTTTGGTTTTGCCTTTCTATTGATGTTGGTTTTTCTCCAATTTCTCTCCATCCTACCCTATTTATATTAATTCCCCTGCAAGTTTATTATGCATTCTCTTCTAATTGTTCTATCTTGATGATGGATCAGGCAGTCTGATCCGAAACATTGATATGCAAAAATCTAAAACACAGTTTAATCTAGAAGAAAACTAACAAACTATTATGGACTATGGAAATATCATGCTCCAGAATGGAATTGAAGTTCAAAGCAGATGGGAAAAAGGTAGTACTTTGAGGTATGTCTAATTGAGCACCCAGAGTAGTCACTGCAAAGAAGATGGAGGCTCTTTTCCAGCATGGTGACGTTGCATGGGCATCCCAATGGTTTATTTCTACAAAGACTTCTTTGGAGGATAAGGGAGCTTATCATGTTGATATCAAAGTTCATTACATATATGCATTTCACATTTTCTCATTTCTACCATATAGAGATTTCCATGATATACCTCGGAAGAGTCTTTCTAGTGCCTGATCGTTAATCTACTCTACTTCACGCACCCCATATGAGTACAGTTACGTTAGGGCGTTGGTATAACGAGACGCACTGCCATAGTCCCAAGGGTTTCATTGCTACATCCAACAATTCTTCACCTCTTGGCTCAAGGGGCTTCACGCTATACATCTGGCGATACTTCACCCTCTTGAGAGTCACCTATCGTTAAGCCATTATAATAATAATTAGGTCTACGCAACCATAGGCCCAAGGGCTTCACGCTATGCAGCCGGCGATACTTCACCTCTTGGCTCAAGGGGCTTCACGCTATGCAACCGGCAATACTTCACCCACTTGTGAGTCACCTAGGCTCTAGATCCTAACCGCCCTTCCCTAACTCACCACCATACTCGTAGGGTGATAGATAGATTAACGGTGAGGCTACCTACTCTCGTTTGAGTATACCATGATTAGAATTATGATTACCATCTTGTTGATTGCCATTCACATTACTTGGTATCATACTGTCATAACCCGTTGCTTTCTGAACTAAAGAACATCTCAAATGAGGACAAGAGTAAAAGATAATCCATCTTCATAAGCAAAGACGATGATGAAATTGGCAATAAATCATATTGATCCATGTTGAAGACTCCTGCCGTTGAAGAAATAAGTAATGGCAATGATGCAATTGAAGGCTGCGATTTGTTAAAAGAAATCGATTAACATTTGTTAAGTGGTGGTTTGTATATGCTACAAAGAGGCAGCCGATTGTTAATGAATAAGACAAATTACTAAGTGATATTAATGAAATAAAGCCAGCGCGTATCCTAAGAGGTATGACTAAACCAAGAGTCATGTCTCATTAGAAATTAATGCTATTTAAGGAAGCATCGATGACGATCAAAGGGGGCATCGAAGATACGCAGCAAAACACAAGGTAGATAGAAGAGTGAATAACACATCAATAACAACAACGAATCATAAGGGATCGATCACCAAAGAGAGCTGCGATTCCTTCCTTCAGCCGATATCATTACTTACTCTTTATCGCAGCAAATAACAAGTATAAACTCCAGAAAGGGGCATCCATAATATTACAGTGACAGCGCCCCTGTCATACTTTCGGCCGCTTTTATAATCAGAAATCACATCATTGCTGATCATTATCGTAGCACATATATACACAGAAATTATCATCATTCCTGCAGACCGAACTACATCGATTCAGCCACGAAATCATATCAAGGTATGTCAATTACATTCAATATCTCTTTGCTGCATTATCTTGTTTAATGTCTAATTCAATGATATGATAAGTGAAATTCTCATAATTCTCAAGAGGTTAGATATTACATGAAATAAGACATAACAGTTGTGAAGCATATTAAGCAATAATACATTAGCTTCATAGGAGAGGGTGACTATGAGATGTCCTTTAAGCCTACCATGGGTAATCAGTGGCCTTTGTCACAGTTGGTACAAAAGGTACCCCTGGTGCAAAGGATTATTATATAGCGGCCTTTGTCATAGTTGGTACAAAAGGTACCCTTGTGCAAAGGATTATGATATAGAGGCTTTGGCTACAGCAGGTGCAAAAGGCATCCCACGTACCAAGGATTATCATAGTGGCCTTGACTCAGCAGGGTACAAAAGGTACTCCTCAAGTCAAAGGAAAAATAGTGGACCCATGATGGTAGTTGGCATAGAGTATCATATCACTCCTCTCATATGAAACTAATGATTAATGCAAGAGTAAGGATAGAGAATGTGAAATATAAACTGGTAGTGAACATGACGTTTAATGATAGAGAATGTGAAATGCAAGATGATAGTGATCATGACATTTAATGAAAGAGAATATGAAATCTACATTGATAGTGAACTTAAGATTATTGAGGGAACATGTGAAATATATAATGATAATGATTATAAGATTAGTAATAGAAATGTGTAGTGATCATAACTTATAAGATTGTTGATAAAAGATTTGTGAAATGTATATTTGCTGTTAATCATAAGATTATAAGAGCAATGTTACTATATGTTTTGAATACTTCTTACATCTATTGCAAATAGTTGAAATCAAAGAGGGTTTAGTGTACTAATGTTCTCTTTTTGCAAGTTGAAATTTGTGAACAAGGTTGAGAAATTTTGATTTGTGACAAGGGGACATTACACATACAATATTCTTCCTTAGAGGAATAACATTCCATCATTCTAATATGAATATAAACATTCTTATGTTATAAGCATTTTTATTCTATCATGTTATAAACATTTTTATTCAATTACGGTTTCCATGCCACTAGGATTATAACATTCCTATCCTATCATGGATAAGCATTCTTTATGATAAACATTCTCATTCTATGATGGACATTGTTATTCTATGATGAACATTCATTCTATTATATTTATATTCTTTTATGATAAACATTTGTCTATTCTACTATGATAATCATTCCTATGCATTCATGTTTGATTTAGAACATTCATAGTCTAATTATTATGAGACATTTTACTTAAGATAATGCACATACCTTGTGAGGTCGATAATTCCTAGTAATTCCTTAGGCTGTATCAATGGAAGTCCACGATCTGTGTAATGGAATTATATTTCTGAGAGCTGATCTGCGATTCTTATGAATGAGATGATATTCATTTGATGAATGATATTTGCTGATATGTATTCAATGAATTGAAATCACTAATGATCTGAGATATGCTGCTGTTATGTGATTGGATGAGATGATTGTTGATATCAGATGTATTGAATTGGAGTTGTGATTCAATTGATGATTCTTGTTGGCTGCCCCCGATCCATATATATATCTTTGAGAGTACATGTCCCCCTTGATCGGTTGCTTCCCTTCTTGTCTTAACACAATCTTTGATTAAGACTAACTTAATCCTCTAAACCGGCGCTGCCTTCTTTAGACTTTTGTCTTATTTGTTAAGTGTTAGGAGATCGCCGATCAGCCTTATCTATTATTTTGTCTTTAGCAATCGATGGCTTAGATTAATAGTTTGTCATCCTCAGCTATCGCCGATTATTATTGTGGTAATCCTGATGATCTTTTCATGAATGACAACAGCGACGGCCTTGGTAATGGCATTCTTCCCTTGGCACGGTATGATGATATCCATGTATGTGCTAATCCATCTTCCAATGATGGTCTCCATCAAAACCTGTCATGCTTCTGTGAGAGTCATGATAGTGTAATACAAACAACAATGCTCCTTCGACAATCTTGGTGTAGATAATCTTATCATTCCAATCTTCAATTGGAATGAGATAATTGATTTGATGTGGGACATGACACATATCAAAGATATATCCAATGTATGCTCAGTCCATCATATACAACATGAAGATGTTGCAGTCCGTCTCATGGTCTCATCTTTCAAAGGGAGAACTCTTCAAAGGTTCAGGAGCTTAACCCCTGCTTCTATACATACCAGGGACGAGCTGGGAGAGGCCCTCTACAAGCAGTTTGGTGAGAGGGCAGACAATGTTTCATTGCTTGAGCAGTTGATGACCATCAAGAGGGCTCCAAGTGAGATGCTGGTAGACTTTAACTTCAGATTCCTGAGGACGTGGGAGAGAATTCCAGCAACCCTCATGCCATCTCCACAAGGTGCTTTCTTGTACTTTTTAAGAGCTTTTAAATTCTGACATTGCAGTGATGATGCAATCAATGGGTGCTAAAACCCTACCAGATGGCTATGAGACAGCTTTGAAGGCTGAAAATTGTTTAATACAGGCTGTGAAAATTGCTCCCAGACCTCTTGTCCCACTTTTTCCGGAGCTGCCTTCCTCATCCCTACAGTCCATTGTTGCTCCTATCCCAGAGCCTAAAGCTTCAACATCCTCTCTTTCTCAAAAAGAGAGCGATCTTAAGACCCTAATGTCCAATTTGACCAACAAGGTGAATAGTATAGCTATTCAAACTGCCCCCAAATCCTATCAGAACTATAACCAAGGGCAAACATCTAATCAGAATTGGAACCAAGGGTATAATTCTAACAGAAATCACAACTGGAACCAAGGGTACCAACCAAATAGATACCAAAATCCTAACCCTGCACAGCCTTTGCAAACTATTAGACCTATCCAACAAATACCAGCTATAAATCCAGTTAGGGCTTTCGTCCCTACACAAAATAACCTGGCCCAGGAGGCAAATTGGTGCTACCCTTGCAACCAACCTCACAATCAGTCCTCTTGTGTTATTGGTGCACAAGAGAAGGCTTTGATGGTGCAAAACTTTCATTCTCAGCAGGCGTCATATTCAGAGGCAGCAAATAGCGACCTTGAAGTTCAAAATGAGGCTACCCCTGATGCCAGTATGATGCTATGGATTGCGGAAGACTTTTGTGCTGTCAATCAGCCTATGGACAGTGTTGTTATGCCTATTGCGGACAACATTAGGTCAAAGAAGAGGCAGTTGGAGGCTAGTCCCATGCCTGCTGTGCTACAAAAGGAGCTTGTTCCAAAGGCAAAGGTGGCCAGTGCCACAATTCCAATTCAGAGCAGCAAATCAGCTGCTACAAAAGAAATTCCACTAGGCTTAAAAGTGCCTGAACAAACTACAAATCAACCAAAAAGGGGAACATGGATTCTCTCTATGCATAAGGCAACCACTGTTCCATTAAATATTGTGGAATAGATGAGGAAAACGAATATCAATGTTTCCATGTGGGAAGTAATGTCTATCCCTTCCCAGAGAGATCTATTACAAGAAGCCTTAAGGCATTTCCCATCTGCCGAGTTAGCAGCATCAGACTCACCAACAAAGTAGAAAGAAAAGACTCCTGCCAGTCTTATGCAACCAAGTGAAGGACAAGTACAGTCAAGAAACCATCTCCTTTCTACTTGTCTTTGATCATTGGCAAATTTTTAGTACACAACTGCATGATAGACTTTGGGGCTAGTGTTTCAGTCATGCCCAAGAAGATAGCGGATGCATTAGGCATCAAGTATACCCCTGTTTCATCAGGAGTATTGCAATTGGATGGCACCTCAGTGAACACTGTAGGAGTGATCAGGGGACTGGACTTGACTCTACATGCATGTCCTAACCTAACTTTCAAACAAGACATTTCAGTCATTGATCTTCCTCCTTTCTTCGCTATCTGTCTGTCAAGAGATATCACAGCAAAGGTAGGTGGCTACCTTTCTTTTGACTGGTCTCATATGTTACTGAGAACTAGATATGGTACACGATTCGCCATCAAGGCTAAACCAATTTCAGAATATCATGTGGAGAATTACGACCACAGCCTAGTGAACCCACATGTGATGATTCAGGGTGAGGAAGTGCATGACTTAGAACCTATTGAGGCAGAACCTTCACCTCTTCCTATCCTTGACCTATTTTTAGATTAGTGGCCAGGGGATCATGGAAATTTCAATCCTTATGATACCACTGAGGCGATTGACCTGGGCAACTACATGATCCATGAAGGGGATCCTTCAGTCCCTTATGTACTCAAGCCAGGTGATGACTCCATAGGCCCGTGGAAGATGTTTTTCGATGGTACAAAGTGTAGAAATGGAGCTAATGCAGGTGTTTTGCTAGTCTCTCTGACTGGTAAGAAGTTGCATTTTGCTCATAGGTTGCATTTTTCTTGTATGAATAATGTAGCAGAGTATGAGGCATTGGTTCATGGCTTGATATTAGCAGAAAAGAATAAAATCAAGCATTTGGAGATCTTTGGTGATACTGAATTGGTGGTTAACCAAGTCAGAAAGAGACGTGCTACAAAAAATCAGCTTCTAAGAGCTTATAGACATAGAGTTTGGGACCTGTTTGAGAGTTTTGATGCTCTCAACCTACAGGTGATCCCAAGAAAACTGAATGTTGATGTTGATCAATTAGCAATGGTGGGAGCTTAATTTTCCCCCACCTATAGATTTGTTCCAACGTCCCGATCAGCATGTGAAAATGGTCACCAAACCCTTTGTTCCCGACAATGATATTCATTGGCAAATTTTTGATAGTGATGAGCAGATCGTATGCTTCATCCAGCATGAAGCCGAGTTCTCTTAAAGGGCGCAACCGAGGTTACAAGAATCCTATGGTGATCAGATCATCCAGCTCAAATCAAACAAGCTGCCCAAGGGTCTAGTCACCCTGGAGACCATCTTCAGCCATGATGACGAGTTCAGGGGCGAGGAAAATAACATGACCTTCAAGAAAGAAGATTACCAAAAGGTGACTGTCGCCCAGGACAAAGACTTACTGCTAGGAAAGGTATGCGGCGATGCAGAAGAGCAAGGATTTGTAAGACTTGCCCAAAAGTATAATGATGTTCTGGCATGGACATATGAGGGATCTGAAAGGATTCAATTCGGATGTGGCTCAGCATGCCATTGATCTGGATCCCAATTGCAAGCCAGTTTGCCAAAAGCAGCGACCTATAAATCCAAAGATCGAGCCATTCATGAGGAAAGAGCTTGCTAAGCTCATACAAGCAAGGATTATCTTCCCTATTAAGTATTCTACTTGGGTTGCTAATCTAGTGCCTGTGAGAAAGAAGAACAGAGAGATTAGGCTCTGTGTAGACTTCAGGGACCTGAATCGGGCTTCTTTGAAGGATCATTACCCTCTGCTCTCCATGGATCAAATTTTGCAAACAGTTGCAGGGGCAAAGAGGTTTTCATTATTAGATGGCTTCTCTGGCTATAATCAGATCTTTGTCAGGGAGGAGGATAGATTTAAGACGACATTCACAACCAAATGGGGAACCATGGCATATGCAAAGATGCCATTTGGTCTGTCTAATGCTGGTGCAACGTTTCAAAGGGTAATGGATATTGCTTTCAAAGGATTTATAAACAGGTTCATCCTGATTTATCTAGATGACATCATAGTCTTCTCCAAGAAGGGAGAAAATCACATGGAGCATCTGGAAAAGGTTTTCCAAAGATGCAGGGAGTTTGGGGTATCTCTGAACCCCAAGAAATGTATTTTTGTTGTTGCCCAAGGTAAGCTTTTGGGTCACATAGTGTCTGAGAATGGAATATCCATAGATCCAGATAGAACATCTGCCCTCCTTTCTCTTCCCCTGCCTGCTCACAAAAAAGCTTTACAATCATTTTTGGGGCAGATCAACTTCGTTAGGAAGTTCATTCCTAACTGCGCTGGCTTGGTGAAGCCTCTAACCCTTATGCTTAAGAAGGATGCAATCTTCAGATGGACTAAAGGGGGGAAGAATGGTTTTGAGAAGATTAAGGAGGAGATTGCCTAGGCGCCTACTCTCATGAACCCAAATTATGAGGACTTTGTCCCCTATGCATATGGAGGAGAGAGTATTATTGCTGCTGTCTTGATGCAGCAAAATGAACATGGGCTGGAGCAGCCTTTGGCCTTCTTGAGTTAGACCTTGAAGGATTATGAGGTTAGATACAACCCCATGGATAAACAAGTATTTGCCATTGTTAGATCTTTAAAGAAATTCAGATATATGTTGGCAAATAATCATATTAAAGTTTTAGTTTCTCATCCTAGTGTGAGAGATTACATAATGGGGATAAAAATTAGTGAAAAGAGAGCCAGTTGGGTCACAAAGATCCTGGAATATGATGTGGTCATCAAAGCCACTAAGTTGATTAGAGGCAGAGGATTGTGTGAACAACTGACTCAAACATCAGTGAGTGAAGTCGATTCATCTTACCATTTGAATGAGAAAGAACCTATAGCTGAGCCATCAGCTATGAGTTCTTGGATAACAGAGATGGCTAGTTTCCTATCCATTGGTGAGTATCCCTATAGACTGAACAGAACCAAAAGAAGACATTTCAGGCTGCAGTCTATCCCTTATGCTTTGGTAGATGGTGTTCTGTTCAAGAGAAACTTAGATGGAGTCTTACTGAGGTGCATAGAATCAGATCAGGTTGATAAACTTTTTTGATGAGTTTCATGCTGGCCCAACTGGCGGCCATTTCTCTGCTAGAGCTACAGCAATGAAAATAACAAGGGCAGGTTACTTTTGGCCCACATTATTCAACGATGCCCATGTATGGGTAAGAAGATGCAAAGAGTGTGCTCTCTTTGCAGGAAAGAAAAGATTAGCGACACTTCCACTCCACCCTATTCAGGCTGATCATCCCTTCTTACAGTGGGGATTAGACTTCATTGGCATGATAAATCCCTCCAGTGCTGGCCACAAGTGGGTTTTGACTGCAACAGATTACTTCAATAGTTGGGTTGAGGCAGTCCCACTCAAGGAGGCCACTGAATCATCTATCATTGATTTCTTGGAAGTAATCATTACAAGGTTTGGAGCTCCTCAAACAATTATTTCTGATAATGCAATTTAAGCATTTACTGGTTTTAGAATCGCTGATTGGGCTCTTAGATATAATGTGTTCTTGAAGGCTTCATCCAATTATTACCCCCAAGGTAATGGGTTGGCTGAATCTACCAATAAGAACCTGATTAGGATTCTGAAGAGGACCATGGAGACAAACCAGAGACAATGGCACAATAGGGTCAGATTAACTCTTTGGGCTGATAGGATCACATACAAGAGAGACATTGGGAACTCTCCTTTTGTTCTTGTGTATGGAAGAGAGGCTAGATTACCTATATCCTTAGAACTTCTTGAATTGGATTTGACTCATCAATTGGAGTTGGAAGGAGAGGATGCAAGGTCTGTCAGGATGGTTGAATTGACTGAACTAGAAGAACAAAGACAGTCAGCCATGATCGCATTAGAAGAACATCAAATGTAGACCAAGAGATATTTTGATCAGAAGGCCAGGGTCCAAACCTTCAAGGAAGGTGATCTTGTTCTGAAATGGGATGCTAACCGAGCCAAACTAGGAGGCCACACCAAGTTTGATGCACTTTGGAGTGGGCCTTATGTCATCATCAGTTGCAAGCAAGCAAATGCCTTCATTCTCTCAAGGCTGAATGGTGAAGTTCTACTGATCTCAGTGAATGGGATCCATCTCAAACCTTACCATTAAGGTTGGTATGAGGTCTTGTACATATTGTTCTAGTTTATTTCTACTCTAGGTTTACTTTCCCTAAGTGCTTTTGCACAGGCTACGTTGTCATTAGGAGAATGAGTACCTCTTCCCTTTTGTGTGTTTTGGAGGCAGGTTTTAGTTGTTTTGACCCCTTGGTTCCTCTCTTGCACTCCATGCCCAATGGATGCTAAGGCCACCGATCTAATTGTTTAGCAGACAAACATCCTCGAGAAGTTGCGAAAATGTTGTCATATTTTGCCTAGCCCCAAAATATTCTTGTTTCCCTCCTATCATAAAAATCAGATCAGAAGAAACCTAAATAGGAGGTAAAACCCTTCAAAATCCCGTGTTTTCCCTTGAAAAAATCCCCAAAATCTCGTGGAAAACCCAAAAATCCAGGTCTTGGCCTTAGTTTTTACCTGCTTTTAGCCTTTGTCGGCAAAAAGTTAGGTTCCTAAACTTTCAAAAATCAAAATTCACTAAGGCAGAAGGCGGGCTTTACCTTGTCGGCAATTTCAAACGGTTTTGAACTTTTCATAGGTTCAAAAATTAGCGGTTCTCTGACTCGGCTTTTCCCCGACAACAAAGGATGGAAGGGCAAACATCAAATTTCACAATGGATTTAAGTCAGGCTTTCCCCAAGTCGGCGAACCCAAAAGTTTTCGAAGCTTTTATCATAGGTTCGAAAGTTCAGAAGTTCGGCGACTCGCCGACTTTCCGACTATGAGCCCCTTGTGCTTCGTCTTGCCTAGTGCAGTCCCTCTTTTTAAGAACAACTTTGTGCACGTGTTCCACTTTGCTTCGTGGTACAAGGGATACATGGTAGTTTCCCGCTAGCCCGCGCAGAAACATAAGGGAAAAATAAAGAAATGTGGTGGCCGTCGATTTAAAAAAGGGCAAATCTCATCTACGGCCCAGATTCAAAGAAAACTCCCAGGCATCCCAAAGGCGGTAAAATGCAGAGCCCGACTATTCAAAGGTTTCAAGTGATGAAAGATGCAGAAATTCAAAGGGTTGGAGGACTTAAAGTGTTGTAAAGGCTTTGCTTGGGATTTTTGTCTCATCTGCCATCAACAGGATCCAATCTTCTCAGCTGCCTCTTAACAGATATTCACTGCATTGATTGTTGCAGATCAATGAATCAACTACTCGCATTAAAGACGGAGAAACATTTTCATCTGCCTAGGCTCCAGATGTTTTCTACAGTTAATTCTTGCAGACAGTCATCCCTTCAGATGTAGATATTTTTCTGACAGAGCCCATGGGACAATTTATTGTAATCTAATTAGGTCAGGGTTTGGGATCAGATGATATATATGCATAAATGTAAGATGTAAAAAAGGTTGGAAAATAGTTAGTCTTATGCTTCTGTATTCCAAACATAACTTTTCTCTGCTGTAACTGTGCCTCTTGATCAATACAAATGATGTTTTACTTTTCCATGCTGTTTTAACTCTGTTTAGTCTTAGAATTGGCTATTGTTTGTGAATGTTTAATTCTTGGCAATCCATTCTCTACCTTTATTAGAATCTTCATGATCTATGTAAGTTTATCAGTTGTATTTCTTCATTTGTGCATCTGAGCTCTGTGAATGTTCTCATATTCAAACCTGGTGTATCACCTCCTTTTAATTTAAGTTTACTCCCTCTTCCTCTTTTCATAACCGGTGGATAGATTAGGTTTAGTCTTAGGCTCGCTGAATCTGTCATTCAGCAAAGGAACCAACCTCTCTCTGGAGATTCGACCTCCATGTAGGGTCCCACACCTGGAGTTTGTCTCAATGTTTCACTAGATTGTTGGAGCCCTAAAAGCCTTCAACACTGGGTGCAAATCTATGTGACAACAAGAATCTGTCTGCCCCTACCATAGTCTGCAAGATTTGGTTCATGGATGGTAGAGGGTAATGGTCTTTCAAGGAAGCTCGATTCAGATCACGAAAGTCTACACATAGACTTACCTCACCATTTTTATTCCTCATTGGCACTAAATTAGCCACCCAGGTGGAATACTTGATGGGGAAAATAATTCTAGCTAGAATGAGCCTTGCTAGCTCCTTCCTCATCAAAGGCTCGATTTTGGGGTTTACAGGCTGTTGTCTTTGACGAACAGGTTTGGTGTTGGGATCATGATCTATGGCATGTTGGGCAACATTAGGGTCAAAACCCTTCAAATCCTCATAATGCCATGCAAAAACATCACTGTATTTTTTGGGAAAGATGAATAAAATTTTGCTGTTCATCATCATGACATACCTTTCCCAACAATAAATCTTTGTCTTGGGCGATAGTGTAATATCCCTGATGGATATTGGCTATGATTCTGTATATAGCTCTGATACCACTTTAATATCCACTGTCTTGCAGATGCAATATCTTCAATGATCCCTGTCTAAAATATCTTGACTGTTGTAACTCTCTACAACTTCTTACAAACTCCACGCAGGCAGATTCAACATCAAATGGCAACCCAGTCCAATCATATATTGCTGTGCATGCAGATTGTTGACTCAATCCAAGGTGAATTCTAATAGATATTTGATTGGAAGAACTATTCCATTCAATCTCCCAAAATCTCTTTGAGTGGTGGCTAGACTGTATAAAGAAGTTGCCAAATATGAATGACGTCTCCACTTGAATTCCTCATGCAAACACAAACTCTTCAAAGACTTATCATTTTTAATACCTAGCGATTCCTTTTGATATTATCTCGTGATCCTTTTGAAGCTGCTATTCATCAAAATAATGAATATATCTCCTTATAGTGGCTGCGTATGATATTTGAAGGAGAAGTTGCATTCCACTCTGCAGGCCACGATTACACTTATATACAGTGCTCCTCAAATATGTGCTGCGGAGTCTTTAGTCTTCATTTTAACCTGTCTTGCAAGCTCTTAATATCCTTCTCACGATTCTTCCTTATGCGATGGCTGGGACACATGGACTTCTTTCTGTTTGCTGGGTTGATACTTTTGTTGCCTATTTAAATATCATATAATCATCATATAAATCTGCACATAAAATCTGGGAACCACGTATCTCTTGAAAGCAATAATTAAACATGTAGATGCCGACTAGATTTTTCTGTCGGAAATTGTTCCCTCTTTACCAGCATCAAAGGAAACTCTAAAACCATATAAACCCACGGAGTCCTTTTCCTTGCTGTGATTTACTATCAATTATATATAAATTTCCTTGTCTTCAGATGTAAAACACAATAGTAAATAACTCTTACCTCTGAGTGGAATATGGGACCCACCGTAACTCCAATTATACCCACTACTTGCTTCAAATAAAATCCCAAACACAAAGACTCTGCTGAATGCAACAAGGGACCCACGAATGCTTCTTATGCCTCACGAATGATCTTAAAACATATGATTTATTAATAAATCTGTTGATTGGAACTTCTGTCAGACTTGGTTCCCTTTGAGCCAACAAAAACATATATATATACATTCAAATCTGAATCATATATTTAATCTAAAATGGATAAATCTCTTTAAACCCCAATTTTATATTTAATGAGAAACATTTACTAACAAAGCTGCAATTGGAATATATATTTATAAAACTGAAATATGAAATGCAATGAACATCAATCTTCAATTGCCAATAATGGTCTCCGACAATCAATCGATATTCTCCAACCACAGAAAATCTAGAACAACACTTTGAAGTACAATTGTGAAATCTGAGTGATTTCACCTCTATGATTCACCAAGGGAACATCTCCTCGGCTCAGCAAATGCAAGGGAACATCACCTTGTCAATCAGCTGAATACAATTTGTCAAAAGACAAAACACAAAACCAAGCATAAGCATCTGAAAAAGCATTTAAAATCTTGATCCTTGACATAATCGACTTGGGATTCAATTTATGAACTTGCATTTAAAATGCTCCTCTGTTCTTGCTTCAATCCACAACTACCTCATGTGCATGCATTAAATGATGATATTTGCATTTAATAAAAACCCTCAACCACTCCAATGCAAATATTTAATAATAAAATTTGCATTTAAAATATTTTCAAAGCTCAATATCAAATTAAATGCAATCATTTAATTTCCACAAACCCAATCGACCTCATATTCCATTGATCCAATGCAATCATTTAATAAATAAATGTTGCATTTAATATATCCTTCCTTCATGTTTGGCGGCCAGCTATGAATCATATGCAATCATTAAAAATCAAAACCAACCTCATAATTGAAATACAATTCCAATATTGCATTTCCCATGTAGCTCAAAAACACACTTAGCTCATAATTTGGGACATTACAGATAGCAACATTTTGATAGTCTTCCTCTTTGAATGAAATGTTCTTTTTTCTGCCTCTGAATTCATCGTCACTGAAAATGGCCCCAAGAGTGACTAATCCCTTGGGCAACTTATTTGTTTTCAGTTGCATAATTTGATCGCCTACCCCTCTTGTAGTTTGGATTGCACACTTGATGAGAACTCAACTTCATTTTGTATGAAGTTTATGATCTGTTCATTGCTGTCAAACATCTGCCAATTCACATTATTATCGGGGATTGAGGGTGTAATGTTCCCTTTTTAGGTGACTTTCATGATGGGTGATTTAGCCTTTATCTCCCGAAGACTAATTGATGAAATAAGAGAGAAATTATTAAATTAATTATTTTATAAGGTTATTACTTAATTTTAAATCAAAAGGTAACCTTATATTTAATTAATTTAATATAGTGACTTAAAATACAAATTATATCATTAAAGTCACTAAAATAAAATAATATTACTTTCTAGAAGCCTCTTGAAGTGGGATTAAAAAAGTATAAAGGAAGGGGCAAGGCAAGCTTCCAAGCATCGGTTATTGTCATTTGCATTTGATGAATTATTGTGGAGCCAAGGGTTTCTGCAGTTGTTTACATTATCTTTGGGAATGAAAACTCCCATTGATAGCATAATTGAGGTGGTGAAATATCCTCCGAAGGGTTGCAATTGAGGAGAGGATACATCAATCCTTTTAGTGGAACTAAATTTTGTGGCCAAAGGCCAATTTTGAGAGATAGTGAATTGGAGTAGTTGGAGAAGCATTTTGGTTGATTAGAGTCATCATCTTCATGCTTGTTGGGGACGATTTTGGAGAATATAATATTCTGATATGAATTTCCAGTCACATATCAGCTAGCTGGAGAGGGACGATTTTATTCATTGAGGGCTTGAATGGCATCGATTTCTTCCTGGGAATTAGGCGCACCATTCCTTGAGGTCCATTGATGATATTTGGAGCTTATAAGGGACGAAAGGAGCTGCTAACAATTTGTTACAAGCATTCTGATCCAGAGCAGGGGCGGCACCAATAAGAGGTCGAGTTCATCATTTTGGAGAGTCTCCTTCATCAACAAGAGCTATTATCAAGTCTTCAGCTCATCCATAATTGTTATCAGGTTCCTCTTGCCATTCGTTGCATATATATATTGCATTCTAGATTTAATACTAAGGCTGCATTTTGTACTCAGATATTGCATAGATTGCATATGTTGTAACGCCAAGAGTCTTGACCATCATTCTACATTAGCATTGTAATTGATTTGGCTCATCAATAAAGGAATGATAATTGCATAACAAGTATTTGATGTAATGTCCATATCCAAATACTCTTGACTAGGGTGTTAGTTTGCATGCCATATGTTTGACAAAATGCCTATTGGCTGTAAGTAAACGTTTGCATAGAGATATATATGTAACTTCCATTGGAGATGGAGTAGATGCATGCCAAGTGTTTGCATTAATGTCTTATGGCTGTAGGTGCACATCAACCATCTTAGGATGCATTGAAAGTGTTTGACAAAATGTCAATTGGCTGTACAAGTTAATTTCAGTCACTTATATGTATGTAGAAAGGTCAAAATCAGTTAGTATATCATTCCTATTGCATTGTCAATCCATCTTACATAATAAGGAGTATTCCAAGACCCCATTTGCAGCATCAAAACTCATAGTCAAACAAACAGAAATTAATATCAGCAAAATCAGACCTTGCATACAAAGTGTTTGACAATATTCCTTGAGCTATAAATCAGCAAGTTGAGGTCAGCTTGAACAAGGGATATTACAGAGGGTCTAACCACTATTTTGACATGTTGATCAGGGACTTGGAAGAGCTCTGTGGGGGGAGAAAACTGAGCACCAATTGTTGCCAATTGGTTTGCCTCAACATTTAATTTCCTTGGGATCACTTGTAGGTTGAGAGCATCAAAACTCTCAAGCAAACCCCAAACTTTGTGTTTATAAGCTCCCAGAAGCTGATTTTTTTACACATCTCTCCCTGACCTGGTTGACTACCAGTTCAGTGTCTCCAAAGATCTCTAGATGTTTGATTTTCCTCATTTCGGCCAGTAACAAGCCACAGACCAATGCCTCATACTCTGCAACATTATTTGTGCAGGGAAAATGCAGCCTGTGAGCAAAATGCAGCTTCTTGCCAGTCGGAGAGATCAATAATACTCTTGCACCAGCTCCATTTCTGCTCTTTGTACCATCAAAGAACATTTTCCATGGGCCATTAGAATCATCATCTGGTTTTAGTATAGAAGGGACATGAACTTCCCTCATGAATCATGTAGGTGCCCAACCAGTCATCTCAGTGGTGTCATAGGGATCAGAATCAAAATGCTCTTTCGCCCATTCATCAAGAAAAAGGTCTGGGATTGGAAGGGGTGAAGAGACTGCCCCAAGAGATCCTGAATCGCTCACTTCCTCACCCTGAATCATGGTACTAGGGATTGCCAAGCAAATTTCATAATTCTCTATATGATAACTCGAAATTGGTTCAGCCTTAATGGTGAACCTTGTGCCATATCTTGTCCTTAGAAGCATGTGTGACCAATCAGAAGAGAGGTAGCCACCCACTTTAGCGGTGAAGTCTCTTTACAAGCAAATAGCAAAGAAAGGGGGAAGATCAATGACGGAGATGTCCTGACTAATAGTCAAGTTTGGGCAAGCATGCAAGGTCAAATCCAGTCCTTTGATCACTCCAACCGTATTAACAAAGGTACCGTCCAACTACAACACACCTGATGAAACTGAGGTATATCTAATGCCTAATGCATCTGCTATCTTCTTTGGCATGATTGAAATACTGGCTATCATGCAGTTACGCACTAGGAACTTTCCAATGATTAGAGACAAGTAGAAAGGGGATGGCTTCTTTGCTGGACCTACCTGCTCTTCACTTGGTTGTACAAGATTGATTGGGCCTTTTTCCTTCTGAAGTACTGAGTCAACTACTGGGAATTGTCTTAAAGCATCTTGCAATAAATCTCTTTGAGAGGGAATTGATAGTGCATCCCACATGGACACATTCAAGTTTGTCTTTTTCATTCACTCTACAATATTTAGACCAAATGCTTCCGTTTTGTGCATGGAAGGGATCCACGTTCCTTTCTTTGACTGCTCTATGGCCTGCTCGGGCAATTTTGGGCATGATGGAACCTCATTTGTAGTGGGAGGCCTGCTGTTTTGAGTTAAATTTGCAGCACCAACACCCTGCGCTTTTTCTTTTGATACAGGTTCCTTTTGTAATACAACAGGCATAGGGTTATCTTCTAATTGCCTCTTCTTAGATCTTGTGTTGTCTGCAACACTATTTACAGGCATGACCATGCTATCCATAGGATGGTTAACAACACAAAAATCCTCAGGAGTCCAAAGCATTAAATTGGAATCAAAAGCAACCTAATTTGGTACCTCAGGGCTGTTGTTGACTGCTTCCACCAATGATGCTTGTTGAGTGTAAAAATTTTGCACCATTAGGGCATGTTCTTGCATTCCAAATGCGCAAGTGGATTGATTATGAGGTTGATTGCAAGGATAACACCAATTTGCCTAATGGGCCAGATTGTTTTGGATAGGAACCAAGGTCCTAACTGGGTTAACAACCGGTATTGGTTGAATGGGTCTAACTGTTTGCAAAGGCTGAACAAGGTTATTATTTTGGTACCTATTTGGCTGGTAATCTTGATTCCAGTTTTGGTTTCTATTGGAATTGTAACCTTGCCCCTAGGCCTGATTTGAAGACTGTCCATGGTTATAACTTTGGTGAGGTTTAGTGGCGGTTTGGGTTGCTATGGTATTGAGATTGTTAGTTAGGTTGGCCATAAAGGTTTTAAAGTCGTCTTCTTATGGAAGACCAGATGTAGAGGCTTTAGGCTCTGGGATGGGAGCAATAGTGGGTTGTTCAACTTGTGAAGGTAGCTCTGGGAAAATAGGTGCAGGAGGTCTGGGGGCTATTTTCCCAATCTGTATTAAACAATTTTCAGCTCTCAAAGTTGTCTCATATGCATCTGGTAAAGTTTGAGCACCCATGGATTGCATCATAACAACTATATCTGAATTTAAAGCTCTCAGAAAATACAAGAAAGCACCTTGTGGAGATGGTCTGAGGAGAGCTAGAATTCTTTCCCATGTTCTTCGAAATCTGAAGTTGAAGTCAGCCATCAGCTCACTGAGAGCCCTCTTTATAGTTGTCAACTATTCCAGCAGAGAGACATTATTTGCTCTCTCTCCAAACTGCTTGCGGACTGCTTCTCCTAGCTCATCCCAATCATGTATTGAAGTAGGGTGTAAACTCCTAAACCATTGAAGAACTCTTCCCTTGAAGGATGAAACGAGGAGTCTAAAGGCCACATCTTCATCTTGAATATGGTGAACTGAGCATACATTTGATATATCTTTAATATATTCAGCAGGCGTAGTGGAACCCTCACCCATAAAGAATGGAATACTCTTTAGGGCCGAGATAGGTATGTCATTATGTGCATTTAGGGCTAAAGGACTACCTCCATTGAAGGTTACGAAGGGTAGATTTCTTGGCTGAGCCATATTTAGGATATTCAAGTTTATTCCAGGTACGTGCAAGCCTCTTCTTGAATACTAAAACCTAATAGGAGGTGTAAATTGAGCTCTTAGATGGGATGAAACAACACTGCTATTCCCTCTCATAGGAGACCTAGATAACCTAGTTCTTCTTGAAGCAGCTAAAGGTAGTTCAACAAATTGATAATTCCTACCTGTTGAAGAAGCCTAAGTCTGCACTCTAGGCATGTATCGTTGGACTGATCTGAAACCAGGAGCTTATAGAGTCGCCAAGTGCATGAAATTGTTTGCCACAACGTAGAACATTGAGAACAACACCAATTTCTCAACTCAACTCTTAACTCAGAGTAAAGGGTCCCACTGGGCGTGCTAGAAATTGTTGTCACTTGGATTTGTACCCTGTGTTGAAGCCCGTTTGCTGCAACAATCCAGTGAAACATGGGAGTGATCTCAAGGTGTGGGACCTTGCAGATGAGATCAAACTTCTAGAAAGACTAATTCCTATTTCTGAATAGAAGATTCAGAAAAAATTATAAACTAAACCTAATCTAACACCACTGAGAAAAGGGAAGAAGGAGAAAACTGAAAGGGAAAAGGTGATACACCATGTTTAATATGAAGAACACTCACAAAGCTAAGATGCATAGAATAATTTCACACAGCTAATAAATTCACACAAATCCTAACAAAGGTAAAGGATAAGAATAGGATTGCAAGGAAATAAACATTCACAAGCAATAACCACTTCCAGATTACACAGTGCTAAAAGAGCATGAAAAGGAAAAATAACCAGTATTGTATTGATTAAAAGGCACGGTTATATCAAGATAGGGTTCTGTTTGGAGCACAAAAATAAGCCTCTACGTCCAACACTCATTACATTGATTTTCATCCATATATAGTATTTCATCACATTGATAACACATTAACTTAGGTCACCCACTGCAATAAATTTGCCCATGGGCCTGTTAGAAGATATTCCTATAACGGAATGTCCACTTACATCTGTCCTGCAAAACATAAATGCAGAAAAGACCCGTTGGCGTTTCAATTCGCACCTCTGGAATGCGAGTTGGAAACAGACAGCTATGCACAGATAAACTGCTCTTCTATTATGAGGGGAAGTTCCCTTTTTGCTGATGTTTGCTTAAAAGATAAATAAATTAAATTTTTGCCTATCTTTTTGCTTCTCAGCTGTGAGCACAAGGTTATAAAACTCTATCGCTGCAGCAGAGGTTTTTCTTTCTTTTTTACTTCTAATACTACTATGTCATGTCCCCATTTTTGGCTTGATCATCAAGTGTAAAATGGATTAGCCTATTCCTCATTCCCGGAGGCTAATTCTAAATAATGAGGGAATGAATTGGTTTTTGACTAACTTAATTTATGGCAATTATGGCGCCTAGTCAGAAGATAAGGTAGTTGTAACTACTTGAGCTCTCATTGGTCGACAGGATGACTTTGGGATCCGTGTCAAGGTTTTTGGATAAGTTTGCCAACTCAAAATGAGTCATCAGATGGAATATTCCCTTGGATATGCTTCTTGGGAAACGTGCCTTGGTTCCTCTTTGTGCATTGAAAAACGTGTCTTCATTGCCTTTGGAAGGCCTATAAAAGAAGGAGCTCTCTCATTCATTTGATATCTATTCATTTTGACAAAATTCTCTCTGCAAAGCTATTTAGCTTGTGATCTTGAGGCCTACGAGTTTCAAGTGTTGGGGTGATGCTCTTTCAACAAGCAAGGTGATGCTCCCTTGTTGTATTGTGAGGTGTTGACATCATTGAGTTGATCAAGTGAAGAAATTATTGTTAACATCAAGGCTACAAGGCCTTCTTTTGTATTTCCATTTGAATAAGTTTGTAACTTCATGCTATTGAAAGCATTATCTATGTAATAAGACATTTGCAAGATGATTGAATCAAGTAATAAGACAAGTACCTAGCTTTAAGGTTGATTCATTCAAGTAGTTATCTTTGATGTTTGTCATTAAGTGTTAAGTAGTTGATAAGCTAAGTACAAGTAAATTTATCTAAGTTAAGGAAAAATTTTAGTAGAATTGGTTGAGTATCTTTCATACTAGGCCTAAACTAAATGACGCTTTTGATCACCTAAGTAAATTCAGGGCATAGGAATCAAAAGTTAACAAAGAATGATTTGTTTTAACATAAAAGCTCAAATAAACCTCCTCCAGATCACATCAGAAGACGCATTGTACTTCAAGATGAAAACTGAAAGTAAGATTATGCAAGCCACATATCCGACGACAAAACTAGATGATCGTGAGACAGAGAATCAAAACAAATGGCAAGCATGAGATTTCTATTCTCAATACCATAAAGTTATTACAACTCCAGGACAACGATATTGTAGCAAAAGGCAGGCATACAATATGTGATCAAACACTGGATAACAAATAACACAGAGTGAACAAGGACTTGAAATAACAATTTCTGCAGGCTAGAATAGGCACAACAAATTTTGCTATCACAATTACAGTTCCCCAAACAATGGACAAGGCTGCCCTTATTTATAGTAACTCAAAGGAGTCGGGAACCCTAAAATCTCCTTGATTTTATCTAACTAACTTGCCAACTCGCAAGCTTTATTTCTATTGTAAGCCAAAGATTACAACTAACAACTACTTTAAAACAATTTTCTTTAAAGCAAAGAAAGCTCCAATTATTACAAAGTGATTTTTTACTATTTTAAGGATGGATAAGCTTTGAATGAAAGCAAATGCTTTAAAACAAAAAGTATTGAGTTAAAGCTGCTTTCTTTTGAGTCACATCCCCATCTTTATTGCTGCCTTATTGGTGACGTCATCCACTGGTATTTTAGGAACTAATATCTTCCAAAAAGCTAGTAATCGCTTTCTTGCCAAGAATACTAATACTCTCTAAGATGATATTTTGATTTTCTAACATTTCTTCACCATCTACAGCCATCTGGAGGAATTCATGAACTTCGCCCACAACCCTAAGCTGGTCATACCAAAAACTATGGAACAGGCAGCCGTACAGATTTGGGGTGTGGTGTGAGAAAAGGGGAAGGGAGTCGCTTCATGTTTTAGGGGTTTTGTTGGCCCAAATACCCAGCTGCACCCTCTTGGTGGCTATTAAAAATTGTTCAAAAGCTGGTTGCAATCTTATAAGGAGGAATATAGTGATGTACAATAGGAAACAATCTCATTTAGTTGTAATTTTTGATACAGATTAGTCATCAGCTATTTTATGAGCTGTTCATCAACAATTATCACTATCAGCAATTAAGGTTAGAGTTGCATTAATTTCAGTTCGGTATGAGGAAGCTATTCATTACCAACAATAGTATTAATCTAATACATGTTTACATTTTGAGTTATTGTGTTTGAATTGAATAGCTATGGTGTTCTTATTGAAGTATTATAAATAAACCCAGTTTCTAGTTTGCTATTTAAATTATCATTTTGTCAAACATTTGTCAAAAATCCAAAAAAAATAGTGAGATTCAAGAAGAATGCGGAGAAGCGAAGGAGGATTGGAGGTGGAAGTGTCTAGTAGGCGATGGAATTTTTGCAAAATGTTCGGTGGTTGTAATGTCCCCTTTTTCGTGAGCATCAGAGTTTGAAGGGTTAGCCTATCATTTGACCCTCGTAGGCTAGTGTGGTGGATTAAGGGGTCCAGTTTAGGCGTTATGGAGCTCTTTAGGTGGCAATTGTTAGTGTTTATCTCTCTAGATCCTTCATATGTTCTGAGACCTTGATATTCAGAGGTCGCTGGTTCTGTTTTGAGGGACTTACTATTTATAGTAAGTCAGTGGATGTTAGAGAGGGACCCTTACTATTTTTAGTAAAGCAGTTGGGTGCACAGTGGATACAATGGTTAACTCCCAAGTTCAGACGGAATGGAAAAATAATAAGTATTTATAGAGTTATGTCATTTTTATTAATAATACTTTATTAATAATTAATTATAAAGTGCATTATAAAGTTATATTTTAACTTTATATTAATGGGGCCACTTTATGACTTAAAATTAATTAATTAAAGTACTTTTAAGTGAGCACCTAATTAATGCTTTATTATAAAGTCAACATCAAAAAACATTTAATATTATTTAAATGATTATTAAATGCCTCTTGGAGAATTCGACCTAACTGTGGAGAGTATATAAGTCACCAAAAAGAAAATGAAAAGACATCATTTGATCATTTTACAATTTGAAGTTTGATGCTTTGGAGAGCTCTTCTCTTGGAGAAGAAGAAACTAGGGTGTCAGCATAATTGGCATTGGAGAACGAAGTTTTCTTCATTGTTTTAGCATTCTGAGGTTGTGAAATACCAGCTGAAGATTGCCTGTGAGATTGGCTTCATCCAGAAGTCAACATTGTGCTTCATTGGAGTATATATCAAGGGTTTCAAAGAATTATTTATTTGCAGATCAGAAGTCTAAAGTTTATGCAAATCTGAGTGTTCAAAGATTGTTCAAGGGTTTGGAGATTAATCATCTAAGTTCAGAGATATCTGCTGTGAATGATTTTGCCCTGTTTGACAGCGATTGGATGTATTAAATCTGCTCCATATATTGCTGTCTTCACTTTTGAGGACATTATAGCATTGTACCCTGCCATATTAATGGAGATTGAGCATTCCAGTTGCTGTAACAAGTGTGACAGACTTGTATTTTGCATGGCAGCGTAATGGGTATGTAAAATGCTTCATATTTTGGCAATATATTTTTCTGGGTATTGGTTGCTTAGATAATAGGGGATATTTTCTCAACTGGGTGCTTAATATTTTGTCAAAATACTGAGTATTTTGGGAGATATAGAAATCTGGAATTTTTAGCTGTGTATTTCCAATGCAATTTCAGTTTTGAGTTAAAAATTATTATTGCAACATCTCTTGTTTTGCTGCATTATAGTGTTGTATCAAACATTGCCAATATATCATGAACATTTAACAAAATAACCCGAGGCAGAAATTTTAATTTTGCAAGTGTCCACCTGGGGTGGGACATTTACATTGGTATCAGAGCGGTTTCCTGCCACCCTGTTGGGGTTTTATTTAAAAATTCATTGAGCTCACATCAGAATCATCTGAGTGACCAGCACTCATTCATATTTTCAATTACATTATTTTCCAGTCTAGTTTGAAATATGGGTACAGATAGTGACAAACAAATTGTATCTGGTGATTGAAAATGGTTAGCAAAAACGATACATGAACAGGGTAGTGTTGTGACCAAATCACACATCGCCCCATTGCAAATGGGGACCCCTTTTTTTTGAATTCCAGTGCTTTGCTAAGTCCAGGATGATGTCCTTTGAATGATGAAGTCAGTGGTGTTTGAGTCTTAGAGCCCCTTGATGACTTGATCCTGATGTTTGAGACCTTGAAAATGACTAAGTCTGGTATCCTGATCCTAAAGATCCTGAAAATTGGCTAAGTCTGAAATCTGGTGGATCTTCAAAAATCTAGAATCTACATGTTAAATCTGGTGGATCTGGGACCTATCTCAAACATCCTGAAAGGTATATTAAAAAATATTTAAAGTATACTTAAATATATTTTTCAATATACCTTACCTCGGGCATTGTCAGTTCTGGGCGCGAAATTGCTTCAGGATCACCTCAAAACTCCTAGAATTTAGGGCACCTTCCATCATCTAGACAACCTCAATATTGCGCCTTGGGCAAGGAAGGCTTCAAATCAAAGCGCCTTGATTGAAATGGATGTCGGGAAGCTTGAAACACTGCAAAGTTGACAAGGAAGAGGTATCTAGATTTAGGCGCCCATTGCATGTTCAGAGGATCATAAGAATTGCGCCTTGAGTTGAAGCAAAAGACCTAAGGCGCCATTCCTTGTTAAAACCATCTTGTTTGGACGCCTAGGAGGAAGGTGGATCATTCAGGTAAGATTGGGCGCCCAACTTGGAGAAGACCTTTACTTATGATCTTAGGCGCTAGTTTACCTCCAAAGACTCAAATCAGCGCCTTAGTAATCCATTCCTTGATCCCAGAGTGAATGAAAACATCAATATGTACCTAAAATGGCGCCCAAGGTGATATCATCCTATTTTGGCGCCTTAGTATGAAAAGAGTCTAGGTGCCTATGAGAGGAAGCAAGAAAATCATGAAATCTGGAGGTAAGCATCACATTAAACTTTAGGCGCCTTAGCATGAAGAGATGTTCAAATTAACCCAAAGTTGCGCCTTAGCATGAGAGCATGATGTGTTTAAATTAACTCCAATCCTGATGTATGTTTGAGATCCTGAAAATGACTAAGTCTGATAGCCTGAAATCCTGAAACATTGAAAAATTGGCTAAGTCTGAAATCTGGTGGATCCTCCAAATTCTATAATCTACATGTTAAATCCAGTGGATCTGAGACCTATCTCAAACATCCTGAAAGGTAAATTGAAAACTATTTAAAGTATAAGAAATTCAATCTCTCAACTTATACTTAAATATATTTTTCAATATACCTTACCTTGGCAACTTACATTTCGAGGCGCGAATTTGCTCTAGTACTTAGGCATAATTTCCCCACTTGCAGAGACCCCAAAAGTGCGCCTAGAGGACAATCAACCTTCAATCTCTCCAAGATAGGCGCCTTGATTCAAATTGACATAAAAGACCTTAAATATCCAAGAATTCGACGAAGGAGTAACCAAGGAACTTAGGCGCCCTTTTCATGCTCAAATGACCATCAGAGTGCGCCTTAGGTTGAAGTTGTATGGTTTTGGCGCCTTGAAGCCTAAGTGAATCATTTTAGGCGCCTTGGTAAAAGCAACTTGAGATCATCATCAGATATTAACAAGTATGATGAAACTAGGCGCTCTTCTTCTGTGAGTATCAAGAGTCAAGAACCTTGGGCGCATTTTCCTATTAGCACAGGCCTAAGTGGGCGCCTAGAAGGTAGATAGCCTTGAAGAGGTGAGTTTGAGCGCCTAATAACGATTTGAAGGATTGGGTAAGGCGCAAATTCTTGCCCAAGAAGTGAATGGTTTGAAAGGAATATGAAGTTAAGGCTAAAGATATCAAGTTTAGGCGCAAATTTCAACATGTTTTACCTTGCAAGTACACCTGACTATGAAGAAGACAACATCTAAGCTAAGGCGCTCTTGCACTTCCATGCCAAACTCAATTGGCGCCCTGGAAAGAATCACTTCAATTGACCTCTGAGAGTAGGCGCCTTGAGGAAATTTGCATAAGATGACCCTTTTGGAGTGAGTGCTTGATAGCTAAAGTCATCTTAAGATATGATTGGTCACTTAGAAATGTAAAAATGTCAAAATTGAAGTCATTTGTGTTAGGCGCCCATTCCTACCTCTGCCACCTAGGTTGGCGCCTTGGAAAAGAACAACTAAGTTTGCATGATAAAGTGGGCGCTCATAGAGAAAGGGTTACTTTAAAGAGCATTTGATCATTCAAAGCCCAAAAAATGACAAGGATAAAGCTTGAAAGACTAGGCGCCCACTCTTACCTCTGCCAACTCAATAGGTGCCTTGAAGGAATTGCTCAATCAAGACATTGAAGTTGGGCGCTTGGAGTATAAAATCATTCTAAGACATGATTGATCACTTAGAAGTATAAAATTGCAAGTATGAAGCTTCAAAGGGTTGGCGCTACTTTCACCAAAAGCACATCATTTTGGGCGCCTAAGGAAGAAATTGTGTTGAAAGATACCTTTTTGGGTGAACCTTATAGGGGATTGACCTTCTTTAAACCTTTACAATTGCTAGAAATCATTTGAAATAATGAATGTGGGACTAAATGATGTTAGGCGCACTTTGTTCTTATTTTTACCTATATTTGTGCCTAAGTTTGAAATGGCGTTATTACATGTTTAAAGTTGTTTTTATCTTAAGAAGTTATTGATATATCGTTTACCTTGTCTTGTAGGAGCATTAACAAAACTAAGGAGTTATCCAAGGAATCACCTTCAAGCGAGGAGTAAGGAGCATCATGCTAGCCGCCTTTGAAGATTATCAAGTTGCATCATTGAAGGAAGGGGTGTTGGTGAAGCTAAGGAGTCATCAAGGACAAGTACCTGAGAAGCCTTCAAGTTGCAGGGGGATCACACCTCAAGTCTCCTACATCAATGACATCATGTTAGATCACATCAAGTTCAAAGTATACTTCATCCTTTGCATCTTGTTCAAAGACAAGGCGTTCCCCATTCAAGCTTCAAGTCAATGTTCGTCAAGCTTCAAAGTCTCTTTGAGAGGTTATCTACTCCACATCCAAAGAAGGTGTTATCATCTACACTCTAAAGGGCTACTTCAAGGTCAACATGCCAAGTGCACTACTTCATCTTCATCCTATCATCAAGCAAGGCACTTCATCCATTTAACTTCAAGTTCCATTCAACCTTCAAGTCCAAGAGAGATCTCTACTTCATGTCATCATCATCTACTCTTACATGAAGGAAGCATCATCATCTACTCTATTACTCACTCTACATCAAGAGCATCATCAAAGAAGATTCACATCAACCTGCTTACAAGAAGAAAAAATCATGAAGTTAGACAAATGAGCTACAAGTATCATACATCCAGTTGCAAGAAGATGTACAAGGCGAGATCTACAAGATGTATTCCAAAACATACAATTTCAAGCAATTACATTGAATATATCACACAAAGATGATACAATTTTCAAAGTATGCTGAAGTGGCATCTATGTGGCGAGTACACATCATTCAATTTTGATTAGCCGCATTATTAAATGCATTCAATGTATCATTTAATAAAAGAAGTCAAAGGGATTCCTGTGTGGAAGATATTTTAAATGCTTTCGCCTTACCTTATCACATTGGAAATCGTGCCTTCATTGCCTCTCTCTTTTGTGCTAAAAATAGCAAATTGTTGTAACTACCTCTGAGGTGGCATGATCTAGACCCTTGGCTATTGAATTAATCTTAGCCCTTCGTTGTATTCTGGACACTATATAAAGGCCTTGTTGCCTCATTTGTAATACAGTAGATCATTAGTAATAGTAGTCAGTAAGCAAATAGGAGTAGAGTAGAATAGGGGAGACTCTCAAAATTCTCTGAGAGAACTTGAAATTGTTGTAAATATTTCTCAAGGTTAATGCAAAAGACATTGGAAGTTTATTTGGTGTTCGAGTGTTGTCTTGTGGAATCGCATGGTTTCTTGTACTTAATGAAATGGAGAGATGTTTCAAATAGATTAGAAATAGATTAGAGCTCATTGTTGTAATGCATGTTGTATTGAATATCTGATCAACTCCTAGCTCATGCTTTTAACATTCATCGCTGGTGGATTGTTGTGTAAAGCTAGTCTGAGCCATATTTGTTTAAGTTCGATTATGAATGCTTGTTTGAGCTGCACCGTTCAAAGGGTGCTTGTATGAGCCTTTATGATTTGAAAACCATTCGCGTAACCTTAGGAGATTGCACCAACTTCATGTAGTTGTAGGCATCCTTGGCGAAGTGAAGTTAAGTTAAATCAGGAGTTTGTCTGTTCAATACATTATCATTCCTTCATTGACCTTAGATTAGTTTTCTGAACCCTTACCTTTTGCTTTTCTTTATCATTGAAATCCTGTACATACGTCATCCACACTGAAGGAGGAACAAGCTAATGAAAGGAGAAGAGTCTGCGTAAGTCCCTTTGTGTTTAACAGCAAAATCATACTTAGCCACTAAGCTATCTCTTACCAAATCACCAGAAAGGAACCTTGGAGTCATCTTGTTTGATCACTTCGTTCAGCATTCGAGAGGCTTTGCTCAAGAGGGAGTCAGATACTTTGTATTTCACTCTAATTGTTGACTTGTCTAAAAACAAACATCAACAGGTAGTAAACTTGGTAAAACTCCACAATCTAGATATGATACAGTATGCATTTTGATAAGACTAGAAGAAAGCTTAAGTATGGTAGAACAATCACCTTCTGCAATACTTCAGATATCTATGGGTCCTACAGTGACAGTGTTGGGTGAGCATAGGTACTTGAGGCATAGTGATAGTGAGATTAGGCTCACTATTGCCCTATGCTACAGTCATGTCATGTCCCCAATTTTGGAGTAACTTAAAATTGTTTTAATTATAAATTAATTTTGTAAAGTATTTTATTAACTTTATAAAATTAATATTTTATTTAAGTTACTAAGTCAGTAGTACTACACTTTATTAAAAAGTGTTGTGAACAAGCATTTAAAAAGTACAAATGCAAGCATTTAATAAAGTTCATGTAAAAGCATTTAAAATGCTTTGGTCTGATGTGTACATGTAAATTCTCATTTAATAAAATTAGGCTGGGCCTAATTAATGTAATGGCTTTAAAAGCAAGCCTAAGAGTCATTTGAAGTCATGTCTGGATATCTGTATGTTTAGTTTTGGGTTTGTGTCTTTTGACAAACTGTATTCAGCTGATTGACGGGGTGATGTTCCCTTGCATTCGCTGTACCGAGGAGATGATCCCTTGGTAGTTGTTGGTTTGGTGATGCTCCCTTACTAGCATTGAGGTGAAGTTGCTTTAGGCTTCACAATTGTGCTTCAAAGTGTTGTTCTACATTTTCTGTGGGTTTTGAAAGTTAAATTGGCATCTTTGAAGAAGGGTTTGAATGCTTGATTGGCTAGAATTGAAGATTTTAGAGATTCAATGATTTTTTAAAGACTGCTACAGTGATCCGTACTGCTGCTACATTGATCTATACTGCTGCCACAGTGATCCGTACTATCGCTACAGTGATCCGTACCATTTTGTGTTTAGTTTGGAGGCATTTTGTGGTATATTTGGAAAAGTCATCTTCATTTCTGATTTGCACAAGCATCATAAGGGAAAATCTGTATTCAGTGATAGCTTGTTAGACACCTTCAATCACATACAGTTAGCAGCAATCAGCGCCAACAGCAAAGTCATCATTGGAGCCTATTCTAGGGACTGCTACAACAAATTCTCTATCAGCTGAAGGCATTTCAGATTTGTATGGTATTTGTTATCAATTTGGTATTTGTTATCAATTCTGATTGGAGCAGCAGACTTGTATTCAGTCCTTTGCATGTTTGCTATGTATATTTTATGATGTAATTCATGAATAACAAGCCTACAGATATATATTTTTCATTTGTCATCTTTTTACATATGTTACATGATGTTCTATGCTGGGTGAAGTGGATTGATAGAGTGCAGAAATAAGATCAAAATACAGTCTAGTGTTAAAGGCAGACAAATATATCAGACCTAGGGTTTTAAGAAGAAAGTTGAAGTGCAGAAGACTAGGATATTCACTGTATATTTGATGCTATAACTGCTGTTATAAGTGACACATTATTTTCTATATCAGTCATTGGTCATTTTGTTGTTATTGGCATTAGCATTCCAATTGTTGTTCGAATGCTCATTGAAACATATATGTGAAATAAGACTGAATATGCCCAAGGAATTCATCATAAACTATCCATCAAACAAGTGAACAGGTTATCATATTAAAACTCAGGGAAGTTTCAGTGATGCCAGCAGAATAAGGAAGAGTTTGACAGAAGGACAACACAATAAGATCGGGCTATTTGAAGAGTTTTAGCAAATATCCTAAAAGGGATATTAAAAGTCAATTTATGAGGATCACATTTCCTCGGGTTCCTTATACTGGGGTCACCATGAGAGAGGTTTTCCATCTGATTGTAGACAGTATGGTTGGGATTGGAGACATCGATAGTCCTACCTATGCATGGAAGGTTAAGATCTTAGAGCTAATGGCATAGGTTAGATCATGCGTTGCCATGCTTGATTTTGATCAGCATGATCTTGTGTTGTAGTTATTCAAACTCTTCTTGGAGTCCATTATTTTGGGGCATGATAGATGTATTCAGAACTACATGAGAGATATCATGACTTCCATTGTTGATAACATTGATAGTATATCTCAGCCCATCATGACACTTTTTCTAGTAGTTCGTAAGCGAGAGAAATTGACATCTCCATCTGCTTATGACTTAGTGTGCAGTGTCTTCGAACAGTGTGAAGACAAGTTGAGGCCCTATTTGTTTGAAGAGGAGCATGTACAGGAAAAGAAGGTGAGATTTGAAGAGAAAGTTGATGTTATTAGCGCTCAAGAAGTTATCAGTAATGATAACAAGTCTGATTTTTATGATAGCAGTCTTTCCCTTAAGCGTAATGATGATTTAAAAGTCATGGAAAGTTCAGAAAGTGTTGTGGGAGAGACCTTAAGTATTGGCACACAAGATACAAGTGTCAAGAATGAGGATTGCATGGTGAATTTGACCCATAACAGTTCTGATTATCATGACAGAAGTGATAAAACTTTGCATCAACATGATACAGCAGTGACTTCACATGTGCAAGATGCTTCTATTGAGTTGTCACATGAACGTACTCAAGAATTGGGTACTAATGATGCATTGTGTGATGTGGATTCATGTCATGATGAGTCTGATTTTTCAAATCAGACCTTAGGAAACAAGTTGGAAAATTCAATTAGTGGCATTGAATCCCAGGATCGTGAGTTGGATGGACATGCAGTTACATTGGAAGCAGAAGTGTGTGAAGATAATGTTATATCAGCAGCTTCTACATTACCAGTTGAGCCATCCTTTGAGGTACATAGCAGCAGTACCTTAGTTGTTGATGTGTGCACTGATGATAGCACACATGATGTTGCTTATCATGAGGTGAGTGATGTTGATACAGCCTCATATCACAGTGCAGATTTGAAATCAGCAAACTTGTATGGGAGTCCTATGTTGCAGAGTCCGAGCATCATTTGGTTGGGCAACTAAAGGTGAATGACAGTATGATTGCCACAACCATTGAGCATTTTGATGTTGCTCGACAGATGTTGGCTACTTTTGGTTGGAGTACTCCTATGAAAGATGGGTGCTGTGATAGTGGCCTTTCCCTTGCAGAGATTCATGCACTCCGAGAAGCAATTGGAATAATGAAACAAAATTACCTACAACTACTTGCTGACAAAGATTATCTTCTCGAGTGGGATTGCATTTGTGATGATGCATTGAAGGGAAAGGAAGGGGAGGTTGATGAGCTCACTTATGAGCTTGAGGTGACCATGGACTCGTTGAAGAGCAGTCAGTTGGCCCTTGAAGAGTCACAGTCACGGATAAAGGAGCTTACCGTGGAGTTGAGCTTGTCATAGTCTTCACCATCTACAGATACAGTTCAGGTTTCTATGGCAGCAGTTGGTGAGGAGCATATATCCACGGATTATGGTTGTGATCTGGTTGAGGATGTGGCTACATCCATCACAGATACATGTGTAGTTGATACGGATGGGATGAGTGAACTGGTTGAGAGTTGCAGAGAACCACTTGTCGTACCTAGTTCTCCTGAGGTTAGTCCCATGACAGGTGATGCGGGTCAGATTACTGATAGCTCGTGTCTCAGTGGTGGGTTCTACTGAGAGTTGTGTGACAGTTCTTGACACTACTCCATCATCTTCACATGAGATATTCAGAGCATCATTTGGATGGGAGATGGGTTCTCGTGTTGATTTGTTTCCTTCTCCTAGAAGCAAATCCGTTGTTTCATCCCATGCAGCTGATTTTGATCGACAACTTGCCACAGAGTTGGAGAGATCAGCTGAAGGTTACGGGAAATAAGGTTGATTCAGCCTTATATTGCTTTTATTGCACGAATAAGTTTGTTGAGTACCTACTTGAGTGTGCAGAGTTTTAGGAGAGTCGGTATGGAGCCACAGAGAGTACTCGCATTCGAGGTTTGCACTTCATTAAGCGTGCTTTGGGAGCAATTGAAGATACTCTGACTTCAATGCTTCTTGATAAAGAGTATGCTATTGGGTTCACGGAGAGACTTGGTAGAGTGCCTACCCAATTAGCCATTTGGGATCAGAGACATGAGCCATCTTCTGATTCTAGTGCCGTGAGTCATGAGACTGACGAGGAGGGTGTTTTCCAGGACTATGAGGGTCGGCCATTGACAAAGGTGAGAGCATTTTACCTTGATTGCATAGTGAGGAGTGCTCATCACTTCTCCCTTAGTCCACACGTTGAGGATTTGATGATGCGTCGATGTGGATTGGCTCAAGGTTTATACCATCCATCGTGGGATGAGGTGTTACCATCTACAAAAGATGGTACTAGAGATTGCAGGTGTTCGACTGTGTTATTTGCAGAGGGTTACTTGCAGAGTTAGAGATCAGATTACTATCATGCAGATGTGTACCAGTCAGAGTCTGTAGCCCCTTTGGCACGAAAATTTCTAGTGGAGACATGGCTTCAGAGAGGTTGCAGTGTTGGTAGGCATGATGGCTTGGTTAGTTATCACATCCATGAGGGTTTAGCAGAGGATAAAGAGAGATTTGGTGTAGCAGATGCTTCCAGATGGATGTGAGGTTCGGTTGTTTTCGGATCCAGGTGGTGACAGGTTTGGCACTGTGTATTGGATGGGTCCCATCGGGTTGCTTCATCATTTTCAGCAAGGTGAAGTTGAGATCAGATTTGCGCAGAGGAAGTTGGAGGATATCAGACATGGCAGACTTCCATTTTGGATTTGGGATCCAGGAATATATTATTGGACACCCTACAGTGTGTTGTGGGATCCTTCTTGTGCATCGGGGTTCGAGTCATAGTTCACTAATGAGTATTGCAGCGTGTACATGGTGTGGATTGCTCACAGCGTCGCTTTTGGTTCACATCTACATGAGTTGAGGTTGATGCACAGTTTCAGTGCGCATGGTTTGGACAGTTGGTCTGTTATCTATATTTGCGCAGTTAAGTTTATGCTGGTGCTACAACAGTTGTGTTCTTGTGTGGGACATTTCACAGTCTTCTTTTCGACCTCCGGTCGAATATAGCTTCTTTGCAATGGAGATTGCTTGGGGACAAGCAATTTCAGGGAGGGTGGATTGTAATGTCCCCTTTTTCGTGAGCATCAGAATTTGAAGGTTAGCCTATCATTTGACCCTCATAGGCTCGTGTGGTTGATTAGAGGGTCTAGTTTGGGCATTATGGAGCTCTTCAGGTGGCAGTTGTCAGTGTTTATCTCTCTAGATCCTTCATATGTTCTGAGGCATTGATATTCAGAGGTTGCTGGTTTCGTTTTGAGGGACTTACTATTTATAGTAAGTCAGTGGATGTTAGAGATGTACCCTTACTATTTTTAGTAAGGCAGTTGGGTGCACAGTGGATACAATGGTTAACTTCCAGGTTCAGACGGAATGGAAAAATAATAAGTATTTATGGAGTTATGTCATTTTAATTACTAATAAAGTAATACTTTATTAATAATTAATTATAAAGTTATATTTTAACTTTATATTAATGGGGCCACTTTATGACTTAAAGTTAATTAATTAAAGTACTTTTAAGTGAGCACCTAATTAATGCTTTATTATAAAGTCAACATCAAAAAACATTTAATATTATTTAAATGCTTATAAATGCCTCTTGGAGAATTCGACCTAATTGTGGAGAGTATATAAGTCACCAAAAAGCAAATGAAAAGGCATCATTTGATCATTTTACAATTTGAAGTTTGATGTTTTGGAGAGCTCTTCTCTTGGAGAAGAAGAAACTAGGGTTTCAACATAATTGGCATTGGAGAATGAAGTTTTTTTCATTGTTTCAGCATTCTGAGGTTGTGAAATACCAGTTGAAGATTGCCTGTGAGATTGGCTTCATCCATAAGTCAACATTGTGCTTCATTGGAGAATATATCAAGGGTTTGAAAGAATTATTTATTTGCAGATCAGAAGTTTAAAGTTTATGCAAATCTGAGTGATTATCTTCAAAGATTGTTCAAGGGTTTGGAGATTAATCATCTAAGTTCAGAGAAATCTGCTGTGAATGATTTTGCCCTGTTTGATAGCCATTGGATGTATTGAATCTGCTCCATATATTGCCGTCTTCACTTTTGAGGACATTATAGTGTTGTACCCTACCATATTAATGGAGATTGAGCATTCCAGTTGTTGTAACAAGTGTGACAGACCTCTATTTTGCATGGCGGTGTAATGGGTATGTAAAATGCTTCATATTTTGGCAATATATTTTTTTGGGTATTGGTTGCTTAGATAATAGGGGATATTTTCTCAACTGGGTACTTAATATTTTGTCAAAATGTTGAGTATTTTGGGAGATATAGAAATCTGGAATTTTCAGCTGTGTATTTCCAATGCAATTTCAGTTTTGAGTTAAAAATTATTATTGCAACATCTCTTGTTTTGCTGCATTATATTGTTGTATCAAACATTGCCAATATATCACAAACATTTAACAAAATAACCCGAGGCAGAAATTTTAATTTTGCAAGTGTCCACCTAGGGTGGGACATTTCAGTGTTCCACTAAAAGTCTGCAAATTTGCAAAACACTAGAAACTAACTAAAGACTTCCCGAACTTGGAACTTTCTTGACTTTTATACAACTTCAACACACAACAGGGACATGAGAGATGACTTGGAGCAACACTTAGGCAAAATTTGACCAAGGGGAGACCCACTTAAAATTTCTCAGATTGTTTATAAATGGTGGGTTAAAAATAGAGTAAATGCACAAAGGGGACAAAGATTATAATTTTTGCATTTTCAAGTTGGGTCCCAACACTATGCATGCACATGAGGATGCATGGATGATTGACTCTAGAGCATCTTTCCATTTGACTCCCCATAGGGAGATATTCATTGATTATAGAGCTACAATGGTGGAGAAGTGTACCTGGGAGATGACTCTACTCACAAGATTGTGGGTTATAAAAGAGTCTTTGCTATTGCAAATGGGAGGAAAATGTCTCTCACTAGTGTTTAGCACATCCCTAGGTTGTCAAACAACCTATTATCTATTAGAAATATGTGTGATTTGGGTGTGTATGTCACCTTCCACATCAAAGAATGCAAGATAAGGTTTAGGACCACGATGTTGGCTGCTGGTGTCGATGATGAGACTCTGTACAAGTTGGATGCTAGAATTGTAGTTGATGATTCTTTGTTTGTTGAAGAGAAATCCATTGGTGTCAAACAAAAATATCGTGTCACGTGTTTGACTTGAGAGTGTTGGGACAAGCTCTGAATCGAATATAATAGGAGTTTTGGCAGTGACATGGTTGGGGTTGGATCTATTGGTTGTAGACAAATGATCATCAAAATTTTGAGGATGTTTATCATAATGCCATGGGAAGCTCCAGATCAATTTTAATGGGGCTTTTGGAATTGGTGTGGATCTATCAGTATCAAACATATGTTCTAGTTCGAAGATGTAAATCATGATGCCATGAGGAACTCTTGGATTCTATAGTGGTAGTGCAGTGAGAGTTTGGCCATGATTTGTGTGATAGTCTTTTGGTTTTAAGGAAGTGTATTGTTGTGCCTCGGTAGATCTTGGACCTATAGTGGGAGTCTTTGCATTTTATGTTCACTTATGTGTGGGTCTGTTAGTTAAAAACAAATGATCATTTGTTATGAAAATGTAAACCATAGTGCCATAAGGAGATATTGGAGTTTCCATTGATCATGCGGTGGGAGCATTGGCTATGGTTTGGAGTTAGTCTTATTGTGTTGAGTATAGTGATTATTTTGCCTTTGTGAGCTCCTAGATATTGCAATGTTGAAGTTGGAGTTTTGTTTGCATGAGTTGACTAGTTCTGTACCTATTGGTTCTAGATAGGTGGAGGGTAAGGCTAAAGATCTCTTAGCTATTGGAGATGGCGTGTTGGAATGGGTTGAGTCCCTCAATGGTTGTGCGGAACCAAAGATCGAAGAGCCTACACCTGTGATCGAACAATGAGACTCAACATGGAACTGATGAGGAGGTTGTTCAAAGAGTGAGTCAAAGTGATTTAGAGGAAGAGGAACAATCTCATACCCCACTCTTGAGAAGGTCCACTTGGTAGAGAATGTAACCTAACAGGTATAGCCCACCTATTTTTTAGATGTATACTTGTTTTTGCATTGTTTTTTAATGTGGATGGGTGTAGAATTGTGAAGAAGTCAAATCTGGGGACAAGATTGAAAAGTTCAAGGCATGGTTAGTGGCTAAGGGCTAATTCCCAAGTTGAGGGAATGGAATTTGTTGAGTTCATCTCCCCTACTGTAAAGCTTACATCTTTTAGATTCTTTATTTGTTTTTGTTGTGTTTGATCTTGAGGTTGAACGGTTAGATGTGTAGATAGATTTTTGGTATGGGTATTTGGAGGAGAAGATCTATGTGAGACATCCAGAGCAATTTGTGGTGTACTGTAAGAAGGACATGGTTTGTAGGATATCACTCTATGGTTTGAGTTTCACCCCTATATCAAAAGTTTGACTCATATGTTATTGGAGTTGGATTTTGTTAGAGCTAAGTCAGATTATTGTGTTTATTTCAAGCATGTTGGTGATCATTTACTATTATTTCACTCTATTTTTTTAAGTGCTCTTAAATCTCATATTTCTATCTGATATGAAGAACTTGGGATAGCTAAGTTTGTCTTAGACATGGAGATCATAAGAGATAGTGTGAACACAAAACTCTAGATCAGCCAAAGAGAGTATGTTAACTCTATGTTGTAGTGGTTTAGGATCCAAGATTACAAATCAATGAGTGTTCCCATTTCTATGGGAACAAAGATTTATGTTGATTAGTGCCCTCTGACACTAGATGAGATAAGGACATGAGCCACCTTCCCTATGTGAGTGTATATTATGGTCTGCAAGTTTGTAGTCTTATGTATGTTATGGTCCGCACCAAACTAGAGATTGCCCAAATAGTGGGATTCCTAAGAAAGTATGTGTCCAATGCAGCCAAAGAGCATTGGACTGCAGCGAAGAGGGTCTTCAAGTATCTTAGAGACACATTAGAGTGTTTGATTTGCTACTAGGGAGGACAAACTTTGAGTAGGACATTGGATATATAGAGATTTGTGGTTTCTAATTGAACGGGAGATGTGGATAGTGGGACATCTATCAATGGGTATGTGATTACCTCATTCAGTGGTGTGATTAGTCAGATGAGATAATGATAGGCTATGGTTTCTCTTTGGACTACAAAGGTAGAGTATATAACACTTACTCATGCCTATAAGGAAGAAGTCTAGATTCAAAGATTGTATTCAAACATTAGATTGAAGCAAGATACAATTGTGATTTAGTATGATGGTCAGAATGCCATCAACTTGGCAAACAACCCTATCTTCCATGCACAGACAAAGGGCATTGATGTGCAATCACTTTGTTCATGATATGGTGGAGGATAAGAGGGTTATGGTTGAGAAGGTGGATACATTGGTGAATGTTATAGAATGCTTTGACGAAGCCCATGAGCAGAAAGAAGTTTAGATAGTGCAAGATGGCTATGGGGATCAACCCCTAACATTTAGTTCACTACGTTAGAGCCCCTTATGATTCTTGCAATGTATACAAGTGGGAGATTGTTAGGACTAGGAGAATAGTTGTGTTGTACACCTTGTAGGTCCTATGTCTAGGAACAATTACTTAATATTAGTAATATTATAATTTATGTGCCCACATGGAAAGGGGCGTTCCACTTGGATGGAAACTTGAGATTAGTTGGCAATCTCTACCATATCATTAGTATTATGACAATTGTAAGAAGTCATTAAGTTGGTGTAATGTCCCTAACCAAACTATTAGCTCAATTTCAGCAAATTTTTAAAATCAACACAAACCCTAGCTCTTTCTAATCACCAAGATCCTAATGTGGCAAGGTAAGGGCATATGGAGGCGGGGATGTGTACAATAAGAAATTCATTAACTCACTGAAGGAAAGCTGCATAGTTTACAATCAATGCCAGATTGGTAGATAAGTATGTAGATATGATCAATGCCAAACTGACAGATTACAAAATGTAGATCTAATCAATGCCGAACTGGCAGATAAAAAGTAGATTTGGTCAATGCCAAATTGACAAATAATGAAATGTAGATTTTTGGTGGCTAAGCCATCCAAATTTCATTACAATACCAATGCAAATATGAAAGGGGGGTTTGGCGATAGACCGTCTCGAATCCACTTACAAACTAAAGCAACTACAATCTGGTGGTATCACCTTCCAAATTCTTACAATGTAACATTATACTGAAAATGCACACAAATCTGATTTAATACTATAGTTATCGTTAGGAATTACAATGTAATCAACAAAGAAATTTTGCAAAATATCATTGACAACTTAAATATACTATTATCAGAAACTCAAACCTAATAAACTGAAATTTGAAACAGGGAAAATGCAAATACCAAAGATCTAAAGTCATTGCTCAAACTTGTACGACCCTCTTTTGAATTAAATATGCACTTTCCATGAATGATGAGACCTAGCAAAGGCTGTGTAGGATATGTATGGCCCGCCTAATGTGATTAGAACTGTACCGACAACAGGAAAAACTAATGCAGCAAATTCAAGACAGCTTTTTGATTAAATAATTTATGCACTCTTAATTGCCCCTTTCTGCTGTACGGCCTACTACAGTTGCAAGTGGTACTTCCTGGTATGAAATTGGTATGGCCAGGTACAAAAAGGTACAACCAACTAAATTGCAGACAATATGTGTTCAATGACAGAGATATCAGTAGATTGGAAGGCTCATCTCTTGGTTAGGTATTCCAAGAATGCATTTACTTGTGATGTCATGGAAGGGAAAATACAGGATGATAGGTACATGGTAATGGATGATCTCATTTTATACAAGGATGGGATCTACCTTGTTCCAGAGTTTAAGATGAAGGAGAAGATCTTGAGAGCTATTCATGACACACCATTAGCAGGACATCCTAGCTACTTTAAAACTTACAAGAAAATTAGGGAGAGGTTCTCTTGGAAGGGACTCAAGAATGATATCCTCAGACATATTAGAGAGTGTCTGGCTTGTCAACAGAATAAGTCAGAACATACTTTTCCAGTAGGACTGTTGCAGCCCTTACTTATTCCAAATTAGAAATGGAAGAGCATATCTATGGATTTTATCACTAGTTTTCCATGGGTACAAGGTAAGGATTACATTTTTGTTGTGATAGACAGATTGACCAAGTATTCTCATATCTATGCCATATCCTCCGAGTTTAAAGCACCTCAAGTTGCAGAATTATTTTTCAAGGAGGTATTTAGATTTTAGACTACATGGTCTAATAAGAAATATTGTCAGTGATCGGGACAACAGATTTGTTTACTGCCTAAGTGGTCTAATTATTTCCATGCAGAGTAAACGATAAAGATACTTGCACTATCACAGTGTACGGAAATGCATTACATTGTACGAGAATAACAACAGAATTGGTGCTCAAAATATTAACTGCATATATTAATTCAGAACAGCAAATACAATAACAATCCAAAAACTCCATGCCCATACAATGGCGTGACAAGTACATATATAGTTTGTTCGACGGTTGCCAATGTCGCCAACCATGTACAGATCGGGAGTAACTACTCACCGAAACTAAAACATAGACATACTTCCCGAAACCACTAACAAAACATATTTTGCCAAAAGTAATATACTATGTAAAGTACGCCTAACATCATCCCCCCCAAAAAACTTGTCGTCTTCCTGGAGGTGTGGATGCCGTCTGTGCTGAACCAGGAGTCCCCTGCTGAGGTTGAACTAACCGCCGAAGCCTGTAAACCTCCTCAGTCCTTTGTTTCAGATGTGTTGAGGCAACGATATGCTTGTCTCTGGTGAGACGTACCATCTGGACAGCCTCGGCCAACTGCTGTTTTGTTTTCTCCTGTGTCGCTTGAGATTCGGCCAACTCCTTGTGGTTTCTAGTTCTGCTCTGAGTGCCTCGGCCTTGTTCCTTTCTAAATGTGTGAGCTCGGCTTCCTGTGCCAACTACTGTTGGAAGTGCACCTGTTGCTCATCAATTTTTTCCCTCAGCTGCTTACTCATAACTGCAGCCTCCTCCAGTCGTTTGTTGCACTGCTCTGTCTTTTGAAAATCCTCCTGTCGAGCATAATATAATGCTCGGAACTGATCCTCAATGCTATGAAGGGCTGCCAGTAGCTCACTGTCGGCATTTCCCACTCCCAAGTCTGGTCTTTCTGGTTTCCATGCCCTCTGCATCTCCTCGGTAATTACTTCTGGCCAACCCTTATTCCAAAATACCCGTACAAACTCCATCTCAGCATCTTTGACAAAATGTTCAATTCTTTGTACCTCTGCACGTATTATTGGCGAAGAGTATTGGGGGTTGACCTTGGCAACAATATCAGATACCCTCTGAAGGATGGTTCCCATAGACCCTAAATCCTGTGCATACCTGAGAATGGTGCCGAGTGGGTCATTCTCATCTGGCTCACCCATGTGTACTGTCAACCTAGTTGGCTCAGCCGAGCGAGAAGTATCCTCTGTATCATCAGCGCTGTTTGTCATACTGGTGCCTTCCTCCTCTGAACTATATGTGGCTGTTCCTTCCTCCTTTGCTTCCGAGTCACTAATCATTATGGCAACATCAACTGCTTTCTCCTCCTTTGACTGTACCATCTCACCTTCAAGTGCAGGTGGCGGTAAAGGAGATCTAGTGGGGCTTAGAGGAGGAATGTCTGCCAACTCTGAAGGCATGCCTAGTAGCTGAAGCCAAGTATCTACCTGTACTGAGCTATCTGCATGTGCTATGCTCTATGGAGATCTAGTCTTGAATGGAGTAATCTGCCCTGATGGGAGAGGAGCTGGTACTGTGTTATCTCCCTTCATCCTCATGACCTGACCCCATGAGACATGCGTGGTACTAGGCCGAACTGGAATCTCTGCTTGAGTGCGTGTGTCTAAGTGCAAGTGTGCATGCTTCTTTGCCAGTGAAAAATCCCATCTGTTCTCCCCTACTGGCACTATAGGACTGGGGTTGGCAGGGTTGCCAGGAGTGGCTGAGGCTGACGAGGCCTCAATGCAATCCTCCTCGGCACCTTGTGCACTATATGAAGCCTCCGACGAAGTCTCAAGTAACTCCTGCTGCTTTTTCTTTTTACTGCTCTATGACTCCTCTCCCTTCCCACCTTGTGTAGGAGCCTTCAGGTTTGTCCATCTGAAGACGGTCAGCCATGTGGGGTCGTACTGCTCATCTGGCTGAAATGGAGCTCGCGCCAATGAGGGGACGTGAGTGCAGATGGCGTCCAGGAACAACGCAATGGCCTGCTGAGTCATAGAATGACTTGTGGGTCATCTTCATGAACTTGTGAATCCTGTCAGAGAGAACTGCTGCCCAGTTGTACATTGCACCCTGGCTAAGACCAATCATATAATCTGACATCCAGAATGGAATGTCTGACGAGCGTGAGGCTCCCGTCAGCCGCCCCCTGATGACATCCATTATGCACCGCCATTCTTCATCCGCCAAGTGATCTCAGCGAAGTCCTCTATTCCCTGCAGCCTTCAATTGATTCTTTTCTTTCTCACTCAAGTCTGGTCCGCAAACGTTTGCCATAATGCTGTCCTTGTGTCTTACAGTCATTTTCTGTTTGCAGACTGTGAGTCTTTGGCGCGGTACAGCCATCACTCTCTCGAAATCCTGTGGCGAGAATGTGATTTTGACCAATACATTCATAAATCTGATGATGGTGTGTTTTGCTCGGGGCTTGTAATTCGCCACCATGTTCTTCAATATTGCCTCAAACTCTCTGAAATTAAAATAGGGCATTTGTATTACCTTGTCCACTTGTGCCTTCTGTAGCGCTCTCTTGAGAGGGTGATCGTCAGCATGACTATTCCACCACTGTTTACACTCGTTCGCCGTGAGGCTTTCCCACTGCAAGGAATCCACTGTAATTTTTTCCTTTTCTTTCCCTTTCCCTTTCGGCTGCTTCTGTGCAGATGAACCCCTGTCGATTTGTGGTCTTTGTGTTGGCTTTTCTTCAACAATTACCTTTGCTGCCATCTTTCTATCTTCCACCCGTTCCGGTATCTGAATTTGTTTTCCTCTATCTTGAGCTCTGGTGACTCTGTTTGCTGGCAAGAATGACATTCAGTGCTTTTTTATACCCCACTGTTCAGTTATGATGGTTATTTCCTCTTCCAATTGTACGGCCTCACTGTGAGAATCTGTACAGCCACCACAACAGAGAGACTGGCAGAGAAGAATCCGTACGGCAGAAAAATCTAGCAAAACGTACGGCAGAAGAATCCAGCAAAACGTACGGCTTGACTTGGTATGACGGATTCCGTACGGCGACTAAGGAGGACTCCGTACGGCCAGGAGATCCCGTACCAGAGAGGCTGTACGATCACGCAGGGAATTTGTATGGCTGATAAATACTCGCCAAGAAATCCGTACGGTGGCAGGGGGTTGTACCAAGAAATTCCATACGACCGAAGAAGACTTCGTACAGCAGGGTTCGTACGGCAATGGGAGTCTTCATACGGTAGGGTTCGTATGGCGGTCAGCAACAGATGAAGTATATTTCCTTCGTACGGCCCTTTTATAGATAAAGTACGGTCGCTTTGTACAGCCTTTGTGGTTTCGTACGGCCCTCTTTTTTAATAATTTTTTTTTTTAATTCTATTTTTCTTTTTCCCTTACCTGACTTGTTGATTCTAGATTTCTCGAACTTTGCCATCTTCCATTCGCTTTCCCAGTTCTCTCCTCTTTCTCATTTAGGATCTCGATTTCCGTCAGCTGACGGAAGATGCAGTTTATGTAACCCTTCTGTCTCAGGCAATCGTTGGTGCAGAATTTATCAATTTCTTCCAATTCCCAAATCCGGTCAAATGTCAGGGACTGGTCTCTCACCCATGTCAAGTTCCATCCCATTGGCTCTTGGAGCCACTGAAATGTTTTCCCATCTCCGTTCATCTTCACATTCCCGTTCCTGCATCTGTACTTCGCCTTCTAGAGCTGACTCCTTGGAATCTGTACGTGAGGTAGTCCGACTGGCCAATTTTTCCTCTTTAATTCCCAAACTTCGTCAAAGTAGGGTGATCTTTCCACGATGAACATTGCTTCTGCTAAGTACTTCCTCTTTGGCGGGTCCCGGACCTCTTTTGGTAGCAGAAACTCAAATCTGTCTCGTACTTGGTTACATTCTCTTATGTAGTTGTTCCAGTTTTCTTCCTCTTCTTCCTCTTCTTCTGGGTAGTTCTTATTAATCCATTTACCACCATAGTCTTCATCGATTTGGCCCTCACGGGCTTCCATCCTCACTGGCCTTGGTGCAAAGAACCCCGTTACTGGTTCAAACTGAGTACTTACAAATACCATCCCGTCAACTTTGTTTTCTGTCTCCTCATTTTGTTTGCCTCGTTCCTCCTTTACGCCTTGGTTTGTTAATGCGAATCCCAGCATATTGATTTGTATTGTTTCTCTTTTTCTTTCTTTATAAATCTTCAGTTTCGACCCGTTCACTGCTTCTTTGATTGGACTTCCATCGAGATTGTCTAGCTTTGTAGCGCCATTGTCCATTAATTCCCGTATTCTGAACGGTCCTAACCACCGAACTTTGAACTTCCCAGGTTTGATTTCGTTACGGCCGTTATATTTCAGGACTAACTGTCCGGGCCGGAACTCCATTTTCTGTAGGTGTTTGTCGTGCCAATACTTCCGGCGTTTCTGCATGATTTCTGTTGACCATTGAGCCAAAATTCTTTTCTCGTCCAATTTATTCAACTGGAACAGTCTTTCCTCCAGGCTCTCCGTATCTCCTAGTCTGTTTTCTATTGCAATTCTCAGACTTGGGACGAGGTATTCTGTTGGTACTACCGCTTCTTGCCCATACATCAATTGGAAAGGTGTGTGTCCAGTCGTTACCTTATAAATGGTTCGGTAAGCCCATAACACCGTTGGTAACCTCTCTTCCCAGTGCGATCCTTCGATACCGCATGACTTGTGGATTACCGAAACGAGCACCTTGTTCGTTGACTCTGCCTGCCATTCGCCCTTGGATAGTACGGACTTGATAGGGTGTGTAGGATTTTGAATTCCGTAGTCATGAGTTGGATGACGTGGTTGACGAAATGTCCCTCACGATCACTCGTCAATTGAATCGGAATTCCATATCTCGTCATAATCTGCTCGTATAGGAACTTTGCCGTGCTCAATGCAGTGTTATCCTCCAGTGCCTTTGCTTCAGCCTACTTCGTCAGGTATTCTGTAGCCACTATTCTGTACCGACATCGGTGTAGTTGGCTGACCTTTAGGGGTCCTACAAAATCCAGTCCCCATCTTTCGAAAAGCTCTTGAGGTTGTGATGGCCAGAGTGGCATATAATCCCTCTTTAGTGGTTTCCCTACCCTCTGACAAGTGTCACATTGGATTACCCACTCTCGGGTATCTGTGTAACGTCGGCCACCATAGGTCGGCGAGTAGAACTTTTCGTGCCGTGGCGTCAGGACCCATATGTCCCCCTGCCAGTCCGTCATGGGCTTCTACCAATACACCCCTTATCTCTTCTTCCATCACACACCTACGGAGAATTTGAGCGGGCCCCATTTTGTAGAGCAATCCGTTTATCAGTTGAAATGTCTTACTCTTCAGTGCAATCTTCCTTCGTTCACTTGTAGGCATTTCTGGCAGAAACGTTGAACTGGACAAGTACTCACCAATTTTCTCGTACCATGGCGGCAGGGCAGCTATTTGGAATAGGTGGGCATCCGGAAAGTCTTTATTGACCCCCTCTCCTGGTTCTCCTGATTTGATCCTTGAGAGCTGGTCAGCAATTACATGGCTTTTTCCTAGCCGTACAATAATGGTGAAAGTAAATTCTTGCAGAAGTAACAAACATCTACTGATTCTGCCTTGAATAATCGGTTTGTTGACCAGGTACATTAGAGCTTGATGATCCACATAAAAAGTGAATGGTGTTGCCAAGAAATAATGCCTAAATTTCTGTACGGAGTAGACCATTCCCAAAGCTTCTCTTTCCGTAGTACTATAATTCTGCTCCGCTTTGGAGAGCAACCGATTGGCAAAGTACACTGGATGATCCAACCCATGAGATCCGACTTGTGCAAGAGTGGCACCAATTGCAAAGTTTGATGCGTCCACATGCACGTGGAATTCCTTGTCCTAGTTTGGATAGGCTAGGATAGGTGCACTGATGAGTCTTGTCTTTAGTTCTTCAAAAGCTTTCTGTTGTTCCTCCAACCAGACAAACTGCACCCCTTTCCTTGTCAACATGTCCAGTGGGTGTGATACCTGAGCAAAATTCTTGATAAATCTCCAGTAGTAACCAACATGGCCGAGAAAGGACTTTACTCCGGTGACATCTCCTGGAGCCTCCATTTCTACAATTACCCGAATCTTGTCCGGGTCTGCTTTTAGTCCTGCTTGGCATACAATATGGCCAAGAAGTTTCCCTTGTGACACCATGAACTGGCACTTCTTTGGGTTTAAGGCCAACCGTGCGGCCCTGCAACGCTCCATGCATTCGGTGAGGGCTTTGAGGTGTGTCTGCTGGTCGCTGTAAATTGACCAGTCATTGAGGAATGTCTTGAAGTTTCCCATTGACATTTTGTCAAATATGTGTAGGATAATCCTTTGAAAGGTGGCTGGTGCATTGCACAGACCGAACGGCATCCGGTTGTATGCATATACCCAATTTTCAATCACAAATGTTGTCTTCAGTTTGTCTTACTCGGCGATGTTGATCTGGTTATACCCCGAAAATCCGTCCATAAAGGAATATATTTCGTGACCGGCCACTTCTTCCAAAATGGAGTATGTGAATGGGAGGGGAAAGGGGTCTTTGATTGTTATTGCATTCAGACATCTAAAATCCACGCAAATCCTGATTTGTCCCCCTTCCTTCTTAAGTGATTACAATCGATGACACCCACTCACTTGTTTCTACCTCAAAGATTATTTCTGCCTCAAGCATTTTTTCAATTTCCTCCTGCATTTTTGCTGCGTAGTTCTTATTCATGAGATATGGCCTTTTCCGTACTGGACGTGCTCCTGGTATGAGTGGAATTCTGTGGACGCATAGTTCTGGTGGTATCCCCTTTAGGTCCTTGTAGGTCCAGGCAAACACATCCTTGTACTCTAGGAAGATTCTGAATGCTGCTGCCTTGAGTATTGGATTCCAGTCGTCGCCGGCCAGAATTATTTTCGGGTTGCTTTCCTCGCCGAGATTAACTTTTTTCGTTACCGGCTCTTCGTACATAATCTTCTTTTCCGGTTCAAACTGGTGTGCCAGCGTGCTGTCTACTTCTGCATTCCCTTCCTTATATTCCCCATACGCTGCTGGGAACATGTGGGTCACTTTCTTCCCCTTATCACTTGTCTGTTCCAATGTTTCACTGTCGTCTTTCTGTTCATTCGTCATTCCCGAGCTTGCACCGATTTCTTTTATTGAAATCATGTTGCATTGTGGCGGAAAAAACTCGTAGTCTTCCATCTGCCAATGGAATAGCCCGCTGAATGAATTTGTCTCATCTTCTGAGCATTCCTGTAATTTCAGCACCCCTTCATCATCGGGCTCCATCGGCCCTTTCCCACTTTCTGTCGAGTCCCCTCCATCCGAGTCAGAATCTGACGCCAACTCTTCACTGACGGTTTGTGTCCTCAAGTCAATGACAAACTTCTTACATCCATTTTCTATGGACAGAGTGTTTTTCTTCTAGTTGTGGTTGGCCCTAGCGGCTATTAGCCATCCTCGGCCGAGTAATGCATCGTATGATGCATTTTGTGTTGTTATGACTACAAAATTTAACAAAAATTGCTGGGTCCCGATTCTTACCTTTTGGGCCATTAGCACTCCCAGCGCCTTGATCCCGTGCTGGTCGGCTCTCACTAACTGGAAGTTTTGTGGCCATAGAGTAGGCTTCCCGAGGCTCTTCCAGGTTTCTTCTGATAGTACATTTACTCCGGTTCCATCGTCGACTATAGTATTTGTCAAATTCCGTCCAAGGATTTCCATGTGTACTATAGCCGGTTTCTTTCCAGTATCAATCGCCAACAACCTCGGGTCCAATACTTGTTCTCCTGTTGGCGGTGGTTCTACTATAACATCTTCTGTTGTGTGGGTTTGGTCTTTGTGTGAGTTGTCCTCCATTACCTTGGATATTGCTACTTTCAACTGAGGCAAGCTTTGGAGGAGGTCTGCCAATTTAATTGGTACGGTAGCTTGCAGTACTTGACTTGTTATGTTCTTGTCCGATTCCGATCGTATTGCCTTTTTGTCTGAGTTCCTCTGTTCGGTTTTCATGGTAGCTTCCACTTCCTTCCGTGCCTCTCGGAGTCTTTCTTTTTCCGTACGAGGATTTGGATAAGTGGCCTTTTTCCACTGTGCTCGGGTGATAGCAAGGATTCCTTCATCATTTTCCTTGAGGTTGATAAGGTTTACTCCTTTCTGCTTCGGACAGTCATTTTTTTTGTGATCACCAGGCCCACACCACCTGCACAGTGCATTTATTGTGTTCTAATTGTTGTTGGGGCATTCTCTTGCAAAGTGTCCCCACTCGTTGCACTGTCGGCACTGTATCATCGGTCGCCCTTTGCTGTCATACTGCAATCTGTTTCGAGGGCTATTATTGTTAAACCTTCTGTTATTCCTGTATCCTTCGGGGGATGCATTCGGACTATTTTGAGGCTTTGGCGGTGTGGTCGGCGGAGTTGATGATTCTCCCTGTGTGAACAACACTTGGGTACTTCTTGCTTTCAAGTTAAATGGACATTCCTTGATTGAATGTCCCATTACCTGACAAATGTCGCAAAATAATTTTCTCGGGCAGTTTGCCTTTATGTGACCCTCCCCATTGCACTCTGTGCACCATAACTCCCGACTTTCTCTAGTTGTCTCCTTATCCGTTTTCATTTCCTTCATCATGCGGATCATGTCCCTTCTCAACGCCTGAATGGTTTTCGACTCGTTTTCATTGCTGTCGTCCCCTGTACTGTCATCATCTTCAGTTCTTTTCTTACTTCGAGATGATGTTTTGCTTTCACTTTCTATGTCCATCACCCGGTTGTACGCTTCCACGTACGACGATGGGGGTACCACTTTCATCTTTTTTCTTAATGACGAGACTAGCCCTTCAATGAACCATCTTTTCTTCAGTCCATCAGCTGGCTGCGTTTCCAGTTTCCCGAGTAATTCTTTGAGCCTTCTATTATATGCCCTTACATTTTCATTCTTTCCTTGTTTGGTATTGTAGATTTCTGCGACAATTTCATTGTCGTCTTTCAGAAGTTTAAATTCGTTCTTGAAGGCTTTTTTCAGTTCATCCCATGAGGTTTTCTGTGCTGCCTCTAGGTCTGTATACCAGTCAATGGCAATACCTCTTAGCGTCGCTGGAAACGCTTTTACCCAGTAATCTTCGTCCTCTTGTCCGTTTGCCACCCATATGGTTTCACACGTTTTGCAGTGCCGGACAGGATCCTTTGACCCATTCCCCATGAACTTCGGCAACTTCTGCCTTTCACTCACCGGTGGGGTCACCATCTTTTTCCCGAGGTACCCTCTCTGTGTCTTTGACCCGACTGGACTGGTTCTACCGTGTCGTTCCGGTGTCTTCCCGACACTGTCGGCCACGTACGGTTCCTTCCCGCTTCCAGTTTCGGCGTCCTCTACACTTCGAGTTACCTCTGGCTCTCCTTGGTTTTCCCTCTGTGCAGGGGTCTTGGGCTCAGGTCCTCTGTTCCTCGGCGTTTCGTCTGAAATGGACAATGCCACAATCCGACGTATACTATCCTCTAGTTCTTTTGTCAGATTATTTTCTTTTCCTTTACTTGTTATTGGTGTTCGGAAATTATGTTCATCAGCCCCTTGATCTACCTCTTCATGTCGTTCATTTTCTTTTTCCAAAATCTGTTTCAATCTTTTTCTGCGTTCTTCTTGTTCCTTTAGTCTTAATGATCTTCTGACTATTTCTTTTGGTGTTGCTTGCCCCACTGGTAATTTATTCTTGTCCTTATTAAGTTGTATGGGCATTAATTATGCTTACCCTTTCTCAGTTGTGCGGCGTGCGACGACGATCAGCATTACGTTCCTCCTCTTCTTGTTTCAAACGTTCTTCATATCTTCTGTGAATTTGTTGTCGTCGCACTTCCCTCTCTCTCTCTTCTCGGATATCCTGGAAGGCTATCAGGTTCCTTGCCAGAAGTCGAAGAATGCGGTTCAGCAGATTATCTACTTCGCTATTGACATGCAGGTTCTTTGAAATAACCTCTTCTGGAACCTCTCTGCGGATAGATTCGTCTCGTACGTATTGTCCGACTGATAATAACCACAGTTTGACCAATTCCTGAGTTACTTCATCTTTTTGGCTTCTGGGTTCATTCTCTTCTCTGTCGCTTCCCTCGCGTTCTTCCTGAATTTCTTGTATTATTTCTTCTACGTGCTTCTTGTCCTGTACTTCCTCGTCAGTATCGACTGGTTGCCCCATTATGCTGCCATTCTCCCGTCTGGATGTTCACCGGATTCGCTTAGGCAGCGGCGCCAAAATGTTTACTGCCTAAGTGGTCTAATTATTTCCATGCAGAGTAAACGATAAAGATACTTGCACTATCATAGTGTACGGAAATGCATTACATTGTACGAGAATAACAACAGAATTGGTGCTCAAAATATCAACTGCATATATTAATTCAGAACAGTAAATACAATAACAATCCAAAAACTCCATGCCCATACAATGGCGTGACAAGTACATATATAGTTTGTTCGACGGTTGCCAACCGTCGCCAACCATGTACCGATCGAGAGTAACTACTCGCCGAAACTAAAACATAGACCTACTTCCCGAAACCACTAACAAAACATATTTTGCCAAAAGTAATAAACTATGTAAAGTACGCCTAACAAGATTGACAGGTATTGAGTTAACCCCAAGCACTAGTTATCACCCATAGACAGATGGATAGACCAAGGTTGTAAAAAGGTGGGTGGAAAGATATTTGAGGAACTATGTAGTAGGTCAGCATAAGGCTTGGATCAAGTGGTTATATTTGGGTGAACATTGCTACAATACCACATACCACATGTCTATCGACATGACTCCATTCAAAGCCTTGTATGGATATGATGTCACATCTTTTGTGGATTTGGCAATTGCTGATAGCAGGGTTCCAAAGGCCAAAGATTGGGTCCAAGAGAGTCAGGACATAGTGAAGGCACTTAAGGAGAATCTCCAACAGGCACAAAACCAATAGAGGATATATGTAGACAAACACAAGTTGGAGAGAAATTTTGAGGTTGGTGACTTGGTTTTCTTGTGGTTGCAGCCCTACAGACAATCTTCTCTAAAAAAGAGTGGAGCAGAGAAGCTAAAACCATGATTTTATGGAACTTATAGGGTAGTGAGGAGGATAGGAGAAGTTGCCTATGAGCCAGAACTTCCAAAAACACAACAAGATTCATAATGTATTTCATGTTTCGTGCCTCAAAAAGGCACTTGGATAGCATATCTCACCTTCTCCAGAGCTCCTATTATTGGATGAGGAAGGTAAATTGATTTTGGTCCCTGAGGCTATTTTGGATGTATGGGAAAGAAAGTTGAGGAGTAGAAGTATCATAGAGTACCTGGTCTATTGGAAGGATTTGCCTCTAGAAGATGCCACTTGGGAAGGAGAACAAATTCTTTAGCATCCAAATTTGCAATTGTTTGAGGACAAGCAATTTTAAGAAGGGAGGACTGTAATGTCCTCTTCGTCGACATGAAAAATTTATGGAGACCCTTAGCCTATTTTAATTTCCATAGGCTAATTGGGATGTTTGAAGGGAGTAATTAATTAAGTCAAGTTGTCTAGACATATTCATTTTAAAGGCAACTTATATTTAATTAATTATTTTTATAAGGATTAGATAGTATTATAAAAGTGACTTATTTTGGGGCCCAAAAGTAAAGTTAAAGTAAAAGAAATCTCAAAAGTCACTTTGGAGGAAGGAAAATGAAATTTAATATTCAATTATTCAAAAAGGTATAAAAATGAGAGTTTGAGAAGATAAATTGATTCCATGCATTTTTATCAAACCCCAGCTTGTGAAGATTGAACTTGTTTATCTATTCTGCCCTAGGACGAAACCCCTTTGACAAAGAATGATTTCAAGGATGAAAACCCTCCTAGCTATTTTGTGAGTGGATTCATCTAGAATTTGCAAGTGTGTTGAATGTTAGAATATTTGTGAAGATTTGTGTGTAATAGTTGATAAATCATTCCCAGATTTGTGTGGAGTTCCAGTTGGAGTTGCAGATGCAAGATTTCATCTTATATATATTTGCACTAGTGTTAGCAATAAACATTTTTTGGAGGTTGTAAGATACCTGTCTTGTCTAAACTAAAATTTTCCCTTGCAGATTTGATTTGCTTGCAATGTACGTAGGGTTTTCAATCTTTGTTTTCACCAATGTGTTTGAAATATCATAGAGATGGAAAGGTTGCAAATACACATTCAAACAACATGAAAAAATGATATTATTTAACCAAACAACTCACATAAAGCATAGGTGAACATTCTTGGAATGAAAGCTTGTCTTCATTATTGAAATAGAAGTCTGATTACAAATGATAATGGCTGTGAATTACATCAGTCAAGTCTGATTTCAATTTCAGACTTCCAAATACATCCAAAAATGCCACAATGTTGGTCCAAAGCCTAGCCGCCTTAGGGAAGATGAAGCCCAATGAAGAATTGATGAAATACCCAATAAAGTATGAATGAAAAGCCAACTGTAGCAGCAAATTTGAGGTCTCATATACAATCCCAACAAGCTGTATGATGAAAAACAATCACAAATATGCCTCCAAAATGTAGTGCCTACATGCCAAAGAGGAGCGATGAAACCCTAGGCGCCAAATATGACCAATTTATGCCCAAAAGTCCACCAATCTGAAACTGATATGAATTTTCAGAGGTTTGAAATGCAAAATCTGATTGTCAATCCTTGATGCCAAACACAAATTCACCCTATAATGCCAATCACTCGACTCCCAAGTCTTGCCGTTTGATGAATGGATGAAATAGCTACAAAATTCCGCCTCAAATATGCAATCCAAGTCTTCAATATGCAAATGAAACCTTCAAACCCTAGCTGGAAATGAAATCACTATCAAACCCTAGTTGTTTGAAGCCATATCTCCATCAAATACCTCCGTTAAGCACAATGATGAACTCCATATGAATCCATCTCTCATGGTGGATTGGGTTTTCGTCCAAACCACTACAATTCAAGGGATCACCACCTTGAACAAACTAAAAATCACTTTCAGCCAAGAGCAAATACTAAAAAATGCAAAATTACCAAATGATCAAAATATATGAAAAACACTCCAAATGACCTCCTTTTATAACCCTTTCACCTTGGGCGCCCAATTTCAATGAAATATAATCTTTTTTCAAGTCCATTGCCGAAAGAAAATATTATTTATTTATTTTCTTTCAATTTTATTTTCTTTTTCTCCAATTTGGACGGCCTCATGGGAAAATAATAAAATAATATTATTTTATTATTTCAACTTGGAGAGATAAAATATTAATATTTTATTTTATTTCACTTGTGGGAAAATAATACAAGATTTTAATAATAAAATATTATATTTTTAATTTCACTTCCAATATTTTATTTTTCCACCTTTTTTCATTTTTCCTCTTGGCATAATATTTAATTAATTTTCGTTTTTCTCTTTGGCTAAATATTTAATTAATTTTGATTTTTCCACAAATATTATTAAAATATAAAAATTCATCTCCAAACTTCATTTTGCCAAGGAAAAATCATTTTTGCCACTAAAAACCCACTTTCCATTCTCCAAGCTTTAAGTTATTTGCCGACTTTCTTTTTTCCAAGCTTTAAGTCACTTTAGCTCAAGAAGGGGACATTACAAAGGTAAGGATTTGTATTGCTGGTCGTACCATTTGTATCCTTTATTTCAGCCGCCCAGTTTGAAATAGAAGATCATATTCTCCCAGCCACCCAAATTTGAAGTTAATGATATACAAAACAGGTCGTACTACATGGTGAAGCAGGTTGTACCAAGGATAAGGGAAATCGATTGGTATTTTGATGTCAAAATGTTTTGTTTGTAAGAGAATACACATGGGAATCAGTTCATATAGCTAGGAAGGAGGAACGTGGAAGTTTGAGAAGGAAGCAATTGGAGTTTATGAGTGTAGGAGTCCCTAAATACTGGCCGCCCACATATATATGTATAGAATATTCATTATTCTTGCAATGCAGCTATAGGACCTGGGCTGTACAGCTGAGAGTATGCAGATGTGAAGTTATCAGACCCTCATCTCAGTTATATCAGTCTAGAAGACCTATTCTTGATCATTGAGAGAGTTCCTTGATTATATTGGCAGATTTCAACGTACTATCTAATTTTCAGTATTCAGAAACATTTTATGGCAATTTAAAAAGGTCAGAGTTTATATTTATTTCAGTTCTGTGTGTATTTGAGTATGTGTTGAATGTCATTTCCAGCAGCTAGCTTAATTAATTTGTATCAGCAAACTCTGAATTTATGGTAGTTAATTTCATCTTTGGGAAAAATCATTATTGTGATTTCTATGATCTTGTAAATACCTTGGCATTTTCATTGTCATTTCATCAAAGAGTTGCAAAAATACAAAAAAATTAGTGTAGGGATATTTCATTGGATGAAAAGGGCAAACTGATTTTGGTCCCTAAAGCCATTCTAGATGTACAAGAGAGAAGGTTGAAGAGTAGAAGCATTACAAAATATCTGGTCCGTTGGAAAGGCCTACCTCCAGCAGATGCAACTTGGGAAGGAGAACAAATTCTTTAGCATCCAAATCTGTAATTGCTTGAGGACAAGCAATTTTGGGAAGGGAGGACTATAATGTCCGCTTCGTAGGCATAAAGGATTTCGGAGACTCTTAGCCTATTTTAATTCCCATAGGCTAATTGGGGATGTTGCAAGGGAATACTTAATTAATTAATTAACTTAAGTTGTCTAGAGATGTTTATTTTAAAAAGACAATTTATGTTTAATTAATTATTTTATGAAATGATGGTCACTATTATAAAATGAAATTTAAAGGGGACCATAAAAGTGACTTATTATGGGGTTCAAAAGCAATATTAAAATTAAAAGATTTTAAAAGTCATTTTTGAGGGGGAAAAATGAAGAGTTGCGAATAATAATATTTTATTATTCCGAAAAAGGGTATAAAAGGGGGAATTGAGGAGAGAAAATTCATTCCATGCATTTTATCAAACCCCAACTTCTTGAAGACTGAACATTGTTCAACTTTTCTACCCTAGGATGAAAACCCTTCCGCAAAGAATGGTTTTGAGGATGAAAACCCTCCTAGACATTGTGCGGATTCACCCAGAGTTCACCAGTATGCTAAATGTTTCTAGGAGATTTTGTTGTGTTTGAAGATTTCAGTTTGGAAAGATAGAAGAAATTATTTGCTTGCAAATCATGTTGGAATACAAAAAGGAGGTTGAGTACTGGCACCATTTTCAAACAGGTTTATTTATGTATTTTTGCTGGCCGTACAAGTGTTGTAGGCCATATAGTGTCAAGGGGAAGGCGTGAGGTCTTGGAAGAAAAGTTGCTGTCCAAATAAGGGTTTTTCAGACCCTAAAGCACTAGCCGCCCTCCATTCTGCAGACCCATACTCCCTTTTTGATGTATTGCAGTCTATTGCAGAGGAAATATGGGCTGTACTGTTTCCAGCAGAGGCCATACTGTATAGGGTTAGCAGATTTTGATGAGCATTCAGAGTTTCCAGCTCTAAAGTCATTCCAGTTTCAGCTTATTGTTTATGTATCCAGTTCCCAGTTCAGCTGCAAGCATTAGTATATTGTACCAGCATTCTAATATAATTTGATATTCCATTGTTGGCTGTAGTAATCCAATGGCTCATTCTATATAAACGGCAAGTTGTCCTGTTCACTCTTGTGAAATTTATTTGACTCGATGCAATATTGGCATGTACATCATTCAACTATAGAAAATCAATCTTGGATTTGCATTGTCATTTCGTCAAAACATTTGTCAAAATACAAAAAAATATTAGCTAGGATAAAATTGTCAATTTTATCATATGGGTATGTGTACATAATGAGATAGGCTACACTGCTTCCATTAACTAGGATGCAAAAATCTAACCATACAAATTAATACATGATTTTGTCACTTTAGGTCACATACAAAAATTTAAATTTATACATTAAACGATCAAAGAATGTGCACACATTTTATTCTATTGGCATTGACTATTTTTGTCAGATATTCAGCACATCCTCAACATGTGAAGTTTCGAGAAAGTGACAAACTATGGAAGGCTGCCACCCTTCATGATGAGGTAAGCTTTATAATTTCGTGTAAATTATTTTATTTTTTCTCTAGTAGACTATATGCACTGAGAATAGTTTCAGATTAAGACTTTGAATCATCTGCTCTTGACATTTTTAACAAGTTGCTTGTATCAGCTATAAGTTGTATTAAATGACAGTAATTAGCTAAACATGATTTTTTTTCGATTGCATAACTTTTTTTTTCTTTCCGTGGCAACTGACATCCATTCCCGTTTTAAATCATTATGCTTATTGCTGATTTTTACCAAACTTGCCAGATTGATCTGCTAAAAGAGGAGAAGGAAAAGCTTCTTTACAAGGTTTGTTGTAAGCAGTTACAATGATGTTATGTACTTTACCGACCCAGTCCTTGACTAAGCTTGCTCATTTTTTTCTCAAGTTTTACAAATTTGGTAGGAGTTCTCCAAGCGGAGCTAATGATCGTTCTATCTATCATCTATTTTTTTCCCAGTTATTCAATTTATTCTTAGATGTTTGGAATTATTATTATTTTTTAAATTGTACCATGTAGATTCGACTTGCTGAACAGAAATTCAAAGAACAAGAAGTCAGAGCAAGAGAGTGTGAAAAACAGGTACTTCTTTGTTGCCACAATGATTAAGTGGACACATTCTTTCGTTTCAAAACATGGAAAGATTAGCCATTTAATTTAGTTCAAATTTAGTAGATGCTATGTCCAATAGAGTCTTGCTACTTCCTAGATGATTAGCTATCCAATGTGTTTTCCTCTATTAAAGGTTGAATGAGAATTGATTTGAGTTTTTTTAATGCTAGGGAACTTTAAAATCAACCGTTACATTGAATTTTCTAGCCTTTTATGGGTACTCAAAAGATTTATTTGTATGAGGTTCCCAATCTTTTGGGCGTGCCCTCTGCCCAATGCAGTACTAGAGAAGTACAAACCATCAATTGGCAGTGCTGCACCCACTCAAGTTGACCAATAATTGTCATCCTGATTTCTTTTTATCAGCTTAAAAATGGTCATACCACATCTTTTGTAAGATATTGATTTTGAAGTTTCCCAAATCATGAAGATCACATTTAGGATTACTTACGGCCACTTTAATGTACTTGGTCTTTTATCCCTTTTATGACATTGACAGACAACTTTTAGGGCTTCCTCTATCATTTCACTCATTCAGACATTCTATGTGTTATATACATAGTTTAAAAACTTGTGACTTGGGAAAATTTGGCAGGCCCAAATTTGACTTGGATTCAGTGACTCAACGAAAACTTGGCAAAATTTTTGAACATTAAAAAACACATATATTTAAAAACAACCTTAAAAGACATGCATAAAATTGATTTTAGAGAACCGATAAGTAGTTTTTCGCTCATTCATAGATCAAAAAAAAGTTTGTGACACATCATAGTGTCGTATGATACAAAATTACACATCCATATTAATATTTTACAAATTTATTTTGTGATTAAAACTTCTAAGTGGCTGTGTGGGTGCCCTTGAACTAGATGATATTGATTCCACTTGAGTAAGAATATCTTTCTCAGGCATATCATGGACAGCCACATCCAATGATATTGATTCCACTTGAAGTAGATGATATTGATTCCATGGGAAGAATATCATGGGTGCCCTTGAAGTAGATGATATTGATTCACTTGAGGAAGAATATCTTTCTCAGGCATATCATGGGAAGCCACATCCAATGAAGCCCCAATTGATGCCCCAGCCTCATCTTCCACCTCCTCTTGTGTCATTATAACTGCTGCCCATTTGCTGCTTCTCTATCAATTTTAGCTAACTCTTCCTCAAAAAAGAGGAGCTAGTTGGGCTCATCCACATCATCAATGACCCAATTTGAATGTGGATCTATGTCATCAAGGTCAATTGCATAGTCTTTGTCTCTTCCCTCCACCTTTTGGTATGTAGACAAAGATTGTACCACACAAAAACAAGGTCATTCATGTATTTTTGAGTCAATCTATTGCATTTCTTGATGTGAATGACCTCAAATGTGCTCCAATTATGCTCATATCTAGAAGTGCTATAGAGATGGGACAAAATGCAAATGGTGAGCTTTGAAGATTGGGTGTTTTTTGCACGAGAATCTTCCCACCACAAATCTACAAGAACAAAATTTATAACTTTGTAAGAACTTCATAATGTAAAAGATAAACTAAAATTTGAACTTATTAAATTAAAGATTTAGTTAACATTATAGTTTTTACCTATTGTACCCATACAAAATTTTTGCCATTGTAATGTCCCCATTTCTAGAGTGATCGCCTTGGAGGAGTATGTTAGCCTATTCACCATTCCCATAGGCTAATTCACTTGGTAAGGGAATGTCTTGGTTGAGCTAGGACTTAAAAGGGTTGGAAAATGGAATGTTGCTACAGGCTTGGAGAATGGAATGTTGGATTAGGGAGGCTCAACTAATTTTGCTAGCTGAAACGAAGAGGTATTTTGACTTGTGGTATTTTTGTACAAATTATTGAAAAGTCAAAATAATAAAATAAAATTGTCAAGAGGAAAAATGACCCAGGTGGGAAGATGGAAAATAACTTAAAGGTGGAAAAAATGAAGATTGGAATGAAAATTAAAATATAATATTTTTAATATTAAAATATTATATTATTTTTCCACTAAATTGGCGCTCAAGGAGGAAAAGGCAAAATTTATAAAAAAAATATATTTTATTGTTATTTTCTCTCTCATGGCCGCTGCCACATGGAGAAAATAAAATAAAATTAAAGAAAATAAAATAATAATATTTTCTTTTGGCGGTGGACATGAAAAAACATTATATTTCATTTAAATTGGGCGCCCAAGGTGAAAAGATTATAAGGAGGTCATTTGGCATTATTTTATTTTATTTTCTTTTTCATCATTTGGAGAGTTTCTCATGGCTGTGATAGAGTTTCAGTATTATCTAAGGATGGAAACCCTTGGATTTTTGTGGATTGGACGAAAACCCAACCCACCATGAGAGATGGATTCACCTAGAGTCCATTATTGAGCTTAATTGTAGGTTTTTGGAGAATTCCAAGCTTCAATCAGCTAGGGTTTGGAAAGGACATTTGCATTTAGCGAGGGTTTGAAGGTTGATATTTAGATTTGGTTGATATTTTGGCATATTTTCATCAAGTGTTTGGAAAGGGTTTATAGGTGGAGTGCTTGGCTTGTGAAGGCTTATTTGATGATTGGCATCCCTTATTAATGTTCTGATTTTTACAACAGCCCTCTAAAATTTGTCATCAGTTGCAGATCTGAAGGTTTCATGTCAAAATATTGAGGTTCCATGATCATACATCCATCCTAAACCCTAATCGCTTCAATTCTAGGCTTGGTTGCTTGGGTTTTGAGGAGTATTTTGGCATTTGGCACTAGGGTTTGTGATCAGCAGCAGTTACAGGTTGATATCAGCTATAAAACATTGGCTTTGTCTTCTATTCTTCATTGGTAATCATCACTAGCAAGGCGGCTATCATTGGAGGATATCATCTCATCATTGTAGTAGGGTTTGATCATCATTTCGATTACTTTTGTACACCTTTGAAGGTTTGATCTTGAAATCAGACATGGCTGTCATGTAACCAACACTTATCTATGTATTTGATCAATGCCATTTCATGATCTGGGTATGTTAATAAACCAACCAATTTCATATCTTTAATTTGAAATTGTATTTCCAGCTGCTCTATCAATTATTAGTAGTCATTTGTTGTCATATGAATGTTATATTTGCACCTTTCCATCTTCATATCATATCAAACATGCATGTGAAAACAAAACATCAAAATCTCAAGTAAATCATCGGGAAAACAAATCAGAAAATTCAGGACAGCAAGGGAAAATTCAGTTCAGATTAGATAGGGTTCTTACAATTGTGTCAAATCTCAAAGCTAAAACCTTGTCTTTTTGTCTTTTCAATTGGTTATATTTCAATTTATTTCCCTGTTCATCTATGTTTTTTTTATTTTTTCTACTAACAACTTTTGCAAGGTTAGATGATGACTGTGAGCCTAATAAGGAATAAACAATGATGGCATTCAAAGACAGATTAGAGAAGACATAATAGATTAGCATGTAAGAATAGCCAGTAAGGTAGAAGTCTAAAGGTTTTTCAGTCACAAAATCAAATGAAAGGTGCTTTAGTCCTCAAGGAAAAATGGCAAACAAGTTGACAAAGTCCACCTAAGGCATGAAAGGAAATCAAAGATCAAAATTGAAGTACAAGTTTTAGTGGCTTGTGTTGATGATGTTTTTGTGACACTACAACAATAGAATAAAATACTGAGTATCCTATCCTCTCTTGAACAAAACTTCTCAGACGCTGAACTTCGTGATCGAATGAGATTGCTCCAAGGTTCCTTGAATGCCAGGTCTTGACGTGCACAGGGATAGACTCAATGGAATGATGTGATTTGCTGGTAATCATGAGGGGGACTTATGTGAGATTACTCCTTCATGGACATGGAATAGTTCATTACTCCTCGGACTCAGATTTGTGGGTGAATGGAACTCCTTCACAAATGGACAACTTGGAATTCCTAAGTTCCACTCTTGAAGAGGTGTATGATTTGGCAATGAAGCTTTTGGAAAACTAATCCTAGTGAAAATCTAAAAGAAAATGCAAAAGATGAATGAGGGTTCAGGAAACTAACTGATGGAAAGGACTACTACTGAGGATGGAAACTGGAACCACGCTTCTGCTTCGTCATGGGGCAACAACTCAAACCGAGATGGTGCTATCTTCAAAGGAGGAATAAGGATTTTTAGATTGCCTTGGCATGGAACATGGAACTTAAAACATGCAGGAACAATCGAAGTTAAGCTTGGAACAAGTTCAGACTAACCATACACTGTAATTTGCAAGCCACATATCGCAAATGGTATGAACTAACAGTTTCAATCATTCACCAACAACAATATTTTCCATCACTCTAATTAATGAAAGCATGTAAAGTAGAAGGAAATGAAATAATCTTCAGAAAAACTTAAGATTTACTTCAAGGAAATAAGGAAAACCATGCCAAAATCCAAAGAACTCCATAAACATCAGTCCACAATGCTTATATTATTGATTTGGAAAGTGTTTCTGCAACAATCTTGCTGATCCTTGAAGTTTCTAGCTCAAAAATGATACAAAAGTAAAACTAGCTATCTAACTCCTCTAGGAGCATGAAGAAAAAATGAGAAAAAAAAGATCCTTTCAAATGAGGCTTCTCAGCCTTTATATAGGCCAGAAAATACAAAGAGGAGGTGGGGAGATCTGATCTCCTCGAAATCTGCGCCTTGAGTCAGAAAAACTAGGGGAGTAGGTGAGTTTGTGTCATAGGTCCAAAGGAATGCCACCACCTGTTTTGGGCGCCACCTTGTCCTGGATGAAAAGCTGCCACCTGCCCTGGGCGCCACCTGACTAAGCTGCCTGGTAGGGAGGTGACTAGTCAACTGCTAGCTCATCCTGTTCCTTGGGCACAAATTCCAGGGTGTCCATGAATCCTTCATCCTGAGCGCAAATTCCAGGGTGTCCAGGAATTCTGACGTGGAGGAATCCTTCCTAGAGCAGGGGTGCATTTTCCTTAAGGTCCTGGAATGGAATTCCTTCCTGAGTTTGAATTCCCTGTCAGTGTGGATTCTCGTTCTTCCTGATGGATGGTGAACTATACTCTTGTTCTTGGTTTTCCAAGGATTGATCCTCTTGTCCAGAACTGGAATCCCTGATATTGGACTTGGAGTGATCTTTCCAATTCTGTCATCCTTGATGCAGGCATTCTCCGTGTCATATGAAATCTTTGAAAGGACTCTTGATTCTTCCTTTATCCTTTATGTGAAGTTTCCCTGTCACCGAACTGGAATCTTTGAAGTTGCCTTCCCTGCGCCAGTCATGTTGAGTGTCAGGGGGGGAAAGGCGGGCACTGGAATGGAGTGATGTCCTGTTCTGGATCTGTGAAGTCTTCTCTTGGTATGCATGTGTAGTCCTCTTGTTATTGGAACTCCTGGATCCTTGAAATGGTCATCTTCTCCAGTGTTTGAACTCTATGCATCCATCCGGATTGCCCTGGATCATCCTTATTCATCCTCCTCATGGAGCTTATCCTCATCTTGGATTCCTGTAAAGCAAGGGAGACCTTGAGTAGTCATGATGAACAAGATCCTTAAATGCAATGCAATCAAAAGATAAAACAGGAAATACACTTGCATGATTGATCAATTTGACTTATGAATTCCTGAATAAACAAAGGATTTTCCTCATATTTTGGCATTCTTCATACTTGGACTAACTTTTCCTTCATTCTAGGATTATCAGGTAGGAATTGAGGAGTTTCCAAGGCAGGGCACAATTGGAAGGAGGGAGCAGGATTCCTGCTAGGTCTGGATTCTTCCTCCTGGCGCAAATTCCACCTAGTGGAAGAATTTTCCTCTTGGTCACACATTCCAGTACCTACTGGATTTTTGACTAGGAGCGCATATTCCAGTATCAACTGGACTTTCCACTTATGGTACAAATACCACTTGGAACAAGAATTTTCACAAAGGTTGCAAATTTCACCTGATGTAGGATTTTCTTCCTAGGTCGCAAATTTCAGGACCAACAGGATTTTCCACCTTGGGTCGCATTTTCGTGATGGTCAGGAATTTGACAGTTTGGGAATTGTTCTATGACCAAGTTGCAATTCTTTCGAGATGATTCTTGGAATGGAATTGGATTTGTCTTTCGAGATTCTTCTAAGTCATGTTATGGATTTTTTCTTCAAGTCCTGGATCACTTTATTCTTGTCGCATATTCCTTATTGTCATGGAATTTTCCCAAGTCGCAATTTTCAGTGTGGACTGGAATTCCTCTGTTCCAGGTCGCAAATTCCAAGCTGAATTGGATTCCTCCTGTCCAGGTTGCACAATCGACCTGGGACTGGATTTTGCGACCAGGACAAAAAATCCTCTTGGAGCACATAATCCACCTCGGACTAGGTTTTGCGACATAGGACAATTTCTTCCTGGTACAGGAGTCTTTCCTTGGAATGATTTTTGAATTTATTTGTTGAAATTTGGCTAAGTCTTGAAATTTTGCTCCTATGGAATCTCACTCAGATGGAAGGTTGTAATTTCACTATCTTCAGGATTCCTTCATCCAAGGTCGCATATTCCAGTTCCTCCAGGAATCCCTCTGCCCAAGTCGCATATTTCAGTTCCTCCAGGAATCCATTGTCCAGGTCGCACATTCCAGTAGGTGCTAGATTTTGTGACCAAGGACAAAATTCTTCCTGGGGCACATAATCCAGTAGGTACTGGATTTTGTGACCAGGACAAAAATTCCTTCCTGAGCGCAGATTCCAGTCCCTACAGGATTTTGCGACCTGAACTTTCATGCTCAGTTTGACTAAGGACTTTATCCTTTTTGTTCAGTTTTTCGCAAGGGTGGACTTTTAGGTGTTTGATCAGAGACTCAATCATTCGAAATAGGATCAAAAACAAGAAGCATCTACTATCCCCTTAGAGAATTTCAGATTCCAAGGTGAGATTTTCTAATAGGCAAGGAGTTCTTCATGCAGGTACTTACAGACTGGATCAGGAACCCCATCATGCAGGTCATACTTTTAGATTGGATCAGGAATTCTATTATGTAGGTCGCAAAATCCACTTGGTCAGGGAAGAATTCTCCAGGTCGCATTTTTCAGACAATCAAGGTGGAATTTCCTCCAAGGCGAAAAGTCGCAGTTTTCAGGGTGGATCTTGGAATGGAATGATACTTGAATTCCTTGTTTGCAAATTTCACTAAGTGAAGGAATTTACCTGTTCGGAACTGTTGCAAGGCAGAAGGTCGCATTTTGGAGTGGGTCAAGGAATGTTCAGTTCAGGAATGTTCGTGTCAAGGAAAATCCAGTTCAGGAATGTTCCTGAGGATCTTCCAAGTCTCAAGTTGGACTGGGTCTTGGGTTTTCCTGCCTTGAACTGTGGAATTTCTATTCACTCCTGATGAAGCCTCTTGACATTTGAACGAGGATTTATACCTTGGAACGAGGAACTGCCTCATTTATCATGGAACTCCTGAAGTCATCTTTGGAATTTTCCATTACTTCAAGTCAGGGATCAATGAGTTTCGCCAAGGAATGACAAGCCCTCGGTGCACTCCAGACTCTGGATTTAAAACTCCGGAACATAAATCATGGTGGGTTTTGGAGTAGGACCCTAGATAGGAACTTAGGACAAAGACCACCGGAATGGAATTGTGGACAGAGACTTCTGGACTGGAGTTTTGGAACAAGATTGGAACTGTGGAATGATGGACACCCGCCCATGGATTGACCAGTCTTGCTTAAGGAAAGGCAACTAGGGCTTCACACCTTCTTGGAAAGGACTCAATCTCTCCTTCACTGTTTCAAGCATCTTGCGGGCTCACTGCTTTGGGAACTCATTCATTGTCAACCGGAAATTGAGCAAGAAACCGCAAGATCAAAGCAAAAAATGGAATCGGGCCAAAAAAAGAGGGGGTCCCCATTTGCAATGGGGCGATGTGTGAAAACGTCACAACAACTTTACCTACCAAAACTTTGTCTATATGCAATAGAGAGGTTGTCTTAAGTGGCACACAAATTCCATTGGCAAAATCATGTAAAATCAGCACCAAAGGAAGTGTAAGGTGGCAAAATATGCTTGAATCCATGCTCAACAAAGAGATGCAATAGCAGGTTAAAGATGCAATGTTCCAAGTGATCCATGTGTCATGTTCCCTTCTCAAAATTGAAGGATTTGATTGAAGACCCATAGCCTATTTCCATTTCCCATAGGCTAAGGGACAAAATAAGGGAAATATTTTCATAATAGCATTTTAATTTGAGGCTCAATCATCTTTTCAAAAAGGGCAATTTAAATGTTATCATTGATAACTGTCTAAATGAGACATTATAACACGTATACATGTATTATTTTATTTAAAAAGTACTTTTAATTCATTTAGAGGGAAAAGTGAAAATAATAAGGGGCCCAAATTGGACACCTATATAAGAGAGGCAAGTGCCCAAAGTGAGATATCTGTTGCCATTATTTCAAATTTGTGCATTCAAGGATGAAAACCATTGGTTTGCAAATTCTTGAGGATGAAAATCCTTTTGGATTCAATTCTGGATTTGGAGAGCGAAAACCCTTATCTCCAATTGGGACAATTCTACTCAAGGATTGTGATTGTGCTCATTGCTGTGATTATCCAGATTTAGTTTGCAAGGAAATTGTTCATCAACATCAAATCAGCATTATTTCTGAGTGTGCATGTTGTTGTGCCACATTTATTCTAGGTGCCATATTTGATATTAGCAAGTACTGGTGAGGTTTGATGCAAATTCCATCCACTGCCGTACATTTCACTAGCTGCTGCCCATATTTGAGCCATTCACATTGTAGCGACATCATCAGTAATATTTTAAGGGAATTTTAATTGACTTCTAGGCTATGCCAGCATTGTAGTTTGATTTCTAGCCTTACGTCACACTTCTACCCATCTGTACAATTGTATGACGTGAGGAAGTGATCTATTGTTGTGTAATTTTGATTCAAATTTATTGCTGATCATCATATGACCTTTGAAGACTTAATTCAATAAATCGGATCTGAATTATTACTACTGTTTAAGAGAATATTCTACTATTTTATCTGATTTTAATCATTGTTAATGAAGAGTTAATTAGCCTCTTGTAATTGGTTAATTTATTTATTGTTCAAGGCTCTAAATAATCATTTTTAGCTGTCTTTCTATTAGCACCCAGATCTGAAAGTGCCTCTAATAAGTAGGCATTTAATTGCTGTCTTTGGTTTAATCAGATTCTGAAATTTATTTACATGCTTCAATATATTACTGTTGTAGGGTTTGATTGCATTCGTTTATAGCTTCTTTCATCACCATACAATATCAGAAGTTCTGAAGGGTTTAGTGTTATGTTTCAGCATTAATCTCCAGTTTGCTATAATCAAAATTACAATTTGTTGATCGTTATTAGTAATAGTAGGGTTTCAATTCCATAATTTAGTATTTATTTTCAAGTTCCTATCATCATAAAATACAAAAATAATTTATATACTGTTTTGGTCGCACCTGGCGTTGCTAGGGCAAATATCTGCACAACTGGTTTGCTGCAGTCTGTTCTGGAGCATCATGCTCATCTGTAGAAGTTTGGAGGGTTTGTCGATTTGTCCTAAAAATCATGGCAGCTATTCTTGGTGTATCTTTGGTTACAGGGAGGGACAGTTTTCCAACATTAGGTTGGATGATTGGTGTTGTTTTTCCAGAAGTTCTGCAGTTTCTGGGAGGGTTGGTGGCAGACTCATCTCAAGTGGCAGAGTCAGTGGCAGGCTCGTCTTTTGTTGCAAAAGCATTTTGAGAAGTAGGGGCAGCCTTCTCTGTTATCTCTTTGGGTAGTTAGAATAATGACCATTAAGGGACGGTATTAGAATAATATCTTTTTATTTATGTTATTAATGGTCATCCTGTAGTTTCTAACTTCATCTTGTGTTAACGATTGTTTCTTTTTAGAAACATCGTCCTTGTAATTCTATTTAAGCAGCCTTCATCTCCTTTGTATAATGAACAACATCGATTCTTTGAACAAAGGCTGCAAGGGGCTGCGATTATATTGAAAGGTCATAATGTAATGTTCCATTTTTTGGTGCATTGATTATTGTGAGCATTTGTGCTTGTTCCTAGTCTCTTGGAGGCTATCCAACATGTTTGGGAAGAACTCCAATGTTCTTGGAGTGGTCTTAGTCAGTCTACAGAACAGTTATTTGGGTTTTCCTTGTGAGAATGGATTATTTTTCATGACTTTAAGCTAAGTCGATGTTCCGGGTTATAGTGATGGTTTCTGAAGTTTGATCGGGCTTCTGGTTTGTTCTCCAAGATTCTTGGAGGAGCTTTCTATTTTTGAAATGTCACCCAGAAGGCACCATTGCACATCCGAAACCTTACAGAGCATATTGGTTCAATTTAATTTGCATTCGTAGGCCGTTTGGGATTTTTCGCAAAAATTAATATTTAATGAGCTATTTTAATTATATTTTTCACTTAAGCTCCTAAGGGTGAAAAATAATTAAAATATTATTAAGTGTTATAGCTCATTTGAAAGGGGAAAACATATTCTTTTATGTAGGCACATAAAAGTGAGCAGTTAAGTGGAGGAAAAAAGAAATAATTTAAGTTAGAAGGAAAATGTTATTATTTTCAAGAAATAATTCATTTCCTTTGTAACTCCTCTAGTACCTTATAAAAGAGAATGAGCTCTCATTTGGAAGGGTTATGTTATGTTTTGATATTGATTTTGTGTGCAGATGGATTGAACCAGTGTGTTCTTCCATATTCTCTCGAGGACGAAAACCCTCTTGTAGAATCCTCTTGAGGACGAAAACTCTCTAGAGTTTGAGTGTGGTTTCACGCAGAAATCACAATTGTGCTGGAGCTGATTAGAGTTGGAAGTTTCTGATAAGTTTTGGATTGGAAATCAATAGTTTAGCATTTGTAATCCTTTGTAGATGATTTGCTAGTATTTTTGATCATTTTCCTCGAGTCTCATGTGCTATTATCTGTTGGCTGTACTCTCTAATGGCCGTGCCAGTCATTTGAAGAAATCTTAAAATAAAATATTGGAGATGGTTTTTTGTTTTCTATCTTATTGTTATGATTATATCTGTCCTAGGCATCATCATTCCTATTGATCCTATGAATTTTGTTGAAGTCTATAAGCATTAGTGAAGTGCCATACTTATTGCCGTGCGGCAATGAAGCAGGGGTCAATTTAATATTTAAATAATTGTTGATATCTTTCAGTCTGAAGTCGTTTGCAATGTCTTTGGATGGGTTTAATGCTTCTTTGGGAATTGATTTCACTTGATTTGGTGGAGAACTGATAATTTTTGTGAACAACTAAGTCTTCCTGGGCCGTACACTGCATAAGGAAATAGATGGTCATTAGAAATTATTGTTGTTGCTATTGGAAACCAAATTGATAGTGTTGTTTTTGTCTGCCCAAGACTCTTATTTTAAGAGTATTATGAAGAAGTTTGATGCAGTAATGAGAATGCTATGATCAGCCGTACATGTCCTGGCCGTACGGTCCTACTTAGAATCAGTTAATTGCTGATGTTCATATTTATATTGTTGTGATATGGAATGTGCTCAAAACTGTTTTGTATTGGTTTTAGATCAGATTTAAGGCATTTTGGGGTTGACATCAGTTGTATGTTTTCAGCTCTTTTCATGGCTGAGAAGTGGTACGGAAGTCATTGATGACAGAGTTCTTTGTTGCTTGTTAATATTTGTGCTCAGATTTGTCTTAGGGGTGGTGTTGATCAGTTTTGAACAGATTTAAGGATGATCTTTGTGGTATTTAATTTGCATGAAAATGGGGTCATGATTAGGCAGCCGTACTATCATAAAAATCTGATTTTACTTTCAGTTCAATATGGGCAGTGAGAATATCTTGGTGCAGCAATGAAGTCATCATTCTTCAGTGATATCTTGCATGGTATTAACTCTTCTTTCAAGAATTTTCAAAGATAGCTTCTCCAAGTTCTAAGCTTGTGTTAATGTTTAATCACTGTATATGATTTCATGGTAATCTTATGCAATTCACCTAATAACCCCTGGTTGGTTTACCGCTAGTGTGGAGAAAGAACCTTTCCTTGCTCTTACCCACTAAATAAGTGGAAGGCTTTGTCATCTTTCATGCTTGCTTTTTGGTGAATTCTCATAGCTTTGTGGATGCCTGCATATGCAGATGAATGTTTATTTGTTTGCACAATGTTTAAAATTGTAATCCGAAGCACATTATGCTTCTCATCTTGGTGATTAGAAGTGTGGAGGAGTTTAATTGTGCTAACATTGGTCATCTTTGCTCAATCTATTATGGAAAAAAAATTGGGGTTGTATATTACAGTGGTATTAGAGCTGGTATGTTCTTGCTAGCCTGTTGGGGAGTTAAGTTGTTGCAGATCTTTCAATTGAGCAAGTGAGTTTTCAGCCTTGCATGTGAGTGATCAGCACTTGCATGTTGTCAGTGTGTGGCAGTTGAAAGAGGTTGTTCAGTGATTGTTCAATTATGGCACCTCTTAAGAGGAGAAGTGAGACAGATGTTCTGTTTGATTCTCTTAGGCAAAGTCAGGATGAATTAGAAAGAGTAGTTCAAGAAAAGTTGGATCGAAGGAAGTATCATCATGAGGCCACTAATATCATTGATGAGTACGAAAGACTATCAGATGATTGTAAGCAACAACTTCTTTGGGATGCTTTCTTGAAAATCATCAAAGAGGGTAATCCTGACAAAAAGGGATTTATAGAATACATTCAGAAGATAAGGAAGGAAGAGGAGATGAAGACAATGTCTTTATACAAGCCCAAATTACCTTTTCCTTTGGCAAGGACCAAGATCCATTCTAAATCATCACTTTCCAGTGCACCGAATAAGAAGCCTCCTATTTCGAAGAAGAAAGAGTTCAGCAAGAATGAATTTAGAAGAAGAAATTTTTGTTTCCAATGCAAAGATTCTTGGGAGCCTAACCACCAATGCAAGAAAAAGAAAGATGAATCAGCAACCTTCACAACATGTTCTTTTTTTCCGAATGATGTGAAATCCGAAAATGGTGAAGATGAAGTCTTGATTAGAAATAAGTCTAAGTCTCTGTATGATGAAGACAAAGTCACACATCATGAGACATGCATAGAGGAGTTTGTTGATTTGGAGAAGTTTACAACAGAAATTAGTGAAGCTGAGCCTTGCTTTGACGAAGAACCAGAAGTGTTGTACTTAGCTAGTCCTCTATTTGATGAAGATCTTGAAGATGCCACTACAATTGAGGAGATGAAGATGATCAATAGACTGCTAGAAGGTGACTGTGCAAGTGAGCCTGAGAGCATTGAAGTGAAGTGTTTATTTGAAGACATGGGAAATGTTTACTGCCTAATGAGTCTAATTGTTTCCATACAGAGTAAACAAGAAAGATATTTGCACTATCACAGTGTACTGGAATGAATTACATTGTATGAGAATAACAAACATAATTGGTACTCAGAACATCAACTGCATATATTAACTTAGAACAGCAAGTACAACCACAACCCAAAAACTCCATGTCCATACAATGGCCTGACAAGTACATATATAGGTTTGTCGGACGGTTGCCAATTGTCGCCAATCAACGTACCGATCGGGAGTAACTACTCACCGAAACTAACAAACATAAACATACTTCCCAAAACAACTAATCAAAACATATTTTGCCAAAAGGTACTAAACTATGTAAAGTACGCCTAACATCTCCCCCCCAAAAAACTTATCGTCTTCCAGAGGACTACAAAACAAGATCCAAAAATAACTAGGAAGAACGAGGGTCAGTGGACGTCCCTGGAGGTGTGGATGCTGTCCGTGTTGAACCAGGAGTCTCTTGCTGAGGTTGAACTAATCGCCGAAGCCTGTAAACCTCCTCAGTCCTTTGCTTCAGATGTGTCATGGCAATGATATGCTTGTCTCTGGTGAGACGTACCATTTAGACAGCCTCGACCAACTGCTGTTTTGTTTTTTCCTGTGTTGCCTGAGATTCGGCCAACTCCTTTGTGGCTTTTAGTTCTGCTCTGAGTGCATCGGCCTTGTTCCTTTCTAACTATGTGAGCTCCGCTTCCTGTGCCAGCTGCCGTTCGAAGTGCACCTATTGCTCATCAATTTTCTCCCTTAGCTACTTACTCATAACTGTAGCCTCCTCTAGTTTTTTGTTGCACTATGCTTTCTTCTGAAAATCCTCCTGTCTAGCATAATATAATGCTCAGAACTGATCCTCAATGCTATGAAGGGCTGCCAGTATCTCGCTGTTGGCATCTCCAACTCCAAAGTCTGGTCTCTCTGGTTTCCATGCTCTCTGCATCTCCTCGGTAATCACTTCCGGCCAACCCTTATTCCAAAATACTCTTACAAACTCTGTCTTAGCATTCTTGGCGAAATGTTCAATTCTTTGTACCTCTGCACGTACTATTGGCGAAGAGTATTGGGGATTGACCCTGGCAGCAATATCAGACACCCTCTGAAGAATGGCTCCCATAGACCCTAAATCCTGTGCATACCTGAGAATGGTGCCCAGTGGGTCGCTCTCATCTGGCTCACCCATGTGTATTGTCAAACCAGCTGGCTCAGCCGAGTGAGAAGTATCCTCTGTATCATCAGCATTGCCTGTCATACTGGTATTGGTGCCTTCCTCCTTTGAGCTATCTATAGTTGTTCCTTCCTCCTTCGCTTTAGAGTCACTAATCATTATAGCGTCTTTTGGTACATCAACTGCTTTCTCCTCCTCTGGCTGTGCCATCTCACCTTCGAGTGCAGGTGGCGGTAAAGGAGATCTAGTGGGGCTTAGTGGAGGAATGTCTGCTAATTCTGAAGGCATGCCCAGTAACTGAAGCCAAGTGTCTACCTATACTGAGCTGTCCACATGTGCCATGCTCTTTGGAGACCTAGTCTCAAACGGAGTAATCTGCCCTGATGGAAGAGGAACTGGTACGATGTCATCTCCCTTCATCCTCATGATCTGACCCCATGAAACGTGAGTGGTACTAGGTTGAACGGGAATCTCCGCCTGAGTGCGTGTGTCTAAGTGCAAGTGTGCGTGCTTCTTGCCCAGTGCAACATCCCATTTGTTCTCCCCTGCTGGTACTATAGGACTGGGGCTGACGGGTTGCCAGGAGTGGCTGAGGCTGACGAGGCCTCAATGCAATCCTCCTTGGCACCTTGTGCACTATATGATGCTTCTGACGAAGACTCAGGTAACTCCTGCTATTTTCTCTTTTTGTTGCTCCTTGACTTATCTCCCTTCCCACCTTGAGCAGGGGCCTTCAGGTTCGTCCATCTGAAGATAGTTGGCCATGTGGGGTCATAACCCTCATCTAGCTGAAATGGAGCTCGTGCTAACGAGGCAAAGTGAGTGTAGATGGCGTCTAGAAACAACGCAATGGCCTGCTGAGTCATGTAGAATGACTTGTGAGTCATCTTCAGGAACTCGTGAATCCTGTTGGAGAGAATTGTTGCTCAGTTGTACATTGCACCCTAGCTGAGACCAATCATATAATCCAACATCCAAAATGGAATATCTGATGAGCGTGAGGCTCCCGTCAGCCACCCCCTGATCACATCCATTATGCACCGCCATTCTTCATTCGCCAAGTGATCTCGTCGAAGTCCTCTATTTCCTGCAGCCTTCAACTGGTTCTTTTCTTTTTCACTCAAGTCTGGTCTACAAACTTTTGCCATTATGCTGTCCTTGTGCCTTGCAATCATTTTCTGTTTGCCGACTGTAAATCCTAGGCGCGGTACACCCATCACTCTCTCAAAACCCTGTGGCGAAAATGTGATTTTGACCGATACATTCATGAATCTGATGATGGTATGTTTTGCTCGGGGGTTGTAATTCGCCACCATGCTTTTCAGTATTGCCTCAAACTCTCTGAAATTAAAATAGGGCATTTGTATTACCTTATCCACCTGTGCTTTCTGTAATGCTATCTTGAGAGGATGGTCGTCAGTATGACTATTCCACCATTGTTTACACTCGTTCACCATGAGGCTTTCCCACTGCGAGGAATCCATTGTGATTTTTTCCTTTTCTTTTCCTTTCCCTTTCGGCTGCTTCTTCTGTGCTGATGAACCCACGTCAACTTGTGGTGTATGTGCTGCCTTCTCTTCAATAATTAATTTTGCTGCCATTTTTCTGTTCTCAGCCCGTCTTGATATCTGAATTTGCTTTCCTCTGCCTTGTGTTCTAGTGACCTTGTTCGCCGGTGAAAATGACATTCTGACCTCTTTTGTACTCCCATTGTTTTAGTTATGACCGTTATTTTCTCTTTCTATTGATCTGACACCTGGATCGTACGGTGTCAAGATTGTATGGTCCTTTGAGTTTGGTTTTCGTACGCTGGTACGACTAGCAAGGAAATCCATACGGCAGTAGAAGATTTCGTACGGTTTGCAGTGGATTTCATACCAGAGAAATCCGTACAGCAAGAGCAGAGTATGGTCAACAAAGGAGTTCGTACGGCCAAGGAGAACTCGTACCAAGAAAATCCGTATGGTCAGCAGAGAACTCGTACTAGGAAAATCCGTACAGCCAAAAAATGAACTCAATGACCCCCGTATGGCACAGGGGGACAAGGTTCGTACGACCAGGAAAAGCGTACAGCTTGACAAAACCCCCTCGTACAGCCTGAAGAATTGAGGATCTGTACGGTGAATAGCATAAAAGACTCGTACGGCCAATGGAGACTCGTACGATGGAGATCCGTACGACAGAGACTCGTACGATGGAGATCCGTACGACAGAGACTCGTACGGTAGGGAAGTCACAAAAAGAATCCGTACGGTCAAAAATCCCTCCTTCGTCAGCTTGTACGGAAATCTAAACTCGCACTTTGCTGGTGTTTAGCCCGTACGGCGTGTTGCAAGTATGAGGTTAACCAGTGTTGTCATTGATGTCAACATACTCATATTGCATTGATAAGAAGGATTGGATGAGCTGTGTGCTGAGGTTATTGAGGAAACTAGTCTCCATCAGGAAGAGTGAAGAACAGTGATGAGAAGAAGGCAAAAGTACTCAATAGGTTGAGGATCAGAGGATGCGGTTTAAAGGGTTTGTAGATATGAGTCTTGAGATGTTCCAGTTAAGATTTCAGAGGTCCGTATAAAGATCTAAAGAAGTTATGACTACTTGTGTAGAACTGGTTCCGACAGGTGTTCAGTGGTGACAGAGTGTCACAGATTGGTCCGGTGAGTTCCGGAATTACATTCTCTCATTCTGCGGATTGGAGGGAGTGTTGAAGAAGTAAGTGTGAAGTGACAACTTGATTTATGCATTGTTTGGAGGTCCGGAAGAACCTTTTGCATTATGACAGTGGCGACAGACTGTGCTCTTGAAGTTCCGGATGAAGAAGAGAAGAATTCCAGTAAGCTAATAAAGTGCGGATGTTCTTGATGACTCAGGAAAGGTTTTGGTGATCCGTGGATCGTGTACAATTCTTATTGGCGGTCCGCATTGAAGTTAGAGTTTGGATTTGATGTAAAGACCACCGGTTGTTGGTGTTCTTCCTGAAACAGGTCGACCGGATGTATTACACGTCTTGCGAATGATCTTGTAGGTGTTTGCCGACTTAGATGATTGTTCCTAAGTCGATGCCTTGTATAAATAAGGGTGTGTGAATTCATTTGAGAGTGTCTTGTGGTGATGAGCGTGATTTAGCGAAGAGAAGTGTGAAAGGCAGAGCAGGAGTTTTTGGGCTTAAATGGAACTGATCTAGGCATGGTAAAGATATCAATCTCCAGTTCAAGTTTGTAATACTTGTTATCTTGTAGACAGTGTGTCTCTTGTAGGCAGTGTGCCTCCTTGTGAGTAGTGTGCTCGGGCAGTGAGCCCTAATTGGCATGTGCCATCTATTTTTCTTATTCTTCTAACAGAGAATAATCCTTGGGTTAATCACCCCATGGTTTTTCCCTTGACCAGGTTTTCCACGTCAAAATCTTGGTGTCTAATGTGTTGATGTTTATCTGCTCTGGTGTTTATGCTTTATGCTTTCATGAATGGTTAATTCATATGCTATTAAAGAACAAAGAAGAATCAAGTGTTTGAAGTAAAAGCAAGTTTTTGTACAACTGATTCACCCCCCCTTTCAGTTGTGTGCCCTAGATCTAACAATTGGTATCAGAGCTAGGTTCCTCTAAAAGGAGCTTAACCGCTTGAGATCCAGGATGTCGTCATACAAGAAGGATAGTCTGAAGTTTGATGGAACCAACTTCACTCTTTGGAAAGGCCGCATGAAATGTCATTTGGAGTGTATGGGAAAGGCTTACTTGTCCATGGTCACAAAAGCATATACACCTCCACAGGGTGGTCCGACAACTCTAAATGAAATCACAGATGCTGAAAACAATCTACGGACTAAAGAGGCTCTTCTAAGTGCATTAATTGACTCAGAGCTCTCAAATGTTATTGACCTACCAACTGCCTATGAGATCTGGATTAAACTGGAACTTCTGCATGAAGGAGATGAGTTTGTTAAGAGTGCAAGGTTGCAGAGTCTCAAAGGGAAATTTGAAAGATTGAAGATGAGAGATGATGAAAATATCACTACCTTTATGCCAAGAGTAAATGAGCTGGTGTGTGGAATTAGGAATGCTGGTGGAGTTTTGGATGAAAATGAGATTGTTTGCAAAATTCTCAGATCCCTTCCTGCTGCCTACAAAATCAAGGTTGCTGCCATTGATGAATTCAGAGCCCATACAACTGTCACAAGAGACCAATTGGCTGGCAAACTGGCTGCATTTGAAATGACCGAGTTTGGAGATGATCCCCCCAAGACTGAATCTGCATTCAAAGCCAATGCCTATGTGAAAGGCAAACAAAGATTTGATCCGGGAGAAAACTCTTCAACGAAGCTGTCATGGTATGATCAAGCAAGAAAAGACATGGAAGAGGAAGAAGCAGAAACAACTCAACTTGAAGCCCTCATTGCAAAAAGACTGCCAAGAGGATCCGGTAAGTATGAAGGAAAATTACCCTTTAAGTGCTTCAACTGCAATAAGATTGGTCACTTTGCTTCAAGATGTCTGGAAAGATCCACAAGATCAAATTCTAACAGACAAAGGTTCCAAAAGAATTGTTATTATGTTCATGAAGAAGCTGATAATGAAGGAGTAACAGATGAATCAGAGATAGGAGACAAATCCGGAAATGAATGGGTGTTCATTGCCATCAAGGAAGAAGATCCAATATCCCCTGAATCTATCGAACATAAGGTTATAGAAAGAGCTTTGGCTGCCCAAGTTGAAGAAAAGGATGATTGGGTTATTGACAGTGGATGCTCTCACCATATGACAGGTGACAAGAACAAGTTCTTAGATTTGGAAAGGTATGAAGGAGGAATGGTAAAGTTTGGTGACAATTTTGCTGGTAGAATCAGAGGTAGGGGAACTATCTCTTTTGATGGAAAGAACAAAACCGGTAATGTACTGTATGTTGAAGGATTGAAGCACAATCTTCTCAGTGTTGGTCAGTTGGTGGACAAAGGCTATGATCTCCGGTTCAAGAATGGAAGATGCAGAATCTTTGAAAGCTCCGGAACTAAGATTGCATCCGGTACTCAAACAAAAGGTAATATCTTCCATCTAGTTGGTACTAATAAAAGTTGTCTGTTTGTTCAAGTTGATCAGAGTTGGTTATGGCATAGAAGGATGTGTCATGTAAATTTTGATAACATCATCAAGATAAGCAATACTCAGACTGTAAGAGATCTTCCAAAGTTGGTAAAACCTACAAATAGTTTGTGCAAAGAATGTCAGCTAGGTAAACAGAGCAGAGTCTCATTCAAAAGCAAGGATCAGTCCTCTACTGGATTATTGGAGTTAGTTCATACTGATCTATGTGGTCCGACAAGAATCAAGAGTATGCAAGGTGATAGATATTTCATGTTATTGATTGATGACCATTCTCGGATGATGTGGGTTACCTTTCTGAAAGAGAAATCAGAAGCTTTTGAGAAGTTCAAAATCTTCAAGGCTATGGTAGAGAATCAAACCGGATTAAAACTGAAATGTCTGAGGTCTGATAGAGGTGGTGAATTCACATCCGGTGAATTCATAGATTTTTGTGAGAAGCATGGTATAAAGAGACAGTTATCTGCTCCTAGGACTCCACAGCAGAATGGAGTAGTTGAGAGAAAGAACCAGACCATCCAGGAAGCATCTAGGACAATGATGATGGAAGTAAATGTTCCCCAGATGTTTTGGAAAGAAGCTGTCAGCACTGTAGTCTACAATCTCAATCGAGTTCAAATCAGAAGCAATACCAGTAAGACTCCTTATGAACTTTGGTTTGGCATCACTCCTACTGTGAGATATTTCAGAGTATTTGGTAGCAAGTGTTACATTAAAAGAGATGAAGATCTAGGAAAGTTTGATGCTAGAAGTGATGAAGGAATTTTCTTGGGTTACTCCACTCAAAGCAAAGCATACCGATGTTATAATAAGAGACTGAGAAAGATGATAGAAAGTACAAATGTGAAGGTTGATGAAGGTATTGAGAAGCCCTCAAGATTTTATGAGTATGATGATTTTATGAGTATGATGAAGATGATTAGAATGATGTTTTGGCTCAAGGTACTCCATCCTCTCCTGAAAGATAGATTCAGACTGATCCGGTAAATCAGGAAGAAGAGATAGGTCTGAATGAGCATGATCAAGAAGCAGAAGTGCAAGAAACTCCCAAAATTCCAAGGTATGTAAGATTGAACCACTCTGAAGATCAGATCATAGGTGACAAAAGCAAAGGTGTGCAAACTAGAAGGAATGTTGTTCAAAATTCAGATGAATGTTGTATGATTTCAAAGATTGAACCTAAGAAAATAAATGAAGCATGCAATGATGAAAATTGGACAAAAGCAATGGAAGAAGAATTAATGCAAATTGAGAAAAATCACACTTGGGATCTTGTTTCTAGACCTAGAAACAAGAATGTGATTGGAACCAAATGGGTCTTCCGGAACAAACTAAATGAAGTTGAAGTAATCAGAAATAAGGCTAGATTAGTCTGCAAGGGCTACTCTCAAATAGAAGGGATTGATTTTGAGGAAACCTTTGCTCCGGTGGCAAGAATTGAAGCAGTCAGACTATTTCTTGCATTTGCTGCCTTCAAAGATTTCAAAGTGTATCAGATGGATGTCAAATCTGCTTTCCTGAATGGTAATCTAGAAGAAGAGGTGTACATTGAACAACCAGATGGATTTCAGTTATCTAAGTATGGTGATATGGTCTGCAAATTAAAGAAGGCATTGTATGGTCTAAAGCAAGCCCCAAGAGCATGGTATGAGAGGCTGGACAAACATCTTTTGAAGATTGGTTTCAACAAAGGTACTGCTGATAGTAACCTATATTTCCAAATTGATCATGAAAACATCTTGATTGTTGAAGTATTTGTTGATGATATCATCTTTGGAGGAAGAGATAGTATGTGTAAAACCTTTGCAAACCAAATGAAAAGTGAGTTTGAAATGTCAATGCTCGGTGAAATGAATTTCTTCTTGGGTCTGCAAATTACTCAGATAGAGAAAGGAATCTTTATCTCTCAGACCAAATATGTGAAAGAACTATTGAAGAAATTTGGAATGGAATATTCAAAGCCAATGAACACTCCCATGGCTACCGGATTTAAGTTGAGCAAAGATGATGACTCTCCTAAGACAGATCAGACAAAGTACAGATCAATGATTGGTGGATTACTGTATCTCACTCAGACTAGACCAGATATAATGCAGGCTGTTGGTCTTGTGGCGAGATTCTAGGTTGATCCCAGAGAATCTCATGTCATGGCAATCAAAAGAATTTTTAGGTACTTGAAAGGAACAGTTGAGTATGGCCTATGGTATCCCAGAGGTCATAACTTTTCTCTTCATCCATATACAGATGCAGATTGGGCAGGAGATGTGGATGATAGGAAGAGTACAAGTGGAGGAGCATTCTTTTTGGGAAAAAGGTTGGTTTCTTGGCTAAGCAAGAAACAAGAAGCAATATCCCTGTCTACAACAGAAGCAGAATACATTGCAGCAGCAGGTAGTTGCACTCAACTTTTGTGGATGAAGCAAATGCTAAGAGATATTCAAGTAGAATATGAGGAGCCTATCACAATTTTCTGTGATAATTCAAGTGCAATAAATATTTCTAAGAATCCGGTATTGCATTCTAAGACCAAGCATATATCTATCAAATTTCTCTTTTTGAGAGAACAAGTGAACAAGGGTGAAGTCAGATTGGAGTATGTGCCCTCTAAGGATCAGCTTGCATATATTTTTACTAAACCTCTTCCCAAGGACTCTTTTGAGTATCTTAGGGAGAAGTTAGGGGTCATGGCCCCTCCGGTGATGAACTAGGATGCACTGATATGCATCAGTTCGGTGGATATCACAGTCATATCTTGTGATCTGGATTGATGATGGGGAGCTGCTACTAAAGGGGAGCAGCTGGTATAATTCTAATGTGTTAGAATTGCAAGTATGAGCCCTTTGCCATTGATGTCAAATGGGGAGAGAAGACATGTGAAAAACAAGTGGTTGATGATCAAAGGGGGAGCAGTAAAGGAAGAGAAGACATGTGAAGAGTTGTTGCTAATAGGGGGAGCTGTGACAGAAAGGAGAAGTTCTTGTCTTGATGGTTTTTTACATCATTTGTTGCCATCAATGACAAAGGGGGAGATTGTTGCAAGTATGAGGTTAACCAGTGTTGTCATTGATGTCAACATACTCATATTGCATTGATAAGAAGGATTGGATGAGCTGTGTGCTGAGGTTATTGAGGAAACTAGTCTCCATCAGGAACAGTGAAGAATAGTGATGAGAAGAAGGCAAAAGCACTCAATAGGTTGAGGATCAGAGGATGCGGTTTAAAGGGTTTGTAGATATGAGTCTTGAGATGTTCCAGTTAAGATTTCAGAGGTCCGCATAAAGATCTAAAGAAGTTATGACTGCTTGTGTAGAACTGGTTTCGGCAGGTGTTCAGTGGTGACAGAGTGTCACAGATTGGTCCGGTGAGTTCCGGAATTACATTCTCTCATTATGCGGATTGAAGGGAGTGTTAAAGAAGTGTGAAGTGACAACTTGATTTATGCATTGTTTGGAGGTCCGGAAGAACCTTTTACGTTATGACAGTGGCGACAGACTGTGTTCTTGAAGTTCCAGATGAAGAAGAGAAGAATTCTAGTAAGCTGATAAAGTGCGGATGTTCTTGATGACTCAGGAAAGGTTTCGGTGATCCTTGGATCGTGTACAATTCTTATTGGCGGTTCGTATTGAAGTTAGAGTTTGGATTTGATGTAAAGACAACCAGTTGTTGGTGTTCTTCCTGAAACAGGCCGACCGGATTATTACACGTCTTGCGAATGATCTTGTAGGTGTTTGCCGACTTAGATGATTGTTCCTAAGTCGATGCCTTGTATAAATAAGGGTGTGTGAATTCATTTGAGAGTGTCTTGTGGTGATGAGCGTGATATAGCGAAGAGAAGTGCGAAAGGCCGAGCAGGAGTTTTTGGGCTTAAATGGAACTGATCTAGGCATGGTAAAGATGTCAATCTCCAGTTCAAGTTTGTAATACTTGTTATCTTGTAGACAGTGTGTCTCTTGTAGGTAGTGTGCCTCCTTGTGAGCAGTGTGCTCGGGCAGTGAGCCCTAATTGGCATGTGCCATCTATTTTTCTTATTCTTCTAATAGAGAATAATCCTTGGGTTAATCACCTTGTGGTTTTTCCTTTGACCGGGTTTTCCACGTCAAAATCTTGGTGTCTAATATGTTGATGTTTATCTGCTCTGGTGTTTATGCTTTATGCTTTTATGAATGGTTAATTGATATGCTATTAAAGAACAAAGAAGAATCAAGTGTTTGAAGTAAAAGCAAGTTTTTGTACAACTGATTCACCCCCCTCTCAGTTGTGTGCCGTAGATCTAACACGGCGATGGCTGGTACGGCTATGACTCGTACGACCTGCTGGAAATACTGAAAAAAACTTCATCCGTACAGTGAGACTGCAATCAACTCGTACGGCTGTGGGGGAGTGGTACGGTACGGCCCAAGGTGTGAAATGTGATTTGTTTCTTCTATACTATGGACTTTATAACTTTTTATTTTTTATTTTTTATTTTATTTTTATTTTTTTTTTAATGATTTTATTTTTTATTTTTTTTCTTTTACTCTACCTTACTTTTCCCCCTACCTGACTTGATAGTTTCAAATTCCTCGAACTCTGCTATCCTCCATTCGCTCTCCCAGTTTTCTCTCTCCTTGTCATTGTCGTTCTCTTTCTCGTCCAGGATCTCGATTTCCGTCAGTTAGCAGAAGATGCAGTTTATATAACCCTTCTGCCTCAGGCAATCGTTCGAGCAGCATTTATCAATTTCTTTCAATTCCCATATCCGGTCGAATGTCGCGGATTGATCTCTCACCCCTGTCAAATTCCACCCCATTGGCTCCTGGACCCATTGAAATGTTTTCCCGTCGTCGTTCATCCTCACATTCACATCCCTACATCTGTACTTCGCCTTCCAGATCCGACTCTTTGGAAGTTGTATGTGAGATACTCTGACTGGCCAGTTTTTCCTCCTTAACTCCCAAACTTTGTCGCAGTAGGGTGATCTTTCCACAATGAACATTGCTTCTGCCAAGTACTTCCTTTTTGGCGGGTTTTGGACTTCCTTTGGTAGTAGGAACTCAAATCTATTCCGTACCTGGTGGCATTCACTTATCCAGTTCCAGTCTTCTTCCTCTTCTGGGTGATTCTTATTAATCCATTTACCACCATAGTTTTCGTCGATTAGGCCTTCGCGGGCTTCTATCCGTACTGGTCTTGGTGCAAAGAACCCAGTTACTGGTTCAAATTGAGTACTTGAAAAAACCATCCCATCAACCTTGTTTTCAGCGTCCTTGTTTTGTTTGCCTCTTTCCTCCTTCACGCCCGAGTTTGTTATTGCGTACCCGAGCATATTGATTTGTATTGTTTCTCCTCTTCTCTCTTTATAAATTTTCAGTTTTGACCCGTTCATTGCTTCTTTGATTGGGCTTCCATTTAGATTGTCTAATTTTATAGCCCCAATGTCCATCAATTCCTGTATTCTGAACGGTCCTAACCACCAAACTTTGAACTTTCCAGGTTTGATTTCGTTACAGCCGTTATATTTGAGGACTAACTGCCCCGGCCGGAATTCCATTCTCCATAGGTGTCTATCGTGCCAATACTTCTGACATTTCTGCATAATTTCTGTCGACCACTGGGCCAAAATTCTTTTCTCGTCCAACTTATTCAACTGGAATAGTCTTTCTTCCAGGCTCTCCGTATCTCCTAGTCAGTTTTCCACTGCAATCCTCAGGCTTGGAACTAGGTATTCTCCTGGTACTACAGCTTCTTGTCCATACATCAACTGGAAAGGAGTGTGTCCAGTTGTTACCTTATAAGTGGTTCGGTAAGCCCATAACACTGCCAGTAACCTCTCTTCCCAGTCGGATCCTTCGATACCGCACGACTTGTGGATTACCGAAATGAGCACCTTGTTTGTTGATTCTGCCTGTCCATTCGCCCTTGAATAGTACGGACTTGATAGGGTGTGCAGGATTTTGAACTCCGTGGTCATAAGTCAGATGACGTGGTTGACGAAATGTCCCCCATGGTCACTTGTCAATTGAATTGGAATTCCATACCTTGTCACGATCTGCTCGTATATGAACTTTGCCGTACTTAATGCAGTGTTATCCTCAAGTGCCTTCGCTTCAGCCCACTTCGTCAAATATTCAGTGGCCACTATTATGTAATGACATCGGTGTAGTTGGCTGACCTTCAATGGTCCTACAAAATCCAACTCCCATCTTTCAAAAAGCTGTTGAGGTTGTGATGGCCATGATGGCATATAATCTCTCTTTAGCGGCTTCCCTACCCTCTGGCAAGTGTCACATTGAATTACCCATTCTCAGTCATCTGTGTGTAATGTCGGCCACCATAGGCCGGCGAGTAGGACTTTTCGTGCCGTGGCGTCGGGACCCATATGTCCCCCTGCTAGTCCCTCATGGGCTTCCGCCAATACACCCCTTATCTCTTCTTCCATCACACACCTTCGGAGAATTTGATCGGGCCCCATTTTGTAGAGCAACCCGTTTATCAGTTGAAATGTCTTACTCTTCAGTGCAATCTTCCGTCCTTCATTTGTAGACATCTCTGGCAGAAACGTTGAAGTGGACAAATACTCACCAATTTTCTCGTACTCGGGCGGTAGGGCATGTTGGTGCCTGAATTCACTGTCAGTTAATTTAGCAATTTTCATGCAGGCACCATCCCAAAATATCCAAAAGGTTCTAAGTTTTGGCACCCCTTCAGTACTTTTCAGCATCTGCATCTCATTTCTTGAGGAGGGGTCTTCGTCTTTTCTCCATCGGCATGGGTTCATTTTTGTGTCTTCGACATTTCGGTTTGAACTTGAACCCTTTTTTCTCTAAGTTCAGTGGTTCAACGGTTCAGGGTTCAATTTTCTTCTAACGGGTCGCATTATGCATTTGCCTTGCGCAAATATTGCGTCGTTGAACCTCCCGCTTGAACCTTTTTGTTTTGGTTCAAGGTTCAATGGTTCGAAGCTTTGTTGCCTATGGAGTATTATTTTTGATGTTTGAACCATCGCGTTGAACCCTCGTGTTGAACCCTTTTGGTTCGGGGTTCAACGGTTCAAGGCTTTATGTTTTTGGTCTTATCGGAGTGATTGGCTTCATCGGCGAAAGATTTCTTGAGTGCTCCGATTGTTTTGGTTTGGCCGATGGATGTCCATTGGCGTGTTTGGCTATCAGCGAAGCAAATTTTTGGGCTGCCGATGTAAGGAGTTTGCCCGATGGGGAATGCCATCGGAGTAAGATTGCATATCGGGCTAGCAGTTGGAGGGTCCGCCGATGGGTCTTCTCTGGCCGATGTGGAAGTTGGAGGCTTTAGGGAGGTGTTCGTCGGTGTGACTAAGGGTGTTGGCCAGTGTTTTTTCAGTTGCTCCGATGATGAGTGTTTGGCCGATAGTGGAGCAGAGTGTGGCTCGTTGGTGGTCGGTGTGATTGGCTGTGTCGGCAGGGATGGAATGTGTTGGCCCAATGGCATTTCTCTAGCGATGGGGAATGCGAAGGTAGGCATCGGCAGGACTTTTGAGGTCGGTGGGAGCTTTCATTGGTGTGCCGATGGTCTATGTCTTGGCGACAAGGGATTTGGAACGGTCATCGGCATGACATAGACTGTCGGGTGAATGGGCAGATGTTGGGCCGACAGTGGAGGTTTCGCCGACGAGGGTGTTTTGGTGGCCATCGGGGAGAGTTGGTCTATCGGCCAAGGAAGCTTTTGGGCTGGCCGATAGACTGTCTGGCCGACAGAGGCTTGCGGAGGTGTCGTCGGTGAGACGATTGAGATTGGCGAGAGGTTTTTGGGGCAAGCCGATGGTGTAGATTTGGCCGATGGGCTTTTGGCGAAGGGTCGTGTGTTGAGCGCGGCAAAACTCTCGACACCTATTATGCATGCAGCTATGTTTATAAAGTGCTAGTGTGGTCTCGGCACCGTGCATGTGGGATTATTCCCCTGTGCAGTTTGAGCCTGCGAAGAGGGCGTTTTGGCGGGAAACTTCCATTTGAACGCAGCGATAGTTTTCTCGATGGTTGCGGGTTGTTGGGCCATCAATGGCGACTGTAGCAGGAGTATGGGCAATGTACACATGATCATGTCGCCCGATTTTTGAGTGAAGACTCCCAGATGACGGCGCAGGGCTCGAGGCTTCTCTTGTCTGTTGCTGCAATAACTTTTGAGCGCCATTCCTTTGTGGAGTCTGTATCTGGCGGATTTTTGATTTTTGACCATGTAATTAATTGCTGCGGGTACACTTTCTGGCCAATATAGGCAGACTGTGTTACCATTTTTGACGTTGTTGAAAACTGGACATTTTGGCTCTGTAATAAGATACAACTGGTTTTGGTTGCTTTGTGCAGCAAAACTTGCGAGTTTATGTATCTCCTGTTGTACGTTTGTGCATGAATCCACTGATTTCATGGTCAATTTTATATGAATAATGCTATGTTTGCATGTGTTATGCTGATTCTATCTCCAGTTTTGCATGTATCTTTCTTCTGAGTCCAGGCATTCAAGGAATGTCTGAGATTCTAGAACATAGAATTCCTGTGTTGAATGTTTAATCTTTTAACTTCTGCTCAAGGGGTAGATTAAACTGTTTTCAGATTGAATATTGGGAAGGGTATACTGCAATAGGGATGCCATAAGTATAGACAGCTTAACACTCTGTATTGGGAGATATCTGTAAGGCAGATATCATGTATATCCCCCTGAAATTCAGTTTTAGTTGTTAATGCTGATCATTCACAGGTGTATGTCTACCGACTCCAAGCCTTGGATAGGCACCAATTTAGCTCTGTGTTGAGGTTATATACCATGTCCAGCTTTGCATCCAAAAATCAAATCAAACCATTTCATCCTTCCACCTGTTAGTTGTAGGAGTAGGATTAGGATCCCTGCATGCTCTCATACCCAACCAGACATCATGTACAAGAATGTTGCCAACCTTGTGATTTGTTACACAAATCTTGGTCCATACATGAGAGTATTCTGCCTGTTGGTGTCAAGTTAAATCCTTCTGTCATTGAGCTAGTCAAGGTTATACTTTTATCAAATAGGGACACCCCCCTTGGTGCGGCAGAACCAGAAGTGAAGGGGAGGAGCTCACGCAACCTCCTGTATTCAGTTGGCTGAATCTGCTTGTGCATTAGAAGTGGCAAAGCCTAATGCTGATTCAGAAGAAAAACCAACAAAAATGGCAACTCCGCTGGGGATGGTGATTTGAAAATTGTTATTTTTGTCCTCCCTGGTGAAATATCTGTGTGCCCATTCGAGTCACCAACAAAAATGGTGACTCTGCTGGGGAGTCTTTCATGTGAATGATGATGCTCTGCTGGTGGTATGAACTCAGAAAAATATGTGTTGAGCTTTCAGCTGCTGTAAATTTTGTCCTCTCTGGAGAGGTGGCGACTCTGCAAAAGATCTAAATGCACATGAAAAGTTGATGTGTGTTGTGACAAAAATGTGCTGTTCAGACTTCAGCATCTGTATGAGAAAAGGTACCTTGTTCCTTCCCCTTTATATTTGTTGTTTTACTGCATAAGTTAGATGCCAGGGGAAACCTTAGGTCTCAGGCAGACAAAGGATGTCTAAGAGTAAGATTTTTATGAATCCAAGTATGAATTATCCCATACTCAGCGGTGAAATGTTGGATAAAAGAATAGAAGAGATAAGAAATAGGTTGATATTCTTAGAGGCTGAGCAGGCCCAGTTAAAAAACAATAACCCTGTTGTGTCTGTCAGTTAGAAAGCTAAACCTCCTGCCACCCCTTTTGATCCTTTGTATGACCAATTAGATTTGTCATGGGTTGACTATAAAGTATAAACTATGCCTGCTAGGATATACTGTCAGATGCCTAGATTTAGTGGTCACAGTGTATGTGATGGGAATGCACATATCCAAAATTTTCATGAGTTCTTGGGAAAGCATTCATTCAGAGATGAGGATATGTGGATGAGGTTTTTTGTTAGGTCCTTTGATGCAAAAGCAAAAGACTGGTATTTGAGCTTTTCAAAAAGATCCTTTGCTTGTTGGGACGAGCTTGCTAACTGTTTCAAGGAAGAATTTGCAAAAGAACTGGCTGATCTTGTTGCAGAATTGATGAGAATCAGAAAACAAGATGAAGAGCCATGTGTTGTTTTCAGTCATAGGTTTGCAGTAGCCTTTTCACAGATCCCAGAAGTCTTCAGACCTGATATTTCAGCCTGTGTAGGCATATTCTTTGAGGCTTTTGAGGAGGGCTCTAGTGCATTACTGAGGGATTTCAAGGTGACAAGTATGCAGATGGCATACAAGTTCGTAGAAAATATAGAAAAAATTAGAAATGAGCACTTGTTGAAACCCCTGTCCACAGGCTTTGGTGTGAAAAATAGTTGTGAAGCTGCAAATGACCAAATAATTAAAGCATCATGTGCAGATAAAAATGAAAATGAAAGCATAGAGGTTGAGACTGTTGTATTTAAACATAATGCTAACAATACAGCTCAACTGGATTGTTCACCAGTTGAGGATGCCAATGAAGGAACTAATGAAGACTCCCATTGCAATGATGAGGCAGCTGGCCATGAAAACCACAACGAGGTTGTGGACAGTAATGAGCAACTTTTGGAATGGACCTGTGGAGACAATTGTGAGTATTGTACTCAAGACAGAGAAGGTATAAGCAAACAAAAAAACAGTCCCATGTGTGACCCATTGCCTACCTTTCAAACACATGGAGATCATGAAGAGCAGTCAGAAATTGAAATAAGTGCTAGTGCAGAGCATGATTGTTTTTCATTCGATGGCTGTTTTGCTTATGACACACAGGCTGATACTCCTCCACAGAGTGAATCCATTGGTGATGAAGATGCGTGCTCTGCTGCCCATGAACCAATGGCATACTACGATGAAACTGATGCACCTGGGTCACCCATTTATGACACATGTGATGATGAGGATCTGTCTGAGTATGGTGAGGATCTAGACATTGTTTTTGACTTGGATTCTATTTCTCATCCTGATGAAAGAGGAAACAACATACATCAGGTAAGTGACTGTAAAAATTTGCCTGATTTGAAAGAGATGCCAGAGCTTGATCTTTTCCAGTTTGGTGCTGCTATTGGTTGTGTGCATGATGTGCACAATTGTGAATTTGAAAGCTTTTCTTTTGAGAGGCCAGCGTATAAAGAGAGCTCTGTTTTTCCTAGTTGTGTGGTGGACTTCGAGTGCTTTCAATTTTCAGTCCAGCTAGGAAATCATTTTGCAATGCATAGTGATGATAACCTGTGTTCTATGCCATTTGAGTATGCATTGCTTGATACATTCTGCATCCATTTGTTGCTTGATGCTGAGGGTTGTTTGCATAAGGGTGACAGTGACAAACTGAATTAGAAGGTTGAACATGCAAATGACCAAGGTAGCTTATGGTCAGATCATGGCAGTACTCTCAGGCTTGACCTAGTGTATGCAGATGAGAACAAGGTGTTTGACAAGGGGAAATATTGGTTTTCCTTTTCTTGGTGGCCTTAGGCCATCAAGTTTGATTGGTGATGCAGATCATGGTAACTTCATGACTCTATGCCCAATGGATAAGGCACTGGTCTGCATCCCAGAGATCTAGGGTTCTCGCTGCAGTCTTGCACCTGCACGTCCCCAATCAGAGCCACTGTTGGTGCCTGAATTCACTGTCAGTTAATTTAGCAATTTTCATGCAGGCACCATCCCAAAATATCCAAAAGGTTCTAAGTTTTGGCACCCCTTCAGTACTTTTCAGCATCTGCATCTCATTTCTTGAGGAGGGGTCTTCGTCTTTTCTCCATCGGCATGGGTTCGTTTTTGTGTCTTCGACATTTCGGTTTGAACTTGAACCCTTTTTTCTCTAAGTTCAGTGGTTCAGCGGTTCAGGGTTCAATTTTCTTCTAGCGGGTCGCATTATGCATTTGCTTTGCGCAAATATTGCATCGTTGAACCTCCCGCTTAATCTTTTTGTTTTGGTTCAAGGTTCAATGGTTCGAAGCTTTGTTGCCTATGGAGTATTATTTTTGATGTTTGAACCATCGCGTTGAACCCTCGTGTTGAACCCTTTTGGTTCGGGGTTCAACGGTTCAAGGCTTTATGTTTTTGGTCTTATCGGAGTGATTGGCTTCATTGGCGAAAGATTTATTGAGTGCTCCGATTGTTTTGGTCTGATTGATGGATGTCCATAGGCGTGTGTTTGGCTATCGGCGAAGCAAATTTTTGGGCTGCCGATGTAAGGAGTTTGCCCGATGGGGAATGCCATCGGAGTAAGATTGCATATCGAGCTAGCAGTTGGAGGGTCCGCCGATGGGTTTTCTCTGGCCGATGTGGAAGTTGGAGGCTTTAGGGAGGTGTTCGTCGGTGTGACTAAGGGTGTCGGCCAGTGTTTTTTCAGTTGCTCCAATGATGAGTGTTTGGTCGATAGTGGAGCAGAGTGTGGCTCGTTGGTGGTCGGTGTGACTGGCTGTGTCGACAGGGATGGAATGTGTTGGCCCGATGGCGTTTCTCTAGCCGATGGGGAATGCGAAGGTAGGCATCGGCAGGACTTTTGAGGTCGGTGGGAGCTTTCATTGGTGTGCCGATGGTCTATGTCTTGGTGACAAGGGATTTGGAACGGTCATCGGCATGACATAGATTGTCGGGTGAACGGGCAGATGTTGGGCCGACAGTCGAGGTTTTGCCGACGAGGGTGTTTTGGTGGCCATCGGGGAGAGTTGGTCTATCGGCCAAGGAAGCTTTTGGGCTGGCCGATAGACTATGTCTGGCTGACAGAGGCTTGCGGAGGTGTCGTCGGTGAGACGATTGAGATCGGCGAGAGGTTTTTGGGGCAAGCCGATGGTGTAGATTTGGCCGATGGGCTTTTGGCGAAGGGTCGTGTGTCGAGCGCGGCAAAACACTCGACACCTATTATGCATGCAACTATGTTTATAAAGTGCTAGTGTGGTCTCGGCACCATGCATGTGGGATTATTCCCCTATGTAGTTTGAGCCTGCGAAGAGGGCGTTTTGGCGGGAAACTTCCATTTGAACGCAGCGATAGTTTTCTCGATGGTTGCGGGTTGTTGGGCCATCAATGGCAACTGTAGCAGGAGTATGGGCAATGGTACACATGATCATGTCGCTCGATTTTTGAGTGAAGACTCCCAGATGGCGGCACAGGGCTCGAGGCTTCTCTTGTCTGTTGCTGCAATAACTTCTGAGCGCCATTCCTTTTTGGAGTCTGTATCTGGCGGATTTTTGATTTTTGACCATGTAATTAATTGCTGCGGGTACACTTTCTGGCCAATATAGGCAGACTGTGTTACCATTTTTGACGTTGAAAACTGGACATTTTGGCTCTGTAATAAGATACAACTGGTTTTGGTTGCTCTGTGCAGCAAAACTTGCGAGTTTATGTATCTCCTGTTGTACGTTTGTGCATGAATCCACTGATTTCATGGTCAATTTTATATGAATAATGCTATGTTTGCATGTGTTATGCTGATTCTGTCTCCAGTTTTGCATGTATCTTTCTTCTGAGTCCAGGCATTCAAGGAATGTCTGAGATTCTAGAACATAGAATTCCTGTGTTGAATGTTTAATCTTTTAACTTCTGCTCAAGGGGTAGATTAAACTGTTTTCAGATTGAATATTGGGAAGGGTATATTGCAATAGGGATGCCATAAGTATAGACAGCTTAACACTCTGTATTGGGAGATATCTGTAAGGCAGATATCATGTATATCCCCCTGAAATCCAGTTTTAGTTGTTCATGCTGATCATTCACAGGTGTATGTCTACCGACTCCAAGCCCTGGATAGGCACCAATCTAGCTCTGTGTTGAGGTTATATACCATGTCCAGCTTTGCATCCAAAAATCAAATCAAACCATTTCATCCTTCCACCTGTTAGTTGTAGGAGTAGGATTAGGATCCCTGCATGCTCTCATACCCAACCAGACATCATGTCCAAGAATGTTGCCAACCTTGTGATTTGTTACACAAATCTTGGTCCATACATGAGAGTATTCTGCCTATTGCTGTCAAGTTAAATCCTTCTGTCATTGAGCTAGTCAAGGTTATACTTTTATCAAATAGGGACAACCCCCTTGGTGCGGCAAAACCAGAAGTGAAGGGGAGGAGCTCACGCAACCTCCTATATTCAGTTGGCTGAATCTGCTTGTGCATTAGAAGTGGCAAACCCTAATGCTGATTCAGAAGAAAAACCAACAGGGCCGCTATTTGAAATAGGTGGGCATCCGGAAAGTTTTCATTAACCCCGTTTTCCGGTTCTCCTGATTTGATCCTTGAGAGCTGGTCGGCAATTACATGGCTTTTCCCTGGTCGTACAATAATGGTGAAAGTAAGTTCTTGCAAAAGTAACAACCATTTGCTGATTCTGCCTTGAATGATCAGTTTGTTGACCGAGTACATTAGAGCTTGATGATCCACGTAAAAAGTGAATGGTGTTGCCAAGAGATAATGCCTGAATTTTTGTACGGAGTAAACCATTCCCAAAGCCTCCCTTTCCGTAGTACTGTAGTTTCGTTCTGCCTTGGAGAGCAACTGATTGGCGAAGTATACTGGATGATCAAGACCATGAGTCTCACTTGTGCAAGAGTGGCACCAATTGTGAAGTTTGATACGTCAACGTGCACGTGGAATTCCTTGTCCTAGTTCAGATAGGCTAGAATAGGTGTGTTGATGCCTGAATTCACTGTCAGTTAATTTAGCAATTTTCATGCAGGCACCATCCCAAAATATCCAAAAGGTTCTAAGTTTTGGCACCCCTTCAGTGTTTTGCAGCATCCGCATTATCTTTCTCGAGGAGGGGTCTTCATGTTTTCTCCATCGGCATGTGTTCGTTTTTGTGTCTTCGACATTTCGATGGAGTATTATTTTTGATGTTTGAACCATCGCTTTGAACCACCGCGTTGAACCCTTTTGGTTCAAGGTTCAACAGTTCAAGGCTTTGTGTTTTTGGTACTTGGCGTTTCGGCGAAGGCTCTTTTTGAAGTACTTTTGTTGTGTTTTTGACCTTTCGGTTTGAACTTGAACCGTTGAACTCTTTTCTTCATGGTTCAAGCGGGAGATTCAAGGTTCAACGGTTCGCGAGCTTTGGTTCTATATTTTCCGTCAGTAAATCCTTTGCTTGTCTTTTTTGATGTCTATCGGCATGTTGAACCTTGGCGTTGAACCTTCGTGTTGAACCGGTTCATCGGTTCAACGGGTTCATCGGGTTGGTCATACCGATGAGAGTTTTGGAAGGTCATCGCCAACACTTTGGCTATCGGCGAAGTATTTTCTTGGGTTGCCGATATGTAATGTTTGGCCGATGCGATGTCATCGGCGTGGGTCTCACCGACAAGGGATTTGAATAGGCATCAGGGTGATCGGCATCATCGGCAAAGCAGTTTTGTGTTGGGCCGACAATGGTTGCCTGGCCGAAGAGGGAAGCAATGCCATCGGTGAGAATTGGTCTATCGGCTGGGGAGACTTTGATTGCTCCGACGGTGTAAGTCACACCGACGGAGGAGGCCTTCGGCGTAACATTTGCTGTCGGGTGGACTGAGGAAGGTTGGCCCGATGGTTCATCTCTGGCCGATGGAGGGGAATGTAGTGTAGTGGTCGGCGAGACGAATGAGGTCGGCAGGAGTTTTTTGGGGTTGGCCGATGGTTTTGGTCATGGCGATGGGCTGTGGGCGAAGGCATGTGTGTCGAGCGCAGCAAAAGCGCTCGACACTTAGTTTGCATGCGGCTATGTTTATAAAGCGCTAGTGTGTTCTCCTCACCATGCATGTGGGATTATTCCTTTGTATATTTTTGGACCTGCGAGAACGCGTTTTGGCAGGAATTCCTTTTTGAATGCAGCGACAGTTTTTCAGGTGACTGCGGGTGGTTGAGACCCTTAATAGTGACGGTGCAGGGATGTGGACAATGGTACACATGGTCAGGTCGCCCAATTTGAGAATGAAGACTTCCAGATAGTGGCGCATGGCTCGAGGCTCTTCTTTGTCTGCTGCATTTACATTTTCTGAGCGCCATTCCTTCTGAGGGCTGTATCTGGCGAATTTTTGAAAGCCATGTAATTAATTGCTGTAGTACACTTTCTGGCTGTTATAAGCAGGAAGTGTTACTCATTTTTAGGTTGTTGAAAGTTGAAGATTTTTGGCTCTGTAATTCAAAACAAGCTGATCTGGTTGCTCTGTACAGCTAAACCTGTGAGTCTATGTATCTCTTGTTGTATGTTTTGGCATGAACCCACTGATTTCATGATTAATCTTATATGAGAAATGCTATCTTAGCATGTGTTTTGTTAATTTTGTCTCCAGTATTGCATGTATCTTTCTTCTGAGTCTGGATATTTAAGCAATATTTGAGACTCTAGAACATAGAATTCCTGTGTTGAATGTATGATCTCTTAACTTCTGCTCAAGGGGTAGATTAAACTGTTTTCAGGTTGAACATTGGGAAGGGTATACTGCAGTAGGGATGCCATAAGTAGAGATAACTTAACACTCTGTATTGGAAGATATCTGTAAGGCAGGTATCATATATATCCCCCTGAAATCCAGTTTTAGCTATTCATACTGATCATTCACAGGTGTATGTCTACCGACTCCAAGCCCTGGATAGGCACCAATCTGGTTCTGTGTTGAGGTTATACACCATGTCCAGTTTTGCATCCAAAATTCAAATCAAACCATTTCATCCTTCCATCTATTAGTTGTAGGATTAGGATTAGGAACCTCTGCATGCTCTCATACCTAACCAGACATTATGTCCAAGAATGTTGCCAACCTTGTGATTTGTTACACAAATCTTGGTCCATACATGAAAGTATTCTGCCTGTTGCTGTCAAGTTAAATCCTTCTGTCATTGAGCCAGTCAAGGTTATACTTTTATCAAATAGGGAAACCCCCCTTGGTGCGGCAGAACCAGAAGTGAAGGGGAGGAGCTCACGCAACCTCCTGTACTCAGTTGGCTGAATTTGCCTGTGCATTAGAACTGGCAAACCCTAATGCTGATTCAGAAGAAAAACCAACAAGGTGCACTGATGAGTCTTGTCTTTAGTTCTTCAAATGCTTTCTGCTGTTCATCCAACCATACAAACTGTACCCCTTTCCTTGTCAACATGTCCAATGGGTATGATACTTGAGCAAAGTTCTTGATAAACCTTCGATAGTAGCCGACATGGTCGAGAAAAGACTTTACTCCGGTGACATCCCCAAGAGCCTCCATCTCCACAATTACTCGAATCTTGTCCGGGTCTGCTTTTAGTCCTGCTTTGCATACAATATGGCCAAGAAGTTTTCCTTGTGACACCATGAATCGGCACTTCTTCAGATTTAAGGCCAACCGTGTGGCCCTGCAACACTCCATGCACTCAGTGAGAGCTTTGAGGTGTGTCTGCTGGTCGCTGTAAATTGACCAGTCATCGAGGAATGCCTTGAAGTTTCCCACCGACATTTTGTCAAATATGTGTAGAATAATCCTTTGGAAGGTAGCTGGTGCATTGCACAGACCGAACGACATCCGGTTGTATGCATATACACTGTTTTCAATCACAAATGTTGTTTTTAGTTTGTCTTCCTTGGCAATGCTGATCTGTTTATACCCCGAAAATCCGTCCATAAAAGAATATATTTCATGACCGGCCACTTCTTCCAAAATGGAGTCTGTGAATGGGATGGGGAAAGGATCTTTGATTGTTACTGCATTGAGACATCTAAAATCCACGCAAATCCTGATTTGTCCCCCTTCCTTCTTAAGTGATATTACAATCGGTGAGACCCACTCACTCGTCTCCACCTTAAAGATTATTTCAGCCTCAAGCATTTTTTCAATTTCTTCCTGCACCTTAGCTACGTAATTCTTGTTCATGCGATATGGCCTTTTCCATACTGGGCGTGCTCCCAGTATGAGTGGATTTCTGTGGACGCACAGTTCTGGTGGTATCCCCTTCAGGTCCTTGTACGTCTAGGCAAACACATCTTTGTACTCTAGAAAGATTTTGAATGCTGCTGCCTTGAGTACTGGATTCCAGTCATCGCCGGCGAGAATTATCTTTGGATTACTCTCCTCGCCGAGATTAACTCTCCTTGTTACTGGCTCTTCGTACATAATCTTCTTCTCCGGTTCAAACTAATGTGCTGGCGTGTTGTCTACTTCTGCATTCCCTTCCTTATATTCCCCATATGCCGCTGGAAACATGTGGGTCACTTCCTTCCCCTTATCACTTGTCCGTTCCATTGTTTCACCGTCGTCTTTTTGTTCACTCGTCATTCCTAAGCTTTCACCAATTTCTTTTATTGAAATCATGTTGCATTCCGGCGGAAAAAACTCATAGTCCTCCATCTGCCAATGGAATAACCCGCTGAATGAATTTGTCTCGTCTTCTAAGCATTCCTGTAATTCCAGCACCCCTTCATCATCGGGCTCCATCGGCCCCTTCCCACCTTCTGTTGAGTCCCCTCCATCCGAGTCAGAATCTGACGCCAACTCTTCGCTGACGGTTTGTGTCTTCAAATCAATGACAAACTTCTTACGTCTATTTTCTATGGACAGAGTGTTTTTCTTCCAGTTGTGGTTGGCCTTGGCGGATATTAGCCATCCTTGGAGGAGTAATGCATCATACGACGCATTCTGTGCTGTTATGACTACAAAATTTAACAAAAATTGCTGGGTACCAATTCTTACTTTTTGAGCCATTAGCACTCCCAACGCCTTGATCTCGCGCTGGTCGGCTCCCACTAACTGGAAGTTTTGTGGCCATAGAGTAGGCTTCCCGAGGCTCTTCCAGGTTTCTTCTGGTAGTACATTTACTCCGGATCCACCGTCGACTATCGTATTTGTCAAATTTCTTCCAAGGATTTCCATATGCACTACGGCCAGTTTCTTCTCGGTATCAATCGCCAGCAACCTCGGGTCGAGTACTTGTTCTCCCGTTGGCGGTGGTTCTACTATAACATCTTCTGTTGTGTGGGCTTGGCCTTCATGCGAGTTATCTTCCATTACCTTGGATATTGCTACTTTTAACTGAGGCAAGCTTTGGAGGAGGTCTGCCAATTTAATTCGTACGGTAGCTTGCAGTACTTGGCTTGTTATGTTCTTGTCTAATTCCGATCGTAGGGTTGCGGTTGCCTTCTTGTCTGAGTTCCTCCGTTCGGTTTTCATGGCAACTTCCACTTCCCTTCGTGCATCACGGAGTCTTTCCTTTTCCGTATGGGGATCTGGATAAGTGGCTTTTTTCCACTGTGCTCGGGTGATAGCAAGGATTTCTTCATCATTTTCCTTGAGACTGATGAGGTTCACCCCTTTCTGCTTCGGACAGTCTTTTTCTTCGTGATCTCCAGGCCCACACCACTTGCATAATGCATTTATTGTGTTCTGATTGTTGTTCGGGCATTCTCTTGCAAAGTGTCCCCACTCGTTGCACTGCCGGCACTGTATCATAGGTCGGCCTTTGCTGTCGTACTGCAATCTGTTTCTGGGGCTGTTATTGTTAATCCTTCTGTTATTCCGATATCCTCCAGGGGATGCATTCGGACTATTCTAAGGCTTCGGGGGTGTCGTCGGTGGAGTTGACGATTCTCCTTATGTAAAAAGCACTTGGGTACTTCTTGCTTTTAGGTTAAATGGGCATTCCTTGATTGAATGTCCCATTACCTGGCAGATATCACAGAACAACTTTCTTGGACAGTTTGCTTTTACGTGACCTTCCCCGTTGCACTCCGTACACCATAATTCTCGGCCTTCCTTAGTTGTCTCTTTATCCGTCTTCAGTTCTTTCATCATGCGGATCATGTCTCTCCTTACTGCCTGAATGGTTTTTGACTCGCCCTCACTACTGTCATCCCCCGTACTTTCATCGTCCTTGGTCCTTCTCTTACTCCAGGAAGATGTTTTGTTCTCACTTTCTATATCCATCGTCCGATTGTATGCTTCTGCGTATGATGATGGTGGTACGACTTTCATCTTTTTCCTTAACAACGAGAGTAACCCTTCGATGAACCACCTCTTTTTTAGTCCATCGGCTGGCTGAGTTTCCAGTTTTCCAAGTAGTTCTTTGAGCCTCCTATTGTATGCCCTTACATTTTTATTCTTCCCTTGTCTGGTGTTGTAGATTTCCGCTACAATCTCATTATCATCTCTTAGAAGTTTAAACTCATTCTCAAAGGCTTTCCTCAGTTCATCCCATGAGGTTTTCTGTGCTGCCTCTAGGTCTGTATACCAGTCAATAGTGATTCCTCTTAGCGTTGCTAGGAACGCTTTTACCTAGTAGTCTTCGTCTTCTTGTCCATTTGCCACCCATATGGTTTCACAAGTTTTATAGTGCCGGACAGGATCCTCGGACCCGTTCCCCATGAATTTCGGCAACTTCTGCCTTTCGCTCGCCGGTGGAGTCACCATCTTTTTCCCAGAGTATCCTCTGTGTCCTTGACCCGATTGGACTGGTTCTACCATGTCATTCCGGTATCCTCCTGACACTGTCGGCCACGTATGGTTCCTTCCCATGTCCGTTCTCGGCGTCCTCTACACTTCGAGTCACCTCTGGTTCTTTCTGGTTCTCCCTCTGCGTAGGGGTCTTGGGCTCCGGTCCTTTGTTCCTCGGCCTTTCGTCTGAAATGGACAATGCCACAATACGACGTATACTGTCCTCTAGTTCTTCTGTCAGTTTCTTCCCATTTTCTTTTTCTCTATTTGTTATTGGTGTTCTAAAATTCTGTTCATCAACCCCTTGGTTTACTTCTTCATGCCGTTCATTTTCTTTTTCAATAATCTGTTTTAATCTTTTTCTGCGATCTTCTTGTTCCCTTAGTTTTAATGATTTTCTCAATATTTCCTCGGGTGTTTCTTGCCCAACTAGTATTTTATTCTTGTCCTTATTAAACTGTATGGGCATTAATTATGCTTACCCTTATCAGTTGTACGGTGTGCAACGGCGATTGGCGTCACGTTCCTCCTCTTGTTTCAGACGTTTCTCATACCTCCTGAGTACTTGTTGCCGTCGCACTTCCCTCTCTTTCTTCTCGAAGGTCTTGGAAGGTTATCAGGTTCCTTGCCAGAAGTCGAGGAATGTGGTTCAAGAGGTTGTCCACTTCGCTATTGACACGCAGGTTTTCTGAAATAACCTCCTCTGGAACTTCTCTGCATATGGATTCGTCTCACGTATTGTCCGACTGATAACAACCACAGTTTTACTAATTCCTGCGTTACTTCATCTTCCCGGCTTCTTGGTTCATTCTCTTCTTTGTCTCTTCCCTCGCGTTCTTCTTGAATTTCTTGTACTATTTCCTCTACGTGCCTTCTATTTTGTACTTCCTCGTCGGTGTCGACCGGTTGCCCCATTATGCTGCCATCTTCCCGTCTGGATGTTCACCGGATTCGCTTAGGCAACGACGCCAAAATGTTTACTGCCTAATGAGTCTAATTGTTTCCATACAGAGTAAACAAGAAAGATATTTGCACTATCACAGTGTACTGGAATGAATTACATTGTACGAGAATAACAAATAGAATTGGTACTCAGAACATCAACTGCATATATTAACTTAGAACAACAAGTACAATTACAACCCAAAAACTCCATGTCCATACAATGGTCTGACAAATACATATATAGGTTTGTCGGACGATTGCCAACCGTCGCCAACCAACGTACCGATCGGGAGTAACTACTCACCGAAAACATAAACATACTTCTCGAAACAACTAATCAAAACATATTTTGCCAAAAGGTACTAAACTATGTAAAGTACGCCTAATAGGAAACAATGAAATTGAAGAAGTTAATGCTGTTGAAAATTTCAAAACAGCACCTAATGAAGAGCAATTCCACCATTCCAGTGATGGTAGTCCTGATTATGAGTGGGAAATTCCCATGCCAAGTGAAGAGCTAATTGATTCCTCAAAGATCCAGGATGAAGAGTATGCTGATGAAGATTTTAAATCAGTCATTGATGAATGTGATACTGCCATAACATTTGATCAAAGTGAAGAAGAAGAAGACTCATCTCCCATGCAAATTGAAGAACCAAGTGTCTTTTCAGAAGAGTCATTTGATGAGGAGTTTGTTGAAGAACTTGGATCAGCCTCAAAGGTTGATTTAACATTGGATTTCAGTGATGTTACTTATTGTTGTCAAATTGGCCATGAAGAGGAAAACTTAAAAGCAACTGATTTCAAGGATCATGCCTATAAGGATATGATAGAAAATTTATTGTGTGCAGCTGATTTGGATTTTAAGAATTAGTTGTTAGTCACCGAAGACAAGGTTTTGCGAGTTCTAACACATTTGGATAGCTCACACAAGTTTGTTGAAGATTACATTCGGAAAGCTCGAGTTGAAAGGAAACAAATGGGCATGGAAAAAGGAGCTTCACTTGAAGATTGGTGTTTAGTCAGGAAGGCATTGGAAACTTTGAAATCAGATTATTTGAACTTGTTGTCTGATAGAGATCATGTTCTTGAGTTTGCCGATCGATTAGGTGAAGCATTGAAGGGAAGAGATGTTGAAATTGATAAGCTTATATTTAAGCTTAAAACAACTATGGATTCCTTAGAGAGAACCCAAATGGCTCTCTTAGAAGCTGTAAATCAGCTTGTTGATGTACTACAATTCAAGGAGCAAGTTGGAGCTGCTAGAGCAGATGAAGGCAAGCTGATAATTGAAGAGTTTGATTTGCTCCAAGGAAGTTATGATTTAGGACATCCTCCTAAGTATGATGATGCAAAGTTGGAGCAAATTGATGAATTGTGTGAACAAAAAGGTGAAAACAACTTCCAATCATTTGATGATTCTGTTTCTATGACGGAAGTTGAGTTAACACATGAAAATTCACCTCTCATGTTGAATGATGAAGACCAAATTGGAGTTTGCAACATGGAGGAAGATAGTAACAAGATATGGGATCCGGGTGAGGAACACTCATGGAATGTTACTCTTCACAAAAACTTCACCAACTAGAAGTTTTCATCAGTTGTTGAAGATGGGCAGAAGGTTCAGGTATGCAATGGATTGGGTTCAGTGATGGCTTACTCTCATAATGAAATTTATTTGCAGGAGGATAGTGGTGTTGATAAGATGGTTTTATGGTTAATGTTGGAGTCAAATTTCAGCTATGAAGCTGCTGTCCTTACTCCCATCAGCCATCATAGGTGTTCAATTGCATACATATTGATTGATTGGAGAGAAATTTTGGTCATAACTTTGACATATTCTGATTTTAGATGGCCTAAATTTCTTATTGTTCTCAAAAGATTTCAGTTTTGTTGTTGCTATCCCATTTTTAGATCACTGAAATCTGATTTTCATGAGATTATTTCAGACTTATGCAGCCATGAGATTGATCTTTTTGTTGCTTTTAGCCTTTTATGGGAAGATGACAGAAGTTTTCAGTTGAAAGGAACAAGTGTTACAGTTACTAATGCTCTTTTGGAGAGTGAGAATCAGTTGATTCATGGTTGTTTAGAGTTGTTTTCAGCTTGTGATCAAGCTGATTTATGTTCTTCCTCGGAGGAGCATTACAGATTTTGGTTCCCAACAGTAGTTTCATGTTGGATGATTGATCATTTTTTTTAATCTTTGGGTTTATTGATGTTTGGGATCCAAATAGTTATGTGATTGGAAGAATGTTTCAAAGGATTTTACAGAGTGTCAATTGTGCAGTTCACAATTATATCAGAGTGGAGCAGCAGAAGCGATGTGAAGCATTCTTGAGATTGATTTGGGATCCAGGTATATTTTTGATAATCATGCAGGTAGCTTGGTTGGATAGCAGGAATTGCTTGAGGACAAGCAATCTTGAGCAGGGAGGACTGTAATGTTCCATTTTTTGGGGCATTGATTATTGTGAGCATTTGTGCTTGTTCCTAGTCTCTTGGAGGCTATCCAACATGTTTGGGAAGAACTCCAATGTTCTTGGAGTGGTCTTAGTCAGTCTGCAGAACAGTTATTTGGGTTTTCCTTGTGAGAATGGATTATTTTTTATGACTTTAAGCTCAGTCGATGTTCCGGGTTACAGTGATGGTTTATGAAGTTTGATCGGGCTTCTGGTTTGTTCTCCAAGATTCTTGGAGGAGCTTTCTATTTTTGGAATGTCACCTGGAAGGCACCATTGCACATCCCAAACCTTACAGAGCATATTGGTTCAATTTAATTTGCATTCGAAGGCTGTTTGGGGTTTTCCACAAAAATTAATATTTAATGAACTATTTTAATTATATTTTTCACTTAAGCTCCTAAGGGTGAAAAATAATTAAAATATTATTAAGTGTTATAGCTCATTTGAAAGGGGAAAACATATTCTTTTATGTAGGCACATAAAAGTGAGCACTTAAGTGGAGGGAAAAAGAAATAATTTAAGTTAGAAGGAAAATGTTATTATTTTCAAGAAATAATTCATTTCCTTTGTAACTCCTCCAGTGCCTTATAAAAGAGAATGAGCTCTCATTTGGAAGGGTTATGTTATGTTTTGATATTGATTTTGTATGCAGATGGATTGAACCAGTGTGTTTTTCCATATTCTCTCGAGGACAAAAACCCTTTTGTAGAATCCTCTTGAGGACGAAAACCCTCTGGAGTTTGAGTGTGGTTTCACACAGAAATCACCATTGTGCTGGAGCTGATTAGAGTTGGAAGTTTCTAATAAGTTTTGGATTGGAAATCAATAGTTTAGCATTTGTAATCCTTTGTAGATGATTTGCTAGTATTTTTGATCATTTTCCTCGAGCCTCATGTGCTATTATCTGTTGGCTGTACTCTCTAATGGCCGTACCAGTCATTTGAAGAAATATTAAAATAAAATATTGGAGATGTTTTTTTGTTTTCTATCTTATTGTTATGATTATATATGTCCTAGGCGTCATCATTCCTATTGATCCTATGAGTTTTGTTGAAGTCTATAAGCATTAGTGAAGTGCCATATTTATTGCCGTACGGCAATGAAGCAGGGGTCGATTTAATATTTAAATTATTGTTGATATCTTTCAGTCTGAAGTTGTTTGCAATGTCTTTGGATGGGTTTAATGCTTCTTTGGGAATTGATTTCACTTGATTTGGTGGAGAACTGATAATTTTTGTGAACAGCTAAGTCTTCCTGGGCCGTACACTGCATAAGGAAATAGATGGTCATTAGAAATTATTGTTGTTGCTATTGGAAACCAAATTGATAGTGTTGTTTTTGTCTGCCCAAGACTCTTATTTTAAGAGTATTATGAAGAAGTTTGATGCAGTAATGAGAATGCTATGATCAGCCGTACATGTCCTGCCCGTACGGTCCTGCTCAGAATCAGTTAATCACTGATGTTCATATTTATATTGTTTTGATATGGAATGTGCTTATAACTGTTTTGTATTGGTTTTAGATCAGATTTAAGGCATTTTGGGGTTGCAATCAGTTGTATGTTTTCAACTCTTTTCATGGCTGAGAAGTGGTATGGAAGTCATTGATGACAGAGTTGTTTGTTTCTTGTTAATATTTGTGCTCAGATTTGTCTTAGGGGTGGTGTTGATCAGTTTTGAACAGGTTTAAGGATGATCTTTATGGTATTTAATTTGTATGAAAATGGGGTCATGATTAGGCAGCCGTACTATCATAAAAATCTGATTTTACTTTCAGTTCAGTATGGGCAGTGAGAATATCTTGGTGCAGCAATGAAGTCATCATTCTTCAGTGATATCTTGCATGGTATTAACTCTTCTTTCAAGAATTTTCAAAGATAGCTTCTCCAAGTTCTAAGCTTGTGTTAATGTTTAATCACTGTATATGATTTCATGGTAATCTTATGCAATTCACCTAATAACCCCTGGCTGGTTTACCGTCAGTGTGGAGAAAGAACCTTTCCTTACTCGTACCCACTAAATAAGTGGAAGGCTTTGTAATCTTTCATGCTGGCTTCTTACCCATTGGGAAAGTGGTGAATTCCCACAGCTTTGTGGATGCCTGCATATGCAAATGAATGTTTACTTGTTTGTACAATGTTTAAAATTGTAATCCAAAGCACATTATGCTCTCACCTCACCCAGTTGGGATCTTGGTGATTAGAAGTGTGGAGTTTAATTGTGCTAACATTGGTCATCTTTGCTCAATCTATTTTGGAAAAAAATTTGGGGTTGTATATTTACACATAACCTTTCAAAAAGATGCCTCCAAGGATATAAATTTAGATAGATGGAAATTGAAGAAAGAATATAATATTGAATCAAAAAGAAAACTGATACACAGGTCTGCAAGAAAGGATAGATCTGATTAAATATAGAGGAGGAATAAAAATAAGAAATATTCTCTGAGTATTGGAGCAGAAATAATATATAGATCATGTAGATCTGCATAAATACATAGAAGGAATATATATTTCTGAATATAATTAATAACATTTGATTTGAATATGCAAATGGAAAAGGATCATACAGAAATATAAATCAGTCACCTTCACACACACATATATATATATAGCAGCAGATTGGAATTATCAATCAATCAAGTCATATAAACAATTGTGACACAGCAAGAGGATATATTGCCATCCTTGAACTGAACTATATTTATTGATCAAGAGGTATTTATATATAATTATCTTATTCAATCACAAGCAAACTATGTTGGATTGCATAGGAGTATAGAGGCAAGTAGGAAGGTTGGTCCTTCCAGTCCACGAGAGATGATAGGTAGGAAGCATGCCCTCCATCATGCTCTCATCAAGTTATGTTAAAGGGATGATAGGTAAGAAGCGTGCCCTCCATCATGCCCTCATCAACAAATGATAGGTAGGAAGTGTGCCCTCCATCATGCTCTTGTCAAGATGTGATAGGTAAGAAGTGTGCCCTCCATCACACTCATGAGACTTAAGCTTGATCTTGGTAGGGTGTGCCGCCAAGGTGGACATAAGAGTTGATAGGTAGGAAGCGTGCCCTCTATCATACTCTAACTTGCGAGTATTCCTATGGGATCCATCATAGGATCGGCTTGAGGATTGGATAACTGTATGTTGAACTAAATATTATTTATGCCATAGCATTAATTATGTTATGATGTATTGATTTCATTACTATATTCTAATTTATTGATCTTTAACATTGCTAATGTCCATTTCTAGTAGTTATTCTTGTGTGCAGGTTAAGAAATCAAGAATATTCTAAAAGGGGACATTACAAAACTAATCATAATAAGCATGCCAAACAAACCCTAGTTGATGGCAATCAATCCTAGGATGAGGGTAATGAAACCCTAGATGCCAAATATGTCAAATAAACACCAAAACTTGCCTTCAAACTCTCTGATCTGCGGATTGAAGTAAATTTGTTGATGTCTGATTCAAAAATCTGAATGTAAAAGCATGAAATCTTTCACCAACAGAACCTCCAAAATGTGGCGATCCAACTCCAAACCTTAGCCGTGGAAGGAGTGATGAAAATATGCAATGGAAACCTTCAAATTTGAAGCAAATCGCCCAAAACCTGTAATAGAACTTCAAACCCTAGCTGATATGATGAATTCCTTTCCAAACCCTAGCTGATATGAAGCTCCAATCATGTGAAAACCTGCAAATAAGCTCAATGATAAACCCCTGATGGATCCACCTCACAATGTGGGTTGGGTTTTCATCCAAACCACAAATCCTAAGGGTTTTCGTCCTTAGAACTTCGCTGAAACTTTGTTAGAGTCAAGAGAAAACTCTCCAAATGACAAATGACAATAACACAAGATGATCCAAATGACTCCCAAACACTCATTTTATAACCCACAAGTTGGGTGCCCAAATTCACTTTATTTTATTTTGCTTTCGAGTCCACCTCCATGATAAAATATTATTTTATTTTATTTTTATTTTTTTCCCTAAACTTGGGCGACCAAAATAAAATAATAAAATAATAAAATAATAATATTTTATTATTTTGTCTTTTTACCCTTGAGTGGCCAGTTCATGAAATAAAATATAAAATATTATATTAATTGTCATTTGTCCTTTTTCCTATTTTCTCTTTTTTTTCCACTCTCCAAATATAATATTTTAATAAATGAAATATTATTTTATTTTGTCATTTGTTTTATTTTTTAATTTCTCTTTATTTTTAAAGTGACTTTCCAACTTTCCAAATCTCCATGTTTAAGTTATTTTCCAACTTTACATTTTCCAAGCTTGAAGTCACTTTAGCTCAAAAAGGGGACATTACAAGGCCATGGTATTCATCAATGATTTTTGTGGCCTCTTGTTGTATACTTTCCGGGATTCTTGGCTGATCCAAGATGGTAGGTGTATGAGCATTGCCAACACTTCCCGCATCTTCATTAGCACCCAAAGTATGCCCCATCTATTGAGACATGAGTAACATGAGATCTCTTTGACTCCTTGCGATGTCATTGAAGATATCCCTCATGCTAGATTCCTTGTTGCTTCTATCACCCATGCTGACTTCTTTTTCAAAACCTGCATCAACAACTCACTACCTTCTCCGTCATGTGATAAATTTTTCTATCTTCGGAAGCCATGTATCAACATTAGATGATCACCAATGAAAGCTCACATATAAAAACCCTGGAGGCTGGCAAGATCAAAGCTCTGATACCATTGTAATATCCCAAATAGGATATTAACTAAAATTTCTGATTTTAGGGTTCTAATTTTTGCCCTAATTTTCTGATTTTCAAATTTTGATCCAAAACCCTATTTTTTGCAGTTCTGATTTTCTCATATCAGACTTATACGAAGACTTATAACAGCCATTCAAACATGCCAAAACATCATAATAATCATGCTAACACGTGCCAATATCATGGTTGAATTACACAATGAATCAACACCAAAATGCAGCCAATATGACTGGAAATCTGGATTAGAAGTCTGTTGTTATAAATCAGAGGTGATGAAGTCTGAAATACATCAACAAGCATGGGCAAACAAGCCAAACATGCCCAAATACAAAACTGATATAAGCCCTAGGGTTTATACATACCAATTACATGCCAAAATGACCTCCGAATGATAGAATTTGCCCTCCAAGGTGTGGCGCCAAGTCTAGGGCTTGAAACCCTAATGCAATGAGTCTTCAAATCACACCAAGTAGCTGCTACAATGATGTGCTCAGGTTTGCTAGGGTTTGCTGCTCCAAAAAGATGACAAATGATGCTACAACAACCCTCCAAACAACTCCAAATGATGGCGCTCCAAATGTAGGGCAAAACCCTTAGCAATGATGATCAATAAGCACCAAAATCACTCCACAAACAAGGGCGAATCAGGTCTGATCTGCTGCTGCTCAAATTCTGAAGATGTCGTCAAACCCTAACTCCCATCAAACATCAAAATCGCCCTCCAAAAGCTGGTCGCTCTCTCCCTAGAAGGTGGCGCTCATTTCCTAGGGTAAAACCCTAGCCAATATGCAACAAATCTTGCCAAATGATGAAGTCCTCCAATCTGATCTGCAAATCTGATATTACAATTCTGCTCTTTTCCTTGATGAATCAACAATGAAGTCCACTTAGATCCCCGTCACAGAATCTCCACTTGATGAGCTAGGTTTTCGTCCAACTCACCTGAAACACAAGGGTTTTCATCCTTGGTTTCGTAGCTCAACTTCTGTTGCAGCCAGTGTTCCACGGAGTTTCCTGATGGGGACGGGTCCCCTGTCGGGGACGGGGGGACAAAGGGTCTAAGTTTGGGGACGGCGGCGCTGATATACATATGGTACTTGAATAACTAGTTATAAAAAGATGTTTAAGAATAACATTTCAAATGGCAAATTAGTAAACTAGCAAAATTGCAAATACTAACATTTTAAATACTTGAATACTATTAGTCTATTACTAAAAGACAAATGAAATTGCCGAATTTGACAAATGAAATTGTCGAATTTGAGATTTCTTAGTTTCTATTATATCGAAAACGGAAAATATAACATGTCACATCATAATATCATATCAATGTATCATAAAGTCTTAAAGATGGTTACAATGAGTAGCATATGATGATATCAAAATAAGTACAAACTACAAAATGCAAAAATCAAGATGTAGTGAAGGGAGGCCTCTAATCGTCCCCAAACTCCTCATCACTCGAACTACTGGAATCCTCGCGGTCAAGCTCTGCCAAACTAATACCAACCAGCCCTGCATCTGAAGCCGAAACTGAAGCATCCTCATCAATCTGTGCTGGCTCCTCTGGCTCTACATCCCATCATGCTGCTGGACTTCTCACCCCTCTTGCACTTGCAACACCTCAAACTCACTCTTTCACCCACTCTTCTCACTGGTTTTCCTCTTCTTCACCTAGCTGTTGCAAAACATGAAATGGCATATTGAGCAAATAAATGAAGAATGAGAGTCTAATGAGAGTTTTTAGCTTTGAAAATGGTCAAACACCTCCTTAGGGTTCGGACTTGGGCTCTAAGTTCAAGGAAAAACAAAAAAAAAATTAAAAAAAAGGCACTTTTTCGCTGCCCAACGCGGGGGACGCCCAGAAGTCCCCGAGACTCTCGAGGGATGTCCAGAAGTCCCCGAGACGTCTCGGGGACGGCCAGAAGTACCCGCCGTTTCTCTAAAGTTTCCAGCGTCCCGGCGGCGGTGGGGGGACGGCGGGGGGACGTCTCGCAGGAGTCCCCAAGTCTCGGAAACTTCCGGGACGGGGGGACGGCGGGTTTTAGGGGGGGACGGGTCCCTGTGGAACACTGGTTGCAGCCAAAGGAGTAAAAACTCAAATCAAATGATGTATGAATGGTATGATGAAAGATCCACAAATGAACTGCTATATATATGATTTCATTCCTCCACAAGTTGGCCGACCTAGGGCAATATTCTTTTATTTCTTATTATTCTTATCCCTCAAGTAGGCTGACCCTTCTCTAAGATAGGCGCTCAACTAAATCAAATTAAAGATTTGATTTAGTCTTATTCTTTCACCCTCCTAGGCTGACCCATAAAGGAGTATACTTCCTTTTATTTTATTCTTTTCTTCTCCTCCTTTTGGGCGCTCAAACCAAGGAATAAATATTATTATTATTTTCCAACCTTCCCTTCTCCACGGCCAGACATAAGGAAATATATCAAACTTATTCCACAACACGTCATCCTTTAATCCTTTATTCTTATTTGACAATTTTCCACACTTTACCATCCCAAGATGGTTTGCTCCACATGAAGGCAAATTATTTTACTCCAAATAAATACATCAAAATTATTAGAAAACTATGACAATTCATTTTCGACACTCAATTTGCCCTCCAAAAATCCTGAAGTGTGAAAAATAGTCTCTTAGGCCTCCTCTTGTGATCACTTTGAAAATGGGGACATTACATAATATTATAGAGTCCACAATATTAAGATAATTACAACTCTATGTTGATAATGTGTGGACAAAGCCACCAATAAATTCCTATTTAATCAATAATGTATGAGGTGAGTTGATCACTCAAGACACTACATGCTAACATATATCCTAATGTAATTCATTAATTAAGGATCTAGAGAGGGCCTAATAAGAGCGATTTACATCAACTCGAACATGCATTATTCACTTTTTTATTTTGTTGTAACTTAACCCTTGCCACAATGAGCAATCTCTTGGCCCAATAGATAAAGGCACTAGAAATCGGTTTTGACAAATATGTACAAATCCCCCTTTTAAAGCTAAATCATTGATAAGTACCTCTTGATGGATTAGAAGAGATGGCAGTCTGAGGTGAGTTGCAGCAATGGAAAGAAGGTTTTTCAAATTTTTGTCTATATGCAATATACAAATGCAAAAGCACAGCTGAAGGAGCATTTTTAGAAGGCAGATCACAGCTGTCAAGAGGTTTCAGTCATAGTAGGACAGCATATACAAGTGCAGTCAACATGATCATACACAGTCATAAAGGACAAAGGACAGCAAGGCACAATGGAGCAGGTATTTTCTTTTTGCTGTTATGAAGTATCCAGTGGTTGATCATATGTGCAAGTGAACAATCCTATATCATACAGGTTCAACCATAAGATACACTGTTAAAAAGAGACAATTCACATCAAAGGTGCAACATATCATGAACAGTGTGACTATATCAGGAGAAATGGAAGGTTCATTTCCATTAAGACCACTTATCTATTGCAAACACATTGTCCAGCTGAGAAGGAGAAAACAAATGTGTATCAGAAATGTTCCATCTGGTAAAGGACAACCAACAATCAGGAAAACCCAAGCACTTTAGGACAGAAGATACAAAGCATAAGGTGCATGAGATGGAGCAGCAAAGTATGATGCAACAACAATCATCAACAATAAGAAAAGGCAGTGACAGTCAAAGCATGATGGCAAACAATAAATAGAGAAATTGTCAAGTGGAAAGAGGTCTTAAACAATAGAGGAATGAGTGCAGAGATGTCTGCATGGAAATCATCCCATGAAGAGCATACAAGGACAAAGAAAGCCTTGGAAGATCATGACAGTGGGATAAGCAACAAAAATGCAGATTGAGCACATGCCAGGAGGGTGCATGAAACAACTTATACAGTGCAGACCTATATGCAAGTTAGTAAGTTTTGAGTTGGGTTATGTTCTGTGAAGCTATGAGAGGAGTCTAGAGATTTCTTGAAACCTTATATGCTTGAAAGAAGATGCAGAACCTTGTTTAAGGTTGCATGGTAGTTGAAATACATGTAGATCACTAGAAACATTGTCAAGCACTTGAAGAACTACACAAAAGTTAGAGATTTCCAAGATCATTGTCAAACCTTGAGGAGGTTTTGCCAAGTTGTTCCCAAAAACCTGATGTTGATGACTTACGAAGGTCTATACCTAACTTATGAAGCTTAATAGCAGCTTTATCATGAGGTTAAAACCTAAAGATCACTGTCATAGATCCCTTTGAATAGTCATACATTGTGTAGGTAGCCAATAAGGCATGTTGTACAGTCAAATGTTGACTGCATGGTAGTCACAATACAGAGATAGCAGTCATATTGACAAAATGAGGAAAACATAATAGACAATAGACTAAGTAACAGTCACAGAGAGGACTGTTTGTAGTTTCTAGGGGTTTCTTTGCATAAACAAGGTACGACAAACCCTAGCAGACCTTTTGGAAATAAAGAAATGATGTCAAACCATTGTGAGGATGACTATAATTCATAGACATATGAATACTATGCTATTGTGGTCCTATAGGCTATGTAATAGACTGTGTTAACAGTCATGACAGGGCAGGGGTTGAGCAGTCAATAGAGGAACAACATTCATTTGAACTAGGCATAGTAGTGTATGAAAGAGCAATCACTAATATTGTGAAAGGGACAGTAGTATTCCGTGACAGAGGGAAATGCAACAAATGCTGAAGACAGGAAGTTGTGAAGAGGATATATTCAACATTCATAGAGGACAGTACAATGATGGAAGTGTAGAGATCTTATAGTGTGAAGATAAGGTAGAGTAAAGCTACTGAAGATAGTGGATAGATGAGGAAGAGTGCAATGGACAAGTGAGCATGAGAACATTGGAATGTCCCATATAAGATTTAATAGATTGATTTGCTTTGAATCTCTAATACATTCAACATCAATTCTTAGATGAAGATCTTTAAATCTCTACAAGAAATGACCTATAAAGGAATGCAAGACTAGCAGAGGTTTGCTTTGTAGCAGGGGCCTCACTAATAAGGTTTAAAAGGTCTGATAATGTTTGCAACAAGTCAAGAAAAGGCAGATCAGTCTATCAGCAAACAGTGACAGAGCATAAAAAAGATCATGTCATAGTTTTGTAGAGCTTGCATCAGAAGAGCAAATAATGTAGAGGTTTGTAAGAGGCCATGATGTTTCTATACATAGTGAGCAATCATAATCATCGTTTTCATCTTGTGGACAGTTAAGGTAGAGAAGGAATATGTCACAATAGTCAAGAACATTCAGGTAGTAGCAGTCATCTTGCTGTCATAAAGTATGTACAGCAATAGGATACTATACAACAAATTCCCGTACAAGATGTGATACCTCTTCACACCAATTGTTTTATCCTTAGAAAACTTTGTTTAAGACTATGTCTTCTGATTGTCTCAAGAAGGTGGAGCTCTATAATGGTCAAAATGCTATTGTGGCTGTCAATGTTCATTATGGATACAACCAAGAAGACTCATTGGTTATAAACCATGCTTCAATAGATCGGGGGCTGTTTCGAGCCATGCATTTTCATACATTCACATCAGAGACAGACCATGATGACAGTGACTCTAAAAGTCATCAAATCCCTCAGAAATGTGCATTGCAACAGCAAAAAAGAATGCAGCAAGATTGAAGCTCGTTTTGAGCTAAATGCCAACAAAAGAAAATGCAGATTTTCATGAACAATATGATCAGATTTTCTTCAAATTATGCCACAGCAGAGCGTATACAGCAGTCTACACTAGACAGATATGGAATACAGCTCACGCTGGATGGAGAGAACTTGATTCTTCTTGAGAACATCAAAGTTCAAAACATGAGGGAACCAAGAATAAATTGTCTACGGTCACAATGTCTCTCACAAGGCCAATGTAAAGGGCATGGGGTTAAATTGGTCTCAGTAAAAGATGCTCATGTTTCAGTATTAACAATGTTATCTTCCATCGAGAGCATGTATTGTATATTAGTTTCTGTATCACAGTCTATCATTGCAGCTGGAGAAAATGGAAGCATACATGTATGGAATATGGACATGAGTTGGAGCAAGTGTTTGGAGGAATTTGTTCTTGCAAGTTTTGGCCATACAAGTTCAATATGGGAGTTATTGGCTGTCCCTCGTCTTTCACATCTTATAGTTGGCCATGATTGCAGTGGCTGTTATATTATTTGGGATATTTCGAGGCATGTTATGCTTTCAAACTTCTGGAGTGTGGATTACAAAATTTTTCAATCTATTGCTTTGGGTTGTGTGACACAACATGGGCATGACAGTATGGACTGGAGTTTTACAGATTGTGAACTTCTAGATAAGGCTAAGAATCACAAGGAACTTCAAAGACTACAGGTGTCATGGAGATTCACCCAGGAGTAGTTAATAGCATCCCAAGTAAAGCACATCTAGAGATTGACACTAGAGATATTGATGAAGAACGCAGAAACACTATAGTTCAAAAGATTTATCATTCCACTTTAGAAATCGCCAAAAGACGTGGGGTTACACTGTCAGAGTTCCATATTGTGAATCAGGACCCACCAGCTCATTGTTATGAATTTATAATTGAAGCAATGAAGGGCACATCTAAGCATCTAAATTTAAACTATAAGCTCATGATCAGTAGGGCATACCATGATTCATTATTCATGGCCAGGATTACACCAATGGGCATGATCTTTATTCCATGCTATAAAGGCTACAGTCATAGGCTAGATGAATATGCATCGATTGATCATATTTCCAATGGAGTGATAATATTCAAACCCTAGCATTTCCATGACAGTGAAAACAAATTTTCTTTGCAAACCCACATAGAGAAGCCTCACGCTACAACAGCAAAAAAAAGAAAATACAGATTTTCGAATGCAACACGCATAGAGATGTCATTTTTCAAGTTTTTTTTCAAAGTTGGGGCTCGTTTGGAGCCAAAAAATGCAGAAAAATAGGAAAGATCTAAATGTTTTAACTCATTTTAAAGAAAATGCTCACAAAACCCCTCAGAATCGCGGCCCCAGGCAACGAGATGCAGCAAAAAATTCAGAAAATGAAGAAAAGTCGATGGTAAAAACAAATTACCTCCTTGTCTCTGCCATTTTGCTGTGCTAAAACACAATTTTCTTTCCTCAGACAACCATCCTCAGGAAACCTCAAACACAGCAAGTGCAATGAAGATGGTCGGCCACATCAAAGATAGAAAATGCATCAAAAACTAGTCGAATTCACGACCACAAAGGACCAAAATCGGCCTAGAATCGGCAGCAAAAGTTCAAAATCACAGTGAAATACAACTTACCTCACGTTTTCCTCAGAAAATCAGCCAGATCGACCCAAATTCGACCAGAAATATGAAGTTTTTGCCACAAACCCCAGTCATGGCAGCGGTCGAGCATGGCAGCAGAAAAAAAAATGAAGTGAAGACAAAATGTTTTAGGTTTTCTTCCTTTTGAGGTCGAATAAACCTAATTCCATTTTGTCTTTTTTAACTTTTGTTTTGCAGAAATTCATTTTTATCTTTTTAGGCCATGGTAAAGACCTTAGAGTCTTTTAAAACCTAGTGATGATGCAAATGGGGCCGTGGCATGTCTTTTTTCTGCCTTTTGTTTCTTTTTCATAGGCAAGTCAAATCATTATAAAACATTGCAATAGCATATGGGTCGACAACCTTATATTTTGCTAAGGCATGTTGGTGAGAGAGTTACAAGGTGGATGAAGTAGAAGCCATAAGGCATGGTGGTGTTTGATGGGAAGTATAAGCTTTTTTGTGTACATTATGAACGATGGCTAAGGCATGATGGTGCATGTTGGGAAACTTGTGAGTGGCTAGGGGGTTATAAGGTGTTTTGACATAGTCATATAATGCGAGTAATGATGTAGGTGTGTGGAGTCGTGTTATTTTTGCCTAGGAGCTATGAAGGTACTGTTTTGTCGATTTTGCATAATCTAGGATAGATTAAACATTGTAAACAAACGATAAAGTAATGAATTATGAATTACTTTATCGTTTGTAATAAAAATACAAAGAGGCAACATTAGGTAGGTTTATCACAAACGACAAAGTAAGTCTCGTTGATTACTTTGTTGTCCTTTCACGACATTTAATTGGTCCCCAAACTATGCAAAATCGGGAAATTAAATGTTGTCCTAAATGCCATTTTTCTGCATAGGTTTGTATAAATTTGGATTGTAAAACATTATCTAAGATGGTGTAATTATAAATCACTTAGTCAATGTTAAATGAATGTAGAAAAATGTTTATTTATGTCATTTATTTTGAAAATATCAGACATTTATGATGCTGCAGGGCTAAAGTTGACAAACAGGTTGAGGAGTTATTGAGAGGTTTGACTTGTTTTCAGTGGCCTTAAAGAGCATTCAAAGACATTTTCAGGTGCTTTTATGATTATTGATGACATGCCTTGACTATTTCTGCAATGGAAACCCATTTTGGAAGACTTTGGGCAGATATTTTGGGCACATTTATGAGATACACGAAAATGGAGATGGCTCATCCTTATCTCATGGTAGCTGTTTGGGAAGTATATAGTCTTCTTCCTTGTTCATTAAAAAAAAAAGTTCTTGCTATTCACTATTCTGTATATTGTAATTTTCTGAGTTCTTTTGCAGAAGTGAACAGTCTTGTAACCCATTTTCAGAGATATACAACATTGTAACACCCTTTTTTAGCAGTAATAAGCAGTTTATACCTTCCCATTTTTTTTGATATTATGTGTCCTTAGTGTTAGTACAGATCTTTGTGATGTTCTTAGTCCTTGGAGCTGTATTTCATGTTAGTGCCTTTATGCAGGGATACATATATTTTTGCAGGTTGTGATATGTGCAAGGAATAACAATCAGTTTTTGAGTGGTGAGAAAACATCTTTCTCCTTTACAGAATTGTTGTTATTTAGCCTCCTTACAAATTAATTATGCAAAGATTATGATTTGTTGGGTTGTGTAGGAGAGCCTTATTATTACTGGTTCTGTAGTGTGTCAGTTCTGTGTAGTCTCAGATGAGCTTTTGGTGCATCACCTTAGACAGTACGTTTCATTTTAATGCAATCCTTCTTACCCTTTTCTCTGCAAAGACTTTAGTACAAGCAGTATAGGTGGAGTATCAATAGGAAGCCGGCCTTCTCCGGAGGTTCTTTCCATCACAGGTGACCCACAGACCTGGAAAGATCCCATGTTTCTCCAGATTGCCAAGTTTTACAACTCAACAAGGGTGCAAATCTGAGAGACAACAATACCTAACTATGGCTTCAATTTAGAGTGAGATTTTGTTACATTGTAAGAACCATGTCTAATTCTGTCCTGAAATTTCTAATTTTATTGGTTTGACATTTTGTCAAACACTTGGCATGAAGTCTGATTTTCTTTGTTTCTAAGTGTAATTTGTTTTGGACAGTAGATATATGTATGCCAATGACTCAAAAATAGATGAAACTGTAATGTCCCTATGCGCGAGTGATGTGCCTCGGCGGCCACGTGTCCGTTGGGCTTGCGTAAGGCCTCGGATTCTCCGGTGGGGGCGTCGGTGGTGAAAGATCCACCCAAGTACCACCTGTAATGTCCCTATGCGCGAGTGATGTGTCTCGGCGGCCACATGTCCGTTGGGCTTGCGTAAGGCCTCGGATTCTCCGGTGGGGGCGTCAGTGGTGAAAGATCCACCCAAGTACCACCTGTAATGTCCCTATGCGCGAGTGATGTGCCTCGGCGGCCACATGTCCGTTGGGCTTGCGTTAGGCCTCGGATTCTTCGGTGGGGGCGTCGGTGGTGAAAGATCCACCCAAGTACCACCCTTAACACCTTAGGGTGCCACCCTCACCACCAGGCCGGTCTTTTGGTGTAATGGTTGGGCCTTAGTGGTATCAGAGCCGAGGTCTCAAGGTCGAGGCCCGTGGAGCATGGTGGGCTGTAATGTGCCTATGTGCGAGTGATGTGCCTCGGCGGCCACGTGTTCGTTGGGCTTGCGTAAGGCCTTGGATTCTCCGGTGAGCGCGTCGGTGGTGAAAGATCCACCCAAGTACCACCCTTAACACCTTAGGGTGCCGCCCTCACCACCAGGCCGGTCTTTTGGTGTAGTGGTTGGGCCTTTGGCTCTGTTTGTAATGTCCCTATGCGTGAGTGATGTGCCTCGGTGGCCACGTGTCCATTGGGCTTGCGTAAGGCCTCAGATTCTCCGGTGGGGGCGTCGGTGGTGAAAGATCCACCCAAGTACCACCCTTAACACCTAGGGTGCCGCCCTCACTACCAGGCCGGTCTTTTGGTGTAGTGGTTGGGCCTTAGTGGTATCAGAGCCGAGGTCTCGAGGTCGAGGCCCGCGGAGCATGGTGGGCTGTAATGTCCCTATGTGCGAGTGATGTGCCTCGGCGGCCACGTGTCCGTTGGGCTTGCGTAAGGCCTCGGATTCTCCGGTGGGGGCGTCGGTGGTGAAAGATCCACCCAAGTACCACCCTTAACACCTTAGGGTGCTGCCCTCACCACCAGGCCGGTCTTTTGGTGTAGTGGTTGGGCTTTAGTGGTATCAGAGCCGAGGTCTCAAGGTCGAGGCTCGCGGAGCATGGTGGGCTGTAATGTCCCTATGTGTGAGTGATGTGCCTCGGTGGCCACGTGTCCGTTGGGCTTGCGTAAGGCCTCAGATTCTCCGGTGGGGGCGTCGGTGGTGAAAGATCCACCCAAGTACCACCCTTAACACCTTAGGGTGCCACCCCAACCACTACACCAAAAGACCGGCCTAGTGGTGAGGGCGGCACCCTAAGGTGTTAAGGGTGGTACTTGGGTGGATCTTTCACCACCGACGCCCCCACCGGAGAATCCGAGGCCTTATGCAAGCCCAACGGACACATGGCCGCCGAGGCACATCACTCGCGCATAGGGACATTACAGAAACTCATGTGCATTTATGAATGACTTATCAAACATATATTCTATCTCATAACTAGACCCTTATTAAGCAAATTAAGTGACTTAGAAGACTGATTTCAAAATATGATCAATTGCTGACATAAATCAGATTATTCGAAATTGAAATGACATCACAATACAATGCTTAAACATACCAAATGTAATTCAGATCTCTGCCGTTCACAATCAGATTATTATATTGATAAACAAGGGTCTTTACATACCAAAAACAATAGATGATGATGTCTTTTTCAAACCCTAGTTGGGCGATCAGAATTGGCACTTGTTTATATACCTTTGAAACTCAAAAAGACCCACGATTTCCTCCAAACTGGGCAGTGCTACCATACATATGAGATTGGCATGCTAAGGAAATGGTGGTGGCTAGGGTATAGTCTTCAACACTCCTCAAATCTGCAATTGAGTCCCTTGACGATGGCGCTCACGCTAGGGTAAAAACCCTTACTCCGATCCTTACTCAAAACCCTCAAAATGAGGTGCTAGAACAAGCCCACAAATCTGATATAAAGTCTGAATCAAATCTGCAACCAAATCTGCATATAACATCACAATAACCAAAATTGTATTTGGCCATAAATCTCACAATTTTGGTGAATGAAACCCTCCAATGGTGACCTACAATAGATGTGTGTTTTGAAGCTCAAAAATCCTCCATAAATCGATCAAATCCCAAATAGGTATTTGGCACAAATCTTCCAATTTGGTGATGAAACCCTAGCAGCTGTAACCTGCAAAAATAATGACTTTCCAGCTCTTCTACAATGCCAAAATCCTGCAATAATGCTCAATAGTAAACCCTAGGTGGATTTATCTCTCAAGTGGTATTGGGTTTTCGTCCAAACCACAAATGTCTAAGGGTTTTCGTCCTTAGAACAAGCTGAAGCAAAAGTTGCAGCAGAAAGGAAACTCTACAATAGGCAATTGACAAAATGATAATATGATGAAATGAACAATAAGTAACCTCCTTTTAAAGCCTTCAAAAGGATCCGCCCAAGTTTGCCCTTTTTGAATCTATTTTGAAGTCCACAAGTGGGGCGCTCCACTTACATACTAAAATAATAATTCATTGACATTTTATAATATTTTATTATGTTACTTCTTTCCTTTCTCCAAGTGACTTCAAAATTAGCTTCACTTAACTAGTTTACCTTTCTCCAAGTCACTAACTTAACTCACTTTCCTTTCTCCAAGTCACTTTTGCTACAATGGCTCAACTTAACTTCAATTTGGCTTAGGTGAAGTTGGCTCAGCTAAGGAGGACAAAAAGGGGACATTACATACATCTATTCTGTTCTTGAAACCTATCCCCAATAAACTTACCAGGCCTTTAATATGGACCTTTCTAGTCAGCTAAAAGCTAAGTCTATTGAATGTGTAATTTATATTTGCTCATATGCTCAAAATGTAGCAAAAAGATTTATTTTTATAAGTTTATACAAGGTCTGAATGCACAACAAATGTCACACTTCTCAAAACCTATTTTTCAATTTCACTGACAAAGAATCAATCTCTTCTTATATATTTCTTGTGTATGTTTTAAAGTTTCAACTTTCATTTGCATTAATCACGTGTTGACAAAAGGCATATAGGTCTAAGCCTTAAGGTGAAGTTTGTGACTGCTTTGAGGTTTTCATGAAATGCATTTTTCTCACTAGGTTGCTTTGCTTGGAGAAAGTCTATCTTTAGAGGCTCATCTGCTCAGCAAGTAAGTTATTGAAACTACTAGTAGTTGTACTTCAAAGATTTAAAGTCTTATTCTTATTCTATATTTAGAGAATGGAATAAGAAAGGTTTGAATAACAATTGGAATAAAATTGTTTGCAGAAAGGAGGCAGCATTTCAACAAAGAGAGGTAACTAATACAAATTATCACATGCAAATGACTATATGCTTTTCATTTCTTAGGTTAAGTATGGATTGAATAATTAAAATTCATTTCATGATTGGTAGATAGAGGTAACTGCGCTTGAAATGTTTTTTTCTTTATAGTGTCATTAACACTAAACGAAACATTGATAGTCATTGGATTATCCTTTTATAAAAGAAAGAAACAAAGAAATTATATTAATGTCCACAAGTGACCAAAATAGGTCAATGGAACTCAAAAAATACAACTAGAGACTATAGCAAGAGGGGGTCAACCCAAACTGGGGAAACCCAAGTCCCTTCAAAAAGAAGATAATTCACATAACAATCAAGATGACTAAATATAATCTATAAGTAGTCCAAATATCCAAGAGAAAGGACTCGTTGTAATGTCCCAAATGGGGATATTCCGGGCAATTTTGGGTTCACGGGTTTTTCAAATGAATTTCTGAATTCTGCCCTAATTTTCTGCACTTTAGTTTTCTGCTGAAACCCTAGATTCTGGTCCAAATTTCTGCTCTAAACAATTATTCCCAACAAGCATGAAACATATCCAAACGTGGCTAAAATTGATGACAAAAGATACTACACATTATGAACATGAATTACACCATGAAATATGCAATTTATCCACTTCAAATTACAACCACGACGGTCTGAAAACAAAATCAGTAGTCTGCTGCTATGAAATTCAGAATATAACAAGTCCTTAATCACATCAAAGGCATGGGCAAATGTGCCAATCCGGCCCAACATAAATCTGCCCAAGTTTTATAGAAAAGACATACCAAAACAATATAAAATTGATCTTCCAATGACCTTCAATGTTGGCGCTCCAATGAGGGATGAAACCCTAAGACAATGTTGATGCTCACGCCAAGGAATTAGGATAAAATCAGACCTGCACTACTGCTGCTATAGAGTTCTGCTCTGCCTTAACCCTAATCAGCAATGACAACTCTAACTTCGCCTCCAAAAATGCAATCAACCTTCCTCCAAGGTGGCGCTCCAAATCTAGGTCAAACCCTAGTCAAAGATGCAACAATCCACACCAAGGGAAGCCTCAAAGATGATCTCCAAATCTGATATGCAATTCTGCTCCAAAAGCTATGAAGTACAAGTGAACTCCCGTCACGGAATCCTCCACAAGAAAGAGCTAGGGTTTCGTCCAACTCCTTCCAAGAACTTGAGGTCGTCCCAAATCCTTCTCCAAGAGATAAACTCCAAATGTCGAATGAATGAATTGATTGAATGATGTCTCCAATGCCACAAAATGACCTATTAATACATGATTTGTCTCCCTTTATTTCTGGCCGACCTAGGAAGAAAAACACCTTTTTATTTATTAATTTCTTCACAATGGAGGCCGACCCATCTTGTGCAAGACTTGGCGCCCAAATAGAGAATTTGCTGCACTCTTTCCTAGGCCGACCTAGGCAGATTAAACCCTAGTAGACATGAGTTTTCCACAGTCCATAGAATACAGATGATAAATGCTTTTGGAATAAATTGTGTGTATTTTTTGCTTCAACGTTTCGGATCACACTCAGTGATTCATCATCAGGAAGAAGATTAAACCTTGTTTATTTATTATCTTTCCCTTTAGAGAGGGCCGGCCCAACATTAGGATCCTAGAGCACCACAAATGCCAAAGAGATTGGAATTTATCTTCTTCTCTTTGTTGAGTTGTTTGTAGCTTCGATCAGATAACATATTTATTATGATCATAATAAATATGAATATATAAGTAATATTAAATATTACTTATATATTCATACTTAATATATAAGGTATGTTAAGATAAATATCAATATAGCATGATCGAATGATATATTACCAAAGCATAAACATCTTCTGCATTCTAAATGGTGATTAGTAACTGTTTACAATACAAACGGTGACAAAGTCACACCTGTGATAGGCGTGACTCCTTGAGGAGTCACGTCTATCACAGATGTGACTCCTATCGTCACATATTTATATCAATGTCTTTGCCATGCAATAACACAGATCGACACAAAAATTGGAAGTGTATGAGAAGTGGAAATTGCATCTGAAATACAAAAGAAAGTAATAAGTTAAGTCTGCAATATAAATATCCAACTTTTAGAAAATATCCAAGTCAGAGATTATAAGTTCGATTTGAATTTACATGGTATCAGAGCCAAGTTAAAAAGAATCCAGGCAGAAAATCGAACTTGAGAAATTCAGATTTAATACATCTCATTTCTCAAATGACAACAGCAATCCGATTCGAAGACAGATTGGAAGGAGGAAATAACTTCTCATCATGGAAATTCAGAATTATGATGATACTAAAAGAAAATAAAGTTGATTCATTTGTGAGAGAAAACAAAACGGAACCAGAGAATGATCCTAATAAAACGACATGGATTGAAGGAAATGACAAAGCCATGAAAATCATAGTTGGAGTTAGAGATCATATCGTGCCGATTCTGACAAAACATGAGACTGCATATCATATGTTTAAGTCACTTGAAGGCAATTATGAAATTAATAACTCCAGTAGAACCTTAGCCCTAAAGAGAGAAATAAATCATATAAGTATGAACAAAGGAGAATCTATCAATGCATACTTTATGAGAATATCTGCACTAAGGGATCAACTATCAACACTTGGGTACCAAATTGAAAGCAAGGAACTAACACTTATTGCTCTAGATGGTCTCCCAAATTCCTGGGAGACATTTGTTCAAGGCATTAGTGCAAGGTCCAAATTTCCAAAATTTGACGGCCTAAGATCGGACTATCTTCAAGAAGAATCTAGACAGACAAAGAAAGGGTCAAAACAGAAAAATATAGATGAAGACCTTCATGTTCTAAATACAAACTCTCAAAAGAAAGAGAAGAAGAAACACTTCAAGAAGAGGAAAAATTATCACGGGAAAGGTTCATTCAAGAAAGACATTTCTCGCATCCAATGTTTCAGATGCGACCAATATGGACACTATGCAATCAGATGTCCTGACAGAACCAAACAACAAGCATCTTATGCCAAAATAAAGGAGCATGAATCCAAGAAATATGTATTCTACTCTGCACTTTCAAACCAAGTATCAAATAAATCCAACACCTGGGTTATAGATAGTGGTTCATCAAGACACATCATAGGGTTCAGGGAACTACTAGACACCATGGTAGAAGAGACTGACGAAGAAGTAACAATTGGAGATAACTCTATACATCCAGTCAAGGGTGTTGGCACATGCACCCTCAAATTAAAGACTGGCATCTCCATCCAACTTACTGGAGTATTGTTTGTCCCAGGCATCAAAAGAAACCTAGTCTCCATATCTGCACTTGAAGATAATGGATATAGGGTGACCTTTATGGATAGCAAAGTATTGGCATGGCCAAAGAATTCTACTATTAAGAAAGCCAAAACCATAGGTCGTAGACAAGGGTACTTATACGACTTATGTACGGAACCAAATCAAGCCCTAATTCATGAAATTGCACTCTAATGAAATATGGCATAGAAGACTAGGACACCTAAATTTCCGTGCCCTATCTTCCATGGAAAGACTAGTTACAGAGTTACCCAAACTCAAACAATGTAATTCAAGGGTATGCAAGGGGTGTGCCTTAGGGAAAAATACAAAGGGGTCCTTTCAAAATAGTTCTAGCAAAACAAATAAAGTATTAGAACTAGTCCACTCAGATTTATGTGGACCCATGTCTGTACCCTCCTTAGGTGGGTTTCTATACTATGTAATCTCCGTTGATGACTTCTCTAGAAAGACATGGATCTATTTTCTTAAATGTAAAGAATCACAGGAAATCCTTAAAAGATTTAAGGAATTCAAATCCATTACTGAAAACTCTTCCGGGAGAAAAATCAAAACCTTAAGAACAGATAATGGGAATGAATACACTTCAGACATTTTTAAAGACTTTTGTAACGACACTGGGATTAAGAGGGAGTTCACTGTACCTTATAATCCTCAACAAAATGGAGTTGCAGAAAGAAAAAATAGAACCATTGTAGAAGCTGTTAGGGCTATGTTACTTGATCAGAATATAGACACTTCACTTTGGGCAGAAGCATCTAGTACTGCTGTCTATATACATAACAGATGTCCTCACTCTCATATTGATGACAAAACTCCTGAAGAAGCCTTCACTGGCACAAAACCAGACATTAGTCATTTAGGGATATTTGGTTGTCCTGTTTACATTCATGTGCCCAAAGAGAAAAGAACTAAGCTAGAACCTTGTGGGAGAAAAGGCATCTTTGTAGGCTGTAGTGAAACATCAAAAGCTTATAGAATATATATACCTGGTCAAAGACAGATTGAACTAAGCAGAGATGTGATTTTTGAGGAAGACATAGCTTTCAAAAGAGCCATAAATTATATTGAGTTGGAAATTCAAACTTCCAACTCAAGCATAGAAGAGGATCCTACACCTGAGTTTTAGAGGGAGTATCCTGAGGAAGAGGTAAACCATGAACAAATCACATCACTAGAAAATCCCAAGAAAAGACCATTCTGGGCCACCAAAACAATGGAAGAAGCTAAAAATTATGCCGCTCCATCAGGGACTTTTAGGGAAAGCACAAGACCTAAGAGATTCTCTAGTTATGTAGCTTTAATGAGTGAATTCATTAAATCAGAACCTTCTAGTGCTATAGAAGCTCTTAAGCACCAAGTATGGAAGGATGCCATGACAGAGGAGTATCAATCCATCCTGAAGAATGATGTCTGGGATATAGTACCTAGACCAAAAGGGAAATCTGTTGTTTCTTCAAAATGGCTATTTAAAATCAAACATGCTGCAGATGGCAATATAGGGAAATACAAAGCAAGATTTGTAGCCAGAGGATTTTCACAAAAGGAAGGAATTGATTATGACGAAACCTTTGCTCCAGTTGCTCGATATACATCAGTCAGGGCAGTTCTAGCTATTGCAGCAGCCAAAGGGTGGAAAGTCCATCAAATGGACGTAAAAACTACTTTCTTAAATGGAACCATTGAAGAAGAGGTTTACTCAGAGCAACCCGAAGGATTTGAGATTCACAATGCAAGATCCCATGTATGTAAATTAAAGAAAGCTCTATATGGACTTAAACAGGCCCCCAGAGCCTGGTATGAAAGAATTGACAGTTATCTCTTGAGATTAGGCTTCTCAAAGAATGATGCAAATCTAAATCTCTACTTCAAACAAAGCAAAGGTGATATGTTAATATTTATATTATATGTTGATGATCAACTGATTACAGGAGAAAATCACCATATTGATCAGTGTAAGAAAGATTTAGCTTCAAAATTTGACATGAAGGACTTAGGTCTATTACACTACTTCCTTGGACTGGAAGTATGGCATAAATCAGACTGTATTATTCTAAACCAAGGGAAGTACACAATTGATATATTAAAAAGGTTTGGTATGATGGAATGTAGACCTATGTCTTCCCCCATGGAAACAAATCTTCATAAATTGAAGGAAGCAGCAGCAGATTCTCCGTTGGCAGATCCCACTCTGTACAGACAAATAATTGGATCCTTGATGTATTTGGTCAATACCAGACCTGATATCTGTTATGCTGTAAATGCCTTAAGTCAATTTATGTGTGAGCCCAAGGAGACACATCTTGTGGCTGTGAAACATATAATGAGATACCTTCAAGGTACTCTAAATTATGGCTTAAAATATGAAAAGGTTGACTTAGATTTACATGGAATCACAGATTCAGATTGGGCTGGAAGTGTAACTGACCGGAAGAGCACCTCTGGATGTTCTTTCAGTTTAGGGTCAGCAATTATATCGTGGATCAGCAGAAAATAGTCTTCAGTTGCTCAGAGTTCTACAGAAGCCGAATATATTGCAGCTTCTATGGCTGCTAGAGAGGCAGTATGGCTTAGAAAACTGCTTGTGGGATTATTTGGTAAACCTCTGAAACCAACTATCATCCATTGCGACAATCAAAGCTGTATTAAGCTATCCGTGAATCCAGTATTTCATGATAGATCTAAACATATTGAGATTCCTCATCACTATGTGCGTGATATGGTGGAAAGGAATGTGATTCAGTTGGAGTATATCAGTACAGGAGATCAAACTGCAGATATTCTTACTAAACCACTCCTCAAGGTGAAAGTTGAATACTTCAGAAAAAATCTTGGTATGATTGAAATATAAAATTCTAATTGATTTGTACTAATTTATTAAAGATGTTTAATGTGTAAACATCTTGTGTCATATTTGTGACTCTATGACATTATGGGCCTACCCATTCTGTGTTTATTTCCAAAAGGTGACGATTTTTTGGATAATCTACACTTGTACCTAACATTATAAGGTGACGATCTTATAATGTTCATTAGACTGATATCATGTGACTTGATATTGGTATGAATCATGGAGTTATCATGATTAAGTTATGGTAGACATTATGTGACTTAATGTCAGTGCACATACCATAACTGGGATATATATAAGGAGAATGTAATGTTCTCGAGTATAGCATATCCTTTGGTATCACGAGGTAGGTGATGCTACGTATCACGAGATAGGTGATACTAGATATCATGAGTTATGTGATATTAAATTACTTTGAGTAATTCATTATAGATCAGATAATTGATATTCATAAAGATTATTGTGATATTGTTATCTTCCCGAGCTAAGAGGGAGTGTTGAGTTGTTTGTAGCTTCGATCAGATAACACATTTATTATGATCATAATAAATATGAATATATAAGTAATATTAAATATTACTTATATATTCATACTTAATATATAAGGTATGTTAAGATAAATATCAATATAGCATGATCGAATGATATATTACCAAAGCATAAACATCTTCTGCATTTTAAACAGTGATTAGTAACTGTTAAAATCGGTGAAACCGATAACAATACAAACGGTGACAAAGTCACACCTGTGATAGGCGTGACTCCTTGAGGAGTCACGTCTATCACAGATGTGACTCCTACCGTCACTCACATATTTATATCAATGTCTTTGCCCTGCAATAACACAAATCGACACAAAAATCGGAAGTGTATGAGAAGTGGAAATTGCATCTGAAATACAAAAGAAAGTAATAAGTTAAGTCTGCAATATAAATATCCAACTTTTAGAAAATATCCAAGTCAGAGATTATAAGTTCGATTTGAATTTACACTCTTCCCTTCAAGCCTTCTTTCCCAAGTGTGTCGAGGATAGACATGGTTTCATTATTTAATTTTCCTTCACAAGTTGTCCAAACCAATAATGCGTCAAGTAAGATCCCACAAGGAAGGTGCACGCATGAGACCACATTATTATAGCTTATCCTTCTTTCGGTGTGAATGAAACCATCCATCAAGGCAATACACCCCAAGCTAACTATCTTATGGGCAAAATAAGTGACATGAGACCACCAAGCCTCCCAAACCTTCTTCTGTGACCACTCCGAAAATGGGGACATTACAGTCCTCCCTTCTCAGAATTGCTTGTCCTCAAGCGATGGCAAATATACAGTAAGTGAGATAGTGTCAAATTACATGTATCTCTATCCACCCAAATATTCTGCATCCTGTGAGGTAGTGTCAAATGACATGTACCTCCATCTGTCCAACTGCCCTATGACCACACAAAATCTCAACCTGTGGTTGTACCTCCCAAGAAGAATGTGAAGAATACAATGCAAAGTGAGCTCCGGTAGCCAAAGCCATACACACTCGAGCTCGACTTGGCCCCATCCTCCAAAGATTGCAATGCTCTTAACCACAAGAACCCAAATCTCCATGTCTCCAAAGATTCCATCCTCCATGAGTGCTATGTCCAATGAGAACCAAACACTATGCCAACCCGAAGCCTTGAAGAATGCCATGCCTGTCAACAAGTGATGAAGAGTATGAATTCTGAAACACAACCACAAGTCTGTAATGTGTCGTACCTGTTTGTATTTTTTAATGATCTTTTTATGTGTTATTTTTTTTAATTTTTGTGATCTTTCAGAACTAGAGAGAACAATGCAAGAAGGGGTTTTCAGTTTTCCTACAGATGTGTTGTCGGAGCATACAATATAGAGCATAGAATAGAAACCCAGAAAAGATACAATAGATATGAAGAAAATACTAGATACTCAGATCATAAAATACCATATAATGAATTACTGGTACATACCCACATGAAAATATGCAACTTGGTATCAATGCTGAAGCTGAACCAACAAATGGGTATAGTTGAAAACACTCGAATCTCTGAGAAACACAAAGTACAAGGCATACAATGATCACAGCAGTACAAAGGGCTCAAATCACCTCATACAAAGCAGATTCTATAATACCCACAAAGAGAAATGTGACCCCAAGACCCCAACGTCACTCTTGGGGAAGTACGGCCTTGGCTGGAAGTGAATAACAGCAACTAGATTGATATATGATCTCTGAAATCTTGCTGCAATGAACTGAATCTGGTCTAAGAGGCTAGGCGACCAGGTTAGAGTGCAAAATCTGTCCTTAACACCTCCAAAACTCCAGCTAGAAGTGGTACGGCTGGCTGAAAGGGGTACGGTCAGCAGCTGCAATAACTAACAGTCCCAAAACTTATAAAAACTCCCACAAAATCGTTGGTAAACTGGTCTCCATGGCTGTATGCGAGGAATAAGATGAAGTATGCAATGAAATATACTAAAATCTTCCTCAATCCTTCAACAACTAGAATCCATTGGAGCACATTCGTGAATACTGGGTGTATCCACCTCTATTGGCACCTTTGGGTGATCTTCCACCCCTGTTGACTGTCGTTACTCAGGGAGGTTTTCGTCTCCAAGAGCCTGGTTCGAATCCTCAAACCCTCAAAACCCTAGCAGAGCTCACAAAGAGAAATATCATAAACATAGCATGAGCAAATGAGCTTTCTTTTCATCTTTTATTTCCCTCATCAAGTTGGGCATTGGAATTAGAGAGGGAATGTTATAATTTTAAAATCACTTTTAACTCCTAGGGATGGGCGCCCCAACTTAAGACTTGAGTGACTTTATAATATTTCTTTTTCCCTAAGTCGCTGCTCAATAATTCTAAAGTCCCTTTTAAAATAAATATTATAATCTTCGGACTTTAAAATGAATGCCAAGACGGTGCCGGAATGTAATGATCTATAGCTCGCTGGCAAGCCCTCGACGAGATGAATCCAACCCCACTCTAAAAATCCCGATCCGACACCAAACCCGAACTTACTAAAAATAGTAACGGCCAAGAACAACTAGAGCCAACTCAGAGGGTGCCAACTGGATCCACTGACCTCAAACCACAACTCCATCATTGACAACACCTCCATGGCCAAACTAACCACAGTTCCCTAACCAAACTGCTAGTCCATGGTAACCCAATGATGGACTAACCATGTGTCTAGAAGGGGACATTACAAAGTCTCCAAGCTTCCGCTGCTCCATTTTGATAAAATCATTATCAACGCTCCATGAGTTGTGAAGCAACTCATCAAAATCCCAATGAAGTGATGTACCAAACATGCCACCACCTAGATCCCAAATCATATCATCACATCCCACAAACATGAAGAGATGGAAGCATTTCAAAGTGCTAGCAACATCAAACCACCCTCCAACTCCTGTAGATCTCCCATGGATGTGCAAGACTCCCATCATAGGTGCAAGACAATACATATCAGCTCCTCCTAGGCTGCTGATGTGGATCAGAAAAGCAACCTCATAACTGAAAATCAGACCTATGTGGATGTGAATAGTCGGCCACCAATGTAATAATATGAATTGTGAATCTTAGTGTTGTGTATGGATCTTCACAAGGCAACAACTCTCTCAGCATCACAATGATATGTAGGACTTGCGATGAATATGATGCGTCAGCATTCAAATGAAATATCTCGAAGCCCAGTCCTTGATAGAGTCCTTAGGGTGGTGCTTTGTGTATAAAGTTCGTCTTATATGCTAACATAGACGTTGATTATCATGGATAGTAGCATGTTTAATATTTGACTTTCAAGGATATGCGTTGCCTTATACCCTCTATTCTTTATTATATAAAGAGGGAGTCGGCTGATATAATAATAAGGTATATTTGTTATTTACGATAATAATAATTATATTTATATTATGATAGTAATATTTATATTTATTTATATATATTTACAATTATAATAATATTTAATTATTAATATTATATTTATTTTTATATTGATACTTATAATATGTTATATTTATAATATTTGGTTTACAATAATATTGAATTTAATTAATATTTTATTACTTTAATATATTTAATCTTTATTAAGAATATTTGATTTATCATAATATACAATCGATTCAATTGTAAATATAGGGACATGACAGTAGCCCAGTTGGATTGGTACCGGTCTTGGCTCCATCAGACCAATCTCATATCATTTAAAACAAACATTTACCAATGGTTTAGGGGAAGGACCATCGCCCCTGTGCATGTATACTTGCACAATTTGTATCAGCGATATAGGGGTCTTGTGACAGCCAGTTGTTCTTGGTTCAGTGACAGTTTTGGGATCAAGATAACGAGTTGGGTTTGGTTGTTCATTGGTTTTTAGTTGTTCATCTAGTTTGAACTCAATACCTGTTAAGGTATACCCCTTGGAATATCCCTCCAGAGCCTGGCTGAGCTCGAAGTGTAGAGAAGCCTACCCACTCCTGTATGTTGGCCAAAATCACCCTTAACCTATTGACAAACCTCTTTCAATCACCTTGATGACACCCCTAACCTAGATGATTGTGAAATGTTTTAGGGTTTCGGGTTGTAGTTATTTTGGGACCCAACATGTTTCATCTATTTTCATTGAGTGGAAAAGAAAATTGTTCCAAGTTGAGGAATTTGTTTCAAGGTTCGTAGTACAAATTCCATGTAAATATGCTAATGATGAGGGAGTTTGTGATTTGGATGAGGTTCAAGGTGAATTTCAGCAATTGATGAAAGAGAAATTCGGCAGGGATCAGCAAGTAGACATGATGTACGTTTTGGTAGGAATCACGGTTCATTTTCAGAAAGTAGAGAAAGATTCAAAGGACTTCAAGAAACTGATTCGTGAAATAGAGTTGGTTCTTCAAACCTAGACTGTGCACTTCGATTTGGTGACAGTACCAAAGAAAGCCAGAGTAGATGAGTTGCTTCAAAGTTCACAAAAGATTTTAGCTATAAGAAAATCCACTGTAGAGGCTGGGTAGCTATTTTTAGTCTATTCGGCTATTTCAGGAAAATCTATTTTGGGAACTCTCTATTTTCAAGGCAAATCTATTCTTAGATTTTATTTCATGCATTTAAAAACCTTGGAGAATGTTTTTATTTTTATTTTTGTAATAAGCTCAATTATCAATTTAACTAATATGTTGCATGTTTTAGAATTCTTTTAGTGGTCAGGGTTAATACATAAATAAATCTTGCATTCATGCAAAGCTATTCTTAATATAGAAGTAATAGTTAAACTATTTTATTTATTTTCATGCAAATCTTGTAAACATTATAAATAAGTGCCTTTTTGCACTTAGATGGTTAATGGTAATTGTCAAGCTTGCTCGTTGCTGAAATTGATGTTCACTAAGATTTTGTCATCGCAATTGTTTGTGTTGTGAATTAGGTTTTTTCATTAATTTTAACAAGCTTTGTATTGTTAAGGTTATTGAAAGAATTATTGTGACTTTGTATACAATCATTCATATTTAATTCATGAATTATGCTTACGTATTTGTCTTTGTCCATTAGATCTTACCTTGTATCAAATTTATGGTTTCTAATCTCTAAATTTAATTGAAAACCAGAAATGTCTTTAGTTGTATTAGTTTATTTTCTGCATTAGATAGGGCAATAATAAAATAAAATAAAAGCTTCTTATTTGATGCATATGTGTTGAAAACACCTTGCGCTCCAAACTGAGAAAACAAAAAGATAGGTTTTGATTTAGTTTGTTTTTCTTGCATACTTGAAAAGCATTTAAAATTCCAAGACAAAGGGAGCTTCCCCTTCCAATTTGAAGAACAATTTACTATATACACTGTTTCGTTTTGTGTCGCACTATAACGCTAACAAACTGAATAGGTTGTAAGATATTAGATAGATACATCTTGTAATTGAGATATCAAATTAGCTGCTTGTGTCTTCTTAAGATGCAATCTTTCAACTATCTTTATAAAGATGAAAAACCTCTATGTTTTGTGCTAAATATGTCCTTTTTTTGCAATTTAGGTAATGTGTCTTTGGTATTTATGGGGAATAAATCAATTGATGAAAATAAGACACATCAAATACTTCTTATCCTCCTAGTAAATAGTGATAAACATATTAAATTTATGTTGCATAGTGAGAGTTAAATAAATTTCTTGCAGGATGCTCTTAAAGCTGAGCGACAAGCAATAAATGATAAAGATGATAGAATAGAAGCTCTTCGTTTGGAAACAGAGGTAATTCCTATTTCAGAATAATAAACAGTGGATAGTAAAACACAAAAATCATTTTGAAGAAGGAAGATTTTCCACATCCTTGATTTATAGCATATCCAAAGGTCTTTATTTCAATGATGACTTGTCTGGTCATATTTTTCTTATTTATGTGATTACTATTGAAGGCTAAATGAATATCTTTACTGATCTGTTACAGCCCAGACTGTAAAAGGTGAAGCATTAGAAAGTATTCAACAAGCACAAGAATTAGAGGCAGAGGCAAATTCATTACGGCACATGATGCAAAGGATGATTTTAACACAAGAAGAGATGGTTTGCTAGTTATTGAATATCTTCAAGTATTTCATGGATCAAGCTAGTTTTTTCTAGTAGTCTATCTCTAGTAGTTTTGGGCAGAATCTAATGTGGTCTAGTCATTGATTAGGAAGAAGTGGTTCTCAAGAGGTGCTGGCTTGCTCGTTACTGGGGTCTAGCTGTTCACCATGGTAAGCTTCTATCCTTACCTTAGAATTTTCTTAGACACTGTTAATTATTGAGTTTTCTTGATGATATAAAACAAATTAATAGATAAAAAACACTTCCACAAAAAATGGTTTGGGTGGTAAAAAGGCACACCCCAAAAAGACGGTCAGTCATATGGCATTTTCATCAAAAAAAAAAAAAAAAAAACCAATGACTATCTTCTTCCTAATCATACCTTTTTTTCACATTAGTGTGGTTGATGATTGATGCATATGTTGTCTTGTCTTGTTGATTTATTATCGATTGGTTCTAGAAAGTCATTGTTATAGCTTAAAAACATGTAAGTTAGGTGGAAAATTTTTTCTCCATCTTTGCCATATTTTATTTTTGATTTATATTTTTTGTGAGTGCAATGCATAAGTAAAATAAATAGAAAACACATGCTATGATTTTCCAAAAATACAGTTGTTAATTGAGGCATCCTTTGTTTTTATTTGTTGGCATCTTCAATTTTTTTTCTAGTGTCTGACATATAGAGACATCATACATGCACAATGTGAGCAAGCAAAGCTCTTTTCAAATATGACATCACCATATTGCTGGCCTGTTTTAGATTTCACTACAAACTTTGCATTACTGCTTTGGCTTAAAATAGTGTATTTATATTTATTCCAAATTCCTTTTGAAATATTTATTAAATGAAGATAATGCAACTTTAAATACCCAACCTGATTGTGGATTTTGGTTTGTCATCTTTGTTCTTTCATGCTAATAATTTTTCTATCTGAGTGGGTTATCGGTGCCATCAATTACATGCTAGACATTCTCATGCATAAAATAAATTTGTATCTAAAACTTTCCTTTTGTGAGTGTTGTTCCCATCGAATAGTTCTATCGTGTTCGTTTCAAAGGAGGGAAATCTTTCAGATTAAAACAACCAGTATGCCAAAGGTTCTCAATCAGTCTTTATTTACTCATTCCTGTTGGTGTGTCTTAGCCATCTGTTGAGATTCTCTCTTTAAATACAAATTGTGCCTCTGCAAGTGTTTTTTGTCTTTTCTCTAATCTCCCATTTACCAAGAAGGAAGTTGCATACAAAGTTTTGAAATATGAAAACTCCTCTGCACCTATATTTTCACACCTTTTATGTGTGTTTCAAGTAACAGACAATTAGACACAAGGTATTAATGTATGAGATAGGATATAAATGTTTATAATGTTGTAATGACTTACACATTAGTTATGTCTAATAACAAAATTAACTTACACAATGGAAGTTACAATCAATGTAACTTCCTTCCACACACTCCAGTGTGTGCCCATTTTTCCCCATTGCCTTCTTATAACATTTGGTATTAAAGTCAATCACATGCTTCTTTCGGGAGGAAGTTGAAGGGTTTATATATGAACAGTCGAGAAATTAGTCTGAAATTTGTGAGTGAATAAACACGTCGTGAAATACAAATGTTATCCGCAAGTGAAAGCAAATATTGCAGATATTTTTATGGACAGTAGAGGTGAGACATTATCATGGAGTTGGAAACATTATTGCAAGGACCAGACAATAAGAAGGATCAGTCAAAGGCAGAGTTTCCCTTGCATGGTAGGCCACAGAAATAAAACAACAGCTTGCTGTGCAGGTTGGCCAGAAGAAATAAAACATAGTACAGATTGATGGCAGGGTGCACATGCTGCCAGACCTTGTGCGGATCATGATTGCACACAGAATTATTGAAAGGTGCAATTTGAACATTGAAGGGGGGCAGAGAATTGGAAATAAGTGAGAGAAGTATGCAAATTTCTCATATTCTAACATATCCATAACTGTAATTTTTATATGTAATGGAGATTATTAGAAATGTGGTATGCAAAGTTCTTACATTTCCCATCACTGCAATTCAAATATCTCAAATTTAACAATAGTTAGTACCTCAAAAATCCAATAAATGCTTGATAGCAATCTAAATTTGCTGTTAGTTGTAGATCTATTCCTGCCTTTTGAGGTTTCCATCTATTGTCAAAAATGGTTAGTATTCAAAGATTAGTGTTATTTGACTCCAAACAAACTAAAATGTTTCGAGTCACAAGATACTTACAATAAGTGGCTATCGAGATTGTGACCAGATTGTTTTGAGGAAGTAAGTTGGACCCTTGACAAAGGTTGATAGTTTTGATAAGCATCATAAAGAGGCACTCTTACTCCTCAAACTTTTTGTTTCGAAAGATCTCATACTTTGTTGTATCTAATCCAAAACTCAATTGTGTAATCAAGTTACCCATTCCGTCAAAAATCAATCATCATTTGTGTGTTGAGTCATGTCCATATGTCTGGTCTTTTTCCAAAAAAATGACAAAGTAGTGTTAAAGTTCAAAATTTTGAACTGTCAAAACCTTACAACTTATCTGTCAATATTAATTTTTAATTAATAATTTATTATTAGTTATTTATTGATATTATTAATTTTTTTTCAAAAATAAAAAGTAAAAACCCAGTTAATAATTGATATTTAAAAAAAGAAGAAAACACCTTATTCTTTTTTGTATGGCGTCTTTTTAAAAAGTGTGCCCTAGTCAAAGGCACGCATAACAAAAACACACTAGCGGTAGGGAAAAAAAGTGCAATCAATAGTCAAAATTGCACTAGAGACTAGGATGCGCGGCTAGGGTACAAAGGGGCACGTTTTTTTTTAAATAAAAGAAAACTTGTTCAGTTTTGGGCATAGGTGCGCCCCCATACAAAAGAGTCATTTTTTAATAAAAATTTCAAAATTTTAAGTTTTAACATAGGCGTGTGTCTGATAGTAGAAATGTGCCTATGCAAAGGGCATGAAAACAATGCTGAAAATTGTGCCATAGCAAAAGGAAGACATTTTTCAAAGTGTAAAAATCTTCAATCACTCATATGAGCCCACACCATACAATGGAATAGCAAGGTTTTTGGTGATCTACAGCAGAATTTTCTGGCATATCAGCTGTAACTTTAATTATTGAGGAGGTTTTCAATGACTCATGGCATTATTCATAACATTCAAACTTCTACAGCGGTAGTATTCAGCAAAGACACCTAATTTCAACAATTTTCAATTAATTCCCATCAAAAGCGATTTATTTCAGCAGACAATCACTTCCACCTGCAATTTCCTTCATTTCAAGCAAGGTGTCTCATTTCAATAGGAATTTCTACTTTCCACAAGGGTCTTTAAAATTCTGATTTTCAAACTTAAATGCTGCCTTGTCACATCAACTTGCCTACAATTTCTGTCATCATCAGCAAAGTTTTCAAGCATAAATCAGCAGTATAATGGTCAATTTGCAAGACATTTTTCTTCAGGGTATTTGGCTGATTTTCTAGTGTTCTGACTGCTGTCCTTTTTCATGTCAGTTTTGAGAACAACAGTGAGAAGTTGTCATTCTTTATTTGGAATGTTTCAAGGTCTATTTGTCTACGTTCTTTGAAGGAGATCGCACCCAGCCACTAAGTGATTCACCCCTTTTTTAAAGATTATTTTGATTAACAATATGGAAGCGGTTTTGTCAAAGCATTGACCTTCTAAAATAGTTGTTGATGTTTCTGACTTCTACCTTTTGAAGAATACATCGATCATGCAAAGAATTCAATGCTCAATTTTTGTGTGTAAAAACATAAAAAGGTGAAAACTTGTGTTGTTCCAAGCTAGTATTAATCAATCAAGACTAAGGAGGAGGTGATCAAAGAAGCTCTCAAAGAAAATCAACAAAATAGGATTTTAGATCAATAGAATTGTTCATGGAAGAGTTTACAGAGTAGAGGGTTTTAGATTTGAGTACCAAAATTGATAAATTGTTAATAGTTCAAAACTTCGTCAAAAGGTCCGCCATGAAAACTTCATCGAAATCAACTAGAGCTGCCTTCCAAAAAGTCTACTTTTAACCTAGATGCTAAAAATTGATTTTCATGTAGTTGTTTGTAAACAATATAAATAAATGTCTCTGTTGTCCTATTTTGCCTTCAGGCCAAATAGCCCAAAGATTCCCCTAAATCTTGCATTCCTTCCATTAGAGAAATTCGATCGTAGACACCTTAAATGGAAGGAATTTTCTCCCCAAAAATCCCAGAAAATTCTAAGTGTTTTCCTTTAAAGATTTGCCTTATCGACAAAATTGGCAGTTCGCGAACCTCTTGGTTCGCCGATCGGCCAATTCGCCGATAATGAAATGAAGGCAAGAAGATGAGGCAAAAAGGAAAAAAGTCAAGTGCATATCAGCGAACTTAACGGTTCGCGAACTTGCTAGTTCGTTGACCGGTCGGTTCGTTGATCGGCCAAATTGCCGATTCAGCAAAGTGATGACAGAAAAGAAGACAAAGCCAAAGAACAGAGAATCGGCTAGGGGAAATGGTTTGAACTTGTTGATCGGGACCAGAAGACAAAGCTTTCTAAGGCAAAGAGGCAAGTGCAAACGTGGAAAAGGTTTTCTAAGAAAGAACAAAGTGTAAAGTGAAGTTGATTGGCAAGGTAAGCATTTCACAAACCTGATGATTGGTTGATCGACAAGTTCGTTGACTGGCGAACTCGCTGATAAAGACAAAGGAAAAGAAATAAAATCGGCTAAGGAGAGTAGTTTGCGAACCTGATGGCTCACCGACTGAGGAGTTCACCGATGGGCGAATAGGCCGACGAAGAAGAAAGATAAGCAGAGTTCATGCTTTTGGTGGAACAGATAGTTTGCCGATTGATAAAGGGGCCAATGAAGTGCAAGGAAGAAGCCCACAAAAAAGCTAAGTCCAAAGTTTCCTAGTTTTCCCTTGTATTTTCTGCCCTTTTCAAAGCTTCAGAGTTTTGGGGTTCTCTCTTTCGTCATGCCATTCCTGTCGGCTCCAAAACTCCGCCTTGATAATTCGTAAATTGCCCAAGTATTTTGGATCTCGGAGGTCAGGCTGGCGGTCTTCCTTATTCTTCCGAGCAAGCAGTAAGCGGAACCCCAATTGTCGAAGTCCGACAAAGCTCCAAAAGTTTATAAGTCTTTCAAGCACCGAAGATCGGGAGGTTTCTCTTCATCTTTCCTTTTTGTAGACAGAAGGGTGAAGGTCCGATCTTCAAAACCCGATGGTTTCCCTTTGTTCTTTTTAGACTTTGGAGATTGGGATTTCCTTCTTCACCCTTTCAGATGCCGATTGCCTGGTGGAAGCCCGATTGGTCGGGGCCTGACTGTTTTGCCCTCCCTACTCCTTCCACTATTCAAAATGCGATGGGACTGTTCAACGACCTTCCTAGAAGCCATTAATGCTTCTTCAGAGCCTGATTACTTGTGGAAACTGATTTCTCACGCCCCAATGCCACTGTAGCTCCTTTCAGACCCAGATCAAAAAATATAAAACACAGAACAGGGTGGGTTATTTCAGTGTTATCAGAGCTGGTGCATCTTGCCAGCCTGTGTGATCAGAGTTCATGAGTGAGAGGAAACAGGTTTATACTAGAGATACCCCGCAGTGGCAACCACCGGAGATTCTAGAGGGTGAAATAATTTCGGGTATTCTAGGCATGCACAGGAATTCTTCTAGTGATAGTAATAGTATAACAAGCATTATGGGGGACAAAAATAGGAGACTTGAACAACCAAATAGCCCAGACTCGAGAAGGGAAAGGAAGTTTGACATTATGATAGATATGATGTCACAGATGTTAACCAAACTGAACCAGGGTACTCCTATAACACAACCACATACAGAACCTGAGAGGGAGACAAGTGGTTCAAACAATAACAATCACAGAGATGCAAGTCAGGGTAGTGGACATGCATGTCAGGGTGGTGGACATGTAGGCCAGGGTAGTGGGCATGGCACCAGGACTACCCCAAGATCGGTTCCCAAACCACTTCAGCCTACCTTCCCATGTAGAGAGGAGGCGCCAGTTAATCAGGAGCTAGAGGTTCAAATTCCCATGGCAGATGATGTTAGGATACAACATGCAGAATGTTAGGCATATTATATACTTATTAGTTTTAGTTGCATTGGCAAATTATGTTTTGATTAGTTGCATCGGCAAATTATGTTTTTCGGCAAGTATGTTGTTAGTTGGTATCGGTGAGTAGTAACTCCCGATCGGTATGTCATTGGCGACAGTTGGCAACCATCCCCAACCTATATATGTATTGTCATTTCATTGCATCGGACATGGAGTTTTGGGTTCTATTGTACTTGTTTGAATTAATATACGCAGTTGAGTTTCTGAGTATCAATCATATTTTCATTCTCATACAATGTGATAGTTCAATTATATTTCTTGTTTACTCTGTATGAAAACAATAGACTCATTCGGCAGTAAACAATTTGGCACTTCCCCCTGATATCCGAGACATGCTGACATTTGAGCAATACATGAACCAAAAGAGGCAGAGAGGAGCTATGGGTGGTAGAGCACATAGAGCTAATTGGGACTACTAGCATGCATTGAGTAAATCCCTATGGATCGATTTGATGGGAGTGGCAAGGTTTCAGCCAGAGCTTGGGTGCAGAAGCTGGACAATTATCTAACACTTAAGCCTATGCCAAAGGACGAGGCTCTCAACTTTGCTACCATACACCTGGAAGGGTTAGCTCATGAGTGGTGGTATCACGGGTTGGTCACACTAGGCCACAATCTCATTACCACATACGATGAGTTCACAAACAGACTCATCGAGAGATTCGACACCAAGGGCCCAGAACTACAATTTAGAGAGTTGGCACAGCTGAAGCAATATGGGTCACTTGAGGTTTACATTTTTGAGTTCCAGAGACTCATTGTGATGGTTCCTAGCATAACGGAGAGGACACTCATAGTTTTCTTTACTGAGGGACTAATGGAGCCACTCAGGGGATGCGTTAAGGCATTTGAACCACCATCTTTACAGGAAACAATTAAGAAAGATCGCAACATGGAGTTCGCAATACCAAAGAATAAGTATGTTTCCAAACCCTTTCCTCCACGAAAGGATAAGATGCCTTCACATCATCGGGACACCATTCCATAGAAGAAACCAGCACCACGCCTTGATGATGATGCCTTGATTGAGTATAGGAGGAAGAAGTTGTGCTTTAAGTGCAAGGGTCCATGGGATCCAAACCATAAGTGCCCAATGAAGGGGCAAGTGAAACAGTTGGAATACTATTCTACCGAGGAGACAACTTCAGAACATTCAGGACAACAGAGTGATCGGGAGGATAGTGATGTGCAGAGTGCAACAGAAGAGGTGCAGGATGTACAGGATGATGATATACCTACAACACATCTTTCTGCCATTCAGAAAGAGGGTTCCTTCAGGGTACGGGGAGTATTGGAGGGACGGAGAGTGACCACTTTGCTCGATACAGGGGCCACTCATAACTTCCTTGATGAGGGGCTAGTAGCACAGAGGGGACTCAAAACTGAGGAGTTTGAGGGGTTCAAGGTTAGAGTTGCAGATGGATGTTGTTATATGGAGCTTAATCAGACTCGGAGGTTAAATTTACCCCACTTCTATCGGTGCGGTTTCCCCCCAAATTCCTATGGGGTTTGGGGACAGCGCCCCTTGCGGGGTCCAGGGGCAGCACCCCTTGTGCGTTCCCTGTCGCGATACAGGGCGGGGTTGAGGGGTAGCACCCCCGAAACCTCACACGGTTTTTTATTATTTTATAAAGGCACCGGGAGTTTTTTTTTTATTGACCGACATAAAAAACCCTATTTTGTAACTGACAAAAGCTTGATAAAAAGCGGCTAAGGGTTAGGGTTTTGATATATTGTATTGTAGCATTTTGCAGCGGTATTGAGTTGCAGGGATTGCTGATTGTAATCAGTTTGATTTACTGGATAATAATATTGGACTCTCTGTTTGGTGGATGTAGCCCGAGTTTGGGTGAACCGCGTTAAAACTTGTCTCTCGCTGTTATTATTTTTGTGTATTTCCATTCCTCTATTTAATCTTTATTTGCATTTAATTGATATCTTTTGCCGGCTAACCCTAACAATGGATTTGTCATTACTTGCAAGAGGAGAATCCCCAACTTAACTATTAAGTATTAAGTTAAGTAATTATGAGTTCCACGCTGAGTATTATGTGGTTAGTATGGGGGACATGGATGTAGTCCTCAGAATGAAGTGGCTTCATTCCATTGGAGAGTTTACTCTCAATCTTCGCACTATGGAGATGAAGTTTGAGGTGGATGGCAAGAAACATATCTTGAGAGCTATGTCAGATCCAGTGGATTGAGGACAGTTTGTTTGAGGAGGATGGAGAGGATACTGCGGCATGATCAGGTTTAATGGGCAATAGAGATATTGGTATTACCCGCGGTTCCTAAGCCGTAGAAGCAGGACTATCCTGTAGAGATGCAGTCTTTGTTGACTAAACACACCAAAGTGTTTAGTGACATACCACCAAGTAAACCTCTTGACAAGGGATTTGAGCATGTCATTGAGCTTGAGCAGGGTGCCATGCCAGTTATATTGTACCCTACAGGCATCCTAAGCGATACAAGGATGAGATTGAGAAGGCCATTCAGGAGCTTCTCAAGATGGGACATATCAGATCTAGCAAGAGTCCCTTTGCTTCTTCTGTGGTCTTGGTCAAGAAGGATGGCACACTTAGGATGTGCATAGATTACAGGGAGTTGAACAAAAAGACAATCAAGAACAGATACCCCATCCCTTGGATTGACGAACTCATTGACGAGTTGCACAATGCATGCTTCTTCTCAAAGATAGATTTGAGATCTGGGCACCATCATATACGAGTACGAGAGGAGGATGTAGAGAAGACATTTAGGTGCCACTATGGGCACTTTGAGTTTCTGGTTATGCCTTTTGGCTTAGCCAATGCACCAACTACATTCTAGTCTTGCATGAATAAGATATTCCAAGAGCAAGTGAGGAAGTTTGTGCTTATCTTCTTTGATGATATACTTATATACAACAGGACATGGGGGGAGCACCTAAGGCACATAGATATTGTGCTGGGCATACTTGAGCAGGAGTCCCTTTATGCCAAAATGTCTAAGTGCGAGTTTGGCATGACAGAGTTACTATATCTGGGACACATCATCAGCGCAGAGGGTTCATGTGGATCCGGAGAAGATCTGGGCTATTATAGATTGGCTGCCACCAAAGAATCTCTCTCAGCTCAAGGGATTCTTTGGCCTTTGTGGGTTCTACCGCCGCTTTGTGAGGGGATTTTCTCAGATAGCTGCCCCCCTTACAGATTTGATTCGGAAGGGTGCTTTTGAATGGTCCACTAGTGCTCAGCAATGCTTTGACAGATTTAAGGAGGTGATGAGTACCTGTACAGTCTTGGCCATTCCAGACTTCACGAAACCTTTCAAGCTTCAGTGTGATGCCTCAGGGGAAGGCATTGGAGCGATGTTGATGCAGGACAAACACCCCATTGCATTTGAGAGCAGGAAGTTGAGGGGTGCCGAGAGGAGCTACAACATATATGATAAGGAGATGCTAGCCATTATGTATGCATTGGCTAAGTTCAGGCAGTACCTAGTTGGAGCTAAATTTGTTGTCAAATCTGATCATAACAGTCTGAAGCATTTCCTTAGTCAGAAAGATCTAAACGACTAGCAGCAAAAATGGGTCAGTAAACTATAGGTATATGACTTTGACATAGTTTTTGTCAAAGAAAAAAAGAACGTAGTTGTTGATGCATTATCCAGGAGACCTCACTTGTGCGCCTTGGGAGAGATTGCAGAGGATTGGAGAGATTTGATTTCTGTAGAGTATGTGAAGGATAAGTGGGCTTCTGGGATTGTTGATGGCACCATTGGTAATGACATATATTCAGTTGTAAATGACTTGATCATTTACAAGAGTAGGATTTATTTGGTGCCAGGATCTACTATGAAGCAGAAGATCTTGAGGGCTTTTCAAGACTTGCCTATGGTAGGACATCCAGGGTTCTTCAAAACCTGCAGGCAGGTTAGGGAGCGATTTACTTGGAAAGGCCTCAAGAACAAAGTTCAGAAGTATGTGAGGGAGTGCTCGGTGTGTCAACAGAACAAGCATGAGCACTCTTTCTCAGGTGGTTTGTTGCAACCCTTACCCATTCCCAAGAGGAAGTGGGATTGCATCTCGATGGATTTTATTATGGGCTTGCCCAAAGCCCAAGGCAGGGACTGCATCTTTGTGGTGGTTGACAAGTTAACTAAGTTTGCACACTTTTTTGCTATTTCAGCCATCTATACAGCAGCTCAAGTTGTTGAATTATTCTTCAAAGAGGTATTCCGACTACATGGGTTGCCACAGAGTATAGTGAGTGACAGGGGCAGCAGGTTCCTGAGTAACTTTTGGCAAGAGCTCTTCAGGTTGAGTGGGACAGAGCTCACCCCTAGTACGAGTTACCACCCCCAGACGGATGGACAGACTAAAATAGTCAACAAGTGGGTGGAAGGGTACCTCAGAAATTTTATTGCATGGCAACAGAAGGCATGGGTGAAGTGGCTTCACTTAGGTGAGTATTGCTACAATACCACTTACCACATGTCTATTTAGATGTCACCATTCATGGCACTCTACGGGTATGAGGCTCCAAGCTTCTTGGATTTGTTGTTTGGAGACAATAGAGTACCTAAAGCCAGAGACCTCTTGCAGGAGAGTTAATACATTATGAGGTCTTTGAGAGAGAACATCCAGAAGGCGCAAAACCAGTAGAAGCAGTATGCAGATCAGCACAGAGTTGAGCATTCTTTTGAGGTTGGTGATATGGTATATCTTATGCTACAACCTTATAGACAATCCACTCTTAAGAAGAGTGGTGCAGAAAAGTTGAAGCCACGGTATTATGGACCATTCAGGATCTCCAGAAGGGTTGGAGAGGTGGCTTATGAGTTGGACTTGCCAGCAGATAGCAGGGTTCACAATGTTTTTCATGTGTCTCGCCTTAAAAAGGCACTGGGGCACAATGTGATACCTTCTACAAAGTTGCCTCCTCCTGATGAAGAGGGGAAGTTGGTTTTGGTACCTGAGGCCATCATTGACACCAAGGAGCATACGTTGAGGAGGAGGGTCATCAGGGAGTTTTTGGTGAAATGGAAGAACCTGTCGGTAGAGGATGCTACATGGGAGAGTGAGCAGATTCTGATGCATCCAGATCTGAGATTGCTTGAGGCAAGCAATTTTGGGAGGGCGGACTGTAATGTCCCCTTTCCTAGGCGGTGTTAGTCTATACTTGGTTTCCGTAGACTAACCAGTGTGGTTAGGGAACTCTTGGAGTGTTCATTGGATAGTTTTGGACATCTTGGCTAGAACTTACTATTTTTAGTAAGTTAGGGTTTTGACCGTTTGGGGAAATTCAAGATTGGAGGTGAAGTGTTTCAGAGAGACCTTTCCAACGGTCTATAGCTCATTGGATTCCAAGTTCATTTGGCCATTCATTTTAAAGTCCGTAATTTAATATTGCATATTTAATATTGGGACTTTATAATACTAATGTTGGTGACTTAGTAAAAATGTAAAATGCAAATAAAAGTCACTTGTGGGGACTTGGACACCTCTAAGGGAAATTAAGTGAATTTGAAATGCAATATTTCTCCTTATGTGGGTTGACCCTACTGGAGGGAAATATAAAAGCCAAAAAAGAAAGGAAAGGATTCATTCTTGACATCTACATTTTATGAAATTTGCTCTACAAAGAGAACGAGGGTTTGAAGAAAACCATCCTTAGCTTTTGGAGACGAAATCCTCCATTAGTGACATCATTACGCAGGTGTGAGAGACCACCCAAGGGTGCTTTTGAGCAGCCATATTCTGTGGTTGTACTTGTGCTTCATTTAATGAACCAGCTTTGTCGCGAAGAGGAAAACATGGTAATATCTTCCGTTTCTTGACATAGTAATTTGATGGAGACATTAATAAACATAATGCAAGTTATGGCATGCAGATTGGAGCAGATTTGATGTATCTTGGGCTCAATATTCAGGCCGTACTACTCCTGTACCAAGCCGTACAATTATGAGGAGATATAAGGGTTTTGAGTGCTTGTTTCCTGAGTTACCACCTTCATTGTGGATGTGAGTTCATTTGCAGACTTGTGCCAGCAGTTTCGGCAGAGTTTTGAGAGGTTAGAACATTTTATAATGCTGTCCTTGATGCCAGCAGGCCATACCAGCTTCAAGGGTGGATGTGGGCATTGTGGTTATTAATACCAATCTTCTTTCTTGCCTTTCGTGGCCATTGTATGAAGTTGAACATAAACTTCTTATATACTGTTAATCTGAATTTCTAAGTTTGCACCAGCTTGTTTCTTGCAATATCAAAGAGAAATCAAATGACCCAGCTGCTGCCATAGTGTTTCAGACTTGTACTTGGTGGGACAGCGAAATGGGTATGTGAAGAACTTTCATATCATGGCATTTTGGGTATTGCTTATTTGTGGTTTATGATGCATTTTCATTAATATAAAGCATCTGGGTATCTCTCGTTTCATTATTCGCAAAATATATGCATGCATGTGTTTTCTTGTCAAATGCAAAAACATCAAAACACAAGCAGGTTCAACTTAACTACAGAAAACCCCTCAAACAGTGAGAAAAATCAGACCCAGATCAGGAAATATAAAACACAGAACAAGGTGGGTTATTTCAGTGAAGAACTCATATGTGCTTTGGGTAAGAACTATGGAGTGATATGCTAGTACGTGAGAGTTAGTACAAGTGATTAGCCTTGGTCAATTGCATGTGCAATAATGATTGCTAACACTAATGTGTGCTCATTTTTCTTCATTGTCTTCTTACAACAGATCATATTTCTAGTGTACTCCTATTGATTATAAAATTACAATAAGGTATTTGTCAAGATTGATTATGGTTTGCTTTGTTGGTTCTTAGACATTTCTTTATTAGATTTTAAATTTTTTTATGAAATTCCTTTCAAACTTTAAGTGGCTTTACAAATGATGAAATTTGTGACTATGATTCAGAGTATTTGCTTTCAGGTAATGACATCTATGGCACTTCTTTTATTATGTTAGCAGATCTCTGACAACAACTGACATTTAATGGGTGTTTTTCTGCTCTTTGAAATCCATAGAAACAACAGGCAATTCTTTGTCTTCTATCTGCACTTTATAACTCTGAAAAAAAGATGTTTGTCATTTGCTCGCCCTATAAAACACTTGAAAACTAGTAAGAATTTGTTTGTCATATGTCTAGCATTTGAAAGAGACCACTAGAGTGAGACAACATGAGTGCCATTATGGTTGGAAAGAAAATAATATACCTCCCATTATTTAGTTTTGAAGCATCTTATTGAAATTCGAATTCATGGTAAATTTTAGATGATATTGTGCCCATGACTATGAAGAAATTCACCACTACTAAGGCAAGAAATTGTTTACTAGAGATCTATAATGAAACCTTATCACCAACAGTTGATCTCCAATTGGTGTTGTAGATGTATCTATTACAGAACATAAACAATTGCATTTTATATCCTTTTCTTTTCCTAAAAGGTTTGTTAAATAGTCATATGAGATCTAATTTCTTTCATATTATTAATTTTCTGGTATCCTTTCAATGTCATATAACCTTTGGGCTTTATTCTTTAATTTAATTTTCTTAGTTTCACCTTGACAGTCCTTGATTAAAGATACTTTTTTCTTTCATCTTTGGGGTTTGTTCTTTAGTTTGATACTTTGAGTTTTACCTTGAAAGTGTTTGATTGGAGACAGTTTTGTGAGTCACCTTAGTATACTACAATAAATTATTTCTGACTTTTCATGCCATCTATTTTTCCTCATCAGTAGATATATTTACAATTCTTTCTTCTTTGTGGTTGGCTCCACTCAAAAAATTACAAAATGAAACGAAATGCTTGGTTGATAATTGATTTGAGAGAATGAGCTATATGTCTGGTTCTTGAAAGTGACTATTGTGTTACCTCTTGTGATTTGAAAATGCTACCATGCATATTGATAATACTTTTTTTGGTACAGGAATTTATTCTGAGATTGCTGGTGAAAAGCATGAATATTGGTCATCTCTAGCTCCTCTTCCACTTGAGGTAGTTATGTCAGCTGGATTCAAAGCAAAGGAAGAACATATGAATGACAATAATACTTTAGAAAATGGTATGGTTTCCAAAATATAATGTCTTTTCTTATATAATAGTTATTAATTTTCTCTTATAATTTGGAAAGTGTTTTTCGCTCAACTGTTATGAATGCATGTTTCTTATGGTTGATACAAATCTGAAACATTTTTTATGTATGAAGCAGGAAACAGCGGAGTCAAGAAAAAGGGTAGAGTTGCTTGTACACTGAGCGATCTAAGTGGAGAAGGAAATATTGAGAATATGCTTTCTGTTGAGAAAGGATTATTTGAACTAGCTTCTTTAAAGGTGAGTTTATCCTTATAAATTGGTTTTTAATATTCTCTGCGCACTCATTCTTTTCTTTCCACATAATTGGTTTTCAATAGTTTCTCTGCACTCATTACGATTCCTCCTTTTTTTTTGCCTCAATTGTTGCTAGATTAGCCATATTTAATTTCATTGGCATATAAGCTATATTTTGAAGAGTTGTTAACTATCTTAAGTATATACAATATCTTAATTTGCACTATTTTTATGATGTATATTTGTTATTTTTAAATTTCTAAAGCTTCATGCACAATTAGAAAACTTGAAGCGTGGATTATGTTGGTTCCCAAAATAGCTAATCCAAAACCCTATAGTGTTTCCTAATCTCCTAGGCAAGAGGTGTCATCAAGGAGACAAAAAATGGGCTCATCAACATGCAGAGGATGATTAAGAGCCAAGTGATAGAAGTGGATAATCTCCTCTTCTCTTCAAGCTTAGCTAAACTTAGGAGGGTGTTTCTAGAGGTATCCCTCAACAGAGATTGATTACAACACAAAATATGAAATGATAACACGACAGTTTGGGCTAATAGAATAACATTCAAGAAGGCTATTGGCAGGAATCCATTTGGGTTGGTGTATGGAATTGAGGCTAAAATGCCAATCACACTTGAATTACGTATGTATAAACTACTGCAGCAAACTGAGGAATGTGAAGATGCCATCTACATGAGGATGCATGAATTAACTAAGCTTGATGAGGCTAGAAGGGCTACATATGAAAGTAATTTACTCCAACAACAGAAGGTCAAACATTTGTTTAACTGTTATGTATGAAAAAGAGAATGAAGAAGAGTAGCATGCACACTAGATCAAACCCTCTTCCACAATAACATTCAAGGACAAGACCGAGCCAAATCACTACCAAATGGAGGAGGACTCAGCTACAGATCTTGTACTCTTGTTTGCTATGGAAAGATAAAATTCAACCAAGCCTTTTTATCAAACTGTAACATACACCCCTGTATATGTTTTTGCTCTATATTTTGTTTTTGTTTGCTTTGTTGTTTAGAGTTTTATGGGTTTTTCTTGCATGCGCGTTTTTTCATGAAATACATAGAATATGAACAATATACTAAAAACCCAGAAAAACTAAAATAGATAACAATGAAATATCAAAGACCCAGATAGAAGGAAGCCAAAATATGAAGTTCTATTACATACCCATGTCAAGGTTTACAACTTCATGTTGGGGTGGTCATAGCCGAACCAGCAACATAAGCTTCAGAAAATCAGTCCCAACTCCAATACAAGGTATGATAATGCAATACGAACACACAATAAAATCTCAGACTTAGGGCGACCCCTTTGATGCTAATAAAGAGACACAATACAAGTTTTAACTCCTTCTAGAAGCCCACATTCAGCTGCAACAGTACGGCCTTGGTGGGAAGTCTTTAACAGTAGCTGCAATATTAAATACTGCCCCAAATACTCTTCGTTCCACACTGCAACTGGCTGCAGATATAAGGCGACTCAGAACAACTGATTAGTGATGCCAAAATCCACACAAAGAACCCACAATGTCCTCCCAACTCTGTATGGCCAGCACTGGAAAGGTACGGCCCCAACCAAGGAAGTGGAATACAGTATAAAACAGTGCCAAAAGATATCAATCTACTGGTAAAAACAATCACTCAGCTACACACAATATCCCCATCAAAATGCACATTACTTGCCTGAATCCTAACTGAAATAGTCCAATGGATGCACAAATGAGACCTCTGGATGAAGACTCCACAAACCCTCCCTTGATATGGTCTTCCACGCACGAGGAAAAGGACCAATGCTGGGGTTTTCGTCCCAACACAGCCAACTGAAACCCTAGAGCCAAGCTCCAAAGCCAAAGCACAATAAAACTCATAAAAAGAGCAAAATCAATAATCTTCGCATATCCAAATGAGCCTCTTTTTTCCCTTTTTGTTTCTTACCTTCCTCAACGCCCAAGATGAGAGAGTTTTTAATTATTTTTAATTTATAAATCAACCCCTTATCTCTCCATGAGGGGCGCCCACCCCCTAGTAGCCCAACTTTAAGTCAACTTAATTTTATAAAGCAATATTACTTTATAACTTAAAGTAACTTAACTTTCAAATAGTATAAGTTAAATATTTAATTTAACTTATATATCGACTTATAATACCTTGGGCCCTTAAATAACATGAATTCCTGTGCCATGACCCTCGACCACTACCCTGCCAATAATAGCAAGTGCCTGGCTCCCCACTTACTATAAATAGTAAGTCCCTGAATTGACCTCCTAACCGTTGATATTAGCCTAGGGAAGTTATGTGATGGGCTAATCTCCTTCAACTGTGTGACTAGGCTAAATGAGGGACATTACAGTCCGCCTTCCCCAAGATTGCTTGTCCTCAAGCAACCTCAGCTCAGAATGCTGCAATTTTTGTTCACTCTCCCAAGTGGCATCCTCAACTGGTAGATTTTTTCACTTCACCAGGTACTCCCTGATGATCCATTTCCTCAGATTCCTTTCTCTGGTGCCAATGATAGCCTCTGGTACCAAGATTAGCTTCCCCTCCTCATCCAATGGTGGAAGCTCAGCTGAAGGAATCACATTGTGGCCAAGAGCTTTTTTCAATCTGGAAACATGGAAAACATTGTGCACCCTGCTATCAACTGGAAACTCAAGCTCATATGCCACTTCCCCTACTCTTCTGACAATCCTGAACGGACCATAGAACTTGGGTTTTAATTTTTCTGCTCCACTCTTCTTGAGAGTGGATGAAGGAATCACATTGTGGCTAAGAGCTTTTTTCAATCTGGAAACATGGAAAACATTGTGCACCCTGCTATCAACTGGAAACTCAAGCTCATATGCCACTTCCCCTACTCTTCTGACAATCCTGAACGGACCATAGAACTTGGGTTTTAATTTTTCTGCTCCACTCTTCTTGAGAGTGGACTGCCTGTAGGGCTGGAGCTTCAAATATACCATATCTCCAACCTCAAAACTCCTCTCTACCCGATGTTGATCAGCATAAAGCTTTTGTTGATTCTGTGCCTGCTGTATGTTCTCCTTGAGCTCCTTTACTATATCCTAGCTCTCCTGCAAAAGATCCTTTGCCTTAGGAACCTGACTGTCACCAAGTAAGAGATCTGTGAAGCATGGGGCATCATAACCATATAGTGCCCTGAAAAAAGTCATCTGGATAGACATATGGTATATTGTGTTATAACAGTACTCCCCCAAGTTCAACCATCTGATCCAAGCCTTTTGCTGCCCCAAAACATAGTTATGAAGATACCCTTCCACCCATTTGTTGTCATGTCCCCATTTTTTTTAAGTAACTTAAAATATTATAATTGTAAATTAATTTTATATTAATAATTTATTTAAGTTACTTAAGTCAGTATTAAAACACTTTATTAAAAAGTGTTGTGTACACAAAAGTATTTAAAAAGTTAGTATGTAAAAGCATTTAATACTGTAAGGTGTGATTGTGTACATAAAAACTTTCATTTAATAAGATTAGGGCCTGTCCTGATTGATGAAAGTTTTAAAAGGATTGTTGAGAGTCATTGTTGAGCATGTATGTTTTCAGATACTTGGTTTTGTGTTTGTCTTTTGTCAAGATTGTGTAATCAGCTGAATTGACAAGGTGATGTCCCCTTGCATTTGCTGAGCCGAGGAGATGATCCCTTGGTGAATTGTAGAGGTGAAATCATCTCAGATTTCACAATTGTGCTTCAGTTCGATTGTTGGGTTTTCGTTATTTGGTCGGAGACCATTTTTGTAAGCTTCATTGAGAATTTGTGTTTGAAGACATGACTGAATAAATTATGCAGATTTTTGGATATTGTTCATGCATGGTTTTACTTGCAAATTTATTGATTTAATTGCAATATTTGAACTAAGTTTTATAAAAGATCTGAATTATAAAGCAATTTGATATAGTGTTGAATTAAGATTTTATGGTGTGCCTCCTCAAGGGAGACAAGCTCTGACAAACTTCATTTCTGTCTATATTTTAATAAGAGTTTTGGGTCTCTTGCATTGAGTAGTGGAGAACGGACCCCACACAGTCCCTTGTGGTCATCGACTATGAAAAGACCATTTTATATTTGAGATTTCATTGAAATCGGAGTAAGAGGAAATCGAGAATTATAGTCTATCCCTGCTAAAGAGAAATTCATCAGTTTTGAAGGAATTCGTGAGATCTTTTGAAGCTGTTCTTTATCGTGGGTCCCAGATATCTAACGCTAGGGTTCTAATATGGATCATTGCTCTTGAAAAGGAATCGCATAATTTAGGAGGCTTCAGCAAACATCATCAAGTTGCATCTGATATGCGTAAGAATTGGAGTCGCAGACTCTTCAACTGGTTCGCTGTCTTGTATTTGGAAATTGTGGGCCCATTGAAATGGTAGCGTGGCATTTAAAAGGACGTGGCATCTAAGACTATTTCTAACTTGGATAGGATATGACATTGTCTTTGTCATACATTTTGGATGGTCTCATCAACCAGCGTCAGATTGGAAAAAAGGATCGGTTTTATTTCAAGCCGCTCATTAAAGAATTGCGAGGCATCAACAATTGAAATATAGGAATCGTGAGTCTTGAAGATCGGAGGATCGTGGAAATATCAGATATGAGCTAAAAGTCTTATCAAAGGGCCGTATGATCATTCCTCAGTCATTGAAGCAAATCTGGGTTGGCAGCGACCATCAACAGCAAGGATAGTAGTTGAAGCAAAGTATATACCATGAGTTCAACAATCAGTCCATAACAACAATCAGAGGTTAGAGAGGCACAGAAAGATCAATTACAACAGATGATACGATAGCAGTAATTTGGAACAACCAATTGTATCAGCATTGTATTTTGGTATGTTGACAATTTGTATCTACTCATTGCATGCTATTGTTCTGAAATTATAAACATCAGTTTGTTCAAATATTTAACTTGAACAATAGTATTTGTATCTAAAAACTATTTCTTTGAATGCTAAACAATTGAGCTGGATATCAATGCGTATATGTGCTTGATAGAATCATTTGTAAACCATTTCATATCAGAAATTCAGATCTGAGTGAAATTTTGAGATATGTTTGACGGAATGTCTGCTCAAGGCAAGTAAAGATTGAGAGTTTGAACAAGTATCCAGTCAGGGATACTACATTTGTTCACCACTTCTGTTTGCCCATCTGTCTGTGGGTGGTAACTGGTACTAGGAGTCAACTCAGTGCCACATAATCTGAATAGCTCCTGCCAGAATAAACTCAAGAACCTGCTGTCCCTGTCATTGACTATACTCCTGGGTATTCCGTGAAGCTTGAATATCTCCCTGAAAAATAAATCAGCCACCTGAGCAGCTGTATAAGTTACTGAAATGGTGAAGAAATGTGCAAATTTGGTGAGTCTATCGACTACCACATAAATACAGTCCTTCCCCTGAACTTTCGGCAATCCTGTGATGAAGTCCATGGAGATACATTCCCATTTCTGATTGGGAATAGGTAATGGCTGTAATAAACCTGCTAGATAAGTATGCTCATGCTTATTCTGTTGGTAAATGGGACACTCACGAACATACTTAAGTACCTCCTCCTTGAGTCCTTGCCATGTGAACCTTTCCCGAACCTACTTGTAAGTCTTGAAGAATCCAGGATGGCCAGCCATTGGAGTATCATGGAAAGTTCTTATCACCTTATGCTTAAACTGAGAATTCGGCACCAAAAATATTCTGTCTTTGTATATGATCAATTCATTCACCACAAAATATCTATCATCCCTAATAGTGCCCTCAATGACTCCTACTACCCAAGAGTCCTTAGCATATTCTGCTGCAATCAACTCCCTCCAATCAGCAGATATCTCTCCAACTAAGCACAAGTGGGGTCTCCTCGACAAAGCGTCTGCAACTATATTCCTCTTCCCCTTGACATACTCGATGTCAAAATCATAGGCCTGGAGCCTACTGACCCACTTCTGCTGTCTATCATTCAAATCCTTCTGGTTCATAAAATATTTTATGTTGTTATGATCTGTTTTAATGATGAATTTCCCACCAACCAGATAAGGTTTGAATTTGGCCAATGCATGCATTTTGGCCAACATCTCTCGGTTATACATCGAGTAACTCCTCTCAACACCCTGGAGTTTCCTGCTCTCGAATGCTATCGGGTGCTTCTCCTGCATCAATACTGCCCCTATCCCCTCTCCTGAAGCATCACACTCTAGCTCAAACGGCTTAGAGAAGTCGGGGATTGCCAACACAGGGCAAGTAGACATTAAGTGCTTGAAATGATCGAAGCACTGTTGAGCTCTGTCATTCCACTCAAAGGCTCCTTTCTTTTTCAAATCTGTCAATGGTGCAGCTGTCTGAGAGAAGCCTTTTACAAACCTCCTGTAAAAACTACAAAGCCCAAAAAAACCCTTACGCTGTGTGAGGTTTGTGGGTGGGGGCCAATCAACAATTGCCTTTATCTTCTCTAGGTCTACCCTGACACCATCAGCACTGATAATGTGGCCCAAGTAAAGCAGCTCAGTCATGCCAAAAGTCGCATTTGGACTCCTTGGCATAGAGGGACTCACTCTCCAAAATGCTCAACACCTCCTCTAGATGTCTCATGTGATCCTCCCAAGTCCTGCTGAAAATCAGTATATCATCAAAGAATATCAATACAAACTTCCTAAGCTGCTGTCTGAAGATCTGGTTCATGCAACTCTGGAAGGTAGCAGGTGCATTGGTCAAACCGAATGGCATTAGTAGAAACTCAAAGTGGCTGTAATGACACTTGAAAGCAGTCTTCTCTATGTCTTCTGCCCTCATATGAATTTGGTGGTGCCCTGACCTAATATCAATTTTTGAAAAATAACATGCACCATGCAGCTCATCTATCAGCTCATCAATCCTAGGAATAGGATACCTGTTCTTGATAGTTTTCTTATTCAGTGCCCGATAGTCAATACACATCCTAATCATCCCATCCTTCTTTTTGACCAAAACCACTGCAAAAACAAAGGGACTCTTACTGGGCCGGATGTGTCCCATCTCCAACAACTCCTTGGTCTTCTCTATCTCATCCTTAAGTCTCTTAGGATGTCGATAGGGGGTAATCATGATGGGCTTAGCCCCATCCTCTAACTCAATGACATGCTCTATGCCTCTATCTGGGGGCACTCCTGGTGGTATGTCTCCAAACACCTTGTTGTGCTTGGTCAAGAGCTTCTGAATGTCTGGGTGGTAACTGCTCTTTGGTTGTGGTGGGGACTCTAGCATGATAAGGCACTCTGATGCCCACTCCACCTGTTCATGTCGTAATAGCCTTTCCATTCTCTTCAGTGACACTACCTGTGGTCCACCATCTGACAAGCCTCTGAGACATTTTCTTCCCCTTAAATTCAAATTTCATTTCCATTTTGTTCACATTCATGGTGAACTCTCTTAGCTGTCTCATCCAATGCATGTCTAGCACAACATATGTATCCCCAATACCAACAACATAGAAATCATCAATCGACTCGTACTCACCCATGATAATCTTCAACCCGTAAATTTTCTTGTTGCACTGCATTTTGAACCCGTCAGCTACCATAACTTTGAAGCCTTCGAATTCCTCTACCTACAACCCACGTCAAGCTACCAACCCCTCATCGATAAAGTTATGTGTGGCCCCTGTGTCAATGAGAGTGATGATACGCTGACCTCCGAGTACACCACGCACCCTGAAAGAGCCAACTTTTTGAAAACTAGAAAGATGGGGAAGAGTCCCATCACTACCAACACTGTGCTGTGATGCTCTCTCATCCCCACTATCCTCATGGTCTGAATGCTAATCTGAAGGTGAATCTGATGCCTCTAATTGTGTCTCGGCTAAATAGTATTCTATCAATTTGGCCTTAGCCTTGTGGGGGCATTTGTGAGGGATCCCATGGCTCTTTGCAGTGAAAGCAAAGCTTTTTCCTTTTGTATTCATTGAGCTGGTTATCTGTCAACTTGTTTGATTTATCCTTAGATTGGTCAACATCCCTCTGGAAGGGTCTCCTATCCTTCTCCTTATCCTTCCTATGTGGAAAGCCCTTAGATTGAAATTTATTTCTCCAAACTGCCAACTCCATATCTTTGGCCTTCTTTATGGCCTCCTCTAGAGATGCAGGTTCAAAGCCCTTAACGCAACCACGTAATGGATTTGACAGTCCATCAATAAATAAGATAACCAATCTACGCTTTAAGATGTCTGGGACCATAACAGATAGGTCCTGGAACTCTGATATATAGGAGTCTATCGATCCACTCTGCCTCAGCTGTGCCAACTCCTTGAATTGCAATTCGGGATCCTTTTTATCAAACCTATTGATCAATCTAGCAGTAAACTCCACATATGAAGTAATCTGATCATGACCTAGTGTAATGTTCCCGTTACTCCACCACTTATGCGCAGTCCCCTCCAAATGTAAAGCCGCATAAGTTATAGCATCCTCCTTAGGCATAGGACTAATCTGCAAGTAACTGTCCAATTTCTGGACCCAAGCTCTTGCAGTGGTTTTACCAGAACCATCAAAATACGGGAGTCATTTTACTAACTTTTTTCTGTAACTCCTGGTTCTGTGGTCTATTTCCCCTACGAGGTCTATGCTTCATCCGAAGATCAGAGTATTCTCCGAATGTCATCTTAGCTCTGAATTCTGCACTCGATGCCCGTCAGTCTCTCAAAATCTCATCCTGGAACTCAATCTGAGTAGCATCCTGTTCAGGAACTTGGTTCCTGGGTGGGATAACCGGTATGCCAGGTCTATCACCTACTGTAAACTATGAAGCTCTCCGGTTGGTGACCGATGCCTCACCCTCATCATCCCTGTACCTGTGTCTATCATCATGGTTTCTATCCCCATTATTTCTGTCTCCGTTGTTCTTGTCACCATTGTGCCTATCACCTCTTGGGTTAATTCTGTTCCTGTCACCACCATTGTTCCTGTTTCTGTCGCCACCATTGTTCCTGTTCCTATCACGGTAATTGTTGTTATTGTCCCTGTTGTTTCTTCCATCTCGAGGTACCAACTGCTCAAGGATATGAGCCAACTCTGCCTGTGATTCTCTCAACTCCTCCCGTGACTCCCTCATTTCTCTCTCCATAGCCAATTGACTTCTAGTTAGTGCATTTAGAATCTCACGCATGCTAGGTTTCTCATTTTCTCTGTCACCCATCTCTTCTACCTGCACTGGAATTTCACTTAAAAATGGGTCTGTAATCGGTATTGGATTCTCTGGTTCTTCTAACCGTGGTACATGTGTTTCCTGTTGTAATCTGTTTCTTTTGGTATTGTAGTGGTGTGTCAATGATTGTATAGGTAACATATCTCAGTTTTTTATCTGCATGTCGATATTACTTTTGCAGGATGGCAGAATCTTCTGCTCTGATACCACTGTAACATACACCCTTGTATATGTTTTTGCTCTGTATTTTGTTTTTGTTTGCTTTGTTGTTTAGGTTTTTATGGGTTTTGCTTGCATATGTGTTTTTTCATGAAATACATAGAATATGAACAATTTACTAAAAACCCAGAAAAACTAAAAAAGATAACAATGAAATATCAAAGACCCGGATAGAAGGAAGCCAAAATATGAAGTGTTATTACATACCCATGTCAAGATTTACAACTTCATGTCGGAGTCATAGCCAGACTAGCAACATAAGCTTCAAAAAATCAGTCCCAACTCCAATACAAGGTATGATAATGCAATACGAACACACACAATGAAATCTCAGACTTAGGGCGACCCCTTTGATGCTGATAAAGAGACACAATACAAGTTTTAACTTCTAGAAGCCCATGTTCAACTGCAGTAGTACGGCCTTGGTGGGAAGTCTCTAACAGCAGCTGTAATATTAAATACTGCCCCAAATACTCTTCGTTCCACACTGAAACTGGCTGCAGATATAAGGCGACTCAGAACAGCTGATTAGTAATGCCAAAATCCACACAAAGAACCCACAATGTCCTCCCAAATCTGTATGGCCAACATTGGAAAGGTATGGCCCCAGCCAAGCAAGTGGAATATAGTATAAAACAGTGCCAAAAGATATCAATCTGCTAGTAAAAACAATGTCACTCAGCTGTACACAATATCCCCATCAAAATGATCATTACTTGCCCGAATCCTCACTAAAATAGTCCAATGGATGCACAAATGAGACCTTTGGATGAAGCCTCCACAAATCCTCCCCTAATACGGTCTTCCACACACGAGGAAAGGGACCAATGTCGGGGTTTTTGTCCCAACACAACTAACTGAAACCCTAGAGCCAAGTTCCAAAGCCAAAGCACAATAAAACTCATAAAGAGAGCAAAATCAATAATCTTCGCATATCCAAATGAGCCTCTTTTTCCCCTTTTTGTTTCTCTCCTTCCTCAACGCCCAAGATGAGAGAGTTTTTAATTATTTTTAATTTATAAATCAACCCCTTATCTCTGCATGAGGGGCGCCCACCTCCTAGTAGCCCAACTTTAAGTCATAACTTAATTTTATAAAGCAATATTACTTTGTAACTTAAAGTAACTTAACTTTTGAATAGTATATTTAATATATATCGACTTATAATACTTTGGGCCCTTAAATAACATGAATTCCTATGCCATGACCCTTGACCACTGCCCTGCCAATAATAGCAAGTGCCCGACTCCTGACTTGCTATAAATAGTAAGTCCCTGAATTGACCTCCTAACCCTTGATATTAGCCTACGGAAGTCATGTGATAGGCTAATCTCCATCAACTATGTGACTGGGCTAAATGGGGGACATTACAGAAAGCCTAGGTCAAATATGCACTAAACCCTAGTTCTAAGATGATCAGCTTATAACAGACAAAAAATGATTGAAACTCAGAATCCAAATGCACAAAGATGATTAGAGAGATACTGAAACCTGTGTCTCAGAAGCTAAAGTGTCGGAGGACGAAATAGGAACCGCCCAAGTCCTAGAAGTGAGAATCTGCCCGAGCTGTAAACTGGAGATATGATGTAAATGATGCTCAGATGCCAGATCTGGTGTCAATAGGCCCAAAAGACTAGGGCACCAACTGGCCAAGTCTTTTCGGGGGAATATTCTGGAACTTCTTTTGGATCCCGAAACCCTTATTCCTGCACAGTCTTCCTGCATCATCATTTTTCCTGAATCTTGTACCTGTAACCTGCACACAAGACGACAAGAGAGGGTTTGGGGGCTTACAGTGTTTAGGGAATTGCCTCAGTCAAACCCCAAAATGGCATTCAAGCCTTCCAACACCGTTGATAGATAAGAGAGCGTGCCCTAGCAGAGCAGAGGATAAACAAAATGACAATAGAGTGATTCAAATAATAATGATATCACGTATGCGGTGAAGCCCTTAGGAGGATGAAGATTCTTCAACTTATAAGGAGATGGATGATGTCTTTAAATCTGCAACAACACACAATAACAACACAAATCTGCTCTCGAAACACAATGAATGCTTTGAATGCTCTTTGCTCCAAGATCATAAGTTTGCTCTATCCATTTAGGTTCATAATGAATTCAAAAACACAGTTATATAGGCTTTCCCTCTAACATTTGTCAAATTAAATCACAAGAGCCGACAAAGAGAAACCTTTTGAAAGGTCCCATGCCGACATGCAACTAATTTACCTCAACCAATTAGGGACGACTTGGGCGGTTGGCGCCCAAGTCTAAGGGCCCCTTTTTAGTTTGAGATAAGCTTAGTGAGGTCCCAAGGTCCCAAATTATCATGGGTGTTGGGCAATTTCCTTCGGGATGATCAATCATAAATTCATAATCCACAATGTAATCACGAGGACCTAGGAGCTAAACAAGGAGGTAAAAAGGCAAGTGTCCACTTTTTACTCCATAACATTTAGCCCCCACTTTAATGTGTGTATGATCTTACGATCAATTCATGCATTAAAGTACAGTCAAAGCACATCAAATACATCAAACACTAAAGCGAAGACACACCCTAAGTTCGGAAGGCCATTTCTAGCCCCCAAGCTTAGGCAAACATAAGAAAACACGTTACAGTCACGCAAAACGTTGAGAAGACAGTGAAGCACGCAATACACAAAGAAAACATGAACACAGTCATGCAATACACAAAGGATACAAGAAGAGAAGACATGATTAAACAATTATATAACCCTAACTAGGTGATGGGGGGAGCTCATCACTATGTGCCACCATCAAAAACATGCAAAACACACATAAAACACACAAGACACATCAAACACGTAGGGCAAACACGCGAAAGACACACGGAATACACGAGCGCCGTAGAGTGAGTCGTCGACACACTATACGTCTTATACACAGCAAACACGGGCGATGGGGAGGAGCTCATCGATACGCTCCACTATCTAAGACACGCCAAACACACCTGACGGTTGAGCTACGCTACCACAACCACCAAAGACTCGCTTAAGGGTGAATAACTCAAGATCCAGCCCCGCCTCCGTAGAGGACTTTCAAAAGGATGTGCAACCGCTCAAGGGAAGACACAATTCTGCCTTCCGCAAAAGGGCTTTCAAAATGCAACCCCACCTGCATCCACAGATGCCTTACGGTGAAAAGGAAGCATGCACACAAAGTATACAACCCCACCTTCATCACAGAGACGCCTTACAGTGAAAAGGAGGTATACGCAAAACAAAACAAAGTACACAACCCCACCTGCATCACGGAGACGCCTTACAGTGAAAAAGAAGCATACGCAAACACGCTTTATCACAATGTCTAAAATAATCGAGCATAATATCACAATATATGCCCCCACCTTAAAGTGATTGATCCCGCTTGCCGGTAGCAATCATGTTATAGGTAAAGTTGAAAAACACGCAAGGGAACAAGAGTTTTCGCAAAGCCCATGCCCCAAAGTGACATGTGCTTTACAATCACCAATTGTTCCCACAAACACATCAATATCAGTTGCTAGCAATATATAAACTTTGGTTAGAAAATCTAAGCTAAGATGACAACCAAATCATCTCATAACACTTACACAGTAATCATATATCACTTAATAAACCAAGGCTACACTTTCAGCTTCGGAACTGAGTATAGCCATGAGGTTATACTACAGGTATCTCAGAACCAAGTGTAGCTACAAGGTGAGGGACAAAACATATCAAAGTGCCTAGAAGCAGATTTAGAGTATTGCAAAGGATTGTTACAAGAATCTTCACAACACAACACATGATCACATCACAACACGAGGTGATTCTACTAGTCAAGCATCAGTAACATATTAACCCCATTTTCATATATGGATTGGGTCCATTTTTATTCTTGTTGTAGGGACGCACGGTGCTTATCAGTATTTATTTGTTATCGTCATCCGCCGACTAGTAGAGCCACGGAAGAATGAAAACGCGAAAAATAAGAGACAAAAGTGACTTAGGTTTACAACGTGGGAAGATTCCCCCAAGACATCCTCTACCACGTTATGCCCCCAAGGCACTGTTGTCTCTCAAAACTGCACCCTTGCTAAGTTGCAGAACTTAGCATTCTAGAGAAACATGGGATCTTTTTAGGCCTGTGGGTCACCTATGATGGAAAGAACCTCCGAAGAAGACCGGCTTCCTCTTGATACTCACTTAAAACTATCCTAATGCTTTGTAGAGGAAAGGGTAAGAAAGAAACATGAAAAGTAAAACTAACTCCTAAGGTGATGCACCAAACTGATTATCTTAACCTGTAAAATTAGTTTTGCACACACAGTTTAATCAAAAGATACAAGCTTGACTTGCACAACCTAGTTCTATATGTTTTCTGCATCAATATTTAATGGGAAGGATATGATGCATCATCCTAGAAGGAAAGGAACCTTGCTCAACTTGAACTATTGATGTAGAAAACATATAGAACTAGGTTGTGCAAGTCAAGCTTGTATCTTTTAATTAAACTCTGTGTGCAAAACTGATTTTACAGGTCAAGATAATTAGTTTGGTGCATCACCTTAGGAGTTAGTTTTACTTTTCATATTTCTTTCTTACCCTTTCCTCTGCAAAGCATTAGGAGAGTATCAAGAGGAAGCCGGCCTTCTTCGGAGGTTCTTTCCATCATAGGTGATCCACAGGCCTAGAAAAATCCCATGTTTCTTCAGAATGCTAAATATTGCAACTTAGTAAGGGTGCAGTTTGAGAGAACAGTTTTTGGCACGCCCGGTGGGACTGTGAACTGATTCTTAGTTCATTTTATACATTTTGTTACTTCTATTTGGTGTGTACAACAGTAGTTTCAGTCTTTTGGAGGCATTTTCTTTACACACCTGGCGACTCTGGAAGGAAGTAACTACTGGTTTCAAAAAGACTAAATGTGCTGGTATGTGTTCAAGTTTTGCAAAAATCAGTCTTTGTTATTCTGATTATAAGAACATTTCATGAATTTTCAGCTAGTTTGATGCTGCATAATGTCTTCTTTTAGTAAAGATAGGTTTTATAACCCTCCATTCCATGAAAATGCTGCTTATGCCACTTCTTACCAGCCATACCGAGCATAATATGCTGTTGTTTTTGTCCCAAATAACCCACTAATAGCAAATTATCAGCATAATGATCATGCTTACCACCCTCCCACCCCTGCTTAGCTTTCCTGGCAACCTATCCATGCCTATAATCATTTGCAAGATCATTTTGCTCATAACCAGCATGACTACTCTCCGAATCAGCCTCAAGATGATAATAACATGAGTATCAGGGAGATAGCAGTAGACTTGCAAAGGAAATTAGAGGTTGTCACAAAATAGCAGGAGTATGATATGCAGCAGAAAGAGCTTGCTTATCAAGCTCATATTCATCAAAGAGAGGTGGAGGCACAAAGGTATGAAGAGGAATTTCTTGCTAGGCAAGTTGTAGCCAAAGAACAAATTAAACTTTTGCTTTCCCGAGCTTAGAGGTTGGAGGCTCAATCAACTCTTTCCATTCCTTGCTTCAATCAAAATCCCTCTAGATCAGCCAATAGAGGAAGAGATTCCCAAGGTTGCAATTTCAAATTTCAAGTTAAATGATTCTATTCAATCTCCAAGGAGGTCTTCTAAATTTGTGATTCCAAGTTTTAGGGGTAATAGTCCTGCCAATGTTAAAGATCAGCCCCTACAGGAGCCCATGAATGAACAAAATCAGTCAAACAAAGTCCATTAATCCTCAGTTTCAGTCATATCGAGAACTTGAACCAAGCCATCAAAGTACTGAACAACCATGGCAGCCTTCTTGGACTGGGTATCGTGATTATAAAATACCAAATCTTGCTAAGGCTACCCCTTCCATACCAATCCAAAATCACGAAGAGGAAAAGGTTGTTGAACCTAAACCAATCAAGATTCCAAGTTGGTGTAGTCAGGAGGAGCAAAAGGTTGTTGAACCTAAGCCAATCAAAATTCCAAGTTTCAATCCAACAGCTGAAGGTTCTTACAGCCCTTTTGGTGCCACCAAATCAGAAAAATCAGATGTGGGGCAAGAGGTTGCTGTTGTTTGTGCTACATTCCTAGCTGAATATGAACATGATGCATATGAAGAGGATCCTGGTTCAAACTTAACACTCAATCCTTTGTGTTTTGATTCATTTTAAGAGTTTTCTAATGCTGTTTATAAAATGAATGCAAATAGCATACAGAGGTCACAAGGTGAAAGCCTTCGGTTGCAAAGACAAGATACCCAAGTTTCCTTGGAGAAGGCACCACATAAGGAGGAAGAATCGATTTCTTTGTTTGATCAGCTACCTGGTTTTGTTGAGCCGGATGAGGAGAGCATGCTCATATCAAAGGCAACAACAAAGGGACAGCAGGAGGATGCAAATGATTTTTATAAAGTGCTGACCTACCGAGAACAAAATGAGGACAGTCTTGTTTTGGAAGATGAAGAGATTGTTGTTCCTAGGAACCTTCAAAGAGCTGATAGCTTTGATCAATTACTGGCTGTCATAACAAAAGAGGATGATTCATTAACCATGGAGGAGGAATTGACATGGCAGCTTATCATGCAAGGTGAAAGAAATGAACAACAAGAGGAAAGGTTTGATGAGAGCCTCTGTGAGCAGAGTGAAGAAACTCATCTAGATTCAGTATAAGATTGTGAGTTAGATGAGAACATGTTTTTAGGCATCATAGAAGTTTTTTGTTCTAACATTTATAATGATTTGATGCGATATAAACCATCAGTATGTGATCATCCTATTCAGATCAGGGAGGCAAGAATCCTTTCATTTCATTCATGTGAGCTAAATCATGTTGAGATTGCAAGTGACAACAGGACAGTAGATCCTAAGAAAGAAACCAGCAGTATAAGCGGAAAGTTCATCCTTTCAAGAGGATGTCCAATCAGAGATTTGGTCATGAAAGAGTCAAGAGAGATAACAAATATTATTCTTGCACCAACAGAGGAGAACCCAAGTGAAGGACAATAGGTCCAACTTACTTATCCACCCCAAATCAACAGTGTGCATGATCAAATCCAAAGGATAAATGAGTTTCTTTTTGTTCTTCAAGGAGTTTTGCATTGTCTTATTGGATGTGTACCTGTTGATTTTCTCTTGTCAGCAATTCATAACCTTGCAAAACACCCCTTCTTAATCAGAAAGGGGAGTTATTTTACAAAGCCAGTTAATGGATTTGTTTGACCAGCTTCTATGGCTGGCTAGTGTAGGGTAGGGTAGTTTTCAAACTAATAAGTGCTCATTGCACAATAGTTTCAGTTCAGTTTTGCTTTCGATAAGTGCAGACGCTGCACAATTTTTTGGCCTTGTCTTAAACAGAGTCATGATAGTTTCAGTTTTAGTTTTGTTTTGCTGCTGTAGTTTTTTGTCAGTTTGAGTTGCTGAAGGTTTTTCCAAGGTTTCAGGCAGAAAAGGACTCTTATGCCCAATGGATTTCAGAAGGCTACTGGTTTAGTTTTGTTTAGCAGACAGACACCCCTGAGAAGTCGCCAAAAATGTTACTAAATTATGTTCACACCTAATTTAGCAAGGCCTAAACATCAGTTGTTTAGAGGGGGTATAAGAAATTTCGCTTATACAGGATCATTCAGTCAATGTCTGATGTCTTGATAGAAGACAAGTGCAAAATCACTTATCAAAATCATGTAACAGCTCAAGCTGAGTTGTTACATCATCCTGGTAAGTGAAATCATCTATGGACAAGAAAACAGGGATTCAAAGAATGAAGAGAACTAACGGATGTTCATGTTTCAGTTGCTGATTACTCATTATGTTTCAGTGCAAGTAAAAGAGGTATTTATAACTGTCAATTATACATCATGATTTCTACATGAGTTTCAAAGAAAGATCAGTCATTTTATGCTATGTATTTGATTCAGAAAGTGAAATATACATAAATCATTGCATAGAATGAGATAGCTGATTGTATTCAAAAGAATGTATAAAAGTGTCCCACACAAGCCGTGGGAGTAACTGAAATAGGCAACATAAAAGTAAATTTTACTTTTGAAAGAAAAGAAATGCATAGGAAAAGAAGAGGGACCCGTCATTGCCTGTGAATGACAAATCTCGTGGTTGAGCTGGTTGCTATCTTCCTCCATCCGTTTGAGCTCTAACGTACCTGGAAAACAGATTTTGTTAATGCTCAGGGTACAAGTCTTTTCATACACAATCAGAGCTTCAAAAGTACCATTCACTTTTATGTAGCAACAATATCAGTTATCAAATATCAGCATAACAACATTGATAATGAACAGATACAAGTGCCATATCAGAAAGAAAGATCATACAAGTCACCTCACATCATAAACAAAGGTACAGTCATATCCTAACATGTTTGTTCACTATGCAGGTGTTAGCACTCATTTTGACCTGGGGGTTGATTTTTCATGTTTAGGGGGTTTCTTCATTTGAACCCTATATCTTCTTGCCCATTTTCCTAAGTGTTGGACCTCCTCGGCATTTTTCAGCTGCATCATCATTTTTTCTTTGAGGAGGAGATCATCATCATCATATTGTCTTCGATGATGGTCCGCATCATCATGTTCTCTGTCGACTTGTTTTTCATCAGGATCATCGTATTTCAATATCGGGTGATGTTTGGATATCATCCCGATCCTGCTGATGAGCTACAATGTGCCTTGATTTTCTTGCAGAGGGTGATTTTTCAAATATCCGGTGATCTTCCAATTATCACCCTGCCCTTTTATGATGATGATGTCACCCCGATCTCCCGAAGGGGTCATTTTCTAAGTTGTTCAACCCGGCCTATTTTTTCTTAAGGGTCGTCATCATCATGATCATATTTCCAGTTATCGCCGTGTTGCTTGCGAGGGTCATCATATTTTCTGCCTGCATGATCTTTCGCCGGGGTGATATTTTAACATCGGGTGATCTTTGTTAAGATCATCCTGATGATGTTGCTGTAAAGTTCTAAGTGTGACCCGATTTTTATCATGGTCATCGTATTTTGGACGTCAGGATGATCTTAGTCAATATCATCCTGATGTTGTTGTATCACTTCATGTTCGTTGTTTTATCATCTTGATGATGCTGGTATCAAGGAGGTAGCCGCCTGTCGGCTTCGTGCATTATCTAGTGGGGGGTGATCTTTTCAAATATCTGGCATATTCATCTATCACCCCGATCTTACAGTGGAGCTACAGTGCAGCATGATATTTGTGCATCAGGATGATATTTCCAAATATCCGGATTCTTCCGAATATCATCTTGATGTTGATATGATGATGACGTCATCCGGATATGAGGAGGTGCGCAGTAGGCAGATATGCTGATGATGTCAGCAGGATATGACGATGACGTCATCAGGATGTTCATCGGCCAGACTTTTGGTATCGGCTAAGCAGGAGGATCTTCCTCCGATGGATCAGGTTGTGCCGATGAAGGCGATTATCATGCAGGTGATATTGCGATGATGATGCTGACGTCAGGGTGATTTTTCGAGCAACAGGATATCATGCTGTTGGAGGATGATGATGAAGTCTTATACTAGTGTCGTCAGGAGCAAAAGCACCGACATCATATATGCTCGCGACCTAGTATATAAGGTGATGAAAAGGTCACCACGGGGTGCATGTGGGATAATTGATATCCTGCATATTTGAAATATCATGACGATGTATCTTGGCGGGAAACGGTTGCGACGCACAGTATTCTGCATTTCCCAGGGCCGCGGGTTGGTGCGCCATTAATGGCGATTGTTGCAGAGGTATGGGCGATGGCGTGGACGGATCTAGTACCCGATTGAAGATCTGGATCCCTAGGCGGCGGCGCAAGGCTCGAGATTTCTTCCTGTCTCCTCCCCTACCTACTGCATTCATGTTTGGGCGCCAATTTGGTAATGCGTTGAGCGCCATTTTTCTGATACTGTGTATCTGGCGGGATTTTTGGTCAACCATGTAATTAATTGCTGTGGTACACTACCTGGCTGTTATAAGCAGGAAGTGTTACTCATTTGTGGTTGTTGAAAGTTGAAGATTTTTGGCTCTGTAATTCAAAACAAGCTGATCTGGTTGCTCTGTACAGTTAAACCTGTGAGTCTATGTATCTCTTGTATGTTTTGGCATGAACCCACTGATTTCATGATTAATCTTATATGAGAAATGCTATCTTAGCATGTGTTTTGTTAATTCTGTCTCCAGTATTGCATGTATTCTTCTTCTGAATCTGGATATCTGGGTAATGTTTAGATTCTAGAGCATAGAATTCCTATGTTGAATGTCTGATCTTTTAACTTCTGCTCAAGGGGTAGATTAAACTGTTTTCAGGTTGAACATTGGGAAGGGTATACTGCAGTAGGGATGCCATAAGTAGAGATAACTTGACACTCTTTATTGGGAGATATCTGTAAGGCAGGTATCACATATATCCCCCTGAAATCCAGTTTTAGTTGTTCATGCTGATCATTCACAGGTGTATGTCTACTGACTCCAGGCCCTGGATAGGCACCAATCTTGCTTTGTGTTTGAGTTACAACCATGTCCAGCTTTGCATCCAAACTTAAAATCAAAATCTAAATCTAAAACAATCTTTAGGACATTAGAATTAGTTTTAGGATCCTCAGTCCTCTGTCTACAACTGCAAATAGGCCCAAAGCTAGCCCCTTTGCTCTTATCTTTCAGTTTTGGTCTACTCACAGAAGGACTTATCTGCTTTCTGTCAGCATCCCAGCCTTGTACGCATATCCTCATGGATGTTGAGTAGGGAATACCCCCCTAGGTCTTGCAGAGCCTGAAGAAGAAGAGGAGATAAAATACAGAGTCTATCTCCTACACTGTTGGCCCCTGGCCCAGAGATCCTGTTGATCATTGATGGCTACCTTGTAGGGAAATCTGGGAATAAGCATCCAGTCTGGGAAAAAAGTCAACAGAAATTGGCGACTCCGCTGGGGAACGGTGATTTGAAAATTGTTATTTGTGAAAGAACCCTGGTTTTCAAAAGAAAACAGTTCCTAGTAATAGGTGGTGACTCCGAAGTAATCTCCCAACCGGTCAAAGTAAAATTTATATGCAGGGGAGAAGATCCCAACAAAATCCTTTATTTAAAGAGTTACCAGTAACAAGAAGAATGATGTACAGAAGAAAGGGAGCTGTCTCAGTCAGTCATGAGGGTTCCCCCAGAAAAGGTGATGATATGCAAGATAACCCTAGGCCATCAGGACAGCATGTGCCTTACTTTTCAAATGCAGAAGCTGATATTCAAGGTGCATATGAGAGGCAACAGGGTGGTAGCATGAGAATGAGGTCAGAGGTGTTCCAAGAACGCCCATTTCTAGACCCTAGTGAAAGGTTTGAAGAGGCAGAGTCTCTGAGGGATGATGAAGATGATGACCAGAATGGTATGAGACCATCTACCTCCATGCCTAAGGATGAACAGTTAGCTGAAGAAATCAAAAATCTAAGAGCAGAACTAGAATATCTACAAGCCATGAAAATCAGAGATGACATGAAGCAGAAAGTGCAAGCTTTAAGAACTGCCCAAAATGATTCAGTTCCTACCCTAGAGAATGCAAATGTGCAGAGACATCAGCAAAGAAATGAAGTGCAACATCAGCATAATGATGAGAGACAAAATGTGAATGATGCTAGGATACCACTGAACAATGTAAGAAACCAGAATGCAAACAGAAATATTAATGTTAATCAGTTAAACAGACAGCCCATGCAGCTAGATAGATTCAGACAGCTGGTGTTTGATGGTATTCCTGGGTATCCTAACCCCATTGATAAGCATCTGAGGCTGCAAGTGCCTAAATTTTCAGGAAACAACACAGTGTCAGGAGAAGATCATCTAAAAGCCTTTCAAAATGTCATGGATAACTTTGAGGTTGAACATGAGGATGTTTTCATGAAGTCATTCATGCAATCCTTAATAGATGAGGCAAGAGAATGGTACAAGAATCTGCCTGACCGGAGTATTTCATCATGAGATGATTTTAAAAGGATGTTCAAGGAGCAATATGGTGACAAAACTGACCCTAGCTTTTTTGTAAATGAGTTCACCAGTATCACTAAAGGGTCAAATGAGCAGGTTGCAGATTTTAATGCAAGATTTATTAAAGTGTTAAACAAATTGCCACATCACATGAGGCCAAATGAACCAATGTGCATAATATTGTATATCAATGCCTTTGATGCAAAAACTGCATATGGATTAAGAGATAAAGGTCCTGCTACTCTCAGGGATGCTTTCAAAATTGCAATGAATATTGAAAACAACAGGAAAGCATCGGGCAAGACAAATAGAAGGGATGATATAAAAATTCTGCAGAATCCAAACAAGCCTCAGAACACTCAAGGTAATACATCTGCCCCTGAAGATAAGATAGACAAATTGGCAAATGTTGTTAAGGACCTAAGCTATAGATTAGCTAGAAGTGAAAAAGGGATGGGTCCTGATAGGCAAGTCTATCAAAGGCAGGAAAAGAGGCCATCATTGCATGATATGCCTTATAATACCAATTGGCATGATGGTAAGCCTATATTCCCACGTAACAACACAAATCAGAGAGCTCAACATGTCAAAGAAACTCCTGATCCTCTAAAGAAAGCTATAAATATTGTTGATGATGCTCCATGGTGTATAATCTGTCAGATGCCACATTCACAATTACAGTGTATGATTGCTCAATCCTTGTATGATAATGCTACATCTTGTAATGAATGCAATGAGCCACATTATGTGCAAGATGATGATGTTAATATGATGTCCATAGGCAATGGATACACTCTTTATGATGCTGATGAGAATACAGATCATCAAATTCAGGCCTGCCAATAGTTCCCATATGATGAAGATAATGAAGATAACTATGTGTATGCTCGGAGCTCACACAATTTTCTGAGTAACTTACAACGACCTTCTGATGAGGAAATTAGAGCCTTCACAGCTGTAGCAGTTGCTCAAGTCAAAAGCAACTACAATCTCAGAGGTAAAAATCAAGTAGGCAGCCCACATCAGCCAGAAGGTATTTCTGCAGGTCAGCTAGTGCATGGTCATAAAGAAATTGAACCACAAAAAAGGCAGTGGGTAAATGATAAACAGAATTTTAGACATAGAACAGGTCATGAATCTCAAAGACCAGAAAACAAAATCCCTCAGGCTGAAGATCAAAGTAAAGGTTCCCAAGACAAGAATGATGATCAGGGAACTATGAAAGTAAAAGCTAAATCAGCTCAGGATAAAAACAAGATTGTGGAGCAAGCTACAACTGTTATACAAAATTATGCTCCATTTGATATAGCTCAAGTCCTCTCTCAGGTAAAAGTTTCTGTTCCGCTTATGGAACTGATGAAAGTGGAAGAAATCAAGAATAGGACAATATCCCTAATCTCAGGGATACCTTTTCAAGCTAAACAAAATGTTCAGACCCAGGGTGAGAAACATGTCATATGTAATGAAGAAGATGAGGCTCCTGAAGTTTATTTAGGAGTGACTATGACAAAGTGTCCTTCACAAGTGGAACCATTTTATGTTTCCCTGGTTATAAATGGAAAAATAATTAGAAATTGTATGCTTGACTCTGGAGCATCTACAAATGTCATGCCTTTGGCCATCATGCAACAAACTGGATTGAAAATTGACAAGGCATGTGGAAAATGTTATGCTATGGATGCCAGAGAGGTACCAGTTATTGGAATCATGAAGGATGTAGATTTCAAACTGGTGGCATTTCCTGAAAAGAGATATAAAATGAATATAACAGTGGTTGACATCAAGCCACAGTATGGTATGTTGTTGTCAAGAAGATGGGCAGCACTAATTGGTGGAAGTATGCAGCTGGACCTGTCATATGCAATGATTCCAATGAATGGCAGGGATGTTAAGCTAATCAGAGAACAAAGATCATCAGAGACAGTGGAGGACCAAGAAGCAGAGGAACAGGTATGCTTTGTAGACACTGACTGTGATAACTTCAAGGTTGTCTCAGATGATACAGAAGATAAAAAGAAAAATGCCTGCATTGAAGAATTGGATCAGCGAGGTCTGTGGACCATGTTTTTTGATGGAGCTTGTGCAAAAGAAGGCTCTGGAGCTGGAGTTGTTTTCCTGTCTCCAACTGGTAAGCTCCTCAAATTCTCTTTCTTGCTGAGGTTTGATTGCACAAACAACATTGCAGAATATGAGGCTTTACTCTTAGGCCTAAATATTGCTCTCAAACATGGAATTAAAATGTTAAGAGTATTTGGGGATTCTGAGCTGATTGTATCCCAAATTAGAGATAAGTATGCTTCAAAAAACAAGAGATTGAAACAATACAAGCATGCTGTTTGGGATACCATTGAACTATTTGATGCATTTTCAATAGGCTGGGTAGAGAGGTCAAAGAATGTTATCGCTGATTTCTTAGCCAATGTTGCAATAAGGCCAGATGACATCACTCTGTCAGATGTTACAAATGTAGAGGTTAAAATTAGGCCTGCAGTACCTGAAAATATATGCAGTTGGCAAGTGTTTAATGATGATAGGGATTTGTTGAAATTTTTGCACTGCATAGATGAATATGAGAATCAAGAAATTGATTTCCAAGCTTTTGTAGAGACTATAGATGGAAAAGAAACTCTTGTGGGAAAAGAGATAATTCAGTTGAAGACTAACAAAATCCCTAGAGGGTTAGTAGCTTTGGAAAGAGCCTTTGACAGTAGAGATAAATTGGTCACAAGGACATCTCCCACGAATAAGGAAGATTTAGAAGAGATAAATTTGGGGACATCTCAGGCCCCTCAGAAGGTATACATTGGTAAACAGCTCAAACCACACATTAGGAGTATGCTGATTGCATTACTGAAAAGGTATAAACATGTTTTTGCTTGGTCATATGAGGACCTAAAAGCCTATAGGGAAGATTTATTCCAGCATGAGATCCCATTGAAGCCTGAAGCTAAGCCATTTAGACAAAAGCAAAGACCTATTAATCCTACCTTAGCTCCCAAGATGCAAGAAGAACTCAAAAGGCTCAGGGAAGCTGGAATAATTGTGCCAATCAGGCATTCAACTTGGGTGTCTAACCTTGCCGCAGTCAGAAAAAAGAATGGTGATATTAGGCTTTGTGTTGACTTCAGGAACTTGAATGCATCCTCTTTAAAGGATAACTATCCACTGCCTAATATGGAAGCTATGTTGCAGAGAGTGACTGGTTGTGAACTCTTATCCATGATGGATGGATTTTCAGGTTATAATCAGGTGAAGGTAAAGGAATCAGAACAGTATAAGACCGCCTTTACCACTCCATGGGGAACTTATGTGTATGTTAGAATGCCCTTCGGACTAACCAATGCAGGTGCTACATTTCAAAGAGCAATGGATGTTGCTTTTGCAGGGTTGATTGATTCAATTCTGGCTGTATATCAGGATGACTTGACTGCTTACTCAAAGAAAGAAGAGCAGCATTGTTTGCATCTGGAGCAGATTTTCATAAGAGCACTAGAGTATGGTATTTCTTTAAATCCAAAGAAGTGTGCCTTTGGGGTAGTTGAAGGAAAGCTCCTGGGACATATTGTTTCCAAGGATGGAGTCAGGATAGATCCAGAGAGAGTGGCTGCTATTGACAGAATTCAAATGCCAAAAAACTGTAAAAGGAGTTCAGTCCTTCTTTGGACAGATAAATTTTGTTAGGAGATTTGTTCCCAACTTTGCAGAAACCACAAGGAACATTTCCAAGATGATGAAGAAGGATGCAACTGTCCACTGGGAAAGTGAAGCAATAGAATCATTTCAGAGTATCAAAGAGGCAATCAAGATGGCCCCTGTTCTTAAATCTCCTGACTTTTCTAGGCCATTCCAAGTATTTTCATTTGCTTCCTTTCATACTGTTGCTGCATGTTTGCTACAGAAAAACGAAGATGGTTTTGAACAGCCCATCGCTTTCTTCAGTATGTCCTTGCAGGCCTCTGAGTTGAAGTATGATATTATGGAAAAACAGGCATATGCACTAGTCAGAGCCATCAAAAGTTTCAGACCATACTTGGTAGGATCATATATAATTGCATATGTACCCCATGCAGCAGTCAAAGACATATTCACTCAGCAGGAGGTGACTGGAAGAAGGTGCAGATGGATAAACAAACTGCAAGAGTTTAACATAGACATACAAGTTACCAAGTTGATAAGAGGACAAGGATTAGCCAGGATGATGGCACAGTCAAACTTGGAAGCATGCCAAGTTAATGCAGTCCAAAATGAGAGTGTAAATGTATCAGGATCTGAATGGTACAAGGATATTATCTACTACTTGCAAAATCTGAATTGTCCTTCCCATTTCAGTGACAGTCAAAAGAGGACTTTAAAGTTACATGCAATCAGGTATGTTATTGTTCAAGGTGAGCTATACTGGAAAAACCCTGATGGTGTGCTGCTGAGATGTGTGGATAAGGATATGGCTAACAATGTTTTGATTGATATGCATAAAGGATTGTGTGGTGGACATTATACTGCCCAAACAACAGCTCATAAAATTCTCAGAGCAGGATATTGGTGGGCCACTCTCTTTTCAGATGCACAAAAGTTAGTAAGGAAGTGTGACCCTTGCCAAAGATTTTCAGGAAAACTGAAATATGATGGTGCTTTACCCCTCAGAACTGTAACTGTGGATGCTCCATTTCAGCAATGGGGAATTGACTTCATAGGGGAATTTGCAGACAAATCAAGTGGGGGACACAGTTGGATTTTGGTGGCAACTGATTACTTTACCAAATGGATTGAGGCCATTCCAACTAAGAGAGCTATAAGTAAGGTGGTTACAGATTTCATGCTAGAAAATATTATCATCAGGTTTAGAGTACCATTCAAGGTAGTCACTGATAATGCTATGTGCTTCAGATCAGGTGAATTTGTTGATTTTTGCAACAGGTATGGGATAAATCTATCATATACATCACCATATCACCCACAAGGGAATGGTCAAGCAGAATCAAGCAATAAAAGCATCATGAAAATTATCAAGAGGATACTGGACAAGAACAAGAGAGCTTGGGACTCAAAATTGAACTTAGCAATATGGGCTGACAGAGTGACAGTAAAAAGGGCTATTGGAATGTCACCCTTTGAGCTAGTATATGGTGCATTAGCCAGATTGCCCATGAACAATCTCCTACCAGTTTACAAGTTCATCCAAGAGAATGATGAGGAGATTGAAGATTCCATGACAGAAAGAGTGAACTAGCTGGTTGCACTGGATGAAAACAGAAGGAAAGCCCACCAGATCAATCTCAAAAGACAACAAGATGTGAAATATCAGTTTGACAGGAGAGCTATAAAAAGGAAGTTTCAAGTCAATGATCTGGTGCTCATTTGGAATGCAAAGGGTCAAGAAAAGGGTAAACATGGTAAATTTGAACCCTTATGGATGGGCCCATATCAGATTTGCAGTGCTCATGGGGAGGATTCTTATTTCCTCCAGGCCCTAGATGGTGAAGTTCTGGAATTGCCTGTGCATGGCCAATTCCTTAAGTTCTATTTTGCATAAATGACTTGTCGCTGTGCACATTTGTAAAAAATATGTATGTAGTGTAAGTGCCTTGTACAGTTCGTGCTTTTTGACTTTTTGTTTGGTCTGCCCGGAGATCTGGTTCTCGCTGCAGTCTTTCACCTGCACGTCCCCATTCGGAGCCAGTGTTAGCACTCATTTTGATCTGGGGGTTGATTTTTCATGTTTAGGGGGTTTCTTCATTTGAACCCTATATCTTCTTGCCCATTTTCCTAAGTGTTGGACCTCCTCGGCATTTTTCAGCTGCATCATTTTTTCTTTGAGGAGGAGATCATCATCATCATATTGTCTTCAATGATGGTCCGCATCATCATGTTCTCTGTCGACTTGTTTTTCATCAGGATCATCGTATTTCAATATCGGGTGATGTTTGGATATCATCCCGATCCTGCTGATGAGCTACAATGTGCCTTGATTTTCTTGCAGAGGGTGATTTTTCAAATATCCGGTGATCTTCCAATTATCACCCTGCCCTTTTATGATGATGATGTCACCCCGATCTCCCGAAGGGGTCATTTTCTAAGTTGTTCAACCCGGCCTATTTTTTCTTAAGGGTCGTCATCATCATGATCATATTTCCAGTTATCGCCGTGTTGCTTGCGAGGGTCATCATATTTTCTGCCTGCATGATCTTTCGCCGGGGTGATATTTTAACATCGGGTGATCTTTGTTAAGATCATCCTGATGATGTTGCTGTAAAGTTCTAAGTGTGACCCGATTTTTATCGTGGTCATCGTATTTTGGACGTCAGGATGATCTTAGTCAATATCATCCTGATGTTGTTGTATCACTTCATGTTCGTTGTTTTATCATCTTGATGATGCTGGTATCAAGGAGGTAGCCGCCTGTCGGCTTCGTGCATTATCTAGTGGGGGGTGATCTTTTCAAATATCTGGCATATTCATCTATCACCCCGATCTTACAGTGGAGCTACAGTGCAGCATGATATTTGTGCATCAGGATGATATTTCCAAATATCCGGATTCTTCCGAATATCATCCTGATGTCGATATGATGATGACGTCATCCGGATATGAGGAGATGCGCAGTAGGCAGATATGCTGATGATGTCAGCAGGATATGACGATGACGTCATCAGGATGTTCATCGGCCAGACTTTTGGTATCGGCTAACCAGAAGGATCTTCCTCCGATGGATCAGGTTGTGCCGATGAAGGCGATTATCATGCAGGTGATATTGCGATGATGATGCTGACGTCAGGGTGATTTTTCGAGCAACAGGATATCATGCTGTTGGAGGATGATGATGAAGTCTTATACTAGTGTCGTCAGGAGCAAAAGCACCGACATCATATATGCTCGCGACCTAGTATATAAGGTGATGAAAAGGTCACCACGGGGTGCATGTGGGATAATTGATATCCTGCATATTTGAAATATCATGACGATGTATCTTGGCGGGAAACGGTTGCGACGCACAGTATTCTGCATTTCCCAGGGCCGCGGGTTGGTGCGCCATTAATGGCGATTGTTGCAGAGGTATGGGCGATGGCGTGGACGGATCTAGTACCCGATTGAAGATCTGGATCCCTAGGCGGCGGCGCAAGGCTCGAGATTTCTTCCTGTCTCCTCCCCTACCTACTGCATTCATGTTTGGGCGCCAATTTGGTAATGCGTTGAGCGCCATTTTTCTGATACTGTGTATCTGGCGGGATTTTTGGTCAACCATGTAATTAATTGCTGTGGTACACTACCTGGCTGTTATAAGCAAGAAGTGTTACTCATTTGTGGTTGTTGAAAGTTGAAGATTTTTGGCTCTGTAATTCAAAACAAGCTGATCTGGTTGCTCTGTACAGTTAAACCTGTGAGTCTATGTATCTCTTGTTGTATGTTTTGGCATGAACCCATTGATTTCATGATTAATCTTATATGAGAAATGCTATCTTAGCATGTGTTTTGTTAATTCTGTCTCCAGTATTGCATGTATTCTTCTTCTGAATCTGGATATCTGGGTAATGTTTAGATTCTAGAGCATAGAATTCCTATGTTGAATGTCTGATCTTTTAACTTCTGCTCAAGGGGTAGATTAAACTGTTTTCAGGTTGAACATTGGGAAGGGTATACTGCAGTAGGGATGCCATAAGTAGAGATAACTTGACACTCTTTATTGGGAGATATCTGTAAGGCAGGTATCACATATATCCCCCTGAAATCCAGTTTTAGTTGTTCATGCTGATCATTCACAGGTGTATGTCTACTGACTCCAGGCCCTGGATAGGCACCAATCTTGCTTTGTGTTTGAGTTACAACCATGTCCAGCTTTGCATCCAAACTTAAAATCAAAATCTAAATCTAAAACAATCTTTAGGACATTAGAATTAGTTTTAGGATCCTCAGTCCTCTGTCTACAACTGCAAATAGGCCCAAAGCTAGCCCCTTTGCTCTTATCTTTCAGTTTTGGTCTACTCACAGGAGGACTTATCTGCTTTCTGTCAGCATCCCAGCCTTGTACGCATATCCTCATGGATGTTGAGTAGGGAATACCCCGCTAGGTCTTGCAGAGCCTGAAGAAGAAGAGGAGATAAAATACAGAGTCTATCTCCTACACTGTTGGCCCCTGGCCCAGAGATCCTGTTGATCACTGATGGCTACCTTGTAGGGAAATCTGGGAATAAGCATCCAGTCTGGGAAAAAAGTCAACAGCAGGTATAGGTGAAATCCTTTTTTCTGAACTATCTACATTTGAGATCATAGCATGTGGAGTTAAATGGGCTCCCATAAAGGTTGAGCCCAGCATGCTCGGAGTAATGACATTAATGCAGAGATATTCAATAGACCAAGCATCATGATGTTTTCATCACATGCATGTTGCTACTATATCAGATGTATCAAGCACGAGAGAGAGTAACAGTCAAGTTGGAACAAATGCCATGTGGGACAGCCAAGTCAAACGCCATGTGTTACTATCATTAAAAAGCCATGATGCCATCAAAGAAGCAGAGGTTTCAGTCATAGTAGATCAGCATGTACAAGTGCAACCAGACGATCATAAACAATCGAGGAACAACCCATAAGAATGGAACAGCAGAGGTTATATTCTTTTTCATCTACAAGAGATTGAAGATAATTTGAAACTATCATAGTGTGTTTCCTTGTTCACATATAGCTAAATCAAGTCAATATGATTATGATCATATACAGAGCAGCAAAAAGCCATAGAACAGCTCATTCTTGGACAGTCAAGATATGTGCAATGAGGAATATAGGTGAAATGGACAGCAGTAGAACAGCGGAATAGTCATGGAATGCTACAGCAGTCTCGAAAGTAAAAGGTACAGTTGGTACTCATATATTCTTTCTTTTGTCTTCAGCAAGTGTATAAATGCATACAAAGTATAGACAAAAGGTGCACAAGATCAAAAGATATATACAAACACATGATGCCTAAGTGGGACAACCACCAAAAGAGTATAATCTAAATGCCATACTCAAAGATGTGTGTGCTATACAAAATGAAATGAAGAGGCTATATACATTATATGTGAGAACACATTTGGTGCAAATTCATAAAGTACAATGAGCTTATCTGTCACAGTGACAAGTGCATACAGGTTTATATCAGTTCAGAAATTGCAAAGAGGAGCTTATACAGTACTTTCAATGTCATATACATCTTGTGAGGAATCATTCAAAGGAGACTGAAACTGAGATGCTTTTATCACCATTACTTTAGAAGGTCAAGGATAAATAGTGCATTGAATAGCCAGAGATATCAAAAGGAAGAACCTCAGCATATTTCTAAGACAGTGTAAGTCTACATAGTTTTGAAGGCCTTGATGAAGTCAAGAAACATCACTAAATAGTGAAGGAACAACATGCATAACAGTGAAAGAGAGTAGCATAAGAGGATCCTACAGAAGAACGAATGTAGACAGTGATGAAGTCTTGAAATTTTGCTAAGGTGCATGCATCAAAGAGGACAGTGGGCCTGTATAAGGAATATGACAGAGAGTATACAATGATTACTAACAAGTAGATACAACATGTAGAGTATCTCAGGAGGTTTTACAAAGGTGCAGGGGACAGGTATGAACAATGAACAGTCAAAGAACAAGAGCATCTCAAGACAATGGACATCACTGAAGTTAATGAAGGATATAATAGTCACAGTGACAGAGGCTATTGTACTAGCAGTTAGGGAAAAAATTTGGTGTTGACAATGCAAACAAAGAGAGATAGAATGTTAGAATCCTGAAGATAGTGATTACAGTCTAAACGTCTGCCTGAGCTTTATGGAGGTTATTCAACCCAAATGAGGGTCTGAATCAGCTGCAAGACTCTTACTGTTTTAGCTCGATTTGAACCAAAAGAAAAGCAGCTACAGTTCGAGTCTATGAAAGAGCAGGTAGAAAAATATATTTTCTTCATACAAGTCAAATCCCACATTATATTACAAAGAGATCAAATGCAGAGAAGTGAGGAGTTTTTTTTAAGCTTATAGGATGTTTGTATTTTGCAAAAAACTCAGAAATGAAGGACAGTATTGTTGTATTATCTTCATCTTACAGGAAGTGACCAATTTTCTACATCAAGCCACAGCCAAAGAAGGCTTATTTTTTCTGCATTTTCAAGAATGAACCATGACAGCCAGTATAATGCCGAACAAGGTTTTGTTTTCTGCATTTTATAAAGGAAGAGCATCATAATTCCATTGTTTCCGCATACAGAGAGATGAATAAGAAAAAAAGAATCATTTGTTTAAATACCCAGTCATATCCAAATGGAGTCGTTTCTCTTCAACAGGCGAACCCAAGGAATTATATAATACATTTTATTCACACATCTGGGGGTTTTAAATGAAAAGAATGCAGATACAGAGAAAAAATGAAGTTTTTTTCTTGAACTCATTTCAAAGAACAAAATGCTCAGAAATGCCCTCGAAATCGCAGCCTCTGGCAGCGAAATCCATAGTGAAAACTCAGAAAATGAAGAAAGATCGGTAGTATAAACGACTTACTATCTTTTTTTGCCAAATGCTGGTGTCAAACTCTCATGGTTTTCCTTAGTCGACCTCGAACCGGCCTCAAACACAGCCAAAAACAAAATGCAAGAGTGGTCGGCCAAGAAAAACAAGAAAGATGCATCAAAAAATCAGTCAAAGCCACGGCCTTAGATGCCCAAAATCGCCTTCAAATTGACAAAATGGAGGTCAAAATCTCAGTTTTTGATGGCAAAAGCAACTTATCACGCATTTTGCACAGAAAATCCCCAAAATCGCCTTCAGAATCGACACAAATGGTGCAGTTTGAGCTTCCAAACCCTACAGGTCTGGCGGCGGTCGAATGGAGCAGCAAAAAAGAACAAAATGCAAATGGCATTTTAGGTTTGTTTTCCTCCTTTTAGGTCGAACAACCTAATTTGCATTTTCTCCATTTTTTGACTTGTTTTAAAAATAAATCATTGCTATCCATTATGCCCGTGGTAAAGATTTTTAAGTCTTTAAAAACCTAATGATAATGCACAGGGGCTCGTGAGGCTATTATTCCCTTTTTTGATTTTTTTTTATAGTGTCAAAATATATAATCATGTAAGGGAAAGGCTCAATGCAATCATGTAAGGGAAAGGTTCAATGCCTTGTCTTTTCTTCTTTTGCATCGTGATACGGTATTCAAATATTCTTCAATGGTAAGTAAAGGCATGATGATGCATGTTGTGAAATGCATGAATTGCTAGGGGTTATAAGGTGTTTTGATGTAGCAAATGTAATGCGTGTAATGATGCAAGTGCATGAGGTATGTTGCACAGAGAGTTTTGGTTTGTGCATGGGAGATATAAGGGCTCTATTTGTCTTTTTGCATAAGGTAGAAATAGATAAAATATTTTAAATGAGTGATAAAGTAATGAATTATAACTTATTTTGTCACTTGTCATAAAAATGCAAAAAGCAATGATAGGCAAATCCATAACACGTAACAAAGTAAGTCTCGTCGATTACTTTATCATTTTTTCACAATATTTAATTTATCTCCAAACAACTATGCAAAATTAGGAGATTGAATATTAATGTCCTATTGCCATTATTTTCTGCATAGGTTTGTAATAAATTTGAAATGTAAAACATTAAACTAAGTGGTGTAATTATAAACCACTTAGTCAATGTTAATTAAATGCAGAAATAATTGTATTTATGTCATTTATTGTGCAAGGGACAAGTTGAGGAGGCTTTCAGTGTGGTCAAAGAGATGTGGTTGAGCATTTATTATGCAAATATCAAACATTTATGATGCTGCAGGAGAGGTTGGCCAACTGATGGAGGAGTTATTGTGGTGGTTTGACTTGTTTTCAGTAGCATTTAAGGGCATTAAGAGGCAATTTTCTGGTGCTTTTATGATGGGTAATGACATGCCTTGACTTTTTCTTCATTGGGAACTCGTTTTGGAGGGCTTTAGACAGATATTTTGAGGGCTTTTATGAGAGGCACGACCATGGAGGCTTCTTGCCCTTATCTTGTTGCAGCTGCTTGGAGAAGTATATAGTCTTCTCTTTTGTTCATTATTAGGGAGTTCTTTTCATTTTCAGGCCAGATTGTAACTCTTCTGGAGCTCTTTCAGCAAGAGATGATATTGTAACTCATTTTGACATGTATACAGTTTACACTTTGGAGATCAATAGAGATAAGCTTTTGCCTTGTTACTTCTTTTCTGTTCTATTGTGTGCAATTAAATGGTTAATACAATTACTTGTGAAGTCATTTCATTTCCTTGTTCTTGTGTCTCATTGGTAGCACCTTTGTGCAGTTAGTACATGTTATTTTGCAGGTTGTGAGTTGTGTTAGAGTGCAAATAGTTCAAGTTGTGAAAGGTTTATTTCCTTCTAGGATGATGCATCATACCCTTCTCATGAATTATTGATGGGGAAAACATATAGAACTAGGTTGTGCAAGTCAAGCTTGTATCTTTTGATTAAATTGTGTGTGCAAACTGATTTTACAGGTCAAGATAATCATTTTGGTGCATCACCTTAGGAGTTAGTTTTACTTTTCATTTCTTACCCTTTCCTCTACAAAGCATTAAGATAGTTTTAGGTGAGTATCAAGAGGAAGCCGGCCTTCTCTGGAGGTTCTTTCCATCATAGGTGACCCACAGGCCTAGAAAGATCTCATGTTTCTCCAAAATGCTAAGTTCTGCAACTTAGCAAGGGTGCAGTTTTGAGAGACAACAGGCACCATACACAACAATTGCAATAATAAGAGAGGAGAATAGAAGAATAGAGAAACAAATAGAAGAAGTATCACAATGGAGGCGGTCTCCTTGTATCCTTGACCTTACAAGAGTATCAAGGGTTATCCAAAGAAACCTAAACAACATTTAACACAATACGGGGGAACACAACACAACACTATCAACATATATATCTAGGAAGCCACCCTTGAGAGCAACTGGTATAGGTGCTACATCGAGTGCGGCTAAATGAGGGAGAAATACTTACCTAATTCAATGGGACATTTCCTGGTGGACAATCCATGTCTATCATCTCAGGATATATCATATTTAGTCTTGGACTTGTTGATATTGTATTAACATTAAGAGTAGGACGACGATAAGCTTTGGTGGGCTTCAAAGTACGGTATCCAATACCAGCCGAGTAGTTAATTGCAGCAGCTTGTAATGGTACTCTTATTCCTTGTTGGTTTACACTACAACCATTGCCTATATAGTCACAATTTTTGTAAAGGATTTGAAATCCACAACCATAGAGAGACTCCATCTTTTTAGAAGAAGGCGGGGCCTCATAGGTCTCATATTCTGTAGTGTAAGTAAGAGTATTATCCTTGTTTGCCACTAAAGAAACTTTAGGTTTCTTAGGTGTTTCCAAAGATTGCTTGGATGAGATCGAGGCAACTTTTGATGCTTTAGGATTATTGAGTTTATATTCCTCCACACAAGTAGGAGTAAAATCTAATGAACCCCAATTGTCGCCAAGAAATGCATTCGTTGATGGTTTAGAATCTTGCACAACATTATCTGTGGAAAGAGGTATTGATGAATCAACTTTTAAATATTTTAGAGTCTTATGATTGATAACTTGTTTTTGTGTTTCAATTTGTAAACAACTTTCTGGCTCCGGATCAGCTTCGATGGTGTGAAGTTTATTTTCGTAAATAAACTTTACTGATCTATAATATCCTAATGGATATTTGCTCCTATCTCTCAGCAAACACTAATTTCTTAGATGCACTCTGATATAGTTTCTATATCTTGCAGATTGACTGATGTGTTCTCATGCAAATTTAGTTTCATTACAAAGACATTTCAATGAACAATTCATATACATTGCCAACATAATCTAAGTGGTTACTTACTATAGGCAAACTGTATAATGAAATAGTTGTGTTCAAATTAAAGAGTTGAACAATTAGATTACTGTTTCAAATCCAGTTACAAAGATATTACATTCAGTATAAAATAGAAACAACAAACTTTGACCTTTGTATGATGCATAGTTGCAAGACTCGGGAAAAACTCACCGAGTTTTTAAAAACTCGCAGGTTTTTTTTCAAAACGAGTATTTGGTGTATTTATCGGCAGGGTTTTTTGTCGAGTTTTTCCTAAAAACTCGCCGAGTTTTTCCTAAAAACTCGCCGAGTTTTTCCTAAAAACCCTCGCAACTAAGTTTTCCTCACACGGCGGCTTCAAAAAGTGTTTGAACTTCATTTTGTCATTCGTTTGGAAGCTCTCACTCAGCAAAAGCACTCTATAAAGCATTATGCACCTATTTACATTGATTTACAAAAAAAAAAAAAACATAACTTGAGCTGGGGAAAGGATATGACAATGTGAGAAGTAGAACTCAGTGACTGCTATTAATAACACACCATAACATTTAGTCAACTCATTAAATGAGTGGAGTCAGATTGTCATTCAACTTGGCTATCAAAACTCAGTAATACCTTGATTGATGTGAGTATTACACACAAGTCAAATACATACTCAAATAGTTTGAGATTCAATGAAATACTCTAGATTGTTTTTTTGGCTGATATTTAAATATGAGTAACAATTGTGAGGAACTGATAGATTATGTGGCATTACCTGCAACAAAAGCTTAACAAATCCTGAAACAAGCATTGGGGGTCCAAGTCCCTGCATGGATCCTCTCTCTGGTGTTAACATCACTGGCCTGCTCCAGTCTTAGCTAGTGATCTCTCTCTCTCTCTCTCTCTCATTATTGGCAACAACAATTTTGGCTACTTTGACTGAGACAATAAGCTGTGGATAGAATTTCATCACCCAAACATAGAATGCTAAAAGGATTATCAGTATGTCCAAAGTGCGGCATGCCAGCAATAGACTACTTTGTTGCCCACTAACAGATCAAGGGCTCTGAAGTGAACTAAAGTTGAGTTTTTGAATGATGTTTAGCACCTTCAGTTTACATACTTGGAGAGTAGTGGTTATACTGGCTGATGTAAAATAAGTATTTCATCCCCAGGTAGTAGACATGTATAAAAGACTGGTTGGTGAAGGGAAAAATTTGTAAAAGAATTAATCCATTTTCATTGTTAACTCTTACTACCCAATTTGGACAGAAAAATAATGTTAATCCAGGGCGAGATGAACAGCCTCCATTGTTTTCTGAGGATGACATCTATGACTTAGAGCGACAGGCAATGGAGGAGGGGGGTGGATTTGCATTCTCATTGGATGACATTGAGGATGACCCTGAGGAGTCATTGCCAGTGATTTTGCCACGACCAGTAGTAGGATCTACATCCAGGATGCCGATGGAGGATGAGGAGCCACAGCAGAGTCCTACGACTACACCCTCTCCCGTAGTCTTCTCACGTAGACTTGGGAAGAGGAAGATGTGAATTTGTATTTAGTATTTACTTTCAGTTTTACAAAAACAATTTGCTATTTTTATTTTGTTTCAGACTATCAGTATCAGCGTATTGAGCATTCCACATGAGGATGCAATTTTGTATCTAATTTTCTTTGAAATCAATCAAATATAACTAGACTCAGCTTGTTTCTTCTATGTACTCATTTTATTGACTCATTGGATGCATCTTATCATTGAATTTTGCAAAAAAAAAGTGTTTTTAATGAAGTTTAAGCAATTTTTTAAGTTGCCAAGTTTTTTGCCGAGTTTTTGCCGAGTCTTGCCGACTAAATATTTTTCGGGCTTGCCGAGTAAATACTTTTGCCGAGTCTTGCAACTATGGTATGATGAATACACCTTACACAATTTACTACTTGTATGTTAGGAGACGGTACTGGGAGTGGACTCTTGCTAAAACTCTTCAACGAATATAATATTATATTTGAGACTTTACAAAGCTCTTGAGTATCTGCAATATGCAACCATTATTGATGTCGACGCCAATAGCCAGTGATCTTTGATTCATGCGCTAATTCCACAAACTCCTTAATAGGAAACCTCAACAGTTATATTCTTTGTTGATGCACAAGGTTAAGGTGACAACGAATCAAACTCGCTCTGAGATAGATCACAGTATCGACGGCTATGATATCTTCTTATATGGCTCAGCAATACAAGATCTTCATTCAACTAGGAGTCTTCAACATATCAGAACCTGCGTGCCAATTTTGTCTCAATTGTATATTGTATTCGCGGCTTATATGTCTGGTGTCGAGTTATACTTCAGGATCAATGATGTGATGAAATCTTCAGCGTCCACGATTTCTTCTTAATACTCCACGATCATTCGGCGCTCCAAAACTTCATGTGTGGACAATCAACTCTATAAGCGGCGACACTTTCTGATGTATGTCTTAAATCCCACGAATTATCTTGGTCAAGCATATGCAACAAACAGCTTCAAACCTTATTCGGAACTCTTTTGTGAAGGCTTTATTGGTGGCGTTCAAACCTTTCAATTCCCACGATTTTCCTCTTACACTATGATAAATCTATAATGCTTGCTGGGTCCCACGAACCTGCATAAATCTGTCAGGGTTTGTCTCCTATGCTGCAACAACAAACTACAACCAAAATTTGTATGTAAACTTCAAACATCAGACACAAATATATCGATTAATATAGACAAATTTATATTGATTTATCAATCAATAAATTTGTCATAAAACCATCTGCATTTATTATCAAATCTTCATACAATCTTCAAAGACTTGCAAAATGGTCTCAGACCAATTATTGAAATCCCAAATACAATGAAGCCCAACTGAGAAACCTGAATGATTTCTCCTCTACAATTCAGCAAATGCAAAAAAACATCTCTTTGACATTGACTGGATACAAACATAAGTCATAGACTCAATACATCAGAAAAACCAAGACATAAGCATCTAAAAACATGCTCAACAATGACTCTTAATAGCCCTTTTAAAACTTTCATCAATTAGGATAGGCCCTAATTTTATTAAATGAAAGTTTTTATGTACACAATCACACCTTACAATATTAAATGCTTTTACACACTAACTTTTTAAATGCTTGTTTTTGTGTACACAACACTTTTTAATAAAGTGTTTTAATACCGACTTAAGTAACTTAAATAAAATATTAATTTTATAAAGAAAATAAAAATACTTTATAAAATTAATTTACAATTATAATATTTTAAGTTACTTAAAAAATGGGGACATGATATGATCGATGAAGGGTAGACGGAACTGCCCCCATGGCATGAATCCATGGTCTACCCAGAATGATGTTATATGAAAGTGCACTAGGCATGACATGGAAAAGGGTAGATAATGTCACGGGTCCAACCTTTACGGGTAATGTTATGGTACCCATTGTTTGTCTACCAATGTTATCAAAGCCATGAATGTGAAGTTTATCCGGTTTGATTAAAGATGTATCCACCTTGAACTATCGTGAACTAGCTCAACTCAAGCAAGAAGGAAGGGTTGTGCAGTATGTTAATGACTTTCAGAAGATCGCAGTAATGGTACCTGATATGACTGACCGAAGAATCACTATGCTGTTCATTGAGGGATTGAACAATCAGATCAAGCCATTGGTAAAGGTACAAAGGCCGGCAAACCTGGAAGAAGCAATTGACTTTGCTCTAGATCTTGATACTACTCATGTTTATCAGCCTAAGAAAAAGTTCTATAAAGGAGTTAGCTCTACCCAAAGGAGACCCTCTTTTCCTCAAAAGATGACTCAAGGTCCATCTGCAGCTGAAAGAGATGAGCTAAGAAGGAAGAAACTCTGCTTTTCTTGCAAGCAACCTTGGGAACCAGGACACAGATGCCTTGGTAAGGGTAAAGCACACTTGATTGAAGTTGTATCTAATGATGGAAGCGAAGAAGAGTCATTGAGTGAAGAAGAATCCACTCAGGATGAAGAGGAGGTACAACCAACTCTTAATGTTGTTTCAGAAGAAACATCTGACAAAATAACATTAGCAACTATTTTAGGAGTACCTAAGTATCATGCCTTCCGCATTAGAGGAGTTGTTAAAGGTCAGAGAGTCACCTGTCTCATTGACAGTGGTGCTACTCACAACTTCATAGATGAAGGTTTGGTAGCAAGGCGAGGTCTCACAGTTGAAGACTTCGAAGGATTTCAAATAACTGTTGCTGATGGATTCCTAATGAGTTGTACCCGAAAAGTATCCCAACTGCAGATTCAAATGGGAGATTATTCCTTATAGGATGATTTCTATGTGGTTGGACTTGGGCATATTGATGTAGTACTTGGAGTGCAATGGTTGCATTCACTTGGAAGAATTGTCCAGGACTTTCAGAAGATGGAGTTAGAATTCATGCATGAAGGAAAGAAGATCAAACTGAAGACAGTGTCTGATGGAAATCCCAAAGTTGTCTCAGCAAAACAAATGGAAGCATTATTTAGGCATAATGACATCGAATGGGCAGCACAGGTTTGCATCAAGGACAACCAAATCCTTTCTGCTGAAGAAATTTATCCTGCAGATATTCAGGCAATGTTGGATAAGCATGGTAAGGTGTTTAGGGACATACCTCCAGGAATACCTCCTGATAGAGGTTTTGAACATGTAATTGAATTAGAGGATGGGGCGAAACCTGTTAACATTCCACCCTATCGGCATCCGAGGCATTTCAAGATTGAAATTGAGAAGACGATCAAAGAATTGATCGATATGGGGCACATAAGGCCATCATCAAGTCCATTTGCATCATCTGTGGTGATAGTGAAGAAGAAGGATGGAACAATGCGGATGTGTGTTGATTATCGCGCATTGAACAAGAAGACGATCAAAAATAGGTATCCGATACCTAGGATTGATGAACTACTTGATGAGCTGCACAGAGCAGTCTATTTCTCAAAGATAGATCTTCGATCTGGCTACCATCAAATTTGTGTCAGAGAAGAAGACATCCCAAAAACAGCATTCAGGTGCCATTATGGACATTATGAATTTATGGTGATGCCTTTTGGGCTGACAAATGCTCCCGCCACTTTCCAGTCCTGTATGAATCATGTGTTCAACAAGCAGTTGAGGAAGTACCTGTTGGTTTTCTTCGACGACATCTTGATCTACAGCAAGACATGGGAAGAACATCTTCAACACTTAGACGAAGTATTGAATGTTATGGAGAATCAATCTTTGTATGCAAAGATGTCTAAGTGTGATTTTGGGCTGAAGGAGATTCTGTACCTAGGTCATGTGATAGGAGCAAATGGAGTGAAAGTCCAAGAGGAAAAGATTGAAGCTATTCGCAACTGGCCAGTTCCCCGGAACGTATCTGAACTAAGAGGTTTCCTTGGTCTCTGCAGCTATTACAGAAGATTTGTTAGGGGATTTTCACAGCTTGCTGCACCCTTGACAAACCTAACAAAGAAAGGAGCTTTCATGTGGACAATAGAAGCTCAAGCTGCATTTGATAGGTTGAAGGAAGTGATGAGTACAACACCAGTACTGGCTTTGCCAGATTTTACTAAGTCCTTTGTTCTAGAATGCGACGCTTCAGGAGATGGTATTGGAGCTGTTTTGATGCAAGATCGACATCCCATCGCATTCGAAAGCAGGAAGTTGAAAGATACAGAAAGGTTGTACTCAACTTATGACAAAGAAATGCTGGCAATCATGCATGCCTTAGCCAAATTCCACCAGTATCTAGTTGGATCTAAGTTTGTGGTCAGAACTGATCATAACAGTTTGAAATACTTTCTAGGGCAAAAAGATTTGAACGAAAGACAGCAGAAGTGGGTTGTGAAGATACAAGCATATGATTTCGACATTGAATATGTAAAAGGCAAGAAGAATGTGGTTGCCGATGCCCTGTCTAGAAGACCTGCTATGTGTGCCCTAAGCAAAGTTTCATTGGATTGGAAGGCTCAGCTCCTAGTTGAGTATTCCAAATCAAAATTTGCTTGTGAGATCATGGAAGGAATCATTCAGGATGATAGGTACAAGGTGACTGATGATATCATCTATTATAAAGATAGAATCTATCTAACCCCTGAGTCGGAATTGAAGCGACAAATTTTGCAGACTTACCATGATGCTCCACTTGCAGGACACCCTGGTTACTTCAAGACATACAAACAGATCAGGGAAAGATTCACTTGGAAGGGTCTGAAGGAAGAAGTACTACAGTATGTCAGGGAGTGTCTGACTTGTCAACAGAATAAGTCAGAACATACATTTCCAGCAGGATTACTCCAACCACTACCAATTCCTGAACATAAGTGGGAGAGTATTTCTATGGACTTCATCACAGGTCTTCCGAAGGTGAATGGAAGAGACTGTATCTATGTAGTTGTGGATAGATTAACCAAGTTTGCTCACTTCTTTGCAATCCCAGTTGAGTCATCAGCATTGCAAGTAGCTGAGTTATTCTTTCGTGAAGTCTTCCGACTACACGGCCTGCCTAAAACCATAGTCAGTGACCGAGATAGCCGGTTCATCAGTGTGTTTTGGAGGGAGCTATTTCGACTAGCTGGAACTGACTTAACACCGAGCACTAGTTATCATCCTCAAACCGATCGACAAACTGAAATTGTAAACAAATGGCTTGAGGGATACTTGAGAAACTGTGTCTGATCATCAGCGTGCTTGGATTAAGTGGCTACATCTGGGTGAATACTGCTACAACACTACTTTTCATATGTCAATTGGCATGACTCCCTTCCGAGCTTTGTATGGATATGAAGCTGTTTCATTTGTTGATCTGGCATTAGATGACAGTAGAGCTCCCAGAGCAAGTGAATTGATGAAGGATACTCAGGATATTTTGAGAGTCCTTAAAGAAAATTTGCAAAGAGCTCAAAATCAACAGAAGTTGTATGCCGACAAACACCGAGTTGAAAGAAGCTTTGAAGTAGGTGACATGGTGTTTCTGCGCCTTCAGCCATATAGACAGAGTACTTTGAAGAAGTCAGGTGCAGAGAAATTGAAACCAAGGTTCTACGGACCCTACAAGGTGTTGAGAAGAGTAGGGGAAGTGGCATATGAACTTGATTTGCCAGCAGGAAGCCGCATCCACAATGTGTTTCATGTGTCATGTCTCAAAAAGGCACTAGGTCAACATGTGGTTTCAACCGATAAACTGCCACCACTTGATGAAGAAGGAATGCTTGCACTTGAACCTGAAAATGTGGTGGATATAAGGGAGAAGAAGCTTCGCAACCGAAGCATAAGAGAGTATCTGGTGAAGTGGAAAGGGTTGCCAATGGAGGATGGTACCTGGGAAGGTGAAAAGATTCTGGAGCATCCTAACCTTCAATTGCTTGAGGACAAGCAATCCCGGGAAGGGGAGATTGTCATGTCCCTATTTCTGGCCTAAGCACCAAGTGATGAATGGATTAGCCTACTCCTCATTCCTGGAGGCTAATTCTGAATGATAAGGGAATGAACTGGGTTTTGACTAACTCTGGGTGTTATTTTGCAGGTAGAATCAAGGAGTTTTGAGTCAGAATCCACTAAGTCATGAGCAAGGCGCCCATTTTGGTAGAACTCCTCCCTTCTGGCGCCTAGCTTCAAGAGTCACTTCTGGCAGTGAAGATGAGGATTCAAACGGAAGGCGCTCCACCTGGATGGGTTCCACCAACCAAGCGCCTAGAGCAGATATGGACTTGAGCAAGGATCATCCAGTGTTGAGCTTGGAATCACTGAAGTGGTCTAAGTGAGTTAGGCGCACTTCCTAGCCTTCACAACACTCAAAGTGCGCCTAGTCCTCATGGTGAATTCCTTGAAGAATTGATCAAGTGAAATCTCGCCTTCAAAAGATCCGGTGGAAATGATTGATTAATCAACATGATGAAGTTTTCTAAGTGAGTGGAACAAGGAAGAAGGCCTATTCACTTTAGGCGCTAGCATCAAGTTACATCATCCAACAGGAGCACTTCTCCTTATCAAGGTGCCATTTCTTGTTGAAGTTATCTCCTCAAGGCGCCTAGGTGCTAGAGCATGACAAAGTAAACCTTAAATGGCGCCCTATGTCAAATGATGGTTTAGAATGCATCTTCAAAAGTACGCCTAGGTGTTGTGATGTTAGCTTTTGCTCAGACAACCTTGAAGATGCACCTAAGTAAGAATATGCTATCCAAACTCCTCAAGAGGTCAAGGCGCTTGGTAAGGTGTTTATGAAAGCAGAGATGAGATTTTGACTAAAGGAAACAAGGTTAGGCGCCAAGACAAACAAGTACATTCAAGATAAGCTTTTCAAGGGAGGGCGCCAATTCTCACCTCCACTGTTGTCTTGTTGCGCCTAAGGGACTTATCCCCAAAAGTGCACCTAAGGAGTTCTCAGTCCATTCCAACTGATAGATAATTGATAGAAGGAAGTCTTTTTGATCCAGTTGTGATTTGAGTTGAAGGTTTTAGCAAGACAAATTCCCTTTTTCTCCCTAAGGCGCCAATCTGGACCTTTTTCTATCACCAAGTGCGCCTAGGTGAAACTGAAGGCTAAACAAGATATTGATACTCCAGATATGGGCGCTAGGTTGAAAGAGCATCAAAAGTTGGATTGCAAGGGTGAATTGAGGTATTAGGCGCTGGTATCAGTTGATGCTACTCCAAAGATGCGCCTAAGATAGTTGCAAGTCTTCAAAACAAGTTCTGGAACAGGGCGCTTCATCATGAGGTAAGATGACAATCATTTAAAGTCAAGTTGTCAAAGTTCTTTGAAAGAGGTGATAAGCTGCTACCAAGGCACCAAAACCATTGTGAACTCTCCAAAGTTGGCGCCCAGTCAGAAGAACACCGGAATTGCTCCAGAATTGAGGTGGTTGAGGTTATAGGAAGTCTAGAACTCTAGGCGCATTCTAGAGTCTCTGTCAACCTTCAATTGGCGCCTAGTGATGGTGAGGTGCAGTTGCATGAAGGAACTATATCAAATAGGCGCCAAGACATGAAAATAGCCTTAAACGCTGTCAGAGAACCCTCAATGAACATTCCTACAAGATATCATGCATGTTAAAGTCACCAGAAAAGGTTGGGCGCATTTCCATGCCATTGCTACCTCAGTTGGGCGCCTAAGACTCTTTGGGCACCATTCCATGTTTAAACTGCTTCCACTTGGCGCCTGATCAGAAGATGAGGTAGTTGTAACTACCTGAGCTCTCATTGGTCAACAGGATGTTTTGGGGATCCGTGTCAAGGTCTCTAGATGAGCTTGCCAACTCAGAATGAGTCATCAGTTGGAATATTCCTTTGGATATGCTTCTTGGGAAACGTGCCTTGGTTCCTCTTTGTGCATTGAAAAATGTGCCTTCATTGCCTTTGGAAGGCCTATAAAAGGAGGAGCTCTCTCATTCATTTGGCATCTGTTCATTTGACAAAATCCTCTCTGCAAAGCTATTGAGCTTGTAATCTTGAGGCCTGCGAGTTTCAAGTGTTGGGGTGATGCTCCCTCAACAAGCAAGGTGATGCCTCCTTGTTATATTGTGAGGTGTTGACATACAGTTAACATCATTGAGTTGATCAAGTAAAGAAATCATTGTAGACATCAAGGCTTCAAGGCCTTTCTTTTGTATTTCCATTGAATAAGTTGTAACTTCATGCTATTGAAGCATTATCTGTGTAATAAGACATTTGTCAGATGATTGAATCAAACAATAAGTCAAGCGCCCAACTCTAAGGTTGATTCCTTCAAGTAGTTATCTTTGATGTATATCTTTAAGTTGATTGAGTAGTTGATGAGTTGATAGCAAGTGAAATTGTTTCAGTATGGAAAAATTTTAGTTGAATTAGTTGGGTATCTTACATTTATGTAGCAAATTAATGCTACAAACATTAAGAGTAGATCCATTGTCAATCATAACTCGCTTTATCAACTTTTTATTTATTGTGACAAAGATTAGAAGAGAATCATATTGATTTTGAACTTCAATTGATGGTAACTCATGTTGTTGAAACAAAATATCTGTTTTTGTCGCATGTATACAATCTAACAGAGCTGCTACATCATTAGGCTTAACAGCAGGTGGTACAATCACCTTTTGTAAAGCTTCCTACAGCATTCTGTGGTATGTAGGCGATATTTGTATGAGTTCCCAAAGAGAGATCTTAGTGGGAGTAGCACGAAGCTGCTCAACAAGATCATAGTCTTGACCAACTTTATGAGCAAGACGAGGTGATTGAGGAAGCATAGGTTGAGAAGTTGGTAAAGTGATTGGAATGTTCGACTATTGTTTACTTTATTATTTCACATATTGTATGTGTGAGCAACCACATTATGGTAGGGTTGTTGCGACACATTTTGATACATTTGATTTCCTTGAGTAATTTGTTTTGCAAAATTGAGAATGTAACCCGGGGGTCGAGGTGGTGTTGGAGCACCTTGAATCGTAATCACCGGTTTGGAGCAAGGAGGCGCATTATGTGCTTCATTCACAATGAGTTTAGGAACATTAGTACACTTATCCACTATCCCCTTAGTGGGTGGAATAAGTCTATTAATGAGGATTGAATTAACATTGTTTCTACTTTGATTAAGCTCGACATCCATCCGTAAAGGATTTAATGTGAGAGACCTTTTCTTCATCCACCAATGCTTCGTCTTGTGAAAGGAGAGCATTGAAATAAAGGGAAGGTAAAATGTTGTTAGAAGAATTGTCGATGATTGTATCTTTAGTGATGTCCAAGGGGTTTGAACATGCAACCAAAGGAGAACTATTCATGGTTTTCACATCCTTAGTGATGTACTATCCCGAATAGGATATTCTCTAAAATTCTGAATGCTCTGATACCACTGTAATATCCCTTCTAAATATTTGCTTAAACTCTGATTTATAAATGTGCTTTGACTTCGAATATTTGACAATTTGTCAAACACTTGGCAAGAGATCTGATTTTGGTTTATTTCTGAGTTTATCTGATGGATTCTTCACAACTTGATAGAATCATAATGCCCAACAAGTACAATAAACGCTGATACAAAATCACAATTCAGAGATAAATCTGTATTAAAACTGCTGTAGTTGCCCAGCTGAGGGAAACTTATAGCCTGCAGAATATATGTCTCCAGATTGCTGTTGTGCACAGAGAATGCTATAGTGGCAGCTGTTCACCAATGAGTCAGCTTACCAATATATATAAGAAAATAAGAATATGCTGATGCAAATGTGAACAGTTCAGTAAATACTGTGATAAAGGAAATGCTACAGCAGGACTTTAATAAATAAAGTAAGTTCTTTTAATTCCCCAAAGACCACGATATGCACAAAGACTATATGAAGGCTTTTTAGACTTTAATCACAACCAAATCCATTCTTTATTAATAGTTTCTCTTCATAAATTTGTACGGTTACTCCAATCCTTCCAAAAGGTTATGCTGGTAGTGGAGACAAAGTCTGACGGCAGCAGAAGGATGTCAGATCCTGTCTTCAAATCCTCTCTAAGTGTTTGCTTCTACTTCAAAGGAATGTTATTAAGCCTTCATAACATCCGATTCCTCCAAAAGGTGCATTCTACCTTTTAAAACCCACTAATTTCCTTTAATCCTTAGAGCGCTAATGTATTAAGAAGCCCACATATATTTAGATAAGCATCCTGTTTAATTTAGTTTATTTGCTGATGCCTTCGTCAAATTGCTGTCTGCTAGGGAGCGACAGACTCCAAACTTTTTATTAACTTTTAATGATATGAATGATATCATAATGATAAATCCACTTCAATTTCATATGCCCAGCTATAACTAATCCCGACTTCATACAAAATTGGATCCAAAGTACCCGCTGATCATACTAACCTTTGACATATGCGCGATTCATATCTGAAGACAACTCCACCTTATAATATCAGCAACCCACGCTTTATTATTTAATCTTCAAAATATGAATTTACACTACGATCGTCTTTCAAATTGGCCCGACAATGATTGATCCAAGGAAATCTTTTTGTAATGGTGATTTGAGCAATAATAACCAATCTGCAATGAAGAATATATCTAGAATGCCCAACAATGGTCTCCGACCAAATATCGAAAACCCAAACAATACCAAAACACCAACACACAGAAATGTGGAACAAAGCTTTGAAGTACAATTGTGAAGTCTGAAGCAACTTCACCTCAATGACGGTAAGGGAGCATCACCAAACCGACTAGTGCAAATGCAAGGGAACATCACCTTGACATGAGCTGAATACAATTTGTCAAAAGACAAAAACCCAAAACCAAAACATTCAGATATCCAGACATTCAGACATACATCAAATGACTCTCAGGCTTGCTTTTAAAGCCATTACATCAATTAGGCCCAGCCTAATTTTATTAAATGAGAGTTTACATGTACATATCATACCCAAGCATTTTAAATGCTTTTACATGATCTTTATTAAATGCTTGCACTTGTACTTTTTAAATGCTTATTCATAACATTTTTTAATAAAGTGTTGTACTATTGACTTAGTAACTTAAATAAAATATTAATTTTATAAAGTAAATAAATATACTTTACAAAATTAATTTACAATTAAAACAATTTAAGTTACTCCAAAATTGGGGACATGACAACCCTCCCTTCCTGACATTGCTTGTCCCCAAGCAATGGGAAGAAAAACTGAACTCTATCAATCCTTGGATCCCAAATCCAGCGAGGCTCTTCAAGCATGTTCAACCATGTTGATGATTGTTTTTAGACAAGTCAACAATAGAGTAAAACACTAGAGTATCCCACTCTCTCTTGAATAAAGCTCTTCAAAGGCTGAACTATGTGATCCAGTGAAGTAACTCCAAGGTTCCTTTTTATAATGCATGAAGGGTTAACTCAGTGATTACATGTGATCTTGCTGATAATCACAAAGGGACTTACGCAGACTTCTCATATTTCATTTAGCTTATTCCTCCTTTAGTGTGGATGACATATATACAAGACTTCAATGATAAAGAAAAGTAAAAGATAAAGGTTTAAGGAATCTAATCTAAGGTCAATGAAGTAATGATGATGCTTGAATAGACAAACTCCTTGATAAACCTAACTCCACTTCGCCAAGGATGCCTACAACTACATGAAGTTGGTGCAATCTCCTAAGGTTACGCGAATGGTTTTCAAATCATGAAAGCTTATGCAAGCACCCATTGAACAGCGCAGCTCAACAAGCATCCATAATCGAACTCAAGTCTGAGGCTCAGACTAGCTTTACACAACACTTCACCAGCGATGAATGTTAAAAGCATAAGCTAGGAGTTGATCAAATATTCAGTACAACATACATTACAACAATGAGCTCTAATTTATTTCTAATCTATTTGAAACACCTCTCCATTTCATCAAAGTACAAGAAACCATGTAATTCCACAAGACAACACTTAACACCAAGCGAACTCCAATGTCCTTTGCATTAATCTTGAAAAATATGTACAACTTCAAGTCCTCTCAAGAAATTTTGAGTCTCTTTTATTCTACTCCTACAAACTATTGCCTATAATCTACTCCCTACAAATGAGGCAACAAGGCCTTTATATAGAAGCCCAAATTACAATGAATGGCTAAGATTAATTCAATATCCAAGGGTCTAGATCGTGCCACCTCAGAGGTACTTACAACAATTTGCTATTTTTAGCACAAAAGGGAGAAGCAATGAAGGCACGTTTTCCAATGTGATAAGGTAAGGCGAAATCATTTAAACTATCTTCCACATAGGAGTCCCTTTGGCTTCTTTTATTAAATGATACATTTAATGCATTTAAAATGATGTGTACTCGCCACATAAGTGCCAACTCAGCATACTTTGAAAATTGTATCATCAATGTGGTGATGTATTCAATGTGATTGCTTGAACTTGTATGTTTAGGAATACATTTTGTAGATCTTGCCTTGTTCATTCTTCTTGTAGACTGGATGTATGATACTTGTAGCTCATTTGATTGACTTTGTAATGTTTTTTCTTCTTGCAGGTAAGTTGATATGATGATCTTCTTTGTAGCTTCTTGATGTTGATGATGATCTCATTTTTGAATTGGAGTAGATGATGCAGCTTTGAAGTAGAGTAAATGATGATGCTGTATACTTCCTTCATGTAAGAGTAGATGATGATGACATGAAGTAGAGATCTCTCTTGGACTCGAAGGTTGAATGAAACTTGAAGTTGAATAGATGAGGTGTCTTTGCTTGATGTAGAAGTTGATGAAGTGATCCTTCATGATGGCCTTTGAAGTGACCCTCTTGGAGTGTAGATGATAACACCTTCCTTGGATGTGAAGTAGATGTTGATAACCTCTAGAAGCAACTTTGAAGTTTGACGAACCTTGACTTGAAGCTTGGATGGGGAACGCCTTGTCTTTGAACATGATGCAAAGGATGAAGTATACTTTGAACTTGATATGATCTAACATGATATCATTGATGTAGGAGACTTAAGGTGTGATCCCTCCGCAACTTGAAGGTGATCTTGAAGTGATCTCGAAAGGTGGGTAGCATGATCTCTTCCTTGAAGGTGATTCCAAGCTTTCTCGCTCAAAAGTGACTCATTGAACAACTCCTTAGCTTGGCTAATGTTCCTACAAGACAAAGTAAACAATGTATTAATGACTTCATAAGATAGGAATAACTTTAAACATTCAAGTAAGTCTTTTCAAGTCTAGGCGCCTATATAATGTTAAAAAGGTGCAAAGTGCGCCTACTACAATTTAATCCCACATTCATAATTTCAAATGATTTTCTAGCAATTGTAATGTTTAAAAGAAGTCAATCCCCTATAAGGTTCACCCAAAAGGTATCTTTCAATGCAAACTCCTCCCTTAGGCGTCAAAATGATGTGCTTTTGGCGAAAGTGGCGCCCAACCCTTTGAAGCTTCATACTTGCAATTTTATACTTCTAAAGTGATCAATCATGTCTTAGGAATGATTTCATACTCCAAGTGCCCAACTTCAATGTCTTGATTGAGCAATTCCTTCGAGGCGCCTATTGAGTTGGCAGAGAAAAAATGGGCGCCTAACACAATGAGGTCATTTCATGAACTTTATTCCAAGGCGCTTACTTCAAGATGATTTCTCCTTTTAAGGCACCAAAATGATGTGATTTCTAACTCCTAAGTCTAGGCGCTCTAGGTGTTAATGAACCTACATAAAGGGCGCCTAAGTTTACCCCAATAAAAACTTAGTTTCCAAGACACTCCTTGAGGTTTGCATGGAGGATGAAAGTGCGCCCTGACACAATTTGATCAAGAATGAGGCATTTCATCTTTAATTCACACCTTCACAAGGCTAGGCGCCAAAACTCAGTTGTTCCCAGTGATAAGGTAAAGATGAAAGGGCGCCTTGTTTTCCTTAGTGTTATTGATCCCCTAGAGGCGCACTTAGTGATAGTTTTAAACATGCAAAGGCGCCAATATGAGTTGGATTTCTACCACTTTGTATTCCTAGGCGCCAACTTGTAACCTCCAGTGATTGAAATGCGCCTACAGTCTTTAGAAAACTCAAGATAACTCCATCGACTTCTTATAGTCTTAGGCGCTCTTATAAGGTGGAATGAATTGAATTTATTGTCATACCTAGGCGCTCATTGAATGGTGTTTTCCTCCTCTTAACTCTAGGCGCCTAAGGTCATGTAGCTCAATCTTGACATCCTTAAGGCTCTCCAATACTTGTTATACCCTTGTGAGATTATTCTACCCTTAGGCGCAATCTATCATTGTCTTAAACTCCATCCTTACATCAAGGCGCTAAGAACTAGTAGGAGCAACAAGGAATGGCGCCTTGGGTCTTTTGCTTCAACTCAAGGCGCAAGTTGACGATTATTTGAGTGTAAAATTGGCGCCCAACTTGAAATGTAGGTTTTGTGGACTTAGATCAATCCTTGAGTCCTAAGGAAGGAAATATCTCTTTAGGCGCCATCCACAATTGACTTGGACCTCTCCTCCCATCAAGGCGCACATCTAAGTCAACCTAAGGCGCACTTTTTGAGTGTCTGCAAGTGAGAAAACATGCCTAAGGTCTTTCGGAGCTAATTTGCGCCTCGAAATAGTAGTCCCAGAGCATAAGGTATATTGAAAAATATATTTAAGTATAAGTCTTATACTTTAAATATTTTTCAATATACCTTTCAGGATGTTTGAGATAGGTCTCAGATCCACCAAATTTAACATGCAGATTCTAGAATTTGGAGGATCCACCAGATTTCAAACTTAGTCAATTTTCAGTGTTTCAGGATTTCAGGCTACCAGACTTAGTCATTTTCAGGCTCTTCTCAAACATACATCATACTCTTTCTTCCTAAGGTGCAACTTGGAGTTTGTTTGAACATCTCTTGCTCTTTCATACTAAGGCACCAAAATGAGGTAGTCCAATGCATGAAGGGCGCCTAGCTTAAGTTTGCTCATTTGGAGTTGTTTACACCCTTGGGAGACTGGATCATCCTTAGGCGCAACTTGGAGTTGGTTCATCTACACTATTGCCAAGGCGCCTAAATGGCAAAAGCAACACTAAATGGCGCCTAAACATCATCTCTTTAACCTAAGGCACAATTCTTATGATCATCTAAAAATGCAATGGGCGCCTAAAGTTAAATGCCTCTTCCTTGTCAAATTTGCAGTGTTCCAAGCTTCCCGACATCAATTTCAATCAAGGCGCTTTGAATTGAAGCCTTTCTTGCCCAAGGCGCAATCTTGAAGTTGTCTAGATGATGGAAGGCGCCCTAAATTCTAGGCGGAGTTTTGAGGTGATCCTGGAGCAATTTCGCGCCCAAAACTGACAGTACCCGAGGTAAGGTATATTAACATGCAGATTCTAGATGTTTGAGATAGGTCTCAGATCCATCAGATTTAACATGCAGTTCTAGATTTTTGAGGATCCACCAGATTTCAGACTTAGCCAATTTTCAGGATCTTCAGGATTAGGATACCAGACTTAGTCATTTTCAGGGTCTCAAACATCAGGATCAGGTCATCAAGGGGCTCTAAGACTCAAACACCACTGACTTCATCATGCAAAGGACATCATCCTGGATTTAGCAAAGGACTGGAATTAAAAAAAAAAAGGGGGTCCCCATTTGCAATGGGGCGATGTGTGATTTGGTCACAACAAACCGCATCTCCTCAAGGTTGTTGATGAAGATCCTGGGACCGCTTCCGCTGTCGCACAAAGTAGCAAACACCAATGTACCCAAGCTGTCATGAATCAGATCAGCAGTATGGAAACTGAAAATGTCATTCAAAATGACATACAAAATATTATCTTCAATGCATGAAGAAATCAAATCATCATTAAACCTATTGCTAACAAGACAATATTGATTCCCATCATAGTAAACTCTCCCAAACACAGCTGTTTCAAAACTGAAATCACATGCTCCTAAAGTGTACTCTTCCAATACATGGGTCTCCATAGACAAATATAAGGCAAGTGAAATTCTGATGTGAGTGGCTGATCCACTAATTGTAGCCTACAATGCAAGTACGTTGGTGTCATGCTTCAGTAGATCCAGATATGGGGCAGCCTCCAAAGCTACCAAAGATTCAATAGGATGGAAGAGTGATTCCATAGGATCATTCAGCTCTATATCTCTGAACTCTTCTGTTGTTTGAATGAACAACACATGATGCAAATCAGAAGCAATAATTTCTGTACCATACCTTTTGACTTGCCCAATCAAATCTGCATCATCTTTATGCCTTCTTGTTTCCATGGACTCTTCCTCAGGGAGGAACAAAGATCGCAGGTATACTTCACTTCGTCTTCTTGCTTGGTTTAGCTGTTCATACTTTGCCTTGACCTCACGGAAGTGTTGTCTTACCTTGGCAGCCACTAAACTTGCTTCCTTTGCTCTTTGCATCCACTTATTGCACAAGACTTGAGTCCCCTTGACATCTGCCCATGTCTGATATAGAAAATCAGAACTAGTATGAATGGACTTACTTACAAAATGCTCATGTTCAACTCCCAAATTGAGAGTGCCAACATTGGAGAGTCCATTCATATTCTTTTCCTCATGTGTGGTAGCTGATATCTCATGATTTTGCCAAGTTGCAGAGCTGTCATCAAACCAATCAGTTATAATGTCATACCACACCAAAGAGTAGTCTTCTATTTCATTTGGTGCTGGTCCATCATGAGAATCATTTTCCTTCCATTGTGCTTCCCATATGAAGACTTCAAGAGCTGTGTAAGTACTACCAAGCCTTGTCAATGCTTGTACAATCTTGTCATCAGAAATCACACTTTGATCCTTGCAACCTTGTGATGCCATAGGCTCATGATCAACTCCATTTGAATAGCTTGTGCTGCCACCTTCAATCATGGCTGGTTGGTCTTCACTTTGTACTTGCTCTTCACCTCGGCCTTCAATGGATAAGTTTTCTTCAACCTTGTCCCCATGTGGTGGAATTGGGACTTTGTCTTCTTCAAGGCTGGAAGCTTGTTCTTCAAACTCCTCATGAAAATTCCTAACAACCTCCTGTGCAAACAGCTCATCAGCTATCTTGTGATACTTCTTCATTGCATATTCAGTCTTGAATCTATTTGTAGGGTGCATATCTATGAATGTCCTGAAGAATACTTTGTCCTTGACACGCTGGGGCAGATTATGAAATTCTTCACTCAGTCTGAGTACTAAGGCTACATCCTCTCCAGGCCATCTTGTTGGTGTCCTAGTATCATGAATACTTTCTTAAAACCGCATTTGCTCCATATCTATTTTCCCTTCAGGATGGCAGGACGATGGCTCATTTCCCATGGGTGATAGCTCTGATTAATGACCCTCAGGCTGGCAGGACGGAGGCTCTGATACCACTGTACTATCCCGAATAGGATATTCTCTAAAATTCTGAATGCTCTGATACCACTGTAATATCCCTTCTAAATATTTGCTTAAACTCTGATTTATAAATGTGCTCTGACTTCGAATGTTTGACAATTTGTCAAACACTTGGCAAGAGATCTGATTTTGGTTTATTTCTGAGTTTATCTGATGGATTCTTCACAACTTGATAGAATCATAATGCCCAACAAGTACAATAAACGCTGATACAAAATCAGAATTCCGAGATAAATCTGTACTAAAACTGCTGCAGTTGCCCAGCTGAGGGAAACTTATAGCCTGCAGAATATATGTCTCCAGATTGCTGTTGTGCACAGAGAATGCTATAGTGGCAGCTGTTCACCAATGAGTCAGCTTACCAATATATATAAGAAAATAAGAATATGCTGATGCAAATGTGAACAGTTCAGTAAATACTGTGATAAAGGAAATGCTACAGCAGGACTTTAATAAATAAAGTAAGTTCTTTTAATTCCCCAAAGACCACGATATGCACAAAGACTATATGAAGGCTTTTTAGACTTTAATCACAACCAAATCCATTCTTTATTAATAGTTTCTCTTCATAAATTTGTACAGTTACTCCAATCCTTCCAAAAGGTTATGCTGGTAGTGGAGACAAAGTCTGACAGCAGCAGAAGGATGTCAGATCCTGTCTTCAAATCCTCTCTAAGTGTTTGCTTCTACTTCAAAGGAATGTTATTAAGCCTTCATAACATCTGATTCCTCCAAAAGGTGCATTCTACCTTTTAAAACCCACAAATTTCCTTTAATCCTTATAGTGCTAATGTATTAAGAGGTCCACATATATTTAGATAAGCATCCTGTTTAATTTAGTTTATTTGCTGATGCCTTTGTCAGATTGCTGTCTGCTAGGGAGCGACAGACTCCAAACTTTTTATTAACTTTTAATGATATGAATGATATCATAATGATAAATCCACTTCAATTTCATACGCCCAGCTATAACTAATCCTAACTCCATACAAAATTGGATCCAAAGTACCCGCTGATCATACTAACCTTTGACATATGCGCGATTCATATCTGAAGACAACTCCACCTTATAATATCAGCAACCCACTCTTTATTATTTAATCTTCAAAATATGAATTTACACTGCGATCATCTTTCAAATTGGCCCGACAATGATTGATCCAAGGAAATCTTTTTGTAATGGTGATTTGAGCAATAATAACCAATCTGCAATGAAGAATATATCTAGAATGCCCAACAATGGTCTCCGACCAAATATCGAAAACCCAAACAATACCAAAACACCAACACACAGAAATGTGGAACAAAGCTTTGAAGTACAATTGTGAAGTCTGAAGCAACTTCACCTCAATGACGGTAAGGGAGCATCACCAAACCGACTAATGCAAATGCAAGGGAACATCACTTTGACATGAGCTGAATACAACTTGTCAAAAGACAAAAACCCAAAACCAAAACATTCAGATATCCAGACATTCAAACATACATCAAATAACTCTCAGGCTTGCTTTTAAAGCCATTACATCAATTAGGCCCAGCCTAATTTTATTAAATGAGAGTTTACATGTACACATCATACCCAAGCATTTTAAATGCTTTTACATGATCTTTATTAAATGCTTGCACTTGTACTTTTTAAATGCTTATTCATAACATTTTTTAATAAAGTGTTGTACTACTGACTTAGTAACTTAAATAAAATATTAATTTTATAAAGTAAATAAATATACTTTACAAAATTAATTTACAATTAAAACAATTTAAGTTACTCCAAAATTGGGGACATGACAAGTGATGTCCAAAGTACTTGAACATTCAACTAAAGGAGGAATAGGATGATTCATGGAATCATCATCATCATCATATACTTTAGATGGTAGATCCAAGGCATTGTCATGATTTATAGTAGTAATAGAAGAAAAAGAACTTTCACAATCATCTTTCTCATGAGTTTTCATGGAGATGAATTCGGTTATATTTTCTAATATTGAAGGATGCTCACCCATGAGGGTTATGAATCTATGAAAATCAAGATCTTTGATATATGCATGCAAGGATACCAAAGAGAAATGACATGAAGATGCCATAATAAAATGTCTTGGAACAACAATGTATAATCAGATTTATTCATTTATCAAATACTACCAATATGAGAGACTTTTGTACACCACCACTAGTTTGAGGAAACCGGGTTTTTGAAGCTTTTGGTAAAGATAAAAAACACACTAGTATCATTACAAACGGAGTGATCAAGATGTTAAAAGTGCTACAGAAAAGGTAATATAGACAATTTTAAATTTTCTTACAAAGAAATGTTAAAGAGATGTCAAATTCCTTATGTTGGAGCTTGAAATACACAATGTGTAATTACAAACATGTGAATTTTCAAACCAAGGTATGAAATGATGCAAAATTTTTAAATGAACAATGAAAATATGCTATAAATTAATGCTAGATCTGAATTGAAAATGTTTATGATGGCAGCAAAATCTGAAACAAGATTTTGACTACAAACCCTAGATTTTGAATTTGTCTAGGTTATCAAAAATGCAACTTTTCCAACAAAACCCTAGCAAATGAGATCTTCAAATGCAAGGTACAATACCATGAAATGATTGTATACTGTAATATGGATCAGATCTGATGTAAAAATTAGAAATTTAAATCTTTCTATCATATGCAATGAAAGCAATGCAAAACTATGCCTTTTTGCAAGCCTAAAATGCTTGATTTTTTCACTTTTTCCAAGATCATCCAAGATTTTCACTTGGATATGCAATGAAATCAATGCAAGATCTGATTTGAACAATCAGCAAGATGCAAATGCTCGAAGCTACGGGTTCACCAAAATGTTATATATGAAAAAGAGAATGAAGAAGACTAGCATGCACACTAGATCAAACCCTCTTCCGCAATAACATTCAAGGACAAGACCGAGCCAAATCACTACCAAATGGAGGACTCAGCTACAGATCTTGTACTCTTGTTTGCTATGGAAAGATCAGATTCAACCAAACCTTTTTATCAAACCCTAGGTCAAATATGCATTAAACCCTAGTTCTAAGATGATCAACTTATAACAAACAGAAAATGACTGAAACCCAGAATCCAAATGCACAAAGATGATCAGAGAGATACTGAAACTTGTGTCTTAGAAGCTGAAGTGTTGGAGAACGAAATAGGAACCGCCCAAGTCTTGGAAGTGAGAATCTACCCGAGCTATAAACTGGAGATATGCTGTAAATGATGCTCAGATGCCAAATCTGGTGTCAATAGGCCCAAAAGACTAGGGCGCCAACCGGCCAAGTCTTTTCGGGGGAATATTTCGGAACTTCTTTCAGATCCCGAAACCCTGATTCCTGTACAGTCTTTCTGTATCTTCACTTTTCCCGAATCTTGTACCTATAACTTGCACACAAGACAACAAGAGAGGATTTGGGGGGTTATGGTGTTTAGGGATTTGCCTCAATCAAACCTCAAAATGGCATTCAAACCTCCCAACATTGTTGATAGATAAGAGAGCGTGCCCTAGCAGGGCAGAGGCTAAACAAAATAATAATAGAATGATTCAAATAACAATGATATCACCTATGCGGTGAAGCCCTTAGGAGGATGAAGATTCTTCAACTCATAAGGAGATGGATGATGTCTTCAAATCAGCAACAACACACACAATAACAACACAAATCTGCTCTAGAAACACAATGAATGCTTTGAATGCTCTTTGCTCCAAGATCATAAGTTTGCTTTATCCATCAAGGTTCATAATGAATTCAAAAACACACTTATATATGTTTTTCCACTAACATTCGTCAAATTAAATCACAAGAGCCGACAAAGAGAAACCTTTTGAAAGGTCCCATGCCGACATGCCACTAATTTACCCCGACCAATCAGAGAGGACTTGGGCGGTTAGCGCCCAAGTCCAAGGGCCCCTTTTTAGTCTGGGATAAGCTTAGTGAGGTCCCAAGGTCCCAAATTATCATGGGTGTCAGGCAATTTCCTTCGAAATGATCAATCATAATGCACAATGTAATCACAGGGACCTAAGAGCTAAACAAGGAGGTAAAAAGGCAAGTGTCCACTTTTTACTCTATAACATTGACAAAGGGGCAATTCATGTCATGTCCCCATTTCTGGAGTGACTTCATATGGAGTTGACGATTAGCCTATCATCCATTCCTATAGGCTAATGTATTGGTAAGGGAATGATTTTCTAGTTTGAGCTTATTTCTATACATGGCAAACTAGAATGTTGGTTTATGTCTATACATGGAGAACCGGAACGTTGGCTCAACTAGTATGTTATTGGGTTGTTTGGAAAACGCAATAGTAAAATTGTATTTTCAGTCATTTTGATAGATTATGGGAAAATGAAATCTTTAATTGCATTTTTCCTCTAATCGAGTTTTATGGAGTTGTTGGTGGAATAAGGTGATGCATTTGCCCATGAGGAAAATAGGTCCAAGCTAATTCCAAACGGCTATCAAGCATGATCGACTAGCATTTGAGATGGAGCTACATTGTATGGAGTGCAATTATAATGGATCATGATTCTAAATGGCTATCTAGGAGGACGATTATCATTAATGAGTTCATTTGCATTGTTTATAGTGCTAACGCCTTGTGCAATGAGGCAATTCCATTGGATCATTAGCCAATGAGAAGGATCGATGCAAGCAAGAGGTATGTTAATGTTGTTTGAAGATTTTAAATGATGTATTGCTAGTTGTCGATCATGAAGTGGAAGATTTTAAATATTTGTTAGCAATTGCCTATGGATCGACTAAGCACTTTGAAGGATTTTAAATGCTAACGCCCAATTTGTTGAGGATTGCCCAAGCCATATGGAAGGTTTTAAATGTAAAATAAAGATTTTAAATGATTGTGTGCAAGCATTTCCAGCCGCCGCCTATGTTAGAGGGAGTTCATTGCTAGAGGATCGATCCATATGTGAAGTAGATGCATTTCATTTAAAACAATTAAAGATTGATTTTAAATGATTGAGTTCATAGATGTAATTCATTTAAAATGATTCAAGACTCTTGTTCTTCATTGGTGGAATTCAAGCTAGTTTCCAAAATGTCAAAGAAGAGGAATGCCTATCCTTGGAGAGGATAAATAGAGCTCTTGAAGATCAATTCGGGACTATTGATGATTTGGTATGTTTTCTATGTCTTTTGTTTTAGCTGAGAATTCCGATTTTCAGTTTATTTGGAAGGAGATGACCCCATATCCTTGTGTAAGGTGTTATCATTCAGATTTCACCATTAGTGCTTGAATTTGCAGGTTTTGTGGATCATTCGGAGTGAATTGGATATTATTGGAACCGTTGGTCATTGTGGAGTTGAGCCAAGGTAGTGGATTTGACAAAAATAAGTATTTTGGTGAAGATTTGATATGAATTTGAGTTCTGATTTTTATGACAGCCAACTAGGTATTTCATTTCAGGGTTCATAAGCATGATTTGATTGAAGATCTTGATAATTGAAGACCTTGGAAACATCATAGAGTCTGAATATTGCATTGAGGAGTCAATCACTTGGCTAAGGAAGAGCATTTTGTCATAGTTTTGGCTTCTACAACATTTCTGGGCATATATATATTTTATATCAGTCATAGCAGCAGCAGATATATTGTTATCAGTCCATTATTTTCTTTCATATAAGGCTGCAACAGTGACATATGGTCTCATTAATCATTTACCATTGATAGTGCTTGATATTCTAGGGTTTGGAGAACAATTGGATGTTATTTTCATGATGTATTCAAGTCTGATATGACTGATACAGTGACTGAAATTTCATGACAGCAGTATGTTAGCTGATGTTATTTCATTTCAAATCAATGAAGATGCAAAGGGTTTGATGGCTTTCATATATGTTGATGTATTTGGATGTTTTACATTGATTGGTGTAAGAAATCTTATCTAAAATTTGAGAAGATATTTGAGTCATTTGTAGTAGGGTCTTTACAGTGGTATCAGAGCCATAATCTTGCCAGCCTATGGGTGATGAGTACATAGATCTATTGCCACATTACTATAGAAGAAGACAAGGTACAATGGGTGATAGAAGACAAGCTAATCCAGAAGATGATATGGATCATATGATTAGAGATATGGTGGAAAATCAAAGAAGAATGGCAGATGGTTAGCAACAAACAAATGCAACCATACAACAATCAAATGCAAACATTCAGCGAAGCATTGATAGGCTATGTCAAGTTTTGACGGGTAACAGGATCAACAACATGGCTAATCAGGATGATGCAGGTAGTATTACAGGATCACAAAGGACAAGAAGAACACGCACACCAACAGTTGAGAGACCCATGCAACCTACTTTTCTTCCTAGAGAAGAAGAGGTAATTGAGGAGAAATTAGAGTATGAGGATGAAGAGGTTGATGATTGGACAACTTGGATTAATGAGTATGATGCACTTCCTGATCATGTGCGTGATAGAGTGAGTCTCAATAATTTCATAAACAATAAGCAACAAAGGCAAAGAGGACATGTGTTTCAACAAAGGCAAAGAAGAGCACGGCCAACACAACCAAAAGAGTACAAAGATGCATTAGAAAAGATTCCTCTTCCTAGTTTTAATGGCAGTGGTAAGATGAGTGCTAGAGCATGGGTGAACAAATTGGATACCTTTCTTACACTCAAGCCCATGAGTGAAGAAAAGGCTATACACTTTGCTACTATGCATTTGGATTGATTCGCATATGAATGGTGGCATTATGGACTTGTGCTCAACATCATAACAGGATCACTTCATATGCTGAGTTTGTTCATAAACTCATTACCAGGTTTGACCGCAAAGATGTGGAGGTCTACACCGTGAGCTTGCACAGTTGAAGCAGAGTGGTAGAGTAGAGGCATATGTGAATGAATTTCAAAAGATAGCAGTTATGGTTCCTGATATGACAGATAGGAGGATCACTATTTTGTTTGTGGAAGGATTGAATGACAGGATTAGAGGATTGGTAAAGGTTCACAAGCCAGCTACACTTGATGAGGCCATTGAGTTAACACTTGATTTGGATACTACTCCATTTACTCAAAAGAAAAGCTTCTTCAAGGGTTCAGGATCTAATCAGAAGAGGACATTTCAGCCTATCAAGCCTAGTCCTACTTCTATGGAGCATGATGAGTTGAGAAGGAAGAAGCTATGCTTTGATTGCAAACAACCATGGGAACCAGGACATAGATGTCGTGGCAAAGGCAAGGTACATTTCATTGAGGTAATTTCAGATGATGAGAGTGAGACACATGAGGATACAGGTTCATACCATGAGGATGATCAACCTACTTTGGAGCTTGAGACAAGTGATATGGGTAATGCAGTGACTATTGCTACTATTTCAGGAGTTCCTAAATATCATGCTTTCAGGATTAAGGGAATTATTAATGGGCAGCGTGTTACATGTTTGGTGGATAGTGGAGCTACACATAACTTCATTGATGAAGATTTGGTTATGAGGCGTGGTCTATAGTCAGCAGATTTTGAGGGTTTCACAGTTGTAGTAGCTAACAGTTTTACTATGAGTTGCCAAAAGAAAGTACCACAACTTAATATTCAGATGAGAGATTATACATTGGTAGATGATTTCTACATGGTTGGAATTTCAGGGATTGATGTTGTATCGGGAATGCAATGGTTGCATTCTATTGGCCGATATACACAGGATTTGAAGAAAATGGAGATTGAGTTTCTTCACAATGGGAAGAAGGTAATATTGAGGGCTATATCAGATGGAGCGCCTAGAGTTGTTTCAGCTAGGCATATGGAGGCTTTATTTCGTCACGATGACATTGCATGGGCAGCCCAAGTCTATATCTTCTAATTCTTCTTCCAAGGGTGAGTATCATGTAAACATTCATCGGTATTGGATAAGCACAGTAAGGTGTTTGGTGATATCCCTCCAGGCAGACCACCAGATCGTGGATTTGAGCATGTGATTGAGTTGGAGGATGGGACCAAGCCCATCAACATTGCACCATATCGACATCCTAGGCATTTCAAAATTGAGATAGAGAATACAATTAAGGAGTTGATTGATATGGGACACATTCGACCATCATCTAGTCCATTTGCTTCTTCGGTGGTGTTGGTGAAGAAGGATGGTACTATGCGAATGTGTATTGATTACAGGGCACTGAACAAGAAGACAATAAAAAATAGGTACCCCATACCCAGGATCGATGAGTTGTTAGATGAGCTACACGAGGCCATGTATTTCTCCAAGATTGGTCTTCGTTCAGGCTATCATCAGATACGTGTTCGTGAGGACATTCCTAAGACTGCATTCAGATGCCACTATGGACACTATGAATTCCTTGTTATGCTCTTTGGTCTTACTAATGCACCTGCTACATTTCAGTCTTGCATGAATCATGTGTTCAATAAGCAGTTGCGTAAGTTTCTATTGGTTTTCTTTGATGATATTTTGATTTATAGTAAGACATGGGATGAGCATCTTCGACATCTTGATGAGGTACTTGGAGTCATGGATGCCCAATCATTTGTATGCTAAGGCTTCCAAGTCTAATTTTGGAATGGAGGAGATTCTTTATTTGGGTCATATGATCAGTGCTAAGGGAGTTAGAGTACAGGAGGAGAAGATTAAAGCAATACAGGAATGGCCTACACCACGTAACCTCACTGAGTTGAGAGGGTTCTTGGGTCTTTGCAGCTATTATAGGAGATTTGTTAGAGGATTTTCACAGTTGGCAGCACCACTGACAGATCTCACTAAGAAGGGTGCATTCCTTTGGTCTACTAAGGCACAAGCAGTTTTTGATCGGCTCAAGGAGGTGATGAGTACTACTCCAGTGTTAGCAATACCAGATTTCACACAGTCTTTTGTACTTGAGTGTGATGCATCAAGAGAGGGTATTGGAGTTGTGTTGATGCACAATAGGCATCCCATTGCATTTGAGAGTAGGAAATTGAGAGATGTGGAGCGCCTATATTCCACCTATGACAAGGAGATGCTTGCCATTATGCATGCTTTGGCAAAGTTTGGTCAATACTTGGTAGGTGTGAAATTTGTGGTGAGGACTGACCATAATAGCTTGAAATACTTCTTGGAACAAAAGGATTTGAATGAGCATCAACAGAAATGGGCCTCTAAGATACAGGCATATGATTTTGATATTGAGTTTGTGAAGGGAAAGAAGAATATTGTTGCGAATGCACTTTCTAGAAGGCCTACTATTTGTTCCTTGAGTGAGATTTCAGCTGTTCGGAAATTTCAACTTTTAGTTGAGTATTCCAAGTCTACATTTGCATGCAAGATCATGGATGGTATAATGCAGGATGACAGGTATAAGGTGGTGGATGATGTGATATATTATAAAGACAGAATTTTCTTGGTACCTGAGTCCAAACTCAAGCAACAGATTTTGAGAGCCATTCATGACACACCTCTAGTAGGGCATCCAGGGTTTTTCAAAACCTATAGACAGATTCGTGAGAGATTCTCTTGGAAGGGTTTCAAGGATGATGTCTTACAACATGTTAGAGAGTGTTTGACTTGTCAACAGAACAAGTCCGAGCATACTTTTCCCGCTAGTCTACTTCAGCCATTGCCTATTCTTGAGCAGAAGTGGGAGAGTATCTTGATGGATTTCATCACTGGTCTTCCGAAGGTACATGGTAAGGATTGCATTTATGTGGTTGTTGATAGACTAACAAAATATGCACATTTCTATCCTATTGCAGTGGATTATTCAGCTATACAGGTTGTAGAGTTATTCTTTAGAGAGACATTCTGTTTGCATGGCCTTCCAAAGACCATTGTGAGTGATCAGGATAGTAGATTCATTGGTATGTTCTGGAGAGCTATTCCTACTTACAGGTACAGAGTTGACACTTAGCACTAGCTATCATCCTCAGACAGATGGACAGACAGAGATTGTTAATAAGTGGGTTGAGGGATATCTTCGCAATTATGTTGCGGGACATCAACGTGCTTGGGTGAGATGGTTGTACCTTGGTAAGTATTGTTACAATACCACCTATCACATGTCTATTGGCATGACTCCATTCAGGGCACTATATGGATATGATGCACTATCTTTTGTTGACTTGGCTTTTGATGATAGTAGAGCTCCTAGAGCTAAGGAGTTGATGCAGGACACACAGGATATCCTTAGAGTTCTTAAGGATAATATTCAGCATACACAAAATCAATAGAAGATTTATGCAAACAGGCATAGAGTTGAGAGATCATTTGAGGTAGATGACTTGGTTTTTTTGCGCCTACAACCTTATAGACAGAGTTCGTTGAAGAAAAGTGGTGCGGAAAAACTCAAGCCAAGATTCTATGGGCTATACAGGATTGTCAGGAGAGTTGGAGAGGTAGCATATGAGCTAGATTTGCCAGCAGGGAGCCGCATACATAATGTTTTTCATGTATCATGCCTCAAAAAGACATTGGGTCAGCATGTGGTTTCTTCTACAGATCTTCCACCTCTTGATGAAGAGAGCATATTGATATTGGAGCTTGATGATATTGTTGATATGAGGGAGCGCAAGTTGCGTAGCTGAGTCATCAAGGAGTATTTGGTGCGATGGAGAGGTTTGCCATTGAAGGATGCTACATGGGAAAATGAGAAGATTTTAGAGCATCCCAATCTTCGATTGCTTGAGGACAAGCAATCCCGGGAAGGGAGGACTATCATGTCCCCATTTCCGGAGTGACTTCATATGGAGTTGACGAGTAGCCCATCATCCATTCTCATAGGCTAATGTATTGGTAAGGGAATGATTTTCTAGTTTGAGCTTATTTCTATACATGGAGAATTGGAATGTTGGTTTATGTCTATACATGGAGAACCAGAATGTTTGCTCAACTAGTATGTTATTGGGTTGTTTGGAAAATGCAATATTGAAATTGTATTTTCAATCATTTTGATAGATTATGGGAAAATGAAATCTTTAATTGCATTTTTCCTCTAATCGAGTTTTATGGAGTTGTTGGTGGAATAAGGTGATGCAGTCGCCCATGAGGAAAATAGGTCCAAGCTAATTCCAAACGGCTATCAAGCATGATCGACTAGCATTTGAGATGGAGCTACATCGTCTGGAGTGCAATTATATTGGATCATGATTCTAAACGGCTATCTAGGAGGGCGATTATTATTAATGAGTTCATTTGCATTGTTTAGAGTGCTAACGCCTTGTGCAATGAGGCGATTCCATTGGATCATGAGCCAATGAGAAGGATCGATGCAAGCAAGAGGTATGTGAATGTTGTTTGAAGATTTTAAATGATGTATTGCTAGCCGCCGATCATGAAGAGGAAGATTTTAAATATTTGTTAACAATTGCCTATGGATCGACTAAGCACTTTGAAGGATTTTAAAATGCTAACGCCCAAGTTGTTGAGGATCGCCCAAGCCATATGGAAGGTTTTAAATGTAAAATAAAGATTTTAAATGATTGTGTGCAAGCATTTCCAACTGCCACCTATGTTAGAGGGAGTTCATTGCTAGAGGATCGATCCATATGTGAAGTAGATGCATTTCATTTAAAACAATTAAAGATTGATTTTAAATGATTGAGTTCATAGATGTAATTCATTTAAAATGATTCAGGACTCTTGTTCTTCATTGGTGGAATTCAAGCTACATTCCAAAATGTCAAAGAAGAGGAACACCTATCCTTGGAGAGGATAAATAGAGCTCTTGAAGATCAATTCGGGACTATTGATGATTTGGTATGTTTTCTATGTCTTTTGTTTTAGCTGAGATTTCGATTTTCAGTTTATTTGCAAGGAGATGACCCCATATCCTTGTGTGAAATGTTATCATTCAAATTTCACCATTAGCACTGAATTTGCAGGTTTTGTGGATCATTTGGAGTGAATTGGATATTATTGGAACCGTTGGTCATTGTGGAGTTGAGCCAAGGTAGTGGATTTGACAAAAATAAGGATTTTGGTGAAGATTTGATATGAATTTGAGTTCTGATTTTTATGACAGCCAACTGGGTATTTCATTTCAGGGTTCATATGCATGATTTGATTGAAGATCTTGATAATTGAAGACCTTGGAAACATCATAGAGGCTGAATATTGCATTGAGGAGTCAATCGCTTGGCTAAGGAAGAGCATTTTGTCATAGTTTTGGCTTCTACTACATTTCTGGGCATAGATACATTTTATATTAGTCATAGCAGCAGTAGATATATTGTTATCAGTCCATTATTTTCTTTCATATAAGGCTGCAACAGTGACATATGGTCTCATTAATCATTTACCATTGATAGTGCTTGATATTCTAGGGTTTGGAGAACAATTGGATGTTATTTTCATGATGTATTCAAGTCTGATATGACTGATACAGTGACTGAAATTTCATGACAACAGTATGTTATTTGATGTTATTTCATTTCAAATCAATGAAGATGCAAAAGGTTTGATGGCTTTCATATATGTTGATGTATTTTGATGTTTTACATTGATTGGTACAAGAAATCTTATCTAAAATTTGAGAAGATATTTCAGTCATTTGTAGCAGGGTCTTTACAGTTCAGAGGTGCTTCCAAATTGGTGATCTTGTCCTTATGTAGAACTCTAGGTTAGAGGACAAGGGCAAGCATGGAAAGTTTGAAGCTTTATGGGTTGGTCCATAACAGATCATGGAAAGGTCCAACCAAGATAGAATCTACCTCATGAGCCTAGATGGAGAAGTGGTGGAGCTACCAATTCATGGCCAGCATCTGAAGCACTATTTCTCGAGTAGTGAGGTACCCTTTTTTGACTTGTATATTTTTCTCTTTTGGGTTATGCCTTGTGTAAATATGTTTGTGTGCTTTGCCAGTACCTGTTTTGTGGTCTGCCCCCAGGGATTCTTCTAGATTTTCACTGTGCTTGTTTGACACACGTCGGCAATAGCACCAAAATGTCAATTCCAAAAATAGCTAATTCAAAACCCTAGAGTGTTTTCTAATCTCCTAGGCCAAGGGAGTCATCAAGGAGGTAGAAAAGGGGCTCATCAATAGGAAGAGGATGATTAAGGGCCAAGTGATAGGAGTGGGTAATCTCTTCTCTTCAAGCTCAACTAAACTTAGGAAGGTGTTCCTAGAGGTATCCCTAATATGAAATGATAACACAACAGTAGTACCCAGATTGTATTTTTGATCCCAAAGATTGTAACTAGATCAAAAGCTAACGTACTACATGATTAACCTCCTATGAAGTTGATAATGACATTGTTACAACAATGCAAGATGCAGGTATGCATATTTGGTCCAATAAGGTTGAAGTTTGACAAGTTTAGAAAAGATGTACCCTAGTTAAAATGCAAAACCAAATGATGCATAAAAACTAAGACCTATTCCTAGTCTACAGTTGAAAGATGTTCATTTTAAAGGGTTTTGGGTGATCAAACATTTCCCAGACCAGTGCTTATCTAGTTGGCTACAGAGTCCCTAGTTTCTCAAAGGAAAACAACAATACAAAAAGTATGAATGCCTTTCTAAATACTAAGGATAGGCGTGGTCTGGGAAATGCTTGATCACCCACAACCCTTTAAAATTAACATCTTTCAACTATGGAATAAGAATAGGTCCTAATTTGTATGCATCATTTGGTTCTGCATTTTAACTAGGGTACATCTTTTCTAAACTTGTCAAGCTTCAACCTTATTGTACCAAATATGCATACTTGTATCTTGCATTGCTATAACAATGCCATTATCAATTTCATAAGAGGTCAATCATGCAGTAGGTTAGCTTTTAATCTAGTGATAACCTTTGGGATCAAAACTACAATATGGGTACTAGTGTTGTGTTATCATTTCATATTCTTTGTGTTGCAATCAATCCCTATTGAGGGATACCTCTAGAAACACCCTCCTATGTTTAGTTGAGCTTAAAGAGAAGAGGAGATTACCCACTCCTATCACTTGGCCCTTAATCATCCTCTGCCTATTGATGAGCCCCTTTTATGTTTCCTTAATGACACCCCTAGCCTAGGAGATAAGGAAACACTATAGGGTTTTGGATTGGCTGTTTTGGCAACCAACAAATTAATTGGGTTCAAGGTTCCTTTAAAAACCTATTGGAGGAATATGATTTATAGTTATATAGTTATGCACTAAGCTTGAAAAGGAAAGTCTTGCCCACAAAATGGAAAGTTGTATTAGTCTATTGTTAAAGAGGATAACATTGAGGGAGCTTTTAAAATCTTCACGGATGAGAATTTCCCCACATGATTTTTGATGTTCAAGGTAGGAATGAAGGTAGAAGGAACCTTAACTTTTTAGTGCAATTGGAAGAGTTTGAAAATGGTACACAAGTAGAGATTCAATGCTTCTCAAAAAGAGGTGGTTTGCAAGAGAACATGATGCCTGTGATCGTACTTGGATTAATTAGAGCACTATAAAAGACTACACATTTTTTTACTTTTTAGTGTATGGTTGGTTTGTCACGTTCATCAGTAAAGTCAAGAAGAGCATGAACTATGTGAATGGACATTGAATTTCCCTGCACACCAATAACTATCCTGCATACACACATGGAAATGAATTGAGATTAGAATAGAGTTCATTATTATCATGTCTAGATTAATTATCTTTTGGATCGTTCTTTGTTGAGCATACTGCACCTTAATATGCAGCAATTGCTAATCACATTATTGGTAAACAACCTATAGTAATGGACAGTTAGAAAGGTGTCAAGGTTGATGACAAAATTCTGCACAAAAGTTGCCTTGCTTAATAACTATCTAATTAATAATTCTAGACGGGCCAAACTTATTGAAAAACACAAAAGTTGAAAAACACAAAATGTCCAGAACATATGCTACAATTGATCCACCACTTTTAAGTGTTCAATTCTTTGTTAGCAACTTATTCAGACCAAGGGGAGACATCAGTGATTTTGGGAAGTGTGAGAGCATTGGAGAGTTTGTATGGTGTTGGAACATTGCAAGAAAAGTCTTTGAAGGCCTATTTGAAAGCAATAAACCATTGTAACAGCTCATGAGGTAATGACTTGACAAGAAACAACCCCTCACTCTTCTGGATTTTTTTTCCTATTTTGGGTTTATCTAGGTCATATTGCTATTATTCTTCATGTTTGTTGTTGTTTTATGCTTTTTGCTTGTCGATACATGCTTCTTTCTACAGTTCCTTACTCCTATTAACTCTAGACTACATATAGAGACTGTTTTTCCATATTTCTGGACATGTAACAGCAACTTATGCAATCAATTTACTTTTAGAAATTATAGAATCTGTTTTGATAAATTATGTAGTGGAATTTCCACACTAATTACCAATCAATAATTGGTAAAGCTATTGTGCAGCACACATTTTTATGCATTATATCTCCTTGCTTTTGATTTTAAATGAATTAAGTTTGTAGACCCTTGATTTTTGTAGCAAACTTTTGTTCCCATAAAAATTTCCTACTAAGGTGCCGTATATTATTGCATATTTGAAATGTCAAAGTATTTTCTTACGATTTTGGCAATGCTAGGATTTATTTGGATATGAAAGACTTTTGTCAAAGAAGTTATTTTGAGGTGTATGTTATTGATATGTTTATTCATTTATTCTTTAGTATGATAATTGAATGTATGCACTATGCTTTTTATAGAATTTTTCATGTTTTAAAAATAGATATATGCCTATACATATTAGAATTCATTTCCATGCTACTTTTTGTCATACATTTATGAATAAATTAAGAATCCAATCCATTCCATTGTTGAGGATTCTTATAAAGTTATATATGTTTATTAATATTGTAGGTTGAAGATGCTATTGGTACTGCGATGGCCCAACATCGACAATTAAATCATGTTCGTGTGGATGAATCATTCCTAGGTAGATCATTGATCTTCTTTTATTGTAAATTATGATTGCAGTGGATATGAAAAATTGTCAGAAATAAATATGGATTTTTCTCCATAAAAATGACATATTCCAGGCATGGACGCTTATGCACATGAAAGAAAACCACATAGGTCTTATTGCCTATCTTCTACATATGCTTCAAGGAGGAGCTGTTTTCAACATGGGTGGGCATGTTGTAAATCTAATCAATTATTATGAGTCCCTTGTAGGAAAAGTCTCTATGCAACATGTCTCTTGTATATTATATTTATATCCTATCTAATTCACATGTATACTATTGTTGTATTCCTTCAAATAGTAAATATTCCCATGTTCTGTATTTAATATTCTGGGTTGGTAAATATCACTTTTATTGGATACAACTAGTTGAGTTGTACTTCATTTTCTTCTTATAAATAAATTGATGCCAATGTTCCTAGGGATGCATCCCCAAGGTTTTTGGGGGGTTTTGGGAATAGGAAACATCTTGGAGATAGGGGGATGACGACAAAACATCTTCACCCCATCCCTCTTTTTTAAATCTACGGACGACCTAGGGACATCCCATCAATATGAGGGACATCTTTTGAGGCATTCCACACAAAAGGAACCCTAAGGAGAGGGATATCAAGACATCCCCAACATCCTAGTGACATCCTAGGGACATCTTGATGTCCCTTGTGGGTCCCACTTAAAATTTACTAAAAAGCTCACATTTTAAGAAACAAATACCCTAAAGGGGAGGGCCCACAAGGCCTCCCAAAATTAAAAAATTACTATGTTATTCCTATTTTTGTAGTCCACTACCATTTTCTTGTTTTCATTTGCATTTTCAGAATTTTGGTTCTATAATCAAAAAGAGAGTTCAAGAAATTAAAAACTGAAGAGAGGTGGAGAAAAATGGAGGAAGGAGGAAGGAGGAAGAGGAAAAGGAGGAAGAAGGTATGTAACATCATAAAATGTTCTTGGTCTTTTAATTTTTTGTTTGTTTTTGTTTTGCTTAGAAATGTCAAATACTTGCCCATAGCTGCAAATGCTTTCATGTTTTGTTTTCAAAGCTTCAAAGCTGTTGTTACAAACTTAAATACCTTATTTTAAAGTTTTTCAAACCTCCAAACCTTACAAAATTTATAAATTTTAATTTGTTCAAACCTTCAAACCTTGTTTTTTTAACTTGTCAAACCTGCAAAGCTATTGTTTTTATTGTTTATGGATTGCAAAATTTGGAAAATTTTGTTATTTTTTGTTGTATATCTTTTCAAGGTCAAGATGAGTTAATATAGTGGCAATGACAACCTTGATTTGGATGATGAATTTGAGTGAATTGTAGAGAATCAGTTAAGGTTAAGCAAACCCTAGCCATAGGCATGGGTAATTCAATTGGGAATGCATTGCAAACAAATTTTCCCTCTCAATTGTTCGCACCATATGCCAAAGGCCTATTTACCAAGAAACCCCCTTTGCGTCAATTTGCAACATTACTTGACACTAATAGGGCAACCAATTCTGGTGGGAGTAGTTATTGGAAATGTAACATTTTACCAGAGGACTAAAAGGGCAACATTACAAGGGTTAATGCACATTGTTTACATACCCCTAGTAAAAGGGTTGGCCCTTGTACCAAACTCACTTGAGAGAGGGTTGTGTTGGGACTCCTATTTTCAAGCCTCGTATTTGCAACATCATGCCAAATTCATCAAAATTTTCCTATGGAGTTCCTATGTATTCACCCTGTTTTGTGTGGCTGGTGCTGTCCTGTAAGATCCCTAACTAGATCTGCCCTAAAATTTCTGATTTTTATTTTTGTCAAACCCCCAGGCATGAAGTCTGATTTTTCTGTTTCTGAATTGTAAATGGTTTTGGACAGCAAATATATGTATGTCAATTGCTCAAAAATAAATGTCATTCATGAACCTTTGTGAAAATAACATCAACCATATATTCTACCACATAATATGACCATTCTAATGCAAACAAATGACATAAAGTTCTGATTTCTGAATATGATTAATTGTTGTTACAAATCAGATTGCTCAGAATTGAAATTACATCAAGTTTCAAGGCTCAAACATGCCCAAACATAACTCAGATCTCTGCTGTTCCAAAATCAGACCTTTACAATGATAACAAAGGTTTCTACATACCAAAACAATGAAGAGTGATATCTATACTTCAAACCCTAGATGGGCAATCAGATTTGGTACTTGTTGTAGCTCCAAAAGAACCCACAATCAGTTAGGGTTTCCTTCCACAAGGTGGTGCTCCATAGTGAATGATATTGGCAATGCACAATGAGGGCCGCAACTAGGGTTTTGACCTTCAACGCTCCTCAAAGTCTGAATTTCGGCTCCTCATTGTAATATCCCAAATGGGATATTTTGCTATAAATCTGATTCTATGCTTAAACCCTAATTCTGATTTCTGATTTTATACTTTCAGCAGTCTAATATTTCAAGAAACACCATAAATATCATATCAAAACATCAAAGGAACATTACATATGAATTCACCAAGCATGAGGAATAGATTTCATCATGAAATACACAATTGCCACCATGATAACAACTCACAAATGAAGGAATCCAATCTGCTGTTATTAACTGAATATATGCAGTTCAAAATGATAAACAATTGACTAGGGCAAACAGCCTCGAGTCACAAATTACATAGCAAAGTATCTACCATCAATTTACATACCAAATATGCCAATATATGCCCTAGAAGGATGGCGAATGAGGTCTGCCCTAACTGCTGTAATAAATCTGCTATGCTCAAACCCTAGATCAGCATTAAGCCCTTTACCAAACCATCTCAAAACATGGCGCTCTCCTCTAATGCAGGCGCTCCAAAGCTTGGGCTGACTTCTCCACAAAGATAAGCAATATCACACCAAAGAAGAGCCTGAAAATGATCTCCAAATCAGATATAAAATTCTGCTCCACAATCCATGAAGTGCAAGTGAACTCCCGTTATGGAATCCTCCAAGAGAAGAAGCTAGGGTTTCGTCCAACTCCTCCTAAGGCTTGAGATTTTCGCCTCAAACCTTCTTATAAGATAAACTCCCAAAGTTGATTGAATGAATGATGAATTGATGCTTTTCAAATGCCAATCGACCATGTATATATATACAACTTTACCTCCTTTCACATAGGGCTGACTGTCATTTCCCCATTTTTGAAGTAACTTAAAAATGTTTTAATTGTAAATTAATTTTATAAAGTATTTTTATTTGCTTTATAAAATTAATATTTTATTTTAAGTTACTTAAGTCGGTATTAAAACACTTTATAAATTAAAGTGTTATTGTACACACACATTTAAAAAGTGCAAGTGCAAGCATTTAATATTGTTAAGTGTGACTGTGTACAAATAAACTTGCATTTAATAAAATTAGGCTGGGCCTAATTGATGTAAAGGCTTTAAAAGAAGGCCTGAGAGTCATTGTTATGTATGTTCTAGATGTTTTTTAGATGCTTATGTCTTGTTTTTTTCTGATTGAGTCTATGACTTGTATTTTGTATCCAGTCAATGTCAAAGAAAGGTTTCTTTGCATTTGCTGAATAGTTGGGGTGAAATCATCTCAGATTTCACAGTTGGGCTTCAAGGTCATTTTCCTGGGTTTTCGATATTTGGTCGGAGACCATTTTGTCGATTTCATTGAAGATCTTTGTAAGATTTCAGAATAATGTTTATGAGCTTGCTGGGCTAAAATTATAAAATTCTCTGATTGATTTTATATGTGTAGCTCTTACATAAAGAAGTTGTTTGTATTTTGTCTAATTAATATTGTTGGCTATTGAGTAGACAAACCCTGACAAGCGTGGGTCCCTCATTACGCAACAAGAAGAAGTTTGTAAATGATGTTATAATATCTGCCGAATATTAGAAGAATTTATATTTGCTGAAGGCATTTAAGGAGATAAAATTACAGGTTTTAAGTTTATATATATATATATTGCTGCTTAATTGGGAGACAAAGTCTGACGACTCAGCTCAGTCAGCAAATACCCTGTTTTAATATTGTTTCAATCAGTTTCGGGAGTCTTCTAATTGCAAATGAAGAGAGTCTTTGTGTTTTAGATTTTATTTGAAGCAATTAGTGGAATGGTGGGTCCCAAGTTCCACTGAGAAATAAAAGCTATTTACAATTGTGTTTAAAATTGAAGACAAGGTAATCATGAGTCCTATTTCTAAACCATTGCCTTGAAGACTATATGCAGTTTATAAGTCAGCCACATCTATGAAGCTTGAATGGATTGTGGGCCACGCGGGTAAGGAAAGTGTATTTCCTAAAGGGAATCGTGGAAATCATACCTAGCCTGCCACATATGAACAATGCATCATTAAGGACCAGCGATCACATATTGAAGAGGAGTTGTATGCATAGGAGGTTGATCAATATTGATAATAACAAACCATCTTTGGAGGTGGCGATTCTATTGGGAAACATCATTGGGTGCAGCGATCTGCTTACTGTGACAGCTACCATATTGTGGAGAGGCAGCGAATACTCTTGATATCAACATCCAAAGCCAACAGACTTGAACGCTAATTCTCATAAGGAATTCGATCTGCATATTCACTTTGTATTCTAGATCAGCGAGTTCTGCCAGCATCAGCGAACAACTTAAGGGGATACTTTTCTTTGTATTTGGTCTTCAACTGGTATGTTGAATTGATATTTCATCTCTGAATTTACACAGCAGCTTACACTCTTGTGATGATTGTTACCAGCTATATTTGTTGAAGTTATCCATGAACTGTATATGCTGATATATAACAGCAAAAGCTGGGCTAGTCTCATAATCCAGTGCTATCATTGTAACTAGTAATCCTAATTGGAAGCTGCCATTGAATTATCTATTCATATCTTTAATTTGAATAGATATAATATTCTCCCATCAGCATATTAGAGCTTGGTTGTTCTATGATTTGATATGTCCACGTGAAGTGAAAAAAATATCAGACCTAGGGTTTTGAGTAAAAAATTGAAGTGCAGAAAACTAGGATAGGATTTGAAAGATAAAATCAGAAAAAATTGTTAAACCCTAGTTCGGGATATTACAGTGGTATCAGAGCCTTCGTCCTGCCAGCCTGAGGGTTTTTGTTGGTTTCAGCAGACTAACAAGTGCAAAATGGTTAGATTATCAGATAGTTGCAGGAAAGAAACAGAAAAAATTTGGGCTGATCACAGACGACAATCAAAGGAGTTTTCAGATTATATGTCAAAAAGTTTGATGTCTCTCCAAAAGATAGTGGAAAGCAAATCATTTGCTAAGGAATTTTGTAGAAGATTCTATGGTGAGTTTGATGAGCATGCAGGTGATTCACTTCGAAATGATTGCAAAAATGAAGAGCTGACACTTCATGATGATTGCAAGTTTGACGAAGAAGATGTACAAGACAGATCATCTAAGGTAGATGAAGGTGTGGTTTCTCATGATGAGACTAACATTGTTGTTTCATCTCGTTTTCATGTTGATGATAAGGAGACACACATTGAATCAGCATTTGATGAAGAAAACACAATAGAATGACATGATGTCATTACTGATTTGTTTGAAAACAGCAGCATGATGACTCATTATTCTAATGAGATGGCAGATTTTGATCATGGAGAGGTCAATGATTTGACATCACCTATTGATGGCAACCATATGTCCAATGATAGACATGGAGATATTGATGGTAAGAAGGCTGATTTTGTATAGTTTGCTAAAGAAGAGGTAAAGAGATGTGAAAAGATGAATGAAGAATGGATGAAAAGAGCCAAGGAGGCCAAGATGGTGGCTGCCAATGCAAAAGAAACATCTTCAAGAAGTCCAAGGAAAGATCAATCTCATCAATATTGCAACACAAGAAAGGATTGACTACATTAGCAGTCTCTTCATTCCAAGGGAAGATGAATCAGGAAATAACAATTGTTCCAATGATGGAGATAATGAGGTTGATAAGACTTCTTATTTGGAGGAGATCCCAAACATGAAAGAAATGGATGATATGCAAGTATGTGATAATGAAGGTAAATCAGATTTGTAGGATATAATGGTTTCCATTGAAGAGGATCAACCTATTCTTGAGGTGACACAACATCATTTTGATGATGTTCTCTTATTGGAGCATGTGAATGGCTTGATTATTCCATGGTTTGATCACTACTATTTATTGTTGACTAGTGAAGCATGTGGTTTCAGTTTTGGAACAGCAACATATGAAAGAGTTTATCATGATGGGAATCCATATTTTCTTGTTAGCAATTGGTTTCATGATGATTCCCTATCTTCATGCATTGAAGATGATACTTGGCATATCACTTGGAATGATATTTTCAGTTTGTATACTATTGTTTTGATTTATGACAGTTTGGATACATTTGTGTTTCCGACAGCGGAAGCGGTCCCAGGATCTTCTTCGTCAGCAACATTGAGGAGATGCGGTTGAGCATGTTTGAGGAGCCTCGCTGGATTTGGGATCCAGGCATTGATTGAGTTCAATTTTTCTTCCCATTGCTTGGGGACAAGCAATGTCAGGAAGGGAGAGCTATCATGTCCCCATTTTTGAAGTAACTTAAAAATGTTTTAATTGTAAATTAATTTTATAAAGTATTTTTATTTGCTTTATAAAATTAATATTTTATTTTAAGTTACTTAAGTCGGTATTAAAACACTTTATAAATTAAAGTGTTATTGTACACACACATTTAAAAAGTGCAAGTGCAAGCATTTAATATTGTTAAGTGTGACTGTGTACACATAAACTTGCATTTAATAAAATTAGGTTGGGCCTAATTGATGTAAGGACTTTAAAAAAATGTCTGAGAGTCATTGTTATGTATGTTCTAGATGTTTTTCAGATGCTTATGTCTTGGTTTTTTCTGATTGAGTCTATGACTTGTGTTTTGTATCCAGTCAATGTCAAAGAGAGGTTTCTTTGCATTTGCTGAATAGTTGGGGTGAAATCATCTCAGATTTCACAGTTGGGCTTCAAGGTCATTTTCCTGGGTTTTCGATATTTGGTCGGAGACCATTTTGTCGATTTCATTGAAGATCTTTGTAAGATTTCAGAATAATGGTTATGAGCTTGCTGGGCTAAAATTATAAAATTTTCTGATTGATTTTATGTGTAGCTCTTACATAAAGAAGTTGTTTGTATTTTGTCTGATTAATATTGTTGGCTATTGAGTAGACAAACCTGACAAGCATGGGTCCCTCATTACACAGCAAGAAGAAGTTTGTAAATGGTGTTATAATATCTGGCGAATATTAGAAGAATTTGTATTTGCTGAAGGCTTTGCGTTTAAGGAGATAAAATTACAGGTTTTAAGTTTATATATATATATTGCTGCTTAATTGGGGAACAAAGTCTGATGACTCAGCTCAGTCAGCAAATACCCTGTTTTAATATTGTTTCAATCAATTTCGGGAGTCTTCTAATTGCAAATGAAGAGAGTCTTTGTGTTTTAGATTTTATTTGAAGCAATTAGTGGAACGGTGGGTCCCAAGTTCCACTCAGAAATAAAAGCTATTTACAATTGTGTTTAAAACTAAAGACAAGGTAATCATGAGTCCTATTTATAAACCATTGCCTTGAAGACTATATGCAGTTTATAAGTCAGCCACATCTATGAAGCTTGTATGGATTGTGGGCCACGCGGGTAAGGAAAGTGTATTTCCTAAAGGGAATCGTGGAAATCATACCTAGCCTACCGCATATGAACAATGCATCATTAAGGACCAGCGATCACATATTGAAGAGGAGTTGTGTGCATAGGAGGTTGATCGATATATTGATAATAACAAACCATCTTTGGAGGTGGCGATTCTATTGGGAAACATCATTGGGTGCAGCGCTCTGCTTACTGTGACAGCTACCATACTGTGGAGAGGCAGCGAATACTCTTGATATCAGCATTCAAAGCCAACAGACTTGAACGCTAATTCTCATAAGGAATTCGATCTGCATATTCACTTTGTATTCTAGATCAGCGAGTTCTGTCAGCATCAGCGAACAACTTAAGGAGATACTTTTCTTTGTATTTGGTCTTCAACTGGTATGTTGAATTGATATTTCATCTCTGAATTTACACAGCAGCTTACACTCTTGTGATGATTGTTACCAGCTATATTTGTTGAAGTTATCCATGAATTGTATATGCTGATATATAACAGCAAAAGTTGGGCTAGTCTCATAATCCAGTGCTATCATTGTAACTAGTAATCCTAATTGGAAGCTGCCATTGAATTATCTATTCATATCTTTAATTTGAATAGATATAATATTCTCCCATCAGCATATTAGAGCTTGGTTGTTCTATGATTTGATATGTCCACGTGAAGTGAAAAAAAATATCAGACCTAGGGTTTTGAGTAAAAAATTGAAGTGCAAAAAACTAGGACAGGATTTGAAAGATAAAATCAGAAAAAATTGTTAAACCCTAGTTCGGGATATTACACTGACCTAGGCCTTTTAATGTTATGTTTGGAATATGATTTTCCCTCCCAGAGGCCGACCTAGGCGCCCAACTCCCTAGGGCCGACCTAGACAGGATAGAGGCCTTTATTAATATGAGTGCCCAAATCAAATTAAAGATATGATTTGATCATTATGTTATTTCTCCTTCCAATGCTATCATAAGTATGAAGAATATTATATTCTATTTCTCCATTAGGCACCAATCATCGTGATGGTATGTAGAGTGCAACCTCGAGCTCGTCCATCTCTAGGCATGAAGAACATATTATATCACTTATCCAAACATCCAAGTGGCATCCATATGAAACAATATCATTTCTCGGCAAGATTATGACAAAACCCCATATCTCATAACATATCTCCATATGAGTAGCTCTCCCAAGTGATTCGTTCCAAGGCAGATAAACCTCCAAAAATCCCAGAGTGAAGTGATAAGCCCACATCATCTCTAATGGCGACCATTCCCAGAATGGGGACATTGCCAAAATTGTATTTGGCCACAAATCTCACAATTTTGGCCCTAGGTCTTCTCCACACCAATCTGCAGAAATAAATGTCTTTGTAGAATCCTCTCCTCCAAATCGCCAATGAAGTGCAATTGTGAACTCCGTAATGAATCCACTTCAAGATGGAATTGGGTTTTCATCCAATCCACCAATATTCCTAAGGGTTTTCGTCCTTGGAATATGCTGAACCTAAGTTTCAGCCAACAAGAGAAAATCTCCAATGCAAATGACAAGATGAGAATGATTGAAATGACTTTCTTTTTGTTCCTTTTATAGCCACCAATCAAAACTCCACCTTGGCCGACCTCCTTTTGGCAATTCACTTTATTTTATTTTATTTTCTCTATCAATTGACTCACTTTTATAATAAAGTCATTTTATAGGTCCAGCTTAATTATATATAAATAATCCAAAATTGAATTAGGATTACTTAATATTTAATTAATTAGATTATTCTCTTGCAACTCCCAACTTAGCCTACGGGATTAAAATAGGCTAGCCGACTCTGTTGGGTGATCACTTGAAAAAAGGGGACATTACATGTCCCCTGAAATCCCTAAAAATTTGGTTGAGTCTGAAATTTGTGAGATCCTCCAAATTCTAGAATCTATAGTTTAGCTCTTATGGATCTGAAACCACGCTCAAATATTTTGACAGTATATACATAAAATATAACTTAAAGTATAAGAAAGTAAATGTAAATGTTATATTTTATGTATATACCTACGGGGACTTTGCAAAAAATCCTAAAAAATCCAAGAATTCTAGGACATTGTGAAAGTTCGGACCCGTTCAAGACATTGCGAAAGTTTGGATCCCTTTAGGACATTGCAAAAATTTGGACCCCTTTTTAAAATTATGGGGCTTTCCCATGGGTCGGGACGTATCCCTGTACCCCTTGATTCCCCGCCCCCTCTTCTACTTCGCTTTCTCCTTGTCCTTCTCTCTGGCGGAACTTCCATGTGGTTCAGGATATCCTAACCCCCCTTCCTGGCCCGCTTTGTGCTAAAGGATTTATCATATTTCACAGGTTTTGGGATATTTGCTTGCAAGAAGAGTTCTTTGCTAAATTTGTGTGATTTGCTTTGCAAATACAAATTTAGAGTTTGTGTAAAGATTTTGTTGAAGATATTGTTGGTTTCATTGAAGATAGTGATGAAGTTTTGCTAGGGTTTACACCCTATTTCCATGCCTAGCAGGTTTGAGCATATATTGGAAGAAGCACTCCATTTGGGAAGCCATTTATTTAATTAATGCCTATTCTACACTAGCCGCAACTTTTCCTAATAGCCGTAGCTTCATCTAAGGGTCTCTAACTAATATCAAAGTTGCTGTAGCATTTTTCAAAGGATTCGTAACCTATCTATTGGAGAGCGCAGCCTAAGACAAAGACTTGTTTAATTTTCAAAGGTGCGTTTATTGGAAGTTTGGTTTCATGAGTGTGGGTTGCGTGGTAATTGGAGGTGATACGTGGGGAGTTTGGTGTAATGAAACAACTTGCACAATATCTGAATATAATAGTAATATGCTGAAAATACTTGAGAATAATATGCCACTTCGAGGGGGCAACCTCCTAATCCACTTCGAGGGGGATACCTCCAATAGTCTTCAATGAGAACACAATACTCAATATGATGATCCAATAAGACTCACTACCCCTATATATACCTATTTATGCCTAGGATATCACCCAGGCCGACCTAGATAGCCCTATAGAAGCCTTAGGCCGACCTAAACAACTAAATACCAAAATACTAATGATAATATGACTTAATTAAGAGTTAAGATAGCCACAAGCCGACTATTCATAACCATATACGCTATGGAAGTAAGGGCATAACATGCCCCCCACCTTTACAAAAGCGTTGTCCTCAACGCTGAAGAATTGTGGTAGTTTCTTCATATAATCTTCATCATCCCATGTGGTAACTTCAACTAGAAAATATTTCCTTATAATGAGGTAACTTGGAACTGTTGGTGTTCTCAGCTTCTTCATGCATGTCTGGAAAATTAACTTCAGCTCCAAGATGTGTCTTCCCTTTGCATCTAGCTCTTGATAGTAATGAACCTTTTGATGTGCCATAGAGGAAGAGGTAAGGAATAGTACATGGTACCCTTGCATTGGTTGAATAGCTTGATTAGGAACTTCTTCTTCTTCTTCTTCTTGGTTGTTTGAGACCTCCTTTCTTGGTTCCTTCATAAAGGCACTTAACATGCTTCGTATGTCTGATATATCTCCTCTTAGGCCACACATCTCCAATTTGATTGAGGAAATGTCTTCCTTGACCTTACTTCCTCATTGGGATTAATATCCTCTATTGTTTCCCCATCCCAATCAGGGGATTTCCCCGGTGTGACAACATTCTTTTTGCCTCTTGTTGCAAGCCTCGTTATGATGGAAACCAATATTTTTGAAATAAATCACACAAATGAAATGTAAATTCTCTAAAAATTTTACTGTAACTTACTACAGCCAAGATACCACTTACCTAGAAAAAACCCCAAAAAATAAGAAAATTTGCAGCCTTGAGAGCAAATTTGTTGGAAACCCTAATTTTGCAATAACTCGCTTATTTTTGCTTCAATTTCTCCAAGCTTTGGATTGTAGGCTCCTCTATTATGTCTTCAAAAACCCAATACAAATTATGCTCCAATTCAGCCGGATGTGTGAGATATGTAGATCTCAAATAAATTGTGTAGAAATCGTAATTCTGCAATAATTCGCTCAAAGCTGCTCCAATTCCTCTGAAATCTGGACTATAGCTTCTTTAATATGGTCTTCCAAAACCCTTTAAAAATCTTTAAAACATTCACTAAAAATCTGAAAGTTATGCTCTTCCCAAAATCGCCTCCAATATTGAAAAAAAACCTTGCCTCTACGGTGTCAAGATCATGCTCTGATACCACTTGTAATGAAACAGCTTGCACAATATCTGAATATACTAGTAATATGCTGAAAATACTTGATAATATTATGCCACTTCGAGGAGGCAACCTCCTAATCCACTTCAAGGGGGATACCTCCAATAGTCTTCAATGAGAACACAATACTCAATATGATGATCCAGTAAGACTCACTACCCCTATATATACCTATTTATGCCTAGGATATCACCCAGGCCGACCTAGATAGCCCTATAGAAGCCTTAGGCCGACCTAAACAACTAAATACCAATATACTAATGATAATATGACTTAATTAAGAGTTAAGATAGCCACAAGCCGACTATTCATAACCATATACACTATGGAAGTAAGGGCATAACATTTGGAGTTGAGGTGATACTACAATCAAAAAGATTTTGCATCCTTGGTGCTAGACACCTCTTATAGGAGGTATTTTGAGTTTTGCTGGGGAAGAGTTAAGGAAATAAGGAAGTTTGGTGGGATGCAACTGTTTAGGAGCCATTTTGAACATCATTATAGTGGCCGCCCTGTTTGAAAGAGATTTCTGTTACAGCAGCAAACAACAAGTTCAAATCTGCTACTGTAGAGCCCTATTCCTCATACTTCTTATGCAATTTGACAACAATAAAGGTCAGAATTTTTGGGCCTATATATATTTCTGTATTTCTGGGTTATGTTCAGCATATTGTATTGCTTCATATGTGTTAATGAATAGCAGCAAACTGTTTGACAAAATGTCCACTATCTATCTTTGTATTTGAAATGCAATGTTGAATGACTTATGTTCTAAATCTCAAAACAAGCTGTTCTATGATACATATATTCAGAAAATTCTATTTCATAAGTATCTTGCAAAGTGTTTGACGAAATTCCAACATAAGGAAAATCCTGTCGGCATGTGCGTCCAGCACTCCCCATGATGTTTTGTGACATGGACTAACCGCCTCTCGTGGATCATAACTTTGGTGATTGTAGCGGAGATTAATGCCTGTGGGTTTTGGTCTAACAGCAATCGTAGTCCAACAAATTGGTATTAGAGCCAATGGTCTTGAGTTCGAAACTCCTCGGATAATGTTGGGGGGGAGATTGTCATGTCCCCTTCTAGTTGACATTATGTCAATTAAGTAGATTGGCCTATAATAGACCCTCGTAGGCTGATGAGGTTGGATAGAGGGTCATTTGAGGGGAGTTTCTCCTTCAGTGGTCAGAGCTACGCAGGATTGGTGTTCGTTTGAAGTCTTTTGGACCCCGCATGCAGAACTTACTATTTATGGTAAGACAATGGGTGATAGAGATGGACCCCTGCGATTTTTAAAAATAAGGGTTGGTCATATGCAGAATCTTCATGCCAGTTTACAGTTCAAACGGTGTGCAAAACAGATGAGTAATAATGGCGATATTAATATTTATTTGGCTAAACTAAATATTAATAGTTTCGAGCTTATATTGTAAAGTTATAATATAATTTTATATTATAACTTAAGTCACTTAAGTGAAGGGTAAAATTATCATAGATGGGGCCAAGTGAACAATTAATTTTAAAGAAATTATTTGTGCACCATCAATAAAAGTTTCTTTTAAGAAAAATATTAAAAGTGGGAATATATCTTTTATCCCACATTGGCCAGGAAAGTGTTGAGCTCTCACAAGAAAAGAATAAAAGGAGACTTAAGAGCTCATTTTGGTATGCTCATGAAATATATATTTGATCATTGTGATTTTGAACTCTGAGAAGGGTTTACAGCTTTGCCATTGGAGAACGTAGTTCTTCTATGTGTTCATCATTTGAGCCAATGAAATACCTGGTGAATTTGATAATTCAGAGAGAATCTCATACAGAGGTTCTGATTGTGCTTCAACAATATTTATTTCAGCGTCCATCGAATTCACAAAAAATAAGGGTGAGATAAGTTGCAGCTGTGAATAGTAATTTGCTACAATGCGTTTGAATAGTGCATGTGAACAGTACCCGTGAATAGTGACGTGCTACAGTACCCGTGAATAGTGACGCGCTACAGTGCTATCGTGAATAGTGAAATGCTTCAGCAAAATCCAATAAAAATCAGGTTCCATGTTGTTGCTGCCATTATTTTTATTATAAAAAAATAATGTAATTTTCCCATCCTCTTGAGAAATAAAGATTCATTGTAGCAGTAGTTTAGTTGTTTTAAAATTTTCAGATTGTTGTAATTAGTTTTCAGTTTTATGTTATTTGCTTTTTATGTCAATAAACCCTCAAAACACAAAAAAAACAATATATCTATTCAAAACACCAAAACAAATTCCGACAGTGCATTCAGTAGCAGAACAGTATAGAGGCAAAGAACCAGTAGGGTTCCTACAGAGATTGTTGGCATGTGCATCCAACGCTCCCCGTGATGTTTCGTGACATGGACTAACCGCCTCTCGTGGATCATAACTGTAGCAATTGTAGCGAAGATTAATGCTTGTGGGTTTTGATCTAACGGCAATCGTGGTCCAACAAATCCAAGTTAGGGATTTTACAGGTGCACTTAATAAGGTCTATTGCCTTTTGAAATAGAAAGGCAGTAGCACTCATAAAGTGTCCTAACCCTTTTTTTTTAATTTTTAACTTTTCCAAATGAAATTTTGATGATGAAATGAAGCTAGGTGCCTCCTTGATATACTTTTCAAAATCAGGCCCTTGGATTTAAATTTCCTTCCAAGTATTTAAAAATATATATATATATATATATATATATATATATATATATATATATATATATATTAATTTTAAAATACTTTTTATTTTAATACTAGTGTTTAAAAAACACCTTTTATTTTAATTATAATAATATTATTAAGTTGTCCCTAAAATTAAAAATTATTGGGCCCAACTTAAAATATTAATTTATTATTGTAATCTAGAAAAGGGGACATGACAAAATTAGGCTGTACAGATTTATTTGGTTGTCTACATTTCCTATGCTGTCCATACTAGTTATTCATTGGCATTAATATCATTTTTGTTGGCCACTTCATGTGATTGCTATTTTGATGCCATCCAAGTACCTGCAAGCTGCCATACCCATATAAAAAGGGGTCCGTATAGATTATAAAGCTGGGCGATTATGATGTTGCACCATTGTTGTAGCTTCATACTGTAGATTAAGGTTAAATAATCATCAATTCAGCTAGTTGTACCTTCATTAAGGGGCCATACTATATACAAGTCTTGCAGCATTTCTTCTGATTTTTTATAGCATTTTCAATCTTTCATATTGCAGTTATTGGAGATTAATTGCATCTTGTTGCTACTGCTTATCATATGATATTATCTTCAGTTCAATTTCATTTCCAGCACTAATAGTTTGTGTTTATTTGATCTTCTGTGTGGTTTACCGCCAAAAATGTTTGAAGTAGATTTCAGTTTGTATGTCTAGAAGGCTATGTCGCCAAGACAATAGTGAATTTATTTCATTTCTAGCATTATATTCATTGTAGAACTGTGTGGCTTGCTGCCAGTAAAGTTAGTGTCCCAATTGCCGTATGCTCTCACCTTGCCAACTTTGGGATCTTGGTGAACAAAAAGTGTGAGGGTTTATGCATTTTCATCATAAAATTGTAAAAATTCAAAAAAATCAATTTGGAACATTACAGTCTTGGTAAACTAAATAGACAGTTGCTTTTGTTTGAATACTAGCAACATAAATGGCCTGAAAATACATATAGAAATGTGCATTTTATCTTAAATGTATGCAAAATGGTTGAATCCGTTTTTCTTAACATGCAGGTCTTACCCAGGAAGAGGTTGAAGACATACAATTCAAACAGGTTTGTTTTATTTTCCAAATTTATGCTTATTTTATTAAGCTGTTGAAAGCAGATGAAAACAGTGACACTATACTGAAAAAATGAATTTTGCACAGTTTCTTTAGGAAGAGTGCAAGTGAAAATTAATTATATACCTAACACAGTTCAGGGTGTTACAGGAATGTAATTATATATAAACATAATTAATCCATAGCAGTGTGTTGAGACTCTGCAAGGACTTGCAGATCCAAGTCCAGGTCATGCTCGGTAATTCTGCAGTCAAGAAACATAGACTTGGCCGAGCCTGCAAAAAAACAGAAAATCAACTTCAAATTTTCAAAAAACCATTAGAAGCATTTTTTCATATATTATATTTCTTTTTCCGCTTTTTGGTTGAGTTTTTCCCCCAAGTCTGATCCCAAGTCAATAAACAGCTTAATGAGTTTTTGCCAAGTCTGATCCATAGCATGAAGTTAGATAATGAGATAGGAGTAAGATGAGACTATTGACTTGCTATATGTGCATATGATGAGATAGGAATATTACAATAACTAAGCCGTGGAATGTAATAGTAAGATAAAAATTAAACCATGCAATGTGTTCATAAAGTTCCAGAATAGAAAAACTACATATTGCAAATATTCTTGCATTTACTGCTTTCATTATTTTGATTGGTGAATAAGGAGTTTTTCTATGAATCACACAACCTTGGGACACAAACAGAGGTCTAGTCCCCAGGTGTATGTTTTATATGTCTACCCACATGCTTTGGTACCAGCATTATCACAGACCATCCGAACTTGTGTCCAATGGTAACCACGGTGAATCGAACTTGGGTTTTCATCTTGACAATGTTCATCCTTTACCACTCAGTCACACCCACGTGATGTTAAATGTACTCTTTTAAACATAGTTTAGAAGTATAATTTTTTATTGTTCTGAGTTTACATCGGTCTATTTTCCTTTACGCTTCTATAATGCGTACCATGTAAATTTTAACTTTTTGGTATTGGAGCGTAAGGATGGATGTCTTTGAGCAATCATTGTTTTATAAGATCAAATAAAGTTATAAATAGTAGGAAAGTTCTTTCAATAGTTCGTAGAGTTAGACTCAATTGTTGCAGCAGAATCTCAAAGGCTGTTGGAATAATTTGTTGGTATGTGGTTTCACCACTGGAAACTCAGAATGTAGATGTGCTTTCTGAACAAGGAATGATTTTAGATAATGGAAAAGTCCAAGCCAAGCCAAGATCACGATAGAATTAGTAATTGGGAGGGTATTGATGTTAAAGTTCTTTTCTGGATTTTTTAAAATCTGAGTGATAACATGCATGCGAACAATCCATAAATATGAAAAGAAACTCAGGATACATTGACTGATATGTATGGATCAAAATATGTAACTAGTAAATGGTTTTTTCAAAGAAAGCCTTTTCAAGAAGCTCAGAGCATGGAAAATACAAGCAATTGGCACATGTGGAGCACCTATTGTGGAAGAGGATACTTTTATAGAACTTTTTGGAACTCTGCCTGAATATGAAGAATTAAATGCTGAAAGAACGGCAAGCAAAGAAAACAAAAAACTCAGAAAATGGAAAGAGAGAGGCTTGCTGTGCTATTATTCAATTCAATGTACTTTCTATGCTATTAACACGTAACTATTATGTTAACCATTCTAACAAACGAAACATTTGGAATTTAGTCTTATTTAGACTTGGATAAGGTTATTTTTGCATTACTAAAAGAATAGGGAAGGCACAAGATTGGGTCTAGAGGTTTGAGCAGCTCTTTTTTGTAACAAAGGCAACACAACGAAGAAGAATAGTCTATTTTCCAGCAGCAGGAAAAATCAAGTCCTTCTCGGCATAGTCAAGAAACAGAGAAAAGAAAATAAGGAAGCATTTTCACTGTGATGTTAGAAGGCATTAGAAATTGAACATATGAAATGGCTTGATGACATAAAGAAAAGGAAAGCTCGGGCTAACTCAGCTTCCCATAAAAACAAGGAGAATTTCTTTGCAATAGTTACAAATTCCATGCTTTCATGAGTTTGATACTTGGACACAATGGCTTCTCAACATATGAGACCAGAAAGGAATCTGTTTATCACATAAACCAGTTCCAAAATGTAGAAATGTTATTCATGGAGATGATAGTAAATATGAAATAGTTGGGCAAGGACATGTCCCAATGAAGACTTAAGATCGTGCATATAAGTTAGTTTATAAGGTGTTATTTGTACCTAATTTGGTTAGGAATCTATTAATAATTAGTAAAATTGCAAATGGCAGATTGTTATTCAGTTTAGTTCTAATGAATTTCTCATATATTGATGGTAGGGTTTCTAAAGGGATTGACGAAGGAAAATGACAAACCACATGCACAAGTGCCATTATCAACACTAGGCGCTACAAATGGATTACCAAAGCAGTTATGTAGCATTATAGATATGGACATGTAAATGCACAATCACTTGAACCATAGTTCCAAAAATCATGATGCAGGAAAACTCGATAGGCCCAAATTTGACTCTGACTTAGCAACTCGGCAACTTAAAAAATACTTAAATTGTTTAAAAAAATAAAAATTTATACAAAATACAATTACACAATGTATCAAATGAGCCTATAAAATGTTTGGAAAGTGTTATCAATTAGATTTGAATACAAGAAGAGTACAATATCCCATCATCATGTGAATACAACAGCCAATAAATGTGATGTATTATGATGATTGAAAATCGTCGTCACAAAATACAATTTCAAGCAAGTCACAACAATTTATAATTTTCTCTTCCCAATATACGTCCTAGAAGTCCTACTTCTTGTAGTTGGATACAACTCTGCCCTTATACTACAACAACTCCCATATCAATGTCTTGGTTACTTCACTTAGTCATACAAACTATGAAGTGCCCTTAATTTTATCAATTGAACTAATTTCAACATATTTTCATGATGCAATTGGAACCAAAGAATGCACCTCCCTTTGTCTCTTTAGGCCTTACCTATTTTAGTATTTTGTTATTTAACTTTGATCCTCAATTATATTCAATCCCTTATTTCTTCATTTAGACACTGGTTTGTGGGTACAAAACATGAAATGGTAGATGATGGTTTAGAAGAACAAGCTTGGATTTTAGTGACTAGAAACTGGGCATATAACAAGGTCCACCCTCTCTGGTCACACTATTTTCTTTGTAGCCCCTTGAATCCTCTAATTTATCCATCATATGGAAAGCATCCACAACCTTTACCATTTGGTATCTCTGGGTACAAAGGAATGCTATGATTTTCCAGGAGCTTGAAAAACTAATGGACTGAATGTGTTTGACTATCGACGTCGTCATCTAATGAAGAGGAGAATGTACAACCAAATGGAAAGAATGCAAGCTTATATATGGGGAAATGTAAGATTGCTAATTAGTGGAGTCTTGTTAAGCTTCCCCCTAATAAAGGTCCTCGTAGCAAAGTTTCACCAAGATTTCTTACGAGTTAAAAAGTGCCCAATCTGAATTTTGAGAAACTTAATTTCAATGAGGTGGAAAAAGATTACCTAGTCATGAAAGGCATGGGTGGGAATCATTTGTTGCTCAAAGGTTTCCCATGTCTTAAGACTTCTCAGTTGACCTTAGAAGTGTAATAACCATGTTGAAGCTTTTGGCTTACTAGAAAGTTTGAAGTTGGCAATTTCACTTGGAACAAGAAATTGATGTTACACGGAAGCTTTGATCCCATTTGCACTTGGTCTGATTATTGCAGCCTCAAGTAATTCAGCTTCTTGCTTTCACTGGGAAGCATTCGACTCTTTGGTCTTTTAGCAGTTTATTAGTTGCCTTCGGTTCTCTTTTTCCAGTTTTATGTGTACCAATTTGTCAGTCTATTACACCTTGATGGAATTGAGCAGCAATAGACAAGATGATCTACAGATCATCAACACAATGCAAATAATATGGAAGACCCAAAGCCTTCTCCCTTCAATTATTTGTGAAAGGAAATTTACATTTATAAGAAAGAAATCCAAACTGAATGCAAAACTGACTTCTACCTAACTGTCAACTAATAAAAAACTGCTTTTTAACTAAACAATAACTAAACAAAATGTTCATTATTCTTTCACACCCGATGTTGTTATTGGATAGTGTTTTAGTTTTGAAAGACCGACTTCAGTCCTTTGCATATTTTTGTTCTTTGGTTGATGGCCTAAATACTAGGAAAGGGAAACAATGGCCATCAACCATTTTACTAGCTATTAAAAAAATATATGAGTATTAAAAAAAATACTTGAATTAGCTATAGTTCAATTGCTACCAAACTAGGCTTTCCATTTGATAGATTATTTACTAGCTTTTGTACCATCAGGCATGGCTGATATATTTTTGGCGAAAAGCTAAAACTCACAAAGTGGAAGATATTGCTGATGAAAGGCTTCAATACTGGATTAATCAGAATAATCAGTCACCAACATCTCGCGATGCAGTTGATGGTAATTGTGTTTCGGCTTTCATGTTAGCAGGCTTATGGCTATTTTTCCTTTCAAAATACTTTTATCGTAGCAGTTCTTTCAAGTGTGTTTGATTTTACAAACTTTGTCAAGAAATCTTTTGTTACATTGGGCTAAGATATTCTATTGCTTAATCAGTTCAGCGAGGACTGATGGAACTCCAAAAGCTAGGCATTGAGGACCAATTGTGGGAGGCTTCACGAAATTAAATCTCCTAAGAATTTAGGAATTCTAATGTTGATCATTTGAAAGCAGCAAATGTCCCAACGTGAGTTTGGCTTATAAATAAATGCATTCTTGAACTAGATTTTCTTCTATTGGTCTCCACACTTCCAAACTTCACTCATTTGCTTTGCTTTTCATTATAAGAAATAACCCTAAGATTTTTCAAATCGTGGACTCTGTCATGTGACTTGATGGTACAACCCACATTTTGATCATGAACGAAATAAACAGACGAACTCTGTAAAATAGCTCCAATGCCTTGTTTTGGAGAACCAAAATACTTCTTGGTGAAAACACACTATTCTTTTTTAACGCTAGAAATATATCACTAGATTCTAAATTGTACTCTTTTTAATTCATTCGAATCTGAGGCATAGCATGTGTTGCAAGATTGGTGAGGAAAGTTACACAAACTAGTACATCTTGATGGTTATTGCGAGGGAAGTTCGATTGCAAGAACTATACTTCTGAAAGGCTTCAGTTAGAGATTATATATTTCAAACTGTATTTTTCTATTTTTTATGTGCAAACATAAGTATTACCTATGGTAGTAGGAATGTCAAGAGACAGCATAATATATCTGTTCTTTTATGAAATCAGGGAACTGCAGTAATTTAGAGTATAGCATTGACATAAATTATTGTGCAAGAACTGCTAATTCCTAAACCTTAGGTTGCTCTTTAATCAGATTACAAATTTGCATTGAGGTTCTATTTTCATTTGCACACATTGCAGGATAAAGCCTAAAGATCCTGAAGTTCATAATTCAAAATGAAATTAAGGTGTTCAACACAAACAAATCAGAGAAATACACTAAAATCTGGAGTAACATTCTTACATGTCTTGACAATGTATTCTCGAAGGATGTCAAATCCCTGATTCATCTTTAAATGAGTATACATTGTTAGTGTTTTCATTTTTTCTTATTTCTTAAATCCAGGGAAAAGAGGAGTATGACACACTGCAGTTTTTTTATACTTTTATATGGAAAATTTTTGCATGCTTTGTATTCTTCGCAACTGTACAAATATCAAAATATTCTATGTTCAAATCCCTGTTGCAACTAGCGTTGGAACAACAAAAAACTAGGGAACACAAGGATATGTTCAGGGTCTTGATTCAATTCAAAATTTGGGCATATGATGAAGTCAATTGTTAACTAACAAAGAAATGACAAAAGCAGTAGTTAATTTAGTTGGAAACAAATAAACTAAAATGTTTACGGATATATTTTTTTTAAATATCCTAGAAGACTTAGAAATGCTTGTAAAATTGCAAGGGCCATGAGAAGCAAATGATTGTAGAATTACAAGGACTATGTGAAGCATGGTATGGTTCCGATTTTTTTTGGGTATGTCTTAAATGATATTTCTCGATTTATGAATGGTTTTTGGGACTTTTGACAGAGCCAAAACCCACTCAAGTAGGGCAAACCCTTTTGTTGTGTGTGCAGAGGTGAGTGCTTTGGGTTTGTAGCATTCATAAGAGGAAAGGAACCGTTCGATTTTGTTGGGGTTTAGAGGATGATCCAGGTTAGTGAGATTGCATTCGAGCTCAACCATTGGGCAAGCATTCACCGGGAATGGCAAACAAGGGTGGCTGGTTGCACTTTCCTAGTAGTCAGGATAGTAACCTAGAAAAGTGTAAGGAACGAGTGTGTTTTTGACCCATAGGCATCATTAGCTGGAAGTTCCTTCCGATCCATTAGAAGTCGTTAAATTTTATTGAAGAAATGTATATCAAATTTAGTTATTTAGACAAGGTATTTAGTTGGGGAAGTTGAATGTTTCTTAATGAGCTTATTAGGGATTAAGTCTTGTTCAGTATAAGGACCTCAACACTATAAGAGATAAGGTCCGAATCCTACTACAAGTGAATTTGGTAGAATATATACCCCTCAATCTTAGCCAAAAGAAGTCGATTATTCATCAATAAGATCAAGATCGTGCTACAAGTTAATTTGGTAGAATAGATACCCCTCACTCTTAACCAAAAGAAGTCGATTATTCATATAGTTTAAACTCATACTTCCAATACCAATAAATACTAAAGATAATATAAAATTATTATAAAACTTTTCAACAAAAAAGAACCTTAACCATCTAAGTTACCATATTTCTTACTATTATCTTTTAGCTTTTTATTAGCATTAATAATTTTCTAAAAAAAATTAAATCATTTCTATTTGTCTTGATATTATGACATTATATTTATTAGTGAGGAAGAACTTGACTAGATACATTCTACCAAATGAATTCTATATTAAAACAAGAGCCACGTAGTGGCAAGTACCTGCCTTTTGTTTGTTTTAGATGTTTGTTTTGTTAAAGATCTTATCTAATGTTATGTTTTTTAAATCATTTTTATAGTGGTTAGATCAAGAAACATGTGAATGGTAGACTTTAAATTTTTAAATTACTAGAGTGCAGGCACAAAAATTTGATTAATTTGTCATAGTTTATTTATGTTGAAACAATGTACTGATTGCAAGTATGTATGTCATGCACTTTTTTTAATAAGGAGCACATTATTGGATTGGATGAATTAGTGCATTACAATCTTTTGGTTGAAAATGAGGAATATGAGTTTTATAATAGAACAAGATTATAAAAAATGAAACTCATACATTGTGGCATAATAAATGTTGGGAAGTGGTTAAGTGTTACACAATGTGATGAACAAGTTCTTCTTGCTTTCCATCTTGGTACCTGAAATTTGATTAGTATTAGTATATAATTATACGTAATTTGGAAATAACTAATTTGCTAAACTTGATGGGAATAGAAATAGTTGGACTTTAAAAAGAAATAATAATTTAATTGTGTAGATGCATAAAATATTTTACCTTTCAGTTTGTACTTTCTATGGAGGTGATGTTTGGAGCATGAACTTCTTGAATTACATTGTTCTGGTCCAACGTGAAAATTCAATTTATTTGAAACTATATGATTGTGGTCTTGTCTTTGATGTAGTCTTCATATTGTATTTCAGTAAGTGCAAGGAAGATATTGTCTAGTATATTGTTTTTAACAGTGCAAGTTAACACTTTGTTGTTGGGAGTCTTCAACATGCAATTAAGACAATGTGAGTAACTGGTTGTGCAAATTTCTCTGCATCTATTGCAATGCACTATGTAATGTCCCCTTTCTAGCTACAATGTTAGTCTATCATTGGGTTCCCGTAGACTAACAGTTTGGTTAGGGAACCATGGTGTTTTGGCCTTGGATGGGCAATTCAGAGGTGTAGATGTGGTTTGGATCCAGTTGGCAGTGTCAGTGGCAGTTTGGGGTGCCTTGTGGAGTACTTACTATTTTTAATAAGTTTGGGTTTGGTGCTGGATTGAGAGTTTCAAAGTTGGAATAGATTCGTCTCGTCGAGACCTTTCCAGCAAACTAAAGATCATGGCATTCCGACTTCGTTTTGACATTTATTTTAAAGTCTGAAGTTATATTATGTTTATTTAATGGGATTTTATAAATGTTAAGTGACTAATAAAAAGAAATATTAAATGGGGTCACTTAAGGAAACATGGGCACCCATCCCAAGGGGGGATAAAAAGTATTTTAAAAACATTAAAATCCCTCCAAAAAGCCAACGCCCAACTTGAGGGAAATAAAAGAGGAAAAAAAGAGTCATTTTGATATGCTATGTTTATGATATTTTCTTCTACTTGACTCTGCTAGGGTTTTGGATTGTGAGGGTTTGAAGGATTCGAACCAGAGGCCCTTGGAGACGAAAACCTCCCTGAGTAACGACATTCTACAGATGTGCAATACCATCCAAAGGTGCCAATAGAGGTGGATACACTCAGTGTTCACAATTGTGCTAAAATGGAGTTCGTTGGATGAGATTTCTGGGTTTCTATATTAAATTTGCAGATTGTTAGTGCTCAGATGATAACAAAGGGTTTAATGACATATCGGAGTGAGTTCGTGGAGGGTTTGTGACTGTTGCATATTCTCTTTGCTGGACGTACATAGTGACAGCAGGTCGTACCTTATTTGAGGGTTGTTTGTTGCAGTTTTTGCATATTTCACATCTTACCTTGGTCGCCCAGCCTTGAAGACATAGTGCAGGTCATATCAAAGCATTTTTGAAGAGATTTCATGGTGTTTGTTACAGATTGCACTTCCAGCCAGCCATACCATGTTGCCTGGAGGACGTGGGTCTTTGGAGACTCAATAATCACTTGATTGCAGCCTCATATCTCTACCATTTGGGGCGCCTAGGGCCTCTAGTGTTGCTAATATCTTTTGTATGCAAGTTATTTCATGTTCTTAGGAGATTCGGAGTGATTTCCATGATACCCACTTGTTGGTCCAGTCCCAGCATATGTACCAAGTTGCAAATTTGAACATGGGTATGTCATAGTAATTCATATTTGGCCTATTTGTGATCTAGGTATCTGTTAATTCCTTAATATCTGTTGTATATTTTCTAGGTTTACATTATATGCTATCTATTATATGTTCCGGCAACACACATTTGCAGGAAAACTGAAACCCCTTCTGCATCTTCTCTCTAGTCTGAAAGAACACACTCTAAAAATTAAAAATAACACTAAAAAGATTTTTTTTAAAAAGAACCAACAGGTGCGGCACATTACAGTGGTATCATAGCACAGCTCTTCCTACCATCCTGTGAGGTCAAATTCAGACATGCAGATGAAAACATGAGACATGTAGCCGGGTACTAGTAGATATTACCTCAAACGGAACAGGTCCAGAACAAATTTACAAGTTCCACAAAGAGATCCTTCTAATACATATACAGAGGTAGTAACCGCAGAGGAACAACCGGTGGTCTTTTACAGTGAAGAGGACCTTGAGGTACCCATGGCAGATCCCTTTTCAGGTGTGGTTCTAATACAGGTTGAGGAAATGGGTGACAAAGAGATTGAGGAACCCAGCTTGCGAGATATTCATAATTCATTGGCTAGGGGACAGCAGAACATAGAGAGGAGTTTCCTGAGGATGGATGAGACGATGAGAGAGTCACAGACGGAGCTGGCCCATATTCATACACAGTTGATACCTCGTGATGTGAGGAATAACAAAAACAACAACAAGGACAATAATAATAACAACAATGGGAGAAACAGGAACAACTTCAGTCCAGGAGGTGATAGACATAATGGTGATAGGCCGAATGGTGACAAGCAAAATGGTGATAGGCATAATGGGGATAGACACCGTGATAGGGAAGATGAGGGTGAAGCTTCAGTCACCAATAGGAGGGCTACCTAGTTGACAGCCAATGACAGACCTGGCATTCCTGTGTTTGCACCTAGGAACAATGTTCCTGAGCAGGAGGCCACACAGCTGGATTTTCATGAGGAGATTCTTAGAGATTGGAGAGCTTCCAGTGAGGAGTTCAGGAACGAGATGACATTTGGGGAGTATTCAGATCTAAGAATGAAACATAGACCCCGCAAAGGAAATAGACAACAAAACCAGGAGCTTTAAAAGAAAGTGAGCAAAATGACTTTGCCTTACTTTGACGGGTCAAGCAAAACCTCTACCAGAGCTTGGGTCCAGAAGTTGGACAATTACCTTCAGATCAGCCCCATGCCAGAGACTAATGCTATTACATATGTATCTCTACACTTAGAGGGCAGTGCACATAAGTGGTGGAGCAATAGTAAGGTCACCTTGGGACATGACCAAATCACATCCTATGTCGAGTTCACAGCTAGACTCATAGACAGATTTGACAAAAAGGATCCAGAACTGTAGTTCAAGGAGTTGGCTCAACTCAGATAGAGTGGATCAATGGATTCGTACATATCAGAGTTCCAAGACCTTTCAGTGATGGTCTCAAATATCTCAGAGCGTAGATTGATCATACTCTTCATTGATGGGTTGACAGATCCTCTTCGTGGTTGAATTAAGGGATTGGACCCTTCATCATTATAGAAGGCCATGAAAAAGGCTTGTGATATGGAGTCTTCTATTTGGAGAAATAAGTTTCAATCCAAGGGTTTTCAACATAGGAGAGATAAGGAGAAGAATAGAAGACACTTCCAGAGAGATTAAGGACAGCAGCATAAGAGTTCTTCTAGGTTGGATAATGATCAATTGAATGACCTCATGAGGAAGAAGCTCTATTTTCACTACAGAGAGCCTTGGGATCCTAAGCACAAGTGTGTTGCCCAAGGAAAAGACAAACAATTAGAATACTTTTCAGCAGATGAGTCCGTAGAATCAAAGACACATTTAGAGCAGCAATCAGAAGATAATGATATAGTGGTTGATGTTGCATCTAAAGTATTAGATAAGGAGGAGACAGTCCTACTTACAGCACATCTCTCAAGCATTCAAAGAGAGGGATCATTTCGGATGAGAGGAGTACTGGGTGGACAGAGAGTGATCACATTACTTGACACAGGTGCTACTCACAATTTTATAGATGAGGGCTTGGTTGCGAAGAGAGGGCTCAAGACTGAAGAGTTTGAAGGATTTAAGGTGAGGGTAGCTGATGGATTTGTACTCACCTGCACTAGGAGGATACCTAATCTCACCATATTGTTGAACAATTATACATGCCAATCAGATTTCTATGTTGTTAGCATGGGTGAGATGGATGTGGTGTTAGGCATGCGATGGTTGCATGACATTGGAGAGTTCACACTCAACTTGAGGACGATGGGGATGAAGTTTGAGGTGAATGGGATATGACATGTGCTCAGGGGCATTTCAGATGGTGGATTGAGAGTGGTTTCACTCAAGAGTATGGAGAGATTGATTCGACATGATCAGGTGCAGTGGACAGCAGAGGTGATGGTGATGCCTGCAGTATCAGAACAATAGAAATGTGAGTATCCACCTAACATACAGGCTCCTTGACTAAACACACCAAAGTGTTTAGTGACATACCACCAGGCAAACCCCCTGATAGGGGTATTGAGAACGTTATTGAGCTAGAGGAGGGTGCCAAGCCAGTGATTATTACACCTTACAGGGACCCCAAGAGATACAAGGATAAAATCGAGAAGGCTATCAAAGAACTTCTCGAGATGGGGCACATAAGGCCAAGCAAAAGTCCATTCACCTCATCAATGGTCTTGGTGAAGAAAAAAGATGGAACTCTCAGGATGTGCATTGACTATAGAGAGTTAAACAAGAAGACCATTAAGAATAGGTACCTGTTGATGATTGTTTTAAGACAGGTCAACAATAGAGTAAAAACACTAAGTTTCCCACTCTCTCTTGAATAAAGCTCTCCAAAGGCTAAACTGTATGATCCAATGAAGTAACTCCAAGGTTCCTTTTTCTTAACTTATGGTGGATAAACTCAATGATTACATGTGATCTTGTTGGTAATCACAAAGGGACTTACATTAGACTTCTTCATCATTCACTTAGCTTATTTCTCCTTTCAGTGTGGATGATTTATATACAAAGCTTCAATAATAAAGAAAAGACAAAAGATAAGGATTCAGAAAGGCTAATCTAAGGTCAATGAAGCAATGATGATGTGTGAATAGACAAACTCCTTGATAAACCTAACTCCATTTCGCTAAGGATGCATACAACTACATGGAGTTGGTGCAATCTCCTAAGGTAAACGAATGGTTTTCAAATCATGAAGGCTTATGCAAGCACCCATCGGATGGCATAGCTCCAACAAGCATCCACAATCGAACTTAAGCCAACGAAGCTCAAACTAGCTTTACACAACACTTCACCAACGATGAATGTTAAAAGCATGAGCTAGGAGTTGATCAAATATTCAGTACAACATATATAACATCAATGAGCTTCTAATCTATTTCTAATCTAATTTGAAATGTCTCTTCACTTCATCAAGATACCAGAAACCATGTTATTTCACAAGACAACACTTAAACACCAAACAAGCTCTAATGTCTTTGCATTAATCTTGAGAAATATCTACAACTTCAAGTCCTCTCAGAGAATTTCGAGTCTCTTCCTACTCTACTCTACTTGCCTACAATCTAATATCTAATCTCTAATAATATACAAATGAGGCAACAAGGCCTTTATATAGAGATCCAAAATACAACGAATTGCTAGGATCAATTCACGTAGCCAAGGGCTTAGATCATGCCATCTCCATAGGTAGTTACAACAACTTGTTATTTTTAGTACATATGAGAGGCAATGAAGGCACGCTTTCCAAGAAGATAAGATGGAATCTTTTAGAGCATCTTCCACATAGGTGTCCTCTTGGCTTCTTTCTTATTAAATGATACATTGAATGTAGTCATATGATGTGGCTGATTATGATTGGATGATGATGTGTACTTGCCATGTAGGTGCCAGCTCAGCATATTTGTGGATTTCAACTGTTAATTCAATATGCTTTTTGGACACATTCCCAACTTGTATCATCTTGTGTGAAGTCTTCAAACATAATTGCTTTGAACGAACTTGTATGTTTGGGAAGGTATCCTCAATGATCTTGCCTTGTTCATTGTAAATAGAATGTATATGATATATGTTGCTTCATTTGTCTAACTCTGTGTTTCTTGTTGTAGGATGTAGATTGATCCCTTAAGAAACTTCTTCATGTAGAGAGTAGTGTATATGATGATGATGATGCTTCCTTCATGTAAGATTCGATGATGATGATGTTTCCTTGATTCATGAATAGATGATGAAGCTTCATTTGTGATATAGAGTAGAAGACTCTTCTCAAGGACTTTTAAGGATGAATGTCTTAAAGTATGCTTCATGGAGTAAGACACCTCTCGGAGACTTGAAGATTTGGGAGAACTTGAAGTATGATGGATGTCTTTGAACATGATGCAACTGATGAAGTATACTTGAACTTGATGTGATCTAACATGATGTCATTGATGAAGAAGACTTGAGATGTATCTTGTTGTGACCTCTTGGAGCAGCTACCTCTTGAAGTGGTGTCTCTTTGGTAATGATTACTTCCCATCTTAACTCTCTGGCATGAATGAATGTGAAAGGCTCTTTTGGAGCAGCTACATGATGACTCTTCCTTGAAGGTGACTCCAAGCTCTTGGTCCTACCTCTGTGATACTTATTTTCCTTCAATCTTCCTGCAATACAAACCAAGAAACACATCAATCCTTATGATAAACACTTTATAACACAAAGGAATCTTCTTTAAACACCTAAATAACTTGTCTCAAGTCTAGGCGCATATCTAGGTGTCTGGAGGAGCAAAGTGCGCCTAACACATGATAGCTTCACACTTGTCATTTTAAATGATTTCAAACAATTGTAATGGCTTAAAAGGTCTATCTCCCTTAAGAAATTCACTCAAAGGTGTCGCTTTATGCAATTTCTTCCTAGGCGCCAGAATGGGGTTGTATTGATGGAAAGTGCGCTTAGACTTAAATTGGGCTCTACTTGCTATTTTTATGATCTCAATTAATTGAACATGTCTTAGAATGCTCCCCATCTTCAAGCGCTCATCTTGTGATATAAGATCATGCCTTTGCACTTAAGGCACAAATTGAGGTTGTGGGAGATAAAAAGTGCGCCTAAACTACTTACATTGCTTTTTTTATGCCTTTAAACTCATATTAATGCTCAAAATGTTCATTTGGACTAGGCAAAGACCCTTCATCAAAGACTCATGCTTTTGTGTTCAAGGCGCCAGAATGGTATTCAACAAGCAACAATGGGCGCCTAACTTCTCAATGAATGGATCTCGAGCTTGGGTGGTTGAAGGGGATCTTAGTAAATCAAAACTCTCCAAGGCGCACTTTTGATCAAGTTCAAAGGCTTAGATGCGCCTTCATCTCCATTAGTATTCCTCAAAAAAATTCTAAGTCAAACAACTCCTTAGGCGCAAATTTAGATGTCTAGATGATGTTGCTCCCATCAACCTTAATCTAGGCACATACTTGTGATGCTTAAGGTATGGATTGGCGCCTAAGCTCACTGGCTTGTTTATTAAACCTTCAAACATTCTCAATCACCCTCCAAAGGTTCCAGGAAACTCCTCCACTATCTACAAGCTAAATTTCAATGTTTCATGCCTCTTTATACTCAAGGCGCTAAAATTGGGTAGAAAAGACAAGGAAAGGCGCCTTAATCTATTGGAAGGATACTTACTTCATATTCATGTGTTTCAAGTACTTGCTAAGGTTCAAACTTACTCCCAATTGCTTGATAAAAGATCTCCTTGATGTTAAGTGCCCAAACTGATCTCTTCCATCAATCACACTCCTAGGCGCTCAAAATGGCAAAAGCAACAAAGAGTGGTGCCTAGCATATATGAGGTATTGACAAGGCTTGCATGATCTTCATAACTTGCATGAACTCTTGTAGACTTACATCATTGCCACAACTTCAAGATTGATAAGTTGAACATGATTCCTTCCTAGACGCCAAAACTGACTTCTTTAAACTAAGGCGCATTTTGGTGATTATTTGAACATGAATAGGCGCCTAGACTTAATGTGGTGTTTTCTTCCAAATTTTATGGTTTTCATGACTTTTATGGGCTCTTACAAACCTGTCTAACTCCAATAACATCAATATTGACTGATCACAAAGCGCTTCAAGAAATGACTTGCTAAAGTCATATAAGCACATAGTCTAGGACCTAATTGAAGACTTTGATGCCTTTAATATCCATGCAGTGCCTAGAGGAAGAAACAAAGATGTTGACAGGCTGGCTACACTTGGTGCCTAGTTTGGCATTCCCAAGAGTGTCAAACAAAGCTTAGATCAACATGTAAAAATTGTTGTGCGGCCTGTTGTATCTGATAATGTGTCTAGCTAACATGTATTTGAGAATGACCAATAGATCGTAAATTTCTTGCAAGATGAGGTAGAGTTTGCTGCTAGTAACCAGTCCAAGTTGCGAGAGTAGTATGGTGACCAGGTGATCTAGTTGAAGACCAATAAACTTCCTAGGGGATTGGTCACTTTAGAAAACATATTTGGTGTTGATGATCAACCTAAAAGGGACAAGATGAACATGACAATCCAAAAAGAGGACTATGAAGAGGTAGAAATTGCACAGGGTAGATTTCTATTAAAGTATGGCCAGGTATGTAATCAAGCTAAAAGACAAGGTTTTGTTGATCTTTGTAATCAATTTGATGATATAATTTCTTGGTATTATAGGGATCTGAAATATTTTGACCATGGTTTAATTCAATATACCATCGATTTAGATCCCAATGCAAAACTTGTCTACTAAAAATAAAGGTCGGTCAATCCCAAAATGTAATTGTTGTTAGCTATTTTTCTGGGTTGCTACATGAACAGGGGAGTTCGTTGCAATTCAGACCTTGTAATGCATTACAAGAACCAGTCGGATATAATACATTATGCTTGAAAGGAAGCTAGGTGTGCAGAAATTGCTTCCTACACTAATCTAATGAGGGGAGGAGAGTGCAAATTCAAATTTATCCTAACTATTACAGCAACATTAAACCATTAACATGAGATATTGCAGCAAATACATAAGGAAGAAAGAATGACAGAAGAAGAGAGACAAGATATACGTGGGGAAAACCCTTATAGGTGAAAAATCCCACACTCCAAAACACTTTTGAATTGTATTACGTAAACAAAGAGATTACAATACAAATCAAAGCCAATGCTCTTGCAAGAGTCTTCGACACTCATATCTGAAGATGATCCGGCAGCATAACAGTACCTGTAAAACTTGTAGTACATCTTCTCCTCCAAGCACCTGTTTATATAGAAAATACAAGGCAAAATTGCCTCTATCTTGAAATGGGCGTCCAACTTGGCCTCATGGCCCAAAACCCACGCCTATGGACACTTGGTCAATATTGTAAGATGCTTCTGACACTTGTCCACACACCCCATCCCAAAGAGGTCGCCTATTTCCAAAATAGGCTATGACAAATGCTCTTATGACTCTTACGACCGTCATAGAATTTGTCATAGCAGTTACAACTTACAGTTGTAAGAGAATCTATCATACACAGGCTATAAATAACATATTCTCTTACATGTCATAGTACACCTTGGGGTGCCCAAAGATGCTCTTCGACACATGTCTTCACCTATCATAAAATCTCTTATTTCCGACTCTTACATGTCATAACTTCGTCATAAGAATTTGTCATGACCGTTACGGTCAATATTCCCTTACACAACATCCAAGATGCCGACACATGGCAAAAATATTCCTACCACAAAGTGGGACGCCTATTTCCTCATGTGAGGGCAAAATTACAAGTTGTCATCTTCCATGTAGGATGACACATCACCGTGCCACATCCCACAAGATGACAATATGAAATTTACAATTAATGTACATCATAGGCAATGAATAAATAAATACAATCAAAATAATGCAAGGAATTACCAAGGTTGAGACACCTTAATTCCCAACATTCTCCCACTTGTTGAACACCTTGTAAGAGCCAATAGAATAACAGGATTTAACTGCTATACGCCAAGAGGCCCATAGACTCCGAACACCATCTGAACTTTTATGTGCCCACTAGCATCATCAATGCATCTTTAACATTCTTCAAAGTATCTACCTTCTCCAAATTTACCTTCCCATCCTCTACCATGTCTCGCACGAAGTGAAACTGTACATCAATATGCTTTGTTTTGGCATGGAAAGTTGGATTCTTCGCAAGGCAAATTGCACTCTGACTATCACAACTGATCATAATTTGACTTGCATCAACACCAATATCTGAACACAATCTCTTAAGCCAAATGGCTTCCTTACAAGCATGAGTTGCAGCCATATACTCGGCTTCTGTAGTGGACAAAGCAACCACAGGTTGTCATTTACTCATCCAACTAATTGCACCACCAAACATTGTGAACACATATGCACTGGTGGATCTTCTGCTGTCAATGTCACTTGCCCAATCAGAATCCACAAATCCACGAATACAAATTGAATGCGGAGGTCATGTAGCATTGCCATGATAGCAAATGGAATACTCAGAAGTACCCCTCAAATATCTGAACACTCGCTTAACTGCATCCCAATGTACTTGTCCAGGATTAGCCATAACCGACTAAGGACTCCCACTGCTTGGACAATGTCTGGTCTCGTGCACACCATAGCATACATCAAACTACCAACAACACTAGCATAAGGTACTCTGCTCATGTCCTCCACCTCACTAGGAGATTTTGGACAATCACTAACAGATAACTTTGTTCCCAATGAAATAGGAACACTCATTGGTCTACAATCTGCAATGCTGAACCTGTCCAACATGGTCTTCACATACTTACTCTCGCTTAACCAAAGTTTTATGTTTGCTCTGTCTCTTCTGATCTCCATTCCCAGAATGTACCTGGCTGCCCCAAAATTTTTCATCTCAAACTATGCTGACAATTGAGACTTCAAATCAGAAATCATATTCTTACTATTCCCAATCAATAGCATATCGTCAACATACAATGCAATAATGAGAATGTGATCATTGTCAAACTTGTAATACACACAATGATCCGATTTCGATCTCAGATAACCAATTGACAACACAAAGGCATCAAACTTCAAGTACCACATCCTAAGAGACTGCTTCAAACCATACAAAGACTTCTTAAGCTTGCAAACCAAAATTTCTTTACCTTTTTCTATGTAATGCTCTGGCTGTGACATGTAGATTTCTTCCTCCAAATCACCATGAAAGAAAGTTGTCTTCACATCCATTTATTCTATATCTAAATCATAAGCAGCTACAAGAGATAGCATAAATCTTATTGATGTCAGCTTTGCAACGGGAGAGAAAATTTCACCATAATCAATTCCCTCCACTTGTGAGTACCCCTTCGCAACCAATCTAGCCTTGTACTTTTCAACACTGCCATCTGCACCGAATTTCTTCTTGAACACCCATTTGCAACCAACGGGTTTCTGTCCATCAGGCAAAGGCACCAAGTCCCATGTTTTGTTTTTTTTCCAAAGAAGCCATCTCATCTTCCATGGCCTCCTTCCAGGAACCTGCATCTTTCATGCCCATAGCCTCTTTCACAGTTCTAAGCTCATCAGTGTTAGAAAGTAAAGCAAAAGCACAACTAGAATCAAGTAATGAATAACCAAACCTATCAGGTTGCTTTCTTGTTCGTGTAAACCTCCCTAATGGCTGAGGTTGAGGTTCTGCTTCTTCTTCGCTTCTAGATCTGCTAGAGCTCTCCTGATCATCAGGCCTCACAGGGTCTGTCGGTTCAGTCTTCTCAGGGGTAGAAGGAAACTGAACTGCATCTTCTTTCTTTTCTGACTGTTCTAGCTGTAGAACAACAGAAGAAGGTGTTAGCACTCTGAAGATAACACTTCTACTATACAACACTTTTTCAGTCACGGGATCCCAAAGCTTTTATCCTTTCACACCGACACCATAGCCAATGAAAATAGATTTAACAACCTTGTTCTCCAACTTAGACCGTTTCTCCCTAGGTACATGTGCATATGCCTCACAACCAAAAACACGAAGATGCCTTACTGAAGGCTTCTTACCAGACCACACCTCCATAGGTGTTTTGCCAACAAGAGCTGATATAGGAGATCCGTTTAGCAGATAGCAAGCAGTGGCAACAGCTTCAGCCCAAAACTTTTGTTCAAGGCTTGCTCCACTAAGCATACTCCTAGCCTTCTCCATCAGTGTCTTGTTCATCCTCTCTGCAACTCCATTTTGCTGCGGGGTATATGGAGTTATCTTATGCCTTTCAATCCCTTGCTCTTTGCAGAACTTATCGAACTCTGCAGAACAAAACTCACCACCATTGTCAGTTCTCAAACACTTAATCTTTTTACAAGTCTGATTTTCAGCAAAGGCTTTAAACTCCTTAAACTGACTAAAGACTTCAGTCTTGCTTCTGATAAAATAAACCCATGTCCTTTGTTGGCGTTTCAATTTGCACCTTTGGAATGCGAGTTGGAAACGGACAACTATGCACAGATAAACTACTCTCCTATTGTTAGGGGGAGTTCCCTTTTTGTTGATGTTTGTTGAAAAGATAAATAAATTAAATTCACCTATCTTCTTTTTGATTCTCAGCTGCGAACCCAAGGTTATAAAACTCTATTTCGTTGTAGAAGAGGTTTTTCCTTTTTAAAACTTCTAACTACAGCTAGGCTTAAGCTAAAGACGCTTTTGATTATCTAAGTAAACACAGAGCATAGAGATCAAAAGTGGACGAAGAATGATTTATTTTTAACACAAAAACGTGAATAAGTTTATCCCAGATTTACATCACAAGACACATTGTACTTTAATGATGAAAGCTGAAATAAAATTTAAACAAGCCACACATCTGACGTCAAAACTTGATGATTAGTGAGACAAAATATTAGAGCCAAAGATAAGCATGAGACTTGTATTCCAATATCATAAAGCTAATACAACTCCAGGACAGCAATACTGTAGCAAAATGCAGGCATACAGTAAGTGATCAAACACTAAAAACAGATTACACAGAGTGAAGAAACACTTGGAATAACAAGATCTGCAGGCTAGAATAAGCACAACAAATTTGCTATCTCAAAAGTAGCTCCCTTACAATGGGCAAGGGTGCCCTTATTTATACTAAATCAAAGGAGTAGGGAACCCTAAAATCTCCTTGATTATACCCTAACTAACTTGCCAACTCACAAGCTTTATTTCTATTCTAGGACAAAGATTACAATTAATAAATGCTTTAAAGCAGTTTGCTTTAAAGCAAAGAAAACTCCAACTATTACAAAGTGGTTTCTTTCTAAATAAAGAATGGATGAGCTTAGGATGAAAGCACATGCTTTAAAACAAAAAGCATTTTGAGTTAAAGTTGTTTTCTTTTGAATCACATCCTCATCTACACTCTTTCTTTTTGTTGATGTCATCCATTGATATTCTGGGAAATAATATCTCCTAAAAAGTGAGTGACCACATCTTTTCCAAGAACACTGATACTCTCTAGAACGTTATTCTGATTCTCTAACATTTCTTCACCATTGGCAACCATCTGAAGAAATTCATGACCTTCGCCCACAGCTTTGTCAAACTTCACTGTCATTGCGGCAAAACGATCCATCTTGCCGGCACTGATATCACCATAAAAATTGTTGCGGACGATAGTCTGGAACTCTGCTTGCACTTCCCTGAGATCATACAGGGTACCATTTTCTTTCTCATACGAACACGGGATCTGAGAGACAAAAGCTCTGACGAACTTGAAAACATTCACCACTTTTTCCTTCCATTCTGCTAACTCTGTGATTACACTGTCATAAGTTTTTACTGTGAAAAGATATTGCGATTTCCAAGTAGAAACGATCTTCTTATCTTCAGCTAAATCAACAAAATTATGTGCTATCTTCAAGTCAGAGATAATGATCTCAAACACCGGTCTATTTTCAACCATAATCTGTTGTAACCCTTGAATGCCTTGACGTAAATCATGAGCGTTGTACTTTAATTGATAAAACTGTGAAAGCACAACTCTCCCTTTATTCACAAATTCTTCCACCCAGTCCTTCATGTGCCTCCCATAGATGACCAACTAACTAAACTGTTGTTGATCGGCCAGTGATCCTAGATTCGGAGGAAGCATTAAATTAGCCTGTGATGTGCCATAGAAAAGGTTGGAAATATACTGCCGCAACTGCCTAACTTCAGCCTTGAAGGATGCTTTATCTTCTCCATCCTTCAACACCTTCTCCTTCAAATTATCCGCTGCAACCTCGAAGAGATTTACATCTGTATGCCGGGTACTCCTACCAAGGTTAGCCTTGACAACCTTGAAGTCATCAACCTCAATATCATCAACATTTTTTTCTTCCAGAGGTGTTACAGTTTCAAGGATCATTTCTCCATCGACATTCTTCTCAAGGTGAACTTGCCTCTTCATTTTCTTGTCTGGTGTGTCTTGGTAGATGCTATTAAGCTATGTCAAGTTCAACTAATATGAAGGCCTTCTCCTCTTTCTACCCAAAATGTTCTCAAGTCAGGATGAGCCATCTTCTCTTGGAAACTTGATTCTAACCTCATCAACTCCTGATGGACCAATATGTGTCTCAGAGTTACGAACTGGTGAATCTGGCTCTGAATCAATGTGAATGGGAGAAGAACTAGGTGAAGAAGGTGGAGAAACATGAACTGAAGGCAATGTTTCTACATGCGGTGCTGGTTCAGTGGGAACTTCTGATGCAACTGCTGGTTGTTCCTATTGAATATGAACTGGAGACTCAACATTTTTCCTCTTCAACTTGGCCATCTTTGCTCCTTTTGGAAGGATGCTCATAGCTTTAACTCTTTGTTTTGGTTTGGAAGTGGAAGGTTCTGATGGTTGAACAACTGGCAGCTCTGCAACCGGAATGGGTTCTTTCCGCTTACTTTTCAAGAATATCAAATTGTTTTTGACAACTCGGCTTGTTCTTTCCTCGATTGAGGTGCTCTCTTTAGTTGACCAATCGACTGATGGCAATGGTTGTTGCTCAACTTGATCTCTGAAATATGTGGGAAGTAAAACTCCGCCATCATCTGACAAGCCTTCTACATCATCATCAGCCAACTATCGAAGAGTAAAACCTGTTGTAACTACGTTCTCGCACTTCAAACTCATTGGCACAATTAGCCCAGAAATCTTCAACTACATGCGTATGCGCACAATTCTGACCAAGGTGTGATGCAAAAACACCACGAGGATCATATGAAAACCTCCTGTCAAAAAACTTAAAACCATACTTGGACATTTCACTACCAATCACTTTGGCATCCGCTCCAGATCTACATCTATAAATTCCCATCCCAATTGGAAAATTGAAAGCCACCTTGCACCTGCTGCGCAGAAATGTATGAACTTTGTAGGCTTGCCTCAAAAATTTCATGAATGCTACCTCATCCGTCGGATATCTTGGCAACATGGCTGGCTCTCCTGAGAAGCCATATACTCTGATGTAGGAAAAAGTCAGAAACTAGATAAACCAATCAGCCCATTCTGCCATTGCCATTCTGGCATCCACTGAGAATCGTATATGCAACTCATTATCCAGATCTCGCACTACATGCATTAGGAATGCATCATTCACCTGCCTATAATGTCGTTGAGCCTGAGAAAATTCTAACTGTAGGAAATGGTGATAAACATGTTGAATGTCTAAAGTTCCAATGATATTCAAACCTCTAAATTGACCCTGAAAGGCCATCAGATATACAAGGTATGGCATCATGTGGAAATCATGAGCCCTTTGAAAATCAATTATTTGTTGGTGGAGACTGTCACTGATGAATGCCGACCAATCATAGAATTTTGTTACGTCAACAATCTGGGATATGATGTAAAACATCCAAGGCTGGAATTTGTTAGCATTTGCCTAACCCGTGATCCAACTTAGCAGAGTAATCATTATTGAATGTTCGTGTTAACCTTTTTTCCCTCTGTCCAGAGCCAAACAGTTAACATGGTATTTTCCTTGAAAATCCCTTTGAAGAGGTCCCTATAAAGAAAAGTGCCAAATTTCTCAGAGGCCTTGCCTAAAAACCTTACCATTGTAAAGAGCTCAAAAAAATAAGTAGGTTTGCTTTTTACAGCACCCTGAAATTCGTCCAAATGAAGAAGTTATGCATGGTCAAAGTTTCAGTCAAGTGACACTTCAAATGTGCATTTTGGTTGTCTCTCAAAATTCCATTGGCCTTTTGAAAATGATCGCCGCGGATCGCAACATGTGTCAACGGCGGAGCGCAATTTCTAAAAGTTTCAATGTTGCCACGGAGGGCATCATGTGTCGGCTTCCGCCTCAGTTTCTTCGCAGCTTCTTTAAGTTTCATCTCAGTTTCTAAAAGTTTCAAGGAGTGCGCGGATGGCACTGCGTGGAGACTCCTGAGAGACACACAAAAGTAGCCTGAGCCCCGCGGATGGAGACAGGTGGCAGCTTCCGCTTTTGTTTCTAAAAGTTTCACGGCCTCCACCCAAAGTTTCGCGAGCTCCCTTTTATAAAGTTTTTCAGTGCCGCGGGTTGTGACAAGTGTTAGCAGCGGAGAGCCCCTGTAAAGTTTCTCAGAGTCACGCGGATACCGACACGTGTCGCTTTCCGCTGAAGCCCCTTTATTGTTTCTAAAGTGAAGCGGAGGACACCACGTGTCGGCTTCCGCGTGAATCTTAAGTGGGTCTCAAAAAAGTTTCTATCTTGTTTCTCTCTGCGTGGAAGGCGCCAAGTAGCGGGCTCCACCCAAGTTTCGAAAAGCCTCTGTATTGTTTCTAAAGTGTCCGCGGAGGGCGCCATGTGTCAGCCGCAAGGGGTCTCACATGTTTCTCAAAAGATACACGGAACAGCGCCAAGTGGCAGGCTCCGCCCAAGTTTCAAGACCCTGTTTATGTTTCAAAAGTAACGCACGAGACGCCACGTGTCATCTTCCGCATGAGTCCCAGCTGAGCCTCAATGTTTCTCACGGCAACGCGAAAATTGCCACGTGCCGCAGTCCGCTAAAGTTTCTAAAAAGTTTCTATCTGCCGCAGGGGATGCCACGTGCCCCTTAACATTTCCGCGGAAGCTACCAAGTGGCGGCCTCCGCAGTGTTTCCTTTTTGTTTCAAGCTTGGCGCAGGCGAGGTGGGTCCCAGGGGAAGCTCGGTTGCTGCGGATGATGCCGCGGGTTGCGACACATGTCACAAGCGGAGGCTACTTTTGATACAGTTTTACAAGGCATCGCGGGGCTCGACACGTGTCGGCTTCCACACGTGTTTCCGACAGGGTCTTTTGGCACCCAGTTTCTTATATAGACACAGCCCGGACCCGACGGCATTTTTTAACAGTTTCATAATAATTCTTCAGGTCCGCAACTTGCATTTAGGGTTGTATATGCCGAGATACAGTTACAGATGCAGAAGCGATATACACACAGATGCAGAAGCGATATACACAGGTGATTGACCAAACTTTGACCGCCTGTATCTCCTCCGTTTTAGCAAATTTTCACATGCTGTAAAAGGCAAAGTTGTGTATTTTCGTCCCCTCTTTCATTTGGCAGGCTTTTCGGGAGGTTTTGTCACTTTTCAATAGATGGAGATTTTTTGGGGCATTCATTACAGCAAATATGGCAAGCAGCTGTCAGCATTCAATGCTAGGTTATCCTCCACCATTTCTGAGGATCAGATCGATGACGCGGCTGTTTGCATTGAAGACCCAAAATATCTCCCACTTGCCCCTGTTCTAGATCTTTTGCGCCATTACTCTTGGCAAGTGGACGTCCCTTCAAGAAAATATCTTCTGGTTGCAGCTTGCTGAGAGAAGTTGGTACTGACTAGGGTCAAAATATAAAATGCTATATATACAGGTAAAGCTGATGTATAGTTGGTTGGTAGTTCTTCTGGGCTATTCTTTGTAATGGCTACTGGGCCTCTATAATCAATATAAACTGGTATTTTTGCCTCTCTTTTGTTATTTTTAGCACTGTGTCTGCTTTTCTGGACCTCTCTAGAATTAATATAAGACTGTGTAATGTCCTTCCAGTTGTGAGATTATTACTGTGTCTTCAGTTGCTACCAAACACTTTTAAATCTGGTGTATCACTTAGTTCCTTTCAGCATTTCATTTCAGTTTCCTTCTACCCCTTTTCCCCTGCAGGCGTTAGCACTAGGTTTAGATGTATTTCTCTAAGCTTTAAGCTTAGAAAGAGGAAGTCGACCTTCTCTAGAGGTATGATCTCATTTAGCAAAGTCCCACACTTCGAGATCATTCCCATGTTACTCCAGATTGCATGAGGTTTCACAGCGGCATGCAAAGGGTGCAAATCTGGGTGATAATAGTTTTTGGCATGCCCGGTGGGACAGGTATGATGAACTTATCATCAAAATACTAAGAGATTTGGTGTTTCTCCCAGTATTACCAGCCTTTGGAGGCAGTACAAACAACACCATGGTGACTCTAATGGCGAATCAGCTGGTTACAGTAGTCCAGTTTTCCAAGCAGCTAATAAAGTGGGTGCTACTTGTTAGTTTTACTCTCATTTGATAGTTTTCTTAGCACCTGGTGACTCTTCTGATGTCCTAACTCCCATCCTAGTGTTTCAAGACCCTGTGGTCTATATTCATTCCTAACTTGTTACCTGGACTTGCTTATGTTCATGATTTACCCTTACAATGTCTAGTTATCAACACCACAATGGTTTTTCTCCTCCATTCCATGAAAATACAGGCTATTGGCCCCCTTATCAGCAATACCAGGCCCCCAATGCCTATGAATTCGCTCCAAACACCCCCTCTCCTCATTGCAGTCAGCAATACCAACAAGAACATTTTCAAACTGCTCTGGTCCAGCCTTGTGAAGCCCTTTATGCTCAAAATCAAGCATACAATCCCCCTAGTCAGTCCCAAAATGCTGATTTGGGTAGCCTTGAAAGTTTCATACTAAATTATCAAAGGCAAATGTTAGAAATAGATAGAGAGGCATAGTATAACATGCAGCAAGATGAACTTGCACATCAGGCTTATTTGCATCAGCAGGAGATAGAAAATAGAAGAGTGCATGAAGAGAAATTCTTGAATATGCAACTTGCAGCCCAGGAAAAACAAGACAAACAGTTGCTTGCTCAAGAACAAGAGCTCAAAGTAAATAGTTTCTCTCATATTCCCAACTTCAGGCAAGTTCAGCCTTCAAGCCAAAATCAATCTATGAAAGAGCCTCTGACTTCTCTACCATGGCAGCCTTCGTGGGTCAATCATCCTAATTATAAGATACCAAACCTTGTGAAGGCCAATCCTCTCATGCCAATTCAAAATCAAGAAGAGGAAAAGGTTGTAGAATCCAGGCCTATCATAATCCCAAGTTTCAGGCAGTCTTCTGCCTTGAAGGTTCCAAGTTGGAAAGGGCCATCTTTTTCAACTTATGAGGACCCTCTATCAAATATACAAACAGAAACATGCTCTAGCATCCAACTAGCAGAAGAAGAGCAGAGGAGGTTTTTGTTGGCTCCATATCAAAAGTTGGAAACTCAGTCAGCCCTCACTTTTCCAAACCCATTCTGTGAAGAAGAGAGTCCCAAGGTCAGAATACCAAGCTTTAAGCAAGGTGAGCCTCCTAAATGTCCTAAATTGGATATTCCAAGTTTTAGAGGGCCTCATCCACTACAACAAGAGCAACCTAGACTCCACAAGTTTCCAGGCTTCAACGCCTTTCTCCCTCCACAAGTCTTTGTTCCTATGCAAACTCAAATTATCATTCCCCAGGAACAAATTTGTACAGAGCCCTCTCCCCTCCAAGAAATTCAAAAAGATATTCATGCTTCTTTCCCTGATGCTTTTCCAATCCTCAAGGGTGGGCAAGTTGTCTACCAAGGTATTTGGAAAGATGAGCCAAAAGAGGAGGTGAAAGAAGATAAAACCAATGAGGAGCAGTTTGTTCCTACACTCACAAAGATAGAATTGTTTGAACCTATTGCACCTGTGAATATTGTTAAGGTCACTCCAAAAGTAGATGATGCTGCCCTACTTCATGAGCTACCTGATTATGTTGAGGATGAAGAGAATAAGCAGCTAGCTGTAGATATGCAGCAACAAGAAAATACTGAAAAGTTGCAGATTGAGGCTGAGCATGATAGTGAGGTTCCAAACCATAAAGAAGACCAATCATGTTGCTCTATGCTAGATACTATAGAGACTGATGATGCTGATATGCTTGAGGAGCTCCCATGCTTTATTGAAAATAGTGAGAAGACTGAACTTGGACAAGAGCAAATTGCAGATTTGTTCTTTATTATCCAGCAGGGGTATCAACTTCTTGGTGGGGAGGTTTTCTCTTTTGAACATGTGCATGGCTCATTTTCTGAGCCTAAATTAGAAAATCATGAGCATCTTGTTCACCAGGTGGAGACAACCATATCTCTAATTGAGATACAAGAGCTGGGTTTTTCAGAACAACAAGAAGAGAAGAAATAAGAATGGGGATATGAAATCAACTGTGTTGATTTGCATGTCATTTCAAGGGGATGCCCAATTAGGCATCTAGCCCAGCTGGAGACACATCAAGAGAAGTCACCACTTGTCATGCTTACCTCTAAGCATGAAATTGAGCATCAAAATGAGTGGGATCAACCCATTTATTCACCACAAGCTAACAACATCAGCAAGTAGTCCAGATGGATAGGTGAGTTTATCTCTATTTTTTGGGGGGTGTTTTATCAGTTTGTTATATGCCCATTCCCCCCTCATCCCTTTTTAACTGCCCATATGCATAATAAATATTGCAAGTTGTTAAGGAAGGGCAGTTACTTTCAAGAACCAATTAATGGCTTTGTTTAAAGTCACCTCTGACTGGTTAGTTTAGGATTAGAGTAGGTTTTATTTCTGTTTTAGTTTTCCCTTTCCCTAAGTGCTTCTGCATAGGCTGCTTTGTCATTAAGAGAGAGTAGGCCTTCTCCCCCTTTTGTGTTTTGAGAGGCAGGTCTTAGTTTCCCAGCATATTTTAAACTTGAATCCATGCCCAATGGATGCTTAAGGCCACTGACCTCATGTTTAGCAGGCAAACACCCCATAGAGGTCGACAAAGATGTTAACCTTTTTTCCCTCTGTCCAGAGCCAAACAGTTAACATGGTATTTTCCTTGAAAATCCCTTTGAAGAGGTCCCTATAAAGCAAAGTGCCAAATTTCTCAGAGGCCTTGCCTAAAAACCTTACCACTGTAAAGAGCTCGAAAAAATAGGCAGGTTTGCTTTTTATAGCACCCTGAAATTCGTCCAAATGAAAAAGTTATGCATGGTCAAAGTTTCAGTCAACTGACAGTTCAAATGTGCATTTTGGCAGGCTCTCAAAATTCCATCGGCCTTTTGAAAATGATCGCCGCGGATCGCGACACATGTCAACGGCGGAGCGCAGTTTCTAAAAGTTTCAATGTTGCCGCGGAGGGCACCACGTGTCGGCTTCCGCCTCAGTTTCTTCGCAGCTTCTTTAAGTTTCATCTCAGTTTCTAAAAGTTTCAAGGAGTGCGCGGATGGCACCATGTGGAGACTCCCAAGAGATACACAAAAGTAGCCCGAGCCCCATGGATGGAGACAGGTGGTAGCTTCTGCTTTTGTTTCTAAAAGTTTCACGGCCTCCACCCAAAGTTTCACGAGCTCCCTTTTATAAAGTTTTTCAGTGCCGTGGGTTGTGACAAGTGTCAGCAGCGGAGAGCCCCTGTAAAGTTTCTCAGAGTCACGCGGATACCGACACATGTCGCTTTCCACTGAAGCCCCTTTATTGTTTCTAAAGTGAAGCGAAGGACACCACGTGTCAGCTTCCGCATGAATCTTAAGTGGGTCTCAAAAAAGTTTCTATCTTGTTTCTCTCTACGCGGAAGGCGCCAAGTGGCGGGCTCCGCCCAAGTTTCGAAGAGCCTTTGTATTGTTTCTAAAGTGTCCGCAGAGGGCACCATGTGTCAGCCGCAGGGGGTCTCACATGTTTCTCAAAAGATACACGGAACAGCGCCAAGTGGCGAGCTCCGCCCAAGTTTCAAGACCCTGTTTATGTTTCAAGAGTAACGCGCAGGACGCCACGTGTCATCTTCCGCATGAGTCCCAGCTAAGCCTCAATGTTTCTCACGGCAACGCGGAAATTGCCACATGCCGCAGTCTGCTAAAGTTTCTAAAAAGTTTCTATCTGCCGCAGGGGATGCCACGTGCCCCTTAACATTTCCGCGGAAGCTACCAAGTGGCGGCCTCCGCAGTGTTTCCTTTTTGTTTCAAGCTTGGCGCAAGCGAGGTGGGTCCCAGGGGAAGCTCGGTTGCTGCGGATGATGCCGTGGGTTGCGACACATGTCACAAGTGGAGGCCACTTTTGATACAGTTTTACAAGGCATCGTGGGGCTCAACACGTGTCGGCTTCCGCACGTGTTTCCGACAGGGTCTTCTCAAGGTCTTTTGGCGCCCAGTTTCTTATATAGACACAACCCGGACCCGACGGCGTTTTTTAATAGTTTCATAATAATTCTTTGGGTCCGCAGCTTGCATTTAGGGTTGTATATGCCGAGATATAGTTACAGATGCAGAAGCGATATACACACAGATGCAGAAGCGATATACACAGGCGATTGACCAAACTTTGACCGTCTATATCTCCTCTGTTTTAGCGAATTTTCACATGCTGTAAGAGGCAAAGTTGTGTATTTTCGTCCCCTCTTTCATTTGGCAGGCTTTTCAAGAGGTTTTGTCACTTTTCAACAGATGGAGATTTTTTGGGGCATTCATTACAGCAGATATGGCAAGCAACTGTCAGCATTCAATGCTAGGTTATCCTCCACCATTTCTGAGGATCAGATCGATGGCGTGGCTGTTTGCATTGAAGACCCAAAATATCTCCCACCTGCCCCTATTCTAGATCTTTTGTGCCATTACTCTTGGCAGGTGGACGTCCCTTCAAGAAAATATCTTCTGGTTGCAGCTTGCTGAGAGAAGTCTGTAGTGACTGGGGTCAAAATGTAAAATGCTATATATACAGGTAAAGCTGATGTATAGTTGGTTGGTAGTTCTTCTGGGCTATTCTTTGTAATGGCTACTGGACCTCTATAATCAATATAAACTGGTATTTTTGCCTCTCTTTTGTTATTTTTAGCACTGTGTCTGCTTTTCTGGACCTCTCTAGAATTAATATAAGACTGTGTAATGTCCTTCCAGTTGTGAGATTATTACTGTGTCTTTTCAGTTGCTACCAAACACTTTTAAATCTAGTGTATCACTTAGTTCCTTTCAGCATTTCATTTTAGTTTCCTTCTACCCCTTTTCCCCTGCAGGTGTTAGCACTAAGTTTAGATGTATTTCTCTAAGCTTTAAGCTTAGAAAGAGGAAGCCGGCCTTCTTCGGAGGTCATATCTCATTTAGAAAGGTCCCACACTTTGAGATCATTCCCATGTTACTCCAGATTGCATGAGGTTTCACAGCTGCCTGCAAAGGGTGCAAATCTGGGTGATAATAGTTCCTCCTTGAACTCTCCACGTCCAACGTTCTTTGGCATAATGTTCTGTTTCTCTTTTAACCACCTCTGACCAATCTTTTTTCGGTATTTTTCTTTATCATTGTTCCATACTCTCTTGCATTCTTCAATCGAAACAACCAAGTTTTCCCTCCAGATTGGTATTGAAAAACACTTCTCAATGTCGTTTGGCCTCAGGCTGTAGAGCACACGTCCATCTCTTGATTGGATTTCTCTTGTGACCAAATTGTAATGCGTCATGCAAACAATTACGAATTCTTGCACTGTGATGGGAAAAGATGCTGCTGCAAACAACCCAGAGTGATTCAGATTCCTGATAGTATTATTTCCTGCATCTTCCAAAGGATGTAAATTGAACATTGGAAGAACTTTATGCAAATCTATCTCAAAAATTCTGAGGTAATCGTGAACCAACGCCATTTTGGGCTTGATCTCTGTAGGAGTGTACTGCATGCTGAAATATTTGAAAAATGACTATGAACACGTTTATGTTAGAAAAATTTTGGACAAAAGGTTGAAAATTACTTGCTGATTTCTTCTAAAAAGCATATTCTGAGCAAAAAATCTGGCACATGGGTTTTGTAGACAATTCTGTTTCAAAGCAACCCAGATTTCCAAATTTTGAAAAAGCAGAGTGTTTCTCGAAAAAGCAGCAAAAAATAGATTCCCGAAAAAAACAAATTTCCCAATCTTCAAGAGGATGAAATTATGGATGGACCCATCTCGACGAAAATTGAAAAAGTTTTGGTCCTATTTCTGAAAAATGATCCCCTAGAAAAAGGACCCTGAAAAAGCGTGCCTCCCTACTTCCTCATCCCGAAACTATGAAGAACGTTGAAAAGCACTTCATTTGAGCCTTCAAATCTTCGTGGAAAGAAAAATAAAAATCTTCCTCTGGATACAACCTGTAAAAGATAATGAAATAAAAGAAGCCAAAGCTTGTTTTTATAGAACTTTAGGACATAAAAGCAACTTTCTTTATGAAAGAATAAAGCTTCAATCTTATCCATGAAGAAAGCATCTTTTAAAGCACAAATCCAAGTAAATCTCTTCAAATAGGAAGAATCCATATTTTATAGCTGCCTATGGCTTCATGTGTGAGATGACGAAAAATATCTTCTTTGATGATGTCATCAAACATGCGAGGTTCCAAAAGTGTTAGCCAATTTTTCATTCTTCTCAACCCTTTTGCGCTCGTTTTGACTCCAGTATGGCCTGTCGCTGACTTCAACAATATGGCAAACTGTCTCTATTGACTGAAAAAACTGACTGATCATGGCACCTTGGAAATTTATCAACCGTGATTCCATCCCCAGCCTCAAACTAACCCTCTGACGACGTCCGACTACAAAACTGACTTCTGAAACTTGTCGCCGGACAAAGATCAAAAATGATTGCAAAAAAACACTGTTGAACATGAAATTTTTCTAAGGCATGAAATCTTGGGCGCCCCTGGCCCCCAGGGGCACCTCGTTTTTTGTGCCTTAGCCATTTTTATGAAAATTTCAACTTTTTCAAAATTTTGATCTGCGTGCGCATTCTGGTGATTGAAGACCCCTGTTTGGCTGTCGATTTCCGCCTGCTGGAGTAAAACTGAGTCTGATGATCTGGTAAACAGGCAAGCCTGATGAAAATTAAACTGAATTGTAACCTCTATCTGCCTCAGAAAACATGCAAAACTGATTTGCAGTGAATCTGACGGGGTTGACAGAGGAGTTTTTTGTCGTTTGCTGGAAAAATTGAAAAACATTCTAAGGCATGAAAAAGTGGGTGCCCCTGGCCTCTAGGGGCGCTTGGTTTTTTGTGCCTTCGAAAAATTTTGATATTTTCAACTTTGCATTGCATTCCTCGATTTTCGTGCCAACAGGTCTTGTTTGATTATCATTTTCTGTCATCCAGAGGACTGCTGAGGCAGGACGGGAGGTGATCTGAGTAGCCTAAACACATTTGTGATGAAATCCCAGCTTTTACCGGCGTTTGACTGAGTTTGACCACCCGAAAACGAGCTGACGGAGACTTTTTGACGTTTCTCAAAAAACGCGTAAAGATTTCTAAGGCATCAAAAAGTGGACGCCCCTGGCCTCCAGGGGCACTTGGAATTTTGTTCCTTAGCCAAATTTGTGATTTCGAACCTCTATTTGCAATTTTCTTTGTTTTGCGTGCCAGCAGCTGCTTCCTATCGCTGATCTCGAGGTTTCATCAATCGACTGCCACTGAATAATGAATGGACTAGATAGCCTGGGTACATCTGACGTGGATTCCAGCTTTTTGGGACCTTCTGACCAAAATGATTGCTTTTATTCACCCCGAAACTGATTGACATAGGTATTTTTAGCATTTTCTTGAAAAACGCAAAAAAAATCTAAGGCATGAAATACTAGGCGCCCCTGGCCTCCAAGGGTGCTTGGAAATTTGTGCCTTCATCAAATTTATGATTTTCAACTTTTTCTCCTCACTCTGGATCCATCTTACTCCGTTTTGCATTCTTCACTGAATCGACGATTGTTCGTCAGTTCTGCGACGAAGAAACAACGTTGAAAACTTGAAACTGATTTCTGGCAGATGAACTTCCGTTGATGACTCCCGAGCTCCTGCTTCATCTTTTGAAAAAGAAGAATTGACCCAATAGAGAAAATTTGATCTTTCACAGATTCTGTCTGGACCCACTGATCGTGAAGCAAAATCGGCCAATCAGAATCAGGCGGGTCACCTGAATCAGAGATTCTATTTTTAGAAACTTTTGCAAGCATTTGTATCTCAAGAAATCCAGAAAACCTAATTTGACATCTATTTTTAGAAACTTTCTAAAAATAGAAATTTCTATTTTTAGAAATTGACTTTTTGACTTTTTTGACGAAAATTTTTCTAGACTTTCTCAAAATGCCTTAATGAAGCAAAATTTTTGATTGGGTACAACATCCTTCTACTGTAATCATCTATGAAAGATACAAAATATACAGATTTTGAAATCGAAGGAACATTCACAAGACCAAACACATTAGAATGAATTAGATCCAATACACCAGAAGACTTGTTAGAACTAGAGTAAAACTAAACATGGTTTTGTTTTCCATAAATGCAATGTTCACAAAAATCGAACTCGAGATTACAATCATTTAACCCCTCAACGAGGTTTTTATTTTTCAGGGTACGCAAACCCTTCTCACCAATGTGGCCATATCTCAAATGCCATAACATAGTCTTTTTAATAGGAAGCTTGGCTTCCATGGCATGTGCACTACCATCGGAACTGGTTACAACAGATTTCTTCATTGCATGTTCAGATGGCGGGGATGAAGTGACAGCAGCTCGTTTCCTTGAGTCAGAAAAACTATTGCACTGTGAAGTGCATGCCTCCAACTGAAGCAGAGTACCCCTCCGAGTACCCTTCGCAAGCACCATAGATCCTCTTGTCATCTTGCAACCATCCTTCGAAAAGACAACCTACACCCCTGCATCATTCAACATACTTACAGAAAGCAGGTTCCGTGCAAGGCCTGGAATGTGCATAATTCCAGTGATCCCCTTCATTCGTCCATCAGGGAATCGAATTGAGACTCTTCCACGACCAACAATCTTCAGATGAGAGTCATCACCAAGGTACACCCTTCCACCATCGAACTCTTCATACTTAGTAAACCATTCTCGATGCGAGGTCATGTGGAATGATGCACTAGAATCAATCAACCATACATCATCAGATGCATGGGTGGCCAGGGCTGCGATGAAGGCATCACCATCATATTTGTCAAAATTTGAATTAGAAGCTTTCTTCTTCTTTTTCTTCTCCTCTTTGCATTCCTTTCGGAAATGCCTAGACTTGCCACAGTTCCAACAAAGAGCCTTGGACTTTCCAGGAGATTTGGATCTCCCACAAGATTTGGATATGCCCTTCTTAGCTTTCTTGTCTTTCTTCTTCCCTTTCTCCTTGGGTCTTACATGAACCGCAAGAGCCTCTTTGGCTGATTCAAATGTCTTCCTCCGCATTTCTTCAGATAACAACGAGGACACCACATCTTCCATCTTGAAGGTGGTAGTGGTGCTTCTGATAGCCATGACAAGGTGATCCCACAAATCTGGCAAAGAACAAAGCAGGGTCATGCAACGATCCTCCTCCATTTTCACACCCACAGATGTCAACTGTGCAACGATCATGTTGAAAGCATTCATGTGATCCTTAACAGATCCTCCGTCTTCCATCTTCAGAACGAACAACTTTTTTTTCAGGAAGAGTTTGTTCACCAAGGACTTGGCCTGATAAACATCACCCAACTTCTTCCAAAGATCGTTCGTTGTCTTCTCCTCATAGATGTTCAACAGAATAGAGTCAGCTAAATAGAGTCTTATGAGACCCTTAGCCTTCCAATCTTTGAGGTCCCAATCAGCTTGTCACATTGCTGTAGGTTTCACACTGGATATTGTTTCCCATAGGTCACGATCAACAAGTAGGTCCTCCATCTTGAGTTTCCACAATTCAAAATTAGTGCCATTGAATTTCTCAACCTCTAATCTTCCGGATGTGGTTTCCATCTCCTTGCTGCAATAAGATACAAAATACTTTGCACAAGACTCCCACTCAACCTAAGATTAGCTCAAAAAACCCCTACCCAACAGCTAGAACCAAAAACTAGCTAGGCTCTGATACCAACTAAAAGGAAGCTATATAGCAACATTAAACCATTAACATGAGATATTGCAGCAAACACATAAGGAAGAAAGAATGACAGAAGAAGAGAGACACAAGATATACATGGGGAAAACCCTTACAGGTGAAAAACCCCACACTCCAAAACACTGCTCAACTGTATTACGTAAACAAAGAGATTGCAATACAAATCAGAGCCAATGCTCTTGCAGGAGTCTTCGACACTCGTATCTGGAGATGATCCGGCAGCATAACAATACCTGTAAAACCTGTAGTACATCTCCTCCAAGCACCTGTTTATATAGAAAATACAAGGCAAAATTGCCTCTATCTTGGAATGGGCGTCCAACTTGGCCTCATGGCCCAAAACCCACGCCTATGGACACTTGGTCAACATTGTAAGATGCTTCTGACACTTGTCCACACACCCCATCCCAAAGAGGTCGCCTATTTCCAAAATGGGCTATGATAAATGCTCTTACGACTCTTACGACCGTCATAGAATCTGTCATAGCAGTTACAACTTACAGCTGTAAGAGAATCTGTCAAACACAGGCTATAAATAGCATATTCTCTTACAACATGTCATAGTCCACCTTGGGGCACCCAAAGATGCCTTTTTCAAAGATGCTCTTCGACACATGTTTTCACCTGTCATAGAATCTCCTATTTCTGACTCTTACATGTCATAACTTCGTCATAGGAATCTGTCATGACTGTTACGGTCAATATTCCCTTACACAACATCCAAGATGCCTACACATGGCAAAAATATTTCTGCCACAAAGTGGGACGCCTATCTCCTCATGTGAGGACAAAATTACAAGTTGTCATCTTCCATGTAGGATGACACATCACCGTGCCACATCCCACAAGATGACAATATAAAATTTACAATTAATTTACATCATAGGAAATGAATAAATAAATACAATCAAAATAATGGAAGGAATTACCAAGGTTGAGACACCTTAATTCCCAACAATGCTTGAATCTAAACTTTGATGTCTCCAATTGTGGTTCACCAATGAATATAACTGGTTATTTTGTGTCTATCTCTTCTGCAGTGAATTCTTCTTCTTTTGTAATGGCTATTTAGCCTCTATGATCAATATAATCATTGATATTTTGCCTCTCTTTATACTTGTAGTCTATGTTTACTTGAAAACTATAGGCTTATTTTGTGGATAAAATTATCCCTCCTGTAGTTACAATTTTCTATTCCGAACCCCTGTTAAAGTTGTAAGTCTATGTGAATCCATATCAATATTTGAGATCATTACTGTGTTATGTCAATCCTAGCTAATACTCTAAATATGGTCCATCACCCTCTTTTAATTTCAATTTCTTGTTCTCGTTTTCCCTGTGAGCATTAGAATTAGATTTAACCATCAATCTCCGGACCTTAAGTCCAGAAAGAGGAACCAGCCTTCTCTGAAGGTTTGGTCTCAATTGCAAGGTCCCACGCCTTGAGACCAATCCCATGTTTCACTAAATTTGTTGGAACTGCTAAAAGCTTCAACAACAAGGTGCAAATTCAAGTGACAACAATTTCTGGCATGCCCGGTGGGACCCTCTACTCTGAGTAAGAGTTGAACTAAGAAATTTGGTGCTATTGTTAGTTCATTTGCTGCTGTAGAAGTGCTTGACAAGCACCTAGTTACTTTGCTGGTCCAGTATCCAAACCAGTCCAACATTTCATACCTAGAGTGCAGACCAGAGATTCTTCTTCAAGTAATTTCCAATTCGTAGAGCTATCTTTTACTGATTCAATGAGTAGATTATCTAGGTCCCATGTGAGAGAGAATAGGAGTTTTGTTTCATCTCCTTCAAGAGCCCAGTCTACCCCTCCTCTTGTTAGATTTTAATAATCGAGGAGGAGCTTGCATATACCCAGAATCAATCTAAATATCCCCAATATGTCAAGAAACCTTCCTTTTGTCACTTTCAATGGGAAGCCCACTCGACCTAGCACAATATGATGATATCCCACCTATGCTCTGAAAGCAATCCCATTTTTTAATGGTGAAAGCTCTACCACTCCTATTGAACATATCCAAGATATTGCTAGTGTGTGTTTTGTCCATAATGTCACTGCAAACAATGTCGTTGTGAGACTTCTTGCTTCTTCCTTCAAAGGAAAAGCACTCTAGTGGTATAGAGGTCTGCTACCTAATTCCATCCATAACTGGGATGACTAGGGAACAAGACTCTGCCAATACTTTGAAGATAAGGGTGACCACCTGTCTCTAATGGAACAATTAGCAACAATCAAAAGGGCTCCCCATGAGTTCATGGTGGACTTCAACTACAAATTTCAGAAGACATGGGATATGATTCCATTGTTGGTGAATCCCTCTCCTAATATTGCGTTTATATATTATTTGAGGTCATTAAATAGTGATATTGCTGTCATGATTCAATCCACGGGAGGGATTTGTTGCAAGTATGGGCCTAACCGGTGTTGTCATTAATGTCAACATACTCCTGTTGCATTGATGTCAAGGATTGGATGAGTTGTATGTTGAGCATATTGAGAAAACTAGTCCTATCAAAAACAAAGAAGATCAGTGAAGACAATGAAGCTCTATGAAGTGAAGATCCCAACTAGATGAAGATCAGAGAATGCACATCAAAGGGTTTGTAGATATGTGTCTGAAGATGATCCAGTCAAGATTTGAGAGGTCCACATGAAAATGTGGAGGAGTTATGGCCATGAGAGTAAAACCGGTTCTAGCAACTGTTCAAAAGTGACAAAGTGACACAAATAGGTCCGGTGAGATCTGGAAATACAATATCATGTTCTGCGGATATGGTGGCATGCTTGGGAGACTAATGTGAATTGACAACTCAATTGGTTCGTGGTTTGGAGTTCCATAAGCAATCCTTCTAATGTGACAGTGTTAACTGACTGTGTTCTTGAGGTTCTGGATGAAGATGTGAATGGTTACAATAAGCAGAAGTGTAGATGTTCTTGGTGATTCAAGCAAGCTTGTGGGGGTCTCTAGATCATGTCTAGTTCGTGTTGGCAGTCCACATTGAAGATTGAGCTCGTAATTGAAGACTTACCTTTGGGTGATGGTGTTCTTCCTAATCTTGGCTGACTGGATGATTTGTGCATGTTGCGGATGATCTTGAAGATGTTTTGTGAAGCATGGCGTGCTCCTCGAAGAAGATTGAAGTCTCAGCTATGTGTGGCCGACAGTGTAGTGATGCGCATGAAGTTTTTGTAACAAGTCAAGTTGTATTTTTGTAATTGCTCTATAATAAAATAAGTATATGTTGTGCCGACTTGGATGATCATTCCAAAGTTGATGTCATGTATAAATAAGAGTTGTGAAGTCATTCAAAAGTATCCTAGTGATCAAAATGAGAAGGTGGTAGTGAAAAGGAGTGAAAAGTAGAGCAGAGGTGTTAAGCTTAAATGGAACTGACTCAAGCATAGTGACGATGCTAATCTCCAGTTCAAGTATGTAATACTTATATTCTTCTGTAGACAGTGTGTCTCCTGTAGGCAGTGTGCATTTTGTGAGTAGTGAGCCCTAATTGGCAAGTGTCATTTTATTCATCTTATTCTTTTAATAGAGAATACCATCTTGGGTTAGTGACCCCATGGTTTTTCCCTTAACCGGGATTTCCACATTAAATTCTTGGTGTTTATGTGTTGAATTTGCTCCTGCTCTTGAATTATTGCATTATGCTTCCATGATTGAATCTTTGATATGCTATTGAAATATAAGAAGGTTTAAAGTGATAAGGAACATGATTTTGGTAACAATTGATTCATCCCCCCTCTCAGTTATCCGTCCTAAATCCAACAAGATTGTATTACCAGATGCATATGACATAGAAATAAGGGCAGAGAATTGTCTAATTTAACCTGGGAAGATTGCTCCAAGGCCCCCAATGCCCTTATTTCTAGATGTGTCGGGCATTCATCTTGTTGCAACACTAATACCTACAACAGTCAGTCCTACCACTCCTCTTATTACACCTGCAATTGAAAAAGTAGATGGGCAAGATGCTCTAATTAGAAGCTTGACCAATAAAGTAATAGCAATTAAGAGATAGCTATCCCAGTCCACTAGACCGTATCAACCCTCTAATTAGACATATCAACAAAATAGACTGCCATATCAGGGGAATGTAGAGAGACAAAATTGTTGGAATAAGGTGCAACTAACCTTGTAAATTCCAATATTGTATTTTATTCCATTTATTATTTGTTATTTGTAATCACCCATTAGGGAATGAGGTAGTCTCATTGACAGTTGTAATTTCAGAGTTACCGGTGGCAGTTACGGAGTGACTTTTACTGTTGGCAAATGTAAAAACTCATAGTAAATGAGGATAGGCATTCTCCCTTGAGGAATATACTATTTTTGGCATATATGACAACTGTCATAATGTTTGGTGAGTGAATCTATGACAGCTGCAAGTTGTCATATGATTTTGTGATTCTATGACACATATGACGAATATGTTAATTGTATATTTGCTATATTTAGCCCAAGCTTCCTATCTTGGAAAGATACTCTTTTGCTGGAATCTATGACGGTTATGACACATCATAAGATGTTGTAAGAGGCCAGATTTAGTCTTGGTGGCCCAACCTTTGCATGGTTGTTTTTGGACAAGTGTAAGATGCTTGTAAGATGGTAATTAATGTTTACAGGTTGGAGAATCTTAGGAGAGAGAAGGTGAATGCCTAAGATGAGTTAGAAAATGTTTTTATAAGTATTTGTCATGTATTAGTTGCTACAATACATATTTTAAGTACTCAAGTGCTGTCGGAATGCTGTCAGATTGAAGACTGGTGGAGAGAGTTGAAGTGTTGTATTGTAAATCATTTTCAGATTAATACAAACATTGGGCCTCTTTCCTGTGTGGAGTTTTTTACCCGAAAGGGTTTTCTCCATGTTAAACATTGTGTTATGTGTTCATATTTCTAATTTAGCATTTCTGTGAAGCATAGTTTTGTTTCTATGTTACAATCTCCATTAATAACACACAGTTAAAGATTGCAGAAATTTATATTGAATCAAATTTCCATTGAAGTAGTGTTGCTTCAATTTCTAACAAAAATTAGCCTAGTTATATCAGGCCACTAAATGTTGTCCATCCCAACATTGCAAGCACATCTGGACCTCTTGTGCCCATACAAAACAACATGGCTCAGGACAACGATTGGTGCTATCCATGAAATCAACCCCATATCAGAATTTGTGCCAAAGCAGATAGTTCAGTCAAGCTTTGACAGTACAAAACCAATCAGTCCTCCCAAAACAATAGCCTAGATCTAGCCAAGAGATGGCGAGAGAGCAGGAACAAATACAAAACAATTCTACCTTGAGGAATTGGATGCAAGATGATTTATGTGGCGTTAATCAGGGTAAGAGTCCAATAGCATTCAACACATGATTTAAAAGAAGGGCCACTGAGAACGTATCAATTCCTATAATTGGTCTTGCATCTACCTCGCATGCATCCCTAATGGCTATGAATGAAAGTGTAGCCAAGACTCCTTCAAAACAAGCAGATTAATTTGTTGGTAAAGCAACTCCAAAGCTAGAATAGCATCCCCAAGCCAGTCAACAATCAAATATTGACATTGTTATCACAAATGTACCTCAAAAGGTTAGTCATATCCCTTTCCGCATAGTTGATCAGATGAAAAGGACTAACCTGAATGTCACTATGTGGGATGCCCTATTAATCCCAATTCAAAGGGATTTACTTTAGGAAGCCCTAACAAGCTTCACTGAGACTACCAAAGAGACAACAGAAGAAGAAATGGAGTTAGAAGAAGAGAATTCATCTAAAAGATAGGCAACGTTCAAAACATCAAAGAAGATGAAGAATCCAAATATTGAATCAAGCGATAGCTCCAACGGTGAATCAGATGCCAAGGAAGAAGGATCCGACATATACAAAGGTAAGGATAAATGTTTTAATTGTGGTAAAATTGATCATATGTTTCTAAATGTGTGCAGGTCAAAAGTGAAGATAAAAGAAAAGAAGATTATGACGAAGACAATGAAGAAATGGACCTTGAGGAGGAACTCTATTATGCCTACAGTGAGATCAAGAGGCTTAGAAAGGAAAACTTAAAACTAAAGCTACAACTTCAAGAGAATAATGAATCTAATGTAGAGTTAGTACGAAGCCTTGAAGAATCTAAGAAGATAATAGCTAAAATTTTAGATCAAAGAACGATACAAGATGAAAGAGGAAGTGAGAGTCTAATTAGAGAAAAAGGAGGAAAGTTGTGAAAGGTTAGGTCTAAAATTGTCTCCTTGATAAAGGAATTGGAAAAAGCAAATGCTTAATTAAACAAAGACCTAAAGAATGAGAAGAATACCAAAATACTGGACAATATTATCAATTCGCAAAGGCCAACATTCAATAAGAAAGGTCTTGGTCATTGTTATCCTATTTTGCCTTTAGGCCAAATAGCCTAAAGATCCACGAGATCCTAGTGTTTTCACCTTTTGAAATGCAAGAGAAAACTACCCAAAATGGCTAAATCCCAAAAATCCTAAGTTTTCCTTGAGTTTTTTCCTTTTCAGAGTTTTGGAGTTTGAATTTATCCCCTTTGTCATGCCATCTTAATCGTCTCTGAACTCCACTTTGTCCCTTTGCAGATTCGGCTAAGTGTTTTGGTCTTCAAAGGTCAGGAGTTCTCTCTTCCGCATTCTCTTTTGGAAGGTCGAAGGGTGGAGGTCCGCTTGCCGAAGCCCAAAAAATAAATACTCTATGTATGTCGGAGGTTGGAGTTCAAGCTTCTCACCTTTCGTCTTCTTCATAGAAGGTGTTTAAGGTGGAAGGCCCAGCGGCCGACTCCTGACGGGACACGTGGCACTCACAAAAATTCTAAGGCATTCTACTGAGCCTTTTGGTGGACCCACAGCGGGCTTGCAGAACCATGGGAAGAAGACATGTTGCACGATCTGAAGTGTTTCTACCATTCTAGAGGCCCTCATCTGTAGCTTGATCTCCTAACTGTGGAAGCGCGAGAGGCCACCACGTGGATGAAGCTGAGTCATCTTTTCGTCAGCACACCTTTTTTCTAAGTTGTAAAAGTGATCACAAGTGGAATGTTTCTATTGGCTCGATGTTTCTTTAGGAAAGACGTTGAGAGGAAGGCTCGGGGCTTGAGTTCCGCTTCTTTTCCTTCAAAATATTTCTAAGTGTTTCAGGGAGTCAGACTTTGGACTTCTCTTCTTCCCTCTTCCTTTCTTTCGGAAGGATGAAGGCCGAAGGCCTGAACCCCGAACTCTACTGAACCTTTGTAAAAGTGTCCAAGACTTCAAACTTGCGAGGCTCAGACTTTCTCTCTTCTTCTTTCTCCAGGAAGGCAGAAGGATAAAGGCCCATGGCATGATCTTCACGAGTTTCTCAATTGGCTAAGGAAAAAAAAGGGAAACAAGTCTCTCTATCGACAAATCAAAAAAAGTTTGAACTCCCCAAAAGTTCAAAATTTCATAAGTTTGCCAATAAGGCAAATCGTCGCCTAAGGAGTCAAGGAACAAAAGGAGAAATCGGCTAAGGCACGAGAGGTTCACAGAAAGCAAGATTCACCGAAAAGGTAAAAAGCTATGAAGAGCGGCTAGTCAAAGAATCAAAGAAAGAGAGAACTTGCCAACAAGTTCATGATTTTTAGATATCGTCGATAAGGTGATAAAGAAGAGCCAGGACAAATGAAAAACAAAGGATAGTTCTGAAAAGAATGAAATTAACGACAAAGCCAAGAGCGGTGAAGGCTAAGTTTGAGAAAATTCAAATTTTCTGATGAGGCAAAATGGCACCAAGAAACAAGGTTCAGAAAAGTTAAAGTTTGCCGATAAGGCAAAACATGAGAAAATGTAGTGGCCAAGCTTGGTTCACGGAGATGGAGATTCGCCGACAAGGCGATTAGAAGGCCCAATTCGCAAAAGTAGAGTTTTGCCGATAAGGCAAAAGCAAGGCCAAATATGGTTTGCAAAAGAAAGATTTCACCGGTAAGGCAAAAGGAAGAAGAAAGAAGCCATGGTTTGGGAAAATGAGATTTTTTCGATAAGGCAAAATAGAGAGCCAGAAAAAGGGAAAATCAATAAAGTGTAATATTTAGAATATTTAAAGAAATTTAAATTATTTTAAAGTGTTGTAAAGGCTTGTTTAGTCCCTAAAATCGTGCCATTGTTATTGGGTGAAGGTACCCAGCATCAAATTTCGCCAGCCAAAGTCATTTGCAAGCAGCTGAAATAGTCAAAATCTTCAATGCTCCTATACAAATGAGAAACAAAATGGATTTGCAGGTACCTAGAGGTATTTTGGGACCTTCTCTCATAAATGTACCTGGCACCCATGCGTGCAGGCAATCTCCTTTGTAGTTCTATAGACTTCAAGGGGCATGGCCATCGTCCCTCTTCTGGTAGTGTTTTTGAGTCAAAATTAATGCAACATGGACACATACATCAAGTCGATTGACCAAAATCCAACACCTAGGGCTGCTACAATGATTTGATGGAATGTTATATATACATGTACAAAATATGTAAAAAGGGTTGTTGTTAGTTGTTCTTCTAGGCTATTATGTTGGGAAGATTACTTGTTATGTTTAGACCTTGTAATGCACCTACAAAACCAACTAGATGTTATGCATTGTGCTCATTTTCTAAGCCTTTTTTGTCTCTAGTTGATTGTGCACCAATGAATGTAGATGGTTATTTTGTGCTTACTCTTCTGTAACAAATTATCTTCCCTTTGTAATGACTATTTAGCCTTCATGATCAATACAATCACTGATATTTTGCCTCTCTTATATTTTTTCTCTGTGCTTATTTGAAGCTTGTGACTCATTCTGTGCATAAAACGGACCCTTCATTAGTTACAATCTTCTATTTGAGCCTCTCTCAAAGCTATAAGTGTGAGTTCTTTCAATATTAGAGATCATTGTTGTGTTATGTCAGTCCTAGCTAACATATTAAAATCTGGTGTTGGAGAAATATCTCTAATCTTCCTCCGATTGTTATAAATAACATTCAGTTAGAGGCATCTTCCTAAGTTTGATGGCTTTAATCATGTTTATTTATGCCCTTGTTGGTACTTTTTTACCTATCCCTCATTACTTGGGATGGCGTATGAAGGATAACGTCGTGGTTCTGACAGCTCACATTCTTTCTTTCAACTGGACTCTTGGGTTACATGTCAACAAATGCCAACACAGCAACCCATGTGAGCCATCGCCATGCTATCTCTACAGGTCTTTTCACCCTCGGATGGCTGCTCTGGATGTGGTGAGCTCGCATGAGCCATATTATGGAATTAATGATACCCCGAACGCGTTAGGGATTTTGAAGGAAATTCATGGGAATTCGGGGGGCGTGGATGGCATTAATTCTTATGAGTACCAATTCACTTCTAGATTTTTTGATGAAACCCTGTATCTTGCCAATTTCTGGAGTTGCATTTCTCATTGTTGGCTTAGTAAGCTAAGGAAAATGGAAGGTGACAAGGTGCGTACTGAGCCAACGTCTTGTGGGGAATTCAAGGAAGACTCACAGGTTTGGAGTATTGCTTATGAGGGGGGTGACACTGTTTCTTGAATGGCTGAATGGCTTCGACGAAAGCTTGTCCATTCAATTTGCTATATCATGGGACACAGATAGGAGGGTGCAGGTTGGAGGTGTGCAGTTTGTTGTTTTAGACTGGAAGCCATTGCCAATGCCACGAGCCTGCAATGCAAAGGCAAACAATTGAATAAGAAAACAAAAGTTCAAGACTCAGAAGGGCTGAATCATTTTTATCGGGAAGGTTAGAAGTAGGTTAGACTTCAAGGTGGCTTTGAGCGCAAGTGTGTGGTTAACCCCTGGGACCGGGTATGTTACCTCATTATGAAATTTTTTACCCTTGAAGGTCTCTATAGGTTCTTTTACCACTATCACTTCACTTTATTAAAACATTTTAGACACAAAATGCTTGTGAACTTCCCCTTCTACTTGCTTTCTAGCTTGGAGTCTTCTGTTAAATTAACCAAGAAAACCCGCGAGGGTAACTCGAGGGTGGTTCTTGTTCCCCTACACTAGGGTCTAATTTTCTGCCTTTACCATTTTCACTTAGCCCTGTGCCCTGTTAAGCCCCTTAAGGCTAGTCTTGTCGAGGATAATGTCAATGAAGACTCAAAAGATAATATCCCTCTCAATGTTAAATATGGCAGTCCCTCTAAATCTAAAGCCTTGCCTCATGCTGTTGTTGACCCTAATAACCTTGTGGACCCCCTCTCCAATTACCCTGTTATTCCTTGTTCTAGCCCTTCCATATTGAAGGATGTTTATTCCCCTAGGGCCCAGCACTTTGGTCGGGGCCCCGATGATTTCTATTTCTGGTGGGGTGGAGGGGTACCAGGGCCAATCCCATGAAGAAGTTGCTGAGGACCTTTGTGGTCTAAGAAATAGCCCACCTCCTCATGGTAGTAAAAAATGAAAAAACCAGTAATGCCAACCTAGCCCTGCCAAGGGGGGAAAGAAGAAAATTAGAAAGGGTGATGTGGGTTTGAGAATTGAGGAACCAGAGACTGTGAAGAAACATGATAATTCCCAGAAGCAAAAAATGGAGGGTGTTGTTGATGCAGGTAAGGATGGTTCTGAGAGAAGACTGAGCATTAGAAGGTCTTCTAGGCTGGCAGGTGGGAAACCCCAGGTGCTGAAGATTGTTGATTATTCCTCAACCTCCGATCATGATGAAACTGAGTTTGAGATGGAAATCAAGGAAGTCAAGACCACTCTGGTGCAAGAACAAGAAGGAGAGAGTCACTTTGACTCCATGAATAATTTGTTTTACGACTCTAAGCCCAATGATGTTGAAACCTGGAGACACCTGATAAGGAGGTAATGAGTACCAGATAGGATGACTCGCATAGGATGCTTGCACAGGAGCTGGATGATGTTAAGTCTCGTCTTTCTGCTATGGAAAGTAAAGTCAAGGTGCTGATGAAAGTTTGCATGAAGGTCTTTCACAAGGCAACCTCTACCTTTTCTATTCTGCAGGAGGATCATACTACAGGTGTTGATGCTATGTACGAGAACAAGGAGGAGCTAATCAAGCTGCTTAAGGATGACCGGAAAGAACTATTTATTTAACTTTTTCTTATGTTCTTTGTTCTAGACTTGGTATTGTTTTTTGCTCTCAACTTGGTATAGTTTTTATATTGTTATGAACATTTGTTGCTAGTCAGTTGTTTTTGTGTTGTTTGTGGCCATGAGTATGTTTTGCTACCTGTGGGCCTTTTTGTTATCAGGATCTACACCTATGTTTGCATCTTATCTTTACAAAAAACATATTAAAATCTAGTGCATCACCCCCCCTTTCAATTTTAGTATTCTCTTCTCCCTTTTCCCTTTGAGTGTAGCATTAGATATAGTTTAATTCTCTGAGCCATAAGCTCAAAAAGAGGAACCATCCTTCTCTGGAGGTCTGATCTCATCTGCAAGGTCCCACACCTTGAGATCAGTCCCATTGTGTCATTGGGATGCTTGGACAACCTCCAAGAAGGGTGCAATTTCATGTGACAACAGTTTCTGGCACGCCCGATGGGACTCTCTGTTCCGAGTAAGAGTTGGACTAAGAAATTTTAGTGCGATTCTTAGTTCATTTGTTGTTGTGGAAGCAATTAACAAGCACCTGGCAACTCTGCTAGTCTAGTGTTCATAATTAACTTGACATTTCATGCCTGGAGTGTAGACGTGGTCTTCTTTTAGAGGTGATTCTCAATTCATTGACCTATCATTTACTGAATCAAGAAGAAGAAATAGACTATCTAGGTCCCCTGTGAGGGAAAATAGGAGTGCAGTACCATCTCTGTCAAGAGCCCAGTCTACCCCCCTCTAGCTAGTTTCCAAGTTAGGTTTCAATATTCAAGAACTCTACGCATACCCAAAATTAACCTGAATATCCCCAACATGGCAAGGAATCTTCCTTTTGTTGCATTCATTGGGGGTAGCCCTCTGGACCTAGCCTAGTATGATGATATCCCTACTCATCCTTAAAGGCTATACCATTTTTTACTAGTGAGAACTCTACCACCCCTGCTAAACATATCCAAGACATTACTAGTGTATGCTTTGTCCACAATGTCACTACAGACAATGTGGTTGTGAGACTGCTAGCTTCTTCATTCAAACGGAAATCCCTTCAATGGTATAGAGGTCTCCCAGCCAATTCCATCCACAATTAGGATGATTTGGGAACTAAATTGTGCCAACACTTTGAAGACTAGAGTGACCACTTGTCACTAATGGAGCAGCTAGCTACTATCAAGAGAGCCCCCCACGAATACATGGTGGACTTCAACTACAGATTCCAAAAGACATGGGATAGGATTTCATTATTCGTGAAGCCTTCCTGAAACACTACATTCATTTATTATTTGAGGTCTCTAAATACTGACTTTACTATCACAATTCAATCCATGGGAGGGACTGTGCTACCAGATGCATATGACATAGCTGTAAGGGTAGAAAATTGCCTAATTCAGGCTGGGAAGATTGCTCTAAGGCCACCAATGCTTTTATTCCCAGAATTTGTTGTCATTTAGCTTGTTGTGGCTCTAATTCCTACAATAGTTACCCTTTCGACATCTTCCACAACACCCTCGAATAAATTGCATGAGGTTAAGACTTTGCTGTAAAGTTTTAGCAATGAGTTGGTAGCACTAAAAGGGTAGCAAGCACATACCAGCAAGGCATATCAACCATTCAATCAAAATTATCAGCAAAATAGACCACCATATCAGGATAATGTGCAGAGGTTGAATTAACCCAGTTATATCAAACCATTGAATACTGTACACCCCAATGCTACTAGTACATCCGAACCTCTACTACACATACATAACAATTTGGCTCAGGATAACGATTGCTGTTATCCATGCAATCAACCACATAATCAAAATTTGTTCCAAAGTGGACAATTTAGTTAGGCTTTGATAACACAAAATTAGTCAGTTCTTTCAGAGCAGCAAATTAGCTCTAGTCAAGAGATTTTGGGAGGGCAAGAACAAATTCAAAATAATTCTACTTTGATGAATTAGACACATGATGATTTATGTGGTGTCAATCAGGGCGCAGGCCCAATTGCATTCAACACAAGAGCCAAGTGGATGGTGATTGAGGATACAACGATCCCTACAACTGAGTCATATGCCTCCACTTCTCATCTGGTTACACCTAGTGTGTCTCCAGCAAATGCAACCAAGGGCGCAGCAAAAGAAAGATCTGCCCAAATGGATCATATTGTTGGGCGAGTGAATTCAGTGCCAACAATGCACTCCTAGGCCACCCAATGAGCAAAGGTCGATGTTGTCAATGCTAAAATATCCCAGACAGTTGGTTAAATCCCCTTCAGCATAGTCGATCAAATGAAGAAGACTAACCTGAGTGTCACTATGTGGAATGCTCTGTTGATCCCATCACAGAGGGATTTGTTGCAGGAAACTTTGACAAGCTTCAATCAGCCTGCCGTAGAGGCAACAAAAGGAAAGGTTGTCACTCCAACAAGCCTATGCCAACCAAAAAAAAAGGGAATAAGCACAAGTAAAACCAGTAATCCCCCTCCATTCTATGTTTCCCTAATCATTGGTGATAAATTGTTGCATAATTGCATAATAGATTTCAGGACGGGTACTTCTGTTATGCCCAAAAATATAGCTAATAAGTTAGGCATTGAATATGAGCCTATGAATAAGGGGATAGTGCAATTAGATGGCACTACTATTAAGACAGTAGGTGTTATTAAGGATTTACAGCTCACCCTACATGCATGCCCTGGCTACTCTGTTTCACAAGATATATCAGTTATTGACCTCCCTGCATACTTTGGCATATGCCTATCTAGAGATTTCACTGCTAAAATAGGTGGGTACCTATCTTCTAATTGGTCCCACATGTTATTTTGAACAAGATATGACATTAAGGTGACCATTAAGGCTGTGCCTATTGCTAATGATCATATAGAGCCTTATACACCCATCTCCTTGGACATGAATTGCACAATCCATGAGTTGGAGGAGGATGACAACAATATGCATGAGGATTCAACACCTGTGGAAGAGATCACTGACATATTACTTGATGAGTGGGAAAACTATTTTCAATTTGATACTCCTGATAATATAGAGGAAACATGGTTGGGTACCTACTATATCCATGAGGAGGACGCCATCATCCCTAATATTGAGAAGGCAACAATAGATCCAAGTGGGATATGGTAGTTATATTTCGATGGCTCCAGGAGCAGAAATGGAGCAAGTGTTGGGGTTGTGTTAATTTCACCCCAAAAAGAAAACTATTTCTCTGCTTTTAGACTATAGTTCACTTGTACCAATAATGTGTGTTTTATATCAAAAGAGGGAAAACGGGGTTGAATAGTTAGATCCTCCTTTCACTACAAACATTCAAGGACATTTGACCAAGTTGAATCACAACTTTTGCAAGAGGATTCACCTACAGGTTGGGTGTCACTTGGAATGATGTGGAAATTCAGAAATTGTCAATTAATGTATTAATTTAATGCTCAAGTATGCTAAAACCCTAATTATGCAAAATAGTTTGATGAATTACGACAAATGTTCGCAGACTAAGATAGTAGACAGAGATTAGTTACTAACCATTTTTCAAAGGTTGTGATGCGGAATAATTGGGGACAATGCCCTAGGTGCCCAAGTCCAAGGTACTATTTTCTTCAAGGAATTTGGGACTCCTTCTAACACTGATAATCAATGTTTCGTTTGTTCCCATCACGGAAGATGCAGAGGGAATTGTCCTAGGCACCCTACTCCAAGGCAAGTCATTCTTTAGGATGTCGGGGCTTCTTCAGATGTTGATTGTCACTGTCACAAAGATTCTTGTTATACTATTTTGCCCTCATGGCTAAATAGTCTAAGAATCTTTATTTCTGGTGTTTTCTTTTCAGTGGTATGTAGGTTGAATTATTCAAATCCCCCCCCCCCCCCAAAACCTTCAAAATTCTATGTATCTAGAGTCTTAGGGTTTAAAAAATTGAAAGTCTTTCTCCTAAAGCACTAAAACCCTAAACCCTAGAGGCTTGTGCAAGGGTTTGAATGCCTTTTGTTATAAATGAAAGTTGACTGCCTATTGCCCGTGACAACACACTTAAGTTATAACTTTGAGCCTAGGTAGGTTGTCCTTTTACTAGCCCCATCTGTCAAAGTTGTCAGCTCTAAGCCTTTTATTTTCATGTGTTGTTGGGGAATCTTCAAGTTTTAGAACCTAAGTCAGCGGGTTCGAAAGTTTGTGAACCGCCCGACTTCCCAACTTCCCTTTGCATTATTAGTGTTTGCATCAAGAAGAAGTCTTTATTGTCATGAAGTCACTGAAAATCTAAACTTTTGAACCTTAGGTCAGAGCTTATGAAGTTTTAAGAATCCGCAACTAGGCGACAACAAAGTCACTAAGACATAACTTAACAAAAGAAAGGAAGTTCGCGAGGTTATGAAACTTTAAAACCTCGTGACTTAGGTTCTAAAAATCCCCAAGTGCCTGACTTATCTTTGCATTATCAGCCTTTTTGTCAAAAGGAGCCCTTGCTATTGCGAGGTCGAGAGTTTTCATAACTTCCTAACTCCTGACTTATGGTTTGAAAGTTCCATAAGTCCCTGACTCACCAACAATACATGCTCTCTACCTCCTTCAGCCTATTGCACATTGCCACATGGTAGCTTCCCGCATGCCCGCTGCCTACCTAAGATGACATCACTTCCTTTCACGGGGCAGCGGGAAAAGGACAGCTATAAAGTGTTTATGGCTTGCTATCATAGGCTCAATGGAGTCGCATTTTTGATGATGGACAGGTGGTGCCTGATCGGACTCTCCAGGAGACAGAAAGAAATCTAGACCATTCCCTGCCAGCCCGAGGGGAATCTTTCTGAGATGCCGATTCCTTGTGGGATAGCGGGCAGCTGGCTCCTTATGAGTCGTTCATCTAGATCCTTCTATAAAGCCCACGCAAAATCAAAGGGAACCCCTGGTGATGGCCGTTGATCTAAAAATGGGTAATCTCATCCACGATCCAGATTCAAAAGAGGTTATTAGGCATTCTGAGAGCTAGAAATGTGCAGGTTCATTCGGCAAAGGCATTCATAAGTCAAATTTTGAGGGTTTTCAAAGCTGATAAGGCACAGATCAAGGGGTTCAAATTTTAAAGTGTTGTAAAGGCTTTGCTCAAGAGTTTTGTCCCATCTGCCATCAATAAGACCCTATCTTCTCACCTACCCCTTAACAGATATTTGTTACATTGATGGTTGCATGTGGTAAATTAGCTATTCGCATTGAGAGGAAATATCTCTTAGCTGCCCCTCTTCTGGAGGTTTTCTACAGTTAATTTTGTAGACATCCCGTCAGGCAGAGATTTCTTTTCTAACAGAGCCCATGGGGCAATTTATTATAACCTAATTAGGTCATTTGGAATCAGAAGCTATATATGCATGAATGTAAGATGTAAAAATGGTTGGAAAATAGTTAGTTTGACGCTTCTGAATTCCAAACAGAACTTTCCTCTGCTATAACTATGCCTCTTGATCAATACATATGGTGTTTTACTTCTTCATGCTCTTTGTTTTTACTCTGTGTAGTCTTAGAATTGGCCATTTTTTGTGAATGATTAATTCCTGGCAATCCATTCTTTACCTCTATTAAAATCTTCATGATCTATGTAAGTTTATCAGTTGTATTTCTTTATTTGTGCATCTCAGCTTTGTGAATGTTCTTTATTCAAACTTGGTGTATCATGTCCTCTAAATTTTAGTTCTACTCCCTCTTCCTCTTTTCATAACTAGTGGATAGATTAGGTTTAGTCTTAGGTTGGTTGAATCTCTCATTCAGCAAAGGAACTAGCCTCTCTTTGGAGATTCAGCCTCCCTATAGGGTGCCACACTTGGAGGTCATCTCAATATTTCACTAGATTGTTGGAGCCCTAAAGCCTTCAACACTAGGTGCAAATCTATGTGACAATAGTTTTTGGCATGCTTGGTGGGACCGTATGCATAAACAATCAAAGAATCAAGTTGAGAATCTGGTGTTCTTCTCAGCACTCTACATTTTGGCAGAATTTTTATGCACCTGGCGACTCTACATGCTACTGGTTCTGATCAGTGCCATCTGTTATGCCTGTGCAAACTAGGGCGTCTTCAAGAGGTAATTTCCAATTTGCTAAATTATCTGCTACTGCTTCAAGGAGAAGGTCTTGGTTATCTAGCTCTCCTGTGAGGAGGAGTAGCATCTCTATTTTACCTCTTTCAAGAGATCAATCTACACCTCCTCCTATTAGGTTTCAGTATAACACAAGAAGCTCACATATCCCTAGACTGAATCTGAATATTCCTAGGATGGAAAGGAATCTACCCTTTGTGACCTTCAATGGAGGAAGTCCATTAGATTTGGCTGCATACAATGACATATCTGTTGCATCCCTGAAAAGTGTTTCACCCTTCATGGGTGATGGTTCTGTAACCCCTGCTGAGCACATCAAAGACATATTCAATGTGTGCTCGATCCATCATATACAACATGAAGATGTTGTAGTCTGTCTCATGGTGTCATCTTTCAAAGGGAGATATCTTCAATGGTTCAGGAGCTTGACCCCTACTTCAATATATACCTAGAATGAACTGGAAGAAGCCCTCTACAAATAGTTTGGTGAGAGGGTAGATAATGTTTAATTGCTTGAGCAGTTGACAACTATTAAGAGGGCTCCAAGTGAGATGGTGGCAGATTTTAACTTTAGATTCCAGAGGACGTGGAAGAGAATTCCAACTACCCTCATGCCATCTCCACAAGGTGCTTTCTTGTACTTTCTAAGAGATTTAAATTTTGACATTTCTGTGATGATGCAATCATGGGTGTTGAGACTCTACTAGATGGTTATGAGACAACTCTGAAAGCTGAAAATTGTTTAATATAGGCTGGGAAAATTGCTCCTAGACCTCCCATTCTACTTTCTCCAGAGCTTCCTTCCTCATCCCAACAGCCCATTGTTGCTCCTATCTCAGAGCCCAAGACTTCAACATCCTCTCTTTCACAAGAAGAGAGTGACCTTAAGACCCTAATGTCTAATTTGGCAAATAAGGTGAATAGTATAGCTATTCAAACTATTCCCAAACCCTCTCAGAATTATAATCAAGGGCAATCATCTAATCAGAATTAGAATCAAGGGTATAATCAAAATAAAAATCAAAACTAGAATCAGGGTTATTAGCAAAGTAGATCCCAAAATCCTAACCCTGCACAGCCTTTACAAACTATTAGACCTATACAACAAATACTAGCTGTGAATCCAGTTAGGGCCTTAGTCCCTACTCAGAATAATTTGGCCCAAGAAGCAGATTGGTGCTACCTCTGCAACCAACCTCATAATTAGTCCACTTGTGCTTTTGGAGCACAAGAAAGATCTTTAATGGTGTAGAATTTTCATACCTAGCAAGCATCATTATCAGAGGCAACGAATAATCACCCTGAAGCATCAAATGAGGCTACTTCTAATGCCAGTATGATGCTATGGACTCCAGAGGATTTTTGTACTATTAATCAGCCCATGGATAGTGTTGTTATGCCCATCGCAGACAACATCAAGTCAAAGAAGAGGCAGTTGGAGGCTAGTCCCATGCCTACCGTGTTACAAAAGGAGCATGTTCCTAAGGCTAAAGTGGCCAGTGCCACAATCCCAATCTAGAGTAGCAAATCTGCTGCTACAAAAGAAATTCCACCAGGTTTAAAAGTGCCTGAACAAACTACAAATCAAACAAAGAAAGGAACATGTATTCCATCTATGCATAAGGCAGCCACTGTTCCATTAAATATTATGGAACAGATGAAGAAAACAAACATAAATGTTTTTGTAATGAAACAACTTGCACAATATCTGAATATAATAGTAAAGATGCTGCAAATACTTGATAATAATATGCCACTTCGAGGGGGTAACCTCCAAAACCACTTCGAGGGGGATACCTCCAATAGTCTTCAATGAGAACACAATACTGAATATGATGAAATAAGACTCACTACCTCCTATATATACCTATTTATGCCTAGGATATCACCTAGGCCGACTTAGATGGGCCTATCTAAGCCTTAGGCCGACTTAGATGGGCCTATATAAGCCTTAGGCCGACCTAAACAACTAATTAACAATAAACTAATGATAATATGACTTAATTAAGAGTTAAGATAGCCACAAGCCGACTATTCATAACCCTATACACACTATAGGATTAAGGGCGTAGCATGCCCCCCCTCTTCAAAGAAGCATTGTCCTCAATGCTGACCAAATGTGGATGCTTTTGCATGAATTCCTCATTCTCCCATGTAGCTTCCTCAACTGGAGAGTTTTTCCATTTAATTAGATATTCTATGATTTCCCTTGTCCTCAGCTTCTTGGTGCGTGTTTGAATAATTCTCTCTGGATCCACAACTATTCTTCCCTCTTCATCAAGCTCAGGTAACTTAGTCTGTGCTACCACTTTATTCCCAATAACCTTCTTCAAGCAGGAAACATGAAAAACTGGATGAATTTTTGTTGATATGGGCAGCTCCAATTTATATGCTACATTGCCAATCTTCTGCAACACCTTATAAGGACCATAGTACTTGGGTGCTAGCTTGTTAGCTTTATGTTGTTGTTTTAGAGACATTTGCTTGTATGGTTGTAGTCGCACAAAGACCCAATCTCCCCCTTCAAAAGTTCTTTCACTACGGTGTTGATCAGCTTGTTGCTTCATTCTATTTTGTGCCATTGCCAAGTTCTCTCGAAGACTAGCCAATACCTCTTGCTGATGATGGATGTGTTCTTCGACTATGTGAACCTTTGGTTGTACACGCAATGAAGAGATGATTGATGGTGGTTGGTAACCATATAGTGCTAAAAATGGAGACATCTTGGAAGAAGTATGGAAAGAAGTGTTGTACCACCATTCTACTAGTGGTAGCCATTGCACCCATCTCTCTTGTTTATCTGAAGCAAAACAATGGAGATAGCCTTCCAAGCATTTGTTGACCACTTCTGTCTGTCCATCTGACTGGGGGTGATATGATGAACTACGAGCAAGCTGAGTGCCCAAGCATGAAAACAAGTCAGTCCAAAAATTACTTGTAAATATAGGGTCACGATCACTGACTATAACTTTCGGAGTCCCATGCAGTTTCTGAATAGTATTCATAAAAGCTATTGCTACAGTGCTTGCTGCCAATGGTTGTGCCAAAGCACAAAAGTGACCATATTTGGTGAGACGATCCACAACAACCATGATGACATTTTTTCCTTCAGATCTAGGCAAACCTGTGATGAAATCCATAGATACCTCCTCCCACCTTTGACTTGGGATACATAAGGGTTGTAGAAGACCCGGAGTCTTAACTGTCTCCCCTTTATGTTGTTGACATACCATGCATTCAGCTACAAATTTTTGAACATCCCCTTTCAACCCTTCCCAAAAGAAATCTTGCTTGATTCTATGATAAGTTTTGAGGAATCCTGAGTGCCCACCTATTGGAGAAGCATGTAGTTCTTCCAACACCTTAAGCTTAAGAGTTGAATTCTTGCAAAGGTATAACCTCTCCTTGTACCATAAAATATTTCCTTTCCATGAAAATTTGTCAGACACACTTGATTCCTGTTGGAGTTTCTCAATGAGCCTTAGAGTATCTATGTCCTTCTCCCACTCTTCTCTTGCCTCATTTACCTAGTCTGCTTGTAACATGGAAATGGCAAATAAAAATGACTCTGTGGGTTCATCACGCCTTGATAGAGCATCAGCCACAACATTCTCCTTTCCTTTCTTATATATGATCTCAAAGTCATATCCCAACATCTTTGCGACCCATTTTTGTTGTTCTTTAGATGATAACCTCTGTTGCAAGAAATATTTGAGACTATCATGATCTGTCTTGACCTTAAAGTGTTGTCCCATTAGATAAGGTCTCCATTGTTTGACTGCATGCAAGATAGCCAACATTTCTTTCTCATAAACTGGCTTCAACAAATTCTTACCTTTGAGTTGGCGACTTTCAAATGCTATGGGTTTTCCTTCTTGCATAAGTACTGCTCCTATTCCATGTCCTGAAGCATCACATTCAACAACAAATGTTTTAGAAAAATCTGGGGTAGCTAGGACTGGAGTTGTACACATGGCTTCCTTTAGTTTCTCAAATGCCCTTGTCGCCACTTCATTCCATTGGAAAGCATCCTTCTTTAACAAGGATGTGAGAGGAGATACTATGCTACCATAATTCTTTACAAATCGGCGATAATACCCTGTAAGCCCTAAAAAACCTTGTAAGTTCTTAAGGGTTTTAGGAATTTTCCACTCTACAATCGCTTGGATCTTATGAGGGTCCACCTTGACTCCCTCATGTGACACAATGTGACCAAGGTACTCCACTTCTTTGACACCAAAGATACACTTGGATGGTTTAGCATACAACTGATTCTGCTTCAAAATGTCCAACACTTGATTTACATGTTGCAAGTGTTCCTCCCATGTTTTACTATATATTAAGATGTCATCAAAAAATACCAAAACAAATTTCCTCAAAAATAGCCTGAAGATAGAGTTCATTAAACTTTGAAATGTCGACGGTGCATTAGTGAGACCAAAAGGCATTACCAAAAATTCATAGTGGCCCTCATGGGTTCTAAAAGCTGTCTTATGTACATCCTCATCTCTAATTCTAATTTGATGATAACCAGAACGGAGATCAAGTTTTGTAAAATAAATAGCACCATTAAGCTCATCTAACAAATCGTCAATTACTAGAATAGGAAACTTATCTTTTATGGTGAACTTGTTAAGCTCCCTGTAATCTGGACACATCCTCCACGTTTCATCCTTCTTACGCACCATTACCACAGGAGATGAGTAAGCACTTTGACTATGCCTGATAATGCCTGCTTCTAGCATCTCTTGAACTATCTTCTCAATCTCACTTTTTTGAGCATATGGATATCTGTAGGGCCTGATGTTGGGTGGTTGGCTCCTTGGTACTAGTTGAATGGCATGATCATGATCTCTCCTAGGAGGCAATCCTTTTGGCATCTCCCCAAAAACTATAGAGTGCTTATCTATAATTGCTTGTAGATCCAATGGTGTAGAAGCCTTTGAGTGATATGCTTCTAATGAAAATAATTGGGCTACCATCCCATCTACCCCCTTCTTCAACATCTTTTGCATTTGGTAAGAACTTACTATCTGTGGTGACTTTGCACGCATCCCTCGTAATTCTATTGTTCTTCCCTCTGATTGAAAGCGCATGAATAGTTCTTGGAAGTTCAATTCAATTGTTCCCAAAGTGGTAAGCCACTGTACTCCCAAAACAATATCTGCCGCACCCATTGAGATAGCATACATTGGACAATTAAGATGATAATCTCCCATGGATAATTTAATGCTATGGCATTTTCCTGAACAACTAACAGTACCACCATCTGCAATCAAGACCTGAAATTCTGGAGCTGGATATATAAAACAATTTAAACAAGTGGCCAACTTTTTGTTGATGAAGTTATGAGTGCTACCTGAGTCTATCAACACTGTTACTTTTTCTTTCTTTAAGAAACCCACTACCTTGAGAGTTTGTGGGGTACTAAAACCTGAAAGTGCATGGCAAGAAATGATTGGTTGAGTATCTCTTGACTCCTCCTCAATCTCATTGTCACTCTCTACTATTGGTACCTCTTCTTCTTCCTCACTTGGCCCTTCAATATAGAACAATTTCTTTTCAGTGCATTTGTGTCCTCTACTATATTTGCTATCACAATTAAAACATAATCCTTTTGCTCTCTTCTCTTCAATTTGTTGTGGTGTTAGCCTAGTAGGTTGTGGAAGTGACTATGTAGGAGTGCTTTTATCTCTTATGTTTATAAAACCTTGCCTTTTATTAACCATAAATTTTTCCTCTACTTGCCTTGCCATAATCATTGCCTCTGAGATGGAATTTGGACGGAACATGCGTACCTCATATTTAATGTGATCCTTTAAGCCACCAATGAATAGCTCCAACAAATTTTCTGTAGACACATTTTCTACTCTTAAAGATAAAGTATGAAATTGATGAATGTAATCCTTGACCATACCTGTTTGCCTTAATTTGGTAATTTGGCTGAAGTAGCTATCCATAAGATTTTCACCATAATGAGTAATGAGTTCTTCTTGGAAAACTGACCAAGTGACAATGCATCCTTTTGCTTTCTTTTCTTCACATAGCCAACGGTACCAAATGAATTGATCAGGTTCCAAGTATAAGGAAGCCATGGCCACCTTTTGTTGACATGGAACATGGTGGATATCAAAGAATTGCTCCATTTGACAAAGCCAATTGGTAGGATCTTGACCATCAAACTTTCGCATATCCAACTTTGGTGTGAAATTCCTTGCCATAAAATGAGTGGTGTGATGATCCATCTTGAGATTTGATTCAAACCCAAAAACACCCTTCCCTTTTGTAGAATCCTCTTCCTCCACATCATGGTGTTGTGACTGCTTATGTTTGGAAAGTATCTCCAGAATTTTCTCAATATCACATGACTTTGCCAACCCTTTCATTTGTTCATCCATAATGGACAAGATTTCACCTTTCATCTTGCTATTTTCTTTATGAATAAGTTCAAGTATATTTTCATATTCTTTTTGATCAACATCCTCACTTTCCACCTCCGCCTTGCCTGGAGTTTTTCCCGGTGTGGTAACATTCTTTTTGCCCCTTGTTGAAGGATCCGTCATGATTGGAAAAAATAATTTTGAAATAAATCACACAAATGAAATGCAAATTCTCTGAAATTTTTACTGTAACTTACTAAGGCCAAGATACCACTTACCCAGAAAAAATTCCAAGAAATTAGCAATTTTACTGCCTTGAGAGTGAATTTGTTGCAAACCCTAATTTTGCAATAACTCGCTTATTTTTGCTCCAATTCCTCTGAAATTTGGACTGTATCTTCTTTAATATTGTCTTCAAAAACCCTTTAAAAATCTTTAAAAAATTCGCTAAAATCTGAAAGTTATGCTCTTCCCAAAATCGCCTCCAATGATGAGAAAAAATTTTGCCTCTACGGTGCCAAGATCATGCTCTGATACCACTTGTAATGAAACAACTTGCACAATATCTGAATATAATAGTAAAGATGCTGCAAATACTTGATAATAATATGCCACTTCGAGGGGGCAACCTCCAAAACCACTTCGAGGGGGATACCTCCAATAGTCTTCAATGAGAACACAATACTGAATATGATGAAATAAGACTCACTACCTCCTATATATACCTATTTATGCCTAGGATATCACCTAGGCCGACTTAGATGGGCCTATATAAGCCTTAGGCCGACCTAAACAACTAATTAACAATAAACTAATGATAATATGACTTAATTAAGAGTTAAGATAGCCACAAGCCGACTATTCATAACCCTATACACACTATAGGATTAAGGGCGTAGCAGTTTTTATGTGAGAAGTGATGTCCATCCCCTCTCAGAGGGATCTATTACAGGAAGCCTTAAGGCACTTCCCATCTGCTGAGTTATCAACATCAGATCCACCAACAATGCAGAAGGAGAAGGCTCCTATTAGTCACGTGCAACCAATTGAAGGACAAGTATGTACAGTCAAGAAGCCATCTCCTTTCTACTTTTCTTTAATCATTGGCAAGTTTTTAGTACACAACTGCATGATAGACTCTGGGGCTAGTGTTTTAGTCATGTCCAAGAAGATAGTAGATGCATTAAGCATCAAGTACACCCCTGTTTCGATAGGAATATTACAACTGGATGACACCTCTGTGAACACTATAGGAGTGATCAAGAGACTAGACCTGACTCTAGATGCATGTCCAAACCTAACTTTTAAGCAGGACATATCAGTCATTGATCTTCCTCCCCTTTTTGTCGTTTGTCTGTCAAGAGACTTCACAACAAAGGTAGGTGGCTACCTTTCTTCTAACTAGTCTCATATGTTACTAAGGACCGTATATGGCACACAGTTTACCATCAAGGCTGAACCAATTTCAAAATATCATGTGGAGAATTACAACCACAACCTGGTGAACCCACATGTGATGATTCAAGGCGAGGAAGTGCATGACTCAGAACCTATTGAGGCAGAACCCTCACCTCTTCCTATCCCTGACTTATTTTTAGATGAATGGGCAAGGGATCATGAAGATTTTGATCCTTATGACAACATGGAGGCTACTAACTTGGGCAACTACATGATCCATGAAGGGGATCCTTCAATCCCTTCTGTGCTTAAGCCAAATGATGACTCTAACGGTCCATGGAAAATGTTCTTTGATGGTGCAAAGACAGTTTTAGAACTGATGTAGGTGTTTTTGCTAGTCTCTCTGACTGGTAAGAAATTGCATTTTGCTCATAGGCTACATTTTTCTTGTACGAACAATGTAGCAGAGTATGAGGCATTGGTCCATGGCCTATTTATAGCAAAAAGGATAAGATCAAACATTTGGAGATCTTTGGTGATACTGAATTGGTGGTTAACCAAGTCAAAAAAAGATGTGCAACAAAAAACCATCTTCTAAGAGCTTGTAGACATAGAGTTTGGGACTTGTTTGAGAGTTTTGATGCTCTTAACCTATATGTAATCCCAAGAAAATTAAATTCAGAGGTTGATCATTTAGCAACACAATTTTTGCCACCTACAGACTTGTTCCAAGGTCCTGATCAACATGTGAAATGGTCATCAGGCTCTCTATTCCTGACAATAATATTCATTGGCAAATTTTTGATAGTGATGAGCAGATCACATGCTTCATCCAGAATGAAGCCGAGTTCTCTTCAAGAGCACAACCCAGGTTACAAGAATCCTATGGTGATCAGATCATCCAGCTCAAATCAAACAAGCTGCCCAAGGGTCTAGTCACCCTTGAGGCCATCTTTAGCCATGATAATGAGTTCAGGGGTGATAAAAATAACATGACCTTCAAGAAAGAAGATTACCAAAAGGTGATTGTTGCCCAGGACAAAGAGTTACTTCTAGGGAAGGTATGTGGTGATGAAGAAAAACAAGAATTTATGAGACTTGCCCAAAAGTATAATGACCTCTTGGCCTGGACGTATGAAGATCTTACAGGATTCAATTTGGATGTGGCTCAACATGCCATCAATCTGGATCCTAACTGCAAGCCAGTTCGCCAAAAGCAATGGCCCATTAATCCAAAAATTAAGCCACTCATGAGAAAAGAGCTTGCTAAGCTCATACAAGCAATGATTATCTTCCCCATCAAGTATTCTACCTGGGTGGCTAATCTAGTGCCTATGAGAAAGAAGAATAGAGAGATTTGGCTCTGTGTAGACTTCAGGGACTTGAATTGAGCCTCTCTAGAGGATCATTACCCTCTACCCTCTATGGATTAGATTTTACAAATAGTTGCAGGGGCAGAAAGGTTTTCATTGTTAGATGGCTTCTCTGGCTATAACCAAATCATTGTCAAAGAGGAAGATAGATTTAAGACAACATTCACAACCAAATGGGGAATCATGGCGTATGCAAAAATGCCATTTGGTTTGTCTAATTTCGGTGCCACGTTTCAAAGGGCAATGGATGTTGCCTTTAAAGGATTTATAAATAGGTTCATCGTGATTTATCTGGATGACATCACAGTTTTCTCCAGGAAAGGAGAAAATCACATGGAGCATCTGGAAAAAGTTTTTGAGATGCAGAAAGTTTGGGGTGTCTCTGAACCCCAAGAAATGTATTGTTCTGTTGCTCAGGGTAAGCTTTTGGGCCATATAGTGTTTGAGGATGGAATATCCATAGATTTTGATAGAACATCTACTCTCCTTTCTCTTCCCCTGCCTGCTCACAAAAAGGATTTACAATCATTTTTAGGGTAGATCAACTTCATTAGGAAGTTCATTCCTAACTACGCTAGCTTAGTGAAGCCTCTAACCCTTATGCTCAAGAAAGATGCAGTCTTCAGATGGACTAAGGAGGGGAAGGATGGTTTTGAGAAAATCAATGAAGAAATTGCCCAGGCGCCTACTCTCATGAACCCAAATTATGAGAAGGATTTTGTCCTTTATGCATATGGAGGAGAGAACAGTATTGTTGCTCTCCTGATGCAGCAAAATGAACATGGACTGGTGAAGCCTTTGGCCTTCTTCAGTCAAACCTTGAAAGACTATGAGGTCAGATATATCCCCATGCATAAACATGTATTTTCCATTGTTAGAGCTTTAAGGAAATTCAGATATATGCTAGCAAATGATCATATTAAAGTTTTAGTTTCTCATCCTAATGTGAGAGATTACATAATGGTGATAGAGATTAGTGAAAAGAGAGTTAGTTGGGTCACAAAGATCCTAGAATACGATGTGATCATCAAAGCCACTAAGTTGATTAGAGGCAGAGGATTATGTGAACAACTCGCTTAGACATCAGTAGATGAGGTGAATTCATCTTACCATTTGAATGAGGAGGAACCTACAGCTGAGCCATCGGTTGTAAGTTCTTGGGCAACAGATATGGCTAGTTTCCTGTCCACTAGTGAGTATCCCTATGGACTGGATAGAACCAAAAGAACACATTTTAGGCTACAGTCTATCCCTTATGCTTTGGTAGATGATGTTCTCTTTAAGAGAAACTTGGATGGAGTCTTACTGAGATGCATAGAAGATCAGGTTGATAGGCTTCTTGGCAAGTTTCATGTTGGCCCAACTGGTGGCCATTTCTTTGCTAGAGATACAACAATGAAAATAATGAGGGCAGGTTACTTTTGGCCCACATTATTAAATGATGCCCATATGTGGGTAAGAAGATTCAAAGAGTGTGCACTCTTTGCTGGAAAGAAGATTAGCAGTACTTCCACTCCACCCTATTCAAGCTGATCAACCCTTCTCATAGTGGGGATTAGATTTCATTGGCATGATAAATCCCTCTTCCAGTGTTGGTCATAAGTGGGTTTTGACTGCAATGGATTACTTCACTAGGTGGGTTGAAATAGTCCCACTCAAGGAAGCCACTGAATCATTTATCATGGATTTCTTGGAGGAAATCATGACAAGGTTTGGAGCTCCTCATGCTATTATTTCTGATAATGCAAAAGCATTCACTGGTTTTAGGATTGTTGATTGGGCTCTCAAGTGCAATGTGTTCTTAAAGACTTCATCCAATTATTACCCTCAAGGTAATGGGCTGGTTGAGTCCACCAATACGAACCTGATCAGGATTCTGAAGAGGACCATGGAGACAAACCAGAGGCAATGGAACAATAGGATCAGATTAGCTCTTTGGGCCAATTGGATCACATACAAGAGATCCATTGGGAATTCTCCTTTTGTTCTTGTATATGGAAGAGAGGCTAGATTGCCTATATCCTTAGAACTTCCTGCATTGAATTTGGCTCATCAATTGGAGTTGGAAGGAGAAGATTCAAGGTCTGTCAGAATGGTTGAATTGACTAAATTAGAAGAGAAAAGACAATCAACCATGATCACATTAGAAGAACATCAGATGCAGACCAAGAAATATTTTGATCAGAAGGTCAGGGTCCAGACCTTCAAAGAGGGTGATCTTGTCCTAAATGGGACGATGACTAAGCCAAACCAGGAGGCCACACCAAGTTTGATGCACTTTGGAGTGGGCCTTATGTCATCATCAGCACCAAGCAAGTGAATGCTTTCATTCTTTCAAGGCTGGATGGTGAAGTTCTACTGATCTCAGTGAATGGGATCCATTTCAAACCATACCATTAAAGTTGGTATGGGGTCTATTATATATGGTTTTAGTTCATTTATGCTTTAGGTTTCCTTTCCCTAAGTGTCTTGCACAGGCTGCATTATCATTAGGAGAATGCAGGCCTTGTTCCCTTTTGCAGTCTTGTTTTGAGGCAGGTTTTAGTTTTTCCAACATGTTCCAGACTTGACTCTATGCCTAATGAATGCTTGAGGCTACTAGTTTCTATTTGTCTAGCAGGCAGACATCCCTGAGAAGTCACCAAAATGTTATACTATTTTTCCCTCATGGCTAAATAGTCTAAGAATCTTTATTTTTGGTGTTTTCTTTTCAGTGGTATGCAGGCCACATTATTCAAATCCCCCCAAAACCTTCAAAATTCTATCTATCTAGAGTCTTAGGGTTTAAAAAATTGAAAGTCTTGCTCCTAAAGAACTAAAACCCTAAACCCTAGAAGCTTTTGCAAGGGTTCAGACGCCTTTTGTTATAACTCAAAGTTGACTACCTATTGCCCATGAAAACTCACTTAAGTTATAACTTTGAGCCTAGGCGGGTCATCCTTTTACCGGCCCCATCTGTCAAAGTCATTGGCTCTGAGCCTTTTATTTTTGTGTGTTGTCAGGGAATCTTCAATTTTTGGAACCTAAGTCGGCGGGTTCGAAAGTTTGCGAACCGCCCGACTTCCCAACTTCCCTTTGCATTATTAGCCTTTGCATCAAGAAGAAGCCTTTATTGTCACGAAGTCACTAAAAATTTGAACTTTCAAACCTTAGCTCAAAGGTTATGAAGTTTTAAGAACTCGTGACTGGGCGACAACAAAGTGACTAAGACATAACTTAACAAAATAAAGGGAGGTCATGAGGTTGCGAGATTATGAAACTTTAGAACCTACGACTTAGGTTCTAAAAATCCCCAAGTGCTCGACTTCCCTTTGCATTATCAGCCTTTGCGTCAAAAGGAGCCCTTGCTGTCATGAGGTCAGGAGTTTTCATAACTTCCTAACTCCTGACTTATGGTTTGAAAGTTCCATAAGTCCCCGACTTGCTAACAATACATGCTCTCTGCCTCCTTTAGCCTATGGCGTAGTGCCATGTGGCAGTTTCTCGCATGCCCACTACCTACCTAAGATGATGTCACTTCCTTCTGCAAGGCAACAAGGAAAGGATAGTTGTAAAGTGTTTCTGGCCTGCTGTCATAAGATCGATGGAGTCACAGTTTTGATGATGGACAGGTGGCGCCAGATCAGACTCTCTAGGAGACAGAAAGAAATCTAGACCATTCCCCGCCAACTTGAGGGGAATCTTTTTGAGATGTTGATTCCTTGCGAGATAGCGGGCGATAGCCATGTGGCTCCTTCTAAGCCGTTCATCTGGATCCTTCTATAAAGCCCACGCAAAATCAAAGGGAACCCCTAGCAATGGTCGTTGATCTCAAAATGGGTAATCTCATCCACGGTCCAAATTCAAAAGAGGTTATCAGGCATTTCGAGAGTGGTAAATGTGCAGGTTCATTCGACAAAGGCATTCATAAGTTGAATTTTGAGGGTTTTCAAACTGATAAGGTATGGATCAAGGGGTTCAAATTTTAAAGTGTTGTAAAGGCTTTGCTTAGGGGTTTTGTCCCATCTACCATCAATAAGACCCTATCTTCTCACCTGCTCCTTAACAGATATTTGTTACATTGATGGTTGCAAGTGGTAAATCAACTATTCGCATTCAGAGGAAATATCTTAGCTGCCCCTCTTCTGGATTTTTTTGCAGTTAATTTTACAAATAGACATTCCATCAGGTAGAGATTTCTTTTTTGATAGAGCCTGTTGGTATTTGTCCCAGACTGGATGCTTATTCCTAGATTTCCCTACAAGGTAGCCATCAGTGATCAACAAGATCTCTGGGCCAGGGGCCAACAGTGTAGGAGATAGACTCTATATTTTATCTCCTCTTCTTCTTCAGGCTCTGCAAAACCTAGGGGGGTGTTCCCTACTCAACATCCATGGGGATATGCATACAAAGGCTGGGATGCTGACAGAAAGCAGATTAGTCCTCCTGTAAGTAGACCAAAACTACAAGATAAGAGCAAAGGGGCTGGCTTTGGGCCTATTTTCAGTTGTAGACAGAGGACTTGGATCCTAAAACTAATTCTAATGTCCTAAAGGTTGTTTTAGAGTTTGACTTTGATTTATAGTTTGGATGCAAAGCTGGACATGGTTGTAACACAAAAACAAAGCAAGATTGGTGCCTATCCAGGGCCTGGAGTCAGTAGACATACACCTGTGAATGATATGCATGAACAACTAAAACTGGATTTCAGGGGGATGCATCTGATACCTGCCTTACAGATATCTCCCAATATAGAGTGTTAAGCTATCTATACTTATGGCATCCCTATTACAGTATATCCTTCCCAATGTTCAATCTAAAAACAGTTTAATCTACCCCTTGGGCAGAAGTTAAGAAATCAGACATTCAACACAGGAATTCTATGTTCTAGAGTCTCAGACATTCCTTAAATATCTAGACTCAGAAGAAAGATACATGCAATACAGGAGACAAAATTAACAAAACACATGCAAACATGGCATTTCTCATATAAGTTCAATCATGAAATCAGTGGATTCATGCAAGAAAAAACATACAACTGGAGATACATAAACTCACAGGTTTAGTTGTACAGGGCAACCAAATCAGCTGTATTGCATTACAGAGCCAAAATGTTCAACTTTTCCCCCACCTAAAAATGAGTAACACTTCCTGCTTATAACAGCCAGAAAGTGTACTACAGCAATTAATTACATGGCTATGACAAAAATTTGCCAGATACAACCCTCAGAAGGAATGGCGCTCAGAAAATGTAAATGCAGCAGGCAAAGAGGAGCCTCGAGCCATGCGCCACTATCTGGAAGTCTTCATTCTCAAATTGGGCGACCTGACCATGTGTACCATTGTCCACATCCCTGCACCGTCGCCATTAAGGGTCTCAACCACCCGCAGTCACCTGAAAAACTGTCGCTGCATTCAAAAAGGAATTCCCGCCAAAACGCGTTCTCGCAAGTCCAAAAATATACAAGGGAATAATCCCACATGCATGGTGAGGAGAACACACTAGCGCTTTATAAACATAGCCGCATGCAAACTAAGTGTCGAGCGCTTTTGCTGCGCTCGACACACATGCCTTCGCCCACAGCCCATCGCCATGACCAAAGCCATCGGCCAACCCCAAAAAACTCCTGCCGACCTCATTCGTCTCGCCGACCACTACACTACATTCCCCTCCATCAGCTAGAGATGAACCATCGGGCCAACCTTCCTCAGTCCATCCGATAGCAAATGTTACGCCGAAGGCCTCCTCCGTCGGTGTGACTTACACCGTCAGAGCAATCAAAGTCTCCCCAGCCGATAGACCCATTCTCACCGATGGCATTGCTTCCCTCTTCGGCCAGACAACCATTGTCGGCCCAACACAAAACTGCTTTGCCGATGATGCCGATCACCCCGATGCCTATTCAAATCTCTTGTCGGTGAGACCCACGCCGATGACATCGCATCAGCCAAACATTACATATCGGCAACCCAAGAAAATACTTCGCCGATAGCCAAAGTGTTGGCGATGACCTTCCAAAACTCTCATCGGTATGACCAACCCGATGAACCCGTTGAACCGATGAACCGGTTCAACACGAAGGTTCAACGCCAAGGTTCAACATGCTGATAGACATCAAAAAAGACAAGCAAAGGATTTACCGACGGAAAATATAGAACCAAAGCTCGCGAACCATTGAACCTTGAATCTCCCGCTTGAACCATGAAGAAAAGAGTTCAATGGTTCAAGTTCAAACTGAAAGGTCAAAAACACAACAAAAGTACTTCAAAAAGAGCCTTCGCCGAAACGCTAAGTACCAAAAACACAAAGCCTTGAACCGTTGAACCTTGAACCGTTGAGAAAAGGGTTCAAGTTCAAACCGAAAGTTCAAAGACACAAAAACAAACTCATGCCGATGGAGAAAACATGAAGACCACCTCCTCAAGAAATATGATGCTGCAGCTGAAAAATGCTGAGGAGGTCCAACATTTAGGAAAATGGGCAAGAAGATATAGGGTTCAAATGAAGAAACCCCCTAAACATGAAAAATCAACCTCCAAGTCAAAATGAGTACCAACACTGGCTCCGAGTGGGGACGTGCAGGTGAAAACCTGCAGCGAGAACCAGATCTCCGGGTAGACCAGGCAAAAACCAAAAAGCACGAACTGTACAAGGCACTTACAATATATACATATTTTTACACATGTGCACAGAGACAAGCCATCTATGCAAAATAGAACTTAAGGAATTGGCCATGCACAGGCAATTCCAGAAATTCACCACCTAAGGCCTGGAGGAAATAAGAGTCCTCCCCATGAGTACTGCAGATCTGATATGGGCCCATCCATAAGGGTTTGAATTTACCATGTTTACCCTTGTCCTGATCTTTTGCATTCCACACAAGCACCAGATCGTTGACCTAAAATTTTCTTTTTGTAGCTCTCCTATCAAACAGATATTTCACATCTTGTTGTCTCTTGAGATTGATCTGGTATGCTTTCCTTCTGCTTTCATCCAGTGCAACTAGCTGGTTCACTCTTTCTGTCATGGAGTCTCCAATCTCCTCATCATTATCTTGGATGAATTTGTAAACTGGTAGGAGATTGTTTATGGGCAATCTGGCTGATGCACCATATACCAGCTCAAAGGGTGATATCCCAATAGCCTTTTTTACTATCACCCTATCAGCCCATATTGCCAACTTTAAGTTTGAGTCCCAAGCCCTCTTGTTCTTGTCCAATATCCTTTTGATAATTTTTATGATGCTTTTATTGCTTGATTCTGCTTAACCATTCCCTTGTAGGTGATATGGTGATGCATATGATAGATTTATCCCATACCTGTTGCAAAAATCAACAAATTCACCTGATCTAAAGCACATAGCATTATCAGTGACTATCTTGAATGGTACTCCAAACCTGATGATAATATTTTCTAGCATGAAATCTGTCACCACCTTACTTGTAGCTCTCTTAGTTGGAATGGCCTCAATCCATTTGGTAAAGTAATCAGTTGCCACCAAAATCCAACTGTGTCCCCCACTTGATTTGTCTGCAATTTCCCCTATGAAGTCAATTCCCCATTGCTGAAATGGAGCATCCACAGTTACAGTTTTGAGGGGTAAAGCACCATCATATTTCAGCTTTCCTGAAAATCTTTGGCAAGGGTCACACTTCCTCACTAACTTTTGTGCATCTGAAAAGAGAGTGGGCCACCAATATCCTGCTCTGAGAATTTTATGAGCTGTTGTTTGGGCAGTATAATGTCCACCACACAATCCTTTATGCATATCAATCAAAACATTGTTAGCCATATCCTCATCCACACATCTCAGCAGCACACCATCAGGGTTTTTCCAGTATAGCTCACCTTGAACAATAACATACCTGATTGCATGTAACTTTAAAGTCCTCTTTTGACTGTCACTGAAATGGGAAGGACAATTCAGATTTTGCAAGTAGTAGATAATATCCTTGTACCATTCAGATCTTGATACATTTACACTCTCATTTTGGACTGCATTAACTTGGCATGCTTCCAAGTTTGACTGTGCCATCATCTTGGCTAATCCTTGTCCTCTTACCAACTTGGTAATTTGTATGTCTATGTTAAACTCTTGCAGTTTGTTTATCCATCTGCACCTTCTTCCAGTCACCTCCTGCTGAGTGAATATGTCTTTGACTGCTGCATGGGGTACATATGCAATTATATATGATCCTACCAAGTATGGTCTGAAACTTTTGATGGCTCTGACTAGTGCATATGCCTGTTTTTCCATAATATCATACTTCAACTCAGAGGCCTGCAAGGACATACTGAAGAAAGCGATGGGCTGTTCAAAACCATCTTCATTTTTCTGTGGCAAACATGCAGCAACAGTATGAAAGGAAGCAAATGAAAATACTTGGAATGGCCTAGAAAAATCAGGAGATTTAAGAACAGGGGCCATCTTGATTGCCTCTTTGATACTCTGAAATGATTCTATTGCTTCACTTTCCCAATGGACAGTTGCATCCTTCATCATCATCTTGGAAATGTTCCTTGTGGTTTCTGCAAAGTTGGGAACAAATCTCCTAACAAAATTTATCTGTCCAAAGAAGGACTGAACTCCTTTTACAGTTTTTGGCATTTGAATTCTGTCAATAGCAGCCACTCTCTCTGGATCTATCCTGACTCCATCCTTGGAAACAATATGTCCCAGGAGCTTTCCTTCAACTACCCCAAAGGCACATTTCTTTGGATTTAAAGAAATACCATACTCTAGTGCTCTTATGAAAATCTGCTCCAGATGCAAACAATGCTGCTCTTCTTTCTTTTAGTAAGCAGTCAAGTCATCCTGATATACAGCCAGGATTGAATCAATCAACCCTGCAAAAGCAACATCCATTGCTCTTTGAAATGTAGCACCTGCATTGGTTAGTCCGAAGGGCATTCTAACATACACATAAGTTCCCCATGGAGTGGTGAAGGCGGTCTTATACTATTCTGATTCCTTTACCTTCACCTGATTATAACCTGAAAATCCATCCATCATGGATAAGAGTTCACAACCAGTCACTCTCTGCAACATAGCTTCCATATTAGGCAGTGGATAGTTATCCTTTAAAGAGGATACATTCAAGTTCCTGAAGTCAACACAAAGCCTAATATCACCATTCTTTTTTCTGACTGGGACAAGGTTAGACACCCAAGTTGAATGCCTGATTGGCACAATTATTCCAGCCTCCCTGAGCCTTTTGAGTTCTTCTTGCATCTTTGGAGCTAAGGTAGGATTAATAGGTCTTTGCCTTTGTCTAAATGGCTTAGCTCTAGGCTTCAATGGGATCTCATGCTGGAATAAATCTTCCCTATAGGCTTTTAGGTCCTCATATGACCAAGCAAAAACATGTTTATACTTTTTCAGTAATGCAATCAGCATACTCTTAATGTGTGGTTTGAGCTGTTTACCAATGTATACCTTCTGAGGGGCCTGAGATGTCCCCAAATTTATCTCCTCTAAATCTTCCTTATTTGTGGGAGATGTCCTTGTGACTAATTTATCTCTACTGTTAAAAGCTCTTTCCAAAGCTACTAACCCTCTGGGGATTTTATTAGTCCTCAATTGAATTATCTCTTTTCCCACAAGAGTTTCTTTTCCATCTATAGTCTCTACAAAAGCTTGGAAATCAATTTCTTGATTCTCATATTCATCTATGCAGTGCAAAAATTTTAACAAGTCCCTATCATCATTAAACACTTGCCAACTGCATATATTTTCTGGTACTGCAGGCCTAATTTTAACTTCTACATTTGTAACATCTGACAGAGTGATGTCATCTGGTCTTATTGCAACATTAGCTAAGAAATCAGCCATAACATTCTTTGACCTCTCTACCCAGCCTATTGAAAATACATCAAATAGTTCAATGGTATCCCAAACAGCACGCTTGTATTGTTTCAATCTTTTATTTTTTGAAGCATACTTATCTCTAATTTGGGATACAATCAGCTCAGAATCCCCAAATACTCTTAACATTTTGATTCCATGTTTGAGAGCAATATTTAGGCCTAAGAGTAAAGCCTCATATTCTGCAATGTTGTTTGTGCAAACAAACCTCAGCAAGAAAGAGAATTTGAGGAGCTTACCAGTTGGAGACAGGAAAACAACTCCAGCTCCAGAGCCTTCTTTTGCACAAGCTCCATCAAAAAACATGGTCCACAAACCTCGCTGATCCAATTCTTCAATGCAGACATTTTTCTCTCTATCTTCTCTCTCATCTGAGACAACCTTGAAGTTATCACAGTCAGTGTTTACAAAGCATATCTGTTCCTCTGCTTCTTGGTCTTCCACTATCTCTGATGATCTTTGTTCTCTGATTAACTTAACATCCCTGCCATTCATTGGAATCATGGCATATGACAGGTCCAGCTGCATACTTCCACCAATTAGTGCTGCCCATCTTCTTGACAACAACATACCATACTGTGGCTTGATGTCAACCACTGTTATATTCATTTTATATCTCTTTTCAGGAAATGCTGCCAGTTTGAAATCTACATCCTTCATGATTCCAATAACTGGTACCTCTCTGGCATCCATAGCATAACATTTTCCACATGCCTTGTCAATTTTCAATCCAGCTTGTTGCATGATGGTTAAAGGCATGACATTTGTAGATGCTCCAGAGTCAAGCATACAATTTCTGATTATTTTTCCATTTATAACCAGGGAAACATAAAATGGTTCCACTTGTGAAGGACACTTTGTCATAGTCACTCCTAAATAGACTTCAGGAGCCTCATCTTCTTCATTACACATGACATGTTTCTCACCCTGGATCTGAACATTTTGTTTAGCTTGAAAGGGCACCCCTGAAATTAGGGATACTATCCTATTCTTGATTTCTTCCACTTTCATGAGTTCCATAAGTGGAACAGAGACTTTTACCTGGGAGAGGACTTGAGCTATATCAAATGGAGCATAATTTTGTGTAACAACTGTAGCTTGCTCCACAATCTTGTTTTTATCCTGAACTGATTTAGCTCTTACTTTCATAGTTCCCTGATCATCATTCTTGTCTTGGGAACCTTTACCTTGATCTTCAGCCTGAGGGATTCTATTTTCTGGTCCTTGGGATTCATGACCTGTTCTATGTCTGAAATTCTGTTTATTATTAACCCACTGCCCTTTTTGTAATTCCATCCCCTTATTACCATGCACTGGCTGTCCTATAGTAACATCTTTTGGCTGATGTGGGCTGCTTACCTAATTTTTACCTCTGAGATTGTAGTTGCTCTTGACTTGAGCAACTGCTGCAGCTGTGAAGGCCCTAATTTCCTCATCAGAAGGTCGTTGTAAGTTACTCAGAAAATTGTGTGAGTTCTGGGCATAGGCATAGTTAACTTCATCATCTTCATCATATGGGAACTGTTGGCGGCCCTGAGTTTCATCATCTGCATTTGCATCAGCATCACAAAAAGTATATCCATTGCTTGTGGACATCATATTTACATCATCATCTTGCACATAATGTGGCTCATTGCATTCATTACAAGATGTAGTATTATCACAGAAGGACTGAGCAATCATACACTGTAACTGTGAATGTGGCATCTGGCAAATCATACACCATGGAGCATCATCAACAATATTTACAGCTTTCTTTAGAGGATTAGGAGTTTCTTTGACAGGTTGAGCTCTTTGATTTGTGTTGTTGCGCGGGAATATAGGTTTACCATCATGCCAATTGGTATTATAAGGCATATCATGCAATGATGGCCTCTTTTCCTACCTTTGATAGACTTGCCTATCAGGACCTATCCCTTTTTCACTTCTAGCTAATCTATAGCTTAGGTCATTAACAACATTTGCCAATTTGTCTGTCTTATCTTCAGGGGCAGATGTATTACCTTGAGTGTTCTGAGGCTTGTTTGGATTCTGCAAAATTTTTATATCATCCCTTCTATTTGTCTTGCCCGATGCTTTCCTGTTGTTTTCAATATTCACTGCAATTCTGAAAGCATCCCCGAGAGTAGCAGGACCTTTATCTCTTAATCCATATGCAGTTTTTGCATCAAAGGCATTGATATACAATATTATGCACATTGGTTCATTTGGCCTCATGTGATGTGGCAATTTGTTTAACACTTTAGTAAATCTTGCATTAAAATCTGCAACCTGTTCATTTGACCCTTTAGTGATACTGGTGAACTCATTTACAAAAAAGCTAGGGTCGATTTTGTCACCATATTGCTCCTTGAACATCCTTTTAAAATCATCCCATGATGAAATACTCCGGTCAGGCAGATTCTTGTACCATTCTCTTGCCTCATCTATTAAGGATTGCATGAATGACTTCATGAAAACATCCTCATGTTCAACCTCAAAGTTATCCATGACATTTTGAAAGGCTTTTAGATGATCTTCTCCTGACACAGTGTTGTTTCCTGAAAATTTAGGCACTTGCAGCCTCAGATGCTTATCAATGGGGTTAGGATACCCAGGAATACCATCAAATACCAGCTGTCTGAATCTATCTAGCTGCATTGGCTATCTGTTTAATTGATTAACATTAATATTTTTGTCTGCATTCTGGTTTCTTACATTGTTCAGTGGCATCCTAGCATCATTCACATTTTGTCTCTCATCATTATGCTGATGTTGCACTTCACTTCTCTGTTGATGTCTCTGCACATTTGCATTCTCAAGGGTAGGAATTGAATTATTCTGGGCAATCCTCAAAGCTTGCACTTTCTTCCTCAAGTCATCTCTGATTGATATTGCCTGCTGATATTCAAACTCGGCCCTTAAGCTCCTAATTTCATCAGCTAGTTCTTCCTCGCTGGGCCTAGAGGAGGATGGTTTTACCATATTCTGATCTTCGTCTTCATCATCTCTCAGAGACTTGGCCTCTTCAAACCTTTCACTAGGGTCTAGAAATGGGTGTTCTTGGAACACCTCTGACCTCATTCTCATGTTACCACCCTGTTGCCTCTCATATGCACCCTGAATATCAGCTTCTGCATTTGAAAAGTAAGGCGCATGCTGTCCTGATGGCCTAGGGTTATCTTGCATATCATCATTTTTTCTGGGGGAACCCTCATGACTAACTGAGACAGCTCCCTTTCTTCTGTACATCATTCTTCTTGTTACTGGTAACTCTTCAAATAAAGGATTTTGTTGGGATCTTCTCCCCTGCATATATATTTTACTTTGACCGGTTGGGAGATTACTTCGGAGTCGCCACCTATTACTAGGAACTGTTTTCTTTTGAAAACTAGGGTTCTTTCACAAATTCCCCAGCGGAGTCGCCAATTTCTGTTGGTTTTTGTCCCAGACTGGATGCTTATTCCCAGATTTCCCTACAAGGTAGCCATCAGTGATCAACAGGATCTCTGGGCCAGGGGCCAACAGTGTAGGAGATAGACTCTATATTTTATCTCCTCTTCTTCTTCAGGCTCTGCAAAACCTAGGGGGTGTTCCCTACTCAACATCCATGGGGATATGCATACAAAGGCTGGGATGCTGACAGAAAGCAGATAAGTCCTCCTATAAGTAGACCAAAACTGCAAGATAAGAGCAAAGGGGCTGGCTTTGGGCCTATTTTCAGTTGTAGACAGAGGACTTGGATCCTAAAACTAATTCTAATGTCCTAAAGGTTGTTTTAGAGTTTGACTTTGATTTATAGTTTGGATGCAAAGCTGGACATGGTTGTAACACAAAAACAAAGCAAGATTGGTGCCTATCCAGGGCCTGGAGTCAGTAGACATACACCTGTGAATGATATGCATGAACAACTAAAACTGGATTTCAGGGGGATGCATCTGATACCTGCCTTACAGATATCTCCCAATATAGAGTGTTAAGCTATCTATACTTATGGCATCCCTATTACAGTATATCCTTCCCAATGTTCAATCTAAAAACAGTTTAATCTACCCCTTGGGCAGAAGTTAAGAAATCAGACATTCAACACAGGAATTCTATGTTCTAGAGTCTCAGACATTCCTTAAATATCTAGACTCAAAAGAAAGATACATGCAATACAGGAGACAGAATTAACAAAACACATGCAAACATGGCATTTCTCATATAAGTTCAATCATGAAATCAGTGGATTCATGCAAGAAAAAACATACAACTGGAGATACATAAACTCACAGGTTTAGCTGTACAGGGCAACCAAATCAGCTGTATTGCATTACAGAGCCAAAATGTTCAACTTTTCCCCCACCTAAAAATGAGTAACACTTCCTGCTTATAACAACCAGAAAGTGTACTACAGCAATTAATTACATGGCTATGACAAAAATTTGCCAGATACAGCCCTCAGAAGGAATGGCGCTCAGAAAATGTAAATGCAACAGGCAAAGAGGAGCCTCGAGTCATGCGCCACTATCTAGAAGTCTTCATTCTCAAATTGGGCGACCTGACCATGTGTACCATTGTCCACATCCCTGCACCGTCGCCATTAAGGGTCTCAACCACCTACAGTCACCTGAAAAACTGTCGCTGCATTCAAAAAGGAATTCCCGCCAAAACGCGTTCTCGCAGGTCCAAAAATATACAAGGGAATAATCCCACATGCATGGTGAGGAGAACACACTAGCGCTTTATAAACATAGCCGCATGCAAACTAAGTGTCGAGTGCTTTTGCTACGCTCGACACACATGCCTTCGCCCACAGCCCATCGCCATGACCAAAGCCATCGGCCAACCCCAAAAAACTCCTGCCGACCTCATTCGTCTCGCCGACCGCTACACTACATTCCCCTCCATCGGCCAGAGATGAACCATCGGGCCAACCTTCCTCAGTCCATCCAACAGTAAATGTTACGCCGAAGGCCTCCTCCGTCGGTGTGACTTACACCGTCGGAGCAATCAAAGTCTCCCCAGCCAATAGACCAATTCTCACTGATGGCATTGCTTCCCTCTTCGGCCAGACAACCATTGTCGGCCCAACACAAAACTGCTTTGCCGATGATGCCGATCACCCCGATGCCTATTCAAATCTCTTGTCGGTGAGACCCACGCCGATGACATTGCATCGGCCAAACATTACATATCGGCAACCCAAGAAAATACTTCGCCGATAGCCAAAGTGTTGGCGATGACCTTCCAAAACTCTCATCGGTATGACCAACCCGATGAACCCGTTGAACCGATGAACCGGTTCAACACGAAGGTTCAATGCCAAGGTTCAACATGCCGATAGACATCAAAAAAGACAAGCAAAGGATTTACCGACGGAAAATATAGAACCAAAGCTCGCGAACCGTTGAACCTTGAATCTCCCGCTTGAACCATGAAGAAAAGAGTTCAATGGTTCAAGTTCAAACTGAAAGGTCAAAAACACAACAAAAGTACTTCAAAAAGAGCCTTCGCCGAAACGCCAAGTACCAAAAACACAAAGCCTTGAACCGTTGAACCTTGAATCGTTGAGAAAAGGGTTCAAGTTCAAACCGAAAGTTCGAAGACACAAAAACAAACTCATGCCGATGGAGAAAACATGAAGACCACCTCCTCAAGAAATATGATGCTGCAGCTGAAAAATGCTGAGGAGGTCCAACACTTAGGAAAATGGGCAAGAAGATATAGGGTTCAAATGAAGAAACCCCCTAAACATGAAAAATCAACCTCCAGGTCAAAATGAGTATCAACAGAGCCCATGGGGCAATTTATTGTAACCTAATTAGGTCATTTGGAATCAAATGCTATATATGCATGAATGTAAGATGTAAAAAAGGTTGGAAAATAGTTAGTCTGACGCTTCTGTATTCCAAACATAACTTTCTTCTGCTGTAATTGTGCCTCTTGATCAATACATATGGTGTTTTACTTCTTCATGCTCTTTTTTTACTCCATGTAGTCTTAGAATTGGCCATTGTTTGTGAATGATTAATTCATGGCAATCCATTCTTTACCTCTGTTAAAATCTTCATGATCTATGTAAGTTTATTAGTTGTATTTCTTTATTTGTGCATCTCAGCTCTGTAAATGTTCTTTATTATCACCTCCTTTAAATTTTAGTTCTACTCCCTCTTCCTATTTTCATAACTGGTGGATAGATTAGGTTTAGTCTTAGGTTGGCTGAATATCTCATTCAGCAAAGGAACCAGGCTCTCTCTGGAGATTCGGCCTCCCTATAGGGTCCCACATCTGGAGGTCGTCTCAATGTTTCACTAGATTGTTGGAGCCCTAAAAGCCTTCAACACTGGGTGCAAATCTATGTGACAACAATTTCCATGTCTACAACTTCGGAGGGCATTGCCCAAGGCACCCTTATCCCGAAAGTGCTCCAAACTGCTTCTTTCTGCCAGATCTAGAATCCTTATCTTCTGCAACCTTCCTCTGCAACTCCACTCTACGAAATCTGATACATATAACCTACAATCACAAGGAGTGTGGTTGGCGATTGCGATGTTTAGGAGCTTGCCTTAGTTAAGCCCCAGAAGGACATTCAAGTCTTCTAAACACTGTTGTCATATAAAGAGTGTGTATCCCTATGGGATAGAGGCAAAAATAAATTGATAAATGATTCAAACACAAATAGATATCACCTCAGAGCTGTAGCTCTCACATACATGAAGATCCTTCAACACATGAGAAGATGAAGCTAAATCTACAATCACAAACACAATAACAATGCTCTGCTCTGCAACAATGAATATCTTGAATGCTCTCAAATCATAAGTGTGTCAAAAGTTCATAATCATCTTCTAGTTTTCAAATGAATCCCTAAACATGCTTATATATGTAACAACACACATTCCTACTTTAAATTTTGTAAAACTTAAGATGTCGGCATGGGACCTAACTAACGGTCACATAATCGACATTCAAATTTGGGACCTGCCTAAAATAGGGCAAGACAAGGGCGCAAGCACCCATGTCCCAGGTCCCCTTTTTAGGTCAAGTATAAAGCACACAATGTCTCTCAAGCCCCATGTGACATGGGTTTCAGGCCATTTTCTTCTGAGAGTTAAAATAATCATGCAAGATGCAAAACAAGGGACCCGGGAGCTAAACTTAGGAGGTAAAAGTCCTAGAGGGATGTTTTATGACATAACATTTAGCCCCCATTTTAATGTATGTATGAACACAATACCCATACATGCATTAAAGTACGATCAAAACACAACAAACACACCAGGCACATGAAGCTAATGCATACACAAAGATTGAAGAACTATTTCTAGCCCCCAGTCTCAGGTGGAAATTAAAGAAAACATACCACAGACATGCCAAACATATTGAAGATAGTAACAGGCATGCAAAACAAGGAGAAGACAATAACAGTCATGTAAAATATGGAGAAGACATCATTGAAGACACACAAAACATGATGATTACAGTGAATGCAGTGATTATTTCTTTTTCATTTTCATATATATATATATGAATGCAAATGCAAGTACATGGAAAGTAAACACACAAGCCAAAATGTAGGAGGGGCATTTTACCATACATCTTGAAACTACAATGGGGCAACAAACACACAATACAAATCTCAGAGTGTAGGAGGGACTCATCACCACACGTCTTTAGACTACACTTGAGAATAAACACGCCATACAAATCCAAAAGCATAGGAGGGACTCATCGCCACATGTCTTGAAACTATGCTTGGAAACAAACACACCATACAAACCCTGAGTGTAGGAGGGACACATCACCACACGTCTTGAAACTACACAAGGGGGAAAACACATGGAAGACACGAAGGCCATATAGCATGCCGAAGACATACTATACGTCTAAAACACGACAAACAACCAATGGAAGGAACCTATTGCTAGGTTCACCACCATCTCAGGCACATTATAGGCACACCAAATGATTGGGCTTATGCCACAACAATCTCCAAAGATACACTTAAGGGAGGATACACCAACCCCACCTACTCTGAGGACTTTTGAAATAAAAAGGATGTGCACTAGCTCAAGAGATACATCATCCCCGCCTCCGCAAAGGGATTTCAAAATGCAACCCCACCCATGTTATAGAGACGCCTTATAGTGAAAATGAAGCATGCACTCAAAAAATATACAACCCCACCCGCATCACGGAGATGCCTTACAGTGAAAAGGAGGTATATGCAATAGATCAATGTATGCAAATACGCTTTATTAGTATCAAAATCATCAGACAACTTACCTTATATATGCCCCCACCATAAGGTGGTTGATATCATGTACCGATATCAAGCACATTAAGGTGGGAAGAAAACACATAAGGGAACAAGAGCTTCAACAAATCCCATGCCCCCAAAGGTGACATGTACTTTATGATTGTCAGATGTTCCTACAAACACAATTTCCTACAAGAAGAGAGGCTAGAAATCTTTCTCTAAGATAATAGCCACATCACATGATAAAGCAATGCATGAAAATAATCACATCAAGAGCTAAGGTTATACTACGGATTCGGAAACCGAGTATAACCGTGGGGCTATATTGCAGAGATCTCAAAACCGAGTGTAACCAAGGTAAGACCTAATATAACAAAGTGCACGGAGCAGCAATATTGTTATGGTTTGTTAACAAATATAAGACATCATCAAAATATCACACATAGTGATTCTACTAGCCAAGCGTCAGATAAATATTTATATCAACCCCATCATCATGTATGGACTAGGTCCATTTTTTGCTTACTCGCTGAAGGGACACATGGTCTATATCAGTCTTATTTGTTTTTTTTCATCCGCCAACTAGATAGAACCACTAGAAGAAGGTAAACAATAAAATAAGAGAGGAGAACAATTGCCTTAGGTTCGTCACTGTTTCCCTGTTTTTGAAATTTTGTTAAAGCATTAATGCCTTTGAAAATTTCCCCTTTCTTTGTTTGCCACTTCTTTTTTCTTCCTTCTTGAGTTGAACTTTACTTAGTCATTTATTGAGTCGTTGGAAATCTTTCACATTTTTGAACCAAAGTCGGTGGGTTCAAAAGTTCATGAACCGCCCGACTTCCCGACTAGTCTATGAATCCGATGCATTAAAGTCTTCCCTTGTGTCATTCTTAGTTGTTTGTTTTGTGAAGACTCTTTGTTGTCGGGAGGTTGGAAGTTATTTGAACTTCCAAACTCCAAATGTTGTGGTTCAAAAGTTCAGAAGCTACCCGATTTGACGACTTCGAAGTGCTTGCTTTGCTTCTGGCACCTTTTCTGAGCTGGCATGCGGTATAGTGAGAAGACACTTGTCATCCTGCATTTAATTTGAAGTACATGCGAACATAGTGGCACATTTTTTGGAGGGAAACTTGAGGAAAACATTTACGATTTTTTAGAATGAATTCGCCGCTAGAATTTAATGATCTTTATGAACAAATTTATGAGAAGTGACTTGAAGTTTTGATAAACTCCCTATGTTTCACCTAAAGTTGCATTATTTTTCTAAAGGGATTCGTTGCAAAGTGAAGAATAGCTAAGCCACTACGTGCGAGATATCAGTGGGAATTACATACTTGCAGGTTAGCACAGTTAGTTGTTTCTATCTTATTTCTTGTTTTCCTCTGCTATAAAAATACAACACTTCTCTCGGGTGGTAGAATCTTTCTATTATCATGTATCTACAAAGAGAATTTCCTGTGAATACACTGCATATTCCTGCATTGTTTGTGAGTGCTTCCAAGTTCCTGGTCGTCTCGTTTCTCAATTCAGTAAAAATTAAATTCAAGTTTCAAGGGGCTCCTATGGTCCCTATTGTGGAGAATGGTTTGTCTGGCATAAAGGATACTGAATTGGGCCACATTGATTTTGAGGATTTTTGGAGCAGAATGCAGTCTAAAGGCCGGACTCCCCTCGTGGATAAAATTGTCAGCAATGGGTTGGACAAAGCTGGAGGCTTTCCACTCGCAGTGTGTTGCCCCGAGTTGGTTGTCGCTTGTGCAAACAATTACTTTCCAGAGTCTCAAGAAATAAGAGCCTCAAATGGATTTGTGGTGGCAAGAATTGATTTCGAGTATGTCACTTTAGCTCTAAATTTGGAAGAACATGAAGATAATTCTGATGTTTTTGTTTCCTTTGCATGGACATATTACAATGAAAGAAATCACTGGTGCCAAACTTGTATTTCCATGAGCTGGTTAGAAATTGAAAGAAAGGGAAAACCGTGGTTTCCTACTAATCTTAAGAGGAGTCATTTCAAAGAAGAAATTTAAGATATGATAACCTTGTTGAATCGTGTAGTTGGGAGCCTGTAGTCAGATACTTTCACTTTCTGGATGTGTAGGTTTATTTTGTTAATATGTGGAGGTCATCGCCTTGATTGGGCAAGAATAATTAGTGAAAGTATGCATGAACAGTTGGTGAATTTCCTGAGAGACATAAAGTTCTACATGTGCTCTCGACTGATTTATGTGTTGGCTCATAAAGAGGCTACTTGGCCTGGGCTAAGGATTCAATGAACTCCTACCATCGATACGTTTGTGTATCAAACCTTTCCCAATTACAGAAAATTGAAGGTATGAGAGATTTTAGAAGAGTAAATGATGCCTTTTCTATGTTCTTGACTAAGAAGATTGATGGCTCATTGGAGCGAAGATTTTATGCAATAATGGCCACATTGGTCATGAATTTTGGAATTTTTTATATTCAGTTTAATCATTTCTCCTACCTGAGAATTGGGGGTTATGAAAATGCCCTGTTAAAATTGCCACAGTAGTTGTCTAACTATCTGGTGTTTCTGGAGTTGTGTCGTCAAATAGCGACTGTAATTTGAAGTACCATGCCATGAAGAAGAAGGGTTACTCTTTCCCTATGTCTTTGTCATTCTATTCTTGCAAATGTAATGATAGTGCTTGAAGTGTTGATAAGCTGCTCTCTAAATTTAGCCTCCATAGTTTGTCAGCACGTGCGGCCTTCGATAGCAAGAATTATGTAAACAAACATATGCATGGAGGAGGTTCTTATCTGTACAGACCCCAAGTTGAAGACTTTTGGGAAGACTGTTTAGATGAGAGGGAAGTACAAAGGAGAAGCTGGATGAGATTAACCATTGACCAAATCTGAGCCTTCGGACTGAGCATTCACGTCCCTGACATGGTTGATGATAACTCTAACATTGTTGATAAAGGCTATCATGCTACTTCACTACAACCTCTTCCTCTTGTGAGATGGTTTGAAAAAGAAATCACAGATGTAAGTTTTTGCTCTTTCCAGGTGATAAGAAGGATAGAGAGATGGCTGAAGGGGAAGGTGAAAGATTGTGTTGGCTCAACAATGCCTAGAGAGTCAACCTCTCAAGGTCAAAGCAGATCCCAAACTGCTCACCCTCAAAGAAAATCATCTAGTGTGGATCCAACTTTTCATAAAGTTGGCTAACAATTGAATGGAGATGATCAGCCCCCTAATGAGGTTGGTAAACTGAAGATGGCATGTGACTAGTATAGTCAACCTGTAAAGAGTAATACCAGATTGGTTGCCTCTTCATCAAAGGCAGACCATGTGCCATTTGTTAGCAACCTTGTAAGTGATAGCAATTCTTTTATTTTTACTCAGTTAGGTGAAGATAGTATGTTGCAATCTTTGCTAAGTGCTCTGAGTTCTCCCAACCCAAATGATCTTCTAGAACGAAATTCCTCACCTATGCCTATGGATGGTACCATGAGTATGGTTAATGCTACTAATGCTCCCTCCCCATCTCCTTCCTGGTTAAAGAAAGTAGTAGAAGAGAAGAAAAGGTATATGCCACGAGTGGATGCCTGTGTTGATACTATGGCCAAGTTACTACAGAATACCCCTAAGCCTAAGCATACCAGGAGGATGTCAAGGATGGTGACCAACCCTACCTCGGGGAATCAATTTCTGGAAATTGTAGATCCAGTGGGAAGCAAAAATGAGGATGAAGTAACTGAAGCTGATTTCAAAATTAGCAGAGTGGATCTGGGGCCTTCTACTGCTGAAGGTGATCTTTATCATGTCAAATACTTAGTCAACAATATATCCAAAAGGGTCAAAAGACAGCAAGAGGAGAATTCTCAGTTGCTAGCCCAAGTAAGTTCCTTGTCTTTATTTGTTCAGTCAATTGTTCAGATGATAACACCCTCAGTCTTGATTTGAATATGAATGCCCTTGATCCCAATTTGTTACAACAAATAAAGAGTTCATTGTCTTTAATAAATGCTATGGATCAATGGGTTGAGAAGGTCATTTTTTATGGTCTTTTATTTTTTGAAGAGGAAGTCAAACTATTTGATTCCATTCATGGGAAAAGAGAAGCTTTGATAGTTGAATTCCAAACAACTAGAAGTGATCACAATAGCCTATCTTTAGCTTGTAAAGAAATACAGGAGATGGCTAATATGGATGTTGGTATCCTGGTGGCCAAGAAAATCTTGAATAACCCTGGGGAATTGGACACACATGTATGGACTGATGCAGTTGAGTGGAAACTTTGCCTTGTAATTTCTGTTGAGGATGAGATTAGGAAGGTGATTGCAACTTACTTCTCTGAGATGATGAGGATCAAACTAACTTTGCTATTCTAGAGGTCGAGGCTAATGGGATTGATGATGAAAAGCTACTGGATGTAAGGGAGATCAAACAAAACTTCAAAAAGTTAGTAACTGAAGAAATAATGAATTATGATGTTATAACAGATGAGTCGCTTGGTAAGCTTGCAAGGATGGCAGCATTTATCAAGACTGTCAGGGTTGGATTCGATGATGTATATCAAAAGGTGGCAGATGTAGATACGATAGTGAGTAAAAGAAAACACATGATCAACATGACTAGAACTCCACATGGAATGTCTTTGACACCTGTGATCAACAAATATAGAACATACAAAGCAAAGCTACGAGCACAGGTGCCTCAAACAACGTAAAGTGGCACTAGGAATGAAGTTGAACAAGCAGGAGAAGAGGAAGCAACAGATGAAGTTGATAATGGAGATGAGGATGTGGCGATCCTCAATTAGTTTCTTTCTTATGCTTTAGTTAATTTCTCATATTTGCTCTAAAACTATTGGCTCTAGAGGGCCCTTTATTATTATTATTATTATTGTTTAAACTTCTTTTAATCAGTTGTCTTCAAGAAGCCGTTAGGGTTAAAGATAGTTATGGCTCAACTTAGCTATAAATTTGATTAGCTAGTCATGATATGGATCTTTTTTGCAAACTGTGTTTTGGTGGTAGATCAATTTTGTCTTTCTATTACTTTAAATAAAAAAATAGAAATTAATGTAGTGGAGATTTGAATGATCATAAACTTTGTGCTATGATTATTTGAATTCATGTTCTTCTTATGTTGAATGTGTTGTTGCTGGTGTTGATGATATTTGTGTATTGAGGTGATTGGATCTTTATAATTCTTGCTCACTGCTAGGAATTATCTATCTTTTGATATATTGTTCATGGTGGTGATTATATGGTGATCAGTATTTGTTTTATCTATCTGTAGATGTTAGTTTGGACGAAGTCTTTGAGCTTCTGATTATTGGATGTATTATGCCTTTACTACTTTCTGGTTAAAAGCACCACCTTTCCCTTGCTTTCTAGTTAAAAACAACTAGTTTTCATTCATAAGAATATTAATCGAAGGTATTTTCACCTTGTAAAAGAAGCAGAGCCTTTGTATAATACGTACCAATATAGTAGGCTCAACTGTTGTTACATTTGTCATCTGTTCGAGCGAGAGTATATAGAGTTAGGTGACAAATCTATCAACCAAAAGATTTTTGGCGACTCTACTGGGCAAAAATTCATTTATGCAGATCTTTTTGTATTTTCTGAGTTGATTTATTGTTGGATTTTATGGTTCTTTGTGGAAGACGTGCACCAGTTCTACAACCTAACGTAGACTGGCTAGTAGGAGATCAAGAAGATATCATTACCGACCTTCGACTTGTTGCCTGTCAGACTAGAAGAACAAACTAAGAATATCATCAAGTTGACGAGGTTCTTAAAGAAGAAGAACTTGGTGAGATCATAAGAGAAAACACATGTCGTTTTACTGATGCTCAGGAGATTATTTTTATTAAAGGAGTTGTTCCTGTACCTAGGAGAGAAAGGCCCTTACGAATTCAAGCAGTCCCTAACCATAGACAAAGAAATCCTGATGTCAGACCAAGGAATCAAGTTCAAGCCCAACTAGCTCACCCTCATAATCACCAGTAAGTGGTTTGGAGACTCTACTTTGTTGTTCTTGTTATATGCATATAGTTGTGAGAGTTGGCTATGAAAACATATACTCGAGGTGATAGACAAAAGGGTATTGTTGATATTGATTTTGATTTGCTCCAATCTTTAAATTTTGCTCCTTTTCCTCCCACAAGAAGAGTCAAGTTTTTAAGTAGACCATATTCCCCTCCACCTACAAGAGAATCTTCCAATTCTACTTGTCAAGTCTTAACCCTTGATGGTGTTGTTTTACCACTTCAAGCTAGTTTTCCTCTCCACGTCCCTTTTAATATGGCTCAACCTCCACCTATTCCATGGGGAGCTGCTATTGGACCTCTAAGACTCAGGGCTAATTTGCACGATTTACCTAGAGGGTCTGGCAAAATCATACCTAAATTTAGGGCTGATGGGAAGGTTACTCCAGAAGAACATATAAATGCCTTCTTCACTGCCTGTTCCATTCTAGGAGTTTAGCATGAAGATGTATCTATTAGATTGTTTGTTGAGTCTCTCGTTGATGCTATTGTCGAGTGGTTCTACCACCTCCCTAATGCTTCCATTACGGGCTGGGCCCCTATGAGACGCCAGTTTGAAGATAGATTTAAGACTACCGATAATGAACATACATTGGTTGCCCAACTCTCCTCCATGAAGAAGAAAGTCCATGAACAAATGAGAGAGTACGTGGCTAAGTTTAACAAAGTCACGAATAGGATTCCCAATGATGTTATGCTAGGTGATGGGTTGTTGAAATGTTTCTTTATTAATTCACTTCCCCCTGATGTCAGTTATGCTATAAAGAGACAAGGTGTCACTAATTTAGCTAACGCCCAAACACTAGCCATTGCAGTAGAAGATGACCTGATAACTACTAGAAAGTGGAAGAAAGAATTGTAAACAGGCAAACCTTCAACACTTAATTCTACTGACCCTGTCATACAAAGATTGGAAAATGACATTATCACTATAAAACAGTAGATGCCTAAAAGCCCACAACAGTCACCTCAAGGGAATTATAATAGAACATTGTAATTACTCGGCTCAGCTCAGAGATTAGCAATTGAAGGAGGAACCTCCACCAGTAAGAACAATCATATGTTGTGTAATTTTCATCTCACATCTGATCATGATGGAGCATCCTATCCGGAGATGACAAGATTCATGCAGATGCTCTCTATGAATGAGCATGCAGAGGAGCCTTTTGTGGAAGAACCTGTCACGTCTGGTGATGCCAGTGTTAATTTCTTCGAATATGAGTCAGATGATGGAAGTGGAGAAGATGTTTACACTGAAATTGATAACCCCAACGGTGTTGTGTTTACTAGAGGACAACAGACACAAAGGGGGAAAAATTCCCAAGGTCAGCCTGGTAGTTCTTCCTCTACCCCTAAGTACATCTTGACAAGATAGAATAATACCAATAAAATGGAGAATATTACACCCAAGGTTGCACCTTCTGAGGTACCGTCTACTTCTTCCTCTGATGCTCTTGTTTCTAGTTCATTTGATATTGTTGAGTCATGCAAAAACACAACAAATCAAATTTCACAACGTGACTACTTAAGACTTAACCCATTTGAATTAGAAAGACTAGTTAGATATGTCAAGCAAGAGCCATCCCCCTCCAGTTGTATTGCTCAAGTGTCTAATGAAGTTGAAACCCACACTAGAAAACCAAACTGCTCAAATTTCTGCTCCCAAGACTGTCCTTCAAAATTCTTTCGAAAAACCAGAGCCCTTTTATGTTTCCTTATATATTACTAGCTTCAAGTTGAGTAATTGTGTCATCGATTATGGGGCTTTAGACAATGTAATGCTAGCCCAAGTCGCTAGGGCCTTTGGTCTATCTTACACTCCTAATCATAGTAGATGTTTTTCAATGGATGGTTCTCCAGTACCTATCTTAGGGCAAATCAAAGATGCACAAGTTGCTCTGGCTGCTTATTGTAATGTCCCCTTCTAGTAAGTCAAAATTTTCCTTAACCTTGCACAAAATTTCAGCTTACAAAAGAGAACATTAATATTCAATTCTTCTTTTCATATTTAGAGTTAATAACTAAGTATCAAACTCATATATTTTCCACAATTGTATTTAAGGCTTATAATCTTTAATTATAATCACATACATTTCATCTCTATACTTATAGTTATGATTCATACGAAGTTCATACATTTTATATTCATATTCTTTCTCTCATCGTTCCCATGCATAATCTAAAGAGAGTTCTTGGTTAGCCCTATCATTAATCAACCTTGTCTTCCACATGAGCATGGTTTGTTAAGGCGTTAACCATCCCACATGGAGGCCCAAAGGTTTCTCCCAACACCTGGGGTCCTTCACCATTTGGCTCAATGGAACTTCACGCAACACCTGGCATTCTTCATCCCATTGAGAGTCACCAACCGTCAGGCACATTTATTATGAGCTCATAATACCATAGGCCCAAGAGCTTCTCCCAACACCTGGGGTCCTTCGTCTCTTGGCTCAAGGGACTTCACACACACCCGGTGTTCTTCATCCACTTGAGGGTCACCTAGGTCCAATTTTACATCCCTAACTTAACCCCATACTCATGGGTTGATTAAAGTGATTAAGGATGAGGCTTGAACATCCTTTTGATTACATGATGAGTTCGTGAGCCACAATTTTATCAATTTGAGATCTTTGCATCTCTATTCTTGTTCTTTCATGGAACCTCAATTTATTCTTATTGATAGCCTCATACTAGGCTTCATTGATAATTCATTTTATGCTTATTTTTGACATATAAATGGTTTCATTGCCTTAGATTCACATTATTATCATATAGTTTATATCATTCATATTTACTTTGAAGCATGAGACAATTAACCAATACCTTATTTCACTACTAATCATAATTCATTTATTTCTTCCATAATTATATTATTCTAGCATTATATTTCTCATTCATAATCATGAAATGCGATTTACCTATTGACATATCTTTATTTATTTAATTTCATTCCTTTCTAAATTCATTATTTACCTTATACAATATTTTTTATTTTTTAAATGCGCCTGGTAAACTTTTTAACGTGACCGGCGACACTGGTGCGACACGCCCTCCGGCTCCACGCGAATGCTTTTGCCCGGAGCAATGAACCGGTGAGGCCACAACTGGGGGACCTCATCCCCTAGGAAGAACACTTCAAACCCGCGAGCACATTAGCCCAGCGAAGGCGTAAAGCCTTGCGAGCTCGTTGGCCCAGCGGGGGTTTGAACTCTGGTGGCCGCCACTACATCCTGAGCGACTTAACCACCGAACCATGCCATCATCAGCAATATATACTGAAATATTACTAACATATATTATACTATTATTTAATTACTTAATGAACAGCGTACCTGTGATAGTTGCAGACTTACCTTGGCTGCCCCGTGTCTTCCTTGTGATAGCTTCTTGCTGCATCTTTGATGAATTCTAATGTTGTTGCTTTTTTATTGCCTTTATTGACTTCATAGCTATTTATTTATTTCTTTTTATTACTTCTTTCTTCCTATGATGATTTCCTTCTATCTCACAACCTTTATTTATTTCCCTTTCAAGGGATATGTTCGAAGAGGTATGTCTCTTATTATTTTTATTACTTTATATTAATTCCCTTTTGTGGCAAAACTAGTTCTAACCATACCTAACTCCAATTATCATAAAAAGATAGGTTAAAAAATGTTTATTTATTTTATTTATATTTACATTATATCATTTATATTATAATAAATGATATATGATATATTTTATATTATTTATACTATATCATTTATATCATAATAAATGATATATGATATATATTATATTATTTGTATTTATATTATAATGTAAGATAATTATAAGAATATTCGTATTTATATTATTAGATATATTAATATATATTGTTATATATAATATGGATATTATATTTTAATTATAATAAAATCTTCATACAATAATATTATTTATTAAATAATATATAATGTATGTAATTATTTCTATTATCCTAAATAATATTTTACAAACCATCTTTATCATGTTCAAATCTTTACTTTAACAGTGTCTTAGATATGGAGACATGACAACCCTCCCCACTCAAGATTGCTTGTCCTCAAGCAACTATAATTAAGTATCCTATAATATTTTATAACATTATATTTATTGAGGTTTATGTACACAATAAATACAATAAATATTTGGAGCTAGTTGTTTACATATATTTTAATTTGTTTTTCTCATGCCATTTCAAGTCATAGGTTACCCATAGAGATATTTTAATTATTTTTTTTACTATTTCATTTAGTATATTTACTTAATGTAATTTTATTGTTATTAAGATTTACTTTTTACCTTATTTACTCATTACTTATTACATATTTGTAAGTAAATATTAATTTTTTTAATGTTGCAGTAAATTTTAATTTTTTAATGTTACATATATATATTTTTAAAATATTTTAGTAATTTATTAAACACCATTATTCCAACAATTCATGAATTTCATACTTACTATTTTCATTGACTCTTGTTTTTTATTTTTTTATTTTTATTTACTATTATTCACAGGATGGCAGGATTTTTTATTTACTATTATTCACAGGATGGCAGGATGACTGCTCTGATACCACTGTAATGTCCCCTTCTAGTCAGTCAAAATTTTCCTTAACCTTGCACAAAATTTCAACTTACAAAAGAGAACATTAATATTCAATTCTTCTTTTCATAACATAATTAGAGTTAATAACTAAGTGTCAAACTCATATATTTTCTACAATTGTATTTAAGGCTCATAATCTTTAATCACAATCACATACATTTCATCTCTATACTTATAGTTATGATTCATATGAAGCTCATACATTTCATATTCATATTCTTTCTCTCATCGTTCTCATGATTCATCTAAAGAGAGTTCTTGGTTAGCCCTATCATTAATCAACCTTGTCTTCCACATAAGCATGGTTTGTTAAGGCGTTAACCATCCCACACGGAGGCCCAAAGGTTTCTCCCAACACCCGGGGTCCTTCACCATTTGGCTCAATGGAACTTCACGCAACACCCGGCATTCTTCATCCCATTGAGAGTCACCAACCGTCGGGCACATTTATTATGAGCTCATAATACCATAGGCCCAAGAGCTTCTCTCAACACCCGGGGTCCTTCATCTCTTGGCTCAAGGGACTTCACACACACCCGGTGTTCTCCATCCACTTGAGGGTCACCTAGGTCCAATTTTACATCCCTAACTTAACCCCATACTCATGGGTTGATTAAAGTGATTAAGGATGAGGCTTGAACATCCTTTTGATTACATCATGAGTTCGTGAGCCACAATTTTATCAATTTGAGATCTTTACATCTCTATTCTTGTTCTTTCATGGAACCTCAATTTATTCTTATTGATACCCTCATACTAGGCTTCATTGATAATTCATTTTATGCTTATTTTTGACATATAAATGGTTTCATTGCCTTAGATTCACATTATTATCATATAGTTTATATCATTCATATTTACTTTGAAGCATGAGACAATTAACCAATACCTTATTTCACTACTAATCATAATTCATTTATTTCTTCCATAATTATATTATTCTAGCATTATATTTCTCATTCATAATCATGAAATGCTATTTACCTATTGACATATCTTTATTTATTTAATTTCATTCCTTTCTAAATTCATTATTTACCTTATACAATATATACTGAAATATTACTAACATATATTATACTATTTATTTAATTACTTAATGAACAGCGTACCTGTGATAGTTGCAGACTTACCTTGACTGCCCCGTGTCTTCCTTGTGATATCTTCTTGCTGCATCTTTGATGAATTCTAATGTTGTTGCTTTTTTATTGCTTTTATTGACTTCATAGCTATTTATTTATTTCTTTTTATTACTTCTTTCTTCCTATGATGATTTCCTTCTATCTCACAACCTTTATTTATTTCCCTTTCAAGGGATATGTTCGAAGAGGTATGTCTCTTATTATTTTTATTACTTTATATTAATTCCCTTTTGTGGTAAAACTAGTTCTAACCATACCTAACTCCGATTATCATAAGAGGATAGGTTAAAAGATGTTTATTTATTTTATTTATATTTACATTATATCATTTATATTATAATAAATGATATATGATATATTTTATATTATTTATACTATATCATTTATATCATAATAAATGATATATGATATATATTATATTATTTGTATTTATATTATAATAAATGATATATGATATATTTTATATTATTTATACTATATCATTTATATCATAATAAATGATATATGATATATATTATATTATTTGTATTTATATTATAATGTAAGATAATTATAAGAATATTCGTATTTATATTATTAAATATATTAATATATATTGTTATTTATAATATGGATATTATATTTTAATTATAATAAAATATTCATACAATAATATTATTTATTAAATAATATATAATGTATGTAATTATTTCTATTATCTTAAATAATATTTTACAAACCATCTTTATCATGTTCAAATCTTTACTTTGACAGTGTCTTAGATATGGGGACATGACAACCCTCCCCACTCAAGATTGCTTGTCCTCAAGCAACTATAATTAGGTATCCTATAATATTTTATAACATTATATTTATTGAGGTTTATGTACACAATAAATACAATAAATATTTGGAGCTAGTTGTTTACATATATTTTAATTTGTTTTTCTCATGCCATTTCAAGTCATAGGTTACCCATAGAGATACTTTAATTATTTTATTTTACTATTTCATTTAGTATATTTACTTAATGTAATTTTATTGTTATTAAGATTTACTTTTTACTTTATTTACTCATTACTTATTACATATTTGTAAGTAAATCTTAATTTTTTTAATGTTGCAGTAAATTTTAATTTTTTAATGTTACATATATATATTTTTAAAATATTTTAGTAATTTATTAAACACCATTATTCCAACAATTCATGAATTTCATACTTACTATTTTCATTGACTCTTGTTTTTTATTTTTTTATTTTTTATTTACTATTATTCACAGGATGGCAAGATGACTGCTTTGATACCACTGTAATGTCCCCTTCTAGTCAGTCAAAATTTTCCTTAACCTTGCACAAAATTTCAACTTACAAAAGAGAACATTAATATTCAATTCTTCTTTTCATAACATAGTTAGAGTTAATAACTAAGTGTCAAACTCATATATTTTCTACAATTGTATTTAAGGCTCATAATCTTTAATCACAATCACATACATTTCATCTCTATACTTATAGTTATGATTCATATGAAGCTCATACATTTCATATTCATATTCTTTCTCTCATCGTTCTCATGATTCATCTAAAGAGAGTTCTTGGTTAGCCCTATCATTAATCAACCTTGTCTTCCACATAAGCATGGTTTGTTAAGGTGTTAACCATCCCACACGGAGGCCCAAAGGTTTCTCCCAACACCCGAGGTCCTTCACCATTTGGCTCAATGGAACTTCACGCAACACCTGGCATTCTTCATCCCATTGAGAGTCACCAACCGTCGGGCACATTTATTATGAGCTCATAATACCATAGGCCCAAGAGCTTCTCTCAACACTCGGGGTCCTTCATCTCTTGGCTCAAGGGACTTCACACACACCCGGTGTTCTCCATCCACTTGAGGGTCACCTAGGTCCAATTTTACATCCCTAACTTAACCCCATACTCATGGGTTGATTAAAGTGATTAAGGATGAGGCTTGAACATCCTTTTGATTACATCATGAGTTCGTGAGCCACAATTTTATCAATTTGAGATCTTTACATCTCTATTCTTGTTCTTTCATGGAACCTCAATTTATTCTTATTGATACCCTCATACTAGGCTTCATTGATAATTCATTTTATGCTTATTTTTGACATATAAATGGTTTCATTGCCTTAGATTCACATTATTATCATATAGTTTATATCATTCATATTTACTTTGAAGCATGAGACAATTAACCAATACCTTATTTCACTACTAATCATAATTCATTTATTTCTTCCATAATTATATTATTCTAGCATTATATTTCTCATTCATAATCATGAAATGCTATTTACTTATTGACATATCTTTATTTATTTAATTTCATTCCTTTCTAAATTCATTATTTACCTTATACAATAAATACTGAAATATTACTAACATATAGTATACTATTTATTTAATTACTTAATGAACAGCGTACCTGTGATAGTTGCAGACTTACCTTGGCTGCCCCGTGTCTTCTTTGTGATATCTTCTTGCTGCATCTTTGATGAATTCTAATGTTGTTGCTTTTTTATTGCCTTTATTGACTTCATAGCTATTTATTTATTTCTTTTTATTACTTCTTTCTTCCTATGATGATTTCCTTCTATCTCACAACCTTTATTTATTTCCCTTTCAAGGGATATGTTCGAAGAGGTATGTCTCTTATTATTTTTATTACTTTATATTAATTCCCTTTTGTGGTAAAACTAGTTCTAACCATACCTAACTCCGATTATCATAAGAGGATAGGTTAAAAGATGTTTATTTATTTTATTTATATTTACATTATATCATTTATATTATAATAAATGATATATGATATATTTTATATATTTATACTATATCATTTATATCATAATAAATGATATATGATTTATATTATATTATTTGTATTTATATTATAATGTAAGATAATTATAAGAATATTCGTATTTATATTATTAGATATATTAATATATATTGTTATTTATAATATGGATATTATATTTTAATTATAATAAAATATTCATACAATAATATTATTTATTAAATAATATATAATGTATGTAATTATTTCTATTATCTTAAATAATATTTTACAAACCATCTTTATCATGTTCAAATCTTTACTTTAACAGTGCCTTTGATATGGGGACATGACAACCCTCCCCACTCAAGATTGCTTGTCCTCAAGCAACTATAATTAGGTATCCTATAATATTTTATAATATTATATTTATTGAGGTTTATGTACATAATAAATACAATAAATATTTGGAGCTAGTTGTTTACATATATTTTAATTTGTTTTTCTCATGTCATTTCAAGTCATAGGTTACCCATAGAGATATTTTAATTATTTTATTTTACTATTTCATTTAGTATATTTACTTAATGTAATTTTATTGTTATTAAGATTTACTTTTTACCTTATTTACTCATTACTTATTACATATTTGTAAGTAAATCTTAATTTTTTTAATGTTGCAGTAAATTTTAATTTTTTAATGTTACATATATATATTTTTAAAATATTTTAGTAATTTATTAAACACCATTATTCCAACAATTCATGAATTTCATACTTACTATTTTCATTGACTCTTGTTTTTTATTTTTTTATTTTTTATTTACTATTATTCACAGGATGGCAGGATGACTGCTCTGATACAACTGTAATGTCCCCTTCTAGTCAGTCAAAATTTTCCTTAACCTTGCACAAAATTTCAACTTACAAAAGAGAACATTAATTTTCAATTCTTCTTTTCATAACATAATTAGAGTTAATAACTAAATGTCAAACTCATATATTTTCTACAATTGTATTTAAGGCTAATAATCTTTAATCACAATCACATACATTTCATCTCTATACTTATAGTTATGATTCATATGAAGCTCATACATTTCATATTCATATTCTTTCTCTCATCGTTCTCATGATTCATCTAAAGAGAGTTCTTGGTTAGCCCTATCATTAATCAACCTTGTCTTCCACATAAGCATGGTTTGTTAAGGCGTTAACCATCCCACACGGAGGCCCAAAGGTTTCTCCCAACACCCGGGGTCCTTCACCATTTGGCTCAATGGAACTTCACGCAACACCTGGCATTCTTCATCCCATTGAGAGTCACCAACCGTCGGGCACATTTATTATGAGCTCATAATACCATAGGCCCAAGAGCTTCTCTCAACACTCGGGGTCTTTCATCTCTTGGCTCAAGGGACTTCACACACACCCGGTGTTCTTCATCCACTTGAGGGTCACCTAGGTCCAATTTTACATCCCTAACTTAACCCCATACTCATGGGTTGATTAAAGTGATTAAGGATGAGGCTTGAACATCCTTTTGATTACATCATGAGTTCGTGAGCCACAATTTTATCAATTTGAGATCTTTACATCTCTATTCTTGTTCTTTCATGGAACCTCAATTTATTCTTATTGATACCCTCATACTAGGCTTCATTGATAATTCATTTTATGCTTATTTTTGACATATAAATGGTTTCATTGCCTTAGATTCACATTATTATCATATAGTTTATATCATTCATATTTACTTTGAAGCATGAGACAATTAACCAATACCTTATTTCACTACTAATCATAATTCATTTATTTCTTCCATAATTATATTATTCTAGCATTATATTTCTCATTCATAATCATGAAATGCTATTTACCTATTGACATATCTTTATTTATTTAATTTCATTCCTTTCTAAATTCATTATTTACCTTATACAATATATACTGAAATATTACTAACATATATTATACTATTTATTTAATTACTTAATGAATAGCGTACCTGTGATAGTTGCAGACTTACCTTGGCTGCCTCGTGTCTTCCTTGTGATATCTTCTTGCTGCATCTTTGATGAATTCTAATGTTGTTGCTTTTTTATTGCCTTTATTGACTTCATAGCTACTTATTTATTTCTTTTTATTACTTCTTTCTTCCTATGATGATTTCCTTCTATCTCACAACCTTTATTTATTTCCCTTTCAAGGGATATGTTCGAAGAGGTATGTCTCTTATTATTTTTATTACTTTATATTAATTCCCTTTTGTGGTAAAACTAGTTCTAACCATACCTAACTCCGATTATCATAAGAGGATAGGTTAAAAGATGTTTATTTATTTAATTTATATTTACATTATATCATTTATATTATAATAAATGATATATGATATATTTTATATTATTTATACTATATCATTTATATCATAATAAATGATATATGATTTATATTATATTATTTGTATTTATATTATAATGTAAGATAATTATAAGAATATTCGTATTTATATTATTAGATATATTAATATATATTGTTATTTATAATATGGATATTATATTTAAATTATAATAAAATATTCATACAATAATATTATTTATTAAATAATATATAATGTATGTAATTATTTCTATTATCTTAAATAATATTTTACAAACCATCTTTATCATGTTCAAATCTTTACTTTCACAGTGTCTTAGATATGGGGACATGACAACCCTCCTCACTCAAGATTGCTTGTCCTCAAGCAACTATAATTAGGTATCCTATAATATTTTATAACATTATATTTATTGAGGTTTATGTACACAATAAATACAATAAATATTTGGAGCTAGTTGTTTACATATATTTTAATTTGTTTTTCTTATGCCATTTCAAGTCATAGGTTACCCATAGAGATATTTTAATTATTTTATTTTACTATTTCATTTAGTATATTTACTTAATGTAATTTTATTGTTATTAAGATTTACTTTTTACCTTATTTACTCATTACTTATTACATATTTGTAAGTAAATCTTTATTTTTTTTTTGTTGCAGTAAATTTTAATTTTTTAATGTTACATATATATATTTTTAAAATATTTAGTAATTTATTAAACACCATTATTCCAACAATTCATGAATTTCATACTTACTATTTTCATTGACTCTTGTTTTTTATTTTTTTATTTTTTATTTACTATTATTCACAGGATGGCAGGATGACTACTTTGATACCACTGTAATGTCCCCTTCTAGTCAGTCAAAATTTTCCTTAACCTTGCACAAAATTTCAACTTAAAAAAGAGAACATTAATTTTCAATTCTTCTTTTCATAACATAATTAGAGTTAATAACTAAGTGTCAAACTCATATATTTTCTACAATTGTATTTAAGGCTAATAATCTTTAATCACAATCACATACATTTCATCTCTATACTTATAGTTATGATTCATATGAAGCTCATACATTTCATATTCATATTCTTTCTCTCATCGTTCTCATGATTCATCTAAAGAGAGTTCTTGGTTAGCCCTATCATTAATCAACCTTGTCTTCCACATAAGCATGGTTTGTTAAGGCGTTAACCATCCCACACGGAGGCCCAAAGGTTTCTCCCAACACCCGGGGTCCTTCACCATTTGGCTCAATGGAACTTCACGCAACACCCGGCATTCTTCATCCCATTGAGAGTCACCAACCGTCGGGCACATTTATTATGAGCTCATAATACCATAGGCCCAAGAGCTTTTCTCAACACCCGGGGTCCTTCATCTCTTGGCTCAAGGGACTTCACACACACCCGGTGTTCTTCATCCACTTGAGGGTCACCTAGGTCCAATTTTACATCCCTAACTTAACCCCATACTCATGGGTTGATTAAAGTGATTAAGGATGAGGCTTGAACATCCTTTTGATTACATCATGAGTTTGTGAGCCACAATTTTATCAATTTGAGATCTTTACATCTCTATTCTTGTTCTTTCATGGAACCTCAATTTATTCTTATTGATACCCTCATACTAGGCTTCATTGATAATTCATTTTATGCTTATTTTTGACATATAAATGGTTTCATTGCCTTAGATTCACATTATTATCATATAGTTTATATCATTCATATTTACTTTGAAGCATGAGACAATTAACCAATACCTTATTTCACTACTAATCATAATTCATTTATTTCTTCCATAATTATATTATTCTAGCATTATATTTCTCATTCATAATCATGAAATGCTATTTACCTATTGACATATCTTTATTTATTTAATTTCATTCCTTTCTAAATTCATTATTTACCTTATACAATATATACTGAAATATTACTAACATATATTATACTATTTATTTAATTACTTAATGAACCGCGTACCTATGATAGTTGCAGACTTACCTTGGCTGCCCCGTGTCTTCCTTGTGATATCTTTTTGCTGCATCTTTGATGAATTCTAATGTTGTTGCTTTTTTATTGCCTTTATTGACTTTATAACTATTTATTTATTTCTTTTTATTACTTCTTTCTTCCTATGATGATTTCCTTCTATCTCACAACCTTTATTTATTTCCCTTTCAAGGGATATGTTCGAAGAGGTATGTCTCTTATTATTTTTATTACTTTATATTAATTCCCTTTTGTGGTAAAACTAGTTCTAACCATACCTAACTCCGATTATCATAAGAGGATAGGTTAAAAGATGTTTATTTATTTTATTTATATTTACATTATATCATTTATATTATAATAAATGATATATGATATATTTTATATTATTTATACTATATCATTTATATCATAATAAATGATATATGATTTATATTATATTATTTGTATTTATATTATAATGTAAGATAATTATAAGAATATTCGTATTTATATTATTAGATATATTTATATATATTGTTATTTATAATATGGATATAATATTTTAATTATAATAAAATATTCATACAATAATATTATTTATTAAATAATATATAATGTATGTAATTATTTCTATTATCCTAAATAATATTTTACAAACCATCTTTATCATGTTCAAATCTTTTACTTTAACAGTGTCTTAGATATGGGGACATGACACTTATCCTAAGAAGAGGGTGAAGTTAACCATATTAGTGGCAGCCATACCTGCAACCCATGGGATGCTATTAAGTCGCAGCTTTTGTAAAGATTTGGGTGGGGAGATTCAAATGGACTGGTTGCAAGCCATGATACCCTTAGGTGGAAGTAAAATTCATCTGAATCCAAAACCTAAGGCCAAGTTTACTATTTTGAAATCAGGGGACCCTAGGGCAGATACTCTATATGTGGAAGCAGGCCCGAGTACATATATGTGCACATCAATAGTTGATGAAAATGTAAGTTTGATTAGCCCTGATTTGGCTAATGAGGTGTGGACATTAGAATTTGATTGTAGTTGTTCTACGTCTGGTTCAGGTGCTAGAGTTGTTCTAATTTCCTTTGATGACTGTAAGTTTCCTTTCACTTACAAATTGGAATTTGACAATATGAATAATATTGTAGAATACAAAGCTTTGTTGATGGGATTGGCACTGGCCAAAGAAAAGGGTATTAAACAACTTTGAGCTAGAGGTGATGCTGAGCTGATTGTAAAACAAGTGAGAAAGTTGTATATAGTGAAAAATGGAAGATTGAAGCATTACCGTAATAGAGTGTGGGATTGCATAGAGGACTTTGATGATTTCTCAATAGAAGATGTACCTAGAGACCAAAACACTTGAGCGGATTCACTAGCTGTGTCTGCTACCTCATCCAGATTTCAAGGATAAACCTTATAGGGTGGAGATAGTTTATAGACCCAGTGTGCCTGATAACGTTAACCATTGGCAGGTTTTCAACAATGACCGACAAATAATTTCTTTTCTTGAGAAGGCTGAATCTTTTGCCAATATTTTCTTTGAAGGGAGTTGCGATGAGAGAAATGATGTTCTGGAGGGAGAAATGAAATCCCATGATGGTCAGGAATCCAAGGTCATACAACTGAAAGGAAACAAAATTCCTAAAGGTTCGGTCTCACTAGATCTTTTTAGTCGACATGATCAGTACTTGAAGCAGAAGAATAAAGTTTCGATAAGATCTTCAGCTAATTATGATCGGGTGAACATTGGTACAGCAGATGACCCAAAGATTGTTTGCATTGGGAAGTGTTGATCTCTGAAAGAGAGTGTTTAATTTCTTTGCTTGTTCGATATAAAGATGTTTTTGCATGGTGCTATGCAGACCTGAAAAGGTTTAGAAATGGGAAGACGCAGCACCATATTCCTCTGAAACCTGGGGCCCTGCCTTTTAGGAAGAAAAAAAGGACTTGTAACCCCAAGGCATCTGAAGCCATTTTTAGTGAAATAGACAAGATGCTGAAGGCAAAAATTATTTACCCCATTCACTCTACCTGGGTGGTAAACAATGTTCCTCTAAGAAAGAAGAATGGGGAAGTAAGGATTTGTGTTGATTTTCAGAATCTGAATCAGGCCTCTTTGAAAGACAACTACCCTCTGTCTGTCATGGACCACATATTGCAAACAATGTCTAGTTCGGAGATGATGTCAATGCTTGATGGATTTTCGGGATATAATCAAATTGAAGTAGCTCTGGAGGATTAGCACAAAACTGCATTCAACTCCTATTGGTGTTTTTTGCTTACAATAGGATGTCTTTTGGCCTCATCAATGCAGAGGCCACTTTCCAAAGAGCAATGGACTTAACATTTGGAATTTGAAGAATAAAATCATTGTCATTTACTTGGATGATCTCACAATTTTCTTGAAAAAGAGGGTTGATCACTTGCATGATTTGGAGTTAGTCTTGCAGCGTTGTAGAGATCACGACATTTCTTTAAACCCTAAGAAGTCAATCTTCGCCATAACGGAAGGGACGTTGCTAGGTCACATAGTCTCCAAGAATGGGATAAAGATTGATCCTGAAAGAGTCAGAGCAATCCAGCAGTTGAGTTTACCCATGACCAAAAGCAACACCAGATCCTTCTTTGGTCAGGTAAATTTTCTGAGGCGATTGGTTCTTGATTTTGCCGAATTGACAAGGCACATTGCTGAAATGATGAAAAACCATCTTGTTTTTAAGTGGAGTGATGAAGGTAAATAAGCATTTGGAAATATTAAGATAGCCATTGCCAACGTGCCTACATTGGTGCATCTTAACTTTGAAAAGGACTTTATCATCTATTGATATGCATCGGAGCACACCCTATCAGCCATCTTGCTACAGAAGAATGAACAGGGAATTGAGGCTCCAATCGCCTTCATGAGTGTGTCGTTGAAGAAACATGAGTTGAACTACTCTACATTAGAGAAACATGCATATGCAGTGGTTAAAGCTTTAAAACGATTTAGGTTTTATATTTTGCATTCACATGCAGTTGTCTATGTTCCGGAATCTGCTGTAAAGAGCATCCTTACACAACAGGATATTGGGTGTAATAATAGAGGAGCTTGGATAGCCAAAGTGTAGGTACGATGTTGAAATCAAACCTACTAATATGGTCAGAGGTAAAGGATTGTGTAAAATGATTGCTGAGAATAAGGTTGATGAAAATGAGGAGTTGCCTTTAGTCCTTTCCACAAGCACTACTAATAGTTGGTTTTCTAATGTTTCCTATTTCCTAACCTATGGTGATTGTCCACCCCATTTTTCTGCTAAAGAGAAGAAATTTAAAGCTTAAAGCAAAAAAGTATGTCCTTTGGGAGGGAAACTTGTATAAAAGGGGGATAGATGGAACATTTCTCATATGTGTGGACAAGGAACATAGAAGAAATTGCTTGAAACTTTCCATAGTGAAGCCTGTGGAGGACATTTTTCAGCCTCAGTAACAGCCTTTAAGATAATGAGGCAATGCTTTTACTGGCCTGGCATGTTTAGAGATGCATAGAATTCGGTATCGAGATGCGAGAAATGCTTGAAGTTTACCGGTAGACCTCAGTTAGCTGCATTTCCCTTGAGACCAGTGGTAATAGATGAGCAATTTCAGCAATGGGGCTTAGATTTCATTGGGCCTATTAATCCCAACTCCAGTGCCAGACACACTTATATCTATACAGTTACAGACTACTTTACCAAATGGGTAGAAGCAGTTCCTATGAAGCATACCACCTTTGAGGTAGTTTGTGCCTTTCTTAAAGAAAATATATTAGTAAGGTTTGGAGTACCTAAAAAGCTTGTAGCTGATAATGCCTCTAGTTTCTCTTTTAGTGAATTCACTCTTTTCTGTTATGATTACGGTATTAGCCTCGCTCATTCATCCGACTACTATCCACAAGGCAATGGGCCGGTTGAATCAAGCAATAAGAATCTCATTTCAATTATTAAGAAGCTGGTAGGGGTGGCACAAGAGCCTGTACGATGCTCTCTGGGCTGACATAATAAATTACAAGAGGGCTATTGGTATGTCTCCTTTTCAGTTGGTCTATGGAATAGATAGTGCAATTCCCATCTCTCTAGAATTATCTGCATTAAACTTGCAAAAAGCAATTGAAAATGAGCAGTTTCAATCAGCCTTGGAAAAGAGGATACTGTAATTGAATCATTTGGAGGAACAAAGAGACATTGTTGTGGATAAAATTTCTAGACATCAGTAGGTTGTTAATAAGATCTTTGATAAGAAGGCCAAGCAAAGGAGTTTTGTTGTTGGGGATTCTGTGCTTTTATGGGACAAGAGAAGAGAGCCAAAGGGGGCTCATAAGAAGTTTGATTCTTTATGGAAAGGACCTTTCAAGATCAGGAAAGCTATTAGAAAGAATGCCTTTTTACTGGCATATCTTGATGGAACACCATTACCTCTTGCCTACAATGGGTGAGATTTGAAGTTATATAACTGGTAACATCTCTGAGTTCTGCTTTGTACCATAGTTTCTTTCCTTGTCTTTCCTATGTTTGGTCGTTCTATTTTTGGTGACCCTATTGTCCCCTAGAATAAGGCCTAGTTGCCAAAGCTTGTCTGGATTCTCTGCGTCCTTAGTCCTTGCCCCCAATTAGAGCCTGTTGTTGCCCTGCTTTTGAAATTTTGTTAAAGCATTAATGCCTTTGAAAATTTCTCCTTTCTTTGTTAGTCACTTCCTTTTTCTTTCTTCTCGAGTTGAACTTTACTTAATCATTTCTTGAGTCATCGGAAATCTTTCGCATTTTTGAACCAAAATCAGCGGGTTCAAAAGTTCATGAACCGCTCGACTTCCCGACTAGTCTGTGAATCCAATGCCTTAAAGTCTTCCCTTGCGTCATTCTTAGTTGTTTGTTTTGTGAAGACTCTTTGTTGTCGGGAGGTCGGAAGTTCTTTGAAATTCCAAACTCTAAATATTGTGGTTCAAAAGTTTAGATGCTACCCGATTTGCCAACTTCAAAGTGCTTGCTTTTCTTCTGGCACCTTTTCCAAGCTGGCATACGGTACAGTGAGAAGACATTTGTCAGCCTGCATTTAATTTGAAGTACATGTGAACACAGTGGCACATTTTTCGGAGGGAAACTCAAAGCAAACATTTATGATCTTCGAGAATGAATTCGCCACCAGAATTTAATGATCTTTATGAACAAATTTATGAGAAGTGACTTGAAGTTTTGATAAACTCCCTATGTTTCACCTGAAGTTGCATTATTTTGCTAAGGGGATACGTTGTAGAGTGAAGAACAGCTAAGCCACTACGTGCGAGATATTAGCGGGAATTACATACGTGCAGGTTAGCATGGTTAGCCATTTCTATCTTATTTCTTATTTTCTTCTGCTATAAAAAAATACAACACTTCTCTCAGGTGGTAGAATCTTTCTATTTTCATGTATCTACAAAGAGAATTTCCTATGAATACACTGCATATTCTTGCATTGTCTGTGAGTGCTTCCGAGTTCCTGGCCTTCTGGTTTCTTAATTCAGTAAAAATGAAATTCAAGTTTCAAGGGGCTCCTATGGTCCTTGTCGTGGAGAATGGTTTGTCTGGCGTAAAGGATACTAAATTGGGCCACATTGATTTTGAGGATTTTTGGAGCAGAATGCAGTCTAAAGGATGAACTCCCCTCATGGATAAAATTATCAGCAGTGGGTTGGACAAAGCTGGAGGTTTTCCACTCGCAATGCGTTGCCCCGAGTTGGTTGTAGCCTCTGCCAACAATTACTTTCTGGAGTCTCAAGAAATAAGAGCCTCAGATGGCTCTGTGGTGGCAAGAATTGATTCCAAGTTTGTCTCTTTAGCTTTGAATTTGGAAGAACATGAAGATAATTCTGATGTTTCTGTTGAAAGAAAGGATTGGTGCAAAACTTTTATTGCTAGGAGCTGGTTGGAAATTGAAAGAAAGGGAAAATCGCAGTTTCCTGCTAATCTTAAGAGGAGTCATTTCAAAAAAGAAATTTCAGATATGATAACCTTGTTGAATCGTGTAGTTGGGAGCCCACAGTCAGATACTTTCACTTTCTGGATGTGTAGGTTTATTTTGTTAATCTGTGGAGATCATCGCATTGATTGGGCACACATAATTAGAGAAAGTATGCATTCAAACAGTTGGTGAATTTCCTGAGAGACGTAAAGTTCTACATATGCTCCCTACTGATTTATGTGTTGGCTCGTAAAGAGGCTACTTGGCCTAGTCTAAGAATTCAAGGAACTCCTGCCACCGGTACGCCTGTGTATCAGAACTTTCCTCAGTTGTAGAAAATTGAAGGTATGAGAGATTTTAGAAGAGTAAATGATGCCTTTTCTATGTTTTTGACTAAGAAGATTGATGGCTCATTGGAGTGAAGATTTTCTACTGAAGCGACCACATTGGTCATGAATTTTGGAAGTTTTCATATTCAGTTTGATCATTTCTCCTACCTAAGAATTGGTGGTTATGAAAATGCCCCATTAAAATTGCCACGATACCCGTCTGACTATCTAGTGTTTCAGGATTTGTGTCGTCAAATGACAACTATAAATTTGAAGTACCATGCCATGAAGAAGAAGGGTTACTCTTTCCCCATGTCTCTGTCATTCTATTCTTGTAAAGGTAATGATAGTGCCAAAAGTGTTGATAAGTTGCTCTCTGAATTTAGCCTCCATATTTTGTCAACACGTGCAACTTTCGACAACAAGAATTATGTAAAAGAACTATGCATGGAGGAGGTTCTTATCTGCACAGACCCCAACTTGAAGACTTTTGGGAAGACCGTTTAGATGAGAGGGAAGTGTAGAAGAGAAGCAGGATGACATTAACCATTGACCAAGTTCGAGCCTTCGGGCTGAACATTCACATCCCTGACATGGTCGATTATAACTCTCACATTGTTGATGAAAGCTATCATGCTACTTCGCTACAACCTCTTCCTCTTGTGAGATGGTTTGAAAAAGAAATCACAGATGTAAGTTTTCGCTCTTTCCAAGTGATAAGAAGGATAGAGAAATGGCTAAAGGGGAAGGTGAAAGAATGTCTTGGCTCAACAACACCTAGAGAGTCAACCTCTCAAGGTCAAAGCAGATCCCAAACTGCTCACCCTCAAAGAAAATCATCTATTGTGGAGCCAACTTTTCAGTAAGTTGGCTCACAATCGAATGGAGATGATGATCGCCCCCCTGATGAGGTCGGTAAACTAAAAACATCATGAGTAGGATAGTCAGCCTATAAAGAGTAATACCAGATTGACTGCCTCTTCATCAAAGGTAGACCATGTGCCATTCAACATCAATGGTCATCCCACAATAATGGGTTACATTTTTTGGCCAAACTTGACATTGAAATCAACATTTTGAGCTAAATCTTCACTTTCTGACACCTATAGCCGCTAAACTGTTACAAATTTGGAGATGATATGAACTAGTGATTTGTGAGATTTTGTTTGTAGATTCTAATTTTTTTTAAAAAAATTTAGAGTTAAATTATAAATTTTTTTGTGTCTCCTTTGATAACTAGTTTTTAATAGTAAACAACATTTTTTTAAAGTAATGTGTATTCCGCAGCACATAACGTTTTTTCTACAAAAGATAAAATTTTGATTGTTTTGAATTTAGATTAGTAACACCGATATATAGGGCATGCATTTGGTTTCATAATATTTTGTTGAATATATTTTTTTAATTAAGTTTTGAAGTCAAACCAATTATAATTTAGACATAGGCGTATTCCGTAAAACATAACTTTTTCTATATGTATTGAAATTCTTTTTTTTTTTTGTTGAAACAAGGACATCAATACCTAGGGTATAGATATTTTTCAGAATTTTTTTTCACTAGTTTACTAATTTTCCATGTGTGTAGAATAGAGAACTTGATGTTCGGTGAAAAACCTACATTCACAAAAAATAAAAAATAAATATGATAATCAAATTATATATATTTAAAATTATACTTTTTGGGAAGTTTATAATAAGGACTACGTACTTACAAAATATAAATTTTAAATGAATTCATTTGATCTCCCAAAAGGTAAATCAAAAGGAGTTTTTTATCAACATTTTGATAGTTGTAGAGGAGACTCCATTATAGGTATGGTTTAAAACTAGCAGGGTTCTATCCAAGGGGTTTTGAATCTAAGGAGGTTTGATCAAACCCTCTTCAATTAAAATCCTTTAAATGGAACCTTTCAAGGCTTAAATCATTATATTTTCTAAAAATATATGATTTCAGCAAAAATCAGGATGTCCGAGAAAGTGTAACCCATTATTGTGGCAACACTTTTTAAAAATGTTAGTAGCCTTGTAAGTGATAGTGATTCTTTTATTTTTACTCAGTTAGGTGAAGATAGTATGCTACAATGTTTGCTAAGTGCTCTGAGTTCTCCCAACCCAAATGATCTTCCAGAACAAAATTCCTCACCTGTGCCTATGGATGGTACCATGAGTATGGTTAATGCTACTAATGCTCCCTCACCATCTCCTTCCTGGTTAAAGAAAGTAGTGGAAAAGAAGAAAAGGTATACGCCACCAATGGATGCCTATGTTGATACTGTGACCAAGTTACTACTGAATACCCCTAAGCCCAAGCGTCCCAAGAGGATGTCAAGGATGGTGACCGACCCTACCTTGAGAAATCAATTTTTGGAAATTGCAAATCCATTGGGAAGCAAAAATGAGGATGAAGTAACTGAAGCTGATTTCAGGATGAGCAGAGTGGATCTGGAGCCTTCAACTACTGAAGGCAATCTTTATCATGTCAAATACTTGGTCAACAATATATCCAAAAGGGTCAAAAGACAGTAAGAGGAGAATTCTCAGTTGCTAGCCCAAGTAAGTTCCTTGTCTTTATTTGTTTAATCAATTGTTTAGATGTTAACACCCTCAGCAAAAGCCCCTCTTGATTTGAATATGAATGCCCTTGATCCCAATTTGTTATAACAAATATAGTTCATTGTCTTTAAGAAATGCTATGGATCAATGGGTTGAGGTCATTTTTTATGGTCTATTTGTCGAAGAGGCAGTCAAACTATTTAATTCCATCCATGGGAAAAGAGAAGCTTTCATTGTTGAATTCCAAACAGCTAGAAGTGATCACAATAGCCTATCTTTAGCTTCTAAAGAAATACTAGAGATGGCTAATATGGATGTTGGTATCCTGGTGGCTGAGAAAATCTTGAATAACCCTAGGGAATTAGACACACATGTATGGACTGATGCAGTTGAGTGGAAACTCTGCCTTGTAATTTCTATTGAGGATGAGATGAGGAAGGTGATTGCAACTTACTTCTCTAAGATGATGAGGATCAAAACTAACTTTGTTGTTCTAGAGGTGGAGGCTAATGGGACCGATGATGAAAAGTTACTGGATGTCAGGGAGATCAAACAAAACTTCAAAAAGTTAGTAATTGGAGAAATAATGAATTATGATGTTATAACAGGTGAGTCGCTTGGTAAGCTTGCAAGGATGGCGACATATATCAAGACTGTCAGGGCTGGATTCGATGATGTATATCAAAAGGTGGATGCAAATAGGGCAATGAGTAAAAGAAAATGCAGGATCAACATGACTGGAACTCCACATTGAATGTCTTTGACACATGTGATCAACAAATATAGAATATACAAAGCGACGCTGTGAGCACAGGTGCCTCAAATGGCGCAAAGTGGCACTGGGAATGAAGCCGAACTAGCGGGAGAAGAGGAAGCGATAGATGAAATTGATAACAAAGATGAGGATGTGGCGATCCTCAATTAGTTTCTTTCTTATGATTTAGTTAATTTCTCATATTTGCTCTAAAACTATTGGCTCTGGAGGACCCTTTATTATTATTATTATTATTGTTGTTTAAACTTCTTTTAATCGGTTGTCTTCAAGAAGCTGTTAGGGTTAAAGACAGTTATGGCTCAGCATAGCAATAAATTTGATTAGCTAGTCGTGATTTAGATCTTTTTGGCAAACTATGTTTTGGCGATAGATCAATTTTGGCTTTCTGTTACTTTATATACATATAATAGAAATCAATGCAGTGGAGATTTGAATGATTGTAAACTTTGTGCTATGATTATTTGAATTCATGTTCTTATGTTGAATGTGTTCCTGCTGATGTTGATGATATTTGTGTATTGAGGTGATTGGATCTTTATAATTCTTGCTCATTGCTGAGAATTATCTATCTTTTGATATATTGTTCGTGGTGGTGATTATATGGTGATCAGTATTTGTTTTATCTATCTGTAGATGTTAGTTTGGTGAAAGTCTTTGAGCTTTTGATTATTGGATGTATTTTGCATTTACTGCTTTCTGGTTAAAAGCACCACCTTTACCTTGCTTTCTGGTCAAAAGCAATACTAGTTTTCATTCATAAGAATATTAATCAAAGGTAGCCACGCCTTGTAAAAGAAGCAGAGAGCCTTTGTATAATACCAATATAGTAGGGTCAACTGTTGTTACATTTGTCATCTAACCGGGCGAGAGTATACAGAGTTAGGTGACAAATCTGTCAACCAACAGTCATGTAGGAAGGTGCCCCCAGGTTACCAATTGCAACACTATGCCCCTAAGACATGACACACAACAATAAAAAAGAGGAGAGGAGCAATATAGAAGAATGATGATACAAATAGAAGAAGGGTCACAACAGAGGCAGTCTCCCAGTATCCTTCACCTTACAAGAGTATCAAGGGTCATCCAAGGAGGCCTAAACAACACAACACATCACAGGGGGAACACAACACAGAGGTAAAGGGTTAGAAATACTTACCTAAAAGCACAACCGAGCTAGTAGTTGTCATCAAGCAAATCATCATCTTCCCAATCTCGAATGTTAAAAAAGGTACATAGGGTACCATAGCCCAACTTTTGTTCTTGTCTTTAATTGCTTTCTCTTTAAGTTTTTCTTTGTCTTGTTCAATGTTAGGTGGTGGAAGTGATTTGTTTTGAGTGATCTCAACATCTATCCCTAAGGGATTTAATGTGAGACCTTTCTTCATTCACTAGTGCTGCATCTTTTGGAGAGAAAGCATAGGAATGAAGGGAAGGTAAGGTGTTGTGAGGATAATTGTTAAAGTTTATACCTTTAGTGATGTTCAAAGAATATGCAACTAAAGGAGAGGTAGTCAATGTTTCTAAATCCTTAGTGATATCCGAATGACTTGAATGTTCAATCAAAGGAGGGAGATTAAGGGTCTTCTCTTCCATAATGATATCCAAGGTATGTGAATAATCAATTAAAGGAAGAAGGGTGATGAGATGATCCATAAAGGTTTCATGTTCTATTGTAGGGATAGAGTTTGTAATATTGTTAAATGAATGCTCATTATCTATCCTTGGAATGTTCTTTGTTAGAGGGGGTTCTTCATTCACTAATGCTTCATCTTGGCTAGAGAGAGCATTGGAATGGAGAGAAGGTGGTGGTTCTTCACCCACTAATGCTTCATCTTTTCCAGAGAGAGCATTGGAATGAAGAAATGGTGGTATGATGTTAAGAGATGTGTCAATGAATTCATCCCCTTTCGCTAAAGTGTCCTTGTAAGTGGGAACAACTTTGGGAGAGGGATCATAAAGTAGAACTAAATTACCATCACATGTTTTAGCAATAGGAGTCTTAGTGGAATGTTCAATAGAGATGAAGTCATCACTACTAAATGTATTATTAGCTATGAATTTAGTGAGATCATCTAATATCGGAGGATATATTCCCATGAGAATTGTGAAGCTATCAAAATTAGATATATAGCAAAGGATTTCATATGTGGAGCACATAAACATATAAACATCATATATGCATGCTATTTGATTAAAGACTTGAGGATATTCATGAATAAATTTAGAAAAATTATCAATGTCTATGATGTATGCAAACAAAGCTTCCAAAGATGAATAACAAGAAGTATCCATGATATAAATGCAAAACTATGTATCTTTATGACCTACAATGCTTGATTTTTCACTCTTTTTTTCCAATACAAATGCCTAAAAGAAGAAGTGTTGTGAAGAAATTAATGAGAGGTAGCGAATAATAAGCTCAATATCAGTCCAATAATGCAGTAATATCCTTCACAACACACCTATAATGCAAATCTAGATGAATGACAAGGCAAAATCTAGTGAAAATGCAAGGTTTTTAAACCCTAGACATGAATTGTTTGCAAAAAAGACACTATAATGATCAATACAATTAGAAATCAGTCCTAAATGAGTGTTTAAAAGAATAGTAAAATCTAAAACAAGATTTTAACTACAAACCCTAGCTAATGCAAAGACTCAGTTTTATGAAAAATGCACAATTTCAAGTAATTTTTAACAATTTAAGCATAAAAATGCAGTGCAAATGATTAATTTGTTGGCAAGAGACACTATATGGATTCATGGTTGTTGTCATTGATGGCAACAAAGGTCATCCCACATATCCGCAAGTCATGGTGTGCCTCTACCGGAAGTCAGGATGAAAAACTGTTGTGGTCCGGTGAACAAGAACAGAGCATGTGGCAAGGTCCGACAGATTGGTCCGGACCTCTCAGAGGAAGTGTCTTGGTGCAGTGCGGATTTGGGGAAGTCAAGAGGACTACCTTGAGTAGTATATTCCAAGGATTTAGCCTCCGGTGATGGACAAAGAAAAAGATATGAATAGCTGAATACCGGATTCCTGAGAGACAGTGAGAACAGAGGAAGAACTGACTGACAGAGTATCAGACTATTTTCCGGATGTGTTATTGTTGATGGTAAAGGTTGTGAAGGCATGAATCATGTTTGGCCGACATGATTAATGATATCTACAAGTATATGCTTGATCCGCATTGCTTGGTGAGCAAGGATTCAGCCGACAGAACAGAGTTTGTAAGAAACTAGACTGTTCCGGATGCCGACTAGAAAGGTGATGAAATTACTTGTGCGGATATATATAGAGGATGGATTTAGTTGTGAAAAGTGTATTTTGTGTGATGGTGTATGCGAATAAATGAAGAACAGAGCAGAAGTAGTAAGAAAGATCCGGTATGTGAAAGGATAGCAGAATAAAGAACAGAGGAAAGATGAAGTGCAGCAGATCAGTGTACTGAGCCTAATCGGAACTGAACTCCAGCATATGTAGATGCTTCCAATCAGTTCAAGACTGTGATTCTTATCACTTTGTAGACAGTGTGTCTCCTTGTAGGCAGTGGGCCTCTTTGTGAGCAGTGTGCTCGGGTAGTGAGCCCTAATTGGCAAGTGCCATTTTGTAATTCCTTATTCTTCTAACAGAGAATAATCTTTGGGTTAATCACCCCGTGGTTTTCTCCCTTAACAGGGTTTCCACGTCAAAAATACTGTGTCATGTGTTTTTCATTTCATGGTAATGTTTGTTTGTTTGATTCAATGCTGCATTGATTAATAAGAAAGTTCAAAAGAAGAAATAATTAGGATAACTGATTCACCCCCCCCTCTCAGTTATCAACAATTGGTATCAGAGCCAAGTTCCTCCTAATAGAGCCTAACAGCTTGAGGAAGATTTGGGAGTTCAAATGGATGCATATGGTTTAAGGGAGCAACTCAAGACTGCCCTTGAGGATCTTGAACAGTCAAACTCTGAAGTCAATGAATTAAAGAAAAGACTCAAACAGGCTGATGAATTCATGAGAGAACTAAAGGACAAATTAAGTCTCTCTATGAAAAAGAGAAAGGAGCTGCTCCAACAATTGGCAAGACAAAGTGAAGAAAGCAATACAGATGAAGAATTGACTGAGAAAACCAAGTTATGTGAAAAGTTATCAAAAGAAGTCATTATGTTAAGACATGAAATGGAATCAGGAACTATAAAGTTTACTCAAGAGATTGAAGAAAAAAGAAAAGCTGAAGACAATCTAAAACAATCTCTTAAAGAGAAATCAGAAGAATGCCACCAGATGGACAGAATTATCAGACATCTTGAATCTGATCTTGAAGATGCCAAAGATAATGAAGAAAAACTTGAGGATCAAATTGTCTCTCTCAAAAGAGATCTTCAAACAGCAAATGAATATAAAGAAAAATTCAAGATAAGTTCTACCCAACTTGAAGTACTTCTTGGAAGTCAAAAGAGAACAGATGACAAGTATGGTTTGGGATATGAGAAAGGAGAAAGCTCCGGATCCGGTCAAAAGAATTTTGGATCAGAAAATCCAAGGAATAGGCCTAGAAGACCTCCGGTAAGACAGCCCAATGCTCAAAGATATCCATCCTTCAATGGATACTGCCACAGCTGCAATCACTTTGGTCACAAAGCTAATCAGTGCAGAAAGAGAATGAATCAGACTAATTCATCCTTCTCCGGACAGTGCTTTAACTGCAAAAGGTATGGACACAAGTCTCATGAATGCAGAAATATGCAAATAAACAATTCATTCAATGGTAGATGCTTTGCATGCAATAGAGTAGGTCATATGGCTAATCAATGCAGATCAAGAGGTTATCAGTCAAATATGCAAAGAAATGTTATTTGCCAAATCTGTAATAGGTCCGGTCATAATGCTAAAGTCTGCAGAAGCAAGAATCAGGACAAAAGAGGTCCAGTGTATAATCAGAATCAAGACAAGGGTAAACAAAAGATGAATGCGGATGAAGTTAGGAATCAGATGAACAAGATTTGGGTGAAGAAAAGTTCAGAGAATGTAGAGGTTGGATCCGCCCCAGACTCTGGTGCTGATATTTCTTCCGGAAATTAAAAAGTGAGCTCTGGCTCAGGGGGAGACTCAAAGAAAATCCTGTTCCCCCAGCCAATCAAGTGGTGCTGGATGTGATACAAGATGCGGAGTAAAGGGTTTGAAGATATAAGTCCTGAGATGATCTAGACAAGATTTCAGAGGTCCGCATGAAGATGTAAAGAAGTTGTGATCGATCAAGTAAGACCTGTTCCGAGAGATGCTCCGGAATGACAGAGGACTACAAAAGGGTCCGGAGAGATCCAGAAGTACATTATTTTGCTCTGCGGACTGGACAGAATGTTTGGTATGTTTTTGTAATGTGTCATCTCGATTTATTCATGATTGAAAGATCCGCATGATGTTCATAGATCAGAACTGATCCGGGATACTCCAAGCTATCCGGATAAGGCAAACCGGAATAATATAGGTGGAGCATTTATTGCAAACAGATATTAGGGTTTGCGAAACGATATAAGGGATTTCTCAACAATCACTTGATCATTCCACATCCAAGAAGAAGCGAAAAGCGGAGCTCTGCAACAAAATTCATCAAGTTCACCGAAGATCTCCTACCGAAGTCATTACATACAGAAATCAATCCAGCTACTCCGTGCAACCGAAGACGCAAAAGGTATTTTCCACTTTCGATATCTTGCTACAAATCTTTTGAAGAAATGGCTACTCCAAATATAGTAAAAATCTCAGATAGGCCCCGACCTGAATTTAAGAAACATCCATACAAGTCATTGGAGGTAGATCCCTTAGGAGCATTTTCCAGTGTTCCTCACGGAGTTTTACACACAGAAGACATTAGGGTTTACATACATGCAACCATTGAGGAATTTGGGGAATTCAAATTGAGAGATCTCTATCACAAACAACTGATAGACAATGCTTTTGAGCTTAAACCAGAGTATAAGGGTATCCAGAAGAAACAATTTGATCAATTCATTCATTTCCCCTGCTTTGAAGAAGATGAATGGGTCCGGTATGTACTGAGCAGGATGCATGACAACTTCCTATGGCTGGATAGACCCTGCAAGATCACAAAAGAGGCAATTAGAGCAGTAACTGGTCTATACTCTTCCGGAGGGATACCTATCCTCAAATCTGTCAAAAATAACATTGTAACTGAGGCCACCGGATCAAAATTTGATAAGAGGGCAATGACCATTGAAGATATTTCTGATCCGGATATCAAGTATGCGTCCATGATAATAGGATACAAGATCTATCACTCCAGCAGGGAGAATTCTGTATCCGGAACTGCAGTGTATACTGCCTATGAAATGCTAAGGAAGAATGCAGAATATGATCTCTGCGAACTGCTCTTAAGCCAATTAATGGAAAACATACAGAAAATCAAGAAGGACAAAAAGAATTCCTTTAAGTATGGTACTCTTATATTATGTCTATTTTTCTACTTCATGAATGAGCTGCCCGGATCAAGTGGATGGGCATGGCAGAATGACAAACCTGTTGCAGTCCAGATTAGAGACTATCTACATGGGCTTGGGGATGCCAAAGCAAGAAATACAGCCCTATGGGGATACTTCAAAAACTTCCAAAGCATGATGCAAGCAAGAGAAAGAATTCCCCAGTCTCTTGTTGAAAAATACAAAGACTCAGTGTGCTTTATGGTGGACACTGATCAGTGCCTAATGGAGGCAGTGGAGCCAAGGACTGTATGGATCATGCCCATGGGGTATGAAGTGGATGAACAAATAGTGGAGCTGCATATTCAACACATGCTAAGTCAGCCCAAAGATCCAAAGGCAGAAAGGTTTGGAACCTTTGAAGAGCTGAGTGTAAAGATCCATGTAGAACTCAGGGAACCTGAGATAAAGAGGAAGGTGAGAAAAGAAGTAGAGCATATTGCTCAAGGCCTAGGCATCTCAAAAGAGGCACTTGATGCCAGCCGGGAAAAGAGGAGAAAGGCTGAGGAAGAAAAGAAAAGTAAAGAAAGTGTTCCGGTTGAAACTTCCACCCGGACCAGATCATCAAAAAGATCTACAACCCCCACAACCAAAAGTTCAAAACCGGAAGTCCAGGCATCCAGTAAAAGATCTAAGACAAAAGCCACAAGGGCTTATGAAAGCCAAAAGGATGAAGAGGAAACTGAGTCAGATGAGGGAGTAAAAGAAATAAAGAAGCAGAAGAAGAAAGGATCCAGTAAACCCTCCACAGGCCAAGACAAGGATGAAATGGCAGAGGTATTTGTTGAAAAGCCCACTCTGTCTCTAGAGAGTGTAATCAAGTCGGTTACGGTGGATGGAAACCTTCAACCAATGACTGAATTTTATGATGACTACAATGAGGCTGACCAAAAGATTCTGCAGGAAGCCACAATCAAGTATCTGAACATATACAATAAGGCTTTCATTGAGATCATATCTCTAATTCCTAAAAGCCTAGAACAGGAATTAGAAATAAGAAAGAATAATGCTCAGGCAAAAGATCTTGAGATCCGGGAGCAGATAGCTATTCAGCTATATCCTCAAATTGATCCCAAGACAATGAACATAATATTCAAAGACTGCAAAGATGAGTTCAGAAGTAAAGCCAGGATGAATCAACTCATGCTTGGTGAGACCGACAAGGTAGCCAAGGACACTGAAGAGATTCTTCGGAAAACCTTCAAAAGGTTTAATCTTCCTGTTGTAGAGGACTTAGGTGCAGAAACAGCTGTGGACTTGGAATCATCTGCTCCGGAAGAAGTGGCCCTTGAACAGACTAACATCTCTCCTCCGATTTCCCCTATAGTCTCCAGATCTCAAGAAGAAGAGAAACTACAGGAGAAAGAAGCAGCAGTTAAAGAAAAAGAGGTTGACAGCACCAAGGATGCAGAGAAAGAGAAGACCCCAACAGAGAAACCCACAACTGAAAGTGGTAAGAGTAAGGAAGGAGAAAAGATTCCAAAGGACAAAACTGCAGAAGAGAAGAAACATCTGTCTCCGGCAAGAGACACTGCACAAATTGTTCAAGAATTCTTGACAAAAGCCACTATAGAAATTGATGAACCGGACCTGCTAAAAGGACCATTAGATTTTGACTCTTTGTCACCGGTGCAAACAATGAAAATAGCCTCATTTGCAAATGAGAAAGTCAAAGAGAAACTACTGAAATCTCACATGGAAGACTGTGAGCTTATGGAGGTAGCATCTGGAGTGCTGGAAAAGATCATGCCATCTTTTCAAAAGGATCCCACAGCCTCCTCTTCCGTTAATCTCAAAACCTTAGTCAGCAGTGTTAGTACACATTTTGAATCTCTAGAAAAATCAGCTGAAGAAAAGGTCCGGAAGGAGTTTTTGGATAAAAGGTTCTCCGAGGTTCAGGGTTTGATTATTAATGATAGGAGAAACATGAACATTGGGATAAAGAGCTTAGAAAATGCTCTTAAGGATGGCGGTGAAATATACAAATTTTGTATCTCCTGGTCCAAGGTAACAGTGGACATTGAAAAGAAAATAAAAGCGCAAGAGGACACACTACTAAGCTTGTCTCAAAGTTTTGATCCTCTTTCTTCCTCTATAACAAATCAAGAATGTCAGACTATTGCAGTCTTGAGTGAAATCAAGAAACTGGAGAAGGAAAGGAAAAATAGAATAAGCAGGTTGAGTGAGCTCAGAGGGTTAATTGTCCCTAAGCTAGAGGCCATGCATGAGGCCATAGCAGAAGCCCAAATCACAGCCCAGACAAGTGATCCGAAAGATCTAAAAAGGGCAGATGCATTTGCATTTTTGTTGAGTGGTCACATTTCAATTTTGGATAGAATGAAGCAAAGTTGGGCTACAGAACTGATCCAACTGAAGACATCTTTTGCAGACATTCTTCAATATATGTGAGTATGTAAATATGCGGCTATATATAGAAAATTTTTGAAAATTTTGGTGTGCGGACCCCACCCTTTGCCATTGATGTCAAAGGGGGAGTGAGGAGCAGTGAAAAATGAGGAATCCAACTAAGGGGGAGTTCCGGAAATTGTATATAAAGATAGAGCATCAGCAAAGGGGGAGCATAGTGTAAACACTTAGTCATTTTTCACTAAGTGTTGCCATCAATGCCAAAGGGGGAGATTGTTGGCAAGAGACACTATATGGATTCATGGTTGTTGTCATTGATGGCAACAAAGGTCATCCCACATATCCGCAAGTCATGGTGTGCCTCTACCGGAAGTCAGGATGAAGAACTGTTGTGGTCCGGTGAACAAGAACAGAGCATGTGGCAAGGTCCGACAGATTGGTCCGGACCTCTCAGAGGAAGTGTCTTGGTGCAGTGAGGATTTGGGGAAGTCAAGAGGACTACCTTGAGTAGTATATTCCAAGGATTTAGCCTCCGGTGATGGACAAAGAAAAAGATATGAATAGCTGAGTACCGGATTCCTGAGAGACAGTGAGAACAGAGGAAGAACTGACTGACAGAGTATCAGACTATTTTCCAGATGTGTTACTGTTGATGGTAAAGGTTGTGAAGGCATGAATCATGTTTGGCCGACATGATTAATGATATCTACAAGTATATGCTTGATCCGCATTGCTTGGTGAGCAAGGATTCAGCCGACAGAACAGAGTTTGTAAGAAACTAGACTGTTCCGGATGCCGACTAGAAAGGTGATGAAATTACTTGTGCAGATATATATAGAGGATGGATTTAGTTGTGAAAAGTGTATTTTGTGTGATGGTGTATGCGAATAAGTGAAGAACAGAGCAGAAGTAGTAAGAAAGATCCGGTATGTGAAAGGATAGCAGAATAAAGAACAGAGGAAAGATGAAGTGCAGCAGATCAGTGTACTGAGTCTAACCGGAACTGAACTCCAGCATATGTAGATGCTTCCAATCAGTTCAAGACTGTGATTCTTATCACTTTGTAGACAGTGTCTCCTTGTAGGCAGTGGGCCTCTTTGTGAGCAGTGTGCTCGGGCAGTGAGCCCTAATTGGCAAGTGCCATTTTGTAATTCCTTATTCTTCTAACAGAGAATAATCTTTGGGTTAATCACCCCGTGGTTTTCTCCCTTAACAGGGTTTCCACGTCAAAAATACTGTGTCGTGTTTTTCATTTCATGGTAATGTTTGTTTGTTTGATTCAATGCTGCATTGATTAATAAGAAAGTTCAAAAGAAGAAATAATTAGGATAACTGATTCACCCCCCCCTCTCAGTTATCAACATAATTAATAATGAATTTCTGTAATTTATATCAGATCCAATAAAAATATAAAAAATGAAATGAAATTAATGCAAATTATGCCAAAATGCAAGCCTAAGATGCTAGTTTCTTAAATTTTTTCAAAATTTTCAATTTTTTTGTAAATTTTCAAATGCAATAAGATGAAAATTAAATGAATGAATGCAAATCTAGAGTACAACACTCAGCAAGGTGCAAAATTCAAATAAACATGGGTTCACCAAAATGTTTTATATGAAAAAAGGGACAACGGGGTTGAATAGTTAAATCCTCCTTTCACTACAAAGATTCAAGGATATTTAACTGAGTTGAATCACAACATTTGCAAGAGGATTCACCTATAGGTTGGGTGTCACTTGGAACGATGTGGAAATTCATAAATTATCAATTAATGTATTAATTTAATGTTCAAGTATGCTAAAAACCCTAATTATGCAAAACAATAAGTAAATTGATGAATTACGACAAATGCTCGCAGACTAAGACATTAGACATAGATTAGTTACTGACCATTTTTCAAAGTTCATGATGCGGAATAATCGGGGACAATGCCCTAGGCGCCCAAGTCCTGTTGCAAATATGAAGGTAAACTAGTGTTGTCATTGATGGCAACATACTCATACTACATTGACAAGAAGGATTGGATGAGCAGTGTGCTGAGGATATTGAGAAAATTAGCCTCAGTCAAGAACAGTGAAGAACAGTGATGAGAAGAAGGGAAATGTATTGTATAGGTTGCAAACCGGAGGATGCGGATCAAAGGGTCTGTAGATATGTGTCCTGAGATGTTTCAGTTAAGATTTCAGAGGTCCGCATGAAGATATTAAGGAGTTGTGGCTGTCGGTGTAGAACCGGTTTCGGCAAGTGTTCAAAGGTGACAGAGGATCACAGAAAGGTCCGGTGAGGTCCGGAATTGTATAATCCTAATCTGCGGATTGGAAGGAGTGTTTGGGATGTCCTTGTGATGTGTCATCTCGAGTTTTGTATGACTTTGAGGTCCGGAAGTGCCTTTTGCATTGTGACAGTGGCGACAGACTGTGTTCTTGAAGTTCCGGATGAGGAAGAGAAGAGATACCAGTAAGTAGAGAAAGTGCGGATGTACCTGGTCATTCAGGGAGGCTTGTGAAGGTTCTTGGATCATGATGAGGTTGTGTTGTTGGTCCGCATTGATGGTAGAGCCCGGAATTGAAGTTATTCTTCCGGATGAAGTTCTTGTTCCGACTAGTTGATCGGATGAGTTGTTCATCATGCGAATGTTCTTGTGATTGCCGACCGGATGTGTTATTCATCTTGCGGATATTCTTATAGTTGATTGCCGACTTAGATGATTGTTCATAAGTCGATGTCTTGTATAAATAAAGGTTTGTGAGTTCATTTTGGTGTGTGGATTGTGTGGATGAGTATGGTGTAGCGAAGAGAAGTGTGAAAGGCAGAGCAGGGGTTTTTGGGCTTAAATGGAACTGATCTGGACATAGTAGAGATGTCATTCTCCAGTTCAAGATTGTGATTCTTATCACTTTGTAGACAGTGTGTCTCCTTGTAGGCAGTGGGCCTCTTTGTGAGCAGTGTTGTCGGGTAGTGAGCCCTAATTGGCAAGTGCCATTCTTTTTCTTATTCTTCTAACAAAGAATAATCCTTGGGTTAATCACCCCGTAGTTTTTCCCTTAATCGGGTTTTCCACGTCAAAATCTTGGTGTTCAATGTGTTGATGTTTATCTGCTCTTATGTTTGTGCATTATGCTTTCATCGATGATTAATTGATATACTATTAACTAACAAGAAGAATCAAGTATTTAAAGTAGAGCAGGGTTTTATACAACTGATTCACCCCCCCTCTCGGTTGTATGCCCTAGATCCAACAATTGGTATCAGAGCCAAGTTCCTCTGAAACAAGCTTAACCGCTTGAGGAGATCCAGGATGTCGTCATACAAGAAGGACAGTCCGAAGTTCGACGGAACCAACTTCACCCTCTGGAAAAGTCGCATGAAATGTCACTTGGAATGTATGGGAAAAGCATACTTGGCCATGGTCTCAAAACCATATGTACCTCCACAAGGTGGTCCGACAACTTTGAATGAAATCACAGATGCTGAAAACAATCTGCGGACCAAGGAAGCTCTGCTAAGCGCATTAAACGACTCAGATCTCTCAAATGTTATCGACCTACCAACTACATATGAGATCCTGACTAAATTGGAACTTCTGTATGAAGGAGATGAGTTTGTCAAAAGTGCAAGGTTGCAAAGTCTGAAAGGGAAATTTGAAAGATTGAAGATGAGAGATGATGAAAACATCACTACCTTTATGCCAAGAGTGAATGAGCTGGTATGTGGAATTAGAAATGCTGGTGGAACTCTGGATGAAAATGAGATTGTTTGCAAAATCCTCAGATCCCTTCCTGCTGCCTACAAAATCAAGGTTGATGCCATTGATGAATTCAGAGCCCACACAACTGTCACAAGAGAACAATTGGCTGGCAAACTAGCTGCATTTGAAATGACCGAGTTTGGAGATGATCCTCCCAAGACTGAATCTGCTTTCAAAGCCAGTGCCTATGTGAAAGGCAAACAGAGATTTGATCCGGGTGAAAACTCTTCAAAAAAGATGTCATGGTATGATCAAGCAAGAAGAGACATGGAAGAAGAAGAAGCAGAAACAGCTCAACTTGAAGCTCTCATTGCAAAGAGACTGCCAAGAGGATCCGGTAAGTATGAAGAAAAACTACCCTTTAAATGCTTCAACTACAATAAGATTGGTCATTTTGCTTCAAGATGTCCGGAAAGATCTGCAAGGACTAATACTAACAGACAAAGGTTTCAAAAGAACTGCTATTATGTTCATGAAGAAGATGACAATGAAGGAGTAACAGATGATGAATCAGAACTAGGAAGCAAATCTAGAAATGAATGGGTGTTTATTGCCATGAAGGAAGAAGATTCAATACTCTCTGAATCTGTCAATCACAAGGTTGTGGAAAAAGCTTTGGCTGCTCAAGTGGAAGAAAAGGATGATTGGGTTATTGACAGTGAATGTTCTCACCATATGACTGGTGACAAGGATAAGTTCTTGGATTTGGAAAGGTATGAAGGAGGAATGGTAAAATTTGGTGACAATTCTGCTGGCAGAATCAGAGGTAGGGGAACTATTTCCTTTGATGGAAAGAGCAAAACAGGTAATGTACTATATGTTGAAGAATTGAAGCACAATCTTCTCAATGTTGGTCAGTTAGTAGACAAAGGCTATGATCTCCAATTCAAGAATGGAAAATGCAGAATCTTTACAAGTTCCGGAACTGAAATTGCATCCGGTACTCAGACAAAAGGTAATATCTTTCATCTGGTTGGTTCAAATAAAAGTTGTTTATTTGTTCAAATTGATCAGAGTTGGTTGTGGCATAGAAGAATGTGTCATGTAAATTTTGATAACATCATCAAGATAAGCAATACTCAAGCTGTAAGAGATCTTCCAAAATTGATGAAACCTACAAATAGTTTGTGCAAAGAATGTCAGCTAGGTAAACAGAGTAGAGTCTCTTTCAAAAGCAAAGATCAGTCCTCTACCAGATTGTTGGAATTAGTACATACTGATCTCTGTGGTCCGACAAGAATCAAGAGTCTACAAGGTGATAGATACTTCATGTTGCTAATTGATGACCATTCCCGGATGATGTGGGTTACCTTCCTAAAGGAGAAATCAGAAGCCCTTGAGAAGTTCAAAATCTTCAAAGCTATGGTAGAGAATCAAACCGGATTAAAACTGAAGTGTCTAAGGTTTGATAGAGGTGGCGAATTTACATCTGGTGAGTTCATTGACTTTTGTGAGAAGCAGGGTATAAGAAGACAGTTGTCTGCTCCTAGGACTCCACAGCAGAATGGAGTAGTTGAGAGAAAGAACCAGACCATCTAGGAGGCTGCCAGGACAATGATGTTGGAAGCAAATGTTCCTCAAATGTTTTGGAAAGAAGCTATCAGCACTGCAGTCTACACTCTCAATCGAGTTCAAATCAGAAACAACACCGGTAAGACCCCTTATGAACTCTGGTTTGGCATCACTCCTACTGTGAAATATTTCAGAGTATTTGGTAGCAAGTGTTATATTAAAAGAGATGAAGATCTAGGAAAGTTTGATGCTAGAAGTGATGAAGGAATTTTCTTGGGTTACTCCACTCAAAGCAAAGCATACCGGTGTTACAATAAGAGATTGAGGAAGATGATAGAAAGCACTAATGTGAAAGTTGATGAAGGAATTGAGAAGCCCTCAAGGTTTTATGAGTTTGATGAGGATGACCAAGATGGTGTTCAAGTTCAAAAAGCTCAATCCTCTCCGATAAGTCAGAATCAGCCTGATCCGGTAAATCAGGAAGAAGAGATAGGTCTGAATGAGCCTGATCAAGAAGCAGCAGTACAGAATGCTCCCAAAATTCCAAGGTATGTAATACAGAACCACTCTGAAGATCAGATCATAGGTGACAAAAACAAAGGTGTGCAAACTAGAAGGAATGTTACTCAAAATCAGGATGAATGTTGTCTGATTTCAAAGATTGAACCCAAAACAATAAATAAAGCTTGCAATGATGAAAACTGGACCAAAGCAATGGAAGATGAATTGATGCAAATTAAGAGAAATCATACTTGGGATCTTGTTCCCAGACCTAGAGACAGGAATGTGATTGGAACCAAATGGGTTTTCCGGAACAAACTGAATGAAGCTGGTGAAGTAATCAGAAACAAAGCTAGATTGGTCTGTAAAGGCTACTCTCAAATAGAAGGAATTGATTTTGAAGAAACCTTTGCTCCGGTGGCAAGAATTGAAGCAGTCAGATTACTCCTTGCATTTGCTGCCTTCAAAGACTTCAAGGTATATCAGATGGATGTCAAGTCTGCCTTCCTAAATGGTGATCTCGAAGAAGAAGTTTACATTGAACAACCGGATGGATTTCAATTGTCTGATAATGATGATATGGTCTGCAAGTTGAAGAAAGCTTTGTATGGATTAAAGCAAGCCCCAAGAGCATGGTATGAAAGGTTGGATAAGCATCTTGTGCAGATTGGATTCAACAAAGGTACTGCTGACAGCAACTTATATTTCAAAATTGATCATGAAAATATTTTGATTGTTGAAGTGTTTGTGGATGATATCATTTTTGGAGGAAGAGATAGTATGTGCGAAACTTTTGCAAATCAGATGAAAAGTGAGTTTGAAATGTCTATGCTTGGTGAAATGAATTTCTTCTTGGGTCTGCAAATTACTCAAACAAAGAAAGGGATCTTTATTTCTCAGACCAAATATGTGAAAGAATTGTTGAGGAAATTTGGTATGGAAGATTCAAAGCCAATGAACACTCCCATGGCAACCGGATGTAAGTTGAACAAAGATGATGACTCCCCAAAGGCAGATCAGACAAAGTATAGATCAATGATTGGTGGATTGTTGTATCTCACTCAGACTAGCCAGATATAATGCAGGCTGTTGGTCTTGTGGCAAGATTCCAGGCTGATCCTAGAGAATCTCATGTTATGGCAATCAAAAGAATTTTTAGGTACTTGAAAGGAACAGTTGAGTACGGTCTATGGTACCCTAGGGATCCGGATTTCTCTCTTCATGCTTACACAGATGCAGATTGGGCAGGAGATGTGGATGACCGGAAGAGCACCAGTGGTGGAGCATTCTTTCTGGGGAAGAGATTGGTTTCTTGGCTAAGCAAGAAATAAGATGCAATATCTCTGTCTACAACTGAAGTAGAATACATTGCAACAGCAGGCAGTTGCACTCAAATCTTATGGATGAAGCAGATGCTAAGAGACATTAAAGTTGAATATAAGGAGCCTATCACAATTTTCTGTGATAATTCAAGTGCAATTAATATTTCTAAGAATTCGGTATTGCACTCTAAGACTAAGCACATATCTATCAAGTTTCACTTTTTGAGAGAACAAGTGAACAAGGAAGAAGTCAGGTTGGAGTATGTTCCTTCCAAGGATCAGATTGCAGATATCTTTACTAAACCTCTTCCCAAGGACTCTTTTGAATATCTCCGGGAGAAGTTAGGGGTCATGGCCCCTCCGGTAATGAACTAAGATGCACTGATGTGCATCAGTCCGGTGGATATCACAGTCATATCTTGTGATCCGGATTGATGATGGGGAGCTGCTACTAAGGGGGAGCAGCTGGTATGATTCTGATGTGTTAGAATTGCAAGTATGAGCCCTTTGCCATTGATGTCAAAGGGGGAGAGAAGACATGTGAAAAACAAGTGGCTGTTGATCAAAGGGGGAGCAGTAAATGAGGAGAAGACATGTTGCTGATAGGGGGAGCTGTGACAGAAAGGAGAAGTTCGTGTCTTGATGGTTTTTCACATCATATGTTGCCATCAATGACAAAGGGGGAGATTGTTGCAAGTATGAAGGTAAACAAGTGTTGTCATTGATGGCAACATACTCATACTGCATTGACAAGAAGGATTGGATGAGCAGTGTGTTGAGGATATTGAGAAAATTAGCCTCAGTCAGGAACAGTGAAGAACAGTGATGAGAAGAAGGGAAATGTATTGTATAGGTTGCGAACCGGAGGATGCGGATCAAAGGGTCTGTAGATATGTGTCATGAGATGTTTCAGTTAAGATTTCAGAGGTCCGCATGAAGATATGAAGGAGTTGTAGCTGTCGATGTGGAACCGGTTCCGGCAAGTGTTCAGAGGTGACAGAGGATCACAGAAAGGTTCGGTGAGGTCCGGAATTGTATAATCCTAATCTGCGGATTGGAAGGAGTGTTTGGGATGTCCTTGTGATGTGTCATCTCGAGTTTTGTATGATTTTGAGGTCCGGAAGTGCCTTTTGCATTGTGACTGTGGCGACAGACTGTGTTCTTGAAGTTCCGGATGAGGAAGAGAAGAGATTCCAGTAAGTAGAGAAAGTGCAGATGTACCTGGTCATTCAGGCAGGCTTGTGAAGGTTCTTGGATCATGATGAGGTTGTGTTGTTGGTCCGCATTGATGGTAGAGCCCGGAATTGAAGTTATTCTTTTGGATGAAGTTCTTGTTCTGACTAGCCGACCGAATGAGTTGTTCATCCTACGAATGTTCTTGTGATTGCCGACCGGATGTGTTATTCATCTTGCGGATATTCTTATGGTTGATTGCCGACTTAGATGATTGTTCCTAAGTCGATGTCTTGTATAAATAAAGGTTTGTGAGTTCATTTAGGTGTGTGGATTGTGTGGATGAGTATGGTGTAGCGAAGAGAAGTGCAAAAGGCAGAGCAGGGGTTTTTGGGCTTAAATGGAACTGATCTGGACATAGTAGAGATGTCATTCTCCAGTTCAAGATTGTGATTCTTATCACTTTGTAGATAGTGTGTCTCCTTGTAGGCAATGGGCCTCTTTGTGAGCAGTGTGCTTGGGCAGTGAGCCCTAATTGGCAAGTGCCATTCTTTTTCTTATTCTTCTAACAAAGAATAATCCTTGGGTTAATCACCCCGTGGTTTTTCCCTTAACCGGGTTTTCCACGTCAAAATCTTGGTGTTCAATGTGTTGATGTTTATCTGCTCTTATGTTTGTGCATTATGCTTTCATGGATGATTAATTGATATACTATTAACTAACAAGAAGAATCAAGTATTTAAAGTAGAGCAGGTTTTTATACAACTGATTCACCCCCCCTCTCAGTTGTATGCCCTAGATCCAACAAGTCCAAGGTACAGTTTTCATCAGGGAATTTAGGACTCCTTTCGACACCGATAATCACTATTCCATCTATTCCCACCACGAAAGATGTAGAGGACACTGCCCTAGGCGCCCTAGTCCAAGGCAGGCTGTTCTTTAGGATGTCGAGGCTTCTTCAGATGTTGATTGTCACTATCACAAAGATTTCCGTGTCTGCAACTTCGGAGGACATTGCCCAAGGCACCCTTATCCCGAAAGTGCTCCAAACTGCTTCTTATCACCAGATCTAGAATCCTTATCTTTTGCAACCTTCCTCTGCAACTCCACTCAGCGAAATCAAATACCTATAACATGCAATCACAAGGAGTGTGGTTGGGGGTTGTGGTGCTTAGGAGCTTGCCTTAGTCAAGCCCTGGAAGGACATTCAAATCTTCTAAACATCGTTGTCAGATAAAGAGTGTGTATCTTTACGGGAAAGAGGCAAAAACAAATTGATAAATGATTCAAACACAAATAGCTATCATCTCAGAGGTGTAGTTCTCACATATATGAAGATCCTTCAACACATGAGAAGATGAAGCTAAATCTGCAATCACAAACACAATAACAATGCTCTGCTTTGCAATAATGAATATCTTGAATGCTCTTGAATCATAAGTGTGCCCAAAGTTCATAATCATCTTCTAGTTTTCAAATGAATCCCTAAACATGCTTATATATGCAACAACACACATTCCCACTTTAAATTTCGTAATTCAAACTTAAAATGTCGGCATGGGACCTAACTAACGGTCACATAACCGACATTCAAATTTGGGACCTACCTAAAATAGGGCAGGACAAGGGTGCGAGCACCCATGTCTCAGGTCCCCTTTTTAGCTTAGGTCTAAAGCACACAATGTCATTCAAGCCCCATGTGACATGGGTTTTAGGCCATTTTCTTTCGGGAGTTGAAATAATCATGCAAGATGCAAAACAAGGGACCCAGGAGCTAAACTTAGGAGGTAAAAGTCTTAGGGGGACATTTTACGACATAACAATGTGGTTGAATATGAATCCTTAATTCAGGATATACAACTGGCATAGAAGAGAGGATTAAAAAATTTACAGGCATTTGGTGACAACGAGCTTGTTGTCCAACCAATCAGATCACAAAGTGCTTCAAAGAATGATTTGCTCAAGTCATACAAACACAAAGTCTGGGATCTGATTGAAGACTTTGATCCCTCCAATATCCAAATAGTGCCCAAACAAAGAAACAAGGATGCTGATAGACTGGGTACAGTTGGTGCTCAGTTTGACATTCCCTAGAATGTCAAATAAAATTCAAGTCAGCATGTAAAGATTGTTGTCAGACCTGTTGTGCCTTATGTGCATGTAAAATTCTGCCCAAAATGACCAACCTTTAGAAAGGATTTCAATCCATTATTTATAGCCTTCACAACTCAAATCTGATGGAAGAATGGGCGAGAAAATCCAACCACTCCACCTACTGCATTAAAAACATCATTTTCTACTACCCATTTCGCCTTAATGGCGACTTGCAGAGTCGACGGCGTGTTTTCCCATGTTTTTGGACATTTTTAGGCCATTTTGCACACTAACTAGATGTGGATATGCAACATGATATCTGATTCAATCTAATCCTAACCACCTTGTAGGTCTTGCGTTTGGTCTTGTTACAGATTCAGTTCTTCGTCTTGCTCATTTGGCTATTGTTCTATATCTCGCCTTTATTCTGATCCACATCTACTTCTTGATGTTCTTGATGTTTGACGATCCAGAGAAGTCACTTCACCTTGATCATTATTTTGATCCTGATGTGGATCGTCTTCATGTTGATCTTCTATATGCATATTTCACACTCCAAGCACGTTCTCTTGTTCAATCCGGATGTTGGGAAACATCAGGTTGAATGTTCACTTGTTGAGGCCTCCTTTCCTTTTGACCATCTGGAAGATGTCCGGTTGGATAATAAAGCATCGCAACTAGATGTGGGTATGCAATATGATATCGGGTTCGAAATATCCACTTGGAAGATATCTAATTGGAAAATGTCCACTTGGAGAGTGTGCTTGAGAAATATCCAATTGAAAAGTCAACTAGATTTGGAAAGTCAACTAAAACTGGAAAGTCAACAAAATGTGGATAGTCAACCGGGTGTTGAACAATGAACATTCGGGTCATCCCGTTTTCCACATCCTATTGGAAATACAAAGGAACTCAACCGAGTCTAAAAATGAAAGACAGCTGGATAGAAAAACAAAGTAACTTGAACCCGATGTGGCACAATGGACATTCAAGTCATCTTATGTTCCACATCCGGTTAGAGTTCAACAACCGATAGTGCTAGGATGAGTCATGACGTCACCTTCCAACCTCACATATTCCATTTCAACATATGATAAATGCAACTGGAACCAGATATTGAAAAGTCAACTGGATCTGGACAGTCAACTAAATCTTGCACAATGGACATTCGGTTCATCCCTTGTTCCACATCTAGTTAGAAATACAAAGGAACACAACCAGAAATAGATATGAAACACAACTCGATAGAAATACAAAGTAGTGCAACCAGATGTTCAGACTTCCAGATGAAGCGATGAGCATAACTTAACCAAATTTGAACTACAGGTACCCATATGGATGCTTAACAAGATGCACTACTTACTTGGGTATAATCCCAACTGGATCAATTTGATTTTTGAATGCCTACCCCTTGGGAAAATTTTGAGAAAATTGACAAGATTTTGCAAATACAAGGCATGAAAATAGGAGTCCCAACACACATCACAAAGAAGAATCCTTTGTCACAAGGACCAATGTAGATCTCAGCATCAAGAATAGGTTGCCAATTTGTGATAATCCACTGGTTAAACTCTACCAAGCTAGGGTAGAAATTATGGAAGTGACAAATCAAAATGTGATCTCTATGTGCAACTTCATCTTCCAATGTTGCATTACCTAGTTGATAATGGGAGGGTTCACTTCCAAGGGAGGAACCCCTTTCGGATTGTGAAGCTCAATTTTTGCCTCATAAAAAACAAGAGGAATTTACATTTCTATCATCTAGAAAAAACCATTTTTACCTTCTTTGAGGGGCCATTTTTGGCTTGAGGAAACCTTCACAATCTTATCTTTCCCCAACACTAAGGAGCCAACACAAGAAGTCGACGAGCACATCTTTGCAACTGAGGTCATAGGATATGTGCCATCATCGAAAACAATCATAGCTGCAAGGGCAAGGCAGATTGACAAAACATCATTGAGGACCATTGCAAAAGAAGCCCTTGACAAACTGTCATGTACAAGTGACCTGCTATTATTTAGAGTTGAAACCCTACAGCGACATAACTTCCAATTTTGACCCTGAATGACCCAAGAGAGGAGTCAACCAACAGATTATTGGTGGCACCCTCATGTAGCAACAAAATATCAGTGGGGGAAGAATGGGAGTTGCAACCATAGGTGTAGAAAGCATCGTGGGCGAGAGGTGGCAGCAATTAAAAATTTCAAGAGCAACATCTTTTAACAGAAGAGCTCAAGAATTATTTTATTTTATTTGCATTGTTTTCATTAACTAATTAATTTTTATTTAGTAGAAAAATTTATATTTATTTTTAAATATGAAGACATTAAAATTTTAAAATTTATATTAATACCTATTGTTATGTCAGAAAAAGTAACCTTGGGGGCTTTTTCCTAGATTAAGGTTTAGCTCTTGGGTCTTGTTGATGCATTTAGGACATCTTGCATGTTAATTTGACATCCCGATGAGAAAATCATGAAGTTTCATGGCAAATGGGACCTAAGGGGTATATTTATGACAAATCCTGCCTGAAATAGGGGGGAGGACTTGGGCACCCGCGCCTTGTCCTGCCCTATTTTAGGTCAGGACCAATTTTGAAGTGTCAGTTTATGACCGTTATTTAGGGCCTATGCCGACACGGTAAGTTTGAATTACGAAATTCTTAGCGAGAATGTTTGTAGTTGCATATATAAGCATGATTAGGGTTCATTTGTAAACTAGATGGAAATTAGATGAGCATTGTGATCTTGTGAAAGTGATTCAAGGCACTCATTGTGTTACAGAGCAAAATTTGTGTTGTTATTGTGTTTGTGTTTGCAGATTTGGCATCCATCTCCTCATGGCATGAAGAGCATCTTCCTTCCATGAGATCTTCACTACAAGGTGATATCAATTGTGTTTTCAATCATTCTATCAATTATTTTTGCTTTTATCCTACATGGATACACACTCTTTATCTGACAATGGTGTTCGGAAAACTTGAATGTCTCTCTGGGGCTTGACTGAGGCAAGCCTCTAAACACCACAACCCCCAACCCATTTTTCCATGATTGCAAGTTATAGGTTGCAAGAGTAGGAAAAGTGGAGTTGTAGGATAGTAGTGCAGACCGTCAGAATTGCAAATCAGAGAAGAAAATAGGGACTTGGACTAGGGCACCCACTCATTAGTCCTCCAGATCCCGCAAGAAGAAAATCTCCGGAACAGTAGGAACATGTTGTAGACAAGATTCCCAGATCTCGACAAAAGTGGTGGCACTGGACTAGGGCGCCCGCTCATTAGTCCCCGACTTTTCCGTTTTCTGAACTTTGAAATCTGGTACGCATTGGATTGTCATTTGATATCTTTGTGTGCGATCATTTTCCGTAATTTGTCTATTTGCTTCTAAATTCATATAATTAGGGTTTTGAGCATAATTGGACTTAATTGAACAACAAAATCAAACAATTTGAATCTTCCCCTATGTTCTAAATGACAAAAAGTCTGTAGTAGACTTCCTACTCGGCTGGATGTCCTTGAATGTTTAGTGGTGAAAGGAGGATCAAAACAAACTATCAAAATCAAACCTTCTTCAAATTTTACCCTAAAAACCTACAAATGAAACTACTAAACTTTTCAAAGTAAAAACAAAACAAAAAAATTATCAAAATAATCAATGATGGCTTTTCCAAAAATAAAAATAAAATGTTACTTACAAAAATAAAATAACTCTTCAAAAAAGTAAAGAATGTAGATAAAATAAAATAATTCTTTAACTAAAAATTAAAATTTATATGTCCATGCATATATTTCTAAAAGATATACTAATATAAATCATATTTTTTTCTAACTTGTTTAATGAAAGCATTTCTTTGAAAAAAAAAAATCTATTTTTAAATGAAATATTTGTTCAACTCATTTTTTTAATTAAACAAAAAAACTTAGATTGATTCTATTTATACTTTTGATTTTCTAAACATACTTTTTATTTAATTAAAAAAAATTACATGTTAATAATAAATAATGTATTCTAACAGATTCTTAGATCAATCTTTATACTGAAAATAAAAAATAATCATTTGTTTAATCTTATATTTCTACCTTATTTTTTCAATGGTGTGATTTTTTTTCCTAAAATAAATTTAAAAACTTTCTTTAATTTAAAATATATATAATTAAAACACTGGACTGGGATATATCACCACTAAATCTTCTCATTAAGTTAATATATTTCATTGAATTGTAAGTTGATGTGATGGGCTGACAAGAGCCACCTTATTTCTTCTTTTCCAATTATATTGCAAAGTTATGCTTAATAAAAAGTATTATTAAAAACTCAGAAAATTTGGAGATCACTCAAGCAAATCCTGACAGTTAAAAGCAGTAAATTAATATGATTCCGTAGGTTTGATATGAAACCCTTAAAAAATAAGAACTAGCTTATAAATGACAAATCTAGTTAAAGTAACTTCTACTATGATCCTTCAAAATAAAACTTATTTTAAAAGATTGAGAGTAATACTATGGGAAAGAGACACGGGAAAAAGACACGGTCAGACACTAGCATTCAATTGTTAAGTGAAATTATTATTAATAGATGCATTTTTTTTTAAAAAGGAAAGAAAGAAAAGAAATTGTGAAGTGAAATTTCGACAGAGGGTTAGAAAAAATGTTGATGAAAACATTGTTTATTCCTATCGTTAACAAAAATTAGCAGATACTCCATGTATGCATCTAGCCATTTTGTATATACATGGGCATACACCTTCATTTCAATATGCCATTTTCAGTCAGTCAAAGCAGTTTATAAATTTATATAATATAATATTGTATTATATAATCCGTTGCAACAATGTCCAATTAATGCAAAAGAATTAAAATTAATTAAAGAGAATTTCACCTGAAATTTGATGAATTACATTAGAGGTAGCACTGCAATATAAGCAGTTATCCATAACGGTACTGTTAGAAGGGAAAGAGCGTACTGCATCCAGTGAATACCGTGTCAAATTATTAAAAGTTCCAAACTAATAGATTACCTTACAAGGAGATGAGAGCACAATTAAGTAGAGTTGAAAATTGAAAACCAAACCTGGCGGACGAGAAGATCGGCTAGAGCTCCAGATAAAGGTTTTGTGGTTGATCTCAACTATTGGTTCCATCGACGTGGGCAATGATAAGAAAGAGTTGAACATATCAAAACGTGCAGTGTCTCCATGATTATGTTTATTGCAATTCATTTTTGAAGGGGAGGTTTACTTCTAAATAATGTTTCCAAAAATTCTGAATAGCATAGTTTAAAAATTTCAAAATGATTTCTCACCTGTAGAAGCACAATTAGGTTTTGAGCACTTGGCATCGCACTTAATACCTATAAAACAGTAGAAAAGGTTTATCAAATGCAATTCTTGATAACAGAAATTATATATATTTCCACTAATGCCCAGAATTTACCATTTGGACTGCAAGGTACAACCAGTTAAGATAACTATATGCAATGGGTTGCCTAGGAAAAACATCCCCCTGAAAAAGGTAAAGACAGCTCTAGCACAAAAATAAACAGAGTTTACCAAAAGGAAAGGTAAACACAAAAATTCTAGAAGGTGATAACTACAAAATCACTAGATACAAACCAAGCTACAGAAACTGCCTTGGATGTACAAGAGAGTTGATAGTCATGATTATTGTGATATTCTGTAGGATCATTGATCTGAATTAAGCAGGTAATTCAAGGGGAAATACACAAATTGAAGAACATAATGTCTTATAAGCAACAATTGAACAAAAACTTAAATAAAAATAACATTGACAATTACTGAATAGCCGAACAAAGTAGATTTTTATTTCCATTGAGAGTTTATACAAAATGAGCAACTCTATAGGAGAGTCGTACTCCTCCTACTGTCACTACATGTTTCAAATCCAACTATTATATAGCTTTACAATATAAGAAATTGAAAACTTACTAAAAATAGTAAATTAGAGCTCTTGATGAAAATTAGAGAGTTGCCACACTTGGTAGAGACCCATGTCCTTGGAGGCTGATATGGGCAGTAAAATAAGGGCAAACTTATTAGAAAACTATAAGTGTTGTAATGTCCCCTTGAAGGCATGATGGGTCAGCGAAGACCCTTAGCCTATTTTAATTCCCATAGGCTAATTGAGATTATGGTAAGAGAATAATTAATTAATTAAATTAAGTTGTCTTAAATCATCCTTTTATGGGCAACTTATATTTAATTAATTATTTTAGTAAAGTTGAACATTTTATTATAAAGTGAAAAGCAAATTAAAATAAAAAGTCACTTTATGAGGAAATAAAATATAATTTTTTAGAAAGTTTTAAAGGAGGTTATAAAATGTAATTTCTAGAAAGATCTTAAGGGGTTATAGAAAGGAGGCTATGAAAAGAGATTTATATTCTTGGCATTTTCATTTCTAAAAATCTGAGTTGAGGAGATCGAGCATTTTATTCAATTTTCAGCCCTAGGACGAAAACCCTACGGCAGATATTAGTTTTGAGGATGAAAACCCTCCTAGCCAATATTGTGATGGATTCATACAGGATTCACAGATGTGCTTATTGTTTGGAAGATTTTGATGATATTTGAAGTTTTAGTTTGGTGGATTTCATTATTTATTTGCGTATGCAAATCTCATCATATTATTGGAGAGTACCTTATGTTGTTGATAGTGCAAATATCTACTTGGTTGCACCTTTGGGTTGATATTGTTGGTGACAAATAGCAGACCGCCCAGATTTTTGGATCACTGTGTATATTTTATTGTTATAATTTGCAAGCCGTACAAGAAGGAAAGGGCATGAGGTTCCTAGGAGTGAATTGATTCACTTTGTCAGGGTTTTTAGACCCTAAAACTTCAACCGCTCCATATATATATGTTGTCATTTTTGTCTTGTAAAGTGAACTGTCGGAGATAAGGGAGATTTTAAGGAATTATTATTGTAGTTTGGGCACCCATAGTGTGATAGCTGATGTTTTATCTAAAAAGTTGTGTTTATGTTCTATGTCTAAGATCTCTGCTGATTGGAAAGTATTGATAATAGCAGAGTATGCAAAAAATGACTTCACTAATGAGATTCTTTAAAGAAAAATATAGAATGACAGGTACAAGGTGGTTGATGACCTCATCCTCTACAAGGATAGGATCTATTTAGTCCTAGAATAAAAAAATAAAAGAAAAGTCTTGAGGGCTGTCCATGATACACCCTTGGCTGGTCACCCAGGGTATTTCAAGACTTACGAGCAGGTTAGGGACATATTCTTTTGGAGAGGGCTCAAGGGAGAAGTCTTTCAACACATCAAAGAATGTATTACTTGTCAACAGAATAAAGCAGAGCATATTTTTCTAGCACATCTATTGCAGCCTTTGCATATATCAGATCAGAAATGGGAGAGTATCTCCATGGATTTCGTCACAAAACTTCCCAAGGTTTAGGGTAAGAGTTGTATTTATGTTGTGGTGGATAGACTCACCAAATATGCTCATTTCTTTCCCAGTCCTACTGAGTTTAAAGCTCCTCAGGTTAATGGTTTGCTTTTTAGAGAAGTTTTTAGGCTACATGGGTTGCCTAAAAGCATTGTGAGTGACAGGGACAACAGGTTCCTTAGTTTGTTTTGGCAAGAGTTTTTTTACATGGCAAATACAAAATTAACTCCAAGTACCAGTTATTATCCTCAAACGGATGGACAAACGAGAATTGTTAATAAATAGATTGAAAGGTAGTTGAGAAATTATGTGACGGGGCAACAATCAGCTTGGGTTAAATGGCTTTACATGGGAGAGCATTGCTACAATACTACGTACCATGTGTCCATTGGTATGTCACTTTTCAAAGCATTATATGGTTATGATGCCCTTTCCTTTGTAGATTTGGTTATTGCTAACAGTAGAGTGCCAAGGGCATGAGACTTGGTTGCACAAAGACAAGACATATTGGGTGTCTTGAAAGAAAACCTCCAGTATGCTCAAAACTAGTAGAAACTATATGAAGACCAGCATCGTATAGCGAGGAGTTTTGAGGTGGGTGACATGGTTTTCTTAAGACTGCAACCTTATAAACAATCTTCTATTAAAAAGAGTGGAGTTGATAAGCTCAAACCCCATTTTTATGGGCCATACAGGGTCATGAATGAGATTGGTGAGGTTGTCTATGAGCTTGAGTTTCAAGAGCAGAGCAGAATACATAATGTGTTCCATGTAATCATGCTTTAAAAGGGCATTGCGGCAGCATGTTAGTCCTATTGAGTTGCCTCTTTTGGATGATGAAGGCAAACTCATATTGGTTCTTGAATCTATCCTAGATATCAAAGAGAAGAAATTAAGGAACAAAACCACTACAGAGTATCTGGTACGTTGAAAGGATCTACCCACGAAAGATGCTACTTGGGAGCGTGCAGAGATTCTTGAGCATACCAATTTGCAATTGCTTGAGGGCAAGCAATTTGGGAAGGGCGAACTATAATGTCTCATTTTTTGAATTAAATCACATCAGAGGACCCGAGGCTTATTTTTATTCCCCGTAAGCTAAAGGGGAGATTTAAAAGGGGAATAATATAATAATAATTTATTAAGTTGTCCAAAAAGGTACTGTTGATGCTTATTTTGCACCTAAGATTTCTCTTAAATACAAACCAATCACCAACAATGGGAAATCCTGCAAATGTGGGACTTGACTTATAGGATGACCTTTGGGATTTTAGAAGCCGACTCTTCTTATGAATCTCTTTATTTCTTCCAACGAGGGAGAGAAAAGAGGAGAGAAACTTTAATTAAAAGAAACTAATCTAAGGCGATACGCAAAATGATAATGCTTAAACTAACGCAGAATCAACACATTGTTTTCATATTTAATTCACAATACTAACTCATGGCTTCAAAGATCACAAAATGCATGATTTCAAACCATTTACTAATATCATTCATTAAAACAAAAACAGAGGCACACCATCAATACATAAGATCCGAAAGAAGACTCAACAGACAAAAGAATAAGCACAGAATGTCACTTCTCTTCATTAGTGAATCAAGAACGGGTTACAAAAGGCAAGATGCACAATCATAAAACATTCAATCGGCTCTGAAAAGCATCCACAAAGGCTAAAAATGTCTATCGATTCCTCTCTCGGGATCCCAAATTGGCTTAATGACTAGACACTGCCCTACCCTGAATACCACTTTTGAGCCTGTATATATAGCAACTGCACCAAGCGGGAAACAACTACCTCAACAACGTTTGCAACTGCCGCATTGAATAGCACTCACTCTGTTGATTCTGCATTAAAGACTTATGTGGCGCGCCACTTATCTTTGACCTATGTCACAAGGTTCGAGTTTGAGTTCGTGTTCGGCAATAATAAAATTCGGATGGAGTTCAGCGATGGTGAAAAATTCAAAAAAAAATTCGTTATTAAATTCGCCTTATTTTTAAATTATATATATATATAAAATATATATAATATTTATAATATTTATTAATATATATTATAATATAATATTATAAATATTATAATAATAATATATAAGTATAATATTATAATATAAATTATTAATAATATAAATATAATAATTAGCCGATAGGCTTTTATATATCACACCGGAAAATTTTCTAAACTCGTCAGTCGGCGTATTCCTTGAACCTAAGAACCATAATAGACAAAGTCACCAAACTGGTATTGATAGTATTTATCTATACTATACCATCTTTATGAAAATAAATATTAAGTTATAAGCATAGTTTTTGTGATATTAAATTAATAATAAATTACTCTAGCTTAATATCACAATAATATCTATAGTTATACCATAGACAAATACTATAGAAATTGTATTAAGCTTTAATATGTTGCAATGTATATAATAAATTCAACCGTTGCAGATTTATCGACGAGGAGGACGAGGAAGCTTATTCACGATTTTAGATCGATAATAAAACTTATTACAGGAAATAAAAACCCTTAGAAATATATTTTATTTAAAAAAATCAAATTGCCATCTGTACGAATTTAAGCTGAATTTCAGTGAATTTTTTTTCCTGCCTAGAAGTTCGCCGATTTTCGAATCTCATGGCAAAAATGTGGCAAACCCTGTGACTTAGTGTCTGACCATCTTCAATTCACATCCACTCCGCCGCCTCCACATTGAATCTTTAATTCACCTTAATGCAGAGTCTCGGGCACACTGTTGCATTCAAGACACCAAGATCCCGCATGTATGAGGCTCAACAATCTCCCAATGTACCACCGTATAGCCGTACTGCCATGTGTCTCTCTCAGGATGCTTATGTGTCCTCTTCACCAAGCTTGGAGGCCTGCTAACTCATCTGCCTTGGCTCCTAACGCTTCGCCTTCCCTTACTGGCTCTAAAGGGCCCTTATAATGTGTAGGCCATTGGATCACCTTAGGCTCAAAATCAACAGCTCGGGATCCTTTTAATGCCTCGTAGATGGAATGGGACCCATCGCTAGTGATGTGGCCTCCAACAGCCAATGGTGCATCGCCTTGAAAGTGTCAGGCCTGTTTCATTGAGGAGTCGCATGGATGCATCACGTGGCTCCTTTATGTTTCCTTCGGCTCCATCCTCGACCGCTTGAAAGAAACCGGGCCCACTGCTAGGCTAAATCATTGCTATTATCCAATGGCGCACTGTCTAGAAATTGTCAGAACATACAACTTCTAGATGTGTGTGGTATCGCCACGTGGAATAGAAAAGAGTCCTAAACACTTATGCCAGTGTGGTCTCCTTTTCTTGCCGAGTCTTATAAGTAACTCGACCCTGTCGAGAATGAGTCAATACCACTTGTCTCACTGGTGCATTACCTTAACCGTGTCAGAACTGACAAAATTTGGACATGCAAAATGTTGCCATGTGGAAACCCTTGTTGCTAAAAATAGCGGCCCATCATAGACTTGCGACGAAACCACGAACCCTTCAACAAGATGGGGAACCGACAAACCTTTCGGCAAGTTCATGAGTTCACGAACTTGCTGAACCACTGAAACATAAGGCTTTCGAGCTTTTGGTAGGTTCATGAACTCGCAAACTTGCTGAAAAGTAAACACTTAGGTTCTTTTCTTGAACCTTTTGAGGATGGGGGCCCATTGAAAATATCTCAGATCGAATATATACGATGGACTCAATATGGGAATGCAACAGAGGAGGCACAAAACTAAGGAATTGGATGGATTCTGGGAAGATATTGCAGAATTTCTAAGGATAGACTATTTGAGTCTGAAAGACTAAAATAAGTCAACATTTTGGCGACCTCTTGGGAAAGTGTGCCTGCAAACATCAAGTCCACAAGAAATGTAGAAACTAGCAGTAGTCGGAAGAGACAAAAACAACAAAAAAACAAAACAAAACCCAAATAGAACAATGCACACAACAACACTTATTTGAAAGAGGCAAGAAAGCACACCCATCTGCCAAAAACAAGAAAAGAAAGCAACCTAATCTAACTATGTACAAAAGTTGCTTTTGTTTTTTAGTTATGGTGCTTCAAAAAGATCCCATTAACTGGAATGTTGAGTGACTCACCAGCTTCATTTTCTAGCTCAAAAGCATTATGCTGTTTGTAGGCGATGATCTTGTATGGGCCACTCCATAGGAAATCAAATTTGGAATGTTGCCCCGGCTTTGATGCCCATTCTTCCCACTTTATGTAATATGCACACCCAATTTTCTTATATTTTTGAAATAAAGGAATGCAAATGCAATGTCCGGACACATTCTGATCACTGAGATCCCAGTGTGGGCAGGGTGAGAGCATACGATACTTGGACCACACACAACTACTCTGATGAATGCAATCACTAAATGCTCCACGATGACACACAAGGTGGCAAGTTGTCCTTATCTTCACTTCTTCAGTGGAGTGTTCCAATGCATTACAATATGAGCACACAAGGTGGCTGGGCCATCCTTATCTATGCTTATTCAGGGGAGTGTGTTTGACATAGTTACAAAATGAAGCACACAAGGTGGCTAAGCCGACCTTTTTTTTTTTTTTTTACTCAGGAGGTATCCCCACGACCCAGCCCAACGAATCCCTCTGTGCCTTGCCTCAGACTTACTTGGATGCCGAGTTTTGGGGCAGCGAAGGGGTGAGTGGAGGCGAGACTAGACCCCTGGGGAGAAGCACCGAGCCCGCAACAGCACTTACTCTGGTTAAACCCGACCGGTGTGAATCGAACCTTGGACCTACATGGGAAGAACCCAAAGCCTTAGCTCAACCATGCCAACCGTTCGGGCTATAGGGCAAACCCCATGTCTGAGCCGACCTTATCAACACTTATTCAACGGATGTGTGCAAGTATGCAAAGCCACTAGCAGAATTTCTAGGCAAATTCAAACCAAAATGGTTGATAGCATCCATCTTGTTCAATGCCAAACGGGCCGGAGTTAATTGCTATATGAACTGTGGCAAACCATCCAATTTTACAATATGAATGCAAACAAAATGATCCCTCCGGCAATACTACCGTCCGGGGCAATACAAACATGAGGTGCAATACAATTTATTTCAGATTTACAAGTACCATCATTTGAGGTTATTTCCTTGTTAGTTGAGGTTTACGTTAGGTTTGTTTTGTGTTAGTTTTTCTTTCCTCCAAGTGCTCTTGCACATGTTGCATTCTCATTAGGAGAATGTATGCTTTGTTTTATTTGTTTTGCCTTGTGTTTTGCTGTTGGGGCGAGTTGTTGTTTTGGTCAGTTGTAGGCTCTTTGTGACTCCATGCCCAATGGATGCTAAGGCCATTGGATCCTAATGTTTAGCAGGCAAAAATCCTCGAGAGTGTTGAGTCCCAAAATAGCTAATCCCAATCCCTAGAATACTTATTCACTCCGAGGCTAGGGATGTCGTCAAGGAAATGAAAAAGGGGGGTTCATCAACAGGATGAAGGTGATTAAGGGCCAACTGATAGGAGTGGGTAATCTCCTCTTTGCTTTTGGTTCAACTAAACCATGGAGGGTATTCTAAGAGGTATACCTAAGCAAGGATTAACTATCATGCAAAAGATATACTAGACAACAACAAGGGCAATGATACCCGAAATGTTGTTCTAAACCTTCTAATTGTCACTAGTTCAGACAAAAGCTCGCTGCCTCAAATAACCTCTCTTTAAGTTGAAAACAATGTGGCCAAAACGACGCATGCCAATAATCCCAGCGTTGTTGTTGTTCCCTTGCACCAAGGCTTAATATTTCACCTTTATCATTTTCATCTTACACTGTGTCCCCCCAAACCAATTAGGGCTTGTTTGATAGAAGAAGTGCATAATGATCAGCCTGCTGAGAACGCCCCACCACTAGTTAAGGTTGGGGCTAACATTCCAAGGATGCGGTGAGTAGGTCCCCTGTTAAGTGTTCCCCCGCCACTACTGGGTCCCCCCAGAACCCTAAGTCCCACTCTGCTGATACCCCGGTCCCCCAATCAAAAAAAAACAAAAAAAAATGGCTAAAGTCTCCCTAGATGTCAAGATGAAGAATTCTTCCCTGATGGTCCCTTCTGGTATACCCCTCCTTGCTAGTGACATCTCTACTAGTACCCCTGGTCATTCTCCCCAAAAGGTAGCGGTCGAGGGCCTTTGTGATCTTAAAAATAGCCCCACACATTCTGGTGACAAGAAGCGGGATAGGGGCAAAGGTGGGTTGTCTGTGACTACGAAGCCTACTAGGAACAAGAAACATAAGAGTAATGCTACCCGAGAGGAGGCGATGGAGACTAAGGAACTATCCTCTGAGGACAGTCATAAGGGTGATAACTGAGAGAAGGGGGAAGGAAATGCTTCTCAGGAGAAAGGTAAAGCTCTTAAGGTGAAGAACAATAGTAGTACTGCCTCCAGGAGACCCAATATACGCCGCTCTAGTAGGTTGGCTGGTGTTAAGACCCCTGTGGTGAAAATTGTTGATTACTCGAGTGCCTCGGATCCCAAAGATGAGGTTGAAATCAAGGAGGTGAAACTCACTCTGGAACAGTCAAATTTCCAAGAAGGGGCCAATCTTTTCGAGGAGCTTAATAATTCCTTTTATGATACTATTGATGAGGAAACTAAAACTAATTCTGATCAGAATAATATGGATTTGCCGAAAAAAGAAGCTGCCAGTCAAGATATGTGTGGGAGTTGCAGTCAAGTTAAAGGAGAAATGGTCGAGCTAAAAGTGAGAATGGGCATGCTCGAGGACTTTATTGAATAGCTCAAACACAAACTTCAATATCTTCAATTGTCAAATGAGTGAATGAATTATGTTTGCTTTTGTTGTGCCTTATATACTTTTCCTCAAGAGGTCTATCCCCTTCATGTGCACTTGAAATCATTTAAAATGATATAAAATCTTTTCTTTTCAACTTCGTTGAATGCTTTAATAAATGTTCCCTCAAAAGTAATGCTTTAATAATCATTTTAAAACATACTTTATATTTTCTTTTTGACTTTATATAGTGCATCAATAAATGGGCTCCCCTTTTAATAATTCATTAATGTACTTTAGGTGACTTAAATTGAGGGTCATGGCCCCATTGGTCATAAAGTGCACATAAAACTTTATATTATGATTTTATAATATTTTATTATCATTAAAATGACTTTAATGTTAATAACTCCATAAATACTCATCAACTGGCCAAACCAACTAAACTAGGAGATCGACACTGCAAACCCAACATGTCCAGGTGCCTTACTAAATATAGTAAGGGTCCCTCTCTAACATCCACTGACTTACTATAAATAGTAAGTATGAGAAACTGAGTCAAACGAAGGCCAATCCTGAACGAAACTAAGCTCTGACGAAGAAGTTAACCAAACATCTGCCAAACAGGACCCTCTGAACAACTCCATTAGCCTACAAGGGTCAAGAAATAGGCTAATCCCTTTGAAAACTGATGCTCACAAAAATGGGGACATTACAGGTTTCACCCTAGGGTGAGCGCCACCACTTTGAGAGGGTGATTTGTAGTTTTGGGCCTTGAAGGCCATAACCTAGCCGCCACCAAGGGAAAGATATATTCAGATTTGAAGAGCAGATTGAAAGCACCATCTTTTGAGTGGTTGGGTGGAAGATACTTGCTAGGGTTTACATTAGAGTGAGCGCCAACTTCACGAAGGACTACTTCATGTTGGAGGAGAAGAATTTCAGACTTTGAAGGTCAACATCATCTATTATTTGGCAATCATATTCCAAGGAGCAGATCTAAGTTTGTGCTTGTGTATGTGTATGGCTTTGATACCAAATTAAGTTATTGCTGCTCACAAATAATCCATTGCTTCTCACAAAATATAATTGATTTGAAATTTTATACATACAATCTAATATTTTATTGCATTACAATGTGGCTTTATAAAGTCATTATTTTCCCATAAAAGCAACTAAACTCTCCTACGGGAAAGTAACTTCCCAAAAGCTAATTTATTTATTTACTAACTATTTTTTAACTATACACTATTGATATAATATATTTCCAACAACCACCATTTCAAAAACAAGAGCATATTTTGAGTTTACAATTTTTAGCAAAAGCCCATACTATTTTTAGCTTTCTGCTATTCTTAGCATTCTCTATTATTAGCCTAGAGTTGGCTATTGTTAGATCGTCTATCTCAGCATACGAGAGCCGTGAGCTTTTAAAGGATAAATTGTAATAATTATCAACTAAAGGAAGAGTATATATTACAGTCTGATTTTCCTACTCACCAAGATTGTCAATACGCAAATTGGATTGGAAGGTAGTAGATGAGCCGCATGCAATATCTGCACTTCAACACAAACAATGACAAATATAAGACTGAATACTGACTAGAGAAACTGGAATTTAGTGAACCAAATGCTTTCATCTGAAAACAAACCTGTAACAGAAATTCCAATAAGAAAAAAGACAGTCTGAAATTGCTGTAGATCCTACTTGTAAGAAGATAAAAGTAACAGCTTACCTTCACTATAAGTAAACCTGCAAGAGGCATTGCCATAAGACGAATTGATGTGATGACCCAGAAAACCTGGTTATCTAAAACAAGCTGAGAATCGCATGTGCTCTCTTCATTAGAGTTGTTCTCATACAACTCGTCATTAGAGCTGTCCTCATACAGCTCGTCAGTATATGAATTCTTCTTTTTGCTGAAAAGTGGAATAGAAGGTGCAAGCGAGCATGCAAGTACAATCGTTTGAACTGCTACTGATGCTGAGCCCAATAGTGAGGCAGCCTGTAAATATAAAATATATTAGAATTTCATCTCTATCAAGACATTATGCAACATATGCTGCAAAGAGCAACATATTAAAACACAAAGTGATGTGATTGCAAATACTAAGAAAGCTAACTTCTCTACCTTAATTAATTGAACTGCTAATGAAAACATTGCATTATTTTGTTTATATAGAAATGGAACTATAACAAGTGTAGATGGAGCAACATTAAGAGGTTAGTAACTGTTGACCTATTTTCCCCTTCCTAGAGTCAAATAGCCCAATTTTAAAAATGTTGAAAATCTTGTTGAAATTGGTTAAGTGCCTAATGTTCTTCAAGTTTGAGGTATTTTCCTTGTAAAAAATCCCCAAGATCCTAATGTATAAAACCCCAAAAATCCCATAAATTTTCTAAGTCTTTTTCCTTAGAAGCAAGCCTTTATCGACAATTTTCAAATTCGACGAACTTAAAGTTCGCTAATCGGCAATTTCACCGATCGGCAAAATCGCCGACTAAGAGAAGGCTTTCTCTAAAAAAGACTAAGGCAAAGACAAAGGATTGCCTTTATCGGCAAATTGTGTGGTTCGCGAACCTGCCGGTTTGCCAACCAGCAAGTTCACCGATCAAAGGAATCGTCGACTTAAGGTTTAAAGACTAAGGGAAGACCGAAGGAAAACAAAAAGAAGCGAAGGCAAGCAAAAAACCAAAGCAAGCCTTTATCGGCAAATGTTTAATTCGGTGAACCTTAAATTCGCCGATCGGCAAAATCGCCGCTAAAGGAAAGAAGGCGACAATGACGAAAAGAACAAAGGCAAGATGGTTCGCAAAAGACGAATTTCGCCAACAAAAGGGATTTATCTAAGGCAAAGAAAAGAAAGTCGGCCAAAGACAAAGGAAAGGGAAATTGGGACATTGGAAAAGGCACAAACTCACCAAACAGTTCATGATTTCCAAAGTTCGCCGATAAGGCGATTTTCCGACAAAGGTGAAGGGACAAAAGGTGAAGACAAAGCAAAGTTCGCAAAATGAAGAAATCACCAACTAAAGGAAAAAGAGAACAAAAAGAAGATAGAACAAAGTAGTTCGCAAAAGAGAGATTTTGCCGATAAGGCAAAATAAAGAAGTGAAAATCATTGAAATAAAGCATGTAATATGATGTAATGCTTTAAAATATTTTTAAGTAGTTTTAAAATATTTTAAAGTGTTGTAAAAGCTTTATACAGGAAATTTTGGCGGGCATTTTATTTTAAATGTCCCTCTCCTCTCTAGTCACCATGATTGCAAAATTAGGTCAGTACCAGTTGGAAGTTGTTGTGCATTTATTTATGCAAGTAGATGAATCAAATGCTAACATTCAATGCAGCAGATATTTCTCAGCTACCTCATCCTTCAGATATTTCCATATTGATTGTTGCAGATCAAATCTGGGAATGTTTTGCATTTATGTTTTGCAGAACAAATGTGCACACACATTCCTTTGCAGAAATATCTTTTGACAGGCCCATGGGGCGAATTTATTGTAGTGGGTGACCTAGGTCAATGTAATGGAATGCTATAAATAAATGAAAATCAATGTAACAAGGGTTGGATGCAGAGACTTATTTTTGTGCTCTAAACAGAACCCTATCTTGTTGTAACCGTGCCTTTGATGAATATATTACTGGTTATTTTACCTCTTCATGAGATCTTCAGCACTGTGTAATTCTGAAACTGATTTTGTATTGCGAATGTTCAGTTCCTTACAATTTAGTTTTATTCTTTACCTCTGTTAAGATTTTAGGATCTGTGTGTGTTAATCAGTCTTTTGAAATATTTTGTACATCTTAGTTTTGTGGGTGTTCTTCACATTAAACCCGGTGTATCACCTTTCCCTTTGAGTTTCTCCTTCTTCCCTTTTCCCAGTGGTGTTAGATTAGGTTTAGTCTTATAGTTCTCTTAATCTTATATTCAGAAAGAGGAACTAGCCTTTTCTAGAGGTTTGATTTCATTTGCAGGGTCCCACACCTTGAAATCACTCCAATGTTTCACTAGATTGTTGCAGCAAATGGGCTTCAACACAGGGTGCAAATCCAAGTGACAACAGTTTTTGGCACGCCCGGTGGGACCACTTTACTCTGAGTTAAGAGTTAAGCTGAGAAATTGGTGTTGTTCTCAGTATTCTGTGGTTTGGCAAACAAGTTTCATGCACCTAGCGACTCTACTGCCCCTGGTTTCAGATCATTCCAACATTAGATGCCTAGAGTGTAGACGAAGGCTTCTTCAAGAGGTGAGAATTATCAATTTGTTGAATTACCTATTGCTGCTTCAAGGAGAAAAACTAGGTTATCTAAGTCTCCTGCGAGAGGAAATAACAGTGTTGTTCCATCTCATCCAAGAGCTCAATCTACACCTCCTCCTGTTAGGTTTCAGTTTACAAGAAGAGGCTTGCTTATACCTAGAATAAACTTGAATATCCTAAATATGGCTCTGCCAAGAAATCTGCCCTTTGTAACCATCGATGGAGGCAACCCTTTAGCCCTAGCCGCACATAATGATATACTTGCCTTGGCCCTAAAGATTATTCCACTTTTTACTGGTGATGGTTCCACTACACCTGCTGAACATATTAAAGACATATCAAATGTATGCTCGGTTCACCATATTCAATATGAGGATGTGGTTGTTAGGCTCATGGTTTCATCCTTCAAGGGAAGAGCTCTTCAATGGTTTAGGAGTTTACCCCCTACTTCATTACATGATTGGGACGAGCTAGGACAAGCAGTCTGGAAGCAGTTCGAAGAGAGAGCAGACAATGTCTCTCTGCTGGAACGGTTGACAATCATAAAGAGGGCTCCCAGCGAGATGATGGCTGATTTCAACTTCAGATTCCAAAGGACATCGAAAAGAATTCCAGCTCTCCTCAGACCATCTCCACAAGATGCTTTCTTATATTTTATGAGAGCTTTAAATTCTGATATAGATGTTATGATGCAATCTATGGGTGCTGACACCTTACCAGATGCATATGAGATAGCTTTGAGAGATGAAAATTGCTTAATACAGGCTGAGAAAATTGCCCCCAAACCTCATGTACCTATCTTCCCAGAATTGCCTTCACAATTTGAACAACCCACTATTGCTCCCATCCCATAGCCTAAAACCTCTACATCTGCTCTTCCACAAGAAGTTAATGACTTTAAAACCCTAGTGACCAATCTGGCTAACAACTTGTCAATACCATAGCCATTCAAACCGCCCCTAAACCTCATCAAAATTATAACCAGGGGCAGTCTTCAAATCAAAACTAGAATCAAGGTTATAATTCTATAGAAACCAAAACTGGAATCAAGGGTACTAGCAAAATAGATACCAAAATAATAACTCTGTTTAGGCCTTGCAAACAGTTAGACCCATTCAACAAATACTGGTTGTTAATCTGAAATGTCCCAAGTAGGATTTTGACAAAAAATTCTGAATTTGCAAATTTCAACTTGAAAACCCTAGGACTGAATTCTGATTTTATTTTCTGCACCTTATCAATTTACTTCACCAAGCATGAAACATAGTCTAACACATGTAAAAATGATGACAAAAGAAAATGTACATTTGCAGTCCTTTCACGAATGAATTACACCATGAAATACACATACAAGCATGCAAAAATGTGAATGCAAAACTGCTGCTCCAAATGAAATTATGTAGAATGAGATTACATCAAATTCATAAGCCAATCATGGCCATCAAGCTCCCAGCTACTGCTGTTACAAATCAGATCTGAATTACATACCAATTATGATGCCAACAAAATGGGTGAACCTCTTCAAATCAATTCGGCCTTCAAGATGATGATGTATGATGATGTCAAAAGCTGCTGTCCAGAAGTCTGCTAGCTGATCAGCCTCCTTTATGATGAAAACCTGTCCTCCAACAGTGGCAAAACTCTCTAAAGTGAAATCGCTCCAAAGGCAATGCAAACTACCACCAAGGAATGGGCGGTGGCTAGGGTTATAGCTGCAAACAAGTTCGCTGATCTGATCTGCTCTAAATCTGATGCAAATGAGCCTCCTCAAGATGATAGATCTGATGTGAAATCGTCCTCCAATGATGCGCTCAAGTCATGCAATGAACCTCTCACAAACCGGTGCTCAATGTGCAATGTCAAGGACCTTCAATGTCTTCAAAATGTGGCGCTCCTAGCTGATGCAAAAGGTCTTCAACAATGAAATTCAAATCTGCAATGAAAGATATATCTTGGATGCTCAAACAATCTCCAATTTCCTCAATGAAGCGCAAGTGTGAACTTCGTATGAATCCACCTCCAAGATGTGATTGGGTTTTCGTTCAATCCACCTCCTTGCACAAGGGTTTTCGCCCTTCGAAAGTCCTGCAATACAATTGCCAAGCAAAATGCAAAAGTTTCCAAAAGTTCGTGATGATCAAATGAAGCTCCGTCAACCTTCTTTTATACTTGAATCTTCTTTTTCCTCTGAGGTAGGCCGACAAATTCAAATTAAAGATTTGAATTATCTTTTTCCTCTAAGTCGGCCAAAGACCAATATTTTATTTATTTTCTTTTCTCCCAATGTGGCCGCCCAAATTCAAATATTATTATTTTATTCTTCAATGTGAGCGCTCCAAAAGAAAATAATATTTTATTTATTTTTCCACCAACTTGATCACTCCAATTAAATAAGAATAAAATATTATTATTTAATTTATTTTCTTCCAATGTAGGCTCTAGGACTCCAAATAAAATAATATTATTTTATTCTCCAAAAAACCCAAATGGTTCGCCCAAATCCAAAAACAATTATTTTATTATTTTTCCTTTTGATAATTAATGTAAAAATACATTAATTCATTTTCCAACTTCGCTAGGATAAGGAAAATTAGTTGAGCCTCATAAAAATAACTTTCCAAATTTCCATAGCTCAACCACTGCATTCCCTCAGTTCACGAATTAGCCTATGGGAATGAGGATAGGCTAACGCAAACTCCTATTAGGTGATCATGCCGGAAATAGGGACATGTCAGTCCTCCCTTCCCGGGATTGCTTGTCCTCAAGCAATAGCAAATCTAGATGCTGCAGAATTTTTTCTCCTTCCCACATTGCATCTTCCAATGGCAAATCTTTCCATTTCACCAAGTACTCATGGATCACCCTATTCCTCAAACGTTGCTCCCTCATCTCCAAAATGCTGTCAGGAACCAAAACCAAAGTGCCCTCTTCATCAAGAGGCAGAAGATCAAGTGAAGAAACAACTTTCTATCCTAGTGCCTTCTTGAGGCATGACACATGAAAAACATTGTGAATCTTGCTTCCTGTCGGCAACTCAAGCTCATATGCCACCTCACCAACTCTTCTCAGAATCCTGTATAGACCATAGAATTGCGGCTTTAGTTTCTCTGCACCACTCTTCTTCAATGTCGACTATATGTATGGCTGAAGGCGCAAGAAGACCAAATCACCAACCTCAAAAGTCATCTCAACTCTGTGTCGATCTGCATACATCTTATGCTGATTCTGAGCCTGCTGAATATTATCCTTAAGTGCCTTAAGGATATCCTGACTATACTGCATCAACTCCTTAGCTTTGGGAGCTCTACAATCTTCAAAAGCCAAGTCTACAAATGTTGGAGCATCATAACCATACAAAGCCCTAAAAGGTGACATGCCAATCGAAGTGTGATAGGTGGTATTATAACAATACTCACCCAAGTGCAACCACTTGCTCCAAGTACATTGTTTCCCTGCAACATAGTTGCGAAGATATCCTTCAACCCATTTGTTCACAACCTCTGTTTGTGGGTGATAACTCGTGCTCGGTGTCAACTCTGTGTCAACCAATCGGAACAAATCCTTGTAAAACATGTTGAGAAACCTACTATCTCGTTCACTGACAATGGTCTTAGGGAGTCCATGCAACCTAAACACTTCTCTGAAGAAAAGCTCTGCAACCTGAAGTGCTGAATAATCCCCTGAAATTGCAAAGAAATGTGCATACTTAGTCAACCTATCAACTACTACAAATATGCAATCCCTACCTTGGACTCTCGGTAAACTAGTGATGAAATCCATCGAGATACCTCCCCATCTTTGCTCTGGAATAGGCAATGGTTGATACAAATCTGCTGGAAAAGTACGCTCCAACTTGTTCTGCTGACAAGTCATACACTCTCTGACAAGCTGCAAAACATCATCCTTGAGACCCTTTCATGAAAATCTCACCTGCTTGTAGGTTTTGAAGAAACCGGGATGCCCTGCAAGTGGGGCATCATGAATAGCCCTCAAAATCTTCTCTTTCAACTTTGACTCAAGAACCAAGTAGATCCTATCCTTGTAGTAGATCACATCATCAATCACCTTATACATGTCATCCTAAATATTACCATCCATAATCTCACAAGCAAAAGTATTCTTGGAGTACTCAACCAAAAGATGAGACTTCCAATCTGCTGAAATTTCTGACATTGAACAAAGAGTAGGCTTTTGGATAGAGCATCAATGACCACATTGTTCTTCCCCTTAACATACTCAATATCAAAGTCATATGCCTGAATCTTGCTCACCCATTTTTGTTGCCTCTCATTCAAATCCGTCTATGACAAAAAGTGCCTCAAACTATTGTGGTCGGTCCTAACCACAAATTGGTTACCTGCCAAATATTATCTGAACTTCACCAATGCATGCATGACGGCGAGCATCTCCTTATCATAGGTGGAATAGAGTCTTTCTACATCCCTAAACTTCCTACTCTCAAAAGCAATGGGATGTCTATTCTGCATCAACACCGCACCAATGCCCTCTCTTGATGCATCACACTCCAACACAAAGGGTTGCGTGAAATCTGGTAATGCCAACACTGGACAAGAACTCATCACCTTCTTGAGCTTATCAAAAGGAGCCAGAGCCACATATGACCATCTGAGTGCTCCCTTCTTTGTGAGATCTATGAGAGGTGCTGTCAACTATGAAAACCCCTTAACAAATCTCCGGTAGTAGCAACATAGCCCAAGAAACCCTCTCAAATCTGAACTGTTTCGTGGTGGTGGCAAATCCAAAATTGCCTGTATCTTCTCTTGGTGAACTCTGACTCCATCAGCTCCAATCACATGCCCCAGGTAGAGGATCTCGATCATACCAAACTCACATTTGGATGCCTTAGCATACAATGACTGTGCCTCCATGATACTCAACACCTCATCAATATGCTACAGATGTTCCTCCCATGTCTTATTGTATATCAAAATGTCATCAAAGAACACCAACATAAACTTACGCAGCTGCTTACGAAAGATGTGATTCATGCATGACTGAAATGTAGCAGGAGTGTTGGTAAGACCAAATGGCATAACCAAAAACTCATAGTGTCCATAATGGCATCTGAATGTTGTCTTATGAATATCCTCTTCACAGACAAGAATCTGATGATACCCTGAACGAAGATCAATCTTAGAGTACACGGCCCTATGTAACTCATCAAGCAACTCATCGATTTTAGGAATAGGATACCTATTCTTGATTGTCTTCTTACTCAGAGCTCTGTAATCAATGCACATCCTCATGGTGCCATCCTTTTTTACCTACATGACTGAAGAAGCAAAAGGACTGGAACTGGGACGAAATGTCCCATCTCAAGCAACTCCTTGATCGTCTTCTCAATCTCTTCCTTGAAGTGCCTCGGATGACGATAAGGTGTAGTGATGACAGGCTTGGATCCCTCCTCCAACTCAATGACATACTCAAATCCACAATCCGGTGGTCTACCCAATGGAATCTCTCTAAACACCATACTATGCTTATCAAGCACTGATTGTATATCCACATGATACTTCTGATTACTGGAAGAAGATTTGGATGACACAAAACACTGAGCTGCCCAAGCCACATCATGTCTGAACAATGTCTCCATCCTCCTTGTTGACACAACCCTTGGTCCTCCATCTGAAAGTGATCTCAACACAACCTTCTTCCTTTCATGCATGAATTCAAGTTCCATCTTCTAGAAATCTTGTACATATCTGCCAAGTGATTGCAACCATTGAATTCCCAAAACAACATCAATCTCTCCCAATCCTACCACATAGAAATCATCAGTCAATGTGTAGTCACCCATTCGAATGCTAAGCTGAGAAACCTTCTTAGTGCAACTCATAATAAAGTCATCTGCAACTGTCACACTGAAACCCTGAAAATCCTCAGCTTGTAGTCCTCTCTTCATTACTAAGCCCTCATCTATGAAGTTATGAGTGGCTCCACTGTCAACCAAACAAGTGACCTTTTGTCCCTTAACAACTCCTCTTAAACGAAAGGCATGATATTTCGGCACTCTTGAAATAAATGTAATGGTGACATTTTTTGTATCATTTGCATTGTGATAGTGTTTAATTTCGCACCTTTCGGTGGGAAAGAAAATCGGACAAATCTGCAGTAGAACCGCTCTTCGAATTTGGAGGGGAAGCTCCTTGTAAAATAAAACTTAACTAAAAAATTTACAATCTTTTTGGGTTTTTTGCAATGTGCGGGAAGGCAGAGACGCACATTCAATGGCGAAGCAAAGATTTTTATGCTTTTTGATTGAAAACAAAACCTAGGCTACACGCTTGCGTTACTCAGCTAAATTCAGAGGCTGAGTAAAGCAAGTACACAATTTTTAGATTGATTAGACAAAATAACACCATACAATGATGAAGGCAAAAATAATAGAAAATTGTGATTTCACCCTCAACACAGAAGAAAACACACATCAATGGATACTTAGAAGCAAAACAGGCATAGTAAATTCCATTGAATGAATACGAACTCACAATCATATGAACATCTGACAAATAACAACTTCAGCGTAAAACAGGCATGAGAATTGCCATTGCTTTTCATTCATTGATTGAACACAATTTTGACATCTAGATACAAAATACTGAAAAAGACTAACTCTAAAGCTCTTGAATGTTGAAATCTAGCTCTCAGTCTGAATTCTAGAATCATAAAAAATCTCCCCCTGGTGCTTGTGCAAAAGCACTTATTTATACCCTAAAAAGCAAAGATGCAAGGAAATAAAAGGAAGAGTTAACTAACACTCTCCACCCTAACCCTAATGCTGCATGGGAAGCATGCAAGCTTATTAGCAATTAAAATAATAAAATATCTCTCATGCAATTCAGTTAACTGAACTTGCATGTTATTACACATTGAGTTCCACTTAAAGAAAATTTTGCATGATTTTCAAAACAAATCCAAAAATAGATTTATCTTTGAAAAGCAAAGTCAGTTCTCAAAATAGAAACTGCTTTGGAAATCTCTCCAACTGCCCAAAATAGAATCCTCCTGCAGATAGTGAAAAATGACTAAGTATGAGAATCGAGATTTCTCTCAAATTCATCAACTTTGGCCTCATTTGGTATGGTAATTGACTCCAGGTGAACGGTCCTCATCTGCAAGTCAACATTTGCATCATCAATGGTCTTCAATAGATCCATATACTCCTTTTCCGCCAGGTATTCATGAATGAGTGCCAATTTGGCCTCCATGGTGGCCGAGGAATATTGCATGATGGCTTTTAGGCTTCAAGAAAGCCTTTCTTCTTCACTGTTCTGCTTCAAAAAGACCAAACTAGGCCTCTGTATGTTCGGGAAAATCAGGCCTTTATTCTCACTGTTCAAAAATCTGATTTTTGTGAAAAAATGTATTTTTTGCCCTTGGAAAGTGAAAATATGAGGTTGAATCCTCAAAAATTTGTCGGGTTTGAGCTTTAGATAGTCAAAAATGATGGAAAACGCCTTTTCCCGAGGTGGGTATGTGTTAGAAATGAGAAAATGTGAACATGGAGACCTTAAAAATCACTTTTCCTTTGGTTGTAGTTGGACATTTTGGCCTGGAACAGTCATAACCAAGGAAAGAAAAAGCTTGAAAAACTCTAAAAATGGCCTCCTGGACTTGGGCGCTGCTTCTTGAGTGTGCACAAATGTCTTTAGATGAGGTAGGATGAAGAAAATAGTGCCTTGAAGTTTCGAATCTGCCCCTTAGATGTATCGTTAGCCCAAAAAGTGCTTCAAATCTGCAATAAGAAAGCTTGAAACCCTGATCAATGGCTGCCAATGTGAAGAAATGGCATTCTCATGTGTGGATATGCCTTGGGACACAAGAAAGAGACATGGAATGATGCAACAATGTGTGTTCTTGGCCTTCTAGGTGAAGCACCTCTCCTTGAACCTCTTCTATTTGCCTTCAAAACCTTCAAAACCTTCATCAATGGCTGCCTCCAAGCTGAACGCTGCCTCTATACCTTCAAGTTGCCTTTGGAAATGACAATAACAATGAAGAAGAATCTCCTTTACAGCTTGCCTTCACTTCCTAGGGTTTCAATGTGCTTTATTCCACAAATAGAGTGCTTTTATTTTTAGCTCCATGCAACAAAGAAGAATGAAGAAGTGAATGGTAAACCTCTATTTATAGCCTTTGATCTTCTCTCTCCTGCAAGTATATCAAAGGCAGCGATTAGATATTAACTAAAAGTCATGTCTATTTGGAAAGACATCATTTTTAAAAGAGATACATCTCCTTATAAATACAAGAAGGTATAAGAAGCAGGAAAAGGGAAAAGAAGAAAAAAGGAATAGATTAAAGTATTGAAGACAGGGCAACGTAAAAGGAATCGGAAGGCATTAAGAAGATACAACAGTAATAAGAGTTTGGGCACCAGCAGATAATTAAAGAAATCAGATCTGCAGTAGAAGTCTGTGGATAAGGAAGGGAACAGCATCAGGCCTTCAACAAGACCAGCAGGTAAGTCTCTTCTTTTAGTTAATTAATATTTAAGTATATATGAACTTATTACTGCCATGATCTTGTAATTAGCATTAGGATATGTTGATTTTATATGAAGGATTTTGTATTTCTGTTTCATTCATAAATGTACCATCATAGCATTTATTTTTATACAGTCAATTAGTAATAATGTGTAGACAGTCATATTCAATTGCTCATGATAATGTATCTTGTATGATTTGAATTCATAAGTGATTTATTAACACCATATGTGGGAAAGAGTAGAAAGTGCCAAGAGGCCATTCATGGATATTTATCACATAGAGGCCTTGTCACATGAGGTATGAGGTACCCATAGTGCAAGGATTGTGAATTAATGGCCTTGGCTACCTAGAGTACCAAGGAGTCTCACAGAGGCCTTAGCTCCAAGAGTACAAAGGTACTTCTTGAGTAAGGATAGGAAACATTAGAGCCCCATGATGGATAACGGCAACTCTCATCTCATCTCACATAAGTTGTTAATAAATGACATGAGTGATAGCAAGTATGTAATATGTATAGATAAAGATCTTACATCATGTGAAATATTATGATAGAGAATATGCAAGGCATATGAATAGTGATCATAAGAATAGCATGTGAAATATGAAAGATAGATAAGGGCAATAGTGTTAATCCACTCACCACTATGAGGAGTAAGGAAGATTAGGGGCAGGCAATCAACCAAGGATAGGTACGGGTTCATTGGTCTAGAGCACCCCTTCGAGCCCTTGTCTCAAGATGGTACCTTAGGGAGCAAGAGGTAGTCTTTTGACTTGAGTGGAATAGAATCTAGAGAACCCCGAGTCAAAGGAAGGTCCTAGAGTGGCCTGGGTCTAGAGTACCCCTCGAAGGAAGAACAACCTATACCATTGGCATTGCACCCTAACAAATTCACTCTCATAAGATGGAGGTTTTGATTAACAAGGCCCAAGTATATCTCTTCCAGGGAATTATGAAATGAATACAATCAAGCTATGATAACAAATGGCTTATGTTTATAAATGATGACATGTGATTTTAGAAAGAAGATTTGAATACTAATGTTCTCTTTTTGTGAGTTGAAATTGTGTGCAAGGTAAGGAGAATTTTGACTTGCGAGAAGGGGACAGTACAAGTTGAAGGCATATTGTCTTTTTTAGAACGCTTGAAAAGGAGTGCAAATCCTTCAATTTGAGCGCCTTTTGTCAAGGCCAAAAAGGCATGGGTTTAGACCAAAAAGGGCGCTTTCTACAAGAGCCAAAAAGGCGTGCATAATAGGCAAAGTGAGCGCCTTTTGTCAAGGGTTAAAAAGGCATGCTTTTTAGTGATTTTGAGTGCCTTTTGAGAGGGTCAAAAACACGTGAGTTTTGGGCAAAATGAGCGCTTTTTCAAGATGACAAAAAGGTGTGCCAAAAGGTGAAAATAGGCACCTTTTTCAAGACATAAAAAGGAGTGCTTTTTCTTCAAAATAAGCGCTTTTCCAAGGCACCAAAAAGGCGTGGGTTTTGGTCAATATGAGCACCTTGTGAAGTAGCCTAAAAAGGAGTGCAAAAAGGCCATTTTAAGCGCCTTTGTGAAGACACAAAAAGGCGTGCAAAGTGGGGAATATAGGCACCTTTTTGAAGTGACCAAAAAGGCGTGTGAAAAGCCCAATATAGGCGCCTTTTCCAAGACACTTTGCCTTCTTCAATTTTCTCGTTCTTGGCCTTTGAAGATATTGAATTTTCGCCTTGAGATTTTGATGAAAATCTTGTGATTGATTCACCATTCTCCATGCTCTTTCATCATGATATGTCAAAAAGGAGAGTGACTATGTTGTTTGTTGAAGGTTTGAATGACAGAATGAAGGGCTTGATGAAGGCTCACAAGCCTAGTACACTTGATGATGCTATTGAACTGGCACTTGATCTTGACACTACTACATTTCAACCACAGAAGAAAAATTTCAAGGGCTCTAGCTCAAATCAGAAAAAGTCAATCAACCTAAGTATCAACCTCTTAAGATGGACAATGAAACAAAGAATGAAATGAGGAGGAAGAAGCTTTTCTTTTTTTGTAAGGAGCCATGGGAATTAGGACACAGATGCTTAGGAAAAGGCAAGGTACATCTCATAGAGGTCATTTCTGAAGATGAGAGTGAAGCCATTGAAGACACTAGTTGGATAGTGATACAGATCATGAGTAGCAGCCACAAGTGGAGCTTGAGCCGAACAATGCAAATGATACAGGACATGCCACCATTGCATCCATTTCAGGAGTGCAAAAATATCATGCCTTTCGATTAAGAGGAGTTGTTAAGGGACAAAGGGTCACTTGTTTGATTGATAGTGGAGCTACTCATAATTTCATAGATGAGGGCTTAGTAATGAAGAGAGAGCTACAAGCTGAGGATTTTCAAGATTTCAGTATGACAGTTGCAGATGCCTTTACTATGAGTTGCACAAAGAAGGTTTCTCAACTCAATATTTGAATGGGTGATTACACATTGACTGATGATTTCTGTGTGGTAGGATTGAGAGAGATTGATGTTGTTTTGAGAATTTGATGGTTGCAATCACTTGGCAGATATGTACAGGATTTCCATAAGATGGAACTTGAATTCATGCATGAAGGGAAGAAGGTTGTGTTGACAGCACTTTCAGATGGAGGACCCAAGGTTGTGTCAGCAAGGAGAATGGAAATATTATTTAGACATGACGATGTGTAACATACACCCCCGGATATATGTTTTCTCTGTGCCAAGTTTTTTTGTTTTCTGACTGTTTTGGGTTTAGGTTTTCATTGCATGTTTTGATTTTGCATTAAATACAATTATACAAGGAATATGAAGCATATATTGAAAACCCAGCAAACATATAATGAATTTGCATAAAAGGACAATGACCCAGTTCATAAAATAGGCTAAAACTAAATACAAAGACAATACCCATTTGGAAAACTCCAACTTTGTATTATTGCCGAATTCGGACCAGCATTACAAGCTATGAAAACTCTTCAACATTCACATACAATGGCAGAGATGCATCAATATCAAAGATGCAACAGTAACTGTGTCCTCAAACGCCACCAAAGAGAAGTATAAACAATGCCAAAGAGTGGGGATTGATTCCCAAGAACACCCACGACCTGGTACTAGATGTACGACCTACCTGGAGCTCTATATCAGCAGCAAATGACACTAAATCACTCACAAATATCTCTGATTTATAATGGTTGTGATTGCAGATATCAGGCGATCAAGAAGAGGTGAGGAAACTCCATAGAAACCACTCTAGAAACTCCACAAAATGCTGATATGAAGGGTATGGCCCTGCTGTAGGAGTACGACCTGCATAGTGTATAGTGCACAGCTGCATAAACTCTCCAAAAACTCTAAAATCTACCTTAAACTTTGTTGTTTATGATTGCAAAACAAAACTCTATGAAGATTGATCGTTTCCAACTCAAACTATCACCAAAATGTATCAAATGAAAGCACAACTAAAGCCTTTGGATGAAGCCTCCAAGAATCTCTTCCTGATGTGGTCTCTCACACACGAAGAAGAGGACTATAAAGAGGGTTTTGTCTCAACACAGCCAACATCAAACCCTAGAGCCAAGCTCCAAAGCCAATGCATAGGAATATCACCAAAAGAGAGGAAAATCATAAAACCAAGCATATGCAAATGAGCTTCTTTTTCACTTTTATTTTCCTCTCTTCTCCAACGCCCAAGAGGGATTAAAATATAATTTTATTTTATGTTTTAACACCTTATGTCACCTCATCTCCATGGGCGCCCATCTCCTAGGCAAAACACTTCAAGTTATAACTTACTTTTATAAAGTGAAATTACATTATAACTAAAGTCACTTTTAACCCTTATAAAATAATATAAGTTAAATCTTTAATTTATTTATATTTAATCAAATAATGCTTTGGGTGTTTTGAACCATAATCTTGTGCAATAACCATCAGCCTCTGCCCTGCTATAAATAGAAAGGTGCTCTGTCCCAACTTACTAAAAATAGTAAACCTCCAAATTGACCCCCTAAACACCACCATTAGCCTACGGGAGTCTGATAATAGGCTAATCTTTGTCCACAGATCAACTAGGCTAAATGGGGGACATTACAGTCCACCCTCCCTGTTGATGATGTTTTCTTGACAACAACAACATTAGAATAAAATACCAAGTGCTCTATCCTCTCTTGAACAAAGCGTCTCAAATCCTAAACAACGTGATCAAACAAGAACGCTCCAAGGTTCTTAGAATAATTCTGTTTGTGACTCTCGCATTGCCCTTTCTATAGCCAATTGTCCTCTAGCCGACGAGTTCAGAATCTCTCACATGCTAGGTTCTTCGACAGTGTCTTTGATAAGAGAAATAACATCTTCATTACTTAGTGTATCCCAAAGCCCGTCACTTGCAATCACCAAGTATTCATCATCAGCCGATAATAAAATTTTTGTGATTTCTAGCTCGGCAGTTACAGCTGCCATTAGATCATCATCACCAATAGACCGAGTAACCCATTTGGAAGCTAAGGCAACCACTACGCCAAAATCTTAGACTGATGGTGAATGGCACCCCCCGGCGTTAAGAGTGGGACCTCACCTCCCCATCGGAGCATCCACGAGGAGACCTTGGGCCACGAGCATTGGGAAGGGGCACATCTCCCTTGAGGTGGGGCCCATCTCCCACCCGGTGGAGCACATCACCCACCGCCACCCTACGAGACATTACAATCCGCTCGCCCCGAAAAGTCTCGACCTCAAGACCTCGACTCTGATACCAAGCTAAGGCAACCACTACGCCAAAAGCCCAAACTAATGGTGAATGGCGCCCCCCGGCGTTAAGAGTGGGAGCTCATCTCCCCACTGGAGCATACATGAGGAGACCTTGGGCCACGAGTGCTGGGAAGGGGCACATCTCCCTTGAGGTGGGGCCCATCTCCCACTCGATGGGGCACACACCCACCACCTGCCTATGGGACATTACAGGATGTTGCTTGGGCAGCTCAGTGTTTCGTATCATCCAAATCTTCTTCCAGTAATCAAAAGTATCATGTGGATATACAGTCTGCTTGATAAGCATAGTATGGTGTTTGGAGAAATTCCTCTTGGTAGACCACCAGATCGTGGATTTGAGCATGTCATTGAGTTGGAAGACTCCAAGCCCGTCATCACTACAGGTTATCGTCATCCAAGACATTTCAAGGAGGAGATTGAGAAGACGATTAAGGAATTGCTTGAGATGGGACACATTCGTCCTAGTTCCAGTCCTTCTGCTTCTTCGATTGTGTTGGTGAAGAAAGATAGCACCATGAGGATGTGCATTGATTATAGAGCTATGAATAAAAAGACAATCAAGAACAGATATCCCATTCCCAGGATCGATGAGTTGCTTGATGAGTGTTGTACCCAATCAAAAATTTTGCTTCATTAAGGCATTTTGAGAAAGTCTAGAAACTTTTTTGTCAAAAAAGTCAAAAAGTCAATTTCTAAAAATAGATGTCAAATTAGGTTTTCTGGGTTTCTTGAGATACAGATGCTGGCAAAATTTTCTAAAAATAGAATCTCTGATTCAGGTGTCGTGTTTGATTCTGATTGGCCGATTTCACTTCACGATCAGCGTGGTCCAGACGGAATCTGCAAAAGATCAAATTTTCTCTACTGGGTCATTTCTGCTTTTTCAGAAGGCGAAGCACGAGCTCCAGAGCCATCAATGGAAGGAGTTCATCTGCCGGAGATCAATTTCAAGTCTTTCAGGATGTTCAGCTAACGCAAAACTGATGAGCAGTCGTCGATTTGACCAAGCACAGGAAACGGAGCAGGATGGATTCGGAATGAGGAAAAGTTGAAAATCACAAATTTGACTAAGGCACTAAATTCCAAGCGCCCCTGGAGGGTAGGGGTGCCCAGTATTTATGCCTTAGATTTTTTTCGCGTTTTTCAAGAAAATGCTAGAAATGCCTCTATCAGTCAGTTCCAAGGTGAATAAAAGCAGTCATTTTGGTCAGAAGGCCCCGAAAAGTTGGAATCCACGTCAGATGTACCCAGGCTATCCAGTTCATTCATCATCCAGTGGCGATTGACTGACAGATCGTCGAATTTGACATCAGGAAGCAGCTGTCGGCACGCAAAACAGAGCAAATTGCAAACAGAGGTTGGAAATCACAAATTTGGCTAAGGCACAAAATTCCAAGTGCCCCTGGAGGCTAGGTGTGCCCACTTTTCCATGCCTTAGAATTTTTTTCACGTTTTTTGAGAAACGTCAAAGTCTCTGACAGCCTATTTTCGGGTGGTCAAACTCAGTCAAACTCAGTCAAATGCCGGTAAAAGCTGGGATTTCATCACTGATGTGTTTAGGCTACTCAGTTCACCTCCCGTCCTGCCTCAGCAGCCATCTGAATGAGAGAAAATGAAGATCAAACATGCCCTGTTAGCACGAAAATCAAGGAATGCAATGAAAAGTTGAAAATCACAAAATTTTTCTAAAGCACAAATTCCTAGGCGCCCCAGGAGGCCTGGGGGGCCCACTTTTCCATGCCTTAGAATATTTTTCAGTTTTTCCAGAAAACGACAAATCCTCCTCCGTCAGCCCGGTCAAATTCACTACAAATCAGTTTGACACATTTTCCGAGGCAGACAGAGGGTACAATCAGTTCAGTTTTCATCAAGTTTGCCTGTTTTCTAGATCATCAGACTTAGTTTTGTTGCGACAGGCAAAAATTGACAGCACAGTCACCAGAACGCGCACGCAAATCAAATATTTGAAAAAGTTGAAATTTTCCAAAAAAAAGCTAAGGCACTAAAAACCAGGCGCCCAAGTTTTCATGCCTTAGAAAATTTTCATGTTCGACAATGTTTTTCGACAGCCGTTTCCAGATCTTTGTCGGGCAACAGGTTTCAGAAGTCAGATTTGCAGTCAGATGACATCAGATCATTAGTTTGAGGCCGGGGATGGAATCACGGTTGATAAATCTTCAAGGTTCCACGATTCATCAGCTTTTTCAATCAACGGTGACAGTTTGCCATATTGTTGAAGTCAGGGACAGGCCATACTGGAGTCAAAACGAGTCCAAAAGTGTCGAAAACGAAGGAAAAATTGGCTAACACTTTTGCAACCTCGCGTGTTTGATGACATCATCAAAGAAGATATTTTTTCATCATCTTACACGTGAAGCCATAGGCAGCAATAAAATAGGGATGCTTCCTATTCGAAGACATCCACCTGGATTTGCGCTTTAAAAGATCCTTTCTTCATGGATAAGATTGAAGCTTTATTCTTCCACAAAGAAAGCTGTTTTTTTTTGCCCTAAAGTTCTATAAAGACAAGCTTTGGCTTCTTTTATTTCATTATCTTTTGCAGGTTGCATCTAGAGGAAGATTTTTATTTTCTTTCAACAAAGATTCGAAGGCTCAAACGAAGTGTTTTTTCAGCGTTCTTCGTAGTTTCGGGATGAGGAAGCAGGGAGGCACACTTTTTCAAGGTCCTTTTTTCTAGGGGATCATTTTTCAGAAACAGGACCGAAGCTTTTTCAATTTTCATCAAGATGGGTCCATCCAGAATTTCATCCTCTTGAAGATTGGGAAATTTAATTTTTTCGGGAATCTACTTTTTTGTTGCTTTTTCGGGAAATCCTACGCTTTTTCAAAATCCGACAATCTGGGTTGCTTTGAAACGGAATTGTCTACAAAACCCATGTGCCAGCTTTTTTGCTCACATTCTGCTTTTTAGAAGAAATCAGCAAGTAATTTTCAACCTTTTGTCCAAGATTTTTCCCACATAGGCGTGTTCATAGTCATTTTTCAAATCTTTCAGTATGCAGTACTCTCCAACAAAGATCAAGCCCAAAACGGCGTTGGTTCACGATTACCTCAGAGTTTTCAAGACAAACTTGCATAAAGTTCTTCCAATGTTCAATTTACATCCTTTGGAAGATGCAGGAAATAATACTATTAGGAATCTGAATCACTCCGGATTGCTTGCAGCAGCATCCTTTCCCATCATAGTGCAAAGTATTGAGTTTTTAATTGCTTGTATGACGCATTACAATTCAGTCACAAGAGAAATCCAGTCAAGAGATGAACGTGTGCTCTGCAGCCTGAGGCCAAACGATATTGAGAAGTGTTTTTCAATAACAATCTGGAGGGAAAACTTGGTTGTTTCGATTGAAGAATGCAAGAGAGTGTGGAACAATGATAAAGAAAAATACCGGAAAAAGATTGCTCAGAGGTGGTTGAAGGAAAAGCAGAATGTCATGCCAAAGAACGTTGGACGTGGAGAGTTCAAGGAAGAATATGCAATAATGATTACTCTGCTAAGCCGGATGACGGGTCAAGCAGATGCTAACAAATTCCAGCCTTGGATGTTTTACATCATGTCCCAGATTGTTGACAGAACAAAATTCTATGATTGGTCGGCACTCATCAGTGATAGTCTTCACCAGCAAATAACTGATTTTCAAAGGGCCCATGATTTCCACATGATGTCATACCTTGTATATCTGATGGCCTTTCAAGGTCAATTTAGAGGTTTGAATATTGTTGGGACTCTGGACATTTAGCATGTTTATCACCATTTCCCGCAATTAGAATTTTCTTAGGCTGAGCGACATTATAGGCGGGTAAATAATGCATTCCTGATGCATGCAGTGCGAGATCTGGATAATGAGTTGCATATATGATTTTCAGTGGATGTCAGAATGGCAATGGCAGAATGGGCTGATTAGTTTATCCAGTTTCCCACTTTTTCCTACATCAGAGTATATAGCTTCTCAGGAAAGCCAGCCATGTTGCAAAGATATCCGACGGATGAGGTAGCATTCATGGAATTTCTAAGACAAGCCTATGAAGTTCATTCTTTTCTGCGTGGCAGACGCAAGTCGGCTTTCAATTTTCCAATTGGGGTGGGAATTTACAGATGTAGATCTGGAGCGGATGCCAAAGTGATTGGAAGTGAAATGTCCAAATATGGCCTTAAGTCTTTTGACAAGAGGTCTTCATATGATCCACATGGTGTTTTTGCATCACCTTGGTCAAAATTGCACGCATACGCATGCAGTTGAGGATTTCTGGACTAATTGTGCTGATGAGTTTTAAGTGCGAGAACGCAGTTACAGCAGGTTTACTCTTCGGCAGTTGGCTGATATTTTGTCAGAAGATGTAGAAGGCTTGTCAGATGATGGTGGAGTTTTACTTCCCACATATTTCAAAGATCAGGTTGAGCAACAACCATTGCCACCAGTTAATTGGTCAACTAAAGACAGCACCTCGATCGAGGAAAGAATGAGTCGAGTTATCAAAAACAATTTGATATTCTTGAAAAATGAGCGGAAAGAACCTATTCCGGTTGCAGAGCCGCCAGTTGTTCAACCATCAAAACCTTCCACTTCCAAACCAAAACAAAGGGTTAAAACTATGAGCGTCCTTCCAGAAGGAACAAAGATGGCTAAGTTGAAAAGGAAAAAGGTTGACTCTCTAGTTCATGTTCAGCAGGAACAACCAGCAGTTACATCAGAAGTTCCCACTGAACCAGCACCGCATGTAGAAACATTGCCTTCCGTTCATGTTTCTTCACCTTCTTCACCTAGTTCTTCTCCCATTCACATTGATTCAGAGCCAGATTCGCCGGTTCGCAACTCTGAGACACATATTGGTCCATTAGGAGTTGATGAGGTTAGAACCGAGTTTCCAAGAGAAGATAGCTCATCCTGGCTTGAAAACGTCCTAGGAAGAAAGAGGAGAAAGCCTTCATATCATTTGAACTTGACAGAGCTTAATAGCGTCTATCAAGACACACCAGACAAGAAAATGAAGAGGCAAGTTCACATTGAGAAGAATGTTGATGGAGAAATGATCCTTGAAACTGCAACACCTCCAGAAGATAAGGATGTTGATGATATTGAGGTTGATGACTTCAAGGTTGTCAAAGCAAATCTTGGTAGGAGTACCCAGCATACAGATGTAAATCTCTTCGAGGTTGCAACGGATAATTTAAAGGAGAGGGCGTTGAAGGATGGAGAAGACAAAGCAGCCCTCAAGGCTGAAGTTAAGCAGTTGCGGCAGTACATTTCCAACCTTTTTCATGGCACATCATAGGCTAATTTAATGCTTCCTCCGAATCTAGGATCACCAGTCGATCAGCAGCAGTTCAGTCATTTGGTCATCTCTGGGAGGCACATGAAGGATTGGGTGGAAGAATTTGTGACTAAAGGGAGAGTTGTACTTTCACAGTTTTATCAATTAAAGTACAACGCTCATGATTTGCATCAAGGCATTCAGGGGTTACAACAGATTATGGCTGAAAATAGACTGGTGTTTGAGATCATTATCTCCGACTTGAAGATAACACATAATTCTGTTGATTCAGCTGAAGATAAGAAGATCGTTTCTACTTGGAAAGCGCAATATCTTTTCACAGTAAAAACTTATGACAATGTAATCTCAGAGTTGGCAGAGTGGAAAGAAAAGGTGGTGAATGTTCTCAAATTCGTTAGATCTTTTGCTTCTCAGATCCCGTGTTCGTATGAAAAAGATGGTACCCTGTATGATCTTAGGGAAGTGCAAGCAGAGTTCCAGACTCTCGTCCGCAACAATTTTAATGGTGATATCAATGCCGGCAAGATAGATCATTTTGCCGCAATGACAGTGAAGTTTGACAAAGTTGTGGGTGAAGTTCATGAATTCCTTCAGATGGTTGCCAATGGTGAAAAAATGTTAAGAGAATCAAAATATCATTCTAGAGAGTATCAGTGTTCTTGGCAAAGATGTGGTCACTCACTTTTTAGAAGATATTATTTCCCAGAATATCAATGGATGACATCACCAAAAAAGCAAGAATGTTGATGAAGATGTGATTCAAAAGAAAGCAGCTTTAACTCAAATGCATTTTGTTTTAAAGCATTTGCTTTCATTCAAAGCTCATTCATTCTTTATTTAGGAAGAAATCACTTTGTATTAGTTGGAGTTTTCTTTGCTTTAAAGCAGATTGCTTTAAAGCATTTGTTAGTTGTAATCTTTGTCTTAGAATAGAAATAAAGCTTGTGAGTTGGCAAGTTAGTAGGGGTAAATCAAGGAGATTTTAGGGTTCCCTACTTTGATTTAGTATAAATAAGGGCAGCCTTGCCCATTGAAACAGGGATGGTAATTGTGATAACAAAATTTGTTGTGCCTATTCTAGCCTGCAGAAATTGTTATTTCAGCTACTTGTTACTTTGTGTTATCTGTTCTCTAGTGTTTGATCGCTTATTGTATGCCTACCTTTTGCTACAATACTGTCATCCTGGAGTTGTATCAACTTTATGATATTGAAATAGAAGTCTCATGCCTGCCTTTTGCTCTGATTTTCTATCTCAGATCATCTAGTTTTGTCGTCAGATGTGTGGCTTGTGTAAATTTTATTTCATCTTTCAGCATTAAAGTACAATGGGTCTTGTGATGTGAATCTGGAAGAAATTTAGTTAAGTTTTTGTGTTACAACAAATCATTCCTTGTCCACTTTTAATCCCTTTGCTCTGAATTTACTCAGGAGATTAAAAGCGTCGTTTAGTTTAGGCCTAGCTGTAGTTAGAAGTTTTAAAAAGGAAAAACCTCTTCTGCAGCGAAATAGAGTTTTATAACCTTGTGCTCGCAGCTAAGAATCAAAAAGAAGATAGGCAAATTTGTTTTATTTATCTTTCTAAGCGAACATCAGCAAAAAGGGAACTCCCCCTCGTAATAGGAGAGCAGTTTATCTGTGCATAACTGTCCGTTTCCAACTCGCATTCCAGAGGTGCGAATTGAAACGCCAACAATGAGTTACACGGGGTGTGTATTTCTCTAACATTGATCTTCGTTCAGGATAGCATCAGATTTGTGTCCATGAAGAGGATATTCATACGACAACATTCAGATGCCATTATGGACACTATGAGTTTGTGGCTATGCCATTTGGTGTTACCAACGCTCCTGCTACATTTTAGTCATGCATGAATCACATCTTCCGTAAGCAGTTGCGTAAGTCTGTATTGGTGTTCTTTGATGACATTTTGATATACAATAAGACATGGGAGGAACATTTGCAGCATATTGATGAAGTGTTGAGTATCATCGAGGCACAATCATTGTATGCTAAGGCATCCAAATGTGAGTTTGGTATGACCGAGATCCTCTACCTAGGGCATGTGATTGGAGTTGATGGGGTAAGTGTTCACCAAGAAAAGATACAGGCAATTTTGGATTGGCCACTACCGCGGAACATTTTAGATTTGAGAGGATTTCTTGGACTATGTTGCTACTACAGAAGATTTGTTAAGGGGTTTTCACAGTTGGCAACACCTTTCATAGATTTCACAAAGAAGGGAGCATTCAGATGGACAGATGTGGCTCAGGCTACTTTTGATAAGCTCAAGAAGGTAACGAGTTCTTGCCCAGTGTTGGCATTGCCAGATTTCATGCAACCCCTTGTGTTGGAGTGTGATGCATTAGGTGAGGGCATCGGTGTGGTGTTGATGCAGAATAGACATCCCATTGCTTTTGAGAGTAGGAAGTTGAGGGATGTAGAGAGTCTCTATTCCACCTATGATAAGGAGATGCTCGCCATCATGCATGCATTGGCAAAGTTCATACAGTGCTTGGTGGGTAATCGATTTGTGATTAGGACCGACCACAATAGTTTGAGGCATTTTTTATCACAGATGGATTTGAATGAGAGGCAACAAAAGTGGGTCAACAAGATTCAGGCATATGACTTTGACATTGAGTATGTTAAAGGAAAGAACAATGTGGTTGATGATGCTCTATCCAGGAGGCCTACTCTTTGTTCTATGTCAAAAATTTCAGCAGATTGAAAGGCTCACCTCTTCGTTGAGTACTCCAAGAATACTTTTGCTTGTGAGATCATGGATGGTAAGATTCAAGATGACAGGTATAAGGTGATTGATGTGATCTACTATAAGGACAGGATCTACTTGGTACCTGAGTCGAAGTTGAAGGGGAAGATTTTGAGGGCTATTCATGATGCTCCACTTGCAGGGCATCCCGATTTCTTCAAAACCTACAGGCAGGTGAGGGAGAGATTCTCATGGAAGGGTCTCAAAGATGATGTCTTGCAGCATATCGGGGAGTGTATAACTTGACAGCAGAACAAGACAGAGCATACTTTTCCAACATGCTTGTACCAACCATTGCCTATTTCAGAGCAAAGGTGGGAAGGTATCTCGATGGATTTCACCACTAGTCTACCAAGAGTCCAGGGTAGGGATTGCATATTTGTAGTGGTCGACAGATTGACTAAGTATGCACATTTCTTTGCAATTCCGGGGGATTATTCAGCACTTCAGGTTGTAGAGCTATTCTTCAGAGAAGTGTTTACGTTGCATGGACTCTCTAAGGCCATTGTCAATGATCGGGACAGCAGGTTTCTCAACATGTTTTGACAAGATTTGTTCCGATTGGTTGGAACGGAGTTGACACCGAGCATGAGTTATCACCCACAGACTGATGGACCCACAGAATTTCAATTCCATGTTTTCAGACTATGGAATTGAAATTCAAAGCTGATGGAAAAAAGGTGGTACTTCGAGGTATGTCTAATGGAGCACCTAGAGTACTCACAACAAAGAAACTGGAGGCTCTTTTCAGACATGGTGAGGTTGCATGGGCAGCCCAATGCTTTGTGTCTACTAAGGCTTCTACAAAGGGTAAGAGAAATTATCATGTTGATATTCAGTCACTATTGGACAACTACTTATAACCAAACCATAGCAACTACTAACAAGTCAACAAATAACAATACATAGTCAGATACAACCATATTAACAAAACATAATAAAGTCATTTTTAAGCTAACGACAATTGCAATCATTGCAATGTAGATGGGCATGCCAAAGAAAGATCTTGAAAATTATATTCCATATATAAAATCCAAAGAATAGCAACAAAGAGCATCTCAAGAAGAATATTGAAGCCATGGTTGATGTGAAAGAGGTTGATTGTAGTTCTAATGTAGAAGAGAAGATAACATGCACTACCACACAAAGGTAATAGACACGGTTAGCAAAGAAGCCAAGGAAAATGAAGAGATGAGTAGATTTTTCCATATCAAGATTCAAGTCAAGAAAGCAGGCTTGACATAATCTTTGAATCTGTTTCTCAAACAAATCTGATCTTGGAAGAATATATAAAGAAGCTTGGTTTAGAGATTCACAGTAATCCACATCCATACGCTTTGGAATGGGGGCATAGTGATGCAGATGTGCAAGTTAGAAAGCAAACCAAGCTAAAATTCGTTTTTCCATTGATGCAAGCTTCATTAATGAAGTGGAGATAGATGTGGTTCCCCTTGATATGTTGATGTGATGAAGGATAGCCCATCCACATACATAAGGGATGCAATCTTCATGAGGAAGAAAACAAGTTATGCCTACTCAAAGATGAAGACACTTGTATCATTAATGCATATAAGAGCACATCCAAGATTGCATTGGTGATTGATAATCAAGCCAAAAGAATGATAAATGCATGAAAGAAAATTGTATCACTACTTTTGAAGAATAGGCAAGATGTAGGATCAGTTAAGACGGAGACTTCATAAGCTGTTGATCAAGAGAACAAAGTCATCAAATGGAGGAGCTGATTCAATCATTTTCAAGAAGTGGTACAAAGTCCAAGAGGTTTTCCACTCAAGATAGAGCTGGAGATGAAATACAATTGTTTCCTAATTAAACATTACTCGACAGTGGATTGCATAGACAATCCATTTTGGAATCAGATTTTGAGAGTACCAAAGAATGATAGAATGTGAAAGATGTGGGTAGATTATAGAATTTTGGACAATATCATTAGCAAGATAGGTACCCTCTTTCAAGAATAGATGGCTTGTTGGATCAACAACATACCAAATACTTTGCAAAGTTGGACATGAATCATGTTACCATCAAGTACAGTTGAAGAACATAAAGAAGATTACATTCAAAACTAAGAAAGATATTTATAATTATGTGGCAAAAGACTTGTATAATCCAGTGAAAATACTTCTGTTATTGCTGCATGTTTTTGAAGACACTGGGGGTTGAGCAATCCTGACACACAATTGCAAAAGATGCTGCAAGACTATTTGGAAGTCAAGGGCTTTTTTCAAATACAATGTTAAGGGGCGGTAAGTTCTTCAATATGGTTTGGCAGCTAAAATATGACATCATAAGATCTATATGATAGATGATCATGTTGATAGAACAGGACTTTCCTTGTAATCTTCTGCTTAAGCCAAGTCACTAATGTAATTACCATGTTCTATGATGTGGTATAAGATGCATTTCTTCGGAAAACAAATTTGGACATATGTTTGAAAATGACTTTTGAGTAACCGTCTTTCCATCATTCTCTTGAAACCAAGTACCATAGAAGAACCAACAATCATCTCAATGAATTAAGACTTTCCAAATAGCAAATTTTTGTACCAAGGACATTTATGGAATACAGATGTAAAATGGCAGAATCCCATTAAGAACAAGTGACAATATATTCTAATTCCAAATTCAAAATGTGGGCTATCAATTATAGATCTAACAGAAAACTTGAAGCCAGAAGAGACTACCTCCCAGATAGTCTGAAGCAAGCCACTGCAGCACATGTAGAGGGCAGCATAAGTTCCATCTGCCTTTCCAAAAATGCTAGGCAATGTTCCCTTGACTGGGAAAAAGACATGTGCCAATGGAGTCACACCAATAAGGATCCCTATCAAAGCCTATAGAGATGAAATTTAAAAAGGAATCAGATGAGGTCCATTCCTGTTGTAAAAATGTGCAAGTTGCTGATAAAAAGACCTACCACTTACCCCATAGAGAGGAGGATTTGTAATACGTTTAAACCAAAAAGTGGACATTTCAAGGAAAGAGATTTTTCTATCCCCATATGATGGAGAAGTTTCAGCATATGCAGTATTGAACATCTGATAACCATAACTCCATAAAAAAGGAGACCATCCAATCATAACGAGAGCCACAAACCTAAAACAATGGACAATCAGTTTAAGGACATATGAAAACTAGCAGAATTAAGCAATGCTAGAGTCTAGAATAACAAGAAAATGAACTTACGCATTTGCCATACCAGCATCATTAGGTGAAAGTATTCCAGAAAGTATCACCTGTAGAATGTCAGGTCAGAAGAAAACAAATCAAGTCAAGAAACTAGCACACTGCCTGTATGCACTGTACCCCTAGATATCCCTTAATAAGCTGCTTCTTTTTAAGAAATGGTTAAATAGAAATAAAAAATAGCAAAGAATTCAATGTCACGGGAATGTATCAAAGATACTAACCAAATACAAGATAGTCCATTCTTTGTGACCCCAATTGAGTAAAGGAATTTTTATCTCAAGGTTCTGAATGAACTCAAATGCTAAAACAAAATGCCACCATGTTCTATCTTTTTCTGAACCATTCCAAAGCTAATGAGATGTATCCATATGAGCTAGTAAATAATGTTAAATGTATATGTTTAGTTTTTCTTTATATAAACTCTCTGGAAGATGTAGTCGGTCATAATTGTAGTTGGCCGTAGTCGGCCAAGTAAATAATCATGAATTAGTTAATGTTGTGCACAGTGAAGTTTAGGAGTGTTATCGGGGATTAACCCCGACGGTTGGATAGTTATGGAGTCGTTGCCAACAATTGGTATCTCAACCAACCTTGACATAAGTTATATATTGAGTCGATACTTGTAATCGGGGGGGGCATTGTGACATTGTAGTATAATACTGATATATTCAATGAATGGAAACAATGCCTTATTCTGTGCAATGCTTTTATAAATTCATGTTCTATGTTGTGCACTATACTACATTATTTTTGTTTACTTCATATTCTGTGAAACACACTATATTGCGGTAAACAGAAGCTTCTGTCTCTTTCTTTTGTAATAAACTTCCATGTATACCTACCTTTCTTCTTTTAAAAGGCTGCTACTTCTAGAACTAGCAATCTCTTGAGTTCTCTCTTTGATCTAAAAATTGGGTCAAATGAAGCTAGACCAATGGGATCATGTAAGATGCCCAAATAGTACTAACTAAAATGGCAGGTTTCCTAGACAAGGCGTCTACCACCACATTCTTTTTACCTTTAATATATTCAATGTCAAAGTCATACGCCTGAATCTTAGTAACCCACTTTTGTTGTCTTTCATTAAGATCCTTCTGCCCTAGGAAGTACTTCAAACTGTTGTGGTCTGTCCTGACCACAAACTTCGCTCCAACTAGATACTGGCGGAACTTAGCCAAAGCATGCGTGATTGCTAGCATCTCCTTGTCATAAGTTGAGTACAATCTGCCTTCGAAAAATGAATAAAATCATGAATAAATGCTTCTTTATAGTGGAGCGCTCCCCTTCTAGGTCTTCAATCTGCTTTTATTTATTTTTAGAATGCTTTCTTTGGATTTGGAAACATGCAAATCAAGGAGTGAAGTTGACTTGAAGTTAACTTTCATTTATAACCTCCAAAGGCATGAAAAAGCATGAGGTGGCGTCCCTCTTCATGCCAAGTCAGCCAGCTCTAAAAATAGATGCATTTTTCTTATGCTTGGGCGTCTATTTCTTTTATGGTGTCGGCTCTTTTTTAGAGTGGCGCCTTTTTCCCTTGGCACGCGTGCCAAGAAGCGTGCCACTTTTTTGACAAACTTTCTTATTCTCCTTTTGATGCCTTTTCACCCTTTCAAACGCTTCCATCTTTATGCCTTACGAATTTTTTGAAAAATCATTCAGATTTTGATCTTTTCTATTTTGGAGCGTTTGGAGCTTGGAGCGTGCGCCGGGGTGAAAGTGCTTCAAATGCACTTGGGAGCACTTTTGATTTCTCCTTAAACACCTCCATGCCTTAGAACTTTCATCTTCATTTTGGAGCGTTTTGACATTGGAGCACACTTCGCCTTGAGAGTGCTCTTTTCTTCATGCCTTAGGCGTTTCTTTGACTTTGGAGCGCTTTGGAGTTGGAGTGCACTCCTTGGAGAAAGTGTTCTTTTGACTTACATTTTTGAAGAAAATTTTGACGCCATCCTTCGTCGTTTGGCATGCAAACATCTTCTGAGGCACCTCCTTTGGAGAAAGTGCTCTTTTGACTTACATTTTTGAAGAAAATTTCAACACCATCCTTCATCGTTTGGTGTGCAAACATCTTCTGAGGCACTATTTTTCTCCTTCCCCAAGGCGCACCTGAGCCTAGGCGTGCACGCCATAGGCTAGGCGCGCTTTTGTGCCTTAGAAAATTTTTTTATTTTTCAAATTTTTCAAATTTGGTTTTTGAGTTGCCAAGTCTCTCCTCTGCGCCTTTCGTCGTTCCTTTGCAGTGTTTGGGTCTTCGATTCGACGCCTCTGACCTCCGCTTCTCGATGATCTTTCATAGCCCGTAGCCATTTTGGCTCTCTAAATATTCTCTTCATTTGGGCCTTCCTTGGATCTCCCTTGATATATCTTGTACCTACGGGGTTAGAAAATAATGACAAGGCGACATGGTGCTTTGAGAGGGGTTTTGATATCACTTTTAGGGTGTTTGTGTACAAAGACGAAAAATTTCGGATGGGTACAACAAGAACATACTTGCTGCTATTGATGACAAAGATGGCCTTAAGCATCAAATCCCCCAGTGGGACAACCTCAAAGATGTCACAAAGAAGAGGTTCTACCTTGTAGTGTATCAAGACAATCTAGGCACGATAGATTCAACTCAAGCAATGTCCACGTTAGTCGATGTAGCAATGCATTGATATTTTCATCAAGCTTCAAGTCAAGTTAGAGATCCTTCATTCAAAAGAGCTGCTTAGGATCAAATTTATTTTTGCCTTGCTTCCTAGCAATACAAAAGATATAGCTATATTTGGAATACATTCCTTGGAAACAACATATAAATTAACTATTTTATTGAACCTAAACTGAGATCTAAGTTTCCAAATAAGGTTTCAGTTCCAGCAATCCAAATTCTTCTTCTGTCAAGCCTTCCAACTCTAAGACTCAGTTCACTGTACAATCTCAGAGGTTCAATCCAACCTTCTTCAACTTCTATTCATGAAGAGAAGCATTTCAAGTACTATAAGTGGTATGGCCATTGTACCAAAGATTGTCCAGCTATAAAAACCTAGTACAAGGATCTCCTCACAAAGAAAGGAATTGAACCAGAAGATACAAAGATTGGAGTTGAGAAGTGGGTTGCAATAGACTTGCAACTTAGATTGATGATAAAAGATAATTCATCAAGCACCCATAAGAAGTACTTTCACCCAGAACATCCAATTAAAGAATCACCCAGTTTCTCGTATTATTGATAATGGAAGTCAGAAAAAACCTAGTCTCTCAAAGGTTGGTTGTAAATCTACATGTTCCCACAACCACCCACCCTAAGCCCTACCATTTGAAATGTTCCAAAATTATCATTCTTAGAAAACTGAATTACAACATACAAGATACATCCAAAAACTGTATATTGTATACCCAAGCCATACCAAACCCAGGTCAAAACAAAATTGGTGAACCACTGTACCCAACCACAGGATCTGCAACTTAGTACACAAGATAAAAATAACAAATTTCGTAAATTGAATTGATAGCACTTAGGTCTGCCTTAGAGAAGTAAGAAGACTGTGCTAGCAATGACTAATAAGAAAGGAAAATATGACACAACATTACAGCCCAGAATTTTTGGTTATCATTAAACATCAAATATAAATTTGCATTTTAAACAGGTTGAACATGTTGACCTATTTTCCTCTGTCCAGAGTTAAATAGTTCACCTTGTATATTCCTTAAAAAATCCTTTACAAAATGACCCTACAAAGCTAAATCTTTCAAGTACTTGTGTTGTGCCTCGCAAAAAATCCCAAAAATCTTGCCTGAGGATCTTTGCTGAAAACCCAGAAAAACCCAGAAACCCTTTGTCTTCAAGTGCTTTCCATCACAGATAAATCTCAATTTCATACTTAGTATTTATATATGCATTTTTTAATGTATGATCGCATGTACATTCGCCTTTGTATGTTCACATATGCAAAGGAAATGTACATCGGAGAGATACAAGGCACCATATACAAAGGGCATATGCAAGGGGTGGAGCGCAGGTTTGAATGTATGTTCGCTTTGTATGTTCAAAACATACAATCGCATATACAAAAGAAAATATACAAAGGGGCACATACAAGGCAGAATGTATATCGGGCACATGCAAGGCTGACATACAAGGGTCACATGCAAGGAAAAGGATACAAAGATACATCGGCGACATACAAGTCAGAGATACAAAGTCAAAAGTACATCGGCAGGATGCAACAGTGGCTTGTATATGCGATTGTATCTTTGTATATACATATCGCACATACAAAGGAAAACATACATGGCCGATATGCAAAAGATCAGATACAATGGCCGATGCATATACAAGGCGATATACAAAGGAAAATGTGCATCGGGTTTCCATTGTATATGCAAAGAAAAGATGAATGTATATGCGATTGTATGATTGCATATACAATCCAACATACAAAGGCAGATACAATTGGTGGGGTCCACCAAAGGCACAAGCGATGGTATGTTTCTTTGTTTGTATGTTCACTTGTATGTTTCCACATACAAAGGCAAGATATATCGGTAACATACAAGAGACAGATACAAGAATAGTATGCAAAGGTGGCATACAAAGGCACTTGTATCTCATATACAAGTCGCAGATACTAAAGGAGAACATACAAGGTGAGGCCCAATCGTTGTATGTATATCGCTATTGTATATTCGCATATACAATGCGATATACAAGGGAAAAGATGCAAAACACACATGCAGGGGTTTCAAATACAAGATACATCGAAAGGCTGCGGGAGGGCCTTATAGAAATCTTTGTATGTATATCGAGATTGTATATTCGCATATACAATGCAATATACAAAGGAACATGCAAGTCAACATGCAAGCGAGATACAAATGGTGGGGTCCACTAAAGGCAGGCCATTGTATGAATTTTGATTGTATATTCACATTGTATGTGTGCGATGTACAAAGGCAATATACAAGGTGTAAACATGCAATTAGGACGCGACCTGGAGATCAAATTCAACGGATAGTCATTTGAGTTCCGCGCATTGTATGTATTTCAAATTGTATATTTGCATATGCAATCCGATATGCAAGGGGTCACGCAAAAAGTTCATCGGCCAAACCTCATGCATCGGTGGCTCGTTTCACAGTCTTTCCGATGGCCGATGGAGGATGTATTTCTTAGCGATCAACTCAGCGACCAATCAGACATTGCCACGTGTCAGGGCAGATCCAGTAGTCTTTCAGGCCACGGATGCAAAGCGATATATACACACAATTGACTGCGACTTTGACCGCCCGTATCTCCTCCATTTTAGCGAATTTCCACATGCTGCAAAAGGCAAAAGTGCATGTTTTTGCCTCCTCTTTCATTTGGCGGGCTTTTGGGGGGGGGGGGGGGGGGGGGGGGGGTTTCTTTCACTTTCAAGAAATCAGATTTGGCTTTGCACGTTGAATCGACTGGACGTCTCAGCGACCACAATGACACATATAGACTTAGTTTTTTGATGCATTCATTGCTGCAAATCGATGATTCAACAACCTGCATTGAAGACTCAAAAATATTTTCTATCTGCCCAGTTCCAGATATTTGACACCATTACTTCTTGCAGTTGGACGTCCCTTCTTGGGAAGATATTTTTGGATAGAGCGACAGTCTCTGAATTGTATTGTAACTGACTTAGGTCTTTTTTGTAAATGCTATATATAGTTCATAGGGAGATGTAAAAAAGGTTGGACATTGGGAGTTTTATGCAATATATGCTTTTGTTTCCAAATAGAGCTTTCCTCGACTGTAATCTTGCCTTTTGATTAAATACATGCTGGTTATTTTACCTTCTCATGCTATTTTGGCCCTGTGTGTTCTAAGAATGATCTGCTTGTGAATGTGTAATTCCTTCTAATCATTTCTTGCTCCTCGCCTCTGTCAATATCAGCTTGATTTGTGTATGTTGATTGGTTGTATCTAGTCATTCTGTGTATTTTTCTCAGTTCTGTGAAGGTTTCTTTGACTCAATTTGGTGCATCACCTTAGATAATAGATTTCGTTTTATGCAATCCTTATTTCCCTTTTCCTCATCAGATTCAGTATTTTTAGGTGATACCAGATAGGAAGTCGGCCTTCTCCGGAGATTCTTTCCAATATAGATCCCCATGTTTCTCCAAATTGCTTAAGTTTTACAACTTAGCAAGGGTGCAAATCTGAAAGACGAGTTTTTGGCACGCCCAGTGGGACCAAGGATTTAGAAACACTTCAAATACTACCTTTTATTGCTGGTTTTGATGTGCAACCAATAATTTTCAGACCTGTAAGAGGTTCAAACCTGCATATCTAGCGACTCTGTGCTTTGGTTTAGAAAATCAGTATATTTCTGCTTATGAGAAGAATACAAACTAGAAGCAGTTCTTCTTCTTTTGAATATTTGCAATTATCCCCACCTAGGAGAAGAGGGATAACAGCTGAGAAACCCAAGAAGACTCGTGTCTATTCTCAAAGAGCCAAGTCTACTCCTTCTGTTGGAACTCATACTATCCCAAGAATCCCAGTTACAATGATTCCTACAGTCAGAAATCAACCGTTTGTTGCATTCAACCAAGGCAGTCCACTGAATTTAACTCAGCACGATGATATTCCTATTGCTGCCTTGAAAAGTTTACCATATTTCAATGGTGAGGATCAGACTACTTCGACTGAACACATAAAAGACGTTGCAAGCCTGTGTGCTATCCATCATGTGACCCAAGAAAATGTTGCAATCAGGTTACTAGCAGCGTCCCTCAAAAGGAAGGCTTTGCAGTGGTTCAGGAGCCTGCAAGTGAACTCCATAGATTCATGGGATCATTTGGGGGAGGAGTTGTGCAGCTTGTTTGAAGACAAATCAGACCATTTGTCATTGGTGGAGCAGTTGTCTACAATCAAAAGGGCCCCTCATGAAGTTATGTCAGACTTCAATCACCGTTTCCAGAAGACATGGGATAGAATCCCACTAACGATAAGGCCTTCAGCTGACCATGCTTTCTTATATTTTTTGAGAGCTTTGAACAGTGACATTTCCATCATGATCCAATCTATGGGAGGAATCTCCTTACCACAAGCTTATTCCATAGCCATAAGAGCTGAAAACAGCCTAATACAGGCTGGTAAAATTACCCCCGAGGCCTCCCTTGCCAATTTTCCCAGCTTTTTCAGACACCAACGCCAATGTATGTGCCTCCTATAGCTATTATACCTACTGCACCAATATTACTAGCACCTAATACTCAACCCAATAAACCGGAAAATGTTGTTCAAACTCAGTCTTCTGAGTTACAAGAGATCAAAGGACTGTTGCAGTCTTTTAGTAATGAGATTGTGAACCTCAAGAGGCAGCAAGGCCAAAAACAGACCTTATCAACCCCCATTCCAATCCAATTATCAGCAAAATCAGTCAAATAGGCCACCTTATCAGCCTAATAATCAAGGTCCAAGGCAAGCTTTTAATCCTAGACCTTATCAGGCCTACAATCCAAATGTTGTCAGTTCCTCGAAGGAGATTGTGCCCACGCAAAACAATTTGGTTCAAGATAATGATTGGTGTTTTCCTTGTAATCTACACCATAACCAAAACACATGCGCCAATGGGGTGAGGAACCTGTTGTGACCAAATCACACATCGCCCCATTGCAAATGGAGACCCCCTTTTTTTTAAGCTCTGGTGTTTTGCCTTGAGTTTTGGATGATGTCTTATGATGAAGTTTGGCAGTGATTTGGAAGGAGGTCTCTATCATAACAAGCTCAATTCAACATGAAACCTTGGTGCCTTGATAGAAGCTGATATCTAGACCCTCAAAGGGACTTGAACTAAGAAAATTTGCAAGAAAATAGACTAAGTTACCCTAGGCGCTAATTCACACTTACAGAGACCCAAAGGTGCGCCTAAGGTGGGAGCTTGTCAAATCATCAATGATGACAATGAATTCACACTTGGAAAACCAATCAGAGAAGTCAGGTGCGAATCCACCCCTGTTCAACCATTAATTTGCGCCTTGAAAGGAAGATTGTTAAAAGTTATCAAAACAAGTGGCGCCTTGAAGATTAGACCTCTCATAGACACCTTTAGGTTGCTCAAAGTACAAAATTCACTTACTCAATCTTAGGTGCTCATCTTCACCTTAGGAACCATCATTTTGCGCTTAGGGTAAACTGGGTTTGAAGTCATGAATTTTGTTTACCACAAGGTAGGAGGTCTTCTAAATACACTGTATACTTGATTTGAATCCTTTAAACTTGAAGAATTCATCCCATAAACCAAGGCGCCTTTTGGCATGGGTAGCTTCATTAGAATGCACCTAACAATTAAGAGGGTTTGGAATCATCTATTTTAGCGCCTAGAAGGAGGGAAATTCTACATCATGAATCCAAGTGCTACTTCATAGTCAGAATATCATGGATAGGGCAAAAGGAAGGCGCAAGATTATGAAAATTGATGTTAGAAGTCATTGAAAGTATAAGGAAATGAGCCATGCCTACTTAAAGCACCTCCATGTGGTGTCTAGAAGACAAGGAGATTGAAAATGAAGTTTTGAAGGCCTCATTTTAGCTTTCAAGAGAGAATTCATCTATTTTAGCGCCTTAACATGTGTAATTCATTGAGCCAAAATGAGCGCCTTGATTAATTTTGAAGTTTTGAAGACTAAGACACAAGCTGAATATCCTTGGGCGCCCTTTCTTGCCTTACAAATCATTCCAACGACATAGTGTTTGTGGATACTTCAATTAGCGCCTAAGGGTGGTGTAAGGTATAACTATTCCAAGAGATCCTAGGCGCACTTTTCATGATGGCGCGCTCTTCATATGTTGACCATTAACTGGAACCTCAACCAAGGTGGATGCAATATTATACCTTAGTCATCATTATATGCGCCTAGGTGAATGTTTGAGCGCCTTAGAGAAGATGGAGCGCCTTGAAGTGAATTGGAGCGCCTCAAATGGTTGATATTTGAATGTTTGGGCGGCCTAGATTCAAAGAGTGGGAGATATGAGGACTTGAAGCGCCTAAGGGAGATGTTGATCCTTGAAGTGACGATTTAGCGCCTAAGGATTTGAGAAGACCACAATTGGCGCCCACAAGTGAGATGTTTTCATGAAATACCCTTTAAAGGGTCAGATTGAGTTTAAGCGCTATTTCACATCTACATACCCCTCAAATCAGCGCCTGAGTAGAAAGGGAGTAAGTGTTTTTAGAGTTAGGCGCACTTGGAAAGAATCATTATCAGATTGGGCGCCTTGAAGAGGTTATTGTTTATGCCTTGAGGAATTGATATTCATTGTGGAAAGAACAAACTTAAGGGTAAAATCACCTAAGGCGCATTTGAAGTGGATGTTCTCACCTTGAATTTGCGCTTAGGAAGAAATGAATTCCAAGTTATGTCCAATGTAGCGCCTTGAGTTTTAAGTTTAAAAAATGGTTAAAGCATCATCAAATGCAGTTAAGGCGCATCTTATTGTTGATATGAGTGTATATGGGTGTCTAGGAAGGAGGTAGAAAGAACATCTTTTGAGCGCCTAAACGTGAGAAGAAGCTTCTATGAAGCGCAAGCATGAATACAAAATCATTTGAGAGGTCAAGAACTTAAAACTTCACTTAAACCTCCACTTAGAGCGCCCTTCATATGGCGTGTTGGCTTTTGGCGCCCAAGAGTTTTAAATTTAAAAAAAAAAAATTGCAAACATTAAATACTAGGCCGACCTCCTTCCCCCCTAGCCGCTAGCATTAAATGCAAAAGCATTTGCTATATAAAGTGGGCGCTGCCTTCTCAGTTAATCATAATTCATATTGCATATTGAAGGCAGCGAAACTACAAGGGAGCAGCGAATTTCTTCCAGGAGCAACAAATTTCTACAAGGGGCAGCAAATTTCTTCATAAAGGATAGTGAATTCTTTAAGAGAGAAGTCAAATTTTAAGGAGAGGAGTTGATTTTTTTTAGGCAGACCTGTATTTTAGAGGGCTGATCTAACATTTTTTTCTGATTTCTGCCATTGTTATCTACTGATTTTCATCATTAAATCCAGAAATCTGCTCTTTCCTTAGGACAGAAATTTGATACAAGGTATGTTTTAATCAGCTCTACTTCATAAAATTACCTTTTATGTATTTAATTGTGCATAATTTCATGATTTTATCATCTAAAATCAGGTGTATGAGGATAAAAATCTATTATTTCAAATCATTTATTCAAGTCCTGTCTTGTAGGTAAATGGGCATGACTGCTAAGAAGAGACAAGTCCTGATCAAGATGGATGCTAAGTCCACCATACCTGAGTCTAAGATTGAGATGCAGTGGAAGAACGTGGGAGACACCAACATGGGACACGTCAACCTGGAGGAAGTAAAAGACTTCTTGCTCGCCATCACAAGAAACGAAGACATCAAAGCCATAGCGAAAAGTGGAATTGTACAAGCAGCCTGCTTCCCACCTGCCTTGCCAAGCACTAAGTTAGTGTTGGAGTGTGTTCAGCACTATGATAAAGAGAAGAGACAGATTATAGCCAAAGACCGGACTATCCTCGCCTATCTCCATAGAGAAGCTATTCAGGAGATCTTCAACATTCCAAAAGGGAAGGAGTGTTCATTTGTCCTACAACTGCTCAAAGTACTTTCGAAGGCAACTCCAAGCTTTACATGCAAGAAATAAGGAAGAAATGGATGACTGATTCATCGATGAAGATATACAACTCTGAGGATTCAAAGTATCATAAGGCTGACTTCAAGCAAGAGATAAGTTATCTGATCATGTTCTTGAATCGAGTAACAGGTAGGCCTCAATCATCTACTTTCAAGGATGGATGTATACTTACTTTGATCATGTGTTTACAAAGAACAAGATGGTTGACTGGGCTGGCCTTATAAGCCACTGCCTTAATGAACAGTTTGAGAATTTTGATGAAACGAAGTCTTTCTTCATGACTTCATACCTTGTTTATATCTTGGCGAGAAATGTAGTCTACAAAGGATTAACAGCTAAAGGACAAGTAGGTACAAAGCCTGGACAGATTCTCTCACATCAGTGTTATCCTCAACTCCACTTGAAGAACATCAATCACTATAAGAGGTTTAATGATGCTTTTGCCATGTTCATAGTGAGAAAGTTAAGAGGTGAACCGCATAGAAGATTAACAGGTGCTGCTAGGAACTTCGTCAAGCAGTATGGAAGGTATTATATCCAGTATGACAAGTTCACATATATCAGAATTCAGGGTTTTACATCCTTTCCCTATAGACTGCCCAGGTATCCTTCAAACAGGATGGTGTTGCTAGAAGTTTCAAGATAGGTTAGAGTTTCATAAGATGCAGAAAGCTAGAAAGAAAGCTGGAGTTCAGTTTACTCTCCAACTTGGTAGATATTACTCTTGTCCATCACTTCAGGCAGCTGAGCATTCAGAAATTGAGCTTCAGGCTTATCATTTGCATCCGCATGATTCAAGGAGAGAAAACTTTGATCCACATAGAGCCATCAAGCAGTCATATTCTTCTTACAAGCATATTGAACAACTGGAAGATCATTGGGCTGATGTTATAGATGATGATGATATCAGAATGCAAAAATGTTCAAGGTTGAGGTGGGATTTAGTAAGAGCTACAAAGGTACTAAGGATTCCTGATCAATTAGAAGGTGAAAGAGCTCTTCTGGGTGATGAATACAATAAAATCCGAAATTTGCCTTATGATGTCAACTGGGCTGATAGAGAAAGGGTTGATGATGAAGGGTTGATAAAACCTATCATTGCTATCACTGAAGAGCAAATCAAGGAGCAAGTACAAGCATTGCTTGATGAGGGAAAGAAACTCACCTATACTAAAATGGGAGAAGTTGATCATCAAGAACAGCATAGTGCACCTGGTAGAAGTTCACATAGCAAGGACAATGAAAGAGATTCAGGTCAGGTAAAGAAAAGAAAACAGCTTGAAACAGCACAAGGAGAATCCAGTAAGAAGAAAAGGATAAGTATTGAAACTGCTTCTTCTAGACAGCCAGGTGATACTCCACTGAATCAAGATATAGTGGCACCTGCTGAGAATGTGGTTCCAGAAGCTCCAATTGAAGAAATGCCTTCGAGTCCACATGATACTGAGATCATTGATGAAGCTAGTTCCGAAGATAAGAATGAAGGTGAAGAGGAGTCATTGCCTGTACAAGGAAGGCAATTACAATAGCAACAAGATCTTTCATCACTGCCAGAGTGGCTACAAGAAAGAATCAGAGAGAATTATGAAGTTGAGAGGTGTCCTCCTCTTTCAGTTGATGAGTTACTTCTAGATATGTCAAAAGAAAAACCAAAGAAGAAGGCCACTATCCTTTCAAAGATTACTAAAGATGAAACAGGTGTAAGGAAGGTTCATGTAGCAGTTCCAAGGCTTGAGAAGAATATAGAAGATGTAACACCTGATGATTACAACATCAATACAATTAATTTGGGTCCCTTAACTGGAATGCAAGTAGAAGAAGAGCTTCAGGATTCAATTGGTAATGTTCGAGCTATTATAAGACAAGAGACTGAAGGAAGAATCAAAGCTGAGCAAAGGTGCCAAGTTTTGGAGCAGTATATTCAGCATTTAGTTCATCCTATTCATCAACAGGAAAGAGTTGCTACCCCTCCATCTCTTCTTCCTCCTGCAACAGTTGAACACCTAGGGAGTTGAAGTCTTCGTCTCACAAAATGAGGGATTGGATGAAAAGATCGAAGGAGGCTACATATAAACATCTGGAGGATATCATGCAAGTGTGTGATAAGATTACTGATCTTAAAGAAAGGGTACTTGCATTGATGACAGTTTGTGCTGAATTCAAAAACATCCAGGAACAATATCTGCCACACATGAAGAGCTTGATGGAAACATCAGTTGATGAGTTGATACATGCTGAAGTAATCGAGGAAGGTAGAGTATATGACTTCTCTTCCTGGTATTATGGCTTTCGCATCAAAAGACAATTGCTGGATAAGATAGAAACAGATATGTCAAGAGTTAGAAGTGTACTTCAAAGGATTCAGGATGGGATACATGCCTCTTTGATGAAGATTTGTAACCCATTTGGGGAGATGACTCTTGATAACATGAAAGAACAAGTTCAAGCTTTCTATTTTCAAGAAGATGATGTTACTGATGAAAGGCTTGATAGTATTTTTTCACTTGCTGTCCACCTTGGCGCCAACAAAGCAAGGATGACTGACTGGGAGAAGACACTTGCCCTTTATTCAGATGATGTACTTGAAGTTGAAGGAACCATTCAGAATGCGCCAAGTGTACCTTTGGATGATGTCAAGCAGATAGTGTCTAAGTTCATTGAATGTCAAGCTTCTAGTGATGGATATTCACATGGAGATTCCTCAGAGGTTAATGACATGTCATTCTTATCTTCTTGGAAAGCGTGCCTTTGTTCCCTCTTTCATAGCTTCCTTCATTTAATAAAGTTAGCCTCTTTCATTTAATAAATAAGAGTTTGTTATAACTACTTGTGATGTGGCATGATCTGGTCCGCGGGCTTGGCCGATCGATCTTGACCCTTCATTCATCTTGAGGTCTATAAAAGGGCTCTTGTTGCTCTCATTTGTAAGGTTGAAAACTCTGGAATTGTTGCAAAGGCTCTCTGAAATAATATAAGATTCATTGCTTTGGTGACTCTATATATGTTTCGAAGTGTTGCATGGTTTGGATTTTCAAGCGAATATTAAGTTAGATTAAGTTTTCTTTAAGTTTATGTTAGTTGGTGGAAGGTTTCTTTATTGTTTTGTGGTGAAATCTCTATAAGTTCACACCATTTGTAGTTTGTGGCTTGCAAATTGCAGTGCATAGTTAGTCTGAACAACATTGAACTTCAATTTGATCTTTATGTTTGTTGAATCTTTCATGAGCATAAGTGATTTAAACATCTTGGAAAACCCTAGAAGATTGCATCAATCTTGTGTACTTGTCTAAACTTGGCGAAGCAAGATCTGGTTTGATTTCACCTGACCAGTAATTATCCTTACATCTAGGATTAGATTAGTGTTTCTAAACCCTTCGTCTTTTGTTCTTTTTATCCATTCAGTTAGAATTAAAATCAAGAACATCATTGCTAAATCGTACATCATAAGTTGTAGTTCTTAGATCCTCCAGTGTTTGCCTTCCTAATCATTGAATCAACAGCTTGTTTGAACAATTGCATAAGTCCCTTGTGTTTACCAGCAAAATCATACTTAGTCACTGAGCTATCTCTTACAAAATCATCAGAAAGAAACCTTGGAGTTATCTTGTTTGATCACTTCGTTCAGCATTCGAGAGGCTTTGCTCAAGAGGGAGTCAGATACTTTGTATTTCACTCTAATTGTTGACTTGTCCAAAAACAAACATCAACAGAACCAAGCTCTGATGGTTCAGAATAATCCAGCAGTGCAGCCTAATGTGCCTGTAGAACCTCCTGTTCAGCAACAAGAAGAGTAGGTACATGAGACAACATTCCTGAACTGGCAAGGAGAAGAGTTCTGTGGGATGAACCAGCTGGGTTCTTCAGTTGCAGACAATACACGCAGTAAGAAAAGGGCTATTGATGAAGGACAGCAAGCTGGTAGGGTTCAAGCTCATGGACATCAAATGCCAAACGTGGGTCAAGGTGTTTCTAACCCCTCAAAGGCTGAAAAAATTCAAGGGTCATCAAAAGAGCAGCCTTTGATAGGCAAAGAGCAGCTTAATCCACTAGTTCAGCCAACTTGTGCTCAAGGCGACGTGGCTGCCCCAAAAGCCAAGCTAAATCAGGTACATCTGCTTTCAATATCCTTGAGCATATGAAAAAAGTAAATGTACCCATGTCTATGTGGGATTCCCTGAGTATCCCTGGCCAAAAAGACTTGCTTCAATCAGCCTTGTCAAATTTAAAATTGTCTCAAGAGTCTGATTTAGGTAAGTCCAAAGCTGTTTTGACAAGTAACATTGAAAAAAATGCAGAACAACAAGCCTCAGAGGTCAAACCCCCACCATTTTACGTATCTTTGATCATAGGGGATCATTTAGTTCATAACTGCATGATTGACTCAGGTGCTAGCAGTTCTGTCATGCCCAAACAGAGTGTTGACGGGTTAGGCATTGAATATGAGCCATTAGAAAAGGGAGTTATTCCGCTGGATGGAACTGATGTTAATACAGTAGGTGTCATTAAAGGACTAAGTTTAACTCTGCATGCTTGTCCAAATTTCTCCATCCCGTGGGACATATATGTCATTGAGTTACCTCCTTATTTTGCCATTTGCTTGTCAAGGGATTTTACGACAAAGATAGGAGGTTACCTGTCCTCGGACTGGTCTCATATGTTTTTCAGAACCAGATACGGCACTAAGGTGACTATCAAGTCAGAACCCATTGCCAAAGACCATATTGAGCCTTACACTACACGCCCCATCAATGCCAACTTGGTTGCAAGTGAGTTAGAAATACAACAACCCGCTATCCAAGAAGGCAGTACAATGATTGTAGGCATACCAGAGATCCTTCTTGATGAATGGGCAGATCAAACTCAAGTGGTTGATCCGTTTGAACACCTAGATGAAATTGGTTTGGGCGTATATATGATGCGCGAGTCTAATCTATTTCTGCCTAACATTAAAAAACAACAGAATGAGCAGCAAGAAAATGAGGTCTGGGAGTTGTTTTTTGACGGTTCAAGGAGTAGAATGGGTGTCGGCGGTGGATGTATGCTTGTTTCCCCAAAGGCTGAAAAGTACTATTCAGCTTTCAGATTCTATTTCAGCTGCACTAACAACGTGGCTGAATATGAAGCTCTAATTCAAGGCTTAGAATGGGCAAGACAAAGAGGTATTGGCTGTCTAAAAGTCTATGGGGATAGCGAACTGGTTGTAAACCAAGTGAGAAAACTCAATGTTACAAAAAATGATTTGCTAAAGTCTTACAGGCATAGAGTATGGGACCTCTTGGAAGGTTTTGATGCATTCAATTTGATCTCCATACCCAAAAATCAGAATAAACACGCTGATAGGCTGGCTACTGTAGGGGCAGAATTTGACATTCCCAAGGAAATCAGTAGTGGAAAGACAAATCAGCATATTAAGATTGTTGCCAGGCCTGCTATGCCAGATAATAACATACATTGGCAAGTGTTTGATAGTGATCAGCAGATTATAAATTTCTTGAGAGAGGAAGCTGAATTCTCTCATGCCAACCAAGGGAAGCTACATCACCAATATGGTGAACAAATCGTTCAGCTGAAAAATAACAAGATGCCAAAGGGTTTGGTCACCTTAGAGTCCATCTTTAACACTGATGATGAAGCTGCAAAGCCTAGGTCCAGCCTACAAGTGCAACAGGATCACTATGAAGAACTTGAGATCTTTAAGGGTAAGCTCCTTAAACTGGGCAAGGTATGTACAGCGAAGGAAAGACGTGCATTTATTCAACTATTTCAAGAATTTAGTGACATCTTTGCATGGGAATATGGTGACTTAAAAGGGTTTGATCCCCAGCTTGCTCAACATACTATTGAGCTGGAACCTGATGCCAAACCTGTTAGGCAAAAACAGAGGCCTTTGAATCCTAAATTAGAGCCTCTCATGAAGATGGAACTGAATAAGCTGATTGAGAGTTCCATAATATTTCCTATCAAGCACACCTCATGGGTTTCCAACCTTGTGCCGGTTAGGAAGAAAAACGGAGAGATTATGTTGTGCATGGACTTCCGTGACTTGAATAAGGCTTCTTTGAAAGACTGTCATCCTTTGCCTTACATGGAGCAGATACTCCAGGTAGTGTCAGGATCAGAAAGGTTCTCCTTGCTAGATGGTTATTCTGGTTACAATCAGATTTTAGTAAGAGAGGACCAGTACAAAACAACCTTCACCACAAAATGGGGGACTATGGCTTACAAGAAGATGCCTTTTGGTTTGTCCAATGCTGGAGCAATCTTTCAAAAGGTTATGGATATGGCCTTTCAGGGGCTGATGTACAAGATCGTCCTCGTCTACCTTAACGACATTACAGTTTTCTTTAAATAAGCCAAAGATCATCTAAATCACCTAAGGCAGATTTTTAAGAGGTGTAGGGAGTTTGGGATATCTCTTAATCCCAAAAAGTGTGTGTTTGCTGTCCATGAGGGCAGATTGCTTGGTTACGTGGTGTCAAAGCAAGGCATCACCATTGATCCTGAGAGAATAAGTGCAATTTTGGCTCTGCCCTTACCAGCACACAAGAAGGGCCTACAGAGTTTCATTGGTAGGATCAACTTCGTCAGGAGGTTTATCCCTGACATTGCTGATCTTTTAAATCCACTAACTGCTATGTTAAAAAAGAACATGTCTTTCAGCTGGACCAAAGAAGGAAAATGAAGTTTTGAGCTTATTAAAGAGGCTTTGGCTGCTGCACCTACACTTCTAAATCCAGTTTTTTCTAAGGACTTCACCTTGTATGCATATGGTAATGTTGATTCTATTTCCACTATATTGGTACAGAAAAATGAGCTAGAAGTGGAGCAGCCTTTAGCTTTCTTCAGTCAAGCGTTGAAAGATTATGAGCTGAGGTATACTTTTGTTGAGAAACATGTACTGGCTGTTATAAGGAGTTTGAAAAAGTTTAAGCACATGTCAAATAACAAGATTAATCTGATGGTTGCTCATCCAAGTGTAAAGGAATTTCTGTTAAGTAAAGATCTCAGTGATAAGAAGGCTGGTTGGGTGACTAAGGTCATGGAGTATGATGTGGACATTAAAGTTACCAAGCTGGTCAGAGGAAAAGGACTGTGCGAACAGCTTGTTGATGGTGTTATTAGCAAAGAAGGACGCGATCATGAGGCTGTTCTGTCAATGCAAGACCAAGAACAAACAGCTATTTCAGATCCTATTGCTGATTGGTTGCAAGAAATGGTTCATTTTTTGTAGACCAGTGAGTGTCCTCATGGCTTGGATGGAGCCAAACGAAAGTATTTCAAATTACAGTCCATACCTTATGCGCTCATTAATGACTTGCTTTTTAGGAAGGATTTTAATGGCGTATTGTTGAGATGCATTGGACCTAATCAAGTTGATAAAGTGTTACGTGAATTTCATGAGGGGTCAGTTGGAGGCCATTTTTCACCTAGAGCGACAGCTCTTAAGGTAATGAAAGGTTGCTATTATTGGCCCAGTTTGTTTAAAGATGCACACTTGTGGGTCAGAAAATGCAAAGAATGTGCTCTATTCGCCGGAAAAGAGAAGTTAGCGGCCTTACCTTTGCAGCCAGTTCAAGTGGAGCAGCCCTTTATGAGGTGGGGATTAGATTTTATTGGGATTATAAACCCTTCATCCAGTGCTGGCCATAGGTGGGTTCTAACAGCCACTGATTATTTCACTAAGTGGATTGAAACAGTCGCACTTAAGGAAGCTAATGAGTCTGCTATTCTGAATTTTTATGAAGAACTAGTTATCAGATTTGGAGTGCCTGAGTCCATTATTTCAGATAATGCACTTGCTTTTGTTGGTTCTAGAATTTCTGAGTGGACTGTAAAGAACGGCATTTATCTCAATACATCCTCTAATTACTATCCCCAAGGCAACGGCCAGGCAGAATCCACCAATAAAAACCTAATCAGAATCATCAAGAAGACCATGGAGGGAAATCAGAGATCCTGGCACACACAGTTAAAGTCAACACTTTGGGTTGATAGAATCACTACAAAACGATCAACAGGTCATTCACCTTTCATGTTAGTGTACGGCAACGAAGCAAGGCTTCTTATCACACTTGAGTTACCAGCACTTGATTTGGTAAATCAACTGGACATGCTAGAAGAAGGCCCTATGACAGTAAGGCTAGCTCAACTGGTTGAGCTTGAAGAAATCAGAAATGATGCCATGAGAAACATAGAGCATCATCAAGCCCAAATAAAAAGGTCGTTTGACAAGAGGGCATCTCCAAGGACATTCAAGGAGGGTGATATAGTGTTGAAATGGGATGTGTTGAAAAACAAGCCTAGGAAGCACTCCAAGTTTGATAGCATGTGGAGTGGCCCATTTATCATTACTGAATGCAAGGAACACAATGCATTTCAGTTATCAAGCATGGATGGAAAAAATTTGCCTATCCCAGTTAATGGGATACACTTGAAGAGGTGTTTTTGAGGTATGAATTCCCTTGTAAATAAATTGGTTGGGTTTCTTGCTTTCAATAAGTGTTGCTGCTCATTAGTTTAGTTTCCTTTTGTTTTCTCTAAGTGTTGTCTAGCACAGTCAGATGGTTGCTTTCAGCATTTTGTTTTGGTTTTGGCCTTCCAAGTGTTCTTCATTGCTGTTATACTAAGTTCCTAAGGCCAAGTTTGTTTGTCAAAATTATTTTTTGAGTCTCTATATGACTCCATGCCCAATGGATATTTAAGGCCACTGATCATTTGTTTAGCAGACAAACATCCCATAGAGGTCGCCAAATTGTTGACCTATTTTCCTCTGTCCAGAGTTAAATAGTTCACCTTGTATATTCCTTAAAAAATCCTTTACAAAATGACCCTACAAAGCTAAATCTTTCAAGTACTCGTGTTGTGCCTTGCAAAAAATCCCAAAAATCTTGCCTGAGGATCTTTGCTGAAAACCCAGAAAAACCCAGAAACCCTTTGCCTTCAAGTGCTTTCCATCATAGATAAATCTCAATTTCATTCTTAGTATTTATATATGCATGTTTGAATGTATGATCGCATGTACATTTGCCTTTGTATGTTCACATATGCAAAGGAAATGTACATCGGAGAGATACAAGGCACCATATACAAAGGGCATATGCAAGGGGTGGAGCACAGGTTTGAATGTATGTTCGCTTTGTATGTTCAAAACATACAATCGCACATACAAAAGAAAATATACAAAGGGGCACATACAAGGCAGAATGTATATCGGGCACATACAAGGCTGACATACAAGGGTCACATGCAAGGAAAAGGATACAAAGATACATCGGCGACATACAAGTTAGAGCTACAAAGTCAAAAGTACATCGGCAGGATGCAACAGTGGCTTGTATATGCGATTGTATCTTTGTATATACATATCGCACATACAAAGGAAAACATTCATAGCCGATATGCAAAAGATCAAATACAATGGCCGATGCATATACAAGGCGATATACAAAGGAAAATGTGCATCGGGTTTCCATTGTATATGCAAAGAAAAGATGAATGTATATGTGATTGTATGATTGCATATACAATCCAACATACAAAGGCAAATACAATTGGTGGGGTCCACCAAAGGCACAAGCGATGGTATGTTTCTTTGTTTGTATGTTCGCTTGTATGTTTCCACATACAAAGGCAAGATACATCGGTAACATACAAGAGACAGATACAAGGATAGTATGCAAAGGTGACATACAAAGGCACTTGTATCTCATATACAAGTCGCGGATACTAAAGGAGAACATACAAGGTGAGGCCCAATCGTTGTATGTATATCGCTATTGTATATTCACATATACAATGCGATATACAAGGGAAAAGATGCAAAGCACACATGCAAGGGTTTCAAATACAAGATACATCGAAAGGATGCGGGAGGGCCTTACAAAAATCTTTGTATGTATATCGAGATTGTATATTCGCATATACAATGCGATAAACAGAGGAACATGCAAGTCAACATGCAAGCGAGATACAAATGGTGGACTAAAGGCAGGCCATTGTATGAATTTTGATTGTATATTCGCATTGTATGTGTACGATGTACAAAGGCAATATACAAGGTGGAAACATGCAATCAGGACGCGACCCGGAGATCAAATTCAGCGGATAGTCGTTTGAGTTCCGCGCATTGTATGTATTTCAGATTGTATATTTGCATATGCAATCCGATATGCAAGGGGTCACGCAGAAAGTTCATCGGCCAAACCTCATGCATCGGTGGCTCGTTTCACAGTCTTTCCGATGGCCGATGGAGGATGTATTTCTCAGCGATCGGCCCAACGATCGGCTCAACAACCAATCAGACATTGCCACGTGTCAGGGCAAATCCAGTAGTCTTTCAGGCCACGGATGCAAAGCGATATATACACACAGTTGACTACGACTTTGACTGCCCGTATCTCCTCCATTTTAGCGAATTTCCACATGTTGCAAAAGGCAAAAGTGCATGTTTTTGCCTCCTCTTTCATTTGGCGGGCTTTTGGGGGTTTTCTTCCACTTTCAAGAAATCGGATCTGGCTTTGCACGTTGAATCGACTAGACGTCTCAACGACCACAGTGACACATACAGACTTAGTTTTTTGATGCATTCATTGCTGCAAATCGATGATTCAGCAGCCTACATTGAAGACTCAAAAATATCTTCTATCTGCCCAGTTCCAGATATTTGACGCCATTACTTCTTGTAGTTGGACGTCCCTTCTTGGGAAGATATTTTTGGACAGAGCGATAGTCTTTGAATTGTATTGTAACTGACTTAGGTCTTTTTTGTAAATGCTATATATAGTTCATAGGGAAATGTAAAAAAGGTTGGACATTGGGAGTTTTATGCAATATATGCTTCTGTTTCCAAATAGAGCTTTCCTCGACTGTAATCTTGCCTTTTGATTAAATACATGCTGGTTATTTTATCTTCTCATGCTATTTTGGCCCTATGTGTTCTAAGAATGATCTGCTTGTGAATGTGTAATTCCTTCTAATCATTTCTTGCTCCGCGCCTCTGTCAATATCAGCTTGATTTGTGTATGTTGATTGGTTGTATCTAGTCATTCTGTGTATTTTTCTCAATTCTGTGAAGGTTTCTTTGACTCAATTTGGTGCATCACCTTAGATAATAGATTTCGTTTTATGCAATCCTTCTTTCCCTTTTCCTCATCAGATTCAGTATTTTTAGGTGATACCAGATAGGAAGCTGGCCTTCTCCGGAGGTTCTTTTCAATATAGGTAACCCACAGACCTGGAAAGATCCCATGTTTCTCCAAATTGCTTAAGTTTTACAACTTAGCAAGGGTGCAAATCTGAGAGACAACAGAACAAGATCAAGATGATTGCTAAAAATTAAAAAGTTTTCAACTAATGTCTATCCAAAAAAATATACAAAGGATGGCATGATTGAACAGTCAAAACAACAAAAATGAACAACCTAGCAACCAAAGGATGTGAATTGATTGTGTATGTTCTATTTAAAGCTCATAGAAAAGTTAAATAATAGTCAAAGAAATTCCATACAAGTCAATGTGTTCAAAATTAAAAAATGAATATTTTAGTCCAATCATGAATGCAACTAACCAGAGATCAGAAGATTTACCAAAGGGAGGGTAACAGTGTTGCCAAATGCACAAGCTGCGATAACAAGGGCATCATTCTTGGCCAACTTAATGTCTTCTGCAGTAAGATCTTTTATACTTGAGGAGCCATTTGAAGCATTTACCCGCTTTAGATAGGTATCCTTTTTAATGAACCTTATTGCTGCCTTACCCAACATTGCTCCTACAAATATCTGTTTTCTTCAACAAAAAATAATAAAATGACAGCACACAATTTTATAGATACCAAAAATCTTCTAATTTTTTTTATGAAAAAAATTAATAATATCAACATCAAAGACAAGGCAAATCTTTTGTTCATTAAATATTCACAAAGGACTTACTTGAATTATACCGATAAATGGAATTATAAGAATATTTCCTTGCTGTTGAAATGCAAGTGTTCTGGAGACCTACATGAAAGAAAGCAATCATACCAAATTTTAATATATACCAGCTTAAAAAGTTGGAGCAAACTAAATATCTCAAAGATTTGCAGCAATTATTAAGGTCTATATGGTAGATAATGAAAATGTCACATTGAGTTTGACAACTTTACCTTTGACATAAGGAAGCAAGGTATTATTAAGTGAAAAGACACCTGCAAAAAGTCAAAACATTTATTTCAAGATGCAAGAACCAGAAAATTTTACTCTATAGCAATATCGGTGTGAATGAATAATGCTGAGTACGAAATATTGAGACAGAAAGTACTGTAGTTGGGTGGCTGGTTCAGCTCTTATAAAAACGAAATCTTGTGGAATGATTCCTTTGTTAAAAAGCATTATATGGTGTAGCCCTACCCCAAGGGTATTTTTCATTGGGATGTTGAATATTAGGGTACACTGGAGTTATACCTACCATACTTTCTTGCCTTGTGCATTTCATCAGATTTCAGCAGACAAATTTTTAAAAAACATATAAAAAACTCATTTCTTTCATTTCAACATCTTTATCCTCTCTGCTGAGCATGTGCTAGCTTTTATTTTATTGATTTAGGGTATTTGGGATCAAGGAGAACGACTTACATTTGTCTGAGTGACTTTTAGCCATGTATCACATTTTAGCTTTCTTTGCAAATTCAAAGCAAATTTATGACTCTACAAAGAGAACAGCTATATATTATGCTGCAACAAAATCCATCTATAAGTGTTTTAGAGAATTTAACGAGGGAAGTATGGATATTATGATTGAAAATTATTTTTAAAGTTGAATAAAGTGTGGTATCTTGCATTTATTGTGTATATTTGGACCGAGACCTGAATTTTGAGCTCTCTAATTGCATACAGAGCAAAGTAAGGGCTGCTACCAAAGTTTTTAACCAATTTGGAAAACGACTTGCACCAGAAGGATTTTCTATTCAGTTTTTACTTTATTAAGGCTTTTCTCACTTTGCCCCAATTTTTAACTCATTTGCCCAAAAACTTGACAGATAATGTAAAAAACCCTGTCTATATTTGGCTTCACAGTCCTTAATTTTCTGAATTTTTAGTGTATTGACATTTCATCAAACACTTTGCGGAACACTTACAAAATCTGAATTTCTAAATGTAAATGATATAGAGCAGTTTGCATAGATATTTAATCAACAGAAACATTCATTTTTGTTGTCCAACTTCATTGGTAAGAGATGGGCATTATAACAAACAATTTTCATGATGAAATAGATTGATTCAAATTAAAGATTTGAATGTCTATATTGCTGTTATTGCTCAGAATATTCAGTAAATCAGATTACAACCAAATGGAATGATAACATAACAAAGTATGACCAGCATGCAGTTAGAATGAATAGCAAGAATGCTAAACTCCCAGTTGGCATCACCTTAGAAACCCTTCACTATAGGCGACTCCCTCAATGTTCTTCTACGCACCACAGTGAACACTTTATACGTTCCCAAAGACTGCATTTAAGTTTGTAGGAAGCTGCGACCCATTTTCTTTGGGCCCCACATCTCATACACAAGGAAGATACTCCTAATACAAGCATGCAATTACTCCAAGAAAACCCCGTGACCTCCTTTTATATCATGCACTCCTCATACATCTGTTGCGGCTTGTCATAAGGAGGTTGTGTCCTCATTCATAAGTCCTCACGTCTCATCAAAAGGAGCCGCCTTTGCATAAAGGCTGCTGTTCTTTTTAGAAGTCTCCAAACTCTTAAAACATGTGTTGGGGTTAGGGCAAATACTCTCCACATACATATATTCCAGCCATGAATACCTTCAACTAAATCTCAACAAATCACAAATTTATATTTGCTTACAAATCTTAATAAATTTAAAAAAATGAAACTTTTCAGTTAAAACACAAAATCTCCATCGTTATGCACCTACGTGAAACCTATGCGATTCCACCTGTAAACCAACTAGTGAGGATCTTCCACCACAGAAACTAATTTCTCTTAGAGTTTTCATCCTAGGGTTTGCTCAAGCAAGAGCTCTCTCCAAATTCACCAAGAAAATATATTCAGCATAAAAAACCAAAGGAGCTTAGGAGCTCTCTTTTATATTTTCCCATAGAACATTTCCGAAGGAGTAATTTAAAATTACTTTTTAATATGTCACTTAAGCTCAAATAAAATGACTAATATTTCATGTTAGATCCCTTCCAAAGTCACTTTATCAATTGAATATTTAAATAAATATAAGTTGCCCATAAAGTGAAGAATTAAGACAACTTTATTTATTTAATTAATATTATTCCCTTGTCCAACTCTGTCATGTCCCCATTTCCAGAGTGATCCACATCGAACAATGGTTTAGCCTACTCATCATTCCCAGAGGCTAATACCAATCTTGAGGGAATGAACTTGGTTTTTGGCTAACATATTGTTTTAGTTTTGCAGGATTAAGTCAAAGACCATTCCAGTTGTCTGTATTGATTCTGGCTAAATTGGCTAAGTCTGGAAGCCAAAATTGACTAAGGCATGACTCTTGGAGTCAGGGCGCACCTTCTTGCCCATTCAATGTCAAATGTGCGCCTAGGATTGGACAAGCCAGAATGAAGATCTTGATGACTCTGTTTGATGAAGTGAGCTCCTAGCAAGTTGTCAAGGTCAGATAAGTGATTTGAAGTTTTAGGTGCACTTGGGCGATCAAGTCACCTTGAAATTGCGCCTAGATTTAGATAGGCGCACTTTGTTATCTTCAGTCACCCCAAATGCGCCCAGGTAAAGAGAGGAAGGATTTCAACTACTAGACTTCAATTGATGCCATTGGGTCAACTTTGGAACTCAAACATTATGAAATAAAGTCTAGGAAGCTAGGTGCTACCTCTTGCCAATCAACCTCTCAGATGCGCCTAGATTGAGAGGACACTTAACGAGCGCCTAAGTATGATTTGATTTTGTGTTGAAAGATTGATGATGCATTGGTGCAAGATGATCATCATTTGAAGAAATCTAAGTTCCGGAAAGGGTTTGAAGGCTATCAATCACCTCACTAAGCTTAGGCGCACTTCATAAGCTTTGCTACCCATGAATTGCGCCTCATAAAGACAATGTGCATTTTGACCTTCAGGACTTTTCCAAGGAAGCACCTAAGTTCATTGGCATCTTTGGACCTTGTTTTGCACTTTGAAGGTAAAGGCGCACTTTGGAGGAATTTCTAACCCAAATTGGCACCTAGGTATAGTCATCTCTCCAGAGCATTACAATGTGTTTGGAAATGAAGGGGGACATTTCATAAGTTGGGGAATTGATCATTGAAGACCTTGGAGTGTTTGAACTACTCTAAGGAAGAAGGCGCATTTCCATGGAGTTGCATACTCTAGATAGCGCCTAGTTCCATCAAGGCGCAATTCCATGTTCTACCACCTTCACTTTGGCGCCTATCATCAAGAAGGGGCATTGGGCATCCCTTGAACAATTGTGAGCATTTGAAGTTCATTGAATCACCAAGGAATGTTGGGCACAATATGTCTCCTCAACAAGATTGAGTTTGCGCCTAGACAAGTTGGCGCCTATTCATGTTTTAACTTTCCTCTTGAAGCGCCTAACTTGGGAAAGGTTATCTTGATGTCGGACAAGTGTTTTGGTTTGTTTTGGAGGCTTCAAAGGACTTCATCTTGCTAGGCGCACTTCTTGGCAACTACAACCTTCAACTGGCGCCTAGATCATGAAGAAGAACACTTGCAAGTGTGGGCGCACTTTCGTTATGCTGGAGCATCAAACTGGCGCCTAGAAATTATAATGCATGAAGTAAGCACCTAGGATCCTATTGGTCAAATAGACGGTTTTGGGATCCGTGTCAAGTCATTGGATAAGGTTGCCTTGGTTCCTCTTTGTGCATTGAAAAACGTGCCTTCATTGCCTTTGAAGAGCACTATAAAAAGAGGAGAGCACTCCTCATTTGAGATCTTATCTTTTGGCGAATTTTCTCTCTGCAAAGCTTATGCTTGTAATCTTGAGGCCTGCAAGTTTCAAGTAGTTGGGGTGATGCTCCCTCAACAGTGATAAGGTGATGCTCCCTTGTCAAGTTATGAGGTGTTAGACATACAGTTGACATCATTGTGTTCAAGAGAAGTTGTTCATGTGTGAAGTTATTGTATACATCTAGGCTTCGAGGCCTTTCTTTGTAATCAATTGAATAAGATCGTATATTCATGGCATTGAGGGCATCATCTATTGTAATAAGACAATTGTATTGATTTGAATCAAGTGATAATACAAGTGCCCAACTTCAAGTTGATTCATGCAAGTTGTCATTGTTACCTTTCTTGAATGATGTTAAGTAGATTGAGCAATTGAAAAGTTAAGTGCAAGTAAATTTGTTTAAGTAGGAAAAATTTTTGTTAGTATAGTTGGGTTATCTTACAGTGGTATTAGAGCTTGGATCCTGCCAGCCTTTGGGTAATGCAAGAAGGTGATCAACAAAGTGATAGAACAAGAAGGTGCATAGCAAGGAATCAAAGAAGGCAGTATCAGTGGACTAATCCATATCCTCAACAGGATACTCTTTCAGGAGCAATTGAAGCTAGACAAGCTGCTATGGGTGAAAGAAGTAGAAGTCCACCTGTTGATGGTGATTGTGAAGCAAGGGAGATGTTTAGAAACATTGCCGCTGGACAACAACAAACAACTCAAATATTGCAACAAGTCCTACAATCCCTTCAAAACATGAATCAAGGTGAAGTAGCTGGACAAGGTCGTAGAGATGATGCTAGACAAGATCGGCATGATGATGATGAAGCTGCTAGTGCAACAGGAAGAAGGGTTCGTACTAGAACTCCAACAGTGGATAGGCCTTTAAGACCTACTTTCCTTCTAGAACACGTCAATGATGCTAGTGAAGAGTATGAAGAAGGAGAACAGAATAACTTTGAAGATGAAGTTGCACTCTTTGCAGATCTTTATGCCAGATTACCAGAACGTGTTCAAGCAATGATGACTTTCAATGAATATTGCAGACAAAAGAGGGAAGATAGGGATAGGCGTGGTAGAGCTAGAGGCTTTCGTCCTAGAAGGGATGATGATACAAAGGAGTATAAAGAAGCCTTGAATCGAGTTCCTATTCCTACCTTTGATGGAAGTGGTAAGGTCAGTGCTAGAGCTTGGGTGAACAAGCTGGATACATACTTTCTCTTAAGCCTTTGACAAAAAAGAAGGCGATTCACGTTGCTACAATGCACCTTGAAGGGTTGGCTTATGAATGGTGGCATTTGTCATGTCCCCGTTTCTGGCTTGACCATCAAGTAAAGAAAGGATTAGCCTATCTATCATTCCCGGAGGCTAATACCAATGATAAGGGAATGAAATTGGTTTTTGACTAACTCAATATTGTGTTTTTGCAAGAATAAGTCAAAAACTACTTCAAGGGAACTATGACAAGCCTAGAAAATTTGACTAAGTCTGAGAGTCATCTCATCAACTCCAGTGGTCACATTGTCAAGTGATGCTTTCATAATATTTAGGCGCATTTCTAGGTAATTCAGGCTCATTTTGGCGCCTAACTTTCAAGTCCACTTGTAGCACTCAGTAAGGGATTTAATTTGAGGCACTTCATGTGTTTAACCTCCTCCAACCCAGCGCCTAATATTGAGATGAGTGGAGTGGGTGTGAATGAGGCTTTCATGCTTGGGCGCCACTATCATGTTGAAACTCACCCAATGAGCGCCTTGGACATTGAAGGCAAGAACCAAAAAGGATGAAGTCATCTATCAACCAGTTGAGCATTCACCCAACATGTGTTTGGGGTCATTGAAAGGAACTTCTTCAAGTGAACTTCATTCTCAAGGAGATCAAGTAGAATTGTCAAGTAATGATGTCTTGATACCTAGGCGCATATTGGGTCAAGAATCTTCCATTTGAGCGCCTAGCATGGATGATTGATAGATTGAAGGCTTTGAAGCTAAGGAAAGTCACTTGGATGAATAATCAAAGTTGAAATGGGAAACTCCTAGCCTAGGCGCAAAACTCCTCAATTCTGGCATCTAGAAATCAAATCTATGTGAGGTGCACATTTTGATAAAATGCTTCCATTTTGGCGCCTAGGATGAGAACTCACTCAAATGGCTTATAACTTTGGAATTGATCAAGTTAGGTGAAGTTCAAGAAGATAGGTGCACTCTACTACCTATCTCACCCTTAAAGTGCGCCTAGACAAGTAAGGCGCTTATTCCATTTGCCTAAGACTCCATTAGCGCCCTAGGTTGATGATCATTCCAGACACTTGAAATGGCACCCAAGGATCTTTCAACTTGTATCAGGAAGAAGGGAAACATTCTCAGTGTTGTTCAATAATCCAAGTTATAAAGTTGACAAGAAATAGACCCAGATGATGAAGGCGCACTTCTTGGTCTCCATCACCCCAAAGGTGCGCCTAAGCAAGTTGGGTGTCAATCTCCCTCTTTCCAACCTCCAGATGGCGCCTAGAGTCTAAGAGGTCTTCACTAAGTAATGTTAAGTGTTTTGAGAGCATATGGAATCATCAAACTCCACTAGGCGCATATCCATGCCTCTGTCACCTCAAGGAAGCGCCTTGCTTAGAAAGGCGCCTATTCTAGTCCCCACTACCCCCAGTTGGCGCCTAGCTTAGAGAATCTTGCAACTGTAACATCATTTTGGCACCTGGAGTCTCTGATCTCCTATTGGTCCAAGTGGTAACATTGGGATCCGTTCCAGTTCATTAGATAAGATTGCCACCTCAGAGGGAGTCATCAAATGAAATATGCTATTGGAATATGCTCTTGGGAAACATGCCTTGGTTCCTCTTTATGCATTGAAAAATGTGCCTTCATTGCCTTGGAAGGCCTATAAAAGGAGGAGCTCTCTCATTCATTTGACATCTAATCTTTTGGCGAATTTCTCTCTGTGAAGCTTTATGCTTGTCTTGAGGCCTGCGAGTTTCAAGTAGTTGGGGTGATGCTCCCTCAACAGTGATAAGGTGATGCTCCCTTGTCAAGTTGTGAGGTGTTAACACAGTTGACATCATTGTGCTCATTAGAGTTGATCAATTGTGGAATCATTGTAAACATCAAGGCTTCAAGGCCTTTCTTATAATCAGTGAATAAGTTTGTATGTTCATTGCCATTGAAGGCATTATCCATTGTAATAAGACATTTGCAATAAGTTGAATCAAGTAATAATACAAGTGCCCAACTTCAAATTGATTCATGCAAGTTGCCTTTGTTATCTCTTCATATGTGATGTTAAGTAGTTTAAGTGATTGAAGAGTTAAGTGCAAGTTAATTTGTCTAACGAAAAAATTTAGTTAGTACTAGTTGGGTATCTTACAGCATCATGGCCTAGTCTCTCAACATCACGATAGGATAGATTCCTATGATGAGTTTGTAACCAAGTTGATTGAAAGGTTTGATAGAAAAGACACTGAAGTGTACTATCGCGAACTAGCCCAACTCAAGCAAGAAGGGTTGTGCAGTATGTAAATGAGTTTCAGAAGATAGCGGTGATGGTACCTGACATGACTGACCGAAGAATCACTATGTTGTTCATTGAGGGATTGAACAGTCAGATTAAGCCATTGGTAAAGGTACAAAGGCCAACAAACTTGGAAGAAGCAATTGACTTTGCTCTTGATCTTGACATTACTCCTGCCTATACATCTAAGAAGAAGTTTTACAAAGGAGTTAAACTCAAAGAAGATAGTCATTTCCACCAAAGAAGTTTCAAGACATGACAGCTATTGAAAGAGATGAGCTCAAGAGAAAGAAGCTTTGTTTCTCATGCAAGCAACCTTGGGAACTAGGACATAGGTGCCTTGGCAAAGGTAAAGCTCATTTGATAGAAGTGTTATCAGGTGAAGAGAGTTAAGTAGAATCACAAAGCAAGGAAGAATCAATTCATGATGAAGAAGAAGGAACTGATCAAGTTAATCTTGATGTTGCTACGGGAGAAGTACAAGATAAAGTCACCATTGCAAGACTTTCAGGAGTGCCTAAGTATCATGCTTTTCGTATAAAAGGAGTCATCAAAGGACAAATAGTCACATGTCTAGTTGATAGTGGTGCTACTCATAACTTCATTGATGAAGGCTTAGCAGCTAAGCGAGGTCTGACAGTTGAAGACTTCAAAGGTTTCAAGATAGCAGTCGTAAGCGGATTCATTATGGATTGCACAAGGAGAGTGACCCAGCTGCAAATTCAAATGGATGATTATACTTTACAGGATGATTTCTATGTAGTTGGAATTGGGCATATTGATGTAGTGCTTGGAGTCCAATGGTTACATTCACTTGGAAGAATAGGTCAGGATTTTCAGAAGATGGAATTGGAATTCATGCATGACAGAAAAAAGATCAAGCTGAAATCATTATCTGATGGAAATCCCAAAGTTGTCACAGCCAAACGCATGGAAGCATTGATCATACATAATGATATTGAATGGGCAGCACAAGTGTGTATCAAGGAGAATCATCTTCACTCTAATGAAGAACCTTATCATGTGGATATTCAGAATATGATAGATAAGCATAGTAAGGTGTTTGGCAATATACTGTTGTCTCTCAGATTTGCACCCTTGCTGAGTTGTAAAACTTGGCAATCTGGAGAAACATGGGATCTTTCCAGGTCTGTGGGTCACCTGTGATGGAAAGAACCTCCGGAGAAGGTCGGCTTCCTAGCTGGTTATCACCTAGAATCTACTGGATTTGCAAAGGAAAAGGAAAAAGGAATGCTTTTGTAAATGAAAGTCAAAAACTGGAAAATGTGAAAATAAGGGTGATTCACCAAACTTGATATGGTTAATGAAACTCAGACTTGCATACACTTGGCCACAGACAACAGAAACTAAACCTGCACAACCTATTACTGTATGTTTGCAAAAACACTTCACACAGAGGCCTAAATGCATTAAAATCTTTAAAAGGAAGCTAACTTCACAGTTTAAAGGCCTTATAACACTTTAAGACACAGTTTGCAACCTGCATAAACACAGCTTCTGCAGAAAAGGGTATTGAAACATAAGATAAAGCCACAAGGAAACAAAAATACCTCACAAATGACCTAATCAAACACTTGATAACACCCAATACTGCAAAAATAAGAAGGCAAAATCTGACTATCAATGGTATCCAAGGTGTTCTCTGTATTTCATATGCCAAAAGAGTTACAAAAACATGCTCAAACTGATTAGGATTGCAGAAAAAATCACTAACTCCAGAATGTACATGGAAAAGAACTCCCTACAAAGAGTCAAATGAATGACTATATACTCTCCAAACAACTGCAATGAGATAAAGATGAGCCATCTCCATTTTCGTGTATCTCATAAATGTGCCCAAAATATCTGCCTAAAGTCTTCCAAAATGGGTTTCCAATGCAGAAATAGTCAAGGCATGCCATCAATAATCATAAAAGCACCTGAAAATGTCTTTAAATGCCTTTAAATGATCTTTAAGGCCACTGAAAATAAGTCAAATATGTGCAATAACTCTTCAACCTGTTTGTCAAACTCACCCTGCAGCATCATAAATGTCTGATATTTTTCACAATAAATGACATAAATATACATTATTTCTGCATTTATTTAACATTGACTAAGTGATTTATAATTACATCACTTAGTTAATGTTTTACATTCCAAAATTATTATAATTCCATGCAGAAAATAATGGCATTTAGGACACAAATATTTAATTTCCCGATTTTGCATGATTTAGGGACAAATTAAATATTGTGAAAGGACAACAAAGTAATCGACGAGACTTACTTTGCCATGTGTGATAAATCTACCTAATATTGCCTCTTTGCATTTTTATTACAAATGATAAAGTAATTATAATTTATTACTTTATCGTTTGTTTACAACATTTAATCTATTTCTAGATTATGCAAAAATCAAAATAAAACTCTTATGTAACCCCTAGGCAAAACACACAACTCGCACACTTGCATCGCATCACGTGTCACAAGGCCATATCAAAGCATCTCATCCCCCCTAGCCACTCATACATTCATACATATCTATCATCATGATGCGAGGTTCAATGCAATACATTGTCATATCCCGATGTTAAGGCATTGTTTAAATTAAAGATTTAAATGTCGTGATAAGACAGTAAAATCGCTTTCATGAAATACGACATTTAGTCAATAAAAATAATTACGTATATATTATTAATATAATATTTAATAAATGATATTAAATAATATTATATTAATAATATATTTATTTAGAAGAATATATTATAGAAGGGAAATATAAATATAATATATAATATATATAATAATAATATAAATATAAATATTATTATTATATTTAATATATATAAATAAATATTATTATATTATATAAAATACATATTAAATAACATATATAAAATATAAATTGAATTAAAAAGGGAAACAATAAAAGATATATGTAACTCTATAAAAGATATATAACCTATATGACTCTAAGGCTGCGATCCATAAAAGATATATATAACAGCAATTAAGAAAAGTCATTGATACATTAGGAAAAGACGGGGTACCTTTTATGAAAGGCTGCTTCCCTTTCAGCAAGCAGCCTATAATATTTAAAGAGGTATCATCACCTCAAAAGGGCATCGATCATCAAGATAGAAATTCATAAGGAATATTTAGTAATCTAAAATATATGCAGCCCACTTAGCCTGCAGCAAACAGAGGTATTAATAGTAATTGGTATTAGTTAAGTAAGATCTAATGATTACTAAATCATTTACTATGATTGTTTCTTTAAATATTCATATTAATAATCTAAAGTAGGTAGTAGTACTTATCTTTAATAAGCTTTGTAGTGTATAATCTTACATGATAAACTAATATGCTGACATGAATATATATATATAATTAAATATATTGAATAAATATATTATATGAATAATGGTATGAGTGCTATATGATAAATGGATGTGTTACAAGAGGGGAATGGCGATGGGGCATCCTCTTAAGTACACCACCCCTTGAGGGGGAATTAGTAAATTCCACTGGGGCCAAGGGGGTATAAAGGATACCGCTCTTGGGCTTAGGAGAGAGAGCTTTCGGGGCACCCTTTGTGACTTCATCTTCCTATCATAAACACTCAACTTTAAGGATCTAATCATAGAGAAAGTAAAGGGGATGGTAAGAAGAAAGGGGAACGGAACAACGGATGCCTCATAAGGTACACCACCTCATATGGATGGCATGCGCCACATAAGGCCAAGAGGGATGGTATATCTGCTCTTGGGCCTTAGGTAGAGGATTGGGGACACCCAATCAAAGCCATTCCCCTCACCTCTCTTATGATTGAGTTTCTTGGGTAACTAAATTTTATTTATTTAAATATATAAATTGAAATAAGAAGATATTATTGTAAATTTGCTCTAACATGTTTTGCAAGATATTCTAAATTTCTAGAGTGGAAGTTGAGAATTAAAACATCTTTGATATACAAGAAATTTGGGGACATTACATACATTTTAAGAATGACCCTTATGCCTCCCTATACACATCACCAAGTCTTACATGCATCATTTCATCCACCTTGTGGTTATACCAAGACATGCCTTCTAACACATAAGGAACTCGACCTATATGGGAAAAGGGTAACAAGGTTTTATGAAGAGGGACATCAAATACAAGGCATAAGACTTAAAGTCTTAGCCCACAAGGTCGAATAAATCACATATCATTTTTTCTTTTTTAAAGTTTGAACAAAGAATGCCAAAGGCACATCGACCTAGGGTTATGCGAACCCTAAAAACAAAAGGCACAAAAGAATGAAACAGAACATTTCATTGTTTGAAGCTTGCTGAGGAAACCTGCATGATTTCTGAGGCGATTTTGGGAGTTAGCAGGCCGATTTTCTGTGTAAACTGCAAAGTAAGTCACTCTCTAAGATTTGGAACCTTTGAAGTCGATTCTGGGCCGATTTTCTGCTTCTCTGGCCGTGATTTCTGACTGGTTATGATGCATTTTTTGCTTTTTTTGATGGCCGACTTCGTTCGAACTTGCTTTCACTATGTTTGAGGCCGTATGAAGGTCGCTTGAGGGAAAAAAAAAATGTGGTTTTACACAACAAACGGCAAAAGCAAAGGTAACTCGTTCTTGACTATCAATCCTTCCTCATTTCTGAGTTTTTTATTGCATATTTGCTGCCAGAAGCACGATTTGGGTGTTCTGTGCATATTCTAAGTATCTCGAACTTGAAAATCTGCATTTGTTCTTTATATCTGCAACTATCTCATAAAACCCCAGAGATTGGATGGCACTAGAGGCCACGGCCATAGTCGTTTTTCTGTGTATTTCTTACCTTTTTTTGCTGTAGCACCTTCAACTTTTGATTATAGGCCACAGCCATACTAGCTGCATACTTGTTGGAAAAGGAAGCTTAATCTTATGACTGAAAACGTAGCATCTGTCAGATGAAGAACTCTCTATGCAGCTTGCATCTTCTTATCTTCTTATTTTTTCGTTCTCTGGTTCTTATTTCACAATATGGAACAGGCAAAAATAGTTCTCTGTACCAGCTTATTCACATATTCTTTGCACTGTATATTCATACCTTTTGAATCCGAGGGCCTCCTTGAAGAGTTTGGCTTGCTCTCACTCAGTCCTCCTCCTTTCTATTCTTTACCTCGGCCACTGTGACATCCTTACTAGCTTCCTGGTTATGTATGCAAAGTACCCTTCCTGGAGCAAGAAAAAGATATGGGGTCTCGTGAGCAATATACACATCTTTTGCTTGTATCCTTTCTTGAAAAGCATATGCTATAGCATTGTCACTCTCCTATGTATTTTGATTTGGGCTCTTGTTATTTCATGAAGAAACACTGGTTCTGTATCTCAGACACTCAGATCCCTTTGAAGCCTTGAAGCTGCTCCCTTTGTTGCTGCTACAGTTTTGGAGGCTCTTAATGACGATTGTTATATTTGAACTTCAAAAAGCTTTTAAACCCTGCTCATTAATAAGCTTATGGAACAATAACCTCCCCTTCTCAAGAGTATAAATACTTGGTATTGCACTTAACTCTCTTTCATGGCTCCCCTGTTGTTTTGATCTCGTCTAAAATGATACACATGAATAACGTGATCCTCAGGGCCCTCATTTCTCTCCTTTTCTAGAATTATCATATCTTAAACCCACATTGGCTTTTGCTGTCTGGAAAAGACTAAGGAAAAAAAAAAATTGTCTTCATTAAGGTTTCTGTATAAACAAACCCCATCACTGTATATGGCTGTCAAGATTATCACAGCTGCATGGGTACTTCATATTCTTTGACAAACTGGTAGATTCATTTCTGAGAAAAAATGAAAGTTGCATTCATTTCTGTGTTTGACATCTCTTCTATGGTTATATCTTTACAAGGTGTTGTGAGCAATATCTTTTACTCCTATGACAGTCATTGTAAGCTTTGCTATAGATTATCTCTTTTGAAAGCAACTGAACCTCCTCCTTGTTTAGTTTGTCTCAAGAACTCCACATTCTCTTATGTAAACCACTGTCTTGGAAGACCTCTGTCAAGATTGTTTGTCTTATATCATTGTTATGTAGGTGACAAAACCCTTACTAGGTTGACTCAGCACCAAACTCTTTATATTCTAGCTGCATGTTTCTTATTTGTGCCTGGCTGTTATCACTTTGTGTTGATTGTCACTTTGGCTATTCTTTTGTTCCGTAGCAGCAAATCATTGACAATACTTCATTTTTATCTCTATATACTTTGATCATTGACAATATTGATATCACTTAGAAATATTTCTCTGTATCTGTCATTGGGTTCTAAAAGCCAGATTTCATTAGAACATGGATAAAAAATGAAATATGGAATGCGTTTACTTTTGTCTTCTATCTCCGTGACAGTCATTATTAGCTGTAGCTATCACTATATGACTGCTTTTTCTATCTATGACAGTCCTATGCATTTCTGAATGATTGCTTTCATCTACAACATAGTAATAGGACTGCTGCTCCATTGTCTGTATATTTTGTATCATATGAGTTTGTACCTTGCATTGCTGTTCCAATTGGCATAAGGAGTTTGTAGTTTGTATATGCTGTTCTTGGTCTATCATTGTATGGTCTTTGATGCAAACAACATACAAACATTATCCCTATTTGAGGAGTCTCCTCATCAATCATCCTTTTGACCTAGTTGCATTCTTTTTGAAAGATACATGACTGCTCCCTCTATATTGTGGCTGCCATGCAGTCAACATTTGACTGTCCTACATGCCTTTTCTTATTATTGATGATTGATGCTCTTTCATACTCTGCTCCATTGTGAAGGACTGCATGCTATATCACTCATTTTCTGCATTTTTGTAGCGTGATATTGTATTCATTGCTGCTATAACAGCACTTATTGTTGTTTTATACAACTGTATATGTGTTCGACCAAAACTACCATGTTGGCACAGGATAATGCACCTTTCACCAGTACAAAGGTGCTGTCATGTACTCATAAACATTTTCAATTGATGAATTTGCAAAAATGATCTTTAATTGGATATATTTCATCATCTGAAAGGCTATCACAAGATCTCTCTTTTGTCTCTGAACCTCCAGAATGCATGAAAATGAGAAGACATACACATTATATTGGAAATTGACTTGCTCAAATAATTGGGCAGCGTGCTTGCTAATGTGTGGTTGTCACTCCATCCTCTCTTGGACTGTCAATCATAGATGAGCATTTGCTGCTCCAATCTATGATGTCTTTTCAAACATACTGCTGTTTCAAATGGCTTTTACGGTTGTACTTCATTCTCTCTTTTCCTTTATGACTGTCTTTATCATGGCTGTCCCTGTGATTGCCTTCCTGCTGACTGTTATTGCTCTTGACAGCTGTGATCTGTCTTCTGAATATGCCCCTTGGGTTGTGCTTTTGCATTTGTATATTGCATCTGAAATGTTCTGCAAGGACTATGAGCTGGGCTCAACCCTTGTGGGAGCCACATTTCCTCCACTCATAATGTAACCTGATGAATCAAACAGAAACATAATTACACCTGTATCTGCACATGAAGCAAACTTGTTAGAAAATAAATGCATGTTTTGGATGTGTTTGATGACTGATTATTCTCTAGGACATCCAAGGTATACATTTCTTGTTTAATGCAATTGAGGATCAGTTTATACATGTATGGTATCTTGTTCGTGTATGGTTTGGGACCATTCATTGCTTAGAGCATTGCTCTAACACCACTATTTTTTGCCAAATGCAGGAACCAAGGACGACATGAAGCTAGGAAGGACAAAGACGACTTGGGGCGACAGGACAACACGCCAGAACTAGAACCAGTCATTCTCAGGCAATGACTGGCCTCTAACCTTACATGCACATTACTTTTATTTACTTATTCATGTATAGATTGTTCTTCTATTTCATTGAATAAGACAGTTAACCTCACGGCTTGTGTGAGATAATGAACATTTTACATTCAATAAAGATTATTTATTTTTTGGAAAAAGTTTTGGATAAACCCTTCCTATGTTACATGCACTTGGATAAATGCAGTAAACAAATAAACATAATCTCCTGAATTATTTCATTTATGCACTTGAATGTAATGTATGAAGGACCAGATGAGATGTACCTTACAAGTTTTGAATCAAAACTCTACCTGAATGAGCCGTAGTGGAATTTAGGTAACATATACCTCCAGGCAGACCTCCAGAGAGGGGTTTTGAACATGTGATTGAGTTGGAGGATGAGACCAAACCCATCAACATCGCACCTTACAGACATCCCAGACACTTTAAGATTGAGATTGAGAATACAATCAAAGATTTGCTGGAGATGGGACATATTAGACCTTCATCTAGTCCATTCGCATCATCAGTGGTGCTTGTGAAGAAGGATGGAACAATGTGGATGTGTATTGACTATCGCGCATTGAATCAAAAGACTATCAAGAATAGGTATCCAATACTTAGAATTGATGAGTTACTTGATGAATTGCACGGAGCTGTATTCTTCTCAAAGATTGATCTTTGATCAGGATATCATCAAATCCGTGTTCGTGAAGAAGACATCCCAAAGACAGCTTTCAGATGTCACTATGGGCATTATGAATTCCTGGTAATGCCTTTGGTCTAACTAACACACCTGCTACATTCCAGTCTTGTATGAATCATGTTTTCAACAAGCAGTTGTGTAAGTTTCTGTTAGTATTCTTTGATGACATTTTGATATATAGTAAGACATGGGAGGAACACCTCCAACATCTGGATGAAGTACTAGAAGTCATGGAATCACAATCATTGTATGCCAAAATGTTTAAGTGTGATTTTGGCATGAAGGAAATCTTGTACCTGAGGCATGTTATTGGAGCTAATGGGGTGAAAGTTCAAGAAGAAAAGATAGAAGCTATTCGTAACTGGCCAATACCCAGTAATGTATCTGAATTAAGGAGTTTCCTTGGCTTGTGTAGCTACTACAAGAAGGTTTGTTAAGGGATTCTCACAGCTTTCTGCACCCTTAACAAATCTAACAAAGAAAGGAGTTTTCGTTTGGTCGATGGAAGCTCAAGCAACCTTTGAAAAATTGAAGGAGGTGATGAGTACAACACCAGTGCTGGCTCTGCCGGATTTCACTAAACCCTTTGTGTTGGAATGTGATGCTTTTGGAGAAGGCATTGGGGCAGTGTTGATGCAGGATCATCATCCAATTGTGTTCGAAAGTAGGAAGTTGAAGGACACAAAAAGGTTGTATTCAACATATGATAAAGAGATGCTAGCTATCATGCATGCTTTGGCTAAGTTCTGCCAATATCTAGTCGGATCTAAGTTTGTGGTTAGGACCAATCACAATAGTTTGAAGTACTTCCTAGGGTAGAAGGATCTGAATGAAAGACAACAGAAGTGGGTTACTAAGATACAAGCATATGATTTTGACATTGAGTATGTAAAAGGCAAGAAGAATGTGGTGGCCGATGCCTTGTCTAGGAAACCTGCAATTTGTGCCCTGAGTGAAGTTTCGGTTGATTGGAAGTCTCAGCTTCTAGTTGAGTACTCCAAGTCAAAATTTGCTTGTGAAATAATGGATGGAATCATTCAAGATGATAGATACAAAGTGGTTGATGACATCATCTATTACAAGGATAGAATTTTTCTAACTCCTGAATCTAAGCTTAAAAGGCAAATTTTGAAAGCATATCATGATACTCCTCTTGCAAGACACCCTGGCTATTGCAAAACCTACAGATAAATCAGAGAACGATTCACTTGGAAGGATCTGAAGGAAGAAGTTCTTCAATATGTCAAGGAATGTTTGACTTGCCAATAGAACAAGTCAAAACATACTTTTCCGGCGGGATTACTCCAACCATTACCAATTCCAGAACATAAATGGGAGAGTATCTCAACGGATTTCATCACAGGTCTTCTGAAGGTACAAGGAAGGGATTGTATTTATGTAGTTGTTGACAGGCTAACTAAGTATGCTCACTTCTTTGCAATTCCAGTTGAAACATCAACATTGCAATTAGCTGAGTTATTCTTCCGAGAGGTCTTCGAACTACATGGCCTTTCTAAGACCATAGTCAGTGATTGTAGTCGGTCATAATTGTAGTCGGTCGTAGTCGGCCAAGTAAATAATCATAAATTAATTAGTGTTGTTATGTTAGGAGTGTTATCGGGAATTAACCCCGACGGTTGGATAGTTATAGTCATTGCCAATGGTTGGTATCTCAACCAACCTTGGCCAAGTTATATATTGGCTTAATACTTTGTAGTCGGGGCGACCCCACAGCATTGTAAGATTGTAGTGTAATACTGATATATTCAATGAATGGGAACAATGCTTTATTCTGTGCAATGCTGTTATAATTTCATGCTCTGTGTTATGCACTATACTACTTAATTCTGTTTACTTCATATTTTGTGAAACACACCATATTGCGGTAAACATTTGGCGCCGTTGCCAGTTCGAAAACGGGTCGAGGGTGACAAGTCGATGACAAGTTGAGTCATCTGATGCTATCGGGTGACAAGTCGATGACAAGTTGAGTCGTCCGATGCCATCGGGTGACAAGTTGATGACAAGTTGAGACCATCGGATGACAAATTGGCTATCGATGACAAGTTGAGTCGTCGAAAACCATCGGACAAGTGGCATTGTCAGAAACAAGCAAACCGTCGGGTGTAACCAAGGTCGAAGAAAAAAAAAAAAAAAACACACAATGAAGATGGCATCGTGATGGGGCAGCCGACCGAAGAGCCAGTACAAACAAACGAGGATCAAGACGTTCTGACGGAAGACCTCTGCAGTTTGCAGTTAGTCATCTGGGATTAAATGCACGTCAACCAAGAGGTCGACCATCTCCTCACCCGAGTAGCAATTAATGCCCATACAACTCAATAAGGATAAGAATCTAGTACCAAGTGGGCATGAAACACCAGAGGAAAGAACACGAAGATCATTGAGATTAAAGGAACAAGAAGAACGAAGGAAAACATTGAGATAAATTGTCAATAAACATCATCATGCCAACGAAGGAATTTTCAAGACACCGCTGACAAATAAAGAAAAAGGGAATGAAAATGAATTGATAGAAGAAATTGAAAACAGCATATGCCGCATCGGAGAGTTATCCATATCGAACAACGAAGGGCCAAGAGTTGGAAGATCTGAGCCTAAGACCCCAGGGCAGAGGGAGTATTAGAACGAACCCAAGGAGACTCAAGGTGTAGAGGACGCTAACAGAGGACGCGGGGAAGACTCGAACGTGGCCGAGAGTGCAAGTGACGCACCGGGACGTTGCGAGAGAACCAGTCCAGTCAGGTCCAACGCACAAGGAGGGCATCGGGGAAGGATGGTGACTCCGCCAGCCGAGAGGCAGAAGCTGCCAAAATTTACGGGGGATGGGTCAGAAGATCCAGTACGACACTGTAAGACGTGCGAGACGATTTGGATAGCCAATGGGCAAGATGATGTGGACTACTGGCTGAAAGCATTTCCAGCGACACTGAGAGATAGTGCCATCGACTGGTACACAAAGTTGGCCCAAGCACACAGGGCATCATGGAGATTACTTAAGAAGGCATTCCAAGACGAATTCAAACTTCTGAGGGATGACAATGAAATTGTAGCGGAGATCTATAGTACGAAGCAAGGGAAGCACGAGAACGTGCGAAACTACAATCGGAGACTGAAAGAATTGTTGGAAAAACTGGAGACTCAGCCAGCCGACGGGCTGAAGAAGCGATGGTTCATCGAAGGGTTGCGTCCATCGCTGAGAAAGAAAATGAAAGTTGTGCCTCCGTCATCATACGATGAAGCCTACAATCGAGCGATGGATATAGAGAGTGAAAATAAAATATCCTTCCGAGGGAAAAGGAAGACGGACGACGAGGAAAGTACGGATGACAATAGCAACAGTGAGTCCAAGACCGTGCAAGCACTCAGGAAGGACATGATGAGAATGATGAAAAAACTAAAGGCCGACAAGGAGAGTACGAGGGAAGCTAGAGAACTATGGTGTACAGATTGCAAAGGGGAAGGTCATACAAAGGCAAATTGTCCGAAAAAATTGTTTTGTGATATCTACCAAGTGATGGGACATTCCATCAAGGAATGCCCATACAATCTAAAAGCAAGGGGTACGCAAGTACTCTTCACTCACAGAGAACCGTCAACACCGCCGAACACACCACCAAAGCCCCAGTACAATAGCCATGCATCCCCTGGAGGTTACCAAAGCAATAGAAGTCCGAGAAACAGATTGCAGTACAATAGCAAAGGGCGACCTATGATACAGTGCCGGCAGTGCAATGAGTGGGGACACTTTGCAAGAGAATGCCCGAACAACAATCAAAACACAATAAATGCATTGTGCAAGTGGTGTGGGCCTGGTGACCATGAAAAAAAAGACTGTCCGAAGCAGAAAGGGGTAAACCTTATCAATCTCAAGGAAAATAATGAAGAAATCCTTGCTATCACCCGAGCACAGTGGAAAAAGGCCACTTATCCAGATCCCCGTACAAAAAAAGAAAGACTCCGTGAGGCACGAAAGGAAGTAGAAGCTGCCATGAAAACCGAACGGAGGAACTCAGACAAGAAGGTAACTGCAACCCTACGATCGGAATCAGATAAGAACATAGCAAGTCAAGTATTGCAAACTACCATACCAATCAAATTGGCAAACCTCCTCCAGAGCTTACCTCAGTTAAAAGTAGCACTATCCAAGGTAATAGAAGGTAACTCGCACGCAGACGAAGCCCACACAACAGAAGATGTTATAGTGGAACCACCGCCAACGGGAGAACAAGTACTCGACCCGAGGTTGCTAGCGGTTGACACCGGGAAGAAACCGGCTGTAGTGCATATGGAAATACTTGGGAGAAATTTGACAAATACAATAGTCGACGGGGGATCTGGAGTAAACGTATTACCGGAAGAAACCTGGAAAAGCCTCGGGAAGCCTACTCTATGGCCACAAAACTTCCAGTTAGTGGGAGCCGACCAGCACGGGATCAAGGCGCTAGGAGTGCTAATGGCTCAAAAAGTAAGAATCGGTACCCAGCAATTTTTGTTAAATTTTGTAGTCATAACAGCACAGAATGCATCATACGATGCATTACTTGGCCGAGGATGGCTAATAGCCGCCAAGGCCAACCACAACTGGAAGAAAAACACTCTGTCCATAGAAAATAGGCATAAGAAGTTTGTCATTGACTTGAGGACGCAAACTGTTAGTGAAGAGTTGGCCTCAGATTCTGACTCGGATGGAGGGGACTCGACAGAAAGTGGGAAAGGGCTAATGGAGCCCAATGATGAAGGGGTGCTGGAATTACAAGAATGCTCAGAAGACGAGACAAATTCATTCAACGCGTTATTCCACTGGCAGATGGAAGATTACAAGTTCTTTCAACCGGAATGTAATATGATTTCAATAAAAGAAGTCGGCGAGAGCTCTATGATGAACAATGCAAATCCTAGTAATGCAAGTCCTGGCAATGCAAGTCATGGCAGTGCAATTCTTGGCTAAACTCGGTCAAAGTGTGAAACACTCGGCAACTCTCGGCTGACGAATGAAAGTCTGGGCAACTCTAGGCCGACGAGTGAAAGTTTGGGCAACTCTAGGCCGACGAGTGAAACATTGTTCACGAATGAAGCACTTGATGGATTGACAAACACTCGACCACTTGATAAGAAGGAACCAGTAATGAGTGACAAAGGGGAGGAAGGCAATAATCAGCCGAAAGTAACAGAGCAAATAGTGGCAGAGACAAGTCGACCAGAACAGACAAGTCAACCAGGAGAGGCACAGAAAGAATATACAGAGGGTGAAGCGAAGATAAATAATACACTTGCACATAAATTTGAACCAGACAAGGTGATTAGGTATGAGGAGCCATTGGCAAACAAGGTGAAACGGGGTGATGAAACTAACGACGGGAACACGGCATTGAAAACTCCAGCCAGAAAGAGACCATACAGAAAGAATAAAGACTATAGAGTATTTCCATCGACTTGCAATGTTTTGGCGATCGATGACAATCAACAGAGAAAAAATAATGTTCAAAAGTCAGATAGTTTAATTTTTTTTAAGACAACAATTCCAGTCAAAGTTGTAGATCGAACGTGGAACCCGTCGGAGAAAAATAGACAAATCAGAGTCAGTTTGACATGGAAAAGACGAAAAAAATAAAATGTCGGAAAAATTTGAATAAATTGGAAAAAACGTTTAAAAAAATAAAAATAAAAATAAATAAAAAAAATTCAGGCAGGCCGTACGACGTACGACCAGGCCATACGGCCGGGAAAAAAAATTTAAAAAAAAAATTTCAAGTCGTACGCTGGTCGTACAACGTACGGCCACGCCGTACATAGTACGGCTGAGTCGTACGACGTACAGCCAGCAGCAGAACGTACGGCCAGCGGCAGAAAAAAGGAGGCCGTACTTGGTCGTACTAGGCCGAACTGGGCATTCAAAGAGGAGGGCCGTACCAAGCCGTACTTGTCAGTTTTGAAGTGGCATTTTCGTCCGTACTTGCATTCTCTTGGCATTCTCGAGGTCGACCGTCGGGGGAAAAGAAAGCATCGGCTCAACATCGGCTTGGTATCGGCACTTTGGCACTCAAAATTGGATAATGGACAAGGGCAAGAAGATTGCAGACGAGTGTTCGATTTTGTTAGAAAAATGATGTGCGCAATGAAGGTCCGAATGGTTTTGAAGGTGTTATTTTGGGCTTGGCGGCGGGGGCGCTGCCCCTCGACCCCGCCCTGTATCGCGACAGGGAGCGCGCCAGGGGCGCTGCCCCCGGACCCCGCGAGGGGCGCTGCCCTTGACCCCACTGGGGGCGCTGCCCCCAAACCCCCGCGAGGGGCGCTGCCCCTCGACCCCGTTGGGGGCGTTGCCCCCAAACCCCCATCAAATTAGTACTATCTTGATCCAGTGAGCAATGGGGTGCAACATTCGCAGCATTCAGTGTGCTATCAAATTGGGTCCCTTGGTTGGTTGGTCTACTGGCAGGTGTTCCAAATGTGTTGGTTCTACTTTTACATAGCTCCTACTTCAACATTGTTGTCGGCAAAAGCTTACTTAATGTCACTTGATGGTTTTCTGTCGTCTGGAAGACGACTAATTTTGTGGGGGGGGGATGATGTAGTCGGTCATAATTGTAGTCGGTCGTAGTCGGCCAAGTAAATAATCATAAATTAATTAGTGTTGTTATGTTAGGAGTGTTATCGGGAATTAACCCCGACGGTTGGATAGTTATAGTCGTTGCCAACGGTTGGTATCTCAACCAACCTTGGCCAAGTTATATATTGGCTTAATACTTTGTAGTCGGGGCAACCCCACAGCATTGTAAGATTGTAGTGTAATACTGATATATTCAATGAATGGGAACAATGCTTTATTCTGTGCAATGCTGTTATAATTTCATGCTCTGTGTTATGCACTATACTACTTAATTCTGTTTACTTCATATTTTGTGAAACACACCATATTGCGGTAAACAGTGATCAAGATAGCAGGTTTATCAGTGTGTTCTGGAGAGAGCTATTTCAGTTAGCTCGAACTGACTTAAAACCAAGCACAAGCTATCACCCTCAAACAAATGGGCAAACAGAAATAGTCAACAAGTGGCTTGAGGGATATCTAAGGAATTATGTATCTGATCGTCAGCGTGCTTGGATAAAGTGGTTACATCTGGGCGAATACTGCTACAATACCACTTTCCACATGTCAATTGGCATGTCTCCCTTTCATGCATTGTATGGATATGATGCAATTTCATTTGTTGATCTGGCACTCAATGATAGTCGAGCTCCTAGAGCAAAGGAATTGATGCAGGACATGCAAGACATCTTGCAAGTGCTTAAGGAGAATTTGCAACGGGTTCAAAACCAACAAAAGTTATATGCCGATAAACACTTGGTTGAAAGAACATTTGAAGTTGGTGACATGGTGTTTCTCCGCCTTCAACCATACAGGCAGAGTACTTTGAAGAAGTCAGGTACAGAAAAATTGAAACCTAGGTTCTATGGACCTTACAAGGTGTTGAAAAGGGTAGGAGAAGTGGCATATGAACTTGATCTGCTAGCTAGACGCCGCATTCATAATGTGTTTCATGTGTCGTGTCTCAAAAAGGCACTAGGACAACATGTGGTTTCATCTGATGAACTTCCACCGCTGGATGAAGAAGGAATGCTTGCACTTGAGCCTGCGAGTGGCGTGGATATGAGGGAGAAGAAACTGTGCAACCGGAGCATAAGGGAATATTTGGTGAAGTGGAAAGGGTTGCCGATGGAGGATGCTACTTGGGAAGGAGAGAAGATACTTGAGCATCCTAACCTTCAATTGCTTGAGGACAAGCAATCCCGAGAAGGGGAGACTGTCATGTCCCCATTTCTGGAGTGATCCACATCGAACAATGGTTTAGCCTACTCATCATTCCCAGATGCTAATACCAATCTTGAGGGAATGAACTTGGTTTTTGGCTAACATATTGTTTTAGTTTTGCAGGATTAAGTCAAAGACCATTCCAATTGTCTGTATTGATTCTGGCTAAATTGGCTAAGTCTAGAAGCCAAAATTGACTAAGGCATGACTCTTGGAGTCAGGGCGCACCTTCTTGCCTATTCAATGTCAAATGTGCACCTAGGATTGGACAAGCCAAAATGAAGATCTTGATGACTCTGTTTGATGAAGTGAGCTCCTAGCAAGTTGTCAAGGTCAGATAAGTGATTTGAAGTGTTAGGTGCACTTGGGCGATCAAGTCACCTTGAAATTGTGCCTAGATTTAGATAGGCACACTTTGCTATCTTCAGTCACCCCAAATGCACCCAGGTATAGAGAGGAAGGATCATCTACTAGACTTCAATTGATGCCATTGGGTCAACTTTGGAGCTCAAACATGTTGAAATAAAGTCTAGGAAGTTAGGCGCTACCTCTTGCCAATTCAACCTCTCAGATGCGCCTAGATTGAGAGGACACTTAATGAGCGCCTAAGTATGATTTGATCTTGTGTTGAAAGATTGATAATGCATTGGTGCAAGATGATCATCATTTGAAGAAATCTAAGTTCTGGAAAGGGTTTGAAGGCTATCAATCACCTCACTAAGCTTAGGCGCACTTCACAAGCTTTCCTACCCATGAATTGCGCCTCATAAAGACAAGGTGCATTTTGACCTCCAGGACTTTTCCAAGAAAGCACCTAAGTTCATTGGCATCTTTGGACCTTGTTTTGCACTTTGAAGGTAAAGGCGCACTTTGGAGGAATTTCTAAACCAAATTGGCACCTAGGTATAGTCATCTCTCCAGAGCATTACAATGTATTTGGAAATGAAGGGGGACATTTCATAAGTTGGGGAATTGATCATTGAAGACCTTGGAGTGTTTGAACTACTCTAAGGAAGAAGGCGCATTTCCATGGAGTTGCATACTCTAGATAGCGCCTAGTTCCATCAAGGCGCAATTCCATGTTCTACCACCTTCACTTTGGCGCCTATCATCAAGAAGGGACATTGGGCATCCCTTGAACAATTGTGAGCATTTGAAGTTCATGAAATCACCAAGGAATGTTGGGCACAATATGTCTACTCAACAAGATTGAGTCTGCGCCTAGACAAGTTGGCGCCTATTCATGTTTTAACTTTCCTCTTGAAGCACCTAACTTGGTAAAGGTTATCTTGATGTCGGACAAGTGTTTTGGTGTGTTTTGGTGTGTTTTGGAGGCTTCAAAGGACTTCATCTTGCTAGGCGCACTTCTTGGCAACTACAACCTTCAACTGGTGCCTAAATCATGAAGAATAACACTTGCAAGTGTGGGTGCACTTTCCTTATGCTAGAGCATCAAACTGGCGCCTAAAAATCATAATGCGTGAAGTAAGCACCTAGGATCCTATTGGTCAAATAGATGGTTTTGGGATCCGTGTCAAGTCATTGGATAAGGTTGCCAACTCAAAATGAGTCATCAGATGGAATATTCCCTTGGATATGCTTCTTGGGAAACGTGCCTTGGTTCCTCTTTGTGCATTGAAAAATGTGCCTTCATTGCCTTTGAAGAGCACTATAAAAAGAGGAGAGCACTCCTCATTTGAGATCTTATCTTTTGGCGAATTTTCTCTCTACAAAGCTTATGCTTGTAATCTTGAGGCCTGCGAGTTTCAAGTAGTTGGGGTGATGCTCCCTCAACAGTGATAAGGTGATGCTCCCTTGTCAAGTTGTGAGGTGTTGACATACAGTTGACATCGTTGTGTTCAAGAGAAGTTGTTCATGTGTGAAGCCATTATATACATCTAGGCTTCGAGGCCTTTCTTTGTAATCAATTGAATAAGATCTTATATTCATGCCATTGAGGGCATCATCTATTGTAATAAGACAATTGTATTGATTTGAATCAAGTGATAATACAAGTGCCCAACTTCAAGTTGATTCATGCAAGTTGTCATTGTTATCTTTCTTGAATGATGTTAAGTAGATTGAGCAATTCAAGAGTTAAGTGCAAGTAAATTTGTTTAAGTAGGAAAAAATTTTGTGAAGTATAGTTGGGTATCTTACAAACTCTGAGTAGCCTACGAGAATAAAATAGGCTAAATGGTCACCTTCGCCAACTAGGATGAAGAAGGGGACATTACAGTCCTCCCTTCCCGAGATTGCTTGCCCACAAGCAACTGCAGATTTGGATGCTGAAGAATCTGCTCTCCTTCCCAAGTAGCATCCTCTAGTGGCAAGTCTCTCCATCTGATCAGATATTCCTTTATCACTCTGCTCCTCAATCTCCGCTCCCTGACATCCAGAATAGAATTAGGAAATGTTGATGATTGTTTTTAAACCACACAACAATAGAGTAAAACGCTAAGTATCCCACTCCCTCTTGAGTAAAGTCTCTCAAAGGCTAAGCTATGTGATCCAGTGAGACAACTTCAAGGTTCCTTATTCATGATTTGTAGTGGATAAACTCAATGAATACATGTGATCTTACTGATAATCACAAAGGGACTTACGCAGACTTCTTCTTACTTCAATCCACCACTCGGAGTATCTTGTTGCTCTACTTGAAATGAAGAATATCTATGTTTTGGTCCTCCTAGCGCCAAAAATGTTGATGAGCTTCTCGTATTCTTCATATTGCATGATCTCGTCATCCAATTCTTTTACAATCTCCAGCAATGGTGTCAACAGCTTCTTGATCTCAGCATCCATAGCAGTAGCATGTTCTTCAATTGTCTGTCTCTTCTTTGACTTGTTATCTTCTGGTATAATGATGGAAGCGTTGAGCGTCGACCCGAATTGCTCTTGTTTATTCATAGGTTCTTCGTCTGCATACTCTTGAATAATATCTTCTAAATCCCTTTGCAACGCTTCTAATTCATGATCTTCTAAGAACGTTCTCTGTACTTCTTGTAGCTCGTTCTCAAGGATCTCTTAATGTAGCATGAATGAATGTTCATCAAGGAATTCATCTTCTTGCAATTCAGGTTCTTGCCACAAGGTCAAACTTCTTTCTTTCTCAATTTATGCTTCAAGTGATCTACCATCTCTTAAACCTTGTTTACAATCCTCTAATGCTTTTGATAACCTTTTTCCGAAAGCTTCTATCTTTTCAAGATTGATAAAATCGTATTCGTATTCTTTCTCACTGGTACATTGCTCATCAAGATTCTTTGTAGTAGAGACTTCTTCCTCAACAGGTACACCAGCTTCTTCTTCCTTCATGGCTTAATGAATTGCTTCCCAGCATTTCTCACAAGTGTATTCCAAATGATCTATATCATGTACCCTACACCAATTTCTAGAAAGCAATATATCGTCTACAGCTAAATCCTTGTCATTCTTTAAATCTTTCTTGATTTTCTCTTTAAGCTTCTTGAATGCTTTGCCATCGACAAGAGTATTAGGATCTATCTTTGAAAATACAACTGGCTCATGTACTTGTAAGAATGAAATTTTCCTTTGCACAGCTAGATCCATCCTTGATAAGAATGTTATACAATCTGCTTCTCTATGATCATTTGTATTATGAATATGACATCCATACTTGCACTCGAAGTCTTTCAAACTTTTGCCACCAAGACGCTCATTCAATGACCACCATAGTTGGAGAACAACTGGAGTTGAATTTGCAAGATTATACCCAACAACTTGCCGCATATCCAAGCTCGAATCCAAGGTTGAGAAATCCATCTTCTAATTTTTTTTTTGTATTTTTGTATTTTTTGCTTTTTTGGATTTTTGAAGTTTTCTACTTTTTTTGCATTTTTTGAAATATAAGAGAGATCTTGAAATCTTGAATCTTTTCTTCAAAGCTCACTTCAAACTTCAATCCACCACTCGGAGTATCTTGTTGCTCTACTTGAAATGAAGAATATCTATGTTCAAGCCCTCCTAGCGCCAAAAATGTCGATGATTGTTTTTAGACAACACAACAATAGAGTAAAACACTAAATATCCCACTCCCTCTTGAGTAAAGTCTCTCAAAGGCTAAGCTATGTGATCCAGTGAGACAACTTCAAGGTTCTTTATTCATAATTTGCAGTGGATAAACTCAGTGAATACATGTGATCTTGCTGATAATCACAAAGGGACTTACGCAGACTTCTTACTTCATTCAGCTTATTTCTCCTTCCAGTGTGGATGATGTATATACAATGTTTCAATAATAAGAAAAGGAAAAAGATAAAGGTTTAGAGGAACTAATCTAAGGTCAATGAAGCAATGATGATGCATGAATAGACAAATTCCTTTATCAACCTAACTCTACTTCGCCAAGGATGCCTACAACTACATGAAGTTGGTGCAATCTCCTAAGGATAGCGAAAGGTTTTCAAATCATGAAAACTTATATAAGCACCTATTAGACGACGCAGCTCAAACAAGCATCCACAATCGAACTTAAGCAAATTATAATGAAGCTCAAACTAGCTTTACACAATCCTTCACCAACGATGAATGTTAAAAGCATTGGAGCTCGCTTGGTGTTAAGTGTTGTCTTGTGGAATGACATGGTTTCTTGTATATTGATGGAATGAAGAGATGTTTCTAAGTAGATTAGAAGTAGAGTAGAAGTTCATTGATGTAATGCATGTATGTATTGAATATTTGATCAACTCCTAGCTCATGCTTTTGACATTCATTGTTGGTGAAGGGTTGTGTAAAGCTAGTCTGAGCTTCATTATAATTTGCTTAAGTTCGATTGTGGATGCTTGTTTGAGCTGCGCCGTCTAATGGGTGCTTATATAAGTTTTCATAATTTGAAAACCTTTCGCTATCCTTAGGAGATTGTACCAACTTCATGTAGTTGTAGGGATCCTTGCCGAAGTGGAGTTAGGTTGATAAAGGAGTTTGTCTATTCATGCATCATCATTGCTTCATTGACCTTAGATTAGTTCCTCTAAACCTTTATCTTTTTCTTTTTCTTATTATTGAAACATTGTATATACATCATCCACACTGGAAGGAGAAATAAGCTGAATGAAGTAAGAAGTATGCGTAAGTCCCTTTGTGATTATCAGCAAGATCACATGTATTCACTGAGTTTATCCATTGCAAATCATGAATAAGGAACCTTGAAGTTGTCTCACTAAATCACATTGCTTAGCCTTTGAGAGACTTTACTCAAGAGGGAGTGGGATACTTAGTGTTTTACTCTATTGTTGTGTTGTCTAAAAACAATCATCAACAGGAACCAAAATCAATTTGCCCTCTTCATCCAATGGTGGAAGCTCAAGAGAAGATGTAATATGCTGCCCTAGTGCCTTTTTGAGGCAAGATACATGAAACACATTATGGATTTTGCTAGCTTCAGGCAACTCCAACTTGTAAGCAACCTCTCCTACTCTTCTCACAATCATGTAGGGGCCAGAGAAATGAAGCTTAAGTTTTTTCTGCACCACTCTTCTTCAGTGTAGACTATCTGTATGGCTGCAGGCGCAAGTAGACCAAATCTCCAACCTCAAAAGTCCCTTCCACCCTATGCTTATCTGCATATATCTTCTATTGATTCTGAGCACGGTGTAGATTTTCCTTAAGTGACTTAAGGATATCCTGACTATCTTGCATCCAGTCCTTAGCCTTGGTAGCTTTGATGTCATCAAATGCTAAGTCTACAAAGGACATAGCATCATACCCATTAAATGCTCTGAATGGAGTCATGCCTATCAACATATGATAGGTGGTGTTATAACAATGCTCCCCTAAATATAACCACCTGATCCAAGCCTTTTGTTGCCCTGCAACATAATTGTGCAAATAACCTTCCACCCATTTATTCACAAGTTCTGTTTGCCCATCCGTCTGAGGGTGGTAGCTAGTGCTCGGGGTCAACTCTGTACCAGCCAACCTGAATAGCTCCTGCCAAAATACACTTAGAAATCTGTTATCCCGATCGCTGACAATGTTCTTCGGAAGTCCATGGAGTCTAAACACCTCTCTGAAAAATAGCTCTGCAACTTGAGGTGCCTTGTACTCAAATGAAATAGCAAAGAAATGTGCATATTCAGTTAACCTATCGACAACAACAAATATGTAATCTTTGCCTTGGACTTTCAGAAGACTAGTGATAAAGTCCATCGATATACTCTCCCACTTCTGCTCGGGAATAGGCAATGGCTGAAGTAATCCTACTGGAAAAGTATGCTCTGACTTGTTCTACTGACAAGTCGTACACTCTCTAACATACCACGAGACATCATCCTTGAGACCATTCCATGAGAATCTCTCTCTGATCTTTCTATAGGTTTTGAAGTAACCAGGATGTCCTACAAGAGGGGTATCATGAACAACTTTCAAAATTTTCTCTTTCATCTTAGATTCAAGTACCAAATAAATCATGTCCTTGTAATAGATTACATCATCAACCACCTTATACCTGTTATCCTGAATATTACCGTCCACGATCTTGCATGCAAATGTATTTTTGGAATACTCAACCAAAAGGTGAACCTTCCAATCAGTTGAAATCTCCAACATAGAGCATAGAGTGGGTTTCCTAGATAACGCATCTGCTACCACATTCCATTTCCCCTTCACATATTCAATGTCAAAGTCATATGCTTGGATTTTGCTAACCCACTTCTGTTGCATCTCATTCAAATCCTTTTGCTCTAAGAAGTATTTCAAATTGTTACGGTTTGTTCTGACAACAAATTTTCCACCCACTAGATACTGTCTAAACTTTGCCAACGCATGCATGATGGCAAGCATTTCTTTGTCATAGGAGGAATACAATCTCTCCACATCTCTTAGCTTCCTTCTCTCATATGCTATTGGATGCCTATTCTACATAAGTACAGCTCCTATTCCCTCACCTGAGGCATCACACTCCAATACAAACGGCTGAGAGAAATCAGGTAATGCTAAAACAGGACAAGTGCTCATTACCTCTTTGATTCTATCAAATGTATGTTGAGCCTCATCCGACCATCTGAATGCTCCCTTCTTAGTGATATTTGTAAGATGTGCAACCAACTGAGAAAACCCCTTGACAAATCTCCTATAATAACTGCATAAACTAAAGAATCCCCTGAAATCTGAAATTGTCTTTGGCGGTGGCCAATCCAAAATGGCCTGCATCTTTTCTTGATGGACCTTCACCCCATCAGCACTAATCACATGCCCCAAGTATAAAATCTCTGTCATGCCAAACTCACACTTGGAAGCCTTCACAAATAAAGATTGTGCCTCCATAATACCCAACACCTCATCAATGTCCCTGAGGTGGTCTTCCCAAGTCTTGTTGTATATCAATATGTCATCAAAGAATACAAGCAGAAACCTCTGCAACTGTTTATTGAAAATGTGATTCATACAAGACTGGAAAGTCGCAAGAGCATTGGTCAAACCAAAAGGCATGACCAGGAACTCATAATGTCCATAGTGGCACCTGAAGGTTGTCTTGTGTATATCCTCCTCACGGACCCTAATCTGTTGGTACCCAGAACGAAGATCAATCTTCAAAAAGTATACTGCCCCATGTAGTTCATCCAACAACTCATCGATCCTGGGTATCAAGTACCTGTTTTTTATAGTCTTTTTATTCAGTGCACGATAATCAATGCACATTCACATGGTCCCGTCCTTCACCATAAAAACTGAAGAAGCAAAGAGACTAGAGCTATGTCTGATGTGTCCTATATCCAATAACTCCTTGATCGTCTTCTCTATCTCCTCCTTGAATCTCTTGGGATGCTGATAAGTAGTAATAACGAGCTTGGAGCCCTCTAGCTCAATCACATGTTCGAATCCTCTGTCAGGTGACCTACCAGGAGGAATCTCTCCAAAGACCACACTATGCTTATCCAACACAGATTGGATATCCACATGATAATGCCTATCTCCATCAGAAGAAGATTTAGTAGACACAAAACATTGGGCTGCCAGTGCAACCTCTCCATGTCTAAACAAGGCCTCCATCTTCTTTGTTGTAACAACTCTCAGAGATCCATTTGTCATAGCTCGAAGCACTACCTTCTTCCCATTCACCATGAACTCCAGTTCCATTTTCTGAAAATCCTGTATGTACCTGCCAAGTGAATGCAACCACTAAATTCCCAAAACCACATGTCTCACCAATCCCAACAACATAAGAATCATCAGTGACCGTGTGATTACCCAACTGAATGCTCAACTATGAAATCTTTTTAGTGCAACTCATCAAAAATCCATCAGCCATTATTACATTAAAACTAGGAAAATCTTCAACCTGTAACCCTCTCTTCACCACTAAACCCTCATAAATAAAATTGAGTTGCCTCGCTGTCTACCAAGACTGTAACACATTGTCCCTGCAAAACTCCTCTCAATCTGGAAGGGTGATACCTAGGAACACCAGAAAGTGTACCAATAGTACTATGTGTAGTTTTAACTTTTACCTATAGCAACCTCTTCAAGCTCAATATGTTCTTCCTCCTGTTCACTTTCTGAACTAGTATCTTTTACTTCCTCTTCATTATCGGAAGTAACCTCAATGTAGTGTACTTTACCCTTTCCAAGGCATCTGTGATCCGGTTCCCAAGGCTCCTTGCAAGAGAAACACAGTTTCTTCCTTCGCAACTCATTCTTCACCTCTTGATCCATTCTAGGTAGCATATTCTTGTAACGTCCGAAAAATTACCACTTACTAAAAGAAACCAACGAAAAGCAATTTCAATCCATAAATAATTAACTACAATTATATTCTTATAAAATAGTGCGAAAAAGGAAAATAATTAACCTTCTTCTCACAAATATCACAAGTTGCAAATAATACTTGTATACAATCATCAAATGTGATTCAATACATCTATTAATAAGATAACTTAAATAAGAGGACTAAGCCTTACCATATTTAGCCATGTAGGCTCATATAAGAATATCATATGAACCATAGGTTAACTTTTGACATGTAAACCTCACATCCTATATTTTATTTAAACAAATATTCAATAACTTGATGCAAGCACATACTACTATGCCCTTAAAGCGGAAACAAACATAGTTGATTTCCCATCTCATTAACCCTTAGAGAAAAGATAATGTAGCTTACAGATCTAAGAAAATTTCAGCAACATAACAATATGTAAATTAACACTTTAAGAACATGAAAGAAGAAGAAAATAGATAGAAGAGAAGAAACACCAATATACGTGGGGAAAACCCTTTCGGGTAAAAAACTTCATCCTCCAAAGCATCGAATCAATGTATTAATCTGCAACCACAAACATGTTACAATACACTTGTAGGCTCAAAGCCTTAACATGGAAATTTACATCTTGCTCCCTTGGAGGAAAAGCTCACAAGATAACCCTGCATAAAACTCCTTTCTTCAAATAACTCCTCAAGCCTTCAATTTATAGGAGTTCCAATACAATAATCCCCCCGAAAAGGAAACTCAAAACCATGAGTTATAATGCCTAGTCATGGAGAATCAAATCCACCGTAATATAGAAAGTTACTCAAATCATAACTGACTCTCCAAATATGGCACTCCATTTTGGCTCCGAAAATCATGCTTTCACAGTCTCTTAAAATCTTGCCTAATTTCTTTCTTTGATGAAGATCTCAAACTTTCAATCCTTTGAAATGAACATTGCCAAAAATTATCACAATTGCTCATCCAAAATCCTCTCCTGGAATGCAATCAATATCATTAAACAAATAATGCCTGATGTAATTTATTTATTTTTGATCCTACCAAAATGTAAACTTACCTCCCTTTTCTCCTCCAAAATCCCTTCTTTTTCTCCTCTATTTATTTATATATAATGTTCCTTCTAAATTCACTATTGTTCCTAAAAAGTAAAAAATACACTCAAAGGAAATTTAAAAACTAATAGTAAATTCAATTAATGACAATTCATAAAAGACATTTCCCTAAAATGATATTCTTAAATTCTTAATAAAATTGAACTACATTTATTACTAATTTTAATTGGCACTTATTAAATTTATTTATTACTAAATACCTAATTAGTTTATCATTCTAAATAATATTCTATTTTAAATAAAATAAATATAAATATTTTTTTTACTCACAAAAAGGCAAGTTCCTTAATCACCACATAAATTTACTAAAACTAAATTTAAATTAAATTGGATAAGACTTAATAACTAAAATACAATTTTTAAAAAAATAATAATAAAAGTCAAGCTTTCATAGCAAAAACTAATTATAAACTTACTACTAATGTGAGTTTCACACACACAATTTAGAAATATCTAATAATGAAGAATTAGCTTTTCTTATTTTCTAATATAAAATAGTCACTTTTTTATTTTGTTGCTTTTATCTCATGAAAACTTGTTATTAAAATAATAAATCAGATAATTATACTCCTAATATTTATTTCTTTCTAATTCAGTTATCTACTTTGTTTTTGCATTACTATATTTTCATCTTCTCTTAACATGGCTTTTTTACTTGATTTTAGCTTCTGATTTTCTATTTTCGTTTTCTTTTTCTTTTTTAAGTTTTCTTTGTTTCTATCTTTTATTTTCTTTTCTCAGTTCTGTTTTCTTTTTCTATGAATTATTTCTATTATTATAAAATAAAACATATATTCTAATTTTGAAGAAGGCATAAATTTAATAATTAAATATAATTTTATTAATTAATTTGCCACAAAATTATTTCTAAAAATAATAATTAATAAAATATAATTCTTTCCCTCACATACAATTTCAAATAAAATCAATATATATAAATATAATTTAAATTACTTTTATTTCACCAAGAGCATTTTTAACTAACAATTAATTAAATAACTATAACATAATAAATGATTTTCTTTTCTAGTAAAATAAGAAGACAATATATCAACAAAATTAATTTATGCAATGATTATACAGCTATATGCCATCTAAGTGCCCGTGTGTGCAAATTTATTTCCCTACAGTCACTATCAGTCGGCTAGACACCCCCTCCTCGATGATAATCTCTTTGTCGAGAGTATATTCCTATTACGCATATGAGTCAAAGTTTGGTCAACGATCATTAAAACAGTAATATTAAATTGAAAATTAATTATTGAAAATAGAGGTTATGACAATTCTTATGCTGACTATAAGATTTCTAAAATGGTTTATTGTGTTGGAAACTCTTCTTTTGGGACTGATTTTTAGAAGGTATAGTTTCAAGGTCTAGGTCCATCTAGATAGCATCCTGTAATGTAGTAGACTGGAAAGCCTTTACCAAACCTCGCAAATTTTCAGTCAAACCCTCAACAAACAACATTACAACTCTCTTTTCTAATATGTCAAGAACCATGACAGCAAATTTTTGAAACTCATTAATATAGCTATCAACACTGCCACTTTGTTTTATTTGAGCCAACTCACGGAAATACACTTCTGCATCCTTCCTATCAAATCCTCAATCAATTTTCTGCTAAATTCATCATAGGAGTGGATTAAGGCATGGTTTTGAGTTACTACACCATGGTGCCACCAATCATCTGCTACTCCCTCCAAATGCATGGTTGCAAACTTAATTGCTTTATCCTCAGGCATGGGTTTAAGAGTCAAAAAGGTGTCTAACTTGTGTATCCAAGCACGTGCAATGCTTCTCCCACTACCATCAAATTTTGGAAAAGTTAACTTACCCAAGGCATGTTGATACTCCTATTGTTTTCTAGGTCTTTGTCCCTATTTTGCTCTCTTCTTGTCTTTCCTTTGATTCATGTACTGATTTAAGGACAGCTCATCCCTAATATGCTCAGGGAGTGTATGGTACTCATCATAGACAACCACCACTTCATCAACCAACGGTGCCTCTTCCTCAAGTTCAAGAGCTTCTTCTTCTTCTCTGTGTATGAAGGTTTGTAATGTCCCCCATTTAGCCCAATCGCACAGATGGTGGATATTAGCCTATCACATGACTCCCGTAGACTAATGGAGGTGATTAGGGGGTCAATTTGGGTAACTTACTATTTATAGTAAGTCGAAGCTAAGTACTGGCTATTTTTGGCAGGGTAGTTTGAGGAGGTCTTAGCACGAGGACTCATGGTTTCGACTTCCCAAGGCATTAATCGATTAAATATAAGTTAAATTAAATATTTAACTTATGTTTTATTTATAAGGGAAAAAGGGTACTGTTGATGATTGTTTTTAGAAAACACAACAATAGAGTAAAACACTAAGTATCCCACTCTCTCTTGAATAAAGTCTCTCAAAGACTAAGCTATGTGATCCAGTGAGACAACTTCAAGGTTCCATATTCGTGATTTGCATTGGATAGACTCAGTGATTTGATGTGATCTTGATGATAATCAAAAAGGGACTTACACAGACTTCTTCATACCTCATTTAGCTTATCTCTCCTTTCAGTGTGGATGATGTATGTACAATGTCTCAATGATAAAGAAAAGGAAAAAGGACAAGGGTTCAGAGAAACTAATCTAAGGTCAATGAGGCAATGACGATGCATGAATAGACAAACTCCTTAATTAACCTAACTCCACTTCGCCAAGGATGCCTACAACTACATGAAGTTGGTGCAATCTCCTAAGGATAGCGAAAGGTTTTCAAATCATGAAAGCTCATATAAGCACCCATTAGACGGCGCAACTCGAACAAGCATCCATAATTGAACTTAAGCAAATAAATGAAGCTCAGACTAGCTTTACACTTCACCAACGATGAATGTCAAAAGCATGAGCTAGGAGTTGATCAAATATTCAACACATACATACATAACATCAATGAGCTCTAATCTACTTAGAAACATCTCTTCATTCCATTAATATACAAGAAACCATGTCATTCCACAAGACAACACTTAACACCAAACGAACTCCAATGTCTTGCATTCATCTTGAGAAATATTTACAACTTCAAGTACTCTCAGAGAATTTCGAGAGTCTCTTCTACTCTACTCTTCTACTAGCTATTGCCTACTGATTACTATATTTACAAATGATGCAACAAGGCCTTTATTTAGAAGTCCAGAATTACAATGAAGGGCTAGGATCAATTCAAGTAGCCAAGGGCCCAGATCATGCCATCTCAGCAGTTAGTTACAACTTGTTATTTTTAGTACATAAGAGAGGCAATGAAGGCACGTTTTCCAAGAAGATAAGGATGAAATGGAATCTTTTAGAGCATCTTCCACATAGGTGTCCTCTTTAGCTTCTTGTTTGTTGAATGATGTGGCGAATTGTGATTGGATTGATGATATGTATCGGCCACGTAGGTGCCACCTCAGCATATTCCCAAATTGCATCTATGTGATGTCTTCGAATGTGATCATTCTAAACTTGTATGTTTGGGATGTACCTTTGTTGATTCTGCCTTGTTCATCTTCTTGTAAACTAGATGTATATGATATATGTTGCTTCATTTAACTAACTCTAGGATATTTCTTCTTCTTGCAAGGTATATGAATGATCTTCCTTGATGATACTTCCTGGAGAGTAGATATTGATGATAACACCTTTACATGTGGAGTAGATGACTTCTCAAGGAGACTTGAATGTACCGGAGGAACTTGAAGCTTGACAAATATCTTTGAAATGTTTGATGATGATGAAGATGTAGTACACTTGCCATGTTAACCCTGAAGTGATGATTGATGAAGAAGCTAATTGATACTTGAAGATTGATAGAACTTGAAGCTTGATGGATAGATGTTGAACTTGATGTCATTGATAATGAAGTGTTCTGGCATGATGATGGTGAAAGGTTTCTTTGGAGCAGCTACATGATGACTCTTCTGTTGTGACCAAATCACACATCACCCCATTTGGAATAGGGACCCCCTCTTTTCTTGAGCTTTGATGCTTTTGTTTGGTTCCGGATGATGTTGAAAGAGGCTTTGTTTTATAATTTGAGGTCTCATCTGGTACATAAACTTGTAGTAATGAAGAATCTTGATCAAATCCCATCTAAATGATGAATCATGAGATCAATCCTGATGTATGTTTGAGATCCTGAAAAGACTAAGTCTAGTAGCCTGAAATCCTGAAAATCCTGAAAGTTTGACTAAGTCTGAAATCTGGTGGATCCTCCAAATTCTAGATTTTGCATGTTAAATCCAGTGGATTCGAGACCTATCTCAAACATCCTGAAAGGTATATTGAAAAATATTTAAATTCGGTGGATTCGAGACCTATCTCAAACATCCTAAAAGGTATATCGAAAAATATTTAAAGTATAAGAAAGAACCCTGAAAAATCGGCTAAGTACTCCAGAGGATTCAAAAACTTGAACCAATGCGCCGATTTGTAGAGGATCTTGGAAGTGTGAACCAATGCGCCGATTTGTAGAGGATCTTGGAAGTGTGAACCAATCGCCGATTTGTAGAGGATCTCGCAAGTGTCAACTAATGCGCCACAACAAGGGGATTCCAAACTTGCTAACTAATGCGCCAAGATGATTTCAAGAAGAATTCAAAAGTGCCATCCATTGCGCCGCCTTGGAGGATTGTAAAACACTTAACCAAAGCGCCACTAAGGAAGGAGACCTCAAACTTGATCAAATCCGCCATGGTTTAGAGGCCAATCCTAGAGGAAATCAAACCTTTCAACCAATGCACCATTAGTAAAGGGTGGTCTAGTTTAAGATTTTTGAGGCTTATCAAGGGGAATTCACTTTCTTCAACCAATGCGCCTCATTCTAGAGGATTCCGAATACTTGAAGTGATGCGCCAAGATGGATGATAGGCAGTTTCTAAAGGTCAAAATGCAAATTTCATATTGTTTCAAGAGGAATTCCAATACCTCATCCAACGCGCCAATTCTAAGGGGGTTTCAAAATCCTTATCAAATGCGCTAAACCTAGTGAAGAAGATCTCCTACACCTCAACCGATGCGCCAAAGGGGGGAGATAAGATGAAGATCTCAATATAGGCATCCAATGCGCCAAGGAGAGATGAGGGAAGATTTCAAGACCTTGATCTAACCCGCCACATGTAAAAGAGGATTTCCAATCCCTTATCCATTGCGCCAACTTGTGATCCATTGTGCTAGTTTTAGAAGATTTTAAATATTGCGCCCTTGTGGAGGGATAAGGTAGAAGAATTCTAAAGGGCTAACCAATGCGCCAAGACAGATTCTAAGTGTTTAAATTCAAATTTCATAATGTTTCTAGAGGAAATCAAGATCCTCAACCAATGCGCCAGCTTTTGGAGAGGTCATCTAAATGAGGTAAGATCTTAAAACCTTGAACTACTGCGCCAACATCAAGAAGATCTTTTGATCCCCATCCAATGCACTCAAAGAAGAAAATTACAACATTCAACTACTCCACCCTATGATTTTCTCAAAAAAGCAAGATTTGTATAGAAATTCGTGCCGCATTTAATAAGGAAAAGAGATGAAATTAAATGATTTTCACTACATTTAATAGGGTCGGCCTAGGTAGTTAGGCATTTTCAATACTAATTTTGTATTTATAGCTGCTATTGCTTTCATTTTTGTCGTTCATTAAGAGCAGATTCGTCTTCAAGGAGCAGAAATAAGGTGATTTTATAAAGTGCAGATCTGATTTTTATCAATTTAAGTTAGAATTTGATCAAATTCGGAAGGTATCAACCTAAGTCAGCCTATTAGGTAAGTCTGATCTGAACATATCTGATCTGATTTCTTCTTTTATTTCATTTGATGCATTGAAAACTGTCCAAGTGTTGGTAGGAATTAAGAAGATAAGTGGATTTATGATAAATCACTTGAGTTTAGATGATCTTAATTCTTGCAAGACTTCATATTACAAGGATAAAATCAGAAATCCAATGCATTAAGGAGGCTGAAGTAGATTGATAGTTATTTATATTTGAGGTTGCTTATTCATGTCTAGTCTGTAGGAGCATGGCAATGACTTCAAAGGAAAGGCAAGCAAAGATCCGCATGGATGCTAAGGGTAAAGTTCCGGAATTGAAGCTCATTTCAAGGTGGACAAATGTCGAAGACACAAATATGGGCAACAGCAACCTAGAAGACATCAAGTCAGTACTTGAGGAACCCACTGGAGGTTGTCTTGCTAGAGCCATCATGAGGAGTGGAGCTATTGAAGCTGCTTGTTTTCCGCCAGCTCTACCTTGTTCAGAAATGATCATTGAATGTGTTAAAAAGTATGACATGAATAATAAGCAGATTGTAGCCAAGGATGAAACAGTATTAGCTTATTTGCAAAAGGAAGCAATCGGAGAGACCTTCAATATTCCAACTAGGGACAGGATGATCGGCATTTCTATGTAGCAAGGTCAACAAGAATATGAGGTTGATTCAAAGACGAAGTTGCAGGAGATGAAGAGAGACTGGATGGCCAATCCATCAATGAAGTTCAATATGAATAATCCTCCGCAGTTTCACAAGTCAGACTTTCATCCTGAAATTGGATACTTGATCATGTTCCTCAACAGAATGACAGGAATGCCACAATCCGCTACCTTTCAACCTTGGATGTACTCTTTCATCAAGTTGGTTCTCAAAGGGAAGATGATTGACTGGGCTGGGCTCATCAGTCAAAGCATACATGAATAGCTCGTCAATTTTTCTAAAACCAAGTCATTTTATATGAGTTCCTATGTGGTGTACCTTCTAGCAAGGAATGAAGTCTATTCAGGTCTGACTAGACGAGGAGAAGTTGAAATTGGCCCTAATAAGTACTTGTTGCATCAGTGTTACCCTCAGTTATATTTCAAAAATATCAATCATTATACAAGGTTCAATGATGCATTTGCTATGTTCATACTGAAGAAACTAAGAGGAGAGTCCCATAAAAGATTGTCAAATGCAGCAAAGGAGTTTATTGCAGCATATGGACATTGGTATACTCAGCATGAAAGGTACACTTACATAAGGATTCAAGGTTTTACATCTTATCCATACAGATTACCGAGATATCCAACTAACAAGATGGTGATGTTAGAAGTTTCAAGGCAACTCCTGGAACTCATCAGGTTACAAAAGTTAAAGAAGAAGACCAGCATTCAGTTTCCACTTCTTCTTGGGCAAAATCTAAAATGTCCATCATTAGCAGCAGCTGAGTATTCTGAGATAGAGCCTCAAGCATATCACTTCCAAACTCATGGCACCAAGAGGCTTAATTTTGATCCTTTTCAAATTTGCTGGAAATATAACAGGGAGTACAAGCACGTCATGCAGTTGGAAGACCATTGGGCCAGTGTAAAGGATGAAGATGATCTTCGAACACTCCAGTGTTCGAGACTCACATGGGATCTAGTCAGGGCTTCCAAAGTATTCAGGATTCCGGATCAATTCACAGAAGATGATACTATGTTAATAGATGAATTTGAAAAGATAAAGGATTTGCCTTATACAGTTGATTGGTCAAAAAAGGATGTATCTGAAGAAGAGTTGATGGAGCCCTTCCTAGCCATGACACGAGTATGTATAACTCAACTGCTACAAGAGATGAATGATGAGGGGCAAGTTCTCACTTACAATAAGATGGAAGACTCTAGAATTGTTGCAAGAGCTCTCTGAAATAATATAAGACTCATTGTTTTGGTGACTCTATATATGTTTCTAAGTGTTGCATGGTTTGGATTTCTTCAAGCGAATAATAAGTTAGATTAAGTTTCCTTTAAGTTTATGTTAGTTGGTGGAAGGCTTTATTATTGTTTGTAGTGAAATCTCTATGTTCATACCATTTGTAGTTTGTGGCTTGCAAATTGCAATGCATGGTTAGTCTGAACAAAACTGAACTTCAATTTGATCCCTATGTTGAATATTTCATGAGCATAAGTGATTTAAATATCTTGTAGAACCTTAGAAGATTGCATCAATCTTGTGTAGTTGTCTGTCTTAGCGAAGCAAGATTTGGTTTGATTTCACTCGAGCAGTAATTGCACCTTACATCTAGGATTAGATTAGTGTTACTGAACCTTTCATCTTTTGTTCTTTTTTAAGATTTGCAACATCATACGTCATAAGCTGTAGTCCTTAGATATTTCAGTGTTTATCTTTTCCTCCATCAAATCAACAACTTGTCGAACAATTGCGTAAGTCCCTTTGTGTTTACCAGCAAAATCATACTAAGTCACTGAGCTATCTCTTACAAAATCATAAGAAAGGAACCTTGGAGTCATCTTGTTTGATCATTTCGTTCAGCATTCGAGAGGCTTTGCTCAACAGAGAGTTAGATACTCTGTATTTTACTCTATTGTTGACTTGTCGAAAAACAAGCATCAACATCTTCCTTAATAGTGACCTTCTAACCTCACTCCTCGCTTGAAGGTGACTCCAGGCTCTTGCTCCTACCTCTGTGATACTTCTTTTCCTTCAATCTTCCTGCAATACAAACCAAGAAACACATCAATCCTTATGATAAATACTTTATAAGACAAAGGAATCATCTTTAAACATCAAAATAACTTGTCTCAAGTCTAGGCGCATATCTAGGTGTCTGGAGGAGCAAAGTGCGCCTAGCACATGATAGCTTCATACTTGTCATTTTAAATGATTTCAAACAATTGTAATGGCTTAAAATGATCCCTCCTCTCAAGGCGCTCACTTATGAACATGAACTTAAGTGATTTTCCTTAGGGCGCAAATCTAAGTTGGCATGGGAGAAAAGTGTGCCTAGGCCAAATTGGGTTTTATTTGCTATTTTAATGATTCCGAATGATTGAACATATCTTATGATGAGCCTTCCTATCTAAGCGCCCACTCCAAAATGTCATTTCATGTATTTTTCTTCTAGGCGCTCATTGAGGTCTGGAGAAACAGGCAAATGCGCCTAGCATACTTGGCCTATTTTTTGGTATTTTGATGGTTTTAACTTAGTGAATAAGTGTTTAGAGGACTTCCTACCTTAAAATGACATCAAATTTCATGCTTTTAAGTCCTCCTCTTGCAAGGCGCAATTTTAGGATCCTCCAAGTGTGAAATTGCGTCTTGACTCCCTTAATGATATTGATCTCCCTGAGATGCATTTTGATGATGGTTTGGGTGTGAAATTGTGCCTAAGTTCAAGATGAGCATTTTATGAGCTTGATCAACCTCATGAACTCAAGGAAGGCTAGGCCTCTTAAGGCGCCACCTTTCTATGGGCTTAATCATTCATTTCAATTCTAGGCGCCATCTTTTATTGGTTTAGACACTCCTTTCATGCTAAGGCGCCAAAATGAGGCTACACAGAGGCTAATTTGCGCCTAACTTGACTTTGCTTATTCTCCTTTCAAGGAGTAATTTTCATAGGTTGAAACCCTTATTTTATGCTTAGGCGCAATATGATGTTTGAAGCTTAGATGATGTTGCTCTTCTCCCATCAACCTTAGGCGCAAATTGATGAAGGTTGAGGTATGGAATTGCGCCTAGATTCACTTGGCTTACTTTTGACATCTCAATGATTTCAACTACTTACATAGACTTCCTGGAGGCTATCTTATCCCTTAGGCATTAGATTTCATGATTTTTGACTTCTTTCATTCAAGGCGCCCAAATGGAGTTGAAGAGACAAGAAGTGCGCCTAACTTCACTTCTTGGTGTGTTGGAGGATGCTTAAGTGACCTTTTATCTCTAAGCACCAAAATAGGTTTGTGGATGTATAAAAATGCGCCTAAGGTCTTATAGGCTATTTCTTGACTATCAGGCGCTATTTTGGGTGTCTTTAAACTCCATGATTGCTAGGCGCAAATGGGGAATCATACAAGTCTATATTAGCGCCTAGGCTTGGATATGGTCTTCTTCATAGCTAGGCACATGTCCAAGGCAAAATGGGTTGAAAAGTGCGCCTACACCAATTTAACTTGATGTTTGTTACTCAAAGGATCTCCACTTCATGTCTTTCAACCGTGCCTTTCAATGATTGATTCTTAACTTACATGCTTGATTTCAAGGTTTCAAACCCTTTACTCTTAGGCGCCAAAATGGAGCAATTCAGACACAAAAATGCGCCTAAGGTTAGGATCAATCTTAGGAACTCAAGGTGAATAGTTTCTCTCTTATTATCATTGTTTTAAACTTCATTTGACATCAAGGCGCTAAAAGTGGATGCTACACATGCAAAAATGCGCCTAGATTTTAAGGTCATTTCTCTGTCAAATTTTTAATGTTTAAGGCTTTCTGACATCCATTTCAATCAAGGCACCATAGTTTGGAGTGGTTCAAAGTTTGTTCTCCTCTAGGCACGCATTTAAGTCTCCACTTTAGATTAAAGAACAACCATTGACTTCATCATGACATAAATCTAAGACATCATCTAAGACTCGAGTAAAGCATTGGAGCTAAAAAAAAGGGGATCCCCATTTGCAATGGGGCGATGTGTGATTAGGTCACAACAGGTACTTTAAGTTATAATATAAAGTCCCTTTATAAAATGAAGTTGTGACTTAAAGTGACATGTCTAGGAGATGGGCACCCAAGGTACAAAGGGGACATAAGGAGATAATTAAAATAATTAAAAAAAAAGAAATTCCTCTTGGGCGTTGGAGAAGGGAGAGAAACAAAAGGCAAAAAAGAGCCTCATTCACATATGCTAAGATTATTGATTTTTGCTCTCATGTATTGAGTTTTCCCGTGCATTGGGTTTGAGCTTGGCTCTAGGGTTTGTTCATGGCTATGTTGGGATGAAAACCCCCGCATTAGTCCCTTTCTCCGTGCATGAAAGATTGCATCAAGAGAGGTTTGGAGGAGCTTCACTTCAGGAGCTTCATTGTGCTTTCAGTGGATCCAATTTGAGGCAGATTTGAGTTGAAAATGGAGTTATTTGATGAAGAATGAATGTGCAGTCACTAACAAATAGTTGAAGGACATATTTATACATATTTTAAGGAGTTTATTGCAGTTTTAAGCAGCCATAAGCAGGTCGTACCATTTCTGCAATGGACCGTACTGTTTTGGAGGAGGTTGTGAGTTTATTGTGAAGTTTTAGACAAATATTAAGGGCTGTTTTGAATCGTCCAACATTCATCATTGATTTCAGGTCAGATTGACAGGTTTTGGGGAGCTTTTTCCTTTGACTTGCTGCTGCTATATGCTTCCAGGCAAGCCGTACACATTGAAGGAGGACGTGGCTTCTTGGGGTCTCATTTCTACTATCTTTTGTAACATCTAAGACCCTCATTCTTGGCGTTGGGGTTTGTATTTGTTGCTGCAGCATTGTATTTTGTGGAGAACCTCATATGTATGCATTTCCTGGTGATTTTCCATGACATTGTATGCTGGTGCAATTTCGGCAATGGAATGAAGTTCAATATTTTCACATGGGTATGTCTCTGTAATTAGTTTTACCACTTTCTATGATTTGGGTCTTTGTCTGTTTGAGCAAATACATTGCATATTTTCTGGGTTTTTAGTTCATGCTTCATTTCCTATATATTTCATGTCAAAACACACATGCAAGCAAAACCCATGAAACCCTAAACATCAAACAAACAGAAACAAAAAAAACATACAGAGCAAAACATATACCAGGGGTGTATGTTACAAGGTTGGTTGGAATGGTCTATCAAATCCACCTGTATTGATTCTCCCTGTATTGTGATTACTTGTATTGCTGCCTTCACCTGTATTATTTTGATTTATTCTGAGTGTGTCCATATTTTGAGACATTTGGGCAATCGCTGCAACCAACTGTTTTTGTGATTGAACAAACTGAGTCATCATTTGTTGTTGTCCATATGCAAGGTCATTCAAAATATTTTCCAAACTTGGATTTTCAATTATCCTCTCATGCCTATCTCGAGGACTTCCACTACCTGAACCATTTCCCCCATGGAATCAATGTCTGTTATAACGATAAGATGTTATCTTACTGCTAGAGCCACTGATAAATTGTCCTCTTCTGGATAAGGAATAGATGTCTGAAATTGTTTTCTTTTCTGTTCTCTTTCAAAATATCTTTTGGCCCTTTCACTATCTTGCAAGGATCAAATGTTGCATGTAAACATTATTTTCTGAAACACATAACCCAACAAGATGGCAAGACCTCTACTTTGATACCACTGTAAAAACCCATGTCTATATTTGGCTTCATAGTCCTTAATTTTCTGAGTTTTTAATGTATTGACATTTCGTCAAACACTTTGCAAAACACTTACAAAATCTGGATTTATGAATGTAAATGATGTAGAGCAGTTTGCATAGATATTTATCAACAGAAACATTCATTTTTGTTGTCCAACTTCATTGGTAAGAGATGGGCATTACAACAAACAAATTTCATGATGAAATAGATAGATTCAAATTAAAGATTTGAATGTCTATATTGTTGTTATTGCTCAGAATATTCAGTAAATCAGATTACAACCAAATGGAATGATAACATACCAAAGTATGACCAACATGCAGTTAGAATGAATAGTAGGAATGCTAAACTCCCAGTTGGTGCCACCTTAGAAACCCTTCACTATAGGCGACTCCCTCAATGTTCTTCTACGCACCACATTGAACACTTTATACGTTCCCAAAGGCTGCATTTAAGTTTGTAGGAAGTTGCATCCCATTTTCTTTAGGCCCCACATCTTGTACACAAGGAAGATACTCCAAATACAAGCATGCGATTACTTCAAGAAAACCCCACGACCTCCTTTTATATCATACGCTCCTCATACATCTACTGCAGCTTGTCATAAGGAGGCCGCGTCCCCATTCATAAGTCCTCACGTCTCATTGAAAGGAGCATCTTTGCATAAAGGCTGCAGTTCTATTTAGAAGTCTACAAACTCTTAAAACATGCGTTGGGGTTAGGGAAAATACTCTCCACATACATATATTCCAGCCATGAATACCTTCAACTAAATCTCAACAAATCACAAATTTATATTTGCTTGCATATCTTCATAAATTTGAAAAAATGAAATTTTTCAGTTAAAACACAAAATCTCCATCGTTATGCACCTGCGTGAAACCTGTGCGATTCCACCTACAAACCAGCTAGGGAGGATCTTCCACCACCGAAACTAATTTCCCTTTGGGTTTTCGTCCTAGGGTTTGCTCAAACAAGAGCTCTCTCCAAATTCACCAAGAAAATATATTCAGCATAAAAAACCAAATGAGCTTTTGAGCTCTCTTTTATATTTTCCCATAGAACATTCCCGAAGGAGTAATTTAAATTACTTTTTAATATGTCACTTATGCCCAAATAAAGTGATTTTATAATATTTCATACTCGACCCCTTCCAAAGTCACTTTATCAATTGAATATTTAAATAAATATAAGTTGCCCGTAAAATGAAGAATTACGACAACTTTATTTATTTAATTAATATCATTCCCTTGTCCAACTCCTAATTAGCCTACAAGAATAAAATAGGCTAAATGGTCACCTTTGCCAACTCGGCTGAAGAAGGGGATATTACAGTCCTCCCTTTCCGAGATTGCTTGCCCACAAGCAACTACAAATTTGGATGCTGAAGAATCTGCTCTCCCTCCCAAGTAGCATCCTCTAGTGGCAAGTCTCTCCATCTGATCAGATATTCCTTGATCACTCTGCTCCTCAATCTCCGCTCCCTAACATCCAAAATAGAATTAGGAACCAAAATCAATTTGCCCTCTTCATCCAATGGTGGAAGCTCAGGAGAAGATGTAATATGCTGCCCTAGTGCCTTTTTGAGGCAAGATACATGAAACACATTATGGATTATGCTAGCTTCAGGCAACTCCAACTCATAAGCAACCTCTCCTACTCTTCTCACAATCATGTAGGGGCCATAGAAATGAAGCTTAAGTTTTTCTGCACCACTCTTCTTCAGTGTAGACTGTCTGTATGGCTGCAGGTGTAAGTAAACCAAATCTCCAACCTCAAAAGTCATTTTCACCCTGTGCTTATCTGCATATATCTTCTGTTGATTCTAAGCACGATGTAGATTTTCCTTAAGTGACTTAAGGATATCCTAGCTATCCTGCATCCAATCCTTAGCCTTGGGAGCTCTACTGTCATCAAATGCTAAGTCTACAGAGGTCATGATTATGATATCACAGTCACCTATCACATGTTGGTAGGCATGACATTCTTCAGGGCTTTGGATATGTATGATGGTTTGTCTTTGATAGACTTAGAATTTGTGGACAGAGGAGCCTTCGAAGGAAGAGAGTTGATGACACTTGAAGTTGATGATTTGGTATTTTTGTTCCTACAACTACATAGACAGGTTACATGGAGGAGCGGAATTTTAGAATTTGGAGGATGGAGCCAATCTGAGTTTGAGTGTGTATGGCTGGTTTTGTCACATTGTTGGCCACCAGAACTCACTTTGCATATCATTCTTCATATTCATTGTTGTCCTATTTTGCCTTCCGATGTAATGTCCATTTTTTTGAGCTAAGGTAACTTCAAGCTTGGAAAAACGAAAGTCAGCAAATATCTTAAAGCTTGGAAAATGGAAATTGAATTTTTAGTGGCAAAAATGATTTTTCCTTGGGTAAATGAAGTTTGGAGATGATTTTTTATATTTTAATAATATTTATGGAAAAATCAAAATTAATTAAATATTTGGCCAAGGAGAAAAAAGAAATTAATTAAATATTATGCCAAGAGGTGGAAAAATGAAATATTGGAGATAAAGTTAAAGTATATATTTTAATATTAAAATCTTATAGTATTTTTCACTAAATCGGCACTCAAGGGAGAAAAGAAAAAATAATAATATTTTATTATTATTTATGTGGGACGTCTAAATTGGAGGAAAAATAAAAATAAATTAAAAGAAAATAAATAAATATTATTTTCTTTTGGCGGTGGACTTCAAAAATAATAAAATAATAGTTTATTTGGGCGCCCTAGTTGAGAAGGATAAAAGGAGGTCAATTGGAGTCATTTTTCATATACTTGATGATTTGGCTTTTGCATTTTGGAGTATTTCTCTTGGCTGAAACTTGTTTCCAATAGTATTCAAAGACGAAAACCCTTGGATAAGAGTGAATTGAACGAAAACCCAATCACTATGTGAGATGGATTCACATGGAATTCATCATTGAGCTTATTTGCATGTATTTGAAGGAATAATGGCTTCATTTCAGCTAGGTTTTGGATGGAATTTCATGACAACAGCTAGGGTTTGAAGCATTGAGCATATTGAAGGCTTTTGTATTTAGATTTGAAGACATATTTGATATATTTTCATCAATACATCATTGGAGAAGGCTTATAGGTGGATCGCTCGGCATAAGGAGGCATTTTTGGGCGATTTCATCACTTACAAGAATTTTGATTTTTGTAACAGTAGGCTGGAACTTCATATCAAAGGCAGATTTGATGATATTTTGACATGATCTAAGGTTATAAGGAGTTATATTGCATGTTGGGTCAAATCACTCCATTCCTACACATAGGCGATTTCATACTTTGGCACATTTTGGCTTCATTTCTCAAATCTGGGTTCATATCAGCAGCTACAACAGTTATATCAGACTTCATTTGAGCAGCTACAGGTGGTATATCAGTCACACTTCATTGGGTTTGACATTGTACTTTGACAAGGTATCATCATACACAAGGGGCTAGGGTTTGGTTCATCATTTGGGCAAATTTGCATACTTTTGTAGGTCTGATTTTGTAATCAGATTTGTCTTATGTAAAAATAGAGAATATCATTTGTAATCAGCATTCTCCATTTCAATAAAAAAGTCAAACATTTCTCCGGGTATGTTCATTTGTGATATATGTGATCTATTTTCACTAGTTTCAATTGTTTTACATCTTGTTTGAATGTTAAATTGCAACCTTTCCATCTTTATTACATTCCAAACACATTGTTGAAAACTATATGTCAAAAACCTAAGTACATTTGAAGGAAAAGAAATCAGAAAATTCAGGGCAGCAAGTGAAAAATTTCAGTTAAGACTAGACAAGGTTCTTACAGTGGTATCAGAGCTCATTTAGAAATCAGAAAATTTATGGTTTTGAACAAGAATCTGGTTTAGGGTTCTTACATCCGGCCTGTTGGCGTTTCAATTCGCACCTCTAAAATGCGAGTTGGAAATGGATAGCTATGCACAAATAAACTGCTCTCCTATTATGAGGGGGAGTTCCCTTTCTACTAATTTTCGCTTGAAAGATAAATAAAACAAATTTGCCTATCTTCTTTTTTATTCTCAGCTGCGAGCACAAGGTTATAAAACTCTATTTCGCTGTAGAAGAGGTTTTTCCTTTTTAAAACATCTAACTACAGCTAGGCCTAAACTAAATAACGCTTTTAATCTCCTAAGTAAATTCAGAGCGAAGGGATTAAAAGTGGACAAGGAATGATTTGTTGTAACACAAAAACTTAAATAAATTTCTCCTAGATTCACATCACAAGACCCATTGTACTTTAATGATGAAAGATGAAATAAAATTTACACAAGCCACACATCTGATGACAAAACTTGATGATTAGTGAAATAGAAAATCAGAGCAAAAGGCAGGCATGAGACTTCTATTCCCAATATCATAAAGTTGATACAACTCCAGGACAGCAATATTGTAGCAAAAGGCATGCATACAATAAGCGATGAAACACTGGAGAACAGATAACACAGAGTGAACAAGTAGCTGAAATAACAATTTCTGCAGGCTAGAATAGGCACAGCAAATTTTGCTATCACAATTACCATTACTGTTACTTACAATGGGCAAGACTACCCTTATTTATACTAAATCAAAGGAGTAGGGAACCCTAAAATCTCCTTGATTAAACCCTAACTAACTTGCCAACTCGCAATCTTTATTTCTATTCTAAGACAAAGATTACAACTAACAAACGCTTTAAAGCAAAGAAAACTCCAACTAATACAAAGTGATTTCTTTCTAAATAAAAAATGGATGAGCTTAGGATGAAAGTAAATGCTTTAAAACAAAAAGCATTTGAGTTAAAGCTGCTTTCTTTTGAGTCGCATCCTCATCAACATTCTTGCTGTCATGTCCCCATTTCCGGCCTAAGCACCAAGTGATGAATGGATTAGCCTACTCCTCATTCCTGGAGGCTAATTCTGAATGATAAGGGAATGAACTGGGTTTTGACTAACTCTGGGTGTTATTTTGCAGGTAGAATCAAGGAGTTTTGAGTCAGAATCCACTAAGTCATGAGCAAGGCGCCCATTTTGGCAAAACTCCTCCCTTCTGGCGCCTAGCTTCAAGAGTCACTTCTGGCAGTGAAGATGAGGATTCAAACAGAAGGCGCTCCACCTGGATGGGTTCCACCAACCAAGCGCCTAGAGCAGATATGGACTTGAGCAAGGATCATCCAGTGTTGAGCTTGGAATCACTGAAGTGGTCTAAGTGAGTTAGGCGCACTTCCTAGCCTTCACAACACTCAAAGTGCGCCTAGTCCTCATGGTGAATTCCTTGAAGAATTGATCAAGTGAAATCTCGCCTTCAAAAGATCCGGTGGAAATGATTGATTAATCAACATGATGAAGTTTTCTAAGTGAGTGGAACAAGGAAGAAGGCCTATTCACTTTAGGCGCTAGCATCAAGTTACATCATCCAACAGGAGCACTTCTCCTTATCAAGGTGCCATTTCTTGTTGAAGTTATCTCCTCAAGGCGCCTAGGTGCTAGAGCATGACAAAGTAAACCTTAAATGGCGCCCTATGTCAAATGATGGTTTAGAATGCATCTTCAAAAGTACGCCTAGGTGTTGTGATGTTAGCTTTTGCTCAGACAACCTTGAAGATGCGCCTAAGTAAGAATATGCTATCCAGACTCCTCAAGAGGTCAAGGCGCTTGGTAAGGTGTTTATGAAAGCAGAGATGAGATTTTGACTAAAGGAAACAAGGTTAGGCGCCAAGACAAACAAGTACATTCAAGATAAGCTTTTCAAGGGAGGGCCCCAATTCTCACCTCCACTGTTGTCTTGTTGCGCCTAAGGGACTTATCCCCAAAAGTGCACCTAAGGAGTTCTCAGTCCATTCCAACTGATAGATAATTGATAGAAGGAAGTCTTTTTGATCCAGTTGTGATTTGAGTTGAAGGTTTTAGCAAGACAAATTCCCTTTTTCTCCCTAAGGCGCCAATCTGGACCTTTTTCTATCACCAAGTGCGCCTAGGTGAAACTGAAGGCTAAACAAGATATTGATACTCCAGATATGGGCGCTAGGTTGAAAGAGCATCAAAAGTTGGATTGCAAGGGTGAATTGAGGTATTAGGCGCTGGTATCAGTTGATGCTACTCCAAAGATGCGCCTAAGATAGTTGCAAGTCTTCAAAACAAGTTCTGGAATAGGGCGCTTCATCATGAGGTAAGATGACAATCATTTAAAGTCAAGTTGTTGTCAAAGTTCTTTGAAAGAGGTGATAAGCTGCTACCAAGGCGCCAAAACCATTGTGAACTCTCCAAAGTTGGCGCCCAGTCAGAAGAACACCAGAATTGCGCCAGAATTGAGGTGGTTGAGGTTATAGGAAGTCTAGAACTCTAGGCGCATTCTAGAGTCTCTGTCAACCTTCAATTGGCGCCTAGTGATGGTGAGGTGCAGTTGCATGAAGGAACTATATCAAATAGGCGCCAAGACATGAAAATAGCCTTAAACGCTGTCAGAGAACCCTCAATGAACACTCCTACAAGATATCATGCATGTTAAAGTCACCAGAAAAGGTTGGGCGCATTTCCATGCCATTGCTACCTCAGTTGGGCGCCTAAGACTCTTTGGGCACCATTCCATGTTTAAACTGCTTCCACTTGGCGCCTGATCAGAAGATGAGGTAGTTGTAACTACCTGAGCTCTCATTGGTCGACAGGATGTTTTGGGGATCCGTGTCAAGGTCTCTAGATGAGCTTGCCAACTCAGAATGAGTCATCAGTTGGAATATTCCTTTGGATATGCTTCTTGGGAAACGTGCCTTGGTTCCTCTTTGTGCATTGAAAAATGTGCCTTCATTGCCTTTGGAAGGCCTATAAAAGGAGGAGCTCTCTCATTCATTTGGCATCTGTTCATTTGACAAAATCCTCTCTGCAAAGCTATTGAGCTTGTAATCTTGAGGCCTGCGAGTTTCAAGTGTTGGGGTGATGCTCCCTCAACAAGCAAGGTGATGCTCCCTTGTTATATTGTGAGGTGTTGACATACAGTTAACATCATTGAGTTGATCAAGTAAAGAAATCATTGTAGACATCAAGGCTTCAAGGCCTTTCTTTTGTATTTCCATTGAATAAGTTGTAACTTCATGCTATTGAAGCATTATCTGTGTAATAAGACATTTGTCAGATGATTGAATCAAACAATAAGTCAAGCGCCCAACTCTAAGGTTGATTCCTTCAAGTAGTTATCTTTGATGTATATCTTTAAGTTGATTGAGTAGTTGATGAGTTGATAGCAAGTGAAATTGTTTCAGTAAGGAAAAATTTTAGTTGAATTAGTTGGGTGTCTTACACTTGCTTTTTGGTGATGTCATCCATTGATATTCTGGGAAATAATATCTTCTAGAAAGCAAGTGACCACATCTTTGCCAGGAACACTGATACTCTCTAGAATGATATTCTGATTCTCTAACATTTCTTCACCATTTGCAACCATCTAAAGAAATTCATGAACTTCACCCACAGCTTTGTCAAACTTCACTATCATTGCGGCAAAACAATCCATCTTGTCAGCACTGACATCACCATTAAAATTGCTGCGGACGAGAGTCTAGAACTCTACTTGCACTTCCCTGAGATCATGCAGGGTACCATCTTCTTTTTCATACGAAGACGGGGTCTGAGAGACAAAAGATCTGACGAACTTGAGAACATTTACCACTTTTTCTTTCCACTATTAAATCTGAGATTTTACTGTCATAAATTTTTACTGTGAAAAGATATTGCGCTTTCCAAGTAGAAACGATCTTATCTTCAGCTGAATCAACTGAATTATGTACTATCTTCAAGTCGGAGATAATGATCTCAAACACCGGTCTATTTTTAGCCATAGTCTGCTGTAACCCCTGGATGCCCTGACGCAAATCATGAGCGTTGTACTTTATTGATAAAACTGTGAAAGTACAACTCTCCCTTTAGTCACAAATTCTTCCACCCAATCCTTCATGTGCCTCCCATAGATGACCAACTGACTGAACTATTGTTGATTGGCCGGCGATCCCAGATTCGAAGGAAGCATTAAATTAGCCTATGATGTGCCATGAAAAAGGTTGGAAATATACTGCCGCAGCTGCCTAACTTCAGCCCTTCAACACCCTCTCCTTCAAATTATCTGTTGCAACTTCGAAGAGATTTACATCTGTATGTCGGGTACTCCTACCAAGGTTTGCTTTGACAACCTTGAAGTCATCAACCTCAATATCATCAACATCCTTATCTTTTGGAGGTGTTGCAATTTCTAGGATCATTTCTCCATCAACATTCTTCTCAATGTGAACTTGCCTCTTCATTTTCCTGTCTGGTGTGTCTTGGTAGACTCTATTAAGCTCTGTCAAGTTCAACTGATATGAAGGCTTTCTCCTCTTTGTTCTCAGAATGTTTTCAAGCCAGGATGAGCCATCTTCTCTTGGAAACTCGGTTCTAACCTCATCAACTCCTGATGAACCAATATGTGTCTCAGAGTTATGAACTGGCAAATCTGGCTCTGAATCAATGTGAATGGGAGAAGAACTAGGTGAAGGTGGAGAAACATGAACAGAAGGCAATGTTTCTACATGCGGTGTTGGTTCAATGGGAACTTCTAATGCAACTGCTGGTTGTTCCTACTGAAAATGAACTGGAGACTCAACCTTTTTCCTTTTCAACTTAGCCATCTTTGTTCCTTCTGAAAGGACGCTCATAGCTTTAACCCTTTGTTTTGGTTTGGAAGTGGAAGGTGTTGATGTTTGTTTTTAGACAAGTCAACAATTAGAGTGAAATACAAAGTATCTGACTCCCTCTTGAGCAAAGCCTCTCGAATGCTGAATGAAGTGATCAAACAAGATGACTCCAAGGTTCCTTTCTTATAGTTTTGTAAGAGATAGCTTAGTGACTAAATATGATTTTGTTGTTAAACACAAAGGGACTTACGCAATTGTTCAAACAAGCTGTTAATTCAAGGATTACGAAGGCAAACACTGGAATATCGAAGTACTACAACTTATGGCGTATGATTTGGCAATGATGTTCTTGATTCTAATTCTAACTGAATGGATAAAAAAGAACAAAAGATGTCAGGTTTAGAAACACTAATCTAGTCCTAGATGTAAGGATAATTACTGCTCAGATGAAATCAAACCAGATCTTGCTTCGCCAAGTTAAACAACTACACAAGATTGATGCAATCTTCTAGGGTTTTACAAGATGTTTAAATCACTTATGCTTGTTTACCGCAATATGGTGTGTTTCACAGAATATGAAGTAAACAGAATTAAGTAGTATAGTGCATAACACAGAGCATGAAATTATAACAGCATTGCACAGAATAAAGCATTGTTCCCATTCATTGAATATATCAGTATTACACTACAATGTTACAATGCCGTGGGGTCGCCCCGACTACAAAGTATTAAGCCAATATATAACTTGGCCAAGGTTGGTTGAGGTACCAACCGTTGGCAACGACTCTATAACTATCCAACCGTCGGGGTTAATTCCCGATAACACTCCTACATAACAACACTAATTAATTTATGATTATTTACTTGGCCGACTACGACCGACTACAATGCTCATGAAGGATTCAACAAACATAAAGATCAAATTGAATTTCAGTTTTGTTCAGACTAACCATACACTGCAATTTGCAAGCCACAAACTACAAATGGTGTGAACTTATAGAGATTTCACCACGAAACAATAAGACAACCTTCCACCAACTAACATAAACTTAAAGAAAACTTAATCTAACTTAATATTCGCTTGAAAATCCAAACCATGCAACACTTCGAAACATATATAGAGTCATCAAAGCAATGAAATCTTATATTATTTCAGAGAGCCTTTTGCAACAATTCCAGAGTTTTCAACCTTACAAATGAGGGCAACAAGAGCCCTTTTATAGACCTCAAATGAATGAAGGGTCAAGATCGGTCGGCCAAGCCAATGGACCAAATCAAGCCACATCACAAGTAGTTGTAACAAACTCCTATTTTATTAAATGAAAGAGGCTAACTTTATTAAATGAAGGAGGTCATGAAGGAGGGAACAAAGGCACGCTTTCCAAGAAGATAAGGATGCCACATCACATCCCCTTTACATGGTAGTACTATGAGATGCAATGAACCTAGACACAACTTGAGCTACATCTTCAATTGGTACAATTGTCGCCGCATTAATGGATCCTTCTGCTACTGCCACATCTGATTCATAGATGCCAAGTGTCCTCTCCCAGTCATTTATCCAAGATTTATTTGCTCCAAGATGAAATGCAAGTGTGAATATGATATCTAGCTATCCTTCATCAATTCCATCATCCTGAAAGTAGAATGCCTTAACTTGTTGCTTCATGTTTTCAATAGTAACATCCCCATAAGGATTACATATTGTTGTTAATGCAGTGTATATATGATTTTCTATCCTTAGAAGAACACCTCTAATTCTAGACATATCTACTTCAATTTTATCAATCAGTTGCCCCTTGTTGTGAAAGGAAAAATACCAAGTGGTGAAGTCATGTGGAGTATTCTGATCAACCACCTTATCTCGAACTAGATCTTCTAACGGAGTTTCCATTAAATTCTTAAGCTGTGGCATGTATTGCTCCTTGATAGGTTTGAACTCAGCACATATTTTTAATAAAGCTTGAACTCTATCCTTGAGATTAATGACTCTGTCATAAACTTGCACAATTTCTTCAAGGTAAGTATATGGCTTTTCTCCTGTCTTTCCTATCCATCCCTTCATTATCTGAGATGAAGTTCTCATATTTTCAACTTGAGACACTGTTTCTTGCGGAAGAATGGACGGAAGTATTGGAGTAGCTTCCTTCTGCTGGATAGGTTGCATGACCTGTTGAATATAATGCTTTAGTGTATTAAAATCCTGTTCAATCTTCAGCTTAGCTTCTCTTTCTTGCTTTAACATGATTCTTGCACTATTCACTGACTCTTGAAGTTCTTCCTCTATCTGTTCCCCGGTTATTGGACCCATGCCAATAGTAGTCACATTATAATCCTCGGGTGCCATGTCTTCTAGATCCTTTTCAACTCTAGGGACAGCTACATGTACCTCTCTGTTTCCAGAAGGATCTTGAGTGATTTTCGAAAAGACAGTTGCCTTCTTCTTCTGATTATTCTTCTGTGCATTTACAAGCAATTCCTCGACTGGAGCAGGCTGATATGTTTCTACAATTGTACTTTCCTCAATCCTTTGCCTCAACCAAGGTGGAAAAGCAGAAAGATCTTGTTGTCTTTGAACTTGACTGTGTTGTACTCGTGCTACTTCTTCATCAGATTCCACTTGACCTTCTTCATCTTGATCAAGAACATCATTTTCCTCAATCACAACAGTTGGACTTGAATGAATTTCTTCAGATGGCATCAAGGCAACTTCTTCCACAACTTCAATCTCTTGTATTGGATTCTGAACATCCGAAGTACCTTCTTGCGGACGAGATGAAATAGACTGGGTATTCTTCTTTTGAGGTCTTTGGCTTGATTCTCCTTGATCTTGACTAGGTCTTTTCCTTTTTCTAGCTGGATTATTACCTTGATCATTTCCACTGTGTTGTGGTCCACTATGTATACTATGCTGTCCCGGTTCTCCGTCATCCATCTTGTTGTAAGTAAGAACTCGCCCTTCATCATTCATCTCTTGTCGTAGTTGAGTTATAAAAGCTTGTGTCATGGCTAAGACTGGCTCCATCAATTCTTCTTCAGATACATCTCTTTTTGACCAATCAACTGTATAAGGCAAATCCTTTATCTTATCAAATTCATCTATTAACATAGTATCATCCTCTGTAAACTAATCTGGAATCCTGAATACTTTGGAAGCTCTAACTAAATCCCATGTGAGTCTTGAACTCTGGAGTGTTCGAAGATCATCTTCATCTTTTACACTGGCCCAATGGTCTTCCAACTGCTTGACACGCTTATATTCTCTGTTATATTTCCAGCAAACTTGAAAAGGATCAAAATTAAGCCTCTTGGTGCCATGAGTTTGCAAATGATATGCATGAAGTTCTATCTCAGAATACTCAACTGCCGCTAATGATGGACAATCCAGAGTTTGTCCAAGAAGAAGTGGAAACTGAATCCCGGCTTTCTTTTTTAACTTCTGGAGCCTGACGAGTTCCAGGAGTTGCCTTGTAACTTCTAACATCACCATCCTGTTGGTTGGATATCTTGGTAACCTGTATGGATAAGATGTAAAACCTTGGATCCTTATGTAAGTGTATCTTTCATGCTGAGTATACCAATGTCCATATGCCGCAATGAACTCTCGCTGCATTTGACAACCTTTTATGAAATTCTCCTCTTAGTTTCTTCAGTATGAGCATAGCAAATGCATCATTGAAACTTGTATAATGATTGATATTTTTGAAGTGTAACTGAGGGTAACACTGATGCGATAAGTACTTATTAGGCCCAATTCCAACTTCTCTTTTGGTCAAACCTGAATAAACTTCATTCCTTGTGAGAAGGTACACCACATAGGAACTCATATAAAATGACTTGGTCTTAGAAAAATTGATAAGCTGCTCATGTATACTCTGACTGATGAGCCCAGCCCAATCAATCATCTTCCCTTTGAGAACCGACTTGATGAAAGAGTACATCCAAGGCTAAAAGGTAGAGGATTGTGGCATTCCTGTCATTCTATTGAGAAACATAATTAAGTATCCAATTTCAGGATGAAAATTTGACTTGTGAAATTGTGGAGGATTATTCATATTGAACTTGATAGATGGATTGGCCATCCATTCTCTCTTTATTTCCTGCAACTTTGTCTTTGAATCAACATTGTATTCCTGCTGAATTCGTTGTATAGAGATGCTGATCATCCTATCCCTAGTTGCAATATTGAAGGTCTCTCCAATTGCCTCTTTTTGCAAATAAGCTAATATTGTTTCATCTTTGGCTACAATTTGTCTTGTATCCAAGTCATACTTTTTAACACATTCAATGATCATCTCTGAACAAGGTAGGGCTGGCAAAAAACAAGCAGCTTCAATAGCCCCACTCCTCATGATAGCTCTAGCAAGACTACCTCCAGTAGGTTCCTCAAGAACTAACTTGATATCCTCTAAGTTGCTGCTGCCCATATTCGTGTCTCCAACGTTCATCCATCTTGATACGAGCTTTGATTCTGGAACTTTACCCTTAGCATCCATCCTAATCCTTGCTTATCTCTCCTTCGAAGTCATGGCCATAATCCTGCAAACTAGACATGAATAAGCAATCTCAAAAATAAACGATCTAGACTCTACTTCAGCTTCCTTAATGCTATGAAATTCTGATTCTATCTTTATAATGTGAAGTTTTGCAAAAATATTATCATCTAGACTCAAGGAATCTACTTATCTTCTTAATTTTACCAATACTTGGACAACTTTCAATGTATCTAATGAAATAAAAGAAGAAAATCAGATGAGAAATGTTCAGATCAGACTTACTTGATAGGCTGCCTTAGATTAATACCTTGAAATTTGATCAAATTCTTGCTTGAATTGATAAAATCAGATCTGCACTTTTATAGAATTACCTTATTTCTGCTCCAATATAATAAATCTGCTCCTTAATAATGATGAAAATGAAAACATTGAGCAACTTTAAATACAAGAATTGCTTTAAAACTACCCAACAACCTAGGCCGACCCCCATTAATGCAGTGAAAATCATTTAATTTTGTTTGATCTTATTCAATGTGGCCCAAATTTCAATGCAAAACTTGCCTTTTCTAGGAAATCATAGGGCGAATAATTAAATGTCTTAGATTTCTCCCCCTTTGAGCGCATTTAATTGTGTAGTCAAGGATCCTCTAGGATGGGCGCCTTGGATGGGTGTTTAGAGATCCTCTTGTTGTACGATTAGTGGTTGAGGCAAGTAAATTCCCCTTGATTCCGCCTTAACGAACCTCTAAACTTTGCCTTGTCCTCAAAGCGGAGCACTTGGATTGATACATTGAGATCTTCCTTACACACCTCCAACACTTTACTTCCCTTCATAAGGTGGCGGAATGATTAGATATTTTAAATTTGCCTTGAAAGCCTCTGGATTTTGCCTAAACCACCCCGACTTAGTGGCGCATTGGATGAAGAGATTGACTTCCTCTTGCATTTTTTTCTTCTTTCCATCAAGCGCATCAGACGAGGATCTTTGAATCTCCTTGGAAATTAACACTTTCACCTTGGGCGCTTTGGTTGACATATTTGGAATCTTGTTGTTTTGCGCAGTGGTTTAAGTATGATGAATCCTCCAATCAGCACCTTGAATGTTGAAATCTCCTTCTATGTTGTCTTGGCGGATGGGTTAACCTTTTGAAATCTTCTAGCTAGAGCCCTTGATATAGCAATTTCTTAACAAAATTTCAAAACTTTTCCTTTTCTTCAAGTGGCGCACTAGATGGGGCAGTCAAAATCCTCTAGATTTTCCTCAAGATTTACATTTTGGAATTAACCCTTCCATCCTAGCGCATTGGATGAGGTATAGAGGATCCTCTAGGAACTTAACATCTTTCAATGTCTTTTGCAATTTACTTTACCTTACCTTAGAAATGGCGCATTGGATGCTATTTTTCCTTGGGTGCTTTGGATCAAGTGTTTGGAATCTCTAGGGCTGTTGGCGCACTGGTTAAGGTAAGTGAATTCTTCTGGACTTTCTCCTTGATAAGCCTCTAAAGTTTGCCCTCAACACTTGCCTTTATAAGGAGGCGCTTTAGACAAAGGTTTCGGTTTCTCCTAGAATTGATGCACTAGATAAGTCGCGTTGGATGAGGATTCCGAAATCCTCTTGATTTTCTTCTTGTCTAGCGCACTAGATAAGGGATGTGAAGTCCTCTAGAGGGTGGCGCAATAGATCAAGGATCAAAGATCCTCTAAAACATGAGAAAGTTATGCTTCCAACACTTACAATTTATCCTACCCCCTTAGCGCATTGGATGGGGTATTCAACATCCTCTTGATTTTCTACCTAAATTTGTGATGAACTCCTCCCCAATCACATTGGACGTTGATATTAAATCCCCTTAAAGGGGCGCAAGAGGCGCATTGGATCAACAATGTGATTTCCTCTAGACTTTTCCTTTCAAAAATCAACTTTACTCTCATCTACAAGGTGGCGCAAGAGAACAAGACTTTGATTTCATCTAGAAATTCGCTCTGAGACTTGACTTTGGATTCTTCTTGAAGAGGTCACAGTGGATTGAGGTGTTAGGATTTTCTAAGATTGGCGCATTGGATGATACCTTCTGAATCTCCCTTGTGTGGCGCATTAGATCAAAGATGTGAATTCCTCTAGCTTTCGCATTGGATAGGCATTTCATAGTCCTCTTGAAACTTGCTTTGATACAACTCTTTTTTCATCTGCAAGAGGGTGGCACATTGGTTAGACGTTTTGGTTTCCTCTTGACAAGTCTTCACATCCTTTTGGTATTAGCGCATTAGATCAAGGATCGAAGATCCTCTTGTTTTTGTCGCACTGGATGAGACCTTTGACATCTCCTTCCAAACATTTCCTTTTGGCGCAAGAGATAGCACTTTTGAAATCTTCTAAAGCTTGCAAAATGGATTAAGGTTTTAAAATCTCCTAGCATTTGGCATACTTGACCCATTTTTAAATCCCCCTACCTTCTCCCTTCTTTGGCGCTTTGGATGAGAGCTTCAAAATCATCCTTGATGTTGGCGCATTGGTTCAAGGTACTGATTTCCTCTGAAATTTTCGCATTAGATAGGCATTTCAAATCCCCTAGAATGTGGCGCAATGGATAGGACTTTTAAAATCCTCTTCAAGTTGGCGGATTAGATGGGGAAGTCGGAATCATCATCTATGCTACCTTTGGCGCATTGGATCAAGGGTTGAGGACCCTCATCTTCTTTTCTCCTTTTGGCGCATCGGATGGAGGTTTCGAAATCCTCTGGAAATCTGCGCACTGGATCACACTTTTGAGATCATCTAGAATACTTAGCCGTTTTTCAGGGTCCTTGAGGGTAAAGGTATATTGAAAAATATATTTAAGTATAAGAAATATACTTTAAATATTTTTCAATATACCTTTCAGGATGTTTGAGATAGGTCTCGAATCCACCGGATTTAACATGCAGAATATAGAATTTGGAGGATTCACCAGATTTCAGACTTAGTCAATTTTTCAGGATTTTCAGGATTTCAGGGTACCAGACTTAGTCTTTTCAAGATCTCAAACATACATCGGGATTCATCTCAATACTCAAGAACTGGATAGGATTTGATCATGATTCTTCATCATTGCAAGTTCATCTTCTAGATAAGGCCTCCTGGTCATGAAGCAAAGATCCTCTAGAAGAGGAAATCATTATTAGATCGGCAGAGGAAGACAATCCAGGACTTTATCAAAAAAACCTCATGGAAAGCACAAAGCTTCAAAAGAGGGGGGTCCCTATTCCTAATGGGGTGATGTGTGATTTGGTCACAACAGAAGGTTCTGATGGTTGAACAACTGGCGGCTCTGCAACCGGAATGGGTTCTTTCCGCTTACTTTTCAAGAATATCAAACTGTTTTTGATAACTCGACTCGTTCTTTCCTCGATCGAGGTGCTCTCTTTAACTGACCAATTAACTGGTGGCAACGGTTGTTGTTCAATCTGATCTCTAAAATATGTGGGAAGTAAAACTCCACCATCATCTGACAAGCCCTCTACATCTTCTGACAAAATATCAGCCAACTGCCGAAGAGTAAACATGTAACTGCATTCTCGCACTTCAAAATCATTGGCACAATTAGTCCATAAATCTTCAACTGCATGCGTATGTGCACAATTTTGACCAAGGTGTGATACAAAAACACCACAAGGATCATATGAAGACCTCCTGTCGAAAAACTTAAGACCATACTTGGACATTTCACTTCCAATCACTTTGGCATCCGCTCCAAATCTACATCTATAAATTCCCATCCCAATTGGAAAATTGAAAGCCAGCTTGCGTCTGCTACGCAAAAATGTATGAACTTCATAGACCTGCCTCAAAAATTCTATGAATGCCACCTCATCCGTCGGATATCTTGGCAACATGGCTGGCTCTCCTAAGAAGCCATATACTCTGATTAGGAAAAAGTGGGAAACTGGATAAACCAATCAGCCCATTCTGGCATCCACTGAAAATCGTATATGCAACTCATTATCTAGATCTGGCACTGCATGCATCAGGAATGCATCATTTACCCGCCTATAATGTCACTCAGCCTAAGAAAATTCTAACTGCAGGAAATGGTGATAAACATGCTGAATGTCCAGAGTTCCCACAATATTCAAACCTCTAAATTGACCCTGAAAGGCCATCAGATATACAAGGTATGACATCATGTGGAAATCATGGGCCCTTTGAAAATCAGTTATTTGCTGGTGGAGACTATCACTGATGAGTGCCAACCAATCATAGAATTCTGTTCTGTCAACAATCTGGGACATGATGTAAAACATCCAAGTCTGGAACTTGTTAGCATCTACCTGACCCGTGATCCGACTTAGCAAAGTAATCATTATTGCATGTTCCTCCTTGAACTCTCCACGTCCAACGTTCTTTGGCATGACATTCTGCTTTTCCTTCAACCACCTCTGAGCAATCTTTTTCCGATACTTTTCTTTATCATTGTGCCACACCCTTTTGCATTCTTCAATCGAAACAACCAGGTTTTCCCTCCAGATTGGTATTGAAAAACACTTCTCAATGTCATTCGGCCTCAAGCTGCAAAGCACACGTCCATCTCTTGATTGGATTTCTCTTGTGACCGAATTGTAATGCATCATACAAGCAATTACGAATTTGATACTTTGCACTGTGATGGGGAAGGATGCTGCTGCAAGCAACCCGAAGTGATTCAGATGCCTAATAGTGTTGTTTCCTGCATCTTCCAAATGATGTAAATTGAACACTAGAAGTACTTTATACAAGTCTGTCTTGAAAGTTCTCAGGTAATCGTGAACCAACGCCCTTTTAGGCTTGATCTCTGTTGGAGAATACTGCATACTGAAAGATTTGAAAAATAACTGTGAACACGCCTATGTTGGAAAAATCTTGGACAAAAGGCTGAAAATTACTTGTTGATTTCTTCTAAAAAGCAGAATGTGAGGGAAAAAGCTAGCACATGGGTTCTATAGACAATTCCGTTTCAAAGCAACCCAGATTGTTAGATTTTGAAAAAGCGGAGGATTTCCCGAAAAAGCAGCAAAAAAGTAGATTCTCAGGAAAATAAATTTCTCAATCTTCAAGAGGATGAAATTCTGGATGGACCCATATCGATGAAAATTGAAAAAGCTTCAGTCCTATTTCTGAAAAACGATCCCCTAGAAAAAAAGGACCCTGAAAAAGCGTGCCTCCCTGCTTCCTCATCCCGAAACTACGAAGATCGCTGAAAAAGCACTTTGTTTGAGCTTTCGAATCTTCGTTGAAAGAAAATAAAAATCTTCCTCTGGATGCAACCTGCAAAAAATAATGAAATAAGAGAAGCCAAAGCTTGACTTCATAGAACTTTAGGGCATAAAAGCAGCTTTCTTTGTGAAAGAATAAAGCTTCAATCTTATCCATGAAGAAAGCATCTTTTAAAGCACAAATCCAAGTGGATGTCTTCGAATAGGAAGAATCCCTATTTTATAGCTACCTATGGCTTCATGTGTGAGATGACGAAAAATATCTTCTTTGATGATGTCATCAAACACGCGAGGTTGCAAAAGTGTTAGCCAATTTTCCCTTCGTTTCGACACTTTTTGCACTCGTTTTGACTCCAGTATGGCCTGTCCCTGACTTCAACAAGATGGCAAACTGTCACCGTTGACTGAAAAAACTGACGAATCATGGCATCTTGAAGACTTATCAACCGTGATTCCATCCCCAGCCTCAAACTGACCATCTGACGGCCAATCTGACCTCTGAAACCTGTCGCCGAACAAAGATCAGAAAATGGCTGCAAGGAAACACTGTCAATCATGAAATTTTTCTAAGGCATGAAAAGTTGTGCGCCCCTAGCCTCCAGGGGCGCCTAGTTTTTTTGTGCCTTAGCCAATTTTCTGAAAATCTCAACCTTTTCAATTTCTCGATTCCCGCGCGCGTTCCAGTGACTATAGACCCCTGTTTGGCTGTCGATTTCTGTCTGTCGGAGTAAAACTGAGTCTGATGATCTGGCAAATAGGCAAGCCTCATTAAAACTGAACTGATTGTACCCTCTATCTGCCTCGAAAAATGCGCCAAACTCATTTCCTGTGAATCTGACCAGGCTGACAAAGGAGTTTTTGTCGTTTTCCATGAAAACATGGAAAAATGGCTAAGGCATGAAAAGATGGGCGCCCCTAGCCTCCAGGGGCGCCTGAAATTTTGTGCCTTAGAAAAATTTTGATATTTTCAGTTTTTTATTCCATTCCTCGATTTTTGTGCCAACAGGTCCTATTTGATCATTGTTTTCTGTCGTCCGGATGACTCCTGAGGCAGGACGGGAGGTGATCTGAGCTGTCTGAACATACCTGAGATGAAATCCTAGCTTTTACCAGCTTTCGACTGAGTTTGACTACCCGGAAATGGGCTGACAGAGGCTTTTTGACGTTTCTCGAAAAACGCGTAAAAAATTCTAAGGCATGAAAAGTTGGGCGCTCCCAACCTCTAGGGGCGCTTGGTTTTTTGTGCCTTAGCCAAATTCATGATTTCCAACCTCTATTTGCAATTTGCTCCGTTTCGCATGCCGGCAGCTGCTTCCTATCGCTGATCTCGAGGTTTCGCCAGTCAACTGCCACTGGATGAGGGATGGACTAGACAGCCTGGGTACATCTGACGTGAATTCTAGCTTTTCAGGGCCTGTTGACCAAAATGACTGCTTTTGTCGACCCCGGAACTGACCGACAAAGATATTTCTAGCATTTTCTTGAAAAACATGAAAAAAATCTATGGCATGAAAAGTTGGGCACCCCTAGCCTCCAGGGGCGCTTGGATTTTTGTGCCTTAGTCAAATTTAGGATTTTTAACTTTTCTTTGCTCATTCCAGATCCGTCCTACTCCGTTTTCCGTGCTTCGTCAAATCGACGACTACTCGTCAGTTCTGCGTTAGCTGAACAGCCCAGAAGACTTGAAACTGATCTCCGGCAAATGAACTTCCATTGATGACTCCGGAGCTCGTGCTTTGCCTTCTGAAAAAGCATAATTGACCCAGTAGAGAAAACTTGATCTTTTGCAGATTCTGTCTAGACCACCTTGATCGTGAAGCAAAATCAGCCAATCTAAACCAAACACGACACCTGAATTGGAGATTCTATTTTTAGAAACTTTCTATTTTTAGAAACTTTCTATTTTTAGAAAATTTTGCCAGCATCCGTATCTCAAGAAACCCAGAAAACCTAATTTGACATCTATTTTTAGAAACTTTCTAAAAATAGAAATTTCTATTTTTAGAAATTTTGACTTTTTGACTTTTTTGACGAGAAATTTTCTAGACTTTTTCAAAATGCCTTAATGAAGCAAAAATTTTGATTGGGTACAACACGGCTCAAAGATTCCCCTAAATCTAGCATTCCTTCCTGTTGTGACCAAATCACACATCGCCCCATTGCAAATGGGGACCCCCCCCCCTTTTTTTTTTGAGCTCCGATGCTTTGCATGAAGTTCTGACGATGCCTTAGGTTCGTTTCCTCTGCCAATCCAACAATAAGTCTTTCTCCTAGAAGGTTTTTGCTTCATAACTGGAGGTCTCATCTGGAAAATGAAGAATCTTGATTAAATTCCATCCAGATAATGAACATGGAGATCAATCCTGAAGTATGTTTGAGATCCTGAAAGACTGAGTCTAGAGCCTGAAACCCTGAAATCCTGAAAAATTGACTAAGTCTGAAATCTGGTGAATCCTCCAAATTCTATATTTTGCATGTTAAATCCGGTGGATTCGAGACCTATCTCAAACATCCTGAAAGGTATATTGAAAAATATTTAAAGTATTAAATATATTTTTCAATATACCTTTACCTCACGAACCCTGAAAAACGCTTAAGTTTCCAGAGGATTCAAAAAGCTGATCCAATGCGACAGGACATCCAAGTGGCGCAAAATCGTGATGAAAGGCGCTTTCAAATAGAAAACAAGATGTGGATTTTCAATTCTTGATCCAATGCGCCCAAACTAAAGCGCCATTTTGGAAGATAACGTGATACAAAAAAGTTAAAATCAAGAGGATTTCCGAATCATCATCCAATGCAACTTAAGGTAAAGTGAGAGGAATTTTAGAGGATCCTAATGCCTCAAACCAATGCGCTATCACTAGAAGATTCCAAATGCTTGGAGTGATGCGCCCAAAGCAGAAATGTTTATGTTTTGAGGAAGACTTTAATGCCTCAATCCAAAGCGCCTAAGGAAAGGAAGATCTTCGACTCTTGATCCAAAGCGCCTAAGGAAAGGAAGATTCTTAATGTCTCAACTAATGCGCCAGCCCTATGAGGATGAAAAGGAGTTGGAGTCGAAGCAAATTCAAGAGGAATTTCATTGTTGATCATTAAAGATTGGAATCGCTGCTCAACCTGGGTATTATTTAGTGCTGATCCTTCATATAAGTAAGCATTTTCCAGATTTATTTGTTGGAGGAAATGGACTACAGTGAACTGCTGTTACATCAGAGGAAACTCAATTGTTAAACCAATGCGCCAAAAGGGGAGATGAAGGAGGATTTCAAAATCCTAATCTAATCCACCACATGTAGAAGGAAGACCTCTTGATCCTAATCCAATGCGTTAGTCCAAGAAGAAGATCACAAACCCTCTATCTACTGCGCCAAACTGAACAGGCTATGTTGGAGTTTTGACAAGCTTTAAAGCAAACATCTAGAGGAAATCAAACCTTTCAACTAATGCGCCACTAGTGGAGGGTGATCTAATTTAAGTTTTAAGGTAAAAATCAAGGGGATTTTCAAAACCTTATCCAATGCGAATTCTTAGAGGATCTCTATACCCTATCTAATGTGCTCAAAGAAGAAGAAATCAAAGGTGTCAACCGGAGCGCTCAATCTAAGTTGTCAAAACCTTGATCCATTTTGCAAAAGCTAGAGGAATTCGAAATGCTTAACCAATGCGCCAAAGGTGGAAGAAGATGAAAACAAGTTTGATCAAAGCAAATTTCAAGAGGACTTCAACATGCTTATCTAATGCGAAATGCTAGAAGAAATCAAAACTTGATCTAAGTCAGATTTGAGGTTGTTGAAAGCATTTCAAGGAGACATCAAAAACCTGGTCCAATACGTCAAGGGTAATGAAGAACATGAAGACTTGATTGAGGGGTATTCAAAATTGTAATCTAATGCATCAAAAATAAAGGAAAAGTTTATTTTTTCAAGGAAAAGATGAATTCCTGATCTCATGCACCTTTTCAGCATATCCAAGTTGGAAGAAGTTGACTTAAAGTAAGTTTTTGTGAAGATTTCAAGAGGAAATTCAAACTTCAATCTGCTGCTCCAAGATATCCATATCTGCTGTATCAAGATGGAGGAGTTTAAGGGTTTGAAGCTAGATTTAAAGACTCCATTCAATGTTCTACTTTCTATTTTGCTTTCACGTTTTGATTTTCTTTAGAGCTTAAGCAAATGATTCATATGTATTTATGTTATAAAGCCGAAGGATTGATGTTGTTTCTTCCTCTATGTTGCAGAAGTGTGAATGATGAGTAGAGAAGCTAAAGTGTTGGAAGCACCTTCATGCTAGGAGTGGAATCAACAAGCAGCTATACGGAGAAAACATTATAAGCTGCTCCAAGAAATCAAGTTCAAAGATATCCTCTTGGATCGCATGGCAAGTATCAATTGGCTTCTTCATCCATCATAGCTTCAAGGCATCATCAAGCTGCTCTAAGGGACATCACCTTCATCAAGACTTCCAAAGGCATCCACTCTACTTCAAAGAAGAACCTCATGTAGCTGTTTCAAAGGAACCTTTCATCATCCTTGTGTTGGAATTCTTCATCAAGTGGCATCAAGTTAAGATTGTCTAGAAGACATCCATCTGAAGGACATCATCTTCATCAAGACTTTCTAAGACATCCAATCTGCTTCAAGTTCCTTCGAGCTTCAAGATCATCTTCAAGGAAGCATTTCATCAACTACATCATGATCATCAAGAGCAAGTGTTTGAATCACTTTCACCTTGCAGAGGGAACACCACTCCAAAGGATCATACCTCAAGCCTCTACATCAACGATATCATGTTAGATCACATCAAGTTCAAGTATACTTCATCAAGTGGCATCATGTTCAAAGACAAAGCATTCATCCATCTAAGCTTCAAGCCTTTACAATTTTCAAGTCCAAGAGAGATCTCATACTCCGATTCATGAAGCAAGCTTCATCATCTACATTGAGTTATGAAGGAAACATCATTAGCTTCATTACCTACTCATGAAGGAGCATCATCAAAGAAGATCATTCATATCTACATCCTACAAGAAGAAGGAACATCACAGTGTTAGTCAAATGAGTAACAAGTAACATACATCCAGTCTACAAGAAGAAAAAACAAGGCAAGATCAACATACAAGTTCAAGCAATCGCATTGAATACATCATTACAAGTTGATACAATTTTCAAAGTATGCTGAAGTGGCATCTAGGTGGCGAGTACACATCATTCAATTTTGATTAGCCGCATTATTTAATGCATTAAATGTATCATTTAATGAAAGAAGCCAAAGGGATTCCTATGTGGAGGAATATTTTAAATGCTTTCGCCTTACCTTATCACATTGGAAAATGTGCCTTCATTGCCTCTCTTTTATGCTAAAAATAGCAAATTGTTGTAACTACCTCTGAGGTGGCACGATCTAGACCCTTGGCTATCAAATTGATCTCAGCCATTCATTGTAAAACTGGGCACTATATAAAGGCCTTGTTGCCTCATTTGTAATATATAGAAATTAGATTGTAGGCAAGTAGGAGTAGAATAGGAGACTCTCGAAATTTTCTGAGAAGACTTGGAATTGTTGTAAATATTTATCAAGAGCAATACAAAACATTGGAAGTTTATTTGGTGTTAAGTGTTATCTTGTGGAGTAACATGATTTCTGGTATCTTGAATTGAATGGAGAGATGTTTCAAATAGATTAAAAAATAGATTAGAGCTCATTGTTGTAATGTACATTGTATTGAATATTTGATCAACTCCTAGCTTATGCTTTTAATACTCATCGCCGGTGACGTGTTGTGTAAAGCTAGTCTGAGCCTCATCTGTTTAAGTTCGATTATGGATGCTTGTTTGAGCTGCGCCGTTCAATGGGTGCTCATATGAACCTTCATGATTTGAAAACCATTCGCGTAACCTTAGGAGATTGCACCAACTTCATGTAGTTGTAGGCATCCTTGGCGAAGTGAAGTTAGGTTAAATCAGGAGTTTGTCTGTTCAATACCTCATCATTGCTTCATTGACCTTAGATTAGTTTTCCTGAACCCTTATCCTTTTTTACTTTTCTTTATCATTGAGACTCTGTATAAAAATCATCCACACTGAAGGAGAGATAAGCTGAATGAAAGAAGAAAGATCTAATGTAAGTCCCTTTGTGTTTAACAGCAAAATCATACTTAGTCACTGAGCTATCTCTTAAAAATCATCAGAAAGGAACCTTGGAGTCATCTTGTTTGATCACTTCATTCAGCATTCGAGAGACTTTGCTCAAGAGGGAGTCAGATACTTTGTATTTCACTCTAATTGTTGACTTGTCGAAAAACAATCATCAACACTTCCATCCGAGAAATCCGATCTAAGACACCTTAAATGGAAGGAATTTTCTCCCCAAAACTCCCAAAAAATTCTAAGTTTTTTCCTTTTGAAGGGCAAGGAAGAAGCCCAAAAAAAGCTAAGTCCAAAGTTCCCTGGCTTTTCCCTTGTATTTTCTTTCTTTTTCAGAGCTTCGGGGTTTTGGGGTTCTCTCTTCCGTCATGCCATTCCTATCAGCTCCAAAAACTCCGCCTTAACTAAAAGATACCCAACCAGTTCTACTAAAATTTTTCCTTAACTTAGATAAATTTACTTGTACTTAGCTTATCAACTACTTAACACTTAATTACAAACATCAAAGATAACTACTTGAATGAATCAACCTTAAAGCTGGGTACTTGTCTTATTGCTTGATTCAATCATCTTGCAAATGTCTTATTACATAGATAATGCTTTCAATAGCATGAAGTTACAAACTTATTCAAATGGAAATACAAAAGAAGGCCTTGTAGCCTTGATGTTAACAATAATTTCTTCACTTGATCAACTCAATGATGTCAACTGAATGTCAACACCTCACAATACAACAAGGGAGCATCACCTTGCTTGTTGAGGGAGCATCACCCCAACACTTGAAACTCGCAAGCCCCAAGATCACAAGCTAAATAGCTTTGCAGAGAGAATTTTGTCAAAATGAATAGATATCAAATGAATGAAAGAGCTCCTCCTTTTATAGGCCTTCCAAAGGCAATGAAGGCACGTTTTTCAATGCACAAAGAGGAACCAAGGCACGTTTCCCAAGAAGCATGTCATGTCCCCAATTTTGGAATAACTTAAAATTGTTTTAATTGTAAATTAATTTTGTACAGTATTTTATTTACTTTATAAAATTAATATTTTATTAAGTTACTAAGTCAGTAGTACTACACTTTATTAAAAAGTGTTGTGAACAAGCATTTAAAAAGTACAAATGCAAGCATTTAATAAAGTTCATGTAAAAGCATTTAAAATGCTTTGGTCTGATGTGTACATGTAAACTCTCATTTAATAAAATTAGGCTGGGCCTAATTAATGTAATGGCTTTAAAAGCAAGCCTGAGAGTCATTTGAAGTCATGTCTGAATGTCTGAATGTCTGGCTATCTGTATGTTTTGGTTTATGACTTTTGTCAAGTTGTATTCAGCTCATGTTAAGGTGATGTTCCCTTACATTTGCAGAAATCGGTTTGGTGATGTTCCCTTACCGTCATTGAGGTGAAGTTGTTTCAGACTTCACAATTGTGCTCCAAAGTGTTGTTCTAGGGTTTCAGTGGGTTTATTGCTGATTGCTGATCATTGTATATCATTGAAGTTTGTATGGAAATTTCAGAATAAAGTTTATGGAGATTTGATGATTTTATGTTTCAAATATCTTTATATTGTTCATGTGGAGTTTAGTTCCAAATTCATTAGTAATTAGAATTATATATATTGCTGTCAATTTTGGAGACAATATCTGACAAATACCAGAAATAAATTAAATCCCATAGATATTTGCAGCAGATCGTGGGCCCCATGGTGTATGAAGGTGTTGATAACTGAGAGGGGGGGGGGGGGGTGAATCAGTTATGCTAATTATTTCTTCTTTTGAACTTTCTTATTAATCAAAGCATCATTGAATCAAACAAACAAACATTACCATGAAATGAGAAACACATGACACAGTATTTTTGACATGGAAACCCGGTTAAGGGAGAAAACCACGAGGTGATTAACCCAAAGATTATTCTCTGTTAGAAGAATAAGGAATTACAAAAATGGCACTTGCCAATTAGGGCTCACTGCCCGAGCACACTGCTCACAAAGAGGCACACTGCCTACAAGAGACACATTGTCTACAAAAGAATGTTATACAATACTTGAACTGATTGGAAGCATCTACATATGCTGGAGTTTAGTTCCGGTTAGGCTCAGTACACTGATCTGCTGCACTTCATCTTTCCTCTGTTCTTTAATCTGCTTTCCTTTCACATACTGGATCTTTCTTACTACTTTTGCTCTGCTCTGCACTTATTCGCATACACCATCATACTTCATCACATCTCACAACAAAATCCATCCTCTATATATATATCCGCACTAGTGATTTTATTATCTTTCTAGTCGGCACCCGAAATAGTTTATCTTCTCACAAACTTTGATCTGTCGGCTGAATCCTTGCATATCAAGTAATGCGGATCAAGCATATACTTGTAGATATCATTAATCATGTCGGCCAAACATGATTCATGCCTTCACAACCTTTACCATCAACAGTAACACATCCGGAAAATAGTCTGATGCTCTGTCAGTCAGTTCTTCCTCTGTTCTCACTGTCTCTCAGGAATCCGGTACTCAACTATTCATATCTTTTTCTTTGTTCATCACCGGAGGCTAAATCCTTGGAATATACTACTCAAGGTAGTCCTCTTGACTTCCCCAAATCCGCACTGCACCAAGACACTTCCTCTGAGAGGTCCGGACCAATCTGTCAGACCTTGCCACATGCTCTGTTCTTGTTCACCGGACCACAACAGTCTTCATTCTGACTTCCAGTAGAGGCACACCATGACTTGCGGATATGTGGGATGACCTTTGTTGCCATCAATGACAACAACCATGAATCCGTATAGTGTCTCTTGCCAACAATCTCCCCCTTTGGCATTGATGGCAACACTTAGTGAAAAAATGACTAAGTGTTTACACTATGCTCCCCCTTGGCTGATGCTCTAACTTTATATACAATTTCCGGAACTCCCCCTTAGTTGGATTCCTCATTTTTCACTACTCCTCACTCCCCCTTTGACATCAATGGCAAGGGGTAGGGTCCGCACACCAAAATTTTCAAAAATTTACTATACTTAGCCATATGTTACATACTCACATAAACTGAAGAATGTCTGCAAAGGATGTCTTCAATTGGATCAGTTCTGTAGCCCAACTTTGCTTCATTCTATCCAAAATTGAAATGTGACCACTCAACAAAAATGCAAAAGCTTCTGCCCTCTTGAGATCTGTCGGATCATTTGTTTGGGCGGTAGTCTGAGCATCACTGATGGCCTCATGCATAGTTTCTAACTTAGGGATTATAATCCTTCTAAGTTCTCCCATCCGGTTAGTTATATTCTTCCTTTCCTTCTCAAAGTTCTTTATTGCATTTGTGATTGCAATAGTTTGACATTCTTGATTTACTATGGAGGAAGAGAGAGGATCAAAACTTTGAGACAGACTTTGTAGTTTGTCCTGTTCCTCTTTTATTTTCTTGTCAATGTCTGCTGTTGCCTTTGACCAGGAGATGCAAAATTTGTAGATGTCACCGCCATCCTTAAGAGCATTTTCTAAGCTCTTTATTCCAATACTCATATTTCTCCTATCATTAGAAATTAATCCTAGTACTTCTGAAAATCTCTTATCCAAAAATTCCTTCCGGACCTTTTCTTCAGCTGATTTTTCTAGAGAATCAAAATGTGTATCAACACTGCTGACTAAGGTTTTGAGATTGCCGAAAGAGGAGGCTGTCAGATCTATCTGGACTGATGGCATAATCTTTTCAAGCACTCTGGAAGCAGCCTCTATCAACTCACAGTCTTCCATATGAGACTTTAGGAGTTTTTCATTTGCCTTAGCATTTGCAAATGTAGCTATCTTCATTGTCTGTACCGGAGAGAGGGAGTCAAAGTTGAATGGACCTTTTAGAAGCTCCGGTTCATCAATCTCTATTGTTTCCTGGCTCAGAAACTTTTGAACAATTTGTGCAGTGTCTCTTGCCGGAGACAGATGTTTCTTCTCGTCTGCAGTTTTGTCCTTTGGAGTCTCTACATTCTTCCCACTTTCAGTTGTGGTTTTCTCTGTTGGAATCTTCTCTTTCTCTGCATCCTTGGTGTTGTCAACCTCTTTTTCTTTTACTACTGCTTCTTTCTCCTGTAATTTCTCTTCTTCTTGGGATCCGGAGACTGTAGGAGAAGCCGGAGAAGAGATGTTAGTCTGTTCAAGGGGCACTTCTTCCGGAGCAGATGATTCCAAGTCCACAGCTGTTTCTGCACCTAAGTCCTCTACAACAGGAAGATTAAACCTTTTGAAGGCCTTCCGGAAGATCTCTTCTGTCTCTATGGCCACCTTATCAGTCTCTCCAAGCATGAGTTGATTCATTCTTGCTTTACTCCTAAACTCATCTTTGCAGTCCTTGAATATTATGTTCATTGTCTTGGGATCAATTTGAGGATATAGCTGAATAGCTATCTGCTCCCGGATCTCAAGATCTTTTGCCTGAGCATTATTCTTTCTTATTTCTAATTCCTTTTCTAGGCTTTTAGGAATTAGAGATATGATCTCAATGAAAGCCTTATTGTATATGTTCAGATACTTGACTGTGGCTTCCTGCAGAATCTTTTGGTCAGCCTCATTGTAGTCATCATAGAATTCAGTCATTGGTTGAAGGTTTCCATCCACCGTGACTGACTTGATTACACTCTCTAGAGACAGGGTGGGCTTTTCAACAACTACCTCTGCCATTTCTTCCTTGTCTAGGCCTGTGGAGGGTTTACCGGATCCTTTCTTCTTCTGCTTCTTTATTTCTTTTACTCCCTCATCTGACTCAGTTTCCTCTTCATCCTTTTGGCTTTCATAAGCCCTTGTGGCTTTTGTCTTAGATCTTTTACTGGATGCCTGGACTTCCGGTTTTGAGCTTTTGGTTCTGACAGGTGTAGATCCTTTTGATGATCTGGTCCGGGTTGAGGTTTCCACCGGAGCACTTTTCTTGCTTTTCTTTTCTGCCTCTTTCTTTTCTTCCTCAGCCTTTCTTCTCTTTTCCCGGTTGGCATCAAGTGCCTCCTTTGGGATGCCTAGGCCTTGAGCAATATGCTCTACTTCTTTTCTTACCTTCCTCTTTATCTCAGGTTCCCTGAGTTCTACATGGATCTTCACACTCAGCTCCTCAAAGGTTCCAAACCTTTCTGCCTTTGGATCTTTGGGCTGACTTAGCATGTGTTGAACATGCAACTCCACTATCTGTTCATCCACTTTATACCCCATAGGCATGATCCACATAGTTCCTGGTTCTACTGCCTCCATTAGACACTGATCTGTTTCTACCATGAAGCATACTGTGTCTTTGTACTTTTCAACAAGGGATTGGGGTATTCTTTCTCTTGCATGCATCATGCTTTGGAAGTTCTTGAAATATCCCCATAGAGCTGTTTTTCTTGCTTTAGCATCCCCAAGTCCATGCAAATAATCTCTGATTTGGATGGCAACCGGTCTGTCATTCTGCCATATCCATCCACTGGATCCGGGAAGCTCATTCATGTAATAAAAGAAGAGACAAAGGATCAAATTGCCATACTTGAAGGAATTTTTCTTGTCCTTCTTGATCTTCTACAGATTTTCAAAAAGTTGGTTTACAAGAAGCTCACACAAGTCATAGTCTGCATTCTCCTTTAGCATTTGATAGGCCGTGTAAATTGCAGTTCCCGGTACTGAATTTTCCCTACTGGAGTGATAGATCTTGTAACCTATTATCATAGATGCAAATTTGACATCCGGTTCAGTGATGTCTTCAACTGTCATAGCTTTCTTGTCAAACTTAGATCCGGTTGCATCACTAACTGTCTGATTTTTGACAGACTTGAGAACAGGTAATCCACCGGATGAGTGCAGACCGGTTACTGCCCTAATTGCATCTTTGGTGATCTTGAAGGGCTTGTTCAACCATAGAAAGTTGTCATGCACTCTGCTTAGTACATACCGGACCCATTCATCTTCTTCAAAACAGGGGAAATGGATGCACTGTGCAAAGTTCTTATCCCGGATGGCTTTGTACTGTGGTTTAATTTCAAAGGAGTCGTCTATCAACTGTTTGTGATAGATATCCATCAATTTTGAATCCCCAAAGTCTTCAAAATTCGCATGAATGTAAACCCTAATGTCCTCCGTATGCAATACACCATGCGGAACACTAGAGAAGGCTCCTAGTGGATCTACCTCCAAAGATTTGTATGGATGTTTCTTGAATGTGGGACAAGGTCTATCAGAGATCTTAACTATATTCGGAGTAGCCATTTTTCAAAGATTTGCAGTGAGATATAGAAAACGGAAAATACCTTGTGCGCCTTTGGTTATACGGAGTGGTTGGATTGATTTCTGTATGTAGTAACTCCTGCAAGTGATCTTTGGTGAACTTGATGAATTTTGTTGCAGAGCTCCGCTTTTCGCTTCTTGGGTGTGGAATGATCAAGTGATTATTGAGAAATCCCTTATATTGTTTCGCAAACCCTAATATCTGTTTGCAATAAATGCTCGACCTACATTATTCCGGTTTGCCTTATCCGGATAGCTTGGAGTACCAGATCAGTCCTGATCTATGAACATTATGCGGATCTTCCAATCATGAACAAATCAAGATGACACATTACAAGAATATCCCAAACACTCTGTCCAATCCGCAGAATAAGACAATGCACTTCCGGATTTCTCCGGACCTTTTGTAATCTTTTGTCATTCCGGAGCATCTCCCGGAACAGGTCTTACTTGATTGATCACAACTTCTTCATCTCTTCATGCGGACCTCTGAAATCTTATCTGGATCATCTCAAGACTTATATCTACAAACCCTTTGCTCCGCATCTTGTGCCACATCAGGCATCACTTGATTGGCTGGGGGAACAGGATTTTCTTTGAGTCTCCCCTTGAGCCAGAGCTCACCTTTTAATTTCCGGAAGGAATGTCAGCACTAGAGTCTGGTGCGGATCCAACCTCTACATTCTCTGAACTTTTCTTCACCCAGATCTTGTTCATCTGATTCCTAACTTCATCTGCATTCATCTTTTGTTTACCCTTGTCTTGATTATGATTATACACCGGACCTCTTCTGTCCTGATTCTTACTTCTGCAGATTTTTGCATTATGACCGGACCTGTTACAGATTTGGCAAATAATATTTCCTTGCATATTTGTCTGATAACCTCTTGATCTGCATTGATTAGCCATATGACCTACTCTATTGCATGCAAAGCATCTACCATTGAATGATTTGTTTATTTGCATATTTCTGCATTCATGAGACTTGTGTCCATACCTTTTGCAGTTAAAGCACTGTCCGGAGAAGGATGAATTAGTCTGATTCACTCTCTTCCTGCACTGATTAGCTTTGTGACCAAAGTGATTGCAGCTGTGGCAGTATCCATTGAAGGATGGATATCTTTGAGCATTGGGCTGTCTTACCGAAGGTCTTCTAGGCCTATTCCTTGGATTTTCTGATCCAAAATTCTTTTGACCGGATCCGGAGCTTTCTCCTTTCTCATATCCCAAACCATACTTGTCATCTGTCCTCTTTTGACTTCCAAGAAGTACTTCAAGTTGGGCAGAGCTTATCTTGAATTTTTCTTTATATTCATTTGCTGTTTGAAGATCTCTTTTGAGAGAGACAATTTGATCCTCAAGTTTTTCTTCATTATCTTTGGCATCTTCAAGATCAGATTCAAGATGTCTGATAATCCTGTCCATCTGGTGGCATTCTTCTGATTTCTCTTTAAGAGATTGTCTTAGATTGTCTTCAGCTTTTTTTTTTTCTTCAATCTCTTGAGTAAACTTTATAGTTCCTGATTCCATTTCATGTCTTAACATAATGACTTCTTTTAATAACTTTTCACATAACTTGGTTTTCTCAGTCAATTCTTCATTTGTATTGCTTTCTTCACTTTGTCTTGCCAATTGTTGGAGCAGTTCCTTTCTCTTTTTCATAGAGAGACTTAATTTGTCCTTTAGTTCTCTCATGAATTCATCAGCCTGTTTGAGTCTTTCCTTTAATTCATTGACTTCAAAGTTTGACTGTTCAAGATCCTCAAGGGCAGTCTTGAGTTGCTCCCTTAAACCATATGCATCCATTTGAACTCCCAGATCTTCCTCAAGCTGTTAGGCTCTATTAGGAGGAACTTAGCTCTGATACCAATTGTTGATAACTGAGGGGGGGGGGGGGGGGTGAATCAGTTATGCTAATTATTTCTTCTTTTGAACTTTCTTATTAATCAAAGCATCATTGAATCAAACAAACAAACATTACCATGAAATGAGAAACACATGACACAATATTTTTGACGTGGAAACCCGGTTAAGGGAGAAAACCACGAGGTGATTAACCCAAAGATTATTCTCTGTTAGAAGAATAAGGAATTACAAAAATGGCACTTGCCAATTAGGGCTCACTGCCCGAGCACACTGCTCACAAAGAGGCACACTGCCTACAAGAGACACACTGTCTACAAAAGAATGTTATACAATACTTGAACTGATTGGAAGCATCTACATATGCTGGAGTTTAGTTCCGGTTAGGCTCAATACACTGATCTGCTGCACTTGATCTTTCCTCTGTTCTTTAATCTGCTTTCCTTTCACATACCGGATCTTTCTTACTACTTCTGCTCTGCTCTGCACTTATTCGCATACACCATCATACTTCATCACATCTCACAACAAAATCCATCCTCTATATATATCCGCACTAGTGATTTTATTATCTTTCTAGTCGGCACCCGGAATAGTTTATCTTCTCACAAACTTTGATCTGTCGGCTGAATCCTTGCATATCAAGTAATGCAGATCAAGCATATACTTGTAGATATCATTAATCATGTCAGCCAAACATGATTCATGCCTTCACAACCTTTACCATCAACAGTAACACATCCGGAAAATAGTCTGATGCTCTGTCAGTCAGTTCTTCCTCTGTTCTCACTGTCTCTCAGGAATCCGGTACTCAACTATTCATATCTTTTTCTTTGTCCATCACCGGAGGCTAAATCCTTGGAATATACTACTCAAGGTAGTCCTCTTGACTTCCCCAAATCCGCACTGCACCAAGACACTTCCTCTGAGAGGTCCGGACCAATCTGTCGGACCTTGCCACATGCTCTGTTCTTGTTCACCGGACCACAACAGTCTTCATTCTGACTTCCGGTAGAGGCACACCATGACTTGCGGATATGTGGGATGACCTTTGTTGCCATCAATGACAACAACCATGAATCCGTATAGTGTCTCTTGCCAACAGAAGGCTGTGAATGTTTTAAGGAAGGCTGATAGGTCCGTGAGTTTTTAAACAAGAAATTTGTGGTTTTAGAAGTTTATATATATACTGCTGGCTCAAAGGAGACAAGATCTGACAGAAACCTGCAGAGTTTTCATTTTTACCAAGGATTAGTAGTGATTCGTGGGTCCCAGCCATGCCTTTGGTAGTAAATTGGAGTCTATCTTTGTAATCGCAGGTTGAATGAGGAATATTTCCTCTTTGTGAATTTTGTTTTGTATTAATAAATCCTTATTTTCTAAAACAGATTTCAGTGGGTCCCATATCCCACTAAGAGCCGGGAACTTCACATTGAGGATTACTTAGAATTGTGTTTTAAATATGAAGACAAACAAATTTGTGGATTTTATATGGCACTTGGGTTTGATAAAATATTGATTATATTTTAATGGCCAAGCATCGTGGAAATCATATATAGATTGCAGGTAAAACAAGGCAATGGATCATTGAGGAAAATCGTGGAAAGGTTATATCAGGTCCGATTCATCACAAAGAAATAAGAGAAAGGCTATAGCATATCCAAGACATATTGTTATCTATCAGCAAATCATTGGAAGCATGATTCTTATTCAGCGGAGCCGAACATAGAGGAGTTGCAATCACTAGGTAATAAAAGAGTGAGAAGTGCCTCTTTTGCTGATTGGTTATGTTTGAAGCTCTGTTCATATTAGAAGTCAGCAGACAGCAAATCTGGGAGTCATGCAAAACAGAAGTCATTTCAAATAGAAGACTGCAATCATCTACAGTAGCAGGAGTCCAGTTTAGCATTGAAATTGCAAAAAAGTCTTATCAGCAATTGATCAGATCATTAAACAGTTCAAGTACAATCAATACTGTCAGCCAATCTTGTAACAGCAGTTGCTGAGTTAGTTCAAATCTTTAATTTGAACTTGTTGTGATCTATATTAATCTGAGTTATGCAAATGGATGACATTGAAATTGCATGAGTATACTCAGAAAATCAGGATTATCAGATTTCAGTTCATCGGTTTATGAATTAGAAAACAAGGTTTGTAAATCAAATTACAAGTGTTGATCTGTGTTTGAGCAATATCCATCAGGGATATTACAAAGCATATCCAAGGGAATATTCCATCTGATGACTCATTCTGAGTTGGCAAACTTATCCAAAAACCTTGACATGGATCCCAAAGTCATCCTATCGACCAATGAGAGCTCAGGTAGTTACAACTACCTTATCTTCTGACTAGGCGCCATAATTGCAAAATTCTCAATGCTAGGCGCCAACTGAAGAGGGTAGAAACCAAGATAGGTGCCTTCCCAAGTTAGGCGCTTCCTTGAGATGGCAAAGACTCAAAAAGTGCGCCTTATCAATGATACTTGTCTTTTGGCACTTAACCACTTACTCAATACTGGTGCCAACTAAAATGCTCTTCCTGTGATGTTTACTTGCAGGTGAATGAAGAATTTAGGTGGGCCGCATATCCAAGGTGGTACAGGAGGCAAAGTGCGCCTTAGGCAATTTGATGCTCTTCCTTGTCATTTGATCTACTTTAGATAAGTGAACCCTTAGACAACATTCTATCTCCTAATCAAGATGAATAATCAATTGGATCTTCAACATCCAAGTCTAGCTCTAGGCGCATATTCAAGGCTCTAGAATTATGAGATTGCGCCTAACATCCTGGAGGTGAATCCTAACTCAATTCAAGTCTACAAAGTGCTCCCAACTTAAGGCGCCAAAACAGGGTCATAGAACTGTGCCTTAAGGAAGTGTCTGGATCCTAGGCGCCATTTTGAGGTGGCAAAAGCTTGGATTCGCGCCTAGTGAAGTTTGATACTTCCAAACTCTTAACTTCAAAAACTTCCAATCTACACCCATCCAAGCTTAGGCGCTCAAATGGAGAATCCCTGGAATCATATTTGGGCGCCTTGTTGCTCTAGGCGCTCATTTTGGATGCTACAACTTGACACTAGTGCCTAAAGTGAATAGGCCTTCTTCACTATTCAATTCACTCAGGAGACTTCATTCTGGATACTTATCAACTTTCCATCCAGAAGTAACAGCTTATCCACAATTCCTTAATGAAGCGCCAATCCATAGCCATAGGAACTTATTCTAGCGCCTTAGGCGCTCATTCTGGTTTACACAAGGAGGAATTTGCGCCTAGATCATTCTCCACAGATTTTGAACTTAGAAAATCAAATCAAGTGAACTGAAAGCACCTTCTAAGTTGGGCGCATTTTTAGGTTTGCAAACTCAAGCTGTAAGAAAGATGACTTTGAACAACTTATCAAATCACCCCTTAGGCGCTCTTTAAGACCTCAAAGTGATTATCAATCCAAGGCGCATTATCAAAGTTCAAGAGTCATGAAATGGTGCCTATGCTCCTTGAAGTGAATTCTAACTTCATACAAGTCTTCACAAGTTCAGGCGCTCAAAAGGAGGTCTTCTACCATCTAGGCGCCAACTGGAGGTAGTAGAGAAGGAGATTTGCGCCTCCACTTCCATCCCACTTTTCTAGCTTTGGACAATGATTCCAACTGACTAGAAGAATCTTGAAGCCTTTAATGATCATCTCAACCATCCAAATCATTTTCTTGACAAGGCGCCATTTCAATGTTGCAGAGGGATGCTCTAGCGCCTAGGCGCCCATCTTGATCTGTGAAGGAATGGATTGGCACCCAACTTGAAATGATCATTTCCCTTGCAAGCGCTCACCTTTGGAGTCATTGGGGTAAGTTAAGATATCATTCTTCTTTAGCGCCTTGACTGAGTGAGAAGATTGAAGGCTACTTCCTTGATTAGGCGCATGCTTGAGTAGATATCAACTAGGCGCACTTGAATGATTGATGGATCATGAAATAGCACCTAGTCTTCACAGTGCAAAACATCTCAAACACTATGTGATTCATATGACTCCACAAAGGTTCCTTAGTACTTCAAACACTTTTGCTTCCTCCTTCATGCTTGGGCACCAGTTCAAGGTCCTAGATTCATGATTTGGCACCTTGTTGTTCTAGGCGCCCATTTAGGATTGCGCAACATGTTACTTTGAAGATCAAAACATTCCTTTCTTCCAAGGCGCCCTGGTGGATATGATAGAAGTGCTCCATAGCTTGATGATTCTAGGTTAGGCGCTCTTTTGTGAATTTTGATATAGGATTTGCACCTAGACTCCAAGAGTCAATTTCCTGCATTTCTTCTCTTCCAGACTTAGCCAAATTTGGGTTTCTGACTTGCTCCTGCAAAAACAATAAATTAAGTTAGTCAAAAACCAATTCATTCCCTCATTATTTAGAATTAGCCTCCGGGAATGAGGAATAGGCTAATCCATTTTACACTTGATGATCAAGCCAGAAATGGGGACATGACAGAATTCATAAACTGTCTAAGTCTTTCGGGCGTCGGAGGTCGGGGCGGTGGTCTTCCTTCTTCCGACCAGGCAATAAGTGGAAAGCCCAATCGTCGAAGTATGACGAAGCTCCAAAATTTTCTAAGTCTTTCAAGCGTCGGAGATCGAAAGGTTTCTCTTCCTTCTTCTGAGCAGGCAATAAGCAGAAACCCCGATCGCTGAAGTCCAATAAAGCTCCAAAAGTTTCTATCTTTCAGACATCGAAGATCGGGGGGTTTCTCTTCCTCTTTCATTTTTTGAAGGCAGAAGGGTGAAGGTCCAAGGCCCGATTCCCCGATCGTTTCTAGGGTGCCAAGTGTTCGAGCAGTGGACTCTGGAGAGTTTCTTCTTCGCTTGCAGGTTGTTGGTGCCTGAATTGACTGTCAGTTCTTGAACAATTTTTATGCAGGCACCATCCCAAAAAATCCAAAAAAATTTTCCAGTTTTGGCATCCCTTCAGTGTTTTGTAGCATCCACATCATCTTTCTTGATGGAAGGGGTCATCATGTTCTGCCCATCGGCATGAGTTTTCATGTGTCTTGGCGATCATATCAATAGCATGGTGTGTTCTTTGTATATCGCCAAGAGCTTGGTTTATCGGCGAAGGATATTGTGGTTCCGCCGACGGTGTTGGTCATGCCGATGGGGGTATCTCAAGTGTTCATCGGCGAGACTTGTTTTATCGGCCAGCATGTTTTGTGGTTCGCCGATAGAGGAAGTCACCCCGATCAGGAGTGCCATCGGGGTGACTTGGTGCATCGGCGTAGGTTTGAAGTGTTGCTCCGATGGTGTTGGTCACACCGACGGAGGCGATAGGTGGAAGTGTCGTCGGCATGAGTTGAGCGGTCGGCGAAGGATTCATGGGCTTGGCCGATGGTGTTGATCTCGCCGATGGGAGCGAGGAATTTGGCCGTCGGGGGGTCGTCGGTATGTGTCTGGCCGATGAGAACTTGGAGGATGTCTATCGGAGTGAGGAGTATTGTTGGCCTAAGGGTTTTTTGTGGTGCCGATGGTGTGTGTCTCGCCGACGGAGGTGGGAAGCGAAGGACCATCGGCCAGACTGATGTGATCGGCGAAGGTTTTGAAGGGTCCTCCGATGGAGTATTCTCTGGCCGACAGGGGATTACGATAGGTGATCGGCCAGACCGCTGTGGTCGGCAGGAGATCTGTGCGGTGGGCCGATAATGTATGTCATGGCGATGGGCTGTCGGCGAAGGGTCGTGTGTCGAGCGCGGCAAAACGCTCGACACTTGGTATGTATGCGACTATGCGTTTAAAGCGCCGAAGTTGTCTCCACACCATGCATATGGGACTAATCCCCTTGCATTATTTTTGAACCCGCGGTAGAACATGTTTTGGCGGGAAATTTCTTTTTGACTGCAGCGACGGTTTTCAAGCGACCATGGGTGGTTGAGGCCCTTAATGGCGACTGTAGCAGGAGTATGGGCGATGGTATAAGTGATCAAGCTGCCTGATTGAGAATGAAGACTTCCAGATAGTGGCGCGTGGCTCGAGGTTCCTCTGTCTGTTGCTGTAATAAATTTTGAGTGCCATTCCTTTGAAGGATCTGTATCTGGCAGATTTTGTAATAGCCATGTAATTAATTGCTGTAGTACACTTTCTGGCTGTTATAAGCAAGAAGTGTTACTCATTTTTAGGTTGTTGAAAGTTGAAAATTTTTGGCTCTGTAATTCAAAACAAGCTGATCTGGTTGCTCTGTACAGCTAAACCTGTGAGTTTATGTATCTCTTGTTGTATGTTTTGGCATGAACCCACTGATTTCATGATTAATCTTATATGAGAAATGCTATCTTAGCATGTGTTTTGTTAATTCTGTCTCCAGTATTGCATGTATTCTTCTTCTGAATCTGGATATTTGGGCAATATTTGAGACTCTAGAACATAGAATTCCTATGTTGAATGTCTGATCTTTTAACTTCTGCTCAAGGGGTAGATTAAACTGTTTTCAGGTTGAACATTGGGAAGGGTATACTGCAGTAGGGATACCATAAGTAGAGATAACTTAACACTCTGTATTGGGAGATATCTGTAAGGCAGATAGCAGATATCATATATATCCCCCTGAAATCCAGTTTTAGCTATTCATGCTGATCATTCACAGGTGTATGTCTACTGACTCCAGGCCCTGGATAGGCACCAATCTTGCTTTGTGTTTGTGTTACAACCATGTCCAGCTTTGCATCCAAACTTAAAATCATAATCAAACTCTAAAACAACCATTAGGACATTAGAATTAGTTTTAGGATCGTCAGTCCTCTGTCTACAACTGCAAATAGGCCCAAAGCTAGCCCCTTTGCTCTTATCTTTCAGTTTTGGTCTACTTACAGGAGGACTTATCTGCTTTCTGACAGCATCCCAATCCTTGTATGCGTATCTCATGGATGTTGAGTAGGGAATACCCCCCTAGGTCTTGCAGAGCCTGAAGAAGAAGAGGAGATAAAATATAGAGTCTATCTCCTACACTGTTGGCCCCTGGCCCAGAGATCCTGTTGATCACCGATGGCTACCTTGTAGGGAAATCTGGGAATAAGCATCCAGTCTGGGAAAAAACCAACGTAAATTGGCGACTCTGCTGGGGAAGAAATTTAAGAAAGGGTTATATCTTGTGACCCATCCGAGTCACCAACAGAAATTGGCGACTCTGCTGGGGATTGAGAAGTAAAAGTACTATCTAATCATCTCCAGTAATATATCTGTGACCCATCCGAGTCACCAACAAATTGGCGACTCCGCTGGGGAGTCTTTCATGTGAATGATGATGCTCTGCTGGTGGTATGAACTCAGAAAAATATGTGTTGAGCTTTCAGCTGCTGTAAATTCTGTCCTCTTTGGAGAGGTGGCGACTCTGCAAAAGATTCAAGTGCACATGAAAAGTTGATGTGTGTTGTGACAGAAAATGTGCTTTTCAGACTTCAGCATTTGTATGAGAAAAGGTACCCTATTTCTTCCCACTTATATTTATTGTTCTACTGCATAAGTTAGATGCCAGGGGAGGCTATAGGTCTTAGGAATGCAAAGGATGTCTGAAAATAGAAATTTCATGAATCCAAGTATGTATTATCCCATACTCAGTCAAAAGGGGGATGATTTGAATGATAAAAGAATAGAAGAGATAAAAAATAGGTTGATATTCTTAGAGGCTAGGCAGGCCCAGTTGAATCATGATAACCTTGTTGTGTCTGCCAGTCAGAAAGCTAAACCTCCTGTCAGCCCTTTTGATCCTTTGTATGACCAATTAGATTTGTCATGGGTTGATTATAAAGTAGAAACTATGTCTGCCAGGATATACTGTCAGATGCCCAGATTTAGTGGTCACAGTGTATGTGATGGGAATGCACATATCCAAAATTTTCATGAGTTCATGGGAAAACATTCATTCAGAGATGAGGATATGTGGATGAGGTTTTTTGTTAGGTCCTTTGATGCAAAAGCAAAAGACTGGTATTTGAGCTTTTCAAAAAGATCCTTTGCCTATTGGGATGAGCTTGCTGACTGTTTCAAAGAGGAATTTGCAAAAGAACCGGCTGATCTTGTTGCAGAATTGATGAAAATCAGAAAACAAGATGAAGAGCCATGTGTTGATTTCAGTCATAGGTTTGCAGTAGCCCTTTCACAGATCCCAGAAGTCTTCAGACCTGATATTTCAGCCTGTGTTGGCATATTCTTTGAAGCTTTTGAGGAGGGCTCTAGTGCAATACTGAGGGATTTCAAGGTGACAGGTATGCAGATGGCATACAAGTTCGCCGAAAATATAGAAAAATTCAGAAATGGGCGCCTGTTGATATCCCTGTCCCCAGGCCTTGGTGTGAGAAATGGTTGTGAAGCTGCAAATGACCAAATGATTATGGCATCATGTGCAGATAAAAATGAAAATGAAAGCATAGAGGTTGAGACTGCTGTATTTGAACATAATGCTAACAATACTGCTCAACTGGATTGTTCACCAGTTGAGGATGCCAGTGAAAGGACTAGTGAGGATTCCCATTGCAATGATGAGGCATATGACCATGAAAACAATAACGAGGTTGTGGACAGCAATGAGCAATTTTTGGAATGGACCTGTGGAGACAATTGTGAGTATTGTACTCAAGACAGAGAAGATATAAGCAAACAGAGAAGCAGTTCTATGTGTGACCCATTGCCTTCCTTTCAAACACATGGAGATCATGAAGAGCAGTCAGGGATTGAAACAAGTGCTAGTTCAAAGCATGATTGTTTTTCATTTGATGGCTGTTTTGCTTATGACACACAAGCTGATACTCCTCCACAAAGGGAATCCATTGGTGATGAAGATGCATGTTCTGCTGCCCATGAACAAATGGCATACTATGATCAAGCTGATGTACCTGGATCACCCATCTTTGACACATATGGTGATGAGGATCTATTTGAGTATGGTGAGAATCTAGACATTGTTTTTGGTTTGGATTCTGTTTCTCATCCTGATGAAAGAGGAAACAACATACATCAGGTAAGTGACTATGAAAATGTGCCTAATTTGAAAGAGATGCCAGAGCCTGATCTTTTCCAGGTTGGTGCTACTGTTGGTTGTGTACATGATGCACACAATTGTGAATTTGAAAGCTTTTCTTTTGAGAGGCCAGCATATGAAATGAGCTCTGATTTTCCTAGCTGCATGGTGGACTTTGAATATTTTCAGTTTTCAGTCCAGCTAGGAGATCATTTTGCAATGCATAATGCTGATACAAATGATAACCTGTGTTCTATGCCATGTGAGTATGCATTCCCTGATACATTCTGCATCCACTTGTTGCTGGATGCTAAGGGTTATCTGCACAGGGATGACAGTGACAAGCTAAATCAGAAGGTTGAATGTGCAGATGACCAGGTTTGTTTATGGTCAGATCATGGTAGCACTCTCAGGCTTGACCCAGTGTATGCAGATGAGAATAAGGTGTTTGATAAAGGGAAATATTGGTTCTCCTTTTCTTGGTGGCCTTAGGCCATCAAGTTTGATTGGTGATGCAGATCATTATAACTTCATGACTCTGTGCCCAATGGATAGGGGACTGGTCTGCATCCCAGAGTTCTGTGGTTCTTGCCATGCTTACAAGAGGCATGCATCCTCAGACAGAGCCACTGTTGGTGCCTGAATTGACTGTCAGTTCTTGAACAATTTTTATGCAGGCACCATCCCAAAAAATCTAAAAAAATTTTCCAGTTTTGGCACCCCTTCAGTGTTTTGTAGCATCCACATCATCTTTCTTGATGGAAGGGGTCATCATGTTTTGCCCATCGGCATGAGTTTTCATGTGTCTTGGCGATCATATCAATAGCATGGTGTGTTCTTTGTATATCGCCAAGAGCTTGGTTTATCGGCAAAGGATATTGTGGTTCCGCCGACGGTGTTGGTCATGCCGATGGGGGTATCTCAAGTGTTCATCGGCGAGACTTGTTTTATCGGCCAGTATGTTTTGTGGTTCGCCGATAGAGGAAGTCACCCCGATCAGGAGTGCCATCGGGGTGACTTGGTGCATCGGCGTAGGTTTGAAGTGTTGCTCCGATGGTGTTGGTCACACCGACGGAGGCGATAGGTGGAAGTGTCGTCGGCATGAGTTGAGCGGTCGGCGAAGGATTCATGGGCTTGGCCGATGGTGTTGATCTCGCCGATGGGAGCGAGGAATTTGGCCGTCGGGGGGTCGTCGGTATGTGTCTGGCCGATGAGAACTTGGAGGATGTCTATCGGAGTGAGGAGTATTGTCGGCCTAAGGGTTTTTTGTGGTGCCGATGGTGTGTGTCTCGCCGACGGAGGTGGGAAGCGAAGGACCATCGGCCAGACTGATGTGATCGGCGAAGGTTTTGAAGGGTCCTCCGATGGAGTATTCTCTGGCCGACAGGGGATTACGATAGGTGATCGGCCAGACCGCTGTGGTCGGCAGGAGATCTGTGCGGTGGGCCGATAATGTATGTCATGGCGATGGGCTGTGGGCGAAGGGTCGTGTGTCGAGCGCGGCAAAACGCTCGACACTTGGTATGTATGCGACTATGCTTTTAAAGCGCCGAAGTTGTCTCCACACCATGCATATGGGACTAATCCCCTTGCATTATTTTTGAACCCGCGGTAGAACGTGTTTTGGCGGGAAACTTCTTTTTGACTGCAGCGACGGTTTTCAAGCGACCGCGGGTGGTTGAGGCCCTTAATGGCGACTGTAGCAGGAGTATGGGCGATGGTATAAGTGATCAGGCTGCCTAATTGAGAATGAAGACTTCCAGATAGTGGCGCGTGGCTCGAGGTTCCTCTGTCTGTTGCTGTAATAAATTTTGAGCGCCATTCCTTTGAAGGATCTGTATCTGGCAGATTTTGTAATAGCCATGTAATTAATTGCTGTAGTACACTTTCTAGCTGTTATAAGCAGGAAGTGTTACTCATTTTTAGGTTGTTGAAAGTTGAAGATTTTTGGCTCTGTAATTTAAAACAAGCTGATCTGGTTGCTCTGTACAGCTAAACCTGTGAGTTTATGTATCTCTTGTTGTATGTTTTGGCATGAACCCACTGATTTCATGATTAATCTTATATGAGAAATGCTATCTTAGCATGTGTTTTGTTAATTCTGTCTCCAGTATTGCATGTATTCTTCTTCTGAATCTGGATATTTGGGCAATATTTGAGACTCTAGAACATAGAATTCCTATGTTGAATGTCTGATCTTTTAACTTCTGCTCAAGGGGTAGATTAAACTGTTTTCAGGTTGAACATTGGGAAGGGTATACTGCAGTAGGGATACCATAAGTAGAGATAACTTAACACTCTGTATTGGGAGATATCTGTAAGGCAGATATCATATATATCCCCCTGAAATCCAGTTTTAGCTGTTCATGCTGATCATTCACAGGTGTATGTCTACTGACTCCAGGCCCTGGATAGGCACCAATCTTGCTTTGTGTTTGTGTTACAACCATGTCCAACTTTGCATCCAAACTTAAAATCATAATCAAACTCTAAAACAACCATTAGGACATTAGAATTAGTTTTAGGATCGTCAGTCCTCTGTCTACAACTGCAAATAGGCCCAAAGCTAGCCCCTTTGCTCTTATCTTTCAGTTTTGGTCTACTTACAGGAGGACTTATCTGCTTTCTGACAGCATCCCAATCCTTGTATGCGTATCTCATGGATGTTGAGTAGGGAATACCCCCCTAGGTCTTGCAGAGCCTGAAGAAGAAGAGGAGATAAAATATAGAGTCTATCTCCTACACTGTTGGCCCCTGGCCCAGAGATTCTGTTGATCACTGATGGCTACCTTGTAGGGAAATCTGGGAATAAGCATCCAGTCTGGGAAAAAACCAACACAGGTTACAAGCGTTAGCGGCAAGGTCCGATGCCTAATCCCATCGATCTTCAAATTCTTCTAAGTATTTCGGGATCGAGGAATCAAGCGGTTCCCTTTCTTCTCTTCCAAATGCACGATGTATGGTGAAGGTCCAATCTCCAAAACCCAATGGTTTCCCTTTGTTCCTTTCGGACTTTGGAGATCAGGGTTTCCTTCTTCAGCCTTTCAGAGGTCGATTGCCTGGTGGAAGACCGATTGGTCAAGGCCCAACTGTTTTGCCCTCCCTACTCCTTCCACTGTTCAGAATGCGATGGCACTGTTCAACGGCCTTCCTGACCACCATTAATGCTTCTTCAAAGCCCGATTGCTTGTGAAAACTAATTTCCCACACCCCAATGCCACTGTAGCTCCTTTTGCATTGAATTTCTTGTACCCAAGGCATGGGCGGATGTTCTTCTTTAGCGGGTTTCCAAGGCAGAGCCATGTGGGCGCACGCCAAGGACACAGAGATGAATTTATTGTAGCATGGGCAACTGGTTTTCCTTGTTGACCACTCTTCCCCACGTCCATGGCTGCTACAGTATGATTTGAAAATCTATAAATGCATGTATTGAATATGTATTTCTGTTGGTTGGCTGCTCTAGGTCATTTTCATAGGCAGAGGATTCATTCGCAGGTTCAGACCTTGTGGTTTTCTCCAGAACTAGGCAGACCGGATGGATTGTGCTCTCTTCTGAGCCTCTCGTGTCTCTGTATCAGTTCATCAATGAAGGAGAGTCTATCACTTCGTGTTTATTTCACACCTGTAATGAGTCTGTCTTCTCTTTGTAATGGTTATTTAGCCTCTATGATCAATATAAACTGATGTTTTGACTCTCTCATTGTTCTTACATTGTGTTTATTTAATAAATGCAAGCTATGTATTGTGGATAAAATGGTTCCTTTCATAGTTCTATCTTTCTGCCTTAACCTCTGTTTGAACCTGCATGAGTCTGTGTGAGTTCCCTTCAGTATTTGAGATCATTATTGTGCTATGTCAGTTGCAGCAATGTAAGAACCCCAACCAAATCTGCCTTGAATTTTCTAATTTCGATGGTTTGACATTTTGTCAAACACTTGGCATGTAATGTGACTGAGTTCTGATTTTTTATGTTTAATGTTTGTTTTCAATGGTATTCATATAGATTGCATATGCCAATATGATAGAAACATAACACATGACTTTGTTGTAACCTACACCCCTGGTATATGTTTTGCTCTGTGTTTTTTTTTTTTTTTTTTTATGTTTTGTTGTTTAGGGTTTTATGGGTTTTGCTTGCATGTTTGATATTGCATGAACTACGTAGAATATAAACAATATATTGAAAACCCAAAAAAACTAAAAGAGATATCAGAAAGATAACAATAACCCAGATTGTATTTAGCCAAGATATGAATTATGGTAACATACCCAAATCAAGATTTACAACTTCGTCCGGATGCTGTAGCCGAACCAGCAATATGACACCATGAAAATGCTTCCAAACTAATCCAAATAAAAGAGTTATGATATACAATGAAGAGAAGGAGATATAACAGTCCTAGGCGATCCAAAATGTGATAGATTGCAGCTCGAAATGATGAAGGAATCGGCAACTTCAGTACCACGACCCCCTAGAGTAGTACGGCCTATATGGTTGTAAATATCAGCAGCAATCACACTGAAATCCTCTCCAATCACTTCTGTTTTATGACAGCGAAGTCTCCTCCCTTATGGCGACAAACTTCCAGCTCCAATCGACCCCAAACTAGTATCAAATCTGCACTAAATGATGAGTACGACCTCCTAGGCAGTACGGCCTACAATATGAAGGTACGACCTGCTGTGAAATGGCTATGACTGCAACAAAACACCTCAAAAACACTAGGACCTGATCAATGAATCTCCATCCTCAATTGCACTTGCAAACTCCTTCAAGATTGTTCATTTCCAACTCGAATCTTCTTCAAAATATTTCCAGTGAATGCACAAATGAGACCTCTGGATGAAGCCTCCACAAATCCTCTCCTAATATGATCTTTCACGCACGAGGAAAGGGACCAATGCCGGGGTTTTCGTCCCAACACAGCCAACTGAAACCCTAGAGCCAAGCTCCAAGCCAAAGCAAAATAAAACTCACAAAGAGAGCAAAATCAATAATCTTCGCATATGCAAATGAGCCTCCTTTTTCCCTTCTCTCCCAAGCCCAACGCCCAAGATGAGGTTTTTTTATTATTTTTAATTTATAAAACATCCTCGTCTCTCCATGAGGGGCGCCCACCTCCTAGTAGCCCAACTTTAAGTTATAACTTAATTTTATAAAGCAATATTACTTTATAACTTAAAGTAACTTATTTTTCGAATAGTATAAGTTAAATATTTAATTTAACTTATATATCGACTTGTAATACCTTGGGCCCTTAAATAACATGAATTCCTGTGCCATGACCATCCATACTGCCCTGCCATAAATAGCAAGTGCCCAGCTCCCGACTTACTATAAATAGTAAGTCCCCTGAAATGACCCCCTAAACATCTCTATTAGCCTACGAGAGTCTGGTCATAGGCTAATCCCTGTCCACTGATCCAACGGGCTAGATGGGGGACATTACAGTCCACCCTCCCCAAGATTGCTTGTCCTCAAGCAACCTCAGCTCAGGATGCTGCAATATCTGCTCACTCTCCCAAGTGGCATTCTCAACTGTTAAATTCTTCCACTTAACTAGGTACTCTCTGATGACCCGTTTCCTCAAATTCCTCTCTCGGGTGTCAATAATAGCCTCTGGTACCAGAATTAGCTTCCCCTCATCCAACGGTGTAAGCTCAACTAAAGAAATCACATTGTGGCCAAGAGCTTTCTTCAACCTGGAAACATGAAACACATGATGCACTTTGCTATCTGCTGGCAATTCAAGCTCATATGCCACTTCACCCACTCTTCTAATAATCCTAAATGGACCATAAAACCTGGGTTTTAATTTTTCTTCTCCACTCTTCTTGAGAGTGGACTGCTTGTAGGTTGGAGCCTCAAATACACCATGTCTCCAACCTCGAAACTCCTCTCCACTCGGTGCTGATCAGCATAAAGCTTTTGTTGGTTCTGTGCCTGTTGTATATTCTCCTTGAGCTCCTTCACTATGTCCTAACTCTCCTGCAAAAGATCTTTTTCCTTAGGCACCCGACTGTCACCAAGTAAGAGATCTGTGAAGCATGGGGCATCATAACCATATAGTGCCCTGAAAGGAGTCATCTGGATAGACATGTGGTATGTGGTGTTATAACAGTACTCCCCCAAGTGCAACCATCTGATCCATGCCTTCTACTGCCCCAAGACATAATTACGAAGACACCCCTCCAACCATTTGTTCACCACCTTTGTTTGGCCATCTGTCTGTGGGTGGTAACTAGTACTAGGAGTCAACTCAATTCCACACAATCTGAATAGCTCCTGCTAGAATAAACTCAGGAACTTGTTGTCCCTGTCACTGACTATACTCCTTAGTATCCGTGAAGCTTAAATATCTCCCTGAAAAATAAATCAGCCACCTGAGCAGCTGTATAGGTTGCTGAAATGGCGAAGAAATGTGCAAATTTGGTAAGTCTATCGACTACCACATAGATACAATCCTTCCCCTGAACTTTTGGCAACCCTGTGATGAAGTCCATGGAGATACATTCCCATTTTTGGTTGGGAATTGGCAATGGCTGTAATAAACCTGTTGGATAAGTATGCTCATGCTTATTCTATTGGCAAATGGGACACTCATGAACATACTTCAGCACTTCCTCCTTGAGCCCTTTCCATGTGAACCTTTCCCGAATTTGTCTGTAAGTCTTGAAGAATCCAAGATGGCCAGCCATTGGAGTATCATGGAAAGTTCTTATCACCTTATACTTGAACTAAGAACTAGGCACTAAAAATATCCTGTCTTTGTATATGATCAAATCATTCACCAAAAAATATCTATCATCCCTGATAGTGCCCTCAATGACTCTTGTTGCCCAAGAGTCCTTAGCATATTCTGCTGCAATCAACTCCCTCCAATCAACAGATATCTCTCCAACTAAGCACAACTGAGGTCTCCTCGACAAAGCATCTGCAACTATATTCCTCTTCCCCTTGACATACTCGATGTCAAAATCATAGGCCTAGAGCCTACTGACCCACTTCTACTGTCTATCATTCAGATCCTTCTGGTTCATGAAATACTTTATGTTGTTATGATATGATTTTATGATGAACTTCCGACCTACCAAATAAGGTCTGAATTTGGCCAATGCATGCATTATGGCCAACATCTCTCGGTCATACACCGAGTAACTCCTCTCAACACCCCGAAGTTTCCTACTCTCGAATGCTATCAGGTGTTTCTCCTGCATAAGCATTGCCCCTATCCCCTCTCCTGACGCATCACACTCTAGCTCAAACGGCTTAGAGAAGTCGGGGATTGCCAACACAGGGCAAGTAGACATCAAGTGCTTGAAGTGATCAAAGCACTGCTGAGCTCTGTCATTCCACTCAAAGGCTCCTTTCTTTGTCAAGTCTGTCAATGGTGCAGCTGTCTGAGAGAAGCCTTTTACAAACCTTCTGTAAAAACCGCAAAGTCCAAAGAAGCCCTTAAGCTGTGTGAGGTTTGTGGGTGGGGGGCAATCAACAATTGCCTTTATCTTTTATGAATCTACCCTGACGCCATCAGCACTGATAATGTGGCCCAAATAAAGTAACTCTATCATGCCAAAGTCGCATTTGGACTCCTTGGCATAGAGGGACTCACTCTCCAATATACTCAATACCTCCTCTAGATGTCTCATGTGATCCTCCCAAGTCCTGTTGAAAATTAGTATATCATCAAAGAAGATCAATACAAACTTCCTAAGTTGTTGTCTGAATATCTGATTCATGCAACTCTGGAAGGTAGCAGATGCATTAGTCAAACCGAAAGGCATCACTAGAAACTCAAAGTGGCCGTAATGACACCTAAAAGCTGTCTTCTCTATATCCTTGGCCCTCATACCGATCTGGTGGTATCCTGATCTCAAATCAATTTTTGAAAAATAACAGGCACCATGCAGCTCGTCTATCAGAGCATCTATCCTCGGAATAGGATACCTGTTCTTTATGGTTTTCTTATTCAATGCCCTGTAGTCAATGCACATCCTGATCGTCCCATCCTTCTTTTTAACTAGGACCACTGCAGAAGCAAAGGGACTCTTACTAGGCTGGATATGTCCCATCTCCAACAACTCCTTGATGGTCTTCTCTATCTCATCCTTAAGTCTTTTAGGATGTCGATAGGGGGTAATCATGATGGGCTTAGTCCCATCCTCTAGCTCTATGACATGCTCTATCCCTCTGTCAGGTGGCACTCCTAGGGGTATGTCTCCAAACACCTTACTGTGCTTGGTCAAGAGCTTTTGAATGTCTGGATGGTGACTGGTCTTTTGCTGTGGTGGGGACTCTGGCATGATAAGGCACTCTGCTGCCCACTCTACCTAGTTATGTCGCAATAGTCTCTCCATTCTCTTCAATGACACTACCTGTGGTCCACCATCTAACAAGCCTCTGAGACATATTTTCTTCCCTTTAAATTCAAATTTCATCTCCATTTTGTTCACATTCATGGTGAACTCTCCTAGTTGACTCATCCAATGCATGCCTAGTACCACATCTGTATCCCCTATACCAACAACGTAGAAATCGTCAATCAACTCGTACTCACCCATGATAATCTTCAGTCCAGAGATTTTCCTGTTGCATTGCATTTTGAACCCATCGGCTACCATTACTTTGAAGCCTTTGAATTCCTCTACCTTCAATCCACGTCTCGCTACCAACCCCTCATCGATAAAATTATGTGTGGCTCCTATGTCAATGAGAGTGATGATACGTTGTCCTCTGAGTACACCACACACCCTGAAACAGCCAACCTTCTGAAAACTAGAAAGCTGGGCAAGAGTCCCACCACTACCAACACTGTGCTGTAATGCTCTCTCATCCCTACTATCCTCATGGTCTGAAGGCTAATCTGATGCCTCTGATTGTGTCTCCTCGGCTAAATAATATTCTATCAGCTTAGCCTTAGCCTTGTGTGGGCACTTATGTGAGGGATCCCATGGCTCTTTGCAATAAAAGCAAAGCTTTTTCCTCTTGTATTCATTGAGTTGGTCATCTGTCAACCTGTTTGATTTATCTTTAGGTTGCTCAACATCCCTCTGGAAGGGTCTCCTATCCTTCTCCTTATCCCTCCTATGTAGGAAGCCCTTAGACTGAAATTTATTCCGCCACACTGATGACTCCATATCTCGGGCCTTTTTCATGGCCTCCTGGAGTGAAGTAGGGTCAAAGCCCTTAACCCAGCCACATAGTGGGTCTCATAATCCATCAATGAATAAAATGATCAGTCTACGCTCTGAGATATCTGGGACCTGTTGATGGTTGTTTTTCAACAAGTCAACAATAGAGTGAAATACTGAGTATCTGACTCTCTCTTGAGCAAAGCCTCTCGGACGCTAAACTAAGTGATCAAACGAGATAACTCCAAGGTTCCTTCTTATAATGTTTAATTTCGGTAAGAGACAGCTCAATGATTTAAGTATGATTCTGCTGTTAATCAACAAAGGGACTTACACAATTGTTCATGTAACTCGTTGTTTCAAAGACTATGGAAGTGAATACTAGAGAATCTAAGTACTGCAATCAACGCGTATGATTTAGCAATGGACGTACTTTGGTTCTAATCCTAAATGAATGATAAAAAGGGCAAAAGATATAGGGTTGAGAAATGCTAATCTAATCCTAAATGGAAGGACGTTTACTACTTAGAGTGAAATCGAACCAAATCTTGTTTCGCCAAGATAAAACAACTACACAAGAGAGATGCTATCTTCAAAGGTATACAAGATGTTTAAATCAATTATGCTCATGAAAGATTCAACAGGCATAAAGATCAAATTGACGTTCAATTGTAAAGACTTCACTACAAAGCAATAAAGCAACCTTTCACTAACTTATACTTAAAGAAAAACTTGTAACTTAACTTAATGTTCATGTGAAAATTGAAACCATGCAAACACTCAGAAATATAAATAGAATCACCAAACAATGAATCCTTTATAATCTCAGAGAGCTCTTACAACAATTTCAGAATTTCCAAACGTTTCAAATGAGAGCAATGAGAGCTCTTTTATAGACCTCAAAGGAGAGAAGGGTCAAGATCAATCGGCGAAATCAGCGGATCAGATCAAGCCACATCACAAGTAGTTATAACAAACTATCCTTTATTAAATGAAGGAAGTCAACTTTATTAAATACAAGAGGCTATCTATATTAAATGAAAGAAGTCATGAAGGAGAGAACAAAGGCACGATTACCAAGAAGATAAGGAAGCCACATCATGTGCCTACTATGTAGTAGTACTATGAGATACAATGAATCTGGACACAATTTGAACAATATCTTCCATTGGTACACTTGTCGCCGCCTTAATGGATCCTTCTGCCACTGCTACATCTGCCTCATAGACGCCAAGTGTCTTCTCCCAGTCGTTTATCCAAGACTTATTTTCCCCAAGACGATATGCAAGTGTGAATATACTATCCAGTTGACCTACATCAAGTCCATCATATTGAAAATAGAATGCCTTAACCTGTTGCTTCATGTTCTCAATAGTAACATTTCCATAAGGATTACAAATTGTTGTCAAAGCAGTGTATATATGATTTTCTGTTCTTAGAAGAACACTTCTTATCCTGGACATATCTACTTCAATTTTATCAACTAGTTGCCCCTTGTTGTGAAAGGAGAAATACCAAGTGACGAAGTCATGTGGAGTATCTCTATCAATCACCTTATCATGAACTAGATCTTCTACTGGAGCTTCCATTAAACTTTTGAGTTGTGGCATGTATTGCTCTTTGATTGGTTTGAACTCAGCACAACTTCCCAATAAAGTTTGGACTCGACCTTGGAGCTTAATGACTCTGTCATATACTTGCACAATTTCTTCAAGGTAAGTATAGGCCTTGTCTTCTGTCTTTTCTATCCATCCCTTCATCATCTGAGATGAAGTTCTCATGTTTTCAACTTGGGATACTGTTTCCTGTGGAAGAATAAACGGAGGAATTGCAGTAGCTTCCTTCTGTTGAATAGGCTGCATGACTTGTTGGATGTAATGCTTTAATGTATTAAAATCTTGTTCAACTTTCATCCTTGCTTCTCTTTCTTGTTTCAACATGCTTCTCACATTATTCACTGAATCTTGTAGTTCTTCCTCGACCTGTTCCCTTGTGATTGGACCCATGCCAATGGTAGTCATAGTATAATCCTCAAGTGCCATATTTTCTAACTCCTTGTCAATTCTAGGAACAGCTATGTGTACCTCTCTGTTTCCAGCAAAATCTTGAGTGATTTTAGAAAGGATTGTTGCTTTCTTCTTCTGATTGCTCTTTTGTACATTTACAAGCAATTCCTCAACTGGAGCAGGCTGATAAGTCTCTACAATTGTACTTTCTTCAATCCTTTGTCTCAACCAAGGTGGGAAAGTAGAAAGATCTCGTTGTCTTTGAGCTTGACTATGTTGAACACGAGCTACTTCCTCATCAGATTCAGCTTGACCTACTTCATCTTGACCAAGATCATCATTCTCCTCTATTATGACAGTGGGGCTTGATTGGATCTCCTCTGATGGAATCAAGGCAACTTCTTCTATTACTTCTATCTCTTGTATTGGATTCTGAACAACTGAAGCACCTTCTTGTGGATTAGATGAAGTAGATGGATTACTCTTTTTCTGAGGTCTTCGGCTTGATTCCCCTTGATCTTGACTAGGTCTTTTCCTCTTTCTAGCTGAATTATTGCTTTGATCATTCCCACTATGTTGTGGTTGGCTATGTGTACTATGCTGCTTTGGTTCCCCTTCATCCATCTTATTGTAAGTGAGAACTTGACTTTCATCACTCATCTCTTGCAATAGTTGATTGATACATACTTGTGTCATGGCTAAGACCGGCTTTATCAATTCTTCTTCGGACGCATCTCTCTTTGACCAATCAACAGTGTAAGGCAAATCCTTTATCTTGTCAAATTCATCTATCAGCAAAGTATCATCTTCGGTGAACTGGTCTGGAATCCTGAATACTTTGGTGGCTCTGACTAAATCCCAAGTGAGTCTCGAACTTTGAAGGGTTCGGAGATCATCTTCATCTTGGGCACTGGCCCAGTGGTCTTCCAACTGCTTGACATGCTTGAATTCTCTGTTGTATTTCCAGCAAACTTGGAAAGGGTCAAAGTTAAGCCTCTTAGTGCCATGAGTTTGCAAATGGTAGGCCTGTAGCTCTATTTCAGAATATTCAGCTGTTGATAAGGACGGACACTCCAGATTTTGTCCAAGACGAAGTGGAAATTGGATTCCTCCTTTCTTCTTCAACTTCTGCAACCTGATGAGTTCTAGGAGTTGTCTTGTAACCTCTGACATCACCATCCTGTTGGTTGGATACCTTGGCAATCTGTATGGATATGATATAAACCCTTGGATCCTTAGGTAAGTGTACCTTTCATGCTGAGTATACCAGTGTCCATATAGTGAAATGAATTCTCTCGCTGCATTAGACAACCTTTTATGAAATTCTCCCCTCAGTTTCTTCATTATAAACATAGCAAATGCATCATTGAATCTTGTATAATGATTGATACTCTTTAGGTGCAACTGAGGATAACATTGATGTGATAGGTATTTGTTAGGCCCAATGTCGACTTCTCCTTTTTTGGTTAAACCTGAGTAGACTTCATTTCTGGCGAGAAGGTACACTATATAGGAACTCATATGACAAGTCTTAGTCTTAGCAAAATTGATGAACTGCTCATGTATACTCTGACTGATAAGTCCAGCCCAATCAATCATTTTCCCTTTGAGAACTGACTTGATGAAAGAGTACATCCAAGGCTGAAAGGTAGCAGATTGAGGCATTCCTGTCATTCTGTTCAAAAACATGATCAAATATCCAATTTCAGGATGAAAATCTGACTTGTGGAACTGTGGAGGATTATTCATATTGAACTTCATGGCTGGATTGGCCATCCACTCTCTCCTTATCTCTTGTAACTTTATCTTGGAGTCGACATCATATTCCTGCTGGCCTTGTTGTATTGAGATACTGATCATCCTCTCCTTGGTTGGAATGTTGAAAGTCTCTTCAACTGCTTCCTTTTGCAAGTAAGCTAATATAGTCCCATCTTTGGCTATAATTTGCCTTGTATCTACATCATACTTTTTGACACATTCGATGATCATCTCCGGACACGGCAAAGCTGGCGGAAAACAAGCAGCTTCAATGGCTCCACTCCTCATGATGGCTCGAGCGAGACTTCCTCCGTTGGGTTCTTCAAGAACTGACTTGATATCTTCCAAGTTGCTGCTCCCCATATTCGTGTCTCCTACATTTGTCCACCTTGAGACGAGCTTTGATTCGGGAATCTTCCCCTTGGCATCCATCCGGATCTTTGCTTGTCGCTCCTTGGAAGTCATTGCCATTATTCTGCAGACTTGACGCGAATAAGTGATTGCAAACATAATCTATACTTTACTTCAGCAACCTTAGTGGATTAAATCTATGAAATTTTCCTCTATAATTATGAAATATTACTACTAACCTCAAGGAATCTATGAAAATCCATAAAAATCCACTTATCCTTCTAGAATTTTACCAATATTTAAACAATTTTAATGCATTTAATGAAGGAAAAATAAGAAAATCAGATCAGAAATATTCAGATCAGACTTACTTGATGAGCTGTTTTGAATTGGATACCTTGCAATTTGATCCACCACTTGCTTAAATTTGATAAAATCAAATTTGTACTTGTAAAACAACTTCTTGTTGCTGCTCCTTGAAGAAAAATCTGCTTTTTGGAAAATAAATCTGCTCTTGACAATGATAAAAATGAAAAGGAAATGAGGTATATATATATAATTTGCTTTAAAAACTTTTCCTTCTCTCTAGGCCGACCTCCTTTATTATTGTGCACAAACATTTAATTTAGATTTGGTCTTTATTTAATAAATGCATTTTGCACGTTTTCCAAGGCAACAATTATTAAATGTTTCTAACTCCCTTGATGGCGCATTAGATAAGGTCTTGGCGATCTCCTTGTAGGTTGGCGTTTTCTTCTCTCCTTCAAGAGCATGGGATCAAGGCTTTAAATCTTCTTGTCTTGCATTTCGCATTAGATCAGCATGGTGTTGTCTTCTTCATATCCTTTGGATTCGCATTTGACTTCCTTATTGAATTTCGCATTGGATGGAGCCTTGATGATCTTCTCCCCTTTGTTTCATAATGATCTTTCTTCATAATCCTCCTAGTCACATTAGATAGAATTGGAATTTCCCTTGGCAATTCGCATTGGATGAAGGGTGAAAATCCTCTGAATACTTCGCATTAGATGACACTTAGTTTCTTTCTTGCTCAAGGAAGTGACGCATTGGATAATGTTTTGATGATCTTCCTCTTCAGCCATGTCGCATTGGATAATGTTTTAGAGAATCCTCTAAAGGAATAGCGCATTAGATAGACTTATTAGAAGCCTTATGATTTTGGCGCACTAGATCATGTTTCAAGACTCCTTAAGGGAGTGGCGCATGGGATAGAGGATTGAAATCCTCAGGAACTTGGTCGCATTAGATAGAGGGTTGGAATCCTCTAGAGTGTTAGCGCATTACTTAGGCAATTTAGATTCTTCTCGTGCATGGCGCAATGGATAAGCAATTTGGATTCTTCAACATCTAACTTCACTCTCCCCCTTTGGATATGGCGCATTAGATGCCATTTTAGATTTCTTCTTGTTGAGTGCTTTGGTAAGGGACTTGGAAGATGGCGCATTGGATGACCTTATTGAAGTCTTCAAAAATGAATTTAGATAGCCTTTGTCTTGAAGTGGATTATGTATGATGTTTGGCGCGCTAGATGAGACTTGAAAATCTTCTAGATACAAACCTTGATCACTACCTCATGATGTTGGGCGCATTGGTTAAGCTTGTAGGATCCTCTGAAAACGTATCTCACTTTACCTTGGTGTTGCATATTGGATAATCTTGCCATAGGCGCATTAGATCGAGTTTTTAAATCCTGTGAAACTTACCTTGAAGACCGAACATTGGATATCTAGGACACTGGCAATCTCCTCATGATAGGGCGCATTAGATCAGCTTGGAAAATCCTCTAGAGTGTTAGCGCATTGGTTCAAGTTTTTAAATCCTGTGGATAGCGCTTTGGTTAAGGGTCCTTGGAACTTCATCTAGAAATCACTTGAGCGCATTAGATCAACCATTGAAGATCTTCTAAACTTGGCCTTGGATGCTTAACCTAGGATTGGCGCATTACTTCATGGATTGGAATCTTCTAACCTCTAGCGCATTAGATAGGCTTCTAGAATCCTCTGACTTCTCGTTTGGTGAAGTGGTTTGCATGTTTGAAGTTGTCATTTCGCATCAGTTGAAGGGTGAAAATCCCCAAGAATTGGCGCATTGGATAGAAGATTGAAATCCTCTAAACTTTCTCTTCCTCAAGTCAACCAAACCTCAAGACTTCCTCTTCCCTCTTGATGGCGCATCAGTTGAAGAATTGAAATCCTCTGACTTCTATCATTTAAATTTGCTCCAAGATGCACTCTAAGACTTGTCCTTCCATTTTCGCACTAGATCAAGGATTAAAATCTTCGTTCTCTCCTTGAAAATGATCTTTTGGTTTGGGCACAATAGATAAGTGATCGAAATCCTCTGACATTTTCGCACTGGACCAAGGTGTAAAAGGGCGCATTAGATCGAGTTTTTAAATCCTGTGGCTCGAGTGTCTTCTCCTTCGTGATTTTGCGCCCAGATTTTGCGCCACTTAAGTACCCTGTCGCACTAGATCAGTGTTTTGAATCCTCTGAAATCGTCAAGCATTTTTCAGGATCGCGCGAGTAAAGGTATATTGAAAAATATATTTAAGTATAAGTTTAGAGATATTTAAGTATATTGAATTTCTTATACTTTAAATATTTTTCAATATACCTTTCAGGATGTTTGAGATAGGTCCCGAATCCACCGGATTTAAGGTGCAAACTATAGAATTTGGAGGATTCACCAGATTTCAGACTTAGCCATTTTTTCAGGATTTTCAGGATTTCAGGCTTCAGGCTTAGTCTTATCAGGGTCTCAAACATTCTTCAGGATTGACTTCAAAACTCAATATCTAGATAGGATTTGATCACAATTCTTCATTATTGCAAGTTCATCTACCCTTAATCGTGAACCAAAGATCATAGGCAAGGAAATTGTTACCGTATCGACAAAGGAAAATGAGTCAGGTCATTATTAAAATCTCATTGAAAACTCATTGAAAACCCACTGAAAGCTCAGAGCTCAAAAAAGGGGGGTCCCTATTCCTAATGGGGTGATGTGTGATTTGGTCACAACAGGACCATAATAGATAGGTCCTGGAATTCTGATATATAGGAGTCTACTGATCCACTCTGCCTCAGCTATGCCAACTCCTTAAATTGCAATTCTGGGTCGTTTTTGTCAAACCTGTCGATCAGTCTAGCAGTGAACTCCACATATGAAATGATCTAATCATGACCCAGTGTAACCTTCCTATTACTCCACCACTTATGCGCAATCCCCTCCAAGTGTAAAGCTGCATAGGTTATAGCATCTTCCTCTAGCATGGGACTAATCTGCAAGTAACTGTCCAATTTCTAGACCCAAGCTCTCGCGGTGGTCTTACCAAAACCATCAAAAGAGTCATTTTACTAACTTTTTTCTGCAACTCCTGGTTTTGTGGTCTATTCCCCCTGTGAAGTCTATTCCTCATCCTGATGGCAGAGTACTCGACAAATGTCATCTCGGCCCTATACTCTGCACTGGATGCTCTCCAATCCCTCAGGGTCTTGTCTTGGAACTCAGCCTGTGTGGGATCCTGTTCAAGAACTTGGTTTCTGGGTACAAAAACTGGTATGCCAGGTCTATCACCTGCTGTAAACTGTGAAGCCCTTCGGTTGGTGACTGATGCCTCACCCTCATCATCCCTGTACCTGTGTCTGTCATCCTGGTTCATGTCCCCATTATTTCTATCTCCGTGGTTCCTGTCACCGTTGTGCCTATCACCTCCTGGGTTATTCCTGTTCCTATCACCACCATTATTCCTATTTCTGTCACCACCATTGTTCTTGTTCCTGTCATGGTGATTGTTGTTATTGTCCATGTTGTTTCTTCCATCCCGAGGTGCCAATTGCTCAAGGATATGTGCTATCTCTGCCTATGATTCTCTCAACTCCTCCTGTGACTCCCTCATTTCTCTCTCCATAACCAACTGACTCCTAGTCAATGCGTTTAGAATCTCACGCATACTAGGCTCCTCCTGTTCTCTGTCACCCATCTCTCCTGTAGTAGGTTCTGTAACTGGTGGTAATTCACCTGAGAATGGATCTACTATGGGTACTGGGTGCTCAGGTTCTTCTATCTGTGGTACTTGTGTTTCCTATTGCAACCTGTTTCTCCTGGTATTGTAGTGGTGTGTCAATGACTGCATAGGGTATATAACTCAAATCTCACTGCATGTCTGTATCTGTATCACAGGATGGCAAGATCTTATGCTCTGATACCACTGTAACATACACCCTTGGTATATGTTTTGCTATGTGTTTTTTTTTTGTTTTTTGATGTTTTGTTGTTTAGGGTTTTATGGGTTTTGCTTGCATGTTTGATATTGCATGAAATACGTAGAATATAAACAATATATTGAAAACCCAGAAAAACTAAAAGAGATATCAACAAGATAACAATGACCCAAATTGTATTTAGCCAAGATATGAATTATGGTAACATACCCAGATCAAGATTTACAACTTCGTCCGGATGCTGAAGCCAGACCAGCGATATGACACCATGAAAATGCTTCCAAACTGGTCCAAATGAGAGAGTTATGATATACAATGAAGAGGAGATATAACAGTCCTAGGCGATCCAAAATGTGATAGATTGCAGCTCGAAATGATGAAGGAATCAGCAGCTTCAGTACCCACGACCCCCTAGAGTAGTACGGCCTCTATGGCTGTAAATATCAACAGCAATCACACTGAAATCCTCTCCAATCACTTCTGTTTTATGACAGCGAAGTCTCCTCCCTTATGGCGACCAACTTCCAACTCCAATCGACCCCAAACTAGTATCAAATCTGCACTAAATGATGAGTACAGCCTCCTAGGCAGTACGGCCTGCAATAACAAGGTACGGCCTGCTGTGAAATGGCTATGACAGCCACAAAACACCTCAAAAACACTAGGACCTGATCAATGAATCTCCATCCTCAATTGCACTTGCAAACTCCTTCAAGATTGTTCATTTCCAACTCGAATCTTCTTCAAAATATTTCCAGTGAATGCACAAATGAGACCTCTGGATGAAGCCTCCACAAATCCTCTCCTGATACGATCTTTCACGCACGAAGAAAGGGACCAATGCCAGGGTTTTCGTCCCAACACAGCCAAATGAAACCCTAGAGCCAAGCTCCAAGCCAAAACACAATAAAACTCACAAAGAGAGCAAAATCAATAATCTTCGCATATGCAAATGAGCCTCCTTTTTCCCTTTTTGTTGCTCTCCCAAGCCCAACACCCAAGATGAGGTTCTTTTACTGTTTTTAATTTATAAAACATCCGCTTGTCTCTCCATGAGGGGCGCCCACCTCCTATTAGCCCAACTTTAAGTTATAACTTAATTTTATAAAGCAATATTACTTTATAACTTAAAGTAACTTATTTTTCAAATAGTATAAGTTAAATATTTAATTTAACTTATATATCGACTTGTAATACCTTGGGCCCTTAAATAACATGAATTCCTGTGCCATGACCATCCATACTATCCTTCCATAAATAGCAAGTGCCCGGCTCCCGACTTACTATAAATAGTAAGTCCCCTGAAATGACCCCCCTAAACATCTCCATTAGCCTATGGGAGTCTGGTCATAGGCTAATCCCTGTCCACTGATCCAACGGGCTAGATGGGGGACATTACATTTGTATTCATTATACATCAAAATATCACACCAATTATGTCTTTATTTTCTCTATAACAAGTCTGATTACAAAGCTATCAGGTCTGATTCAGACTGAGGCAGCGATTACAATGCTTAATCAAATTAAAGATTTGAATATCAAAACATGTACAACATACCCGGATGATTGGCTACATCAATAAGGCATAAGATGAGATCATACAATGGAATGAAATGACTGATATAGACCAGCAGTTGTATGGACTGATGTACTTGACTGTAGATATGGTATGGCAGCACCAAATGATGGCAAATCTCCAATATAGGCGCCTAACCCTAGGCGATATAGGATGGAAAATTGATGATGAATCCTCCTTTAAATCCCATGACCTGCCAATAGATGCGCTCAGATCTGCAATTCGTCCTCAATGATACCAAATGCCAAACAAACCCTAGCGGCCTACAATACACCAATTCAAATCTGCCCTCATAAATGCATTGATTCCTTCACAATGGCTTATTATATCAATGGAATTCAAACTCTCAACGATCTGCGATTGATTCTCCTCAAATAACGTCAATCTCAAATTAATATTTGGAACAAATCTTATCAATTTGATCTTCAAACCCTAGCTAATATAAACCTATAAAAAAGATATTTCTTTGTAACTCCAATTCGATGCCAAAACCTGTCAATAAGTTCTATAGTAAATCTTAGATGGATTCACCTCTCAAGTGGCATTGGGTTTTCGTCCAATCCACGAATTTCCAAGAGATTTCATCCTTAGAAATGGCTGAACCTGTATTGTAGTTCAGAGGAAAATATCCAATATGCAAATGACAAAATACAATATAATGAAATGACCTCCCAAACACGTTTTATAACCTTCAAGTGGAGCGCCCAAATTTGCAATATTTTATATAATTTTCATCTCCACCGCCATAATTGGGATTAAAATATTATTTTTTAGTTCACTTTTCCTTCTCCAAGTGGGATGTCCAACTTGACAATAAAATAATGTTTTATTTTGTCATTTTATTATACTTTATTTTCCCCTTTTATAAAGTGACTTTCTGTTCTCCAAACTTTAAGTCATTTTACCAACATTCCATTCTCCAATCACTTTATAAAGTACTCAACCAACTTTCTATTATCCAATCACTTTATAAAGTATTCAACTTAACTTCAATTTGGCTTAGGTGAAGTCGTCTTTTCTTTCTCCAAGTCACTATTACAACAATGGCTCAAAAAGGGGACATTACAGTTGAACAAACTAAATCTGGTGCATCACCTCCCCTTTTATTTCAGTTTCTCTCTCTCATTTTTTCTTGGTGATCAGTAGCATAGGTTTAATTATTTTTCTCTGAACCTTAAGTTCAAAATGAGGAACCAGCCTTCTCTAGAGGTTTGATCTCATCTGCAAGGTCCCACACCTTGAGATCAGTCCCATTGTGTCATTGGAATACTTGAACAGTTTTCAAGCAGGGTGCAATTCCAAGTAATAGCATTCACTATGGGAGATGTAGCCACAAGTTGAGGAGCAGGGTGATCACGGAGTACTTGATTGGACGGAGAGACTTGCCACTTAAGGATGCTACTTAGGGAAGTGAATAGATTATATAGTATCTAGGTTTGCAATTGCTTGTGGGCAAGCAATTCCGGGAAGGGAGGACTGTAATGTCCCCATTTTCCAAGTGATCACCTAATGGAGTTGGCTAGCCTATCCTATTCCCGTAGGTTAAGTCGGAGGGCTAAGGGAATGACCTAATTGATTAAATATCATATTTAGTCAATTTTATTAGGGCAAATTGATGAGAGATAGCTTTGTATATTTTTGTGAGCTTATTGGTGAAGTCAAAATAAATAAAATAATTTGCCCTAGAGATGAGCGACCAAGGAGAGAGAAAAAGGAATGAAATGAAGGAGAAAAAAGATGGAAATGCCTTTGGATATTTTGAGGAAAAATAAAATAAATTAAAATAATTTCCCTTTGATATGGACAACCTAAGTGAAAGGTCAAACATGAAATATTGAATGCCTAAGTGGTTCTCTCCTCTTGGAGGAAGGAAAGAAAAATAAAATACCTTGTCTAGGTCGGCCAAGATGGAAGAAGGAAAACAAAACAAATATATTTTATTTGTATTTTTGGGCACCTAGCATGCCTTGCATGAGGTCGGCCCTAAGGAGGAGAGAAAAAAGCAAATAAAATAAATATTTTTCCTTGAGGAGGTCGGCCAGATTTGGAGGGAAAAGGTGGCTCTAAATATAAGATCATTTGAGGTCATTTCATCATCCATTCATATCTTATTTTCATTTGGAGATTCTTCTCTTTGGCTGCAACTTTGGTTGGGCTTCATTCCAAGGACGAAAACCCTTGTGAATGTGGTGAGTTGGACGAAAACCTAGCTCATCTTGTGGAGGACTCGTGATGGAGTTCTAATTGCACTTCATTGGAGACATTGAGAGGTTTGGAGAATCATTGCATAATCAGGTTTGGAGCAACATTGTTGTGGCATTTTGTGTGCATATTGCATTAGGGTTTTGCCCTAATTTGGAGCGCCACTTTGGAGCAGACTTGTGCGCCCATCTTTGGAGGGCGATTTTGCATGTTTTGGATCAGCAAACCCTAAGCACTTGCCAAAGAGGATTCGCCCATCTAGGGTTTGATATTTGACATCTATTTTGCATATATTTGGTATGTATAATCCTAGTTTAAGGTCTGATTTATAGAGCAGAAATCTAGGCATATGTTTGGCATGTTTGAGCCCATGAATTCATTGTAAAATCAGTCCAGAATATTCAGATTTGTAACAGCAGAAGTTACCTACAGAAAATCACATTTGTATGTTGTATTTGGATGCCCTATATTGTATTTTTCATGCTGGATTTCATGTTTGATATGAATATCTATTGGTAGTATCATTTGGCATGTTTATTTGTCATGTTTGGGCACATGTATGTTCGCTGTGATAATTTGTTTGAAATCAGAAATCAGAATTAGGGTTTGAGCAGAAATAAAAATCAGAAATTTAAGGCAGATCCCATTGGGGATATTATAGTGAGCCACACCATCCTCAAACTGGGCTATATCATTTCTCCAGAGATGTGCAGCAGTTTGAGGGTACATTTGAGTGTCGTACCATTTCTTCATGGAACCGTACAGCCATATTTTCAGCTGCAGGTTTTAGATTTTGGTTGATATTTATTCTTAGATTTTATGTTTCCAATTTGCATCATTTTGGGGTGGTTTATAGAGGTTGTTCAATATTGAGGGTTTAGCACATTTTATATTAGCAGTTCAAAGAATATTTCATGTTTTAATATTCTAAGCAATACTTGATTATTGTGATTGGTGATGATAATAATTACTTTGATTAATTGCTTCTTTGTAAATTTGGATGGTTCAACCGCCAGATAGTCTTTTGCATTTACATTTCATAATTTTAAGGATCTTGAAAAGTTTACCCCCAAATCCTCATTGTATTTGCATTTCATTTCCAACCCATTTTGGCATTGATCAGGTCAGCTTGTTATCGACCAATTTGGCTTGATTAAACCTGCTTGTAATCTGTCAGTGGCTTTGTGCATTCAAGCATACTTGTCCGCCGAAGAGATGTTGATCTGGTCAACTATGCCGCTTATATGTTCTGGTCAGCTATGCTGCCTATTTACTTTTCCAACATTGCATACATCTAGATAGTGTTTCCAAACACCATATGCTCTCACCTTGCCCACATCAGGATCTAGGTGATCAAAGAGTGTGAGGGTTTGCATTTGCATCATTCAAATGTTGTAAAATTTCAAAAAAAATAGTTAGGGACATTACAATGATGTATCCTCCAAAATTGCGAATTACTCCAAATCCTTCCCAAACGGATTTATGGCTGGCCGTACTCATTGAAAGGGAAAGCGATTGGGATTTTGGTGTCAAAATGAGTTATTTTTGAAGGGGTTTATGCCTTAAAACCCCAGCCGTACTATTTTAGGAATTGTTGATTGTTTGGGAGTGAGGCACAGCATCTTATGACTGAGTTTGGGGCCATACAAAATCTGCAGTAGGCTGTATAGACTTGAGAGGGGCAGATTTAAGCATATTCGGATTACAGTGTCAATTATCAGCATTTTCATTGGGTTTCCACCAGCATCATTAATATTGAGGTTAGAGTTGCTTTAATTCAATTTTGTGTATGTATGATGATCATTTTCAGCAATGGTATTACTATCAATCTATTACATGTTTGCATTCTGAGTTTATTGTGTTTGACCTAAATTGCTGTGGTATTCTCATTGAGTTCTTAAATGTAAAAATCAGTTTTCAGTTTGGTTGTTAGATTGTTATTTTGTCAAATATTTGCAAAAATACAAAAAAAAAAGGTTCAGGATATTTCATTACAGCAATTACACAACTCATTTCTAAGCACAATGGGATGTTTCCATAGCAAATACTAAGGGGAAAGTGTACAAAATCAACTATTTTGTTTTATTCGAGATGAGGTTCGTGTTGATGAGTTGGCTATGAAAGTTCTATGCTAATTAGAAATCACAAATGAAAAAATCATCTGCATTATACATAACTTACATTCTTGAAGAATGTCATACTCCACTTGAAACAAAATTAGAATGTAATGTTTATTTTCTTTTCAATTTTTTCTTTAACAAAGTTGAATTGGTACCATTACAAGGGAATGACCTGACTTAAGACTCTGGGTGTATCAGCAGGCAGTTGTCCTGTTTTCTGCAACCATGCAACAAAAACTGCCAAAGTTTATCAGCTAAATGAGACAACCTGATCTGAATGAAAACATCAGCCATACAATGTAAGAAAAATCCAAATATTACTTCAGTTTGGGTCCAAATCCACAGCAGTGCTCTAATTATGTCCATACATATCAGCTTGGAAGAAAAACATTCTTGTACCCATACAAAAAAATTCATATAATGTACTGTAGTGAACAAAGTTTAAAAGTGTTTCAAATGGCTTGTCAACGGAACATGCGTGTGAAAAAATTTCAAGACATTAAAGATAGGAGCAGCCCTTCATTTTAAGATGTTTGGTTATTGTTCATGCAGCTTTTTCAGTTGCAAGGGTGAGCATGATGTTAACAGGTCATGGAGGAAGAGGACTGCCACTGTTTGCCATTGGCATTTTTGCAGTGGAACGGTAAGATTTTCATTATTTGGTTGCTATCATAAAAGGTAACAGCAGGGTCTTCCCACATTCAAACACCATTGAAGTTTCCAGTCATCAAAGGACATTATCACAGACTTTCCGGTCAGCAAAGAATAATGGACAAATGGATTCTCAGCAACTGCTAAAAGTCTATAAAAAATCAGAAAATGGTTATCCAGAGCAGAGAAGTGCACCTCCGTGAAGGGGTTGTCAAAGTCAGAGAGAAAGCATCAAAGTTGGCAATCTAGTGTCCTGAAACACGGCAGGTTCAGGAAATGATCAAGACATTTCAAAAGGAAGAAAAGTTAGTGGCATCTCAGTACCCCTGGAGCATACCCCATAAGGGAAATGCCAAAATTGTTGAAATTTTTCAAAAGTAGCACCTTCATACCTGAGCACGTGCCAGAGCACTGATATGTTAAAAGACTTCAAAACTCAAACAAGGGGGTCTGGACAAAAAATTCAAAAACCTGAAAAGTGGCCATTCCAAGTCTAGGCACGCTCCATAATGGGAAATAGACCAAAGTACTTCAAACATAAATAGTGCCACACATACCAGAAGTGCACACTGTTGCTAAAGATGAACAAGTTTTTGAAAATGCCAAAAGAGGATTTTTAACACTCAAGAGTGCTCCATAGCAAAGCAGAGTTTTTAGCAAGCATCTACAGCAAATTTACATCCTTCACTAGCCATTACTAGGGTTTGTTGCAGGTTTTTCCAAGTGTCCAAAAGACTTATCATAATATACAACACTTATACAGTGGGCACCAAGGGTTTCAGCAGGGTTTAAGGCAATTTTCAGCAGTTTACACCTAGGGTTTCAATGTTGTTTCTTAATATTTTGTTTTCCCATGCCCTAGGGTTTCAAACTCAGTTTGCAGGCTTGTAAAAAAACAGCTAGGGTTGGGAGGTACTTTTCAGTGAAAATGGATAAAACCAGCAGGCATGTGCCCTAACCCTAAATGAGCCAAAAAAGGTCACACTCAGAAAATGGCCACTTTACCCTGATGTGTGCTCCATAATCAAGGATCCCCTAAACATTTGAAACATAAAATGTAATGTCCCTAACTGAACTGTTAGCACAATTTCACCAATTTTCAACATCAACACAAACCCAAGCTCTTTCTAATCACCAAGATCCCGATGTGGGCTGTAAGATCCCTAATCAGATCTGCCCTAATTTTCTGATTCTTCTTCTTCTCAAACCCTAGATCTGAATTCTGATTTTTATTTCTGAATTATATATAATTGTGGACAGCAAATATACATGTGCCAAAAGCTCAAATAACCATGCCAATAATGAACCCTTATGATGATAACATCAACCATGAATTCTACCACAAGATAAGATCATCCAAATGCAAACAAAATGACATAATTCTGATTTCTGAATATGAATGTCTGCTGCTACAAATCAGATTATTCTGAATTGAAATTACATCAAAGGTATAGGCTCAAACATGCCCAAATATAGCCGAGAGTTCTGATATTACAAATCAGACCTAAACATAGGCTTATACATACCAAAAATGGCAAATTATGATGTCAATCAGCAAACCCTAAATGGGTGAATTCCTCCAACTAGGCGGCGCACCTTTGAAGATGACAAATGGCATGCAAAATGAAGGTGGCGGCGGCTATGGTTGGCTCCACACTCCAAAACTGAAATCGCCCTCTTTGGCACTCAAGCTAGGGTTAAACCCTAGCAACAATCAATGCTCAAACCCTCCAAAAGATGGCGCTCCAAATCTGATATGAAAATCTGAATTTATCCTTCACTCTTACAAATTGTATTTGGCACAAATCACACAATTTGGCCCTAGGGTTTCTGCAGAAACAAATATGTCTTTGACGCTCCTTCTTTCCTTCCAAAACTCCAATGAAGAGTAAATGTGAACTCCGTATGAATTCACCTCCAAGATCGAATTGGGTTTCGTCCAATCCACCAATATTCCTAAGGGTTTTCGTCCTTGGAATATGCTGAACCAAAGTTGCAGCCACAAGAGAAAATCTCCAATGAAAAGATATGAATGTGAATGATGAAAATGACTTTCAATTTGCCTTCTTTTATAGCCATCCATTAAGACCTCATAATGGCCGACTTCCCTCTAGCAGTATATATTTTATTTTATTTTTGTTCTCTTCCCTCTTGGCCGACCTCCCTTGGCAATTTATTTTATATTTTTTTATCCTCAACTTGGTCGCCCACCTTTTTGGCAATTTTCTTTATTTTATTTTATTTCACCAAGTGGCTCACAAAAATAGTAAAAGCCATTTCACATCACAAATTGGTCCAGCAAAATTAATTAAATATAAATAATCCGAAATGATTAGGATTACTTAGTTTTTAACTAATTAGATTATTCCCTTATACTTCCGACTTAGCCTATGGGAATAAAATAGGCTAGCCAACTCCATTGGGTGATCACTCGGAAAAAGGGGGCATTACATGGGCAAGGTGAGAGTATATGGAAACAGGGATGTGGATAAAAAGCAACTACTACTACTCATTGGCGGCAAGCTGCACAGTTTACAATCAATGTCAAACTAGCGGATAGTATGGAGATGCTCAAACTAAACTGGCTGATTACAAACTACAATTTGATCAATGCCAAACTGGAAAATAACAAGCAAATCTAGATCAACGCCAAATTGGCGAATAATGAAAATGCAACTCTTGACAGCGAGGCCATCCAATCATTATTACAATGCAAATGCAAGATATTAAGTAGATCTACAAGTAGACCTTTCACACTTTACAAATGTGTAATGTCCCCTTTTTTTGAGTGATCACCCAACAGAGTCGGCTAGCCTATTTATTCCCGTAGGCTAAGTCGGGAGTTGCAAGGGAATAATCTAATTAATTAAATACTAAGTAATCCTAAGTCAATTTTGGATTATTTATATTTAATTAAGCTAGACCTATAAAATGACTTTATTATAAAAGTGAGTCAATTGATAGAGAAAATAAACTGAATTGCCAAAAGGAGGTCAGCCAAAAAGGAGGTCGGCCAAGGTGGAGGTTTCATTTGTGGCTATAAAATAAGGAAAAAGAAATTCATTTCAATCATTCTCATCTTGTCATTTGCATTGGAGATTTTCTCTTGTTGGCTGCAACTTAGGTTCAACATATTCCAAGAACGAAAACCCTTAGGAATATTGGTGGATTGGACAAAAACCCAATTCCATCTTGAGGTGGATTCATTACGGAGTTCACAATTACACTTCATTGGCGATTTGGAGTAGAGGATTGAGCTACAAAGACATTTATTTCTGCAGATTGTTGTGGAGAAGACCTAGGGCCAAAATTGTGAGATTTGTGGCCAAATACAATTTTGGCAAGAGAGCGCCATCCATGAGGAGCCGAAATTCAGACTTTGAAGAGTGTTGAAGGTCAAAACCCTAGTCACCGCCCTCATTTTCAATTGCCAATATCATTCACCATGGAGCGCCACCTTGTGGAAGGAAACCCTAGCTGAGTGTGGATTCTTTTAAAGCTACAACAAGTGCCAAATCTGATCGCCCATCTAGGGTTTGAAGTATAGACATCATTCTTCATTTTTTCGGTATGTAGAAACCTTTGTTATCATTGTAAAGGTCTGATTTTGGAACAATAAAGATCTGAGTTATGTTTGGGCATGTTTGAGCCTTGAAACTTGATGTAATTTGAATTCTAAGCAATCTGATTTGTAACAGCAGTTAATCATATTTAGAAATCAGAACTTTGTGTCATTTGTTTGCATTAGAATGGTCATATTATGTGATAGAATATATGGTTGATGTTATCTTCACAAAGGTTCATGAATGACATTTATTTTTGAGCAATTGGCATACATATATTCGCTGTCCAAAACCATTTACAATTCAGAAACAGAAAATGCAGACTTCGTGCCTAGGGTTTGACAAAAATAAAAATCAGAAATTTTAGGGCAGATCTGTTTAGGGATCTTTCAAAATTTAAATATGCTTCTTTGGTGGATAACCACTCAAACAATTACATAACAGATAAGAATGATGTATCTTAGTTATCAAGTATTCTACTATTCCTCCAATTTCAGCTTAAATTACCAAGGTTAGGAAACATACCAATGTGAAAGTTGCAGCTTGAATAACTGCTGAAAATTGAATGACTGTTGTAAACTCTGTATGTGCTCAAATTAGGATGCAGCAATCCCCAAAACCCTTGGCCTCACTTTCCAAGGCTGTGGTTGGGCTATTAGAGGAAATATCAACTAGTAACAATCCTTAAAATGTCTAGCAAGAGCAGTATTTACCCTTTTTAGGGGTGCATGTAAAATCCCTAACCTGGATTTTACCTCGGATTTACAAATTTTCTGATTTTTATCACATTGGCATTTCGTCAAACAGTTCACAGTTTGCTTATTCAACAATAATTTCAGAGTGCCTTGTTGTGGAAGCACTTATCATGAAGTTTGGACCATAAACCATTCAAGATTTGATAGCAAATTACAATGATGATAAAGAGGCATTTTGTCAAACAGTTTGCAGCATTAACATATGGATAAAAATGACATATAACGATGCCCAGAAAGCTGATTTAACTCAGAAAACTTCAGAATTTTATATACTTCAATATGAACTTCATACATACCAAGTTAATGCATTGTTTTCCTCCGCTCAAACTCCTAGCTTGGGTGGCTATCCTTTCAAATCTGATATTCACCATAATGGCTGTGCTAACTCCAAAAGAACTCACGCCATGTCCAAACCCTTCAATACATGTGCTGAGTCTAATCACAACTGCTGCGCCTATAGAAAAGGGGCTGCTACTTCATAAAATGGCAGTGGCTAAGTGTCTTGTGTCCCCTTCTTTGATGCGACTAGCTCCTTATGACTGCTGCGCTAAAGTTGAAGTGGCTGCATCCAATACAAGCTATGCCCAATAATGAAAGATGGCGCCTCCACTTGCTAGCAATGATATTCTTCAAACCCTCATAAATTTCCAAACATTCAACATGAATCAGTATAGAGGTGTCTCGATCCATGGGTTTGCAAACCCTTGCAACACAAAAATGATATTTGATATTTGCTTTCAAATTCTTCAAATATTCAATGTCGCTCAACTCCTGAGAAACTATATCAATATGCACATTTGTGAACCTTGAATAAATTCACCTCTAGATTGACTAGGGAAGATCTTTCAGTTCCGAAATCAATATTCCTAAGGGATTTCCTCCTAGGGTTTTGCTGAACAAAGCTCCAGCTCGCAAAGAAATTGTGCACATACTCATGGCCTAGTGAACATCAAAAATATCTTTTCTATTTTTTCCTAGAAGATTGCAACAACCATAATCTAGGTTGTGTGAGACTGGTCATTTTACGATCTAATTAATGGGAATTGATATAACCTGGTAATGGTATTGCAAATTGATTGGTATGCAAAATACACTTCTCCAACACCCTTTTCTCTTTTCTCCCTACTCTCTCTCCTCTTTTGCCCTTTTTGATAATCTGTTAGTTTAGACGAATAGGCTTAGTTTATGCTTTATTGAGGATCTTTTGTAGGAATAAATCTGTGTTTTAACTATTTTAATCATTAAATCAGATTTTGAGCCAAACATTGCATGATAATTAGGAATGAGTCATGGAATGAATTTATTTGCTGATCAGAAAATAAACTTGTAGCAACCTTGTGGATATTTGACCCATACCTCTAGGAAAATCAGCAAACTCAAACTGTATACAAGTATCCCAAGCCTTGGAGGATCTTTGATCTTTTTCAATTATACTCACTTAGTTGGTGTATCTTTTGACCCATCAACAAATCCAATTCCAAGTTTTATGTTGTACTCATCCTTTTCAGTCTATACTTTTTGCTAAAGTGTGAGCATTTGTTAGCTGTTGTAGGTGGTAACTTTTAAGAAAAGATATTAAAATATCTCGAGTATAAATGTTGATAAGCCTTGTACCCTTGCCGGAGAACCAAAAAGATTTTGTTTTAAATTTGTTTGGATTGCAAATCACTGGGTCGCAGAAAAAAAAAAGAATAAAACTGGTTTTAATTTGTCGCCTCCCTGGAGTTAGCTTCTCAGCATTCAAGCTGGCTTTGTTAATTGGGGTCAAAAATGGTACGAGTGACCACACCCAGGTGAATTTAACAGAGTAGTTATATCTATAGTACTGCTGAATGAAGGTTTAAACTTGATAGCACCCTGGTTGATTCTCCCATCTGCTCAGGAGAAATCTCACTGGAAAGAGCGCCCTGGTCGATTGCATCTTTAAAAAATATAGTTTGTTCACTAAGTTGAAGAGTTTTCTCGGACATTGTCTAAGTATTCCAGCTTAATTACACAATGCTGAATTATTTTTGAGTCTAATAAATTGAAGTTTATGCAATGCAACATGAGTGTATAATATTGTATACTCTTGCCACTCTTCTATGGCCTGTTTTCTACAAAAGGTGTAATTTTCTGGGGGAAGGTTCTTCTTTAATACTTAATTTATCTCAATATTTAAAAATACTTATAGATGACCCCGTTAATGGGGGTGGCAGTGTTGATATCCAGAAAAGGAAAAGGGAGATGTAAGAACCCCTATTCTCCCACAATGAAATTAGACACTGCTGATATGAATTTAGTAATTTTCTGCCTTGTTTGATTGCTTGGTGTTTTCAAATTGTTTAGATTTGGTTTGAGTTTTTATTTTTTTTGCATATATATTTTAAAGATAAATGCTAGGAATGCAAATGAACTTATAGAAGCAATTGCAATGAAGTAGCAGCTGAAGCACCCCTTAATATATGCATATATACTCAAATCAGATTACAATTGTTTGCTTTAACATTACTGATCATACCCGATATCCAAAGCAACATAAAAAGCAAATCTGGAAATCTGGAACAGCAATCTGGAAATGAATAACAGCAGCTGGTAGCTCCTTCAAAATCAATGCTTGGCACCAATTTACAAAGTCTCAACCTCAAAAAACTCTGAAATCTGATATTAAGAGCTTGGACGTCCACAATGATAAGTTCAACAACATAAAACCCTAGGCTTTTCAGCCTAAAACCTAATCGCCTTCTTCAAAGATGCTGTATGGCCTGATAAAGGGAACTGTGTACGGCCTGTAGATATCATAGTATGGCCCAGCCAATAATAATCAGCAAATAAAATGAACAGCAATTAGGTATACCTCTGATTTCTGATGATGATCTTCTCAAACCCTCAAATAAACTCTTCAATGCAGCACAATGTGACAACTGATTTGCAGCCACCTGGTAAAACTACCTTCAGATGATATCTCACACCCACAGGAAGCTGAAAAAAATGAAGAAGCTACGCTCTCCAAAGCCAAGAATACAGAAAACCCTGGTTTTCCTCTTCTCCTCAAGAAATCTTCAAAAAGCTAAGTATCAAATGATTGAATTTTAAGGAGACATTAATATTTTGATGTGTCATTAATGATGTTAATTAAAAGTTTATAATATAAAGTTATATTTTGACTTTATATTAAAAGGGGGCCAATGACACATGATAAAGTGCAATTAATGAATCAGCTATAGAATCATGGTTACTTCAAATACCCAGAAGCAGTGGGACAAGAATATGGAGAAGCTTAAACAAAGTTTGAATAAGTTGGATGAAAACCAGAAAAGGATGAATGAATTGATTTCACACCCTGCAAACATAGACAAAGCAGCACGGTATATGGCATCCTTTTTTAAGGGGTCTACATCACAAAACAAAAAGAAAGAGGAACAAGAGGTCTCTATAGGTGAAGTATCTAGAACCTCTACAATGAATTTTCAGCGGTTAGTGACCAACATACAGCTGATCCTATGGAGAATAGAATGGACAAAGATGATGAGTCCCTTAGTGATTCTTTTGGGGCTGATGTTAAATGCACTCACAAAAATCCAGAGGGAAAGGTAACAGGTGAAGTGTTGACCAGCAGTATTGAGATCGGGTCTATTTTAGTTGATCTTCACCCAGTTGATGCTACAGAAGGTAGAGAGGAAGAAACAGTGGATCCTACAAGACAGGGTTGCATGAGTCTCTTAGTTGGTGACATGGAGGTTATGATTGGGGACTTTTTTGATAGTCCTAAGAGTGATCTTACCTCTCCGCATGAGGTTAGCGATTCATCATCCATTGAGTCTATTTTTTGGAGGGATGATGAGGAATTTGGGTTGGGAACTACTGCTGCTCTAGTTCCAAACCAGCATGAGGACACTTCAGAAGAATATTTTTATGAGAGTCAAGCTCTCCATTGGCAGCCCACAACTTCAACTAATGAATTTTCCTTGGTCCCTAAGTCTGATTTGGAGAACCAACTAAAGGTTGGTGAAGATAAGATTGTTACAGCGCTGTCCCATTTTGATCATTCCCACAAGATGGTGGAAATTCATCTATGGAAGGTTCAACTTGAGGGGAGACATAGATGTGTTGAAGAGGCTTCATCAATCTCTGATTTGCAAGCATTTAAAACAGCCATGGAGATTATGAAAAATAACTATTTAACTCTTCTTTCCGATATAGATCACCTACTTAAATTGGGTGTCATATATTCAGATGAATTGAAGAGGAAAGAGGAAGAGGTTGATCAACTCACCATGGAGCTAGTGAAGACTAGAAAATCTTTGGAAGACTCGCAAATGGCTCTCCTTATGGCAGAAAATCAGATTGAGGAGTTGAATGTGGAGTTGAGTTTGGCACATGCTTCACCAAAGAAATCAGAAAGTCAGTTTTCTATTGCAGCCTCTTTGGATGGGCAAGAATCTTGTGTTGTGCATGTGATTGAGGGACAAGGAAATGAGGGAAAAGAAGAGCTACATAACAAGGTTCAGGAAGGCAATGATGCATGCTCACATTGTGATGTTGATAGCAGCTATGTGCATGATTTAAAATTAGTTTTAGTAAACGAGCATGTTGCTGATTTGGAATCAGATTTTGATGAGGAGTTACTCCTCATTAATGATCCCAAACTTCATGTTGTAGAGGCAAAAAATCCACACAGTGATGCCACTTGCAGCCGTGTAATCCGTGCTTTGGTAGAGAACATGCATGAATTGCAGCAGGCTACACCTCTTGGCTTATTCCTTGGGGATAAGTATTCAGCAAAGGAGGAGGTGGCACGAGTCTTAAGCCGATATGGTACGGTAGATAGATGGATCGAGTACCTCATTGGGCTAGCCCAGTCTGATGGAGCACTAGATGGGCCTAAGTATGGAATCTCGGCATCCAGCTCACACTTGGTTAGACGTGTGCTTGACAGGATGAGATCTGATGCCATGCAGTTGCTTACAGATAGAGGTTGTGGTTTCATGCTTGCTAGGCAGTTATATGGTGCACTCGTGAGGGAAGAGGCACAGATATCCACTTCCGTTGATGCTGAGAGGGATCAGCCCTCTACAGTTGCATTGATTAGTGCAACTGGTTTTATGAGTTGGTGTCAGGAGCACTCTTCTTCCAGCTTTGGCAGTTGGAGTATTGTGGGGACACCAACATTTGCAGATGAGTTAGGAGATACTCATCTTTTTTGGCAGTTGTTTGGGTCCATAACCCATAGGCCCAGTGGTCAGTTGCATTGGGGGTGGTTTTTGCACAGGGTGACAGGATTTGACAGGATAGGAGGATACTGTTACTGCAGGACAGTGCAGAGATTTGACTATAGTGCTTTCCACCAGGTCATTTGGGATCTTGGTAGTCTGCCAGATAATGTCTTGGTCATTGCCATTGATGAGGGCAGTAATCCAGTTCAGTGGTGTGGTCTATCTAGGTTCATTTTGGACCCTGGAATTGTTCGACACACTACCTCTTCAGGGCCACAATACGTTGCTTCACATCTTTGGCTTGATATTGTTAGTGGTAGCGTGAGGCAGCAGAGGATTTGGTGCAGGTGGTCCAGCTTTGTGGTTATCACTATTCATCACAGGTTATTAGATGAGTTGATGGATAGTGTGATGGAGAATGGAGTATCCAGTGTGCTTGATTGCAGTACTTGTGCAGGCTTTTGGTTGATGGCACCTGGATATGTTGATCTTTTGAGGATAGAGGCAAAATTCTTTTACTCCAGCCCTTGGAGGATGTTTGATGATGGTATCTTCATGTTGATGGACTCTTATTGCATCGCCTGCCTCAGGCATCAACGATTGATTTGGGATCCAGGCATACCATGGATTGTTGGTTGGAGTTATTACAGTGTTGAGATTGCTTGGGGTCAAGCAATTTCAGGGAGGGCGGATTGTAATGTCCCCATTTTTAGGCCCTCGTGCAATTTGGTGGTGCTGGCTTCTGGGGTGGTTCCAGCACAACCAGAGTAGAGTTTTTGTTGCTCAGCAGGGTTCAGACGGACAATTGGAGTTGATCGACACTTTCTGCACCTGATTCGGACAACTTGTCCAAGACTTGTTATTTTTAGTAATTCCCTATTTTTTAGGTGTGGGATTGGGCCCTATTTGACCAGTTGGGAGTTCCTATTTTTTAGGGATGTTTCTTTTGTCAGCAGTTCCTACTTTTTAGGAGTTACTATTTATAGTAACCTGCTATTTTGGGACTTCGTGTCAATTGACCCTTGTAGGCTAGAGCAGATGGTTAAGGGGTCTTATTTTGGCAGTATTCGGTGTGGCTTCGCCTCCAGTGTTCAATGAGAGTTCAAGTTTGACCTTTGTTGGACTCCATTTGGCACACTTACTATTTATAGTAAGTTACTTTTTCAGGGGAATCGGGGTTTCTATTTATAGCAGGGCACCTGGACAGGTCTCAGATGCAGTGTCGACCAATGTTTGGGCCTTTGCAGATGTTTCAGGACTCAGTGGTGTGTACTTACTATTTATAGTAGGTCAGCTATCGGAAGTTGCTATTTGTGGCAGGGCGCCTGATCATTCAATGTTTGGCAGTTTTGATGTTGGTTTCAGTTGGCGTAGCAAACTGATGGAATTTTAAGGAGACATTAATATTTTGATGTGTCATTAATGATGTTAATTAAAAGTTTATAATATAAAGTTATATTTTGACTTTATATTAAAAGGGGGCCAATGACACATGATAAAGTGCAATTAATGATATTAATTTATTATGGGCACAATAACCAAGGTCCTTTTGAGGCAACTAAAGTAAAAATAATAAAATATTATTTTAAAAGCCAAAAAGCATTTTGGAAAGTCATGCATGTTCATGAGAATATAAAAGCTCTCAAAAGCCAAATCAACCTCATTAATTATTGAATGATCATATGAATTTGCTTTGTGGTTTTCTGGAGAAGACAAGGGTTTCAGTATATCAGCCATTGAAGAACGAAAACTCTTCAATGTTTATGCAATTCTGAGGCTGTGCAATACCAACTGATATTATTGCCAGAGTGTGGGCTTCATTCAGAGGTCCAAATTGTGCTTAAATCTAAAGTATTAACCAAGGGTTTGGAGATAATTATTTGCAGATAAGAAGTTTTTTTGTTGGCTGCTACAGTGCCATGAATAGTGCTGCTACAGTATTGTGAACAATACCGCTACAGTACCACGCTATAGTGACATGCTACAGTATGCGCTACAGTAAATGCTGCAGTGCGTGAACAGTGTTGACAGCAGCAATTCATCTTCAGAATTTCATCATAATCAGCAATCATCTTTCCGGGTATGAATTCATTGTTGTGAAAAGGAAATGAAAATCTAATTTGAACTTTTATTATACTTGCAATAGAAAGATTTGTAATCTGATTTCATATACTGAAATAATCATCAATTGCATCAGCGTATATCTTGTTTGAATGTGTATGTGTATTTCTATATCTTGCCTGGTATTATTCCTAGAAATTACAAATATATTGTTGAAGAGCCAAAAACAAAACCACTCAAGAGAACACATTTAGAAAATTATCAGCATATCCAGAGTTGAGGAGAACAGGGGTTCTTACAGGAGACAAGGTGGAGCCCCCCAGCAGAGGGATGGGCAAAATTGAATTTTGATGGTGCGTCAAAAGGAAACCCAGGCAACTCAGGAGCAGGATGCTTGGTCAGAGATGGGCAAGGATATACTCTTGGGAAGACGGCGAAGAAGTTAGTGCAAGGGACCAGCAATGAAGCGGAGTTCCAAGCGCTTATCCTTGGTCTCAATCTATGCCGATGCCTAGGAATTATAAGGGTAGAGGTGGAAGGGGACTCAACGTTAGTTATAAATGCCTTGCGAACCAAGACTATGGCAAATTGGAAGTTGAAAATATTGTTGAACGAGGCGCTTGGTTTATTGGAAGGATTCGAACATGTAGTGTTTAATCATGTGCTAAGGGAGGGAAACATGGAAGCCGACGAGCTACAAAACCAAGCTATCATCGCATCGGATGATCTGTTGTGGGAGGTGAATAATAATGATGGCGCCAACGCAATCTTCTATCAGGTTGTCCAATCCGACCAGGGCGAGGTGGCTGGCTGTAATGTTCCTTAGTAGTAATAACTGAAATTTTATTGCAACTTAGCTAAGAATACTTGCAACCAATTAGCCTACTCAAATGAAATTGAACAAGTACACAAATGCTCAATGAAACCCAACTTCAAATGCTTTATTCCTTCAATAAGAATGATGCAATTACAATCAAGAGTTCGCTGTCCACTGTGACAGTCATACACTGAAATGAAATCAGACTTTCAACCTATTACAAATGGCTTCAAATATAGGATCTAATGATAACCCAATAATGAAAGATGATTGCCAAGTTGTTGCCAATAGACCCCAGCTCTTAGTAGCCCTTACAACACCCCCAAAAGTGATTGTAATATGTCTGTAGGACTGTTGCACAGTCCAATGCAAAACAGCCAATAAGAATGCCTTCCAATGAGGGACGAATCTTCTCCAAACACCCAACGATGGAGCTTAAACTTAGGCGATGGGTCTTGGATGTTGTCAATGATGTGTGGAAGTGTTGTACAATGATTATCACTCCTTCTCTATGACTGTAGTGATCTTATAAGTGGCTGCAATGACTGTAGCAATTCCCTTGTGACTGGAAAATAATGAAACCCTTGATGCAAACCCTCCAACAAGCTCCTCAATGATATCCAATGATTGTAAAGCTTCTCCAAGGCCTGCAATAACTCCTAATACCTGCAAGTTTGAATTCAATGGTGAAATTAGAAGCAATATCACCTCATAATTCATAGGGGGTCATCTCCCTATTGGCAAGGGCACATCTCCTTGCAAGAAAGCATGAAAATCGGAATCTTCAAGCTTGAAATGAATAGAGAAAACATACCAAATCAGTCATATCCCTCAATGAAGATGATGTCTTCTATTTATTCTTCTCTCTCATGGCCGATTGGGGTTGTGCATTGATAGATGTGATTCTCCTTGGGTAAATGCATTATTATTATTGATTTATCCTTTCATGGTGACTCTTCTTGGTGGATGAGCTATGACATTGAATGTTCCCCTTGGCATTAATGCCTTTCTTCTATTATCATAGGCGAATCCTCTTATTTGGCCAAATATGCTCATGTCTAGGCGAATGGCATAGGTCCTTGCATCATAACCTTGGCGAATGCATCCATTCTCACCTTTTCCTTTGGGCGAATCCTTTCTTGGAGTCGTTGGTCCATTTTTCAATGCAAATAACACTCCATATTGCTAATTGTTCCTCTTATCTTGGGCAAATGGCATTGGATGTTGTGTTTGAAGTATTATAACATTTCCTTGATTTGGCCGAACCTTCCTCTTGGGCGAATGCATTTGAAACCCCAATGAATGCTAGTCGTTGCTTTTGAAAGTAGAATATCACATACTCCAATGTAGCTTCTCCCTTCTCCAACCGTTGGCATATAGTTATCTTGAACTTTGCATATAGCCGTTGGAGGTGTCTTCCCCTTGGCACATGATCCAAGGTGCTTTTTGAATGTGAATATGATTCAATGTAGCTTGCCTTTGTGAACCAATTTCCTCATGCAAGTGTCCTTTCAACCGTTGGCTCAAGTTTCTATATAGCCGTTTGGTTCTTAGGCGATTGCCTCATTCTTCTATGCGAATGCCCCCTTGAAATAATCATTTGCAATTTGAATTTATTTCCCTCTAAATCAATTGATGAAGTGACATGATGCTTAGCTTGGACCTATCACATATTTGAACCCTTTTTGCTTAGCTTGGAGCCATCTTAACCTTCATAGGAATCGATTATGGAAAATGTAATTAAAGATTTCATTTTCCCCTCCATTATAGGTCCTACCCCCTCTAAGTATGAGAATTTGCAATTCCCACACTATGAAGTGCTAAAATAATACTTGGCTCAAAAATGGGGACATTACACTGGCGGAGCATGCGGAGAGTGCTAAAATAATGGGAGAAAACTAAAGGAAGCATTCCATTTTCGCAGTGGCATTTTGCAAGAGAGACAACGGTAGTAGTGGAAACCCCGATTCGGCTTGTTTGCAGGAAGCGACAAATGTCATTCCTTGCCCAAGTAACAGACAAGAGGTTGGGCATGGTGTTTAAGCCGAAGAGTGGAATAGTACTCTTCGCCATTGAATGGGTATTGGGTGAAGACTTTATGAGAAATTGTAACCGTTACAAGGTGAATACAGGTCTTTCCTCCATGTTACCTGAACGAAGAGAAATCCACTATAAGAAGATGATGGAGGAATTTGTGGAACCGGATTTCAGAGGTGGATGGCAGGAGGTGGTGGGAGTGGCGAGATATGGAATCGGTGTGCCGTTGCCTGAAGATTTTCACAAAATCAATTATGCAGGTGATGCAGTGAATTGGTGGCCCTTCGTCACGGAAGCTGGGGAAGACAAAATAGCTGGACGACGGCGCAGAGCAGTGAGGGGTCTTGCCTTTCTAAAGAAACTTGTAGGATTGGAGGTGGAGTATGACTGGATGAATGAGGTGCTGGAACAATACTATGCAGAGAACAAGAATGCATGAGGTGGAGCTGCAAATGTCTATTATCTTTCTGTTATTTTTTGCATATAAAGTATGGAATAGATGTAAGAGTTGATAGAAAAGTAGAATAGAAGCATGTATTAGGTGGTAGGGATAGGAAGATCTACAGGGGATTTTGCTAAATCCCTGTTTATTTTGTTATTATTATACTTTTAAATTTGGTTAACAGTATAATACAAAGGGAGCTGACCCCATGTCAGCAGTTTACCGAGCTATATATATATACACACGAATTTATTCAAAGTGAAAAAAAAAACATAGCTTAATTGGATAAAAAAATTGCTCTAAATTCGTCAATTTTCATGGCCACATGTTCAAAGTGTCATTCGTCGAAACACTACAGGCGTAGAGAAAGATAAGCTTACTGCAAATTGCAATGAGATTGACAGAAACTTTCAGAGAGCTCTGTAAAACGGCCGTCCCCGAGCCAAGCGTAGGCAGAGAAATCGCATTCTGTTGTATTGCACAAATTGCTCCAACTTTACTGTTATTTTTCCGTATCCTGTTCGCCATTTTCCGTTTGGTAAACAATACAAAGCCCCTGTCATTTGTTGAATTCTGTAATAACCCCAAAGCCCTGGGAAACCTTTGGTGAAGTGTTTTGTAGCAGTGCCTTTGAGGAGGTAAAGAGGAAAAAATGAGTAATCTGCTCGCAAAAATGCATCCCGTCGCCATGCCTAAGTGATTCAGTTCTATTAAAAAAAATATACTGTGGATTTCAATCCATCTTCACATGCTCAGAAGTATTGTTCGTTGAACTTCAACTATTTTCCTCGCTATGGATTGAGACTTCAAAGATTTTTCCTGTCCTCGTGCATTCCATGCTTCCATCAGCACGTACTAAATATGAACGGTAAATATGGATTATTCGAATCTCTCTGAAAAATTACATCCATAGGCTTCCTCCATTGAGATAAATATCTCCTTGACAGAAGATATAAGTTGATAAACATTCCTTTTTTAAATTAAAAAATATTATGGATAACACATTTTCTTCATCAAAAAACTTTCTATAAGACCAATACATAAATTTAGATCATTCAAATGTTCCCTTAATGGGAATTATTTTTTCTAAAACTATCCGATAAATCTAATGTTCAACGGATAAAATTGTAAAGAAATAAATGCGGACTATTAATTAAATTATAATAACAAATAAATTTGTCTTATGGTAATGAGTTGGGATTGATAATTGAAATTATTAAATTTAATTGTGGAACTAAAATAAACTAAATGTGATACGTATTTCAAAGTTGGATGATGGAAAAGTGTTATGACAAATGTTAGAAGTTGTGTTCAATATTGATTTGAGAAATATTTTTTTGGCTACGATCATGATTGTTTTTGTTGCTACTTCCCCACTTTGGTCGTGTGGTTATGGATTCACTCTAGTTTTCATTTTGCCTTTGTTATCTTGGGCGATCTCTTAGTGTTAATGTTCAAGTCCAAGGGCTCTCTAAATAATTAGTCTTTTAAAGTTGCAATCATATAAAATGTTTGTCATTTGTCAAGTTATATGTTTGCCTAAAATGTTTACCGATATGGTAGGTCATGTATTGGATGGCATTAGTATTATTCTTAGTGTTGACCAATAATTGGCATCATAAGATCTATAAATCATCTCAAGCAATCACATTCTATTTATCAATATTTCGAAGTTGTTTGTCTCTCTTGCAAAAGATCTCAACCATCTGTTGTGAAATTAAAAGTTGGTCCAAGTGGAATTTCAAGAAGGATGCTACATGGCAAAATCTAATTGATATATGTAGATCTAAGGATGGTTATGTGGGGCCTCCCAACAATGTTCCAATCTTCCAAGGTCATTAATTGTTGGCAAGGTGCATTGGATCATGCCAGATGACACCCATCTATGAACTTCTATAGATCTATAGATCAAATTGACAAGGTACTTGCAACTTATAGATCCTCTGAAGTTGTTGATCTTTTGGAACATGAAATCTTAGTCATTCTTTGTAAATTTTCAAACATGATAAGTAGTGGGACCCAAGATTTATATTTTCAAAGAACCTGCGAGCACCTTAACATTAATGACAAAACTTCACTAATGTGAAATTTTAAGAAGCACTAGCATAGTGCATCAAAAGTTAAATTTGAGTTTATCATTCCTTCATCGTGCAAATTAGCAAAGCCAACTGCAATTAAGGATGCCTAGAGATTTCATGGCCAAAATTCAAATTGTTGCCTACTAGTGTGTGCATAATATTACTTGGTGAGTTTGAAAGCTTCTTTCTTTGGCCTTATATGTTTTAGTTCTAAATTGTAATCACATTGTGAGTAGAATTGTCTTTGAGAAGCAAAGGGCAAGGTATATTATAAATCTATGGGTGTTCTTTGTAATTCAATTCTATAATGTGTATGCAAATTACTATGTTAATTTGGTAGCATACAATTCTCATTTTTACTAAACCCTGAGAAGCCCTAAACTATTATAAGTTGTTGATGGTAGTGCTCCTAAGAGCCCTAAGCTAAGAAGTGACCTCCTTAATCCCTTGGGCATCCAAATGTTATAAGAAATATACTAGAAAAGGGGAAAATTATGTAAATCACTTTGAAGACATTCAAAAAATATTAGAGACCCCATGGTTGTGTATCTAGGAAGAGAATTGTTCCACAGAGCATGGCAAAAAAGAAATCACCTATCCTAATGAGCAGTACATGGAATCTGGACTTGGGCAAGATGGTGGTGCCAAATTGTTTCCCTACATTTGACATTGTGGAGTGAGTTTCAAAGTGCTATAATAAAACAACTTGAGAAATGAGAACATGGACTAAGCAAGTGATTTTCAAATTGGATAGATACACCATTCAAAAGGTTTTTGGAATAAGATTAGAGGCAAATAACATAATGTAGTTAAAAAGACTAGCCTATAAAAATAAAAGTAATAGGAGGACCTTTAGAGGATTTAGGTTACCATTTCACAAAATTCCCCTTGGTAACAAGAAGCTCTAGGAGCATGTAATTCTTGCTAATGAAGTTGAACCACTATGTGTAGAGAGGTTTTATCCCTACTTCAAATTTATCCATGCATCATTTTGTTGAATAATAGGGTTAAATGATAGAGAAAAAATAATTGAGGTGTCACTTGATTTCTTATTTGACTATAATATACCTTACTATTTTTAATTTTTTTTACAAATATTTGACGAAATGAAAATACAAACCCTAACACTTTCTAATCACCCAAATCCCGAGAAGGGTAAGGTGAGAGCATACAGTGGTCGATGACACTAATGTATGCAAATACAAGGAATGTAAAACCCTATTGTTTAGAGATTATGCCTTCCAAACCTTAGACTAGCGGTAAACCATACAGCTTTATAATATATGTAAAGACCCATACCTAATTTTTTGAATTTTTTGTAATATAGAAAATGCAAATGCAATCCTGGCACTTTATGATCACCAAGATCCCAATGTGCAAAATGTTAGGAAAAGCGTCTCAACCTTGCAACTGCGAAAGGTTACTATTCTTCCCAGTTTTGGTCTTTTTGAATACCCTTTATCTTGGAGAATGGTCTAGAACTTTCAAAGTTTCCAAAAGGGCTAAAAATGGCAAGACTTGCTATTTTTAGTAACTCTACATTTGACCTTGGGTTGACCTAAAAAAATTTCCAAAATGTGCGAAACTACTATGTAAACATCTCGGGTGAGTTTCGAGCCAAGATCATATCTGGATTCTGGATTGCAAGATATTATTTTTTGAAACTGCTAAAAAAAGTTTCAAACTTAGCTTTGAGGCACTTAGAGGTCCCTAAACACCATGAAACTTGTTGTAATAGATGAAGTGGGTTATATCTTGATAGATCTCTTCACGAGCTTTCTGACGCATTAAACAGTTCATCAATCGGACACCCAAATCAAAAGTTATGACCTCCAGAAGTTGGACCTCCTATTTTTGAGAAATGTGAAAATGTGTTGGACACTCAAAAGAGCTGTAAAGGGGAGAGTTACACATGTTGGTATGTGATTTGGCACATCACAAGGCATCTTTGACTGGAGATAATTTGGGCGCCACTTTTGGGTGATTTTGGCTCATGGTTTTGTAATTACCGTTGACGGTTTACTGTATTGTATCTCCTATATATCAGGAGCTTGAGATGGAGGTTGTGTATAAGAGTCTTATAGATGTTGAGTTACCTCCTAGATCTTTGGTTTTTTATACTCCTATGAAATCTTTCTTTGCAAGTATATTGTAATCTTCTTCATTCCTGAATAATATATTGGGCAGCTTTGGAGTGTGGGGTTTTTTACCTGAATGGGTTTTCCCCACGTATATCTTGTGTTGTGAGTTTTACATTTGGAAGTTTTTATTATAGTTTTGTTAATGTGCATCTTAATCTGTAATTGTAAAAGTTATAATTTGCACAAATCTTTCCTCATTAGATTAGTGTAGGAAGCATTTCCACATACCTTGCTTCCTTTTAGTTGGTAGGAGAAAAAGATGTAACAAATAACCATAATGCAAAGATCAAATGACAAACAAGAAAGATAACACAAGATATACCTTGGTAAAACCCTCAAGAGGGAAAAACCCAGCCTCCAAAAGCATCCACACTCACATGTATTATTCAACAAAAGATATTACAATACATTCCATGAGTCTCCATGAATACCTCTGAATCATCAAGCACCTCCAATGCATCCTCCATGTGTCCAAGCATGAATCCACACATCACCTGCCATGCTTCACAATATGCACTTACAAGAGATAACTCAATACAATGATAACCTCTCTCAAACCAATCCACCTACAATGAAATAGCCAACCAACCCTCAACTAATGACCATGTGCTTGCTTTTATAGACCAAGCTCACACAAATACAAGAAGTAGTATTGGGTAAAACCATGTGTTCCAAAACCATGAATACACAAACCCATGGACCCCCTTATTTAATATTGGTACTACATTTTCCCAACAATTAAATAATACAAATAATATCCCAATGTTACATACAACTTTTACAAGTGGCCTCCAAATAAATATATTATGTGGTTAAACACATTAATTAAGATGCACCACAAATAAATATTTATTTTACATGAATAAAATAATACAATATTATGCAAGGTGTACAACACCTATTTCCCAACATTCTCCCACTTGTTGTATGCATTGCATAAGGGTCAATCCATGAAATACATCATCATAGGCAAACATGAAATCACATGAATCTCCAACATGCTCTCGTGCTCCATCAAGATACCTGCAATAAAATCAAACTGACCACCATCTCAAGAAAGAACTCCTCTCATCCTCCAACATGCCACCTATGGAAGAAAAGGAACATGCCAAGATGAAGATGCACCAATCCAAAGAACACAAGCATTAAATCCAAGTGATAACAAAAGGCTCCAAGCTGTTGTCAAAGGTAAAAACCCACATGATTAGAAATAGCACCCACAACATATGCTAATACATCCAACCATCTATACCTCATAGGTATCAACAACGTCAATAAACTCATGCCAACAACATATCCAACCCATATACCACAATCAAAAGCTCCATGTATAAAACCTGTCAATGAAGAACACATACATCCAGGAACTCCCATTGCATGGGTAATGTTAAATCTAAAAATAGATCCAAGGCATACCAAGTCTACCAATCAACACTCAAACCAAGGTGTGGCTAATCAACAAGCCAATGTAGTATCAAGAACAATCACAATGATCCACACATGCAAGATAAATCATTGGATACTCTCTCACAACATGTCACCATAACTCTCCCAAGTACAACCATATCAACATGAACATCTAGGAAGTAGCCATAAGACAAAGAGATAAAACCTATAAATCATAATGTCCTTCTACAAACACCTCAAAGTGTTAAGTTGTGTCAAGTATGATCTCCTCTACAACCCCAAATGAAAAGCCTCAACAACACCCAACCATTCAATTTCATAGATCAAATGAACATATGTATCATGTAACTAACATGGATGTAAGCCTCTCTAATCAAGGTAGATCAAACTCATAACCATTCCATAACCAGGAATAAGCCCAATCACATCTCCTAAACTCCTCATAATGAACATCATAAACCAAACCATATGAACAAGGAGATAACCATATTAACGGTTATCACATAGAATTGCACCTTGCCTGGAGACTTCCAAGAATTCTAATAACACAATGGGAATGATCTCAAGGTGTGGGACCTTGCAATTTTGAGATTAGACCTCTAGAGAAGGTTGGTTCCTTTTTCTAAGCTTAAGGCTTAGAGAAAACTATTAAACTCTAATGCTACACTTACCCAAGGAAAAGGGATAGAAGGAATACAAAAAAATAAAAGGTGATACACAGAGTTATAAGGTGTGCTAGATGGAACTAAAATAACATAACAATGATCTCAAACCCTAACAGAGCTCACACAAACTTGCAGCTTCAACAGAGGTTTCAAATAGAAGAATGTAACTGATAAAGGAACTATTTTATTCACAAAATGAGTCACAACCTCAAGTAAAACACAAAGGAAAAGCACAAGAGAGGTGAAGTACCAATGTGTATATTGATCATGAAGGTTAGCAACCATTACAAAGAGAGAATAATCTATTATAGAGCAATAGACACAAGATAACCACATACATTCATAGTTGAACGATGAACCAGAGACATCAAAGGCTCAAGAATGATCACAATACATCAAACCTAGCCTATTCTGTAAGTGCATTACAAGGTTTGAGTAATAAAATGATTCTCGTAGCATAGCAATCCAGAAGAACAACTAACAACAACCCCTTTTACATCTTTTCAAACATGCGTATATAACATTTTAATTTTACTATAGCAGCAATGGCGTGGAAAGGGAGAAGTCAACAAGAAGGGACATCGACCATGCTGCATTAACTCTAACTGTCATCCTTTGAAGCATGCCCTAGTGCATATCTACAAAATCCACCATGAAAGGAATGTCGCCCATGCCAAAAGGTACAAAGATTGATCAAATGGAGTCACATTGACGTCGAGAGGCGGGAATACCATCTGCTGCATGAAAACAAGCCATTACAGAGCATTAGTGGTGACTAGGAGGGTTGCTGGCTAGGCAAATCACATTTTCTCCATGAAGAAAGAAGCTATCAGAGTTTTAGAGATTGGGCCTCCGGCCCTTTGCCCTACTGCTTGCAAAAGAAAGAAGAAGACCATATCTCTAAGCTCCAACATTTACACTTAGAACATTTAACCATAGCAAAGATTAGACCATTGGTGTTCTACCTTCCAATTGGGAGGAAGAAGAAAGGAACTCCGTGCTTCATGTTCTGAAGACTTGTCTATATTTTATGAACGTCCAGCGGAGTTCAGAGTTCAGGTCTTCGTCCCTCCAGCTTTCAAAGGAAGGGGAAAGCGAAAAGACCAAAATTTGATCCTCGAACACTTAGAAGAATTTGTAATGAAAAGGAGCGGAACTTGAGTCTCAAACTTTCCTCTTGGATGGCATCACTTCCACCTCGCATCTTTCTGTGGTTCTGCGATCACTTTTGCCTAAATAAAATAACCTCCACGGAATGGAAAAAATGAACCAGAACACACCACATGGTTCATCGAGAGTCGTTCGTTGGGCCTTCCACCTTCAGCATTTATGAAGAAGCCGAATGGTGAGAAGACCAAACTCTAACCTCTAACATACATAGAGTCTCCAACACTTAGCCACTTTGCAAAGGAAAAAAGCTTGGAGTTTTGCCCTCGGGCCTTTTGCCCTTCTCCTTCTAAGGAAGAGAAGGAAGAAGAAGGAAGGTCCAAACTCTGACCTCTGAAAAACACTGAACACTTAGAGAAATTTGCAAAGAACAAGGCAGAGTTCGGAGACGATGGGGATGGAAGGATGAGGGACATAACTCCAAACTTAAAAACTCCAACTACACTAAAAAACACAAGGCAAACTCAGGATTTTGGGATTTAGCCAATTTGAGTAGTTTTTCCTTGCATTCTAGAGGGTGAAAACGCCAGGATCTCGTGGATCTTAGACTATTTGGCCAGGGGGACAAAATAGGATAACATTTTGGTGACTATGTGGGGATGTTTTCCTACCTAAACACTAGGATCCAGAGCCCTATCCATCCATTAGGCACAGAGTCAAAGAGCACAGCAACAAGAATAGGAGTTGATCAACGCAACTGAACATGCCTCTAGGAAACAAGCGAAACAAAAAATAAGAAGGCACACAATATCCTAATGAGAATGCAACAGAGTGCAAGAGCACTTATTGAAAGCAAACATCTAACCTATTTAAAAAGTCTCACAACCATGCTAAAAGTAATGTTTGAGGTGAATCCCATTGACTGGGATTGGCAGAACCTCTCTATCCAGCTTGGAAAGTTGAAATGCGTTGGCATGTTTGCAGCTGGTAATAATATAAGGGCCACTCCACATGGCATCAAACTTTGAATGTCTCCCAACTTTAGCTTTGTCTGCATCCCATTTCAACACCAAATCTCCCTCATGGAATGTTCTGTCAATTGATTTTCTATCAAAAGTTCTTTTGATTTGCTTTTGGTGAGCCTCAAGAGTCTTCATGGCAACGTCTCTTTTTTCTTCAAGCTCCATTAACTCAGCAAACCTGACTGTCATGGCATTATTTTCTTGCAATTCCAACTACTATGCCAGCTCAAGGGAAGGCAACTCTAATGACAATGGAACTTTTGCTTCCCTTCCATAAACAAGCATGAAAGGGGAATTGCCTATGGCCCTCTTGGGAGTGATTCTATAATCCCAGAGAGTTATCTTCAAATTAGAATGCCAAGTTCTTTGATTATCATCCACTGTCATCTTGATGATCCTGATCAAGTTTTTGTTTGTGGACTCGGCTAGGTCATTCCCTTGGGGTAGTAATTGGATTATGTCTTCAAATAAATTCCATAGTTTAATGCCCATTCACTGATTTTTGTGCCTACAAAGGCTTTGGCATTGTCAGAAATAATGGTGAATGGAACACCGAACCTAGTAACTATCCCTTCAAGGAAATCCAAAATGGAGGCCTCTGTGGCATCCTTTAGTGCAACTGCCTCTATCCACCTTGTAAAATAATCAATGGCTACTAAAATCCACTTGTGACCAGCACTGGAAGGTGGATTAATCATCCCAATGAAGTCCAAACCCCATTGGGCAAATGGTTGACTAGTCTAAATTGGATGTAGGGGAAGAGCATCCAACCTTTGTTTACCTGCAAAGAATGCACATTCTTTGGAGCCCCTTACCCATCTATGGGCGTCTCTGAATAAATTGGGCCAATAATAACTAGTCCTCATGATCTTGACAGCAGTTGTTCTTGGAGAATAATGGCCACCAATAGGACCATTATGAAATTCTTCTAGTACTTTGGAAGTGTTAGTGTAGGAATTTATTTTCCTTTATTTTATTTTTAAGCTTGCTTAGGTAGTTTAATAATTGTGAGTTATTTAAATAGGCCATATTCATGTTAGTGGGTGCATGTGTGTGAGGTGTCAATCCACTACATGGGAAGTTACTCCACCTCCCCCTATTTTGGGAGATGCTGGAGTTACATTTCTCATTGGTCAAATATTGACACCTCACCCCACTCACCTTGCCTATAATACTCACCCCTTTGCATGTATTTTCATAGAGGTTGATTAATGCATTTTTCTTATCTTTGCATCAATATTCTCTCTTGGCTTTGTCATGGCTCTCCCGTAGATGAATGCTTGCAGCAGATCTTGGCTCCAACATGGTATCAGAGCTCTAGACCTACAAGTTTCTTCTCAAATCTGTGAGGGTTTCAGCCTTGAGAGTCTAAAAAAGTGCATCCTAGAGCAAAATTAACCCCACCATTGTGATCAAAAGGGTCAAAAACCCTAGAATTGTTTGCTCAATCTCAAAAATTGAAGACTAAAAATTTTGAGTGATTTTTTTTGGGGCTTGTGTTTGGGCACTATTAAAATTCCATACATATGTACAAATGGACATGCATTTCATACGGCACTGTACTGGCCATACCGTCTTCATCCTCTGCTCTACGTAGGCTTCTTCTGCTTCGACTTCGGCTTCATTTGCAGGTGGCGGTTTATTTCTTTATGGACATTGTTTACATTTCTTTGGCAGGCAGATTGTGTGGTGTGTTCAGGTCATTGTTTATTTGGCTGAGCACCTAGCACCTGCTAAGAACCCCTCATCCGATGGTCATGGCTAAGAACACACCAGTGCTTAAGACTTTTCAACAGGCTTTAAGCCCTTAGCGAAACCCTCAGCAGATGGTCACGACCAATGCTTAAGGAAGCGCTCAACCTAGCTCAGCCCGTGGTCTCATCAAGGTCAAGCACTCAGGCCCCAAACCACTCAGCAGTGGTCATATTGGTGACCAGGTCCCATTACCTAGCCCTCTAGCCCAACGACTGGTCATATGGGCGTCTAGTACCCTAGGTGAAGGAGCTTATTTTTCTCTTGCAAACCCTAATGGAGCAATTTTGCAAAAACTATCATAACTTTCACATCCGGAATTAGTTTTTCGCAAACGGAATATTGCCGGAAAGATGGTTCTACACACTTTTTGATGGTATGATCAGTTTTTTCTGATTTTGATGTTTGACACCTTTTTTTTCTATTTGAAGTTAAGGTATCTTTTTAGGCTTTCGAACTCCATTCTTGCGCCCAAAATCTCTATTTTTAAAAAATAAATAGGCATTGGAAAGGTATCAATGAGCTCTACACAGTCACCTATCTAATTTTTTCAAATTTAGCCCCAGGTATCTTTTAATTAGTTTGTCAATTTTGTGGCTTCTATTAGATATCCTGGACATGCTACCTCCTGGAAAGGTTATGTTTGCTTTGATAGGCTTCTATTATCAGCATAAATATATTTGCATGTTTTGATCTCTAATCATCTAAGGAGATGGGATTCTACCATTAATATAAATCTAATTGCAGATATTGTGGAAGTAATCAACATGAGAAAGAGATGTGTCCTCATTTCTCACATCATCTTTTTGAATTGCATGCTTCAATAGCTTCTCCTCCTGACGAGATCATTAATCCACCATCACCTATTGCTACTTCAGAGTTCAGTGTTGTATCATCATTGGCTTCTAGAGATTCTATGCAGCAAGTCAATAATAGTCTTCCCGATCCACCTCATTGGGATTCCTATCTTGCAAACATACCATCTTTGTTTGTGGAGTCTCACATTGCTAATTTGGAGGACACATTTGAGGGTTTATCTCTCTTGTTTGATGCTATCTAAGGTGGCTTTGCATCACCACCTTCATTTTATGTGTTTCTAGATGCAATTCAGATCATATCCTCTCCTAGTTCTTCTTTGATTGGGCAGACAATTTCTTTTTTGGAGAAGACATATTTTCCCAGTATGAGGTCACTTGAGTTGCATTCAGAGGAACGCATTTCGATATGGATTCCCTATTCATCCAAGATGTGGGAATGGCTTCTACATTCACTAGTGGGTTTGTTTCTTCCGAAAGGGAGAAATGTTGTTTGCAGGTAGTGGATTAGATTCTATCTTCAAGATCTCTTCATTGGTTCTGGAGCTTCTTCTTGGAGGGGATCCATATTCTCTTTTCGCTCTCCCTTATGGGGGGGCACTCATGATTGTACTCTTGTGATGGATTCATTCCATGGGGGGTATTAGTGTCCTTCTTCAATCACATGTTCTTGTACTTTCTTGTTTGTTTTTTTCTCTCTTTTGGAGAGGAGTTTTCTCCCACTGGGTTTTTCTCCTTTTCTCCACCTTATGAGAGATTCTTGTTGTTCATGGGTACTAACATGGCTTCAATTGTCGGGACCCATCTTTACATCCACCTAAGCTATGCTTAAGGGGGGGGTTAGTGTAGGAATTTATTTTCCTTTATTTTTTTAAAGCTTGCTTAGGCAGTTTAATAATTATGAGTTATTTAAATAGGCCATATTCATGTTAGTGGGTGCATGTGTGTGAGGTGTTAATCCACTACATGGGAAGTTACTCCACCTCCCCTTATTTTGGGAGATGCTGGAGTTACATTTCTCATTGGTCAAATATTGACACCTCACCCACTCATCTTGCCTATAATACTCACCCCTTTGCATGTATTTTCATAGAGGTTGATTAATGCATTTTTCCTATCTTTGCATCAATATTCTCTCTTGGCTTTGTCATGGCTCTCTTGTAGATGAATGCTTGCAGCAGATCCTGGCTCTAACAAGAAGTCTGATCTTGTACAATGCATCTAAGAAGAACCCCATTGATGTCTTTCCTAAACAAGATACCATCAACAAGAACATAGGGGATGGTTTGGTGCCTAAAATACCTTCTTTTTGCTTGATCCAGTCCATTAGGGCATCTTCCTGTCTGTAGGAAGGTAACCATATCCTGATACCAATCGGTTAGAGCATTAGAACTAGTCGATTGCGCCTGCCCTAGGATGCATATAACATCATTTTTATCATCAAGGGCCGTGGCCATCTGCTCGCATAGGCCTTTGTTGCGCACTTGTTTGGTAATATTGATGTTCACATCATATTCCATCACCTTCATGATCCACCCAGCTCTTTTCTCATTGATATCTATGGTGGTACCTGTCTAGTTTTTAGCGTATTGTGTCAGTTTTATCAAGTGTTTTCCTTATTTCCCCTTAAAACCCTAAGTCTTATGGTTATACCTTTACTTTATGTTATAATCCATCATTGACCACCTAGCCTAGGTTACCGGTCATTTAAGTTATAACCCTGAGTCTTATATGTCTTGAAGTGACCAGCCCCAAAACCTAGTGTTTACCCTTTGCTGCCCGTCAAAGTAATGTTGTTTATAAAGTTCTTAAGTCCTAAGTCTTTGTAGGGTCCCGAAGGTGCCACATGGCAGGATATCGCAAGCCCGCAGACCGCTAATGCTAACATCATATCTCCATTCTGCAGCTGCAAAATGAAGACAGGTGTAAAGTATATCATGGCCTATGGCCATAATATCAATGATGTGGGAGATCATGCCAGGTGTTAAAGGATGAAGTGAAGAGGTGGGGTCGATAAGGATCAGACAGTAGCTTAGTGTCGCAAAAGAATATTATCTACAGGAAAGATTCTATGCATGACCGCGAGATCATGACATGTGGCCTATTTTTGGAAGGAAGGAAAAGGTTTGTATAAAGGGATACACGTGGAAGGCTTAGCATGCTCCTGCGGAGCCAAAAGGAGGTGGCCCACTTGCTACTGCATGTCTGTGGAATGAGGCCATGTGGCCATGAAGGACAAAAAGGTGGAAAAGTCAGCAAAAAGAGCATCCGAGATGGAGTAATTTTATTGGCTGGTGACTGCTCACATAAAAGCGTAGATTTTTCAAATCTGGCGGTTCATTCCGGGTTGTCAATCTTGCGGAATAAAGTTCACATCAACAGATGAAATTTAAATCTTTTGTGTGAATGTTGGAATGCACCCCTATGCCACGAATTTGGAGTAATGGCCGAAGTGACGTGTAATTACGCTGCAATCCTTAATTTGTAAGCCCAATTAAAGTAGAAGGTAAGGGTTTTCCACGACATTTTCATAAGCACAAAAGAAGCTCATGTGCACAACAAGCATTTGAGTGAGAAGTAGATATTTCAAAGTCTCTATAATTGAAACCAGTAAGTTATTCTTGCTTGTTGTCTTTGTTTGAATTCAAATTGCCTATGTTGAATAAATTTTGAGCATTGTTAAAAGAGAAAACCCTAGTTTGGAAAAGAACTGTTTCAATATGAGTCAAACTAGCCAGGCTTCAACTTCAAAAAGGGGTCTAGACGAAGATTTGATGATTCAGTTGCCCGGGTCGTCAAGATGGCCTATAAATGTGCACGTCCCAGTGGGCCAAATGACAGATTATTGGACCTATGCTCTAGATGTCGGGATGCTCAATTGCCTATACCTGGATGGATTTTGTTTGAACATTGGTACGACATGAGGGAGTACAAAGCCCTTGTTTGTAATGCTTGGAATCTAGATTTGGTGAAGCTGATGTGCCCTAATGTGTTCATAAACCTAGATTTTGTGAGGGCAGTTGCACAGAGGTATGATCCTAGGTCTAGGGCTGTTAGGGTAGGAAATAATACAATCATGACTTGGACAACAAAGGCCTACGTCACAAAAGTATTTGGCTTAAACCCTTCTGCCAACAAGAAAATTGATCTCAATGCTCTGAAGGAAGAATATAAGAATGTTCGGCGTGGATACAGAGCTCTTAAGTTGCCCAAGCATAGATCAAGGGGCATTGATGGAAAATTGGTTAAAATCTCAGACAATGAGGAAGAACCTTTTGATGTGTCATAGTTTATGCATTATTTTGTGAAGACATATCACACTCTGTGCCATGTATTGGGAAGAGATGCATTGGGCAAGATGCCAACCTTCATGATGATGCTAGCTGCAAACATACAGGGTATTTCAACTACAGAGGCCTTTGATTATGCATCTTATATAACGGAGAAAGCATGTGCAACTTGGGTGGAGAAGTATGGATAAATGTTTCCAAGATGAATGAGGATCCAATCATGTGATATGTCTTCTTCATCATTGGATAAATCATCTCCAGTGATTTTTTGTCATCTCCAAGATAAATTGTATTTTTATTTTTTCTCTTTCATATGTAATTTGAATTAGTTTCCCAATGCCTATGGGCGGTGGCTTGTAATGTAAGATTATGTAACCGACATATGGTAATGAGTTATAGGGAAACATGTTCTTGTGTCTATAAAAGAACATGTTGTACTACTTTGTAAGGAGGTTGGAAGATTTGGGAAACTTTGATGATGAAATACAAAGCAATTTTGAAAGGTTGTCCATATTTTGAGTTGTAAGTTTCAGTTTCTTGCATGTGAATGTATTTTCTCTATAAGAATTTTTATCAATTTCAGATTGCAATATATGACAAATGCCTTTGAGCATGTGTTTTCAACAATTGTCTGCTATGTTGTTTGCATTTCACTTTTGAATAAGGACACTAAGGGTTTCTAAATTCTTGAATATACACTTGCTATATTGCATGTCTAGTTTGTTGCTTCTATTCAAGGAATAGATTAAAATGCTTTAAATCAAATGTGAGGAGTTTTATTTTGCAATAGGGATATTTATAAGAAGAATTGTTGGAAATACCCATTCTTGGATTGTTTTTTGTAAGACAGGAACATAGTAAATCCTCTAAATCTGCATGTTTGTGATGCTTATGAGAAGTAATCTACATTTGTAAGGAATTGACTCCAAACCCTAGGATTGGCACCGATCATAGTTGGGCTTATTTTCACAAATCACCCATAATCAACAATCATGCATACATCAAAAAAGAACAAATCAACTTATTAGTTTTTGAAGTAGGGTTTAGTTTCATGTTCTCTGAGCCATCTAATGAAATAATTTCCAAAGCTAGCCACTTTGAAGCAATTATACAGTTTTGGTCTGCATATAGGAGAACATATCTGCTTTAGGTGTCAATATCTAGTGAAATAAGGATTTGTCATATAGATATTGAAGTAAGGGAATACCCCCTAGGTCTAGTAGAGCTTGAAGTGCAGAGGAGAACAAATAATTATCTCATGTTCGTTGGCCACTGACCTAAGAATCTTGAGCATAAAAGATGGAAACTTTTTAAGAAAACTTAGACAATCAATTGGGAACACCAATAGATTGGTGACTCCACTAGGGAGTTGATTATAAAGAACCCATAATTCAACCCGAAATCCCCTTTGTGGGTGGCGACTCTGAATTTATCTCCCAATCGGTGATATTGCAATTTGTATGCAAGGAAGAAGATCCCTGCAAAACCCCTTGTTTCAAGAACAACCAAAAATGATGTATAGGAAGAAGGGGAATAATTAGTCCAACCAAGAAGGGTCTCCAAATCCTTAGAATAATGACAATATCCATATTGATATCAGGTTTCCTGAACAACAACATTTTTCAGCTATAGAAGCTAGTATCCAGGAAATCTATGAGAAGCAACAAGGTGATAGGCTGAGGTTTGAATCTGACATCTTTCAAGAACATCCTATTAGGGATCCACTTGATAGGCTTGAAGAAATAGAACCACCGAGGGATACAAATAACCTCAATGAGATTAGACCATTTGTGTCAATGCCAAAAGAGGAGGAGTTGTTAGAAGAAGTCAGGAACCTCAGGACTGAGCTTGAATTCTTGGAAGCTATAAAAATAAGGGATGAGATGAGACAAATGGTTCAGGATCTAAGGACTGCTTACCAGAATGCAATTCCAACTATAAACAATGCAAACATAGTTGGTAATGAACAGGTCAATAATGTTCCAAACCAACAAAATAATCAGAATATACTGGGTAATAATCAAGGGCCTAATCAACATGCAAATCAAAAATTGCAAAACAATCAAACGTAGAATGCCAATAATAACATAGCACCTCAAAACAATGTAAGAAATCTAAATACACATGTCCATGGTAATGTGAATCAGAATGCTAATGCAAATCAAAATCATAATGCAAACCAAAATCAGAATGCATTTGGTAGGAGGCCCATGCAGTTGGAAAGATATAGACAGCTGGATTTTACTAGTATCCCTGGGTCTCCTAACCCTATTGATAATGACATCAGGACTGAGTTGCCTAATTTTTTAGGTAATAATGCAATATCTGGTGAGGATCATTTGAAATCTTTTCTAAATTTAATGGATAATTTTGAAGTTGAACATCAGGATGTTTTCATGAAATTGTTCATGTAATCTCTGGTAGAAGAGCTAGGGAATGGTATAGGAATTTGCTTGATCAGAGTATTTCATCATGGGATGACTTCATGCAGATCTTCAGAGAACAGTATGGAGATAAGACTAACCCTAGCTTCATTATAAATGAATTCACTAGTATAACCAAAGGGTCAAATGAGAATGCTCCTGATTTTAATGCAAGGTTTACCCGGGTACTGAATAAACTTCTACCTCATATGAGACCAAATGAACCTATGTGCATGGTTTTGTACACAAATGCCTTTGATGAAAAAACAACATATGAATTGAGAGACAAGAGTCCAGCTAGTCTGAGAGATGCCTTTAGGACTGCAACCAATATTGAGAATAATAGGAAAGCATCTGGCAAAGGAAATAGGAGGGATGATGTAAAAATATTACAAAATCCAAACAATAGAGCTCAAAATACTCAAAGTAATGCTTCCACATTAGAGGACAAATTGGATAAGATGACAAATGCTTTTAAGGACCTAAGCTGTAAACTTGCAAGAGTAGAGAAAGGACTGGGCCCTGAAAAGCTAAATTATTAGAGATAAGAAAAAAGACCACAGTTGCATGATATGCCATACAATACAAACTGGCACAATGGTAAGGCCATCTTGAATAATAATAATAATCAGAAGAGTTGGTATGGTAAGGAAACTCTTGATCCATTAAAGAAAAATGTTAATGTTGTTGAAGATACTCCTTGGTGTATGCTGTGTCAAATGCCTCATTCATCATCACAGTGTATGATTGCTCAGTCTTTCCATAATGATGCTTGCAATGAATGTAATGAATCCCACTATGTTGAAGATGACAATGTTAATATGCTTTTTACTAGTGTGGATTATTCTTCTTCTAATGAGGTTGATGTAGATACATATGTGGTTGAAAAGAGGTGTCATAAGGAGCAAGTTTGTCAGCAGATTTTTTCAGATGAAGAGGATGAAGATTAGCAGGTTTATGCCCAGGATTCACATATTCCAAATGTAAATTTGAGGAGACCTTCTGATGAAGAGATTAGAGCCCTAACAGATGCTATAGTGGCTCAAGTCAAGAGTAATTATAATCTTAGGAGTAGGACTCAAACTGGTGATTCTGGTCAACCAAGAAGCATATTTGTGAAGCAGCCTCAGAATAATTCAAAAGGGTTTGAGTCACAGAAGAAGAATAAAGATAGTAAGGACTCTAAGGAAAAGTCAAATCATAATGCCAGAAGTTCATAAAGTAAGGCAACTTAGAATGAGGATAAAAGTAAAAGTTCCAGTGGGGTAAGTAACAGTTAAAATGCCACAAGTACTAAAGTTGGACATACTCATGAAAGAAACAGAAATACATGTCAGAATACAACTGTTACACAAAATTATGTCCCATTTGACATTACTCAGGCATTATCCCTAATGAATGTTTCAGTCCCATTACTTGAGATGTTGAAAATTGAAGAATACAGGAATAAGGCATTGTCCTTAATCTCTGGGATATCTAATCAAGTAGATCAAGCTGCCAAGGATCATGGCAAAGGTCAAGAAAAGGATGTTGATGAAGAAGAGATTCCTAAAGTGTATTTAGGAACAACCTTGACAAAATGTCCATCACAAGTTGAACCATTCTATGTGTCTCTTATTATCAATAGAAAATTGATTAGGAATAGTATGCTTGACTCACCTGTGCATCTACAAACATTATGCCTTTAGCTATTATGAAACAAGCTGGACTAAAAATAGATAAGGCATGTGGTAAGTGCTTTGCTATGGATGCCAGGGAGGTGCCAATTATTGGAATCATGAAGAATGTAGATTTCATGCTTGCTTCTTATCCTAAAAAAATTATACTATGAATGTGACTGTGGTTGATGTTGTCTCTCAGATTTGCACCCTTGCTGAGTTGTAAAACTTGGCAATCTGGAGAAACATGGGATTTGTCCAGGTCTGTGGGTCACCTGTGATGGAAAGAACCTCTGGAGAAGGCCAACTTCCTATTGATACTCCACCTAAACTACTTATACTAAAGTCTTTGCAAAGAAAAGGGTAAGAAGGATTGCATGAAAATAAAACCTACTGTCTAAGGTGATGCACCAAAAGATCATCAGAAAATACATAGAAATGACACACTACAGAACTAGTAATAATAAGAATCCCTTACACAACCCAGCAAATCATAATCCTTGCATCATTACTATTATCACCCAGATTTGCACCCTATGCTGCGGTTGTGAAACTTCAGCAATCTGGAGTAACATGGGAATGATCTCAAAGTGTGGGACCTTGTGAAATGAGATCAAACCTCCAGAGAAGGCCGGCTTCCTCTCTCTAAGCCTAATGCTCAGAGAAATTCATCTAAACCTAGTGCTAATGGTTGTTGGGAAAAGGGTTAGAAGGAATGCTAAAATAAACTAAGTGATACACCATATTTAAATGTGTTTGGCTGCAACTAAATAGACACGGTAATAATCTCATAGCTGGAAAGACATTACACAGACCCATATTAATTTTAGAGAGGTCCAGAAGAGCAAACACAGGCCAAAAAATAATAAGAGAGAGGCAAAAATACCAGTTTATATTGATCATAGAGGCCAAATAGCCATTACAAAGAATAGCCTAGAAGAACAACCAACCCTCAATACATCTATTTTTACATGTATATATATCATTTCATTTTGCCTCAGTCGGTTACAAAATTTGCTCTAAGAGCTGGGACAGAAAAATATCTACATGAATGACTGTCCAACCGCATCAGTTATGGTGTCAAATATCTGGCGCTGGGCAGGTAGGAGATATTTGTTAATCTTTATTGCAGCTGCTTACTCCTCAATCTGAAAATAGATGGTAAAGAAATATCCTTTAGCATCAATGCGAGCTGCCTCATCACAGTGCAACAATGAATGCCAAAAATATCTTCATCTACTTAATGTAGTCACTGAAATGTCCAGTCACCCAAGACATGCAAAGCCAGATCTGAAAATGGAAAGGTGACAAAAACTCTTGAAAACCCTACCAAATGAAAGAGGGGACCAAAATATGCAACTTTACCTTTTACAGTAGGTCAAAATTCGCCAGGACGGAGGAGATACAGGCGGTCAAAGTTTTGGTCAACTGCCTGTATATATCGCTTTGCATCTGTGTATATATCGCTTGCATTTGCCGCCTGAATCACCATCCAAAACCTTCTCTACAACTCCTTTGTATATGCATGGCGCCTTGTATATTAGACTTGAATATCCCCTTTGAATTTCGAAGTTGTATATGCATACAATTTCCTTTTGTATATGCGAGCCCCAACATTTGTATGTTAACTTGCATGTATGTCTGCCGCCACATGGCACCACCTGATTCATTGCTGAGCTGGTTCAAGGAGCATCGCTGAAAACTGTATCTACCCTTTGCATATTGCAATATACAAGCACAATTGTACATGCAAGCCGCGAACTTCAAATTTTATGAAATAGCGTGAAGACGTTGAAATCTGGCTTGTATACCTCCTTTGTATGTTTGCTTGTATATCGCATGATATACAAGCGCCAAATATACAAGCCACGGACCCCAAAAATTTATCAACTGCTTTGACTGTTGGGTCAGATCTGGCTTGTATCACTTTCTTTGTATATTTCCCTGCATGTTCAAATATACAAAACACTTATACATATATAAGGCAGACCTGAGACCTGAAACACTGAATTTGATCTTCGATTCAAGTCCGCCTTGCATGCAACCCTTGTATCTTTTCTTTGTATATTGGCTTGCATGTGCAAACATACAAGTGAAATATACATTCTACTTTTCATGCTCACTTGTATCTTCTAACATACAATCGACCTTGTATGTGCGCGAGCGCCACCTCTTGTAAATTCAGCCTTGTATGTTTCTCTGTATGTTGCACTTGTATGTGCAAAACATACAAGCGAAATATACAAAGAAACATACAGGGCCGAATGTACATTCCACTGTAGTGGATGCACTTGTATGTCAAACCTTGTATCTTTTCGTTGCATGTGCAAACATACAACATAATATGCATCTAAAAACTGATATGCATTGAGGGAATATTCCTGTAATGTATCTCCTGCTTTGTATAATTTTCCTTGTATGTTTCTCCTTGCAACCAGATATACAAACCGGGAATATCTTGGGAATCTGCAAAAGATTCCTCCTTGTACATGCACCTTCCTAAGCCCGATATACATTCAGAAATGCATAAAACCCACTTTTTTCATCATTTTCTAAGGCCGATAGAGATTTTGCAAGCCCGCCAATGTACATTTTGCGTTGTATATATTCATTGCATATTCCTTTGTATGTACAAAGGCGAATGTATATGAAAATGTACATTCAAAAATACATACAAATACAAGCTATAGAAATGAGAAAATCCCAACGATAGAAAGCACTTGAAAACAAAATATTTCTGGGTTTTTTTTTTTGGGTTTTCTACAAGGATTCCTTTAGGCAAGATCTTGGGATTTTTTGACAAGGCATGCATGAGTATTTAAAGAATTTACACCTTGTACATGCATTTCTAAAAGATTCTCAAGGAAAATACAGGGTGAAATATTTGGTTCTGGGCAGAGGCAAAATAGGTCAACAATTACTTTGTAAGGAGGCTAAATAACAACAATCCTGCAAAGGAGAAAGATGTTTTCTCACTACCCAAAACTGATTGTTATTCCTTGCACATCTCACAACCTGTAAAAAATATGTAACCCCTACATAAAGGCACCAACATGAAATACAACTCCAAGGACAAAGAAATATCACAAAGATCTGCACTAACACTGAGGACACACAATATCAGAAGAAATGGGAAAGTGAAAACTGTTTATTACTGCCAAAAAGGTGTTACAATACTGTATATCTCTGAAAATGGGTTACAAGACTATTCACTTCTATAAAAGAACTCAGAAAATTACAATATACAGAGTAGTGAATAGCAAGAACTTCTAAAAAATGAACAAGGAAGAAGACTATATACTTCCTAAACAGCTGTAAACAGATAAACATCCACCACCTCCATTCCCGTGCATCTCATAAATGCCCACAAAATACCTCTCTAAAGTCCTCCAAAAAGGGTTCCTATTGCATAAATGGTCAAGGTATGCCATCAACTATCATAAAGGCACCTGAAAATGTCATAGAATGCCTTTAAATGATCTTTAAGGCTTCTAACATATGTTAGATCTATGTCATAACTCTCCTGCAACATCATAAATATCTGATATTTTCCAAATAAATGACATAAATACACTTTTTTCTGCATTTAATTAACACTTGACTAAGAGGCTTATAATTACACCACCTTAGAAAATGTTTTACAATTCAAAATTACACAAACCTATGTAGAAAAAGGCATTTAAGACATAACATTTAAATCCCTGATCTCAAGATTATGCAAAAAATGACATAAAAACGTTTGTGACTCCTAGGCAAGATGACACGACTCACATACACTTGCACTACCTCGCATCTCAAGGCCATGTCAACACAATATTTCTCACAATACCTAGTCATTTCCATCTTCGCACACATTTCTATCAATGTGTGAGGTTCAATACAAAACATTTCAAAAACAACCCTTATGACTCCCATCAAATGTTGTTTATCCACCACTTACCTTTTAAATCACCTTATATCTCCCAACATACACCAAGTCCTACATGCATCACCTCTCTTTTATATCACCTTGCAACTCCATCATGACCATGCCTTAGCAAAATAAGGTATTCGACCCACATGCTACCATAATGTTTTCCTTTGACTTAAAAAGGTCAGAAAATTACCTCACGACCCCATGCAGAAATGTCTAGGCTTGAAAGACTTTGAAAGTCTTCACCACGGGCGAAATAGATTGCACTGATGTTTTTAAAATAAAAGCCAAAAGACATGAATGGGAATTAGGTCTATTCGACCCAAAAAGGAGAGAAAACCTTAAAAAATTTCATTTTTTCATTTGCTTCTGCCGTTTGGGCTTGCTGCCACGCCGCCATGGAGGGTTTGAAGGCAAAACATGTATCATTTCTGTTGATCTCAGAGGATTCTGGCTGTTTTCCTGAGGAAAAAGCAAGGTAAGAGGTTTTCTTCTCAGATTTCAAACTTTTGCTGTGGATTCCAGGCCGATTTTGGTCTTTTGCGGCCACGAATTTACTAGTTTTGATGCATCATTTCTTTGCTCTTTCTGATGGTCGATCCTCTGATTGCAATTTTTTCCTATGTGAAGCCATTCTGGAAGGTTGAATGAGGAAAAGAAAACATCCTTTTACTGGTAAAAGGTAGAAAACCACAGAGGTAACTCCTTCACCATCAAGTTTTCCTTCATTTTTGAGTCTTTTTCGCTGCATCTTGCTGCCTGCGCCGCGATTCTGAGGGGTTTATGAGTGTTTATTCTTCAAAAGAGTTGAAAACTTTTGGAATTTTCCTTCACACCTGCATCTTTTGGGCTGTGAACAAGCTCCAACTTATGACAAAACTTGAAAAAAGGCATATACGTATTGCTGCAACTTGAAATCTATATTTCTGTCAGTTCTGGGCATTATTTTTTGCTGTTCTCCATGACTAAAACCTCTTGAATCAACATCCTTGTCCATTCTGTTTCTTTAATTAGCTATAGAGAAACTGCATTTTTCTTTGTTGGTTGTAGATCTGAGCTCAAAAACTCCATTTTTGTCATTCTCTTTCAGAGGGTTCTGTAACATTTGAATTTGAAAAAATTGCATTTTCTTTGTATATTCGCTGATGATCTCTTCCTCCCCCTGAGATTCATTGCTCTATTTGCTGTTTGGTTTACTGATCTACCTTTTTGCAAGGACACAATAAACTATAATTTCCATAGCTTTTTCCATTATGTAATCTTAAATTGTAGCTTTACCATGTTTCCTTTTAGTATGATTGCTCCTTGTATTGTGTTGACCTTTTCAATCTACATACTTTGCATGTTTGAGTACATCCATTTATGATATGTGCATGTAGAAACCATGATGCTAGGTAAGTACATTTCTATATGATGTTCAGGTCTGAGATCTCTGTAGGATGACACTTCCTTTGCAATGTAAATTATTTCTTTGTTGTAGGACAGTCATGCTATTTCCAACTTGGTTGCTCCTACACACTGTCGACTGTCACAAGCTTTACCAGAAAATTATCCACTGCTACCAGCACTCTGTCCAACTTTTACACTAATTTAGAAAACTTAAAGAAGGTGAAGAGTATGAAATTTTGCAAAGGAGCAGTGATTTTTTCTCTTTTTCAATATATTTCTTTACCTTGTCTTTTATCAACTCTTCCTATCTTGTACCTTGTTGCTCTCAATCAACTGCTCCTTGAGGCTTTTTTACTATATGCAGCTGATGACAAGCTTATTTTTTTTACTCCTAATAATGATTGTAGCCATACATTGCATATGAGAAAGAAAACAGAAGTTTTGAGCACCTATCTCTAGTGTTACTTCTAGCAGTTAAACTCTGTCTGTGCTCTTGTTGTCTTTAAGTGCTTGGGTTTTGTTGTCGATTGTTGGCTGTCCTTTATTATGACAGTCAGCTATTCCATACATGCTTTGATAGCACTTATTGCTGTTCATCTCTTTCTATGATTGTCCTTTTGCTGATGTGCTTGAAACCAATTTGCTGCTCTATCTTTTGATAGTCGACTGCTGTTAGCATGTAGTTTTTTAACCGTTGATGATTGTTGTTCCATCATACTTTGTTGCTCCATCGTGCCTTACTGTCCTGTTTTGCTTGGACTTTCCTAATTGTTTGCTGTCCTATCATGACTGAAACCTCTTGAAAGCTGAGATTAGCCTTCTGAATTTGCTCCTAGAGTTGTGCTTTCACATTTGTATATTGCATATGAGATGTTCTATAAGGATTATGAGCTGGGCTCAACCCTTGTGGGAGCCGCATTTCCTCCACTCATAATGTAACTGATGAATCAAATAGAAACATAATTACACCTGTATCTGCACATGAAGCAAACATGTTAAGAAAAACAAGGACCTGCAGTTGATATTCTTGATTTGTCTTCTCAAAAGTCTCTGTGACACTAACTGGTTTGCTGCATCTGAAGAACAAATTGTACGTTTATAGATGTATATCATATGATGTATGATGCCTCGTCATTGCTCTAACATCAGTTTTGCAAAATTTTATGCAGATAACTAGGGGGGTAGCAGTGGAGACAACAGTTGGATGTGGGACACGCAGACAATACAGGACAACACAAGACGCGGCAACAACATGAAGGCTCGTCATTCAGGCAATGATGAGTCACCCTATCTCATATGCATATTTGTCTTTTAGTTCTTTTATAAATGTATAGTTTGTCTTTTTCATTTGCAATGAAACAGTTAGTCTCACAGCTTGTGTGAGATCTTATACTCCTATTTTTTAATACCAATTGCTGATCTTGCAAAAGATTTGTACAATCTCTTAAGTCTGAAAAACATCTGAATGCAACAATACAATTTAATCTCAATTTGTATCAAATATGTGCATGGGTATAACGCAGCAGAAATATATGTACCTTTTCCTCTTTAAAAAAACTGGAAAGCTCTACCTGATTGAGCTAGTAGTGAAATTTAGGTAACAGTTGACATCAAGCCACAATATGGGATGTTACTGTCAAGGAGGTGGGCAACATTGATTGGAGGAAGTATGCAATTGGACTTGTCATATGTTATGATTCCTATGAATGGCAGGGATGTTAAACTAAATAGAGAGGAAAGGGCACCAGATACAATTGAAGAGTCTGAGTCAGCTAATCAGGTATGTTTTGTTGATAATGATTGTGGCAACTTTCAGGTGGTATCTTGTGACCAGAATGTGAAAAAGAAGGAACCCATTGATGATGAACTAGAAATATTGAAGGATGAAGAAGGGCTATGGTCTATGTATTTTGATGGTGCATGTTCAAAGGAGGGCTCTCGTACTGGAGTAGTGTTTGTTTCTCCTACTAGTAAGATATTTAAATTTTATTTCCTTCTAAAATTTGGGTGCACAAATAATATTGCAGAAAATGAGGCTCTTATGTTGGGTCTGAATGTTGTTGTTAAGCATGGAATTAAGTTACTCAAGGTGTTAGGAGATTCAGAGTTAATTGTCTCTCAAGTAAGAGGAAAGTGTGCTTCAAAAAACAAAAGGTTGAAACAGTATAAGGATGTAGTGTGGGATACCATGGAATTGTTTGATGCATTTTCTATAAATTGGGTTGAGAGATCCAGGAATGTCTTGGCAGACTTTCTAGGTAATGTTGCAATCCAACCAGATGATATCATAGTGGTAGACAATGCACATGTTGAGGTTAAAGTTAGACCTGCAGTCCCATACAATATATGTAGCTGGCAAGTCTTTGAAGATGATAAAGACTTGATAAAGTTTTTGCATTGCATTGATGAGTATGAAAACTAGGAGATAGACTTTTAGAACTTTGTGGAAGTTACAGATCGAAAAGAAACACTTTTTGGAAAAGAGATAATACATCTTAAGACTAACAATATTCCAAAAGGGTTGGTAGCTTTGGAAAGGGCATTTGATAACAGAGACCAATTTGTTGCTAAGACTTTTTGTACAAACAAGAAAGGTTTGGAAGAAATAAACTTGGGTACACATAATGTTCCAAAGAAAGTCTATATTGGGAAGCAACTTAAACCATACATAAGGGCAATGTTGATTGCATTGTTGAGTAAATATAAGCATGTCTTTGCGTGGTCATATGATGATCTGAAGGCCTACAAAGAAGATCTTTTTCAACATGAGATTCTTTTGAATCCTAGAGCTAAGCCCTTTAGATAGAAGAAAAGGCCCATCAATCCTACTCTGGCTCCAAAGATGCAAGAAGAACTTATGAATCTTAGAGATGGTGGAATTATAAAGCTTATAAGGCACTCCACTTGGGTGTCAAACTTGGTCCCTATCAAGAAGAAAAATGGAGACATCAGACTGTGTGTGGACTTTAGAAATTTGAATGTATCATCCCTGAAAGATAATTATCCACTTCCCAACATGGAGGCTATGCTCCAGAAAGTAACAGGATGTGAGTTATTATCCATGATGGATGGGGTTTTTAGCTACAATCAGGTGAAGGTAAAAGAATCAAAACAGTATAAGATTATCTTCACAACTCCATGGGGGACATGTATATGTGAGGATGCCATTTGGACTGACAAATGCTAGGGCAAAATTCCAGAGAGCCATGGATGTTGTATTTGCAGGACTAATTGATTCAATATTGGTGGTATATCAGGATGATTTGATTGCTTATTCTAAAAAGGAGGACCAACATTGTATACACTTGGAGAAGATTTTTATCAGAGCACTAGAGTATGACATTTCATTGAACCCTAAGAAATGTGCCTTTGGAGTGACTGAGGGAAAACTCTTAGGGCATATAGTGTCCAAATATGGGGTCATAATTGATCCAGAAAGGGTTGCTGCAATTGATATAATCTAAATTCCCAAAATTGTGAAAGGTATTCAGTCATTTTTTGGATAGATCAACTTTGTCAGAAGATTTGTTACCAAATTTGCAGAAATTACCAAAGCAATATCCAAGATGACGAAGAAAGGTGAGGTTGTAACATGGGGAGATGAAGCAATTCAATCATTTCAAAACATAAAAGAAGCTATCAAAACTACCCCTATTCTGAAGTCTCCTAACTTCACTAAGCCATTTTAGTTATTTTCTTTTGCTTCTTTTATACAATTGCTACATGCTTGTTACAGAAGAATGATGATGGATATGAACAACCTATTGCTTTCTTTATCAAGTCCTTGCAGGCTACAGAGCTAAAATATGACATAATAGAAAAGCAATCTTATGCTCTGGTCAGGGAGGTGAAGGATTTAAGACCCTATTTAGTTGGAGCTCAAATTGTAGCTTATGTTCCCCACTTTGCAATAAAGTATATATTCAAACAACAAGAGGTAACAGGGAGACGGTGTAGATGGATTAGCAAGATACAGGCATTTAACATTGACATCCAAATCACTAAGCTGGTAAGGGGACAAGGTTTGGAAAAGTTGATGGTAGAAACAAATTTGGAAGCTTGTCAAGTGAATGTAGCTGAAGATCAGATGCAAGAAGAAATATGCAGTGTACAACAATCTGAGTGGTACAAAGACATTGTCCAATACCTGCAAAACATGAGTTTCCCTCCTCACTTCAATGATATTCAAAAAAGGACATTGAAGTTGCAAGCCATTAAGTATGTCATTGTTCAAGGTGAGTTATATTGGAGAAACCCTGATGGTGTGTTTGTTAGATGTGTAGATCAAGATCAAGCTACAAAGATATTGATTGACATGCATAAAGGGGTGTGTGGAGGACATTACATGGCTAAAACTACTGCACACAAGATTCTTAGTTCAGGATACTGGTGGCCAACACTCTTCTCTGATGTATATAAAATGGTGAGAACTTGTGATTTATGTCAGAGATTCTTAGGGAAGCTAAAGTATGTTGGTGCATTGTCACTTAAAACTATGACAGTAGATGCTCCATTTCAACAATGGGGAATAGATTTTATTGGAGAAATAACAGAGAAGTCAAGTGGTGGACATAGTTGGATACTTGTTGCTACTGATTATTTTACTAAATGGTTTGAAGCCATCCCAACTAAAAAAGCCACAAGTAAAGTTGTACTAGATTTTGTCTTGGAGCACATAATTATTATATTAATTGGTGACAGATAATGTAATGTGTTTCAGGTCAGGATAATTTGTTGATTTCTGCAATGACTATGGTATTAATTTGTCATATGCAACACCATATAATCCTCAAGGCAATGGACAGGCTGAGTCCAACAACAAAAGTTTGATGAAGATAATCAAGAGGATAATTGATAAAAATAAGAGGGCATGGGACTCTAAGTTGAAGTTAGCACTATGGGCTGATAGAGTGACTGTTAAGAAGACTACTGGGAAGTCTCCTTTTGAGTTAGTGTATGGCTTGGAAGCAAAGTTGCCAATAAATAATCTCCTGCCAGTTTACAAGTTCATACAGGAAAATGATGATGACATAGAAGATCCAATGGCAGAAAGGATAAACCAATTGGTTGCATTAGATGAGGTAAGGAGAGAAGCACAAAGAATCAATATGAAGTGGCAACAGAAAGTGAAATACTTATTTGATAAAAGGGCTTCAGAAAGGAAGTTTCAGGTGAATGTCATGGTTCTTATATGGAATGCCAGGATCCAGGATAAAGGAAAGCATGGGAAATTTGAGCCTTTATGGATTGGCCCATACCTGATAAGCAACACTCATGGAGAAGACTCATATTTTCTCCAAGCTCTTGATGATGAATTTCAGGAATTGACTATACACGAACAATTTCTGAAACCCTACTTTTCATAAGTAGGTTATTTTCTATGTACATTGTAAATAGTTTGTACATAGTTGTATATAGTGTATATACTTGTGCAGTTGTCTTGGTTCTGGTCTACTCCAAAAGTTTTTTGGTCCTCGCTGCAATCTTACAAATTGCATTTCCCCAACCAGAGACAATGGTGGTACCTGTCTAGGTTTTAGGGTTTTAAGTCAATTTTATCAAGTGTTTTCCTTATTTCCCCTTAAAACCCTAAGTCTTATAGTCATACATTTACTTTATGTTATAATCCATCGTTGACTGCCTAACCTAGGTTACTGGTCGTTTAAGTTATAACCTTAAGTCTTATATGTCATGAAGTGACTGGCCCCAAGACTTAGTGTTTACCCTTTGTTGTCCATCAAAGTCATGTTCTTTATAAAGTTCTTAAGTCCTAAGACTTTGCAGGATGTCGCAAGCCCACAGACCACTGATGTTGATGTCATATCTCCACTGTGCGGCTGCGAAATGAAGACATGTGTAAAGTATATCGTGGCCTATGGCCATAATATCGATGATGTAGGAGATCATGCCAAGTGTCAAAGGATGAAGTGAAGAGGTGGGGCCGATAAGGATCGACCAGTAGCGCAGTGTCACAAAAGAATCTTGTCTATAGGAAAGATTCTATGCACGGACGTGAGATCATGACACGTGGCCTGTTTTCAGAAGGAAGGAAAAGGTTTGTATAAGGGGATACACGTGGAAGGCTTAGCGCGCTCCTACAAAGCCAAAAGGAGGTGGTGCACTTGCTACTGCACAGCCGCAGAATGAGGCCATGTGGCCAAGAAGGACAAAAAGGTGGAAAAGTTAGTAGAAAGAGCGTCTGAGATGGAGTAATTTTACTGGCTGGCAATTGCTCACATAAAAGCGTAGATTTTTCAAATCTGGTGGTTCATTCACGATCATCAATCTTGCAAAATAAAGTTCACATGAACAGATGAAATTCAAATCTTTTGTGCGAATTTTGGAATGCACTCCTGTGCCACAAATTTGTAGTAATGGCCGAAGTGATGCAATTACATTGCAATCCTTAATTTGTAAGTCCAATTAAAGTAGAAGGTAAGGGTTTTCCATGACATTTTCATATGCACAAAAGAAGTTCCTACATGCAACAATCATTTGAGCAAGAAGAAGTAGATATTTCAAGGTCTCTACAATCAAAACCAGTAAGTTATTCTTGCTTGCTATCTTTGTTTGAATTGAAATTGCCTCCGTTGAATAAATTTTGAGCATTGTTAAAAGAGAAAATCCTAGTTTGGAAAAGAATTGTTTCAATATGAGTCAAACTAGCTAGCCTTCAACTTCAAAAAGGGGTCTGGATGAAGATTTGATGATTTAGTTGCCCGAGTCATCAAGATGACCTATAAATGTGCACAGTCTCGGTGGGCCAAATGACAAATTATTGGACCTATGCTTTGGATGTTGGGATGCTCAATTGCCTATACCTGGATGGATTTTGTTTAAACATTGGTATGACAAGAGGGAGTACAAAGCCCCTGTTTGTAATACTTGGAACTTGGATTTGGCGAAGCTGATGTGCCCTAATGTGTTCATAAACCCAAATTTTGTGAGGGTAGTTGCACAGAGGTACGATCCTGGGTCTAGGGTTGTTAGGGCAGGAAATAATATAATCATGATCAAGACCACAAAGGCCTATATCACAAAAGTGTTTGGCTTAAACCCTGTGACCAACAAGAAAATTGATCTCAATTCTCTGAAGGAAGAATATAAGAATGCTCAGTGTGGATATGAATCTCTTAAGTTGCCCAAGCACAAATCAAGGGGCATTTATGAAAATTTGGTTAAAATCTCAGACAAGGAGGAAGAACCTTTTGATGTATAACAATTTATGCACTATTTTGTGAAGACATATCACACTTTGTGCCATGTATTGGGAAGAGATGCATTGGACAAGATACCAGTCTCCATGATGATGCTAGCTGCAAACATACATGATATTTCAACTACAAAGGCCTTTGATTATGCAACTTATATATCAGAGAAAGCATGTGTAGCTTGGGTTGAGAAGTATGGATAAATGTGTCCAGGATGAATGAGGATCCAATCATGTGATATGTCTTCTTCATCATTGGATAAATAATCTCTAACGGTTTTTTGTCATCTCCAAGACAAATTGTATTTTTGTCTTTTCTCTTTCATATTTAATTTGAATTAGTTTCCCAATGCCTATGGGTGGTGGCTTGTAATGTAAGATTTTGTAACCGACATATGGTAACAAGTTTTAGGGCAACATGTTCTTGCGTCTATAAAAGAACATGTTGTACTACTTTGTAAGGAGGTTGGAAGATTTGGGAAACTTTGATAATGAAATACACAGCAATTCTGAAAGGTTGTCCATGTTTTGAGTTGTAAGTTTCAGTTTATTGCATGTTGAATGTATTTTGTCTATAAGCATTTTTATCAATTTCATATTGCAATATACAAAAAATGCCTTTGAGCATGTGTTTTCGATAATTGTCTCCTGTGTTGTTTGCATTTCTCTTTTGAATAAGGACACTAAGGGTTTCTGAATTCTTGAATATACACTTGCTATATTGCATGTCTGGTTTGTTGCTTCTATTCAAGGAATAGATTAAAATGCTTTAAATCAGATGTGGGGAGTTTTGTTTTGCAATAGGGATATTTATAAGAAGAATTGTTGGAAATACCCATTCTTGGATTGTTTTCTATAAGACAGGAACATAGTAAATCCTCTGAATTTGCATGTTTGTGATGCTTATGAGAAGTAATCTGCATTTGTAAGGAATTGACTCCAAACCCTAGGATTGGCACCGATAAGAGTTGGGCTTATTTTCACAAATCACCCATAATAAACAATCATACATACATATAAAAAGAACAAATCAACTTATTAGTTTTAGGAGTAGGGTTAGTCTGATGTTCTTTGAGCCATCTAATGAAATAATTTCCAAAGCTAGCCACTTTGAAGCAATTATACAGTTTTGGTCTGCATATAGGAGAACATATCTGCTTTTGGTGTCAATATCCGGTGGAATAAGGATTTGTCATATAGATATTGAAGTGAGGGAATACGCCCTAGGTCTAGTAGAGCTTGAAGTGCAGAGGAGAACAAATAATTGTCTCCTGTTCATTAGCCACTGACCTCATAATCCTGAGCATAAAAGATGGTAACTTTTTAGGGAAACTTAGACAATTAGTTGGGAACACCAACAATCTCTACTCAAAAGAAACTCTTTGATGTCGGGGTGGTTCACCAGCAATTGTATTTTGTTGTTTGAAAGCATATGCCTGAACTTTTTAAGTGCTTTCACCACACAAACACTTGCTTCTCAACAAAATCATAATTCAGCTTGTATTCTTTGAGAGGCTGGTTGAAGAAAGCAATTGGCTGCTCCAATTTGTCTTCTTTCTGTTGTGTTAAAACTGTTGATATGCCCTCCTTGCCTTTAGAGGCATAAAGGATAAAATCCTTCTCATAGTTAGGATTACCAGCGTTGGACCCTATGCAATGTCCTGCTTGACAACTTCAAAAATGTCCCTGCCTTGTTTTGACCATGTGAAGGTAGTGTTCTTCTTGAGTATGACTATGAGGGGTTTTGCTATTGAGGCAAAATTAGGTATGAACCTCCTCACAAAGTTGATTTTTCCCAAGAAACTTTGCAGGCCTTTCTTGTGACTGAGAAGGGGAAAAGCTAGAATGACACTTGTTCTTTCCAGATCAATGGCTAGCCCTTCTTTTGAAACTACATGTCCCAAAAACTTGCCTTCTGGGACAACAGACACACACTTTTTTGGATTCAATGATATTCCATATTCCTTGCATCTTTCAAAGACCTTTCTCAAATGACCTAAGTGGTCAACTGCATGCTTGGAATACACAATCAGATCATCAAGATACACTAAAATAATATCATTGATCAGTCCTTTGAAGGTCAAATCCATTGCCCTTTGGAAGGTTCTCCCAGCATTGGTCAATCCAAATGGCATTTTCTGATAATCCAAAGTACCCCACTTGGTGGTAAAGGTTGTTTTGAACTAATATGATTATTTTACAATAATATGGTTATAGCCTAAGTAGCCATCTAGGAGTGAGAATATTTCAACTCCTGCTACTATTTGGAGGATCTACTCCATGGAAGGGAGTGGATAGTGGTCTTTGAGAGAGGCCTTATTCAAGTATCTAAAGTCCATGCACAGTCTGATTTCCCCATTCTTTTTCCTAATTGGAACAAGGTTAGCTACTCAAGAGGAATGCTTAATGGGATAAATGATTTTGGCCTGTATGAGTTTGGATATCTCTTTTCTCATTAATGGCTCAATTTTGGGGTTGATTGGCCTTTGTTTTTGGCAGATAGGTTTTGCATTAGGATCCAAATCAAATGGTATGTTGGATTAAACTAGGCTCAAATCACTTTAGATCCCTATAATCCTAAGCTATTAAATCATCAAATTCATTACAAAGTTTGACAAAACCTTGTCTTTTAGCTTGATCACATACCTTTCCATGTTTTAGAAATCGGCTCTGTGCAATCTCTACCTCTTCATAGTCTTCTTTTTTTACTGTCATGTTCATTTTCTCCTTCTTCGGCTAATCATCAACACCAAATATGCTTTCTAATGTGATCAATCCCTTGGGTAGTTTGTTGGTCTTTAGTTGGATCACCTAGTCACCATACTATTCTTACAATGTGGACTGATTTTTGGTAGCAAACTATGCCTCTTCTTGCAAGAAATTTACAATATGCTGGTCATTCTCAAATACTTGCCATCTTATCACATTGTCTGGCACAATAGGCCTCACAACAATTTTCACATGCTGATCTAAATTTTGTTTGACATTCTGGGGAATGTCAACCTGGGCACCAACTGTAGCCAACCTATCAGCATCTTTATTTCTCCGCTTGGGCACTGCCTGAATATTGAAGGCATCAAAGTCTTCAATCAGATCCCAGACTATGTGTTTATATGACTTGAGCAAGTCATTCTTTGAAGTACTTTGTGATCTGATTTGGTGGACAATAAGTTCACTGTCACCAAATGCCTGCAAAATTTTTATTCCTCTCTTTTGTGCCAGAAGTATAACCTAAATCAAGGCCTCATATTTAGCCACATTATTAGTACAACTAAACTATAATATGAAAGCAGAGAAATACCTTTCTTTCTAGGGTGAAATTAACACAACCCCCGCACCTACTCCATTTTTGCTTCTGGAGCCATCAAATACATCTAACATATCCCTTCCAGATCTACTATTGTCTTTTCAATATTGGGGATGACGGCATTATCATCATGGATACAATAAGTACCCAATCGTATTTCCTCTATATGAGCAGGAGTGTCAAACTAAAAATAGTTTTCCCACTCATCAAGTAATATGTCAGGGATCTCCTCCACTGTAGTGACAGCCTCATGCCTATTGTTATTGTCGTCCTCCTCTAACTCATGTATTGTACAATTCATATTGGTGAGATTAGGGCGTAGGGTTCTATATGGTCATTGGCAATAGGCTCAACTTTGATGGTTACTTTGGTGCCATACCTAGTTCTAAATAGCATGTGAGACCAATCAGATGATAGGTACCCACCTATTTTGGTTGTGAAGTCCCTAGATAGGCCTATGCCGAAGTAGGCTAGGAGATCAATGACTAAAATATCTTGGGAAATAGAGCAACAAGGGCATGCATGCAAAGTGGGTTTTAAATATTTAATAACACCCACTATTTTAACAACGGTACCATCTAATTGCATAACCCCCTTATTCACAGGCTCGTACTCTATACCCAACTTGTTAGCAATATCCTTAGGCATGATAGAGGTACCTGCCCTAGAATCTATCATACAATTGTGTAACAATTTGCTACCAATAATTAAAGAAACATGGAATGGAGGGGGCTTACTAGTTTTGCTTGTGCTTGCTTCCTCCTTTTTTGGTTAGCATAATCTTGTTGGGATGGTGGCCTTTTCTTTTGTTGTCTCTACAGTAGGCTAACTGAAGCTCGTCAAAGCTTCCTTCAACAAATCTCTTTGTTGAAATCAATAGAGTGTCCCACATTGTGACACTTATATTGGTCTTTTTCATCTGATCAATAATGCTGAGGGGAATTTGACTGCCCTTCAGTGATGCTTTGGGAAAAACAGGGTTGACATTTGCTTGTTAGACGACCTAGGGTTGCTGTTGTGGCATTGAATTTGCCTCACTAACTGTCTAATCTACTTGTTTTGAAGGAGTCTTGGCTACTACTCTTTCACTTGTAGCCATTTTGGATGCCTGAGAAGTGGAGGCATGAGCACCTGTAGGAATAGCTTAATCCTTGGTTACCCTCCTCTTAGCTCTTGTATTGAATGCAATTGGGCCTGTGCCCTGATTGACACCACAGAAATCATGTGTCCAATTCATCAAAGTGGAGTTGTTCTGCATTCGCTCTTGCTCTCCCACCATCTCTTGACTAGGGCTGACTTGCTGCTTTGAATTCATTGGCTGGCTTTGCAATGTCAAAGGCTGACTGAACTATCAACTTTGGCACAAATTCTGATCATGTGGCTGATTACATCGATAACACCAATCGTTATCCTGAGCCAAATTGTTTTGTATGGGCACAAGAGGCTCGGATGTACTAGAAGCATTGGGGTGTACAGCATTCAATGATCTAATGTAACTGGGCTAATTTGGCCTCTACACATCACCCTGACATGGTGGTCTACCTTGCTGATAATTCTAATTGAATGGCTGATATGATCTGCTAGGTTATTCTTTATATCTTTTTAGTGCCACCAACTCATTGTTGAATCTTTGTAGCAAAGTCTTGACCTCATGCAATTCATTTTAGGGTGTCGATGAAGAGGTTGTAGGGGTGGTTGTTGTAGGAATTGGAGCCACAGTAGGCTGAATGACAGAAGCCTCTGGAAATAAGGGCATTGGTGGCCTTGGACCATTCTTTCTAGCCTAAATTAGGCAGTTTTCTACCCTTATAGCTATGTCACATGCAGCTGGTAGCACAGTCCCTTCCATAGATTCAATCATGATAGCAATGTCAGAATTCAGGGATCTCAATAATAAATGAATGCAGTGTTTGGGGAGGGTTTCACCAATAATGGGATTCTATCCAATGTCTTCTGGAATATGTAGTTGAAGTCCACCATGTACTCATGGGGGCTCTCTTGATTGTAGCAAGCTGGTCCATCAGTGACATGTGGTCACTCTTGTCTTCAAAGTGTTGGCATAGTTTAGTGCCCAATTCATCCCAATTGTGGATGTAATTGGCTGGGAGACCTCTATACCAATGAAGGCTTTCCCTTTGAATGAAAAATCCAGGAGTGTCACAGCCACATTATCTACAGTTATATTATGGACAGAGCAAACGCTGGCAATGTCTTGGATATGTTCAACAGGGGTGGTGAAGATTTCACCATTGAAGAATGGGATATCCTTTAAGGCTAAGGTAGGGATATCATCATACTGGGTTAGGTCCAGAGGGATACCCCCATTGAATGTGACAAAAGGAAGATTCCTTGCCATATTATGGATATTTAATTTAATCATGGGTATGCCTAGGGTCCTTGAATATTGGAATCTAACTTGGAATCTAGCGGGTAGACTGGGCTCTTGAAGGAGATGGAACTGTAGTCCTATTTTCCCTCATAGGGGACCTAGAAAGTCTACTTCTTCTTGATTCAGTCAATGATAGTTCAACGAATTGAGAATTACCTCTTGAAGAAGATCAGGTCTACAGTCCAGGCATGAAATGTTGAGTTGATATGGATACTGGATCAACAGAGTCGCCAGGTGCCTTACTGAATGCTTCCACAACAACAAATAAACTAAGAACAACACTAAAATTCCTCAGTCCAGCTCTTCCTCAGAGCAAAGGGTCCCTCCAGGCGTGCCAGAAACTGTTATCACATAGAATTGCACCTTGCCTGGAGACTTCCAAGCATTCTAATGACACAATGGGATTGATCTCAAGGTGTGGGACCTTGCAAATTTGATATCAGACCTCTAGAGAAGGTTGGTTCATATTTCTAAGCTTAAGGCTTAGAGAAAACTATTAAACTCTAATGCTACACTTACCCAAGTAAAAGGGATAGAAGGAATATAGAAAATAAAAGGTGATACACCAGAGTTATAAGGTGTGCTAGATGCAACTGAAATAACACAACAATGATCTCAAACCCTGACAGATCTCACACAAACTTACAGCTTCAATAGAGGTTTCAAATAAAAGAATGTAACTGATAAAGGAACCGTTTTATTCACAAAATGAGTCACAATCTCAAGTAAAACACAGAGGAAAAGCACAAGAGAGGTGAAGTACTAGTATTTATATTGATCATGAAGGTTAGCGACCATTACAAAGAGAGAATAATCTATTACAGAGTAATAGACACAAGATAACCACATACATTCATAGTTGAACGATGAACCAGAGACATCAAAGGCTCAAGAATGAGCACAATACATCAAACCTAGCCTGTTTTGTAAGTACATTACAAGGTCTGAGTAATAAAACAATTCTCCCAACATAACATTCCAGAAGAACAACTAACAACAACCCCTTTTACATCTTTTCAAATATGCATATATAACATTTCAATTTTACTGTAGTAGAAATGACGTGGAAAGGGAGAAGTCAACAAGAAGGGACGTCGACCATGCTGCATTAACTTGAATTGGTGTCCTTTAAAGCATGCCCTAGCACATATCTGTGAAATCCGCTATGAAAGGAATGTCGCCCATGCCTAAAGGTACAAAGATTGATCAAATGGAGTCACATTGGCATGGGGAGGCAGGAATACCATTTGCTGCATGAAAATAGGCCATTACGGAGCATTAATGGTGACTAGGAGGGTTGTTGGCCAATCAAATCATCTTTTCTCAGTGAAGAAAGAAGCCGTCAGAGTTTTGGAGATCGAGCATCCGACCCTCTGCCCTATCGCTTGCAAAAGAAAGAAGGAAGAAGACCATATCTTTAAGCTCTGACATTTACACTTAGAATATTTAACCATAGCGGAGATCGGACCGTCAATGTTCTGCCTTCCAAGAGGGAAGGGAGAAGAAAGGAACTCCATGCTCTGCATTCTGAAGACTTGTTTACATTTTATGAACGTTCGGCGGAGTTTGGGCCTTCGACCCTCTGGCTTCTAAAGGAAGGAAGGAGGAAAGTGAAAAGACTAAAATCTAATCCCTGAACACTTAGAATAATCTGTAATGAAAAGGGATGGAACTCAAGTCCCAAACCTTTCCTCCTGGATGATGTCACTACCACCTCACAACTTTCTACGATTTTGCGATCATTTTTGCCTTAATAAAATAACCTCTACAGAATGGCGGAAAGAAACCAGAACAAGCCACGTGGTATGTCGGGAGTCGGTCATCGGGCCTTCTACCTTCAGCATTTATGAAGAAGATGGAAGGAAATAAGACCGAACTCTGACCTCCAACATACATAGAGTCTCTAACACTTAGCTGCTTTGCAAAGGAAAAAAAGGTTAGAGTTCGGTTGTTAGGCCTTCCACCCTTCTCCTTCCAAGGAAAAGAAGGAAGAAGAGGGAAGGTCTGAACTCTGACCTATGAAAAACCCTGAACACTTAGAGAAATTTGCAAAGAACAAGGCAGAGTTTGGAGATGATGGGGATGGAAGGATGAGGGACAGAACTCTGAACTCTGAAACTCTGACTACACTACAAGGGAAACTCAAGATTTTTGGGACTTAGCTGATTTGGGTAGTTTTTGTTTGCATTCCAGAGGGTGAAAACATCAAGATCTCATGGATCTTAGACTATTTGGCCAGGGGGACAAAATAGGATAACACTAACATCCCTCAAATGAACCCTCCAGAACCAATAGCCATAGCTCAAGATCCATATCTGTGAGAAGTTAAAGCATAAAGCAAAATGCATCTAAAAGGATGGGCAATACCTCATAGATGATAAACCACCAAGTAGACCAAGAGTGGGGAATGAGAATGCTCCTCCCGGATATACCAAGCCACAATGGCTCTCTCCAAGATCAATCTCCTCTAAGTCCATAATGAACTCACGTCCATATCTAGGTGTAGGCTCCTCGGTCTATCTGTTGAAACCTCTAATGAGTAATTGTCTCAACAAGTGTCTCTAATCCCAAGAGAACTCCAACATCACCTAACTCTCCAAGTATCCATGACCACCTCCATGATCAATCCATGTTAAACTCCAAATGCAACATCACATTATCATGAAGCTCCTAAGCATATGACCAAAGTACTCAATACCAAGAGTGTTGGTGTGAATAGGGGTTTTTCCTAACTAGTTTAGTCAATTTCCCCTTGTGTGGATAATTCATATTGTTTAATTATTTATTAGTTAAATAATATTCACACATCACACAAAATTCACATGTTAAGTTGACTAAGTGAGTCTTCTAGATGTCTCTAGTTGTTTCTAGTTGTAGATAGTTGTAGTGAGTTGTCTTATCCTACACATGTACTCTAGTTGGCATCTTATCCTCTAGTTGTCACATGTGATAGGAATGTGACACTTGTCACATGACTACAACTCCTTGGTTGTCATCCTTGCCTTTATAAGCAAGGCTATCTCTCATTGTAGTATATATAGTTTCATACACTTTCTTGTATAGAATAATGCTCCATTATTTTAGCATCCTCTCTGTTATCTTTGTGTGGAAGGTTATCTTGATTGCAGGGATCCTGGCTTGCTAAGTCACATTGACTCTTACATGGTATCAGAGTTAGATATGCAATTTCCTTCCCTCATTGGAGAGGTTTTGTTGGGATCTATGTTAGGATCATCCTGGAGCGAAACAAACATCACCGTTGCGATCAGGAGGCCCAAATCTGTATAGATCGGTTGTTCAAATGTCCAAATTGGAGAAGTTGAAAAAAAGGCAAAAAAAATTGGCCTCTGCCCTTGACAGCAAGGAATATTCCCTGCGCAGAAGGAATCTTGGTCGTACCCTAGACCAGATCTATGTCATACTGCATTAGTGCTGTACTGTGCGTGTTAGATCCAGATTTGTGAAGTCATTTATGTGACGGGTAAACTTTGTTCATTGGTTTTTTTGTTGAAATATGCAGATTTGATTTGATTTTTTTAAAAATAAAAATAAATATATTATTTTGGGTACCCAGAGCCACTCGGCTCGAGCACCGCCCACTGCAAGTGGCCAAAGGCCTGTAGCAGGGATAATACCCCCCATGCCCATGGCCCTTCAAAACAAGGCTTCAGCCTTTTGTTGTTTTTTTTTCTTTAAAATCTCTACATATTTTATAAAACCCTTTCCACAGGTAGTTTCAAAATAGTCGCCATACAAATCCTTGATCGCAAGGTCAGCGACGGGTTTAAAACAACATCAGCAATACATTCGGCATTGACCATAGTCAGAAATCACATGACCACCGAGGGTTTATTTCGGTTGGCCTCTAAACATTTTGACTGATCGACATCTCAAAAATAACTTTGGCAAATCTACCAGGATCTGCGGCAGTCTTCTCACTTTTCGGCCCAAGTCATTTCCCACAGGTGGTTTTAAGCCTATTATCAGGGGTCTTTATTCAACCACTAGTTGACATATCAATACCGTCAACCAAACATGAACAAACCCCAGCATCCACCATCGGCGACGATCTGCAGTCTATACCAGTGGCAGCACTTTGTATACCAGATCGAAGGTTTTTTAAAAAGAATTTCTGGTGATTTTTAGCATTTCTCTAGCGGTTATATAAAGACCATCTGACATAACCAAACAGCCCCAGTAGTACCATCTACCTGCACCAATTTAAAAGTCTTCTAGCACTCTAAAAACCAGTGGAGAGCCTTAGGCTCGGGCCCCCATAGTCATATAGACCTGGGAGGTGTTATTTTTCGTCAAGATAGGTGTTTTCCCCAAACACGCGGTTTCATTTTTTCTTGACAGTGGTTTTCATTTTTTTTAGTGGTTTTGCGGCATACAGAGCATATTCTGACCAGTGGAGGGAATATTCTGTCAATAAGGGAGCCTGTTTTACCCCTCAAAGCCCTAAAGTAGGGATTTTTTGTTTTTTGCACAACTTTTGCCCATGGTGTCAAAATTGAGAAAATGAGATATCGTTGGAAAGATGACAGAGAGAACTTTGCAGTGGTATCAGTCATTTTCATAGAGTTTGTTGTTTGATAGCATTTATTGTAGATTGAAGATAGATCTCTCCTTTTGGCTTCCATGCTCATAACTTTCTGCCACGAGCTCTGATTTTTGGGATTCTTACGGCATTGAAAAGGTATTCAGGAGCTCTTTCAAGCCATCCATGCACTTTTCTCAGATTCTGCTCTAGGTTCATTTGATTCAATTTGTTAGTTTTTTGGCTTTTGAGTGATAACTTGGGTATTTTGAAGCTTGAGGTGAAATTTTTTTTGAGAGGATTTGTTTGCTATAATACATCAATGTAAGTGATTGTAATCTCACTCGGATCTCTTTTTTAAGAGATTTTGATTGTTTCCCCATTTTTGGTCCCTAGAGGACAATTGTAAAATGCACTAAGTATAAAGTACCACAACAAATTGGTGGGGCTCTCTTACATAGTAAAGGGGTGTTGTTGTCTTGTTGTCTCTCTTTTTCATCAAGGATGTGCCTCAAATTCCACTTTTAACTCCATATAATTATTATGAATGGAAGAAAACATGGAGTTTGTATTGTATAAACAAAAGTTACATAAAATAACTTTAGGCATAGATCCTGAACCCATAGGTGATACTGAGAGAAGAAAATGGTTAGATAGAAGAGATGAGGCTTATGGCACACTTTGTCTTGCTATTTCTCCAGATCTTAGATTTCATGTTGAGTCTTGTACAACACTAAATGAGATATGTGTTGGCAAGAGACACTATGTGGCTTCATTATTGTTGTCATTGATGGAAACAAAGTCTATCCCACACATCTGCAGAGCATAGTATGTCTTTACCAGAAGTCAGATTGAAGAGTGTTTTGGTCCAGTGAGCAAGAACAGAGCATACAACATGGTTCAACAATCAGGTCCAGATCTCTCAGAGGGTATAACTTAGTAAAGTGCGGACTTGGGAAAGTTAATAGGAGTATCATGTCTACTATATTTATTCCATAGATTGAGCCTCTGGTGATGAAAGAGTGAAAAGATATGAGCATCCAAGTGTTGGGTTCCTGACAGGCAGAGTAGACTGAGGAAGAACTAATCGACAGAGCATTAGACTTTAATCCGGATGAGAAATTGATGATGGTCAAGTTATTTAAGAGATCATACATGGTTGGCTGACTTGATTGATGAATTCTAACTCTATGTCTTGGATACGCATCACATTTTGAGCATGGATTCAGCCGACAGATCAGGGTTTAGTAAATATCTTGAGTATTCTGGTTGCTGACTAGAAAGATGTTGAAATCCTTGGTGCGGATATATATACTAGATGGATTTCAGTATGAAGGTGGATATGTGTAATGTAATGTGTGACAAAGGGTAGAAAGAAGTGTGGAAGCAGCAATACAAGTCCGGTATGTGACAGAACAACACTAAAGAAGAGGAAGTATGAAGTGCAATAGATCAGTATATTGAGCCTAACCGAAACTGAACCTCAGCATATGTGGATGCCTCTCTTTAGTTCAAACATCTGGTTACCTTCTATATCCTTGTAGATAGTGGGTCTCTTGTAGGCAATGTGCCTCTTGTGAGTAGTGTGCTCAGGTAGTGAGCCCTAATTGGCAAGTGCCATTTTGTACTTCTTATTCTTTTAACAGAGAATACATTCTTGGGTTAGTCACCCCGTGGTTTTTCCCTTAACAGGGTTTTCCATGTCAAAATCATTGTGTTATATGTGTTGATTTTATTTCTGCTCTCATGGTTATGTATGCTTATATGTTTTGATGATGCACTAATTGTTAAAGAAGAACAAAAACTTAAAATATTTAAGATAACTGATTCACCCCCCCTCTTAGTTATCTACCTTGTTTCCAACAATTGGTATCAGAGCTAAGTTCCTCTAAACAGAGCCTAACAACTTGAAGAAGATTTGGGAATCTCAATGGATATGTATGGTATGAGGGAACAACTTCAGTCTACCCTAGATGATCTTGAGCAATCTCACTCTGAAGTCAATAACCTGAGGGAAAGACTCAAACAAGCTGATGATTTCATAAATGAACTCAAAGAAAAACTAAGTATCTCTGTGAAAAAGAGAAAGGAACTACTTCAACAATTAGCAAGTCAAAGTGAAGCCAATGATACTAATGAAGATCTGAATGAGAAAAACAAGTCATGTGAGAAGCTATCAAAAGAGGTCATTATGGTAAGACATGAAATGGAATCAGGGGTTATGAAATTCACCCAAGAAATTGAAGAGAAAAGGAAAATTGAAGATAATCTAAAACAATCTCTCAAGGAGAAGTTAGAAGACTGCCACATAATAGATAGAATAATCAGGCATATGGAATCTGATCTTGAAGAAGCTAGAGATAATGAAGAACAACTTGAGAATCAGATAGACACTCTTAAAAGGGATCCTCAAACAACAAATGACTACAAAGAGAAATTCAAGATAAGCTCTACTCAACTTGAAGTTCTTCTTGAAAGCCAAAAGAAGGTAGATGACAAGCATGGCTTGGGGTATGAAAAAGGTGAAAGCTCCAGATCTGGTCAGAAGAACTCTGGATCAGGAAATCCAAGGAACAGGCCTAGAAGACCTCCGGTAAGGCAACCAAATGCTCAAAGATATCCATCCTTCAATGGATACTGCTACAATTACAATAACTTCGGTCATAAAGCAAATCAGTGTAGAAGAAGAATGAATCAGACTAATTCATCCTTCTCCGGATAGTGTTTTAACTACAAAAGGTATGGTCACAAATCTCATGAATGTAGAAATAGGCAAATAAATAATTCATTCAATGGTAGATGCTTTGCATGCAATAGAATGGGACATAGGGCTAATCAATGCAAATCAAGAGGATACCAGTCAAATATGCAAAGAAATGTTGTTTGCTACAATTGCAATAGATCCAGTCATATTGCCAAATTCTGTAGAAGTAAAAATCAGGGCAAAAAGGGTCCGGTGCATCATAATCAAAATCAAGACAAAGGAAAAGAAAAAATGAATGCGGATGAAGTTCAAAGGGAGAAGAACAAGATTTGGGTGAAGAGAAATACAAAAAATGTTGGGGATGGATCCGCACCAAAATCTGGTGCTGATATTCCTTTCGAAAACTAAATTAGATGAGCTATGGCTCAGGGGGAGTCACAAAGGAAAATAAATTCCCCCAGCCAGTCAATTGGTGCCTAAATTTGGCACATGGAATGCTGCGGATTAAAGGGTTCTGAGAGATTTATCTAAATAACCCTCGGTAAAAATATGAAAGATCCGCAAGGAGTTTGAAGAGTTTAATCATCCAAGACTGATCCGGTTTGACAGCCATCCAACAAAAGCAAGATTTTTACAGTTAGATCCAATGTGATTCTAAAATTGAAATATCTTGATCTGCGGATAAATGGAATGATTCGAGGAAAGGAGATACATTTTCAATTATCACTAAAAATAATTCTAAGTGCATCTCAGTGATCCAAAAAGATCTCTCTCAGAACAAGGCAACCAAAATGACTTAAGTTGTGCATTTATTGCAATATGAAATTAGGGTTTGCGCAAAGATAAAAGGGTTCTTTTATTCGTCATTTGCACATTCACATTCGAGAAGAAGAAAGAAAGAGCTCTGCAAACAAGATTACTTCAACCCTCTCAAAGATCAACCACAAAATTTGATTCAACCAACGATCTTTTCTGGATCATATCGTGAACCCTAGAAGCGTAAAAAGGTATTTCCATTCTTGAATATCTCTCTCTGAATCTTTTGTAAGATGGCTACTCCAAATGTTGTTAAGATCACTAATAGGCCGCGCCCTAAGTTCAAGAAACATCCTTACAAATCCCTACAAGTTGATCCCTTAGGCTCCTTCTCTAGCATTCTGTATGGGGTTCTACATGTAGAAGATGTTAGGGTATACATACACGCCAATATTGAGGAATTTGGGGAATCCAAACTAATGGATATCTATCACAAGCAATTAATAGATGAAACATTTGAACTTAAACCTCAATACAAGGCCATCTGGGATAAGCATTTTGGACATTGCATCCACTTTCCCTATTTTGAAGAGGATGAATGGGTCTGGTATGTTCTTAGTAGAATACATGACAACTTCATGTGGTTGATGAGGCCATTCAGGATAACAAAAGATACCATTAGGGCAGTAACCGGTGTGCACTCATCCGGTGGGTTGCCTGCTCTCAAATCGGTCAAGAACCAAACTATAAGTGAGGCTACCGAATCAAAGTTTGACAAGAGAGCAATGACAATAGAAGATATCACAAATCCAGATATCAAATTTGCCTCTATGATAATTGGCTACAAAATATATCATTCCAGCAGGGAGAACTCTATATCCAGAACTGCAATTTATACTGCATATCAGATGCTAAGGGAAAATGCAGACTATGATCTATGCGAACTTCTTCTGAGCCAACTGTTAGAAAATTTCTAGAAAATAAAGAAGGATAAGAAGAACTCATTTAAGTATGGTGGCCTAATACTATGTCTCTTCTTTTACTATATGAATGAACTACCCGGAACAAGTGGCTGGGTATGGCAAAATGACAGACCAGTTGCCATACAAATCAGAGATTATATGTATGGGCTTGGTGATGCCAAGGCTCAAAGCACAACACTCTAGGGATATTTCAAGAACTTCCAAGGTATGATGTGTTGCTTTTTTCCCAGACTGGATGCTTATTCCCAGATTTCCCTACAAGGTAGCCATCAGTGATCAACAGGATCTCTGGGCCAGGGGCCAACAGTGTAGGAGATAGACTCTATATTTTATCTCCTCTTCTTCTTCAGGCTCTGCAAGACCTAGGGGGGTATTCCCTACTCAACATCCAAGAGGATATGCATACAAGGCTGGGATGCTGACAGAAAACAGATAAGCCCTCCTGTAAGTAGACCAAAACTGAAAGATAAGAACAAAGGGGCTAGCTTTGGGCCTATTTGCAGTTGTAGACAGAGGACTGAGGATCCTAAAACTAATTCTAATGTCCTAATGGTTGTTTTAGATTGTGATTTGGATTTTAAGTTTGGATGCAAAGCTGGACTTGGTTGTAATACAAGCACAAAGCAAGATTGGTGCCTATCCAGGGCCAGGAGTCAGTAGACATACACCTGTGAATGGTCAGCATGAACAACTAAAACTGGATCTCAGGGGGATATATGTGATACCTGCCTTACAGATATCTCCCAATAAAGAGTGTTAAGTTATCTCTACTTATGGCATCCCTACTGCAGTATACCCTTCCCAATGTTCAACCTGAAAACAATTTAATCTACCCTATGAGCAGAAGTTAAAAGATCAGACATTCAACATAGGAATTCTATGCTCTAGAATCTAAACATTACCCAAATATCCAGATTCAGAAGAAGAATACATGCAATACTGGAGATAGAATTAACAGAACACATGCTAAGATTGCATTTCTCATATAAGGTTAATCATGAAATCAGTGGGTTCATGCCAAAACATACAACAAGAGATACATAGACTCACAGGTTAAGCTGTACAGAGCAACCAGATCTGCTTGTTTTGAATTACAGAGCCAAAAATCTTCAACTTTCAACAACCTTCAAATGAGCAACACAACCTGCTTATAACAGCCAGGTAGGTGCTCAGCAATTAATTACATGGTTGACCAAAAATCCCGCCAGATACACAGTATCAGCGAAATGGCGCTCAACGCATTACCAGATTGGCGCCCAAACATGAATGCAGCAGGTAGGGGAGGAGACAGGAAGATTTTTCGAGCCCTGCGCCACTGTCCGCTGATGTACACCTTCAATCGGGTACCAGATCCGTCCACGCCATCGCCCATACCTCTGCAACAATCGCCATTGATGGCGCACCAACCCGCGGCCTCGGGAAGAACATCAATTCTGCATCGCAACCATTTCCCGCCGAGATTCGTCATCATGATATTTCGAATATGGAGGATACCAATTATCCCACATGCACCCCGCAGCGACCTCTTTAACACTTTATATACTAGGTCATGAGCATATATGATGTCGGTGCTTTTGCTCCTGACGACACTAGTATAAGACTTCATCATCATCCTCCAGCAGCATGATATCCTGTCACTTGAAATATCACCCTGACATCAGCATCATATCGCAATATAACCTGCATGGTAATCGCCTTCATCCGCACAACCTGATCCATCGGAAGAACATCCTCCTGCTGAGCCTATACCAAAAGTCTGGCTGATGAACATCCTGATGACGTCATCATCATATCCTGCTGACGTCATCATCATATCCGCCCACTGCGCACCTCCTCATATCCGGATGACGTCATCATCATGTTCGACATCAGGATGATATTCGGAAGACAACCGGATATTTGGAAATATCATCCTGATGCACAAATATCAGGTTGCACTGTAGCTCCACTATAAGATCGGGGCGATAGATGAATATTATGATGCTTGAAAAGATCACCCCCCACTTAGATAATGCACGAAGCCGGCAGGAGGATATCTCCTTGATATCAGCATCATCATGACGCTGGAACAAACATACACGCGGGTGATATTCAAAAATGAAAATATCACCCCCTCCTTCAGAAATATCATGATGCAGATAGGCAGAGAAATAGATATCACCCTGACATAAGAATGACGTCAGCATCATAAGGGTGATAAAACAACGAACATAAAGATACAACATCATCAGGATGATATTGACTAAGATCATCCTGACGTTCAAATATGATGACCCCAATGAATATCGGGTCACACTTAGAACTCTTCAACATCATCAGGATGATCATAACCAAGATCACCCGATGATAAAAAAAATCACCCCGGCGAAAGATCATGCAGGCAGAAAATATGATGACCCCCGCAAGCAACACGGTGATAGCTGGAAATATCATGATGATGATGACGACCCTTAGAAAAAACAAGTCAGGTCGAACAACTTAGAGAATAACCCCTTCAGAAGATCGGGATGACATCATCATCATAAAAGGGCAAGGTGATAATTGGAAAATCACCGGATACTTGAAAAACCACCCCCGCAAGCAAATCAGGATGATAACCAAACATCACCCGATATTGAAATATGATGATCCTGATGAAAGACAAGTCGACAGAGAACATGATGATGCTGACCACCATCGAAGCAAACATGATGATGATGACATCCTCCTCGAAGAAAAAATGATGATGCAGCTGAAAAAAGCCGAGGAGGTTCAACACTTAGGAAAATAGGCAAGAAGATAAAGGGTTCAAATGAAGCAACCCCCTAAACATGAAAAATCAGCCTCCAGGTCAAAATGAGTGCTAACATGATGTAGGCCAGAGAAAGAATTCCTTAGACAATAGTTGAAAAATATAAGGATACAGTGTGTTTTATGGTAGACACTGATCAATGCCTAATGGAGGCAGTAGAGCCCAGAACAGTCTGGATTATGCCAATGGGCTATGAGGTAGATGCAAAAATTCTAGAACTGCATGTCCAACACCTGCTAAGTCAGCCTAAGGACCCTGGAACCTTTCAAGAATTGAGTGTGAAAATTCATGTTGAGCTAAGACAACCGGAGATGAAAAGAAAAGTGAGAAGAGAAGTAGAGGAAGTTGCCAAAAGATATGGCATTTCAAAAGAGGTAGTTCATACAAATAGAGAGAAAGTAGAAAGAGCAGAGAAAGAGAGATAAGAAGCAGAAAAAGAAAGTGATCCAGTGCAAGCCCCCTCCCAGACTAGATCCTCCAAGAGCTCTACACCTGCCACTTCTAAGAGCTCAAGATCCTCCAAACCGGAAGCCAAGACATCTAGAAAGGGAGAAAAGAGAACAAAAACCAAGGCCACAAGGTCCTATATAAGCCAAAAGAATGATGAAGAAACAGAGACCGATGAGGAAGTTAAGAAAATGAGGAAGAAGAAGAAAACTTCAGGTGAATCCTCTGCCGGTGCAAACAAAGAAGAAGAGGCAGAAGAATTTGTTGAAAGGCCTACTCTCTCTGTTGATGATATCATGAAGGCAGTCACAGTGGATGGGAATATGTAACCAATGACATAATTCTATGATGATTGCAGTGACTCAGACAAAAGGATCTTGGAAGAAGCTACAGTTAAGTACCTAAACATTTATAATAAAGCATTCATTGAAATCATCTCTCTAATTCCCAAAAGTTTAGAGAAGGTACTTGAACTCAGAAAAGACAATGCCAAGGAAAAGGATTTGGAGATCTAGGAACAGATTGCAATTTAGCTCTATCCTTCCATTACTCCAAAACAAATGACCATGATCTTCAAGGACTACAAGGATGAGTTCCGGAGCAAAGCAAGAATGAACAAACTTATGCTCGGAGAGACTGATCAGGTGGCAAAAGAGACTGAAGACATCCTCCGGAATGCATTTAAAAGACTCAATCTTTATGTTATAGAGGACATAGATGATGAACCTTCTGCCATGGATGACGAAGGACTAAGTCCATCAAAAGAAGAATCTACTGAGAAAAATACAAAAGAGCCAAAGGAGATAGGTGAGGAGAGGACTAAGGACTTGGATTCCTCTATTCTGTAAGAGGAAGTCCATGAAGAAGTAAACATTTCTCTTCTGGATCCCCCAGTAGACTCCAGAACTGAAGGAGAAGAAAGAAAAGAAGAGAAAATTGGTCAAGAAGGAGAGGTAAAGGGAAGAGAAGAAGATCAAATAGAGAAGATCCCAGATGACAATTCTAAGGTGGGAAAAGGAAAGAAGACTCTGTCTCCAGCAAGAGACATTGCTGAGGTAGTAAAGAGCTTCTTGAACAAAGAAATGTTAGAGATAGATGAACTGAAATTATTTCAAGGATCACTCAATTTTGACTCCCTCTCTCCGGTCCAGACAATGAAGGTAGCATCTTTTGCTCAAGCTAAAGCAAAAGAAAAGCTTATGAAGTCTCACATGGAAGATTGTGAGCTGATAGAGATTGCATCTGGTGTGCTAGAGAAAATCATGCCATCCTTCCAAAAGGATCTTTTGGCCTCTTCATCCAGTAATCTGAAATCTCTTGTTAATTCTGTTAGCACACATTTTGATTCTTTGGAGAAATCAACAGAAGAGAAAGTCCGGAAAGAGTTTTTGGGTAAGAGATTCTCTGAAGTACAGGGGCTCATAGCAAATGATAGGAGAAATCTAGATATTGGGATAAAGATCCTAGAAAATGTTCTTAAAGATGGTGGAGAATTATACAAATTTTATTTATCTTGGTCCACAGTGACAACAGACATTGCAAAGAAGGTGGAAGAACAAAGGGTAAACTGTCAAGTTTATCCCAAAATTTTGATCCTCTCACCTTATCCATAATGAATCAAGAGTGCCAGGCTATTGCCACTATAAATGAGATAAAGAGGCTTGAGAAGGAGAAGAAGAATAGAATAAGCACAATGAGTGAGCTAAGAGGGATAATTATCCCTAAGTTAGAGGCAATGCATGAGGCCCTAACTGATGCTCAGACTACAGCCTGAACTAGTGATCCGGTAGACTTAAGAAGGGCAGAAGCCTTTGCATTTTTGTTAAGTGGTCACATCTCAATTTTGGACAGGATGAAGCAGAGTTGGGCAACATAATTTGTCCAGTTGAAAACCAATTTTGCAGATATACTTAAGTATATGTAAGTATAACATGTATATATATACTTATGCGGATATGTATAGGTTGATTTTTACATTATTTGGTGTGCGGATTCTATCCTTTGCCATTGATGTCAAAGGGGGAGTGAGAAGTAGTAAAAAATGTGGAATCTAGCAAAGGGGGAGCTCTGGTAAAATGTACATAAGACAGAGCATCAACCAAGGAGGAGTTTGCTATGATACTTAGTCATTTTTCACTAAGTGTTGCCATCAATGCCAAAGGGGGAGATTGTTGGAAAGAGACACTGTGTGGCTTCATTATTGTTGTCATTGATGGCAACAAAGTCTGTCCCACACATCCATAGAGCATAGTATGTCTTTACCGAAAGTCAGATTGAAGAGTGTTTTGGTTTGGTGAGCAAGAACAGAGCATACAACATGGTCCGACAATCAGGTTCGGATCTCTCAGAGGGTGTAACTCAACAAAGTGTGGACTTGGGAAAGTTAATAGGAGTATCATGTCTACTATATTCTAGAGATTGAGCCTCCGGTGATGAAAGAGTGAAAAGATATGAGCATCTAAGTGTTGGGTTCCTAACAGGCAGAGTAGACTGAGGAAGAACTAACTGGTAGAGCATCAGGCTTTAATCCGGTGGAGAAATTGATGATGGTCAAGTTATTTAAGAGATCATACATGGTTAGCCGAATTGATTGATGACTTCTAACTCTATGTCTTGGATACGCATCACATTTTGAGCATGGATTCAGCCGACAGATCAGGGTTTAGTAAATATCTTAAGTATTCTGGTTGCCGACTAGAAAGATGTTGAAATCCTTGGTGCGGATATATATACTAGATGGATTTCGGTATGAAGGTGGGTATGTGTAATGTAATGTTGGAGAAAGGGTAGAAAGAAGTGTGGAAGCAGCAATACAAGTCTAGTATGTGACAGAACAACAACACTAAAGAAGAGGAAGTATGAAGTACAGTAGATCAGTATATTGAGCCTAACCAGAACTGAACCTCAGCATATGTAGATGCATCTCTTCAGTTCAAACATCTGGTTACCTTCTATATCCTTGCAGATAGTGAGTCTCTTGTAGGCAGTGTGCCTCTTGTGAGTAGTATACTTGGGCAGTGAGCCCTAATTGGCAAGTGCCATTTTGTACTTCTTATTCTTTTAACAGAGAATACTATCTTGGGTTAGTCACCCTATGGTTTTTCCCTTAACAGGGTTTTCCACGTCAAAATCATTGTGTTATATGTGTTGATTTTATTTTTTGTCTCATGGTTATGTATGCTTATGTATTTTGATGTTGCACTAATTGTTAAAGAAGAACAAAAACTTAAAATATTTAAGATAACTGATTCACCCCCCCCTCTCAGTTATCTACCTTGTTTCCAACAATATGGACAACATTAGACAATCTCTTTGGAAAGCAAGATAAAATAAGAAGGTTCAAATTGGAGAATGAGCTAATTTCACTTAATCCTCAAGATTTTGATCAAATCAAAGATTTCTTCACCAAATTTAAGTCTCTCAGGTTGCAATTCAAACAATGTGGTCTTGAGAAAGAAGATGAACAATTGCTTCTATCTATTCTTGCAAAATTGGGTCCTGCATATTCAGTTTATGTTTCTACCTTTTATGGTACAATGGATGCCTTTGGTAGTAAGTTTACTATGCCTTCACTTGAGGAGTTTGCTGCACAACTCACAAGAGAACAAGCCAAGATACTACACATGGGCACATTGAAGTCTCTTAGATTACAGGCTCTAGTTGCAACACAAAGCACAAAAGATCCTAAGGCTTCACATAATAAGGGAAAGAAACAAAAGGATTCAAAGTCTAATGAGCAAGAGAAAAAATCAAAGAAAACCCCCAACTCTTCTTCCAAAGAGGAGTCCAATAAGAAGAACAAGCCAAAGTGTTCTTATTGTAAGAAATTTGGTCATGATGAGACTAAATGTTATGAGAAAAAAATTGATGAGATGCCACAACTTCTTCAAAAATATAACATTGAGTATTCTTAATCAACAACAGTTTTACCCAATTCTTCTTCTTTGCCACCATCATCATCTATACAACCAAAGATAACAAGATTTGCAAATGGGTCAAACAAAGGAAAAGGACATGCACTCTTTGCTTTGACAAGTCTACAGTCAAATAGATGGCTTCTTGATTCAGGAGCTTCTCATCATATGGCATTTTCACGTGGGATGTTCTCTTCATTTCAGTTGTGTACTTCACCACCTATTTTGATGGGTAACAATACATACATGCATGCAACTGGTAAAGGAACTATTGATGTTGGGGAGAAAACATTTAACAATGTGTTGTGTGTACCTTCCTTGACAATGAATCTCTTTTCCATCTACCAGATTACTCATTATGGTGCAGGGAAGACATATGAGTTCACTCCTGATTCTGTGATCATACGAGACTTGGAGTGCAGAGATATCATTGTTCTTGGGATGGTTGATCATGCATCTCGCTTGTATAATTTCTCCCATTTTGTTTCTGATGATGATGTAGATCGATTGGTTGATATTCACACTCATTCATCAAGTATGAATCATGTTTCTAAGGAGAAGTTTGGTCACTTGAACCTTGGTGTTCTTACATCTACTTCGGTTCCTGAGACTAATTTTTAGCTTCCACCTTCTGTTGCTTCTACAGATATTAGCATTGACATAGCTTCATCCACTTCAGATGAGCAGGATATTGTTTGTCTTCGAAATACAGGTTTATGGGATGAGTACTTGAATGGTATTTTAGACTTGTTTTGTGAGTCCTATCTTGATGACTTGGAGGACATCATTGATGATATTCACTCCTCTTTGAAGGAGTTGAATCTTCTACTTTGGATGTATAGTCACGTTCTTCTCCTCTTCACTCTTCACATTTTGGCACTGAGTTGGAGTACGTTGAGCATCATTCAGAGGATTCTTTGGAGATTGATGATCTTGAGTTTTCATCTTGTCTTGGGTAGTCACCTTCGTTGATTAGGCATGCAACCCCTGATTATGTGGCATATTTTGGTTGTGACATGTGGACACTTGAGCAATTTTCAGAGACAACATACATCGTGAGGTTTTTTTCCTCATAACTTGAGATGGAGTTTCTTCTGCATTAGCCTTTGGACCTATTTCTTCCTAAGTGGAAGAATGTTGTTTGCAGGCTTTGGATTCTCTTCAACATTCTTCTTCAGGCAGTCACCATCAGTACATGAACTACTTCATTATGGGGGGAACCTATAGTCTCACTCTTTCTCTCCTATGGGGGGTAATTGATTGTACATATGTGTTAGATGTAGTCCTTGGAGGGTCTTGAGTCCTCCTTCCATCACATCTTCCATTTGTTTTTTGCATTCTCACTTTTGGAGAGGAGTTTTGTCCCATGAGGTTTTCTCCTTTTCTCTACTTGAGATTTGTTGTACATGGGTACCTAACATGGCCTAGTAGCCAAGACCCATCATTACATCTTTGTTTTTATTCAGCTACTCCCTAAGTTGCACTTACGGGGGGTGTTGGTGTGAATAGGGGTTTTTCCTAACTAGTTTAGTCAATTTCCCCTTGTATGGATAATTCATATTATTTAACTATTTATTAGTTAAATAATATTCACACATCACACACAATTCACATGTTAAGTTGACTTAGTGAGTCTTCTAGATGTCTCTAGTTGTTTCTAGTTGTTGATAGTTGTAGTGAGTTGCCTTATCCTACACATGTACTCTAGTTGGCATCTTATCCTCTAGTTGTCACATGTGATAGGAATGTGACACTTGTCCACTTGTCACATGACTACAACTCCTTGGTTGACATCCTTGCCTTTATAAGTGTTGACATATTTTCCTCTATTCAGAGTCAAATAGTTCACCTTGAATATCCCTTAGATATCCATTGAAAATTGATCCTGCAAGCCTAAACCTCTATTTCTTCATGCTCTGCCTTGCAAAATTTCCCAAAATCTGACCTAGAGAATCCTTGCCAAAAACCCAGAAATCTTTTGCCCTCAAGTGCCTTCCATTCCAAGGATTTCTCATTTTCATACTTAGTCATTTGATTCCTTTAAAGGTGATGTCATCCTCTGTTTGTGGGTTTTCCATCATTTGGTCGAAAATGTATCTGATATACATTTTCGTTTGCATGTATATCATGTACAATATTTAATGTACATCGGCTTTATTTCTTGCATCTTTGTATGTATATTGGTTTGTATCGCATATACAATTGCATATGCAAAGGAGGATACAAAGGTGCAGATATAATCTAAACCTGATCACTTTTCAGGATATATTTGATAGCGGTTCAGATCCACTTTTGTATTTGTATGTCACAAGGATGTATCATGCATACAAGCGAAAGATACAAGTCCGGACCCGAAGGGAAAGTGCAATTGAGTTTAGAAGGCGGAGGTGATTGTATGCACCTTTGTATGTTTGATTGCATGTATTTGCATATACAAAAGGTGATACAAGCGAGACAGATACAAATCCGGACGCGACTGGAAAATTAAGCATGGTGAATTTTAGGCGGAGTCCGCAGTTGTATATTGCATTGCATGTATATGCGATATGCAAAAAGGTGAGATATAAGGTCGGATCTGAATTTGGTCCCAATTTGCTTCATAAAAGGGTGAGGTCCACGTTTGTATGTTCGGTGATTCTATGAGGCATATACAAAAGTGGATACAAAGGGGCATCATCGGTCTATTTTGCAGCGATGGGACCACAACTTGAAGATCCAATGGAGTGAGGACATGTGTCAGAGTGATGCAAAGACATATGCAAAGGTGCATATACAAACAATCACAGTCAAAAGGTTAAACATTGTATGTCCACATTTGTATGTATATGCGATTGTATTTGCATATACAAAAATTGAATATGCAAAAAGTGAAAGGTAAGAAATTGTATAAGTGCATAAAGAGAACCTAACAGTGTAAAGTGAATTTATTGCATATGCATGATTAGATACAAAAGGCGATACAATTGCATATACAAAAGCACATACAAGGGCAAGATGTCAGTTGACCACAACTTTGACCGCGAATATCTCCCTCATCTGGAGGAATTTTTGCATGCTCCAAAAGGCAAAAGTGTTTATTTTTGCCTCCTCTTTCATTTGGCGAGCTTTTTGAGGGAATATTCTCACTTTAAAAATTGATCTGGATATGCACATCCGGATATCAGGATGGTCGCTGACTGAAGATGAATATGCAATTTTGGCGACAAGACATCTCAGCGACCATCTTGAACTATTGTAGAGGCCCTTGAAATGCAGATATTTTGCATTTATGGTTGCAGGTTGATGATTCAGCAGCTCACATTGAAGATCCAAAATATCTTCCATCTGCCCTTGCTCCAGATATTTTATGTCATGAATTCTTGCAGGTCAGCAATCCTTCTGGCTGAGATATTTTTATGACAGAGCCTATGGGGTAAATTTATTGTAAACCTAATTAGGTCAAGTGCTCAAATGCTATATATGCATCTTTGAGAAATGTAATAATGTTAGATACTGGCTGAATACATGTTCATACTATATGCAAACAAAGCCCTTCTTTACTGTAATCTTGCCTTCTAATTGAATATATGCTGGTTATTTTTACCTCCTTGTGTTGATTTTAGCTCTGTGTAAATATGAGAATGGTTTCTCTGTGAATATCTCATTCCTCTCAACCATTTCTTGCTCCTTACCTCTGTTAGGATCATCTAAATCTGTGTATGCTTATCAGTCATATTTGGTTATGTTGTGTATTTCCTCAGTTCTGTGAGAGTTCTTCTATTCGAACCTGGTGTATCACCTCCCCTTTTACTTTTAGTTTATCCTGCTTCCCCTTTTCCCAACTGGTGAATAGATTAGGTTTAGTCTTAGGCTCATTGGATCTCTCATCCAATAAAGGAACCAGCCTCTCTCTAGAGATTCGGCCTCCTTGCAGGGTCCCACACCTGGAGGTCATCTCAATGTTTCACTAGATTGTTGGAGCCCTAAAAGCCTTCAACTCTGGGTGCAAATCTATGTGACAACAATAAGCAAGGCTATCTCTCATTGTATAATATATAGTTTCATACACTTTGTTGTATAGAATCTTGCTACATTGTTTTAGCATCTTCTCTGTTATCTTTGTGTGGAAGGTTTTCTTGATTGCAGGGATCCTGACTTGCTAAGTCACATTAACTGTTATAAAGAGAACCAACAAGATCATTGTCAATGCTCCTACTACACATCTGTATAATTGAGGAACCCATCATGACATCATGATCTTACCATCTCCTCCAAGGAGATCACATGCACTGATGCACACATCCTATCTCAAGAGAACTTGTATCATGTCCAAACTCTAAACCAGTATCAAGAGTCCATCAAGACACAATATACACATCTCTAAACAAAGGATGAACATGTCAAAATGACAAATCATAAACCAACACCTCAACCAAAGACTCAAAGAAGTCCTCCATGGTAAACCAAGATGTCAACATCTCCAATCATATGAAGATAACAATCTACTAACAATGGAACTCAGGATGTCAAAGCACTCTCACTGAAACACGAATCATAATCCAAGAGCCTCTCCAAGACACCCAAAACCACTATAAAAGATCATCCATCACAAATGATGAATCCACAACGCTGCGAAAGCTCCCACTGAATCATGATACCGAGCTATCCATGACAACAAAGTAACCATCTCCTAAATGAAGATTATCCATTGCCCCAAACCAATCAAGGAATCCCATTGTAACATCAACATCTCCCAAAAGGTAGAGTAAACCATGATCTCCAAACCAAGAAGATAAAACCATCACTGTCAAAAGCTCACATAAAAAACATGTATCCAAGCTCTCCATGACATCGTGATAAACATGTTATAAGTCCAACAGCTAACTATCCAGGCACTCTTATTATCCATCCTCTCATCCCAATGCAACATACCAATGTACAAATAACCACAGACAAGGCCAACTAACAAAGTCTGCATAAACAATGAATCAATCTCATGGATATACATAGTCCACATTCAGGTCATCCCACTATAGCCAAGGGGTAGCTAATCTACAAAACTAAATAACTCGAAGATCCAAAACAAATGTAACATGCAAACTCATCATCACACTAGTAAAATGCAAATTGAGATATCAAATAACATAACCTATAGACTCCAAGACTCATACACCAAATCAACGCTAGATTATCTAGGTCTAGGTTATCTAGGTCTCCTGTGAGAAGGGGTAGCACCTCTGTTTTACATTCTTCAAGAGTTCAGTCTACACCCCCTCCTGTTAGGTTCCAATATAACAGAGGAAGCGTACATATCCTTAAACTAAATCTAAACATTCATAGGATGGTAAGGAACCTACTGTTGGTTTTTGCTTCTGAATCAGCATTAGGGTTTGCCAGTTCTAATGCACAGGCAGATTCAGCCAACTAAATACAGGAGGTTGCGTGAGCTCCTCCCCTTCACTTCTGGTTCTGCCGCACCAAGGGGGGTGTCCCTATTTGATAAAAGTATAACCTTGACTAGCTCAATGATAGAAGGATTTAACTTGACGGCAACAAGCAGAATACTCTCATGTATGGACCAAGATTTGTGTAACAAATCACAAGGTTGGCAACATTCTTGGACATAATGTCTGGTTAGGTATGAGAGCATGCAGAGGTTCCTAATCCTAATCCTACAACTAACAGGTGGAAGTGATGAGATGGGTTGAAATGGTGTTTGGAGTGATGGGACTTTCCTAGACCCATTGAACAAACAAATTCCCAAACCAGTGCCTTATCTGGGCAGCAGAGTCATATCTAAGACTGTAAATGTCTCCCCATGACAACATAAATTCATATCCAGACGACCTGAGAATAATGCTACTGCCTGACAGCAACATGTCCAAGAAAGAGTATCATTAATGATCATGCTTAATAGATCCTATGATGCAATCTATTTCCCTTTGTATCTGATCAAAAGCCTATTTAACCACACCTTGAGCAGACACAATAAATTAGACACACAGTATGCATACACTGAAAAACTTGGAAGTCCTTGACAACCTTGTTTGAAAGGAAAACACATGACATACAGGAGACAATCAGAAACAATACACACACAGGTGTTTTTCATTTAAAATCAATCTGCATAGAAGGTCATCACAGAGAAAATCATCATTTACAATCCAAGATAGATTAGTACACCAGACTAAGGACCGAGTCTATAGCAAAAAATGCCTTTCAAAATGTGAACACCTTATGTTCAGAGTCAGAGCCGAAAGCCCAAAAAACCTCCAACCTCTCAAAAGTAACACAGCCAAAACCATTTATACAGAACCGTGTACATTCAACAATTAATTACATGGCCAGAAGTCAAAAATCTGCCAGATACATCCATCAGAGGGAATGGCGCTCAGAAGCCATCAATGCAGCAGACAAGGGAGGCCTCAAGCCTTGCGCCGCCATCTGGGAGTCTTCATTCACAATTGGGCAGTTTAATCGCTTGTACCATCACCCATACTCCTGCTACAGTCACCATTGATGGCCCAACAACCCGCAACCATCGAGAAAACTATCGTTGTGTTCAAATGGAAGTTTCCTGCCAAAACGCTGTCTTCGCAGGCTCAAACTACACAGGGGAATAATCCCACATGCACGGTGCTGAGACCACACTAGCACTTTATAAACATAGCTGCATGCATAATAGGTATCGAGCATTTTACCGCGCTCGACACACAACCCTTCGCCAAAAGCCCATCGACCAAATCTACACCATCACCTTGCCCCAAAAACCTCTCGCCGATCTCAATCGTCTCACCGACGACACCTCCGCAAGCCTCCAACTTCCATATCGGCCAGAGAAGACCCATCGACGGACCCTCCAACTGCTAGCCCGATATGCAATCTTACTTCGATGGCATTCCCCATCGGGCAAACTCCTTACATCAGCGGCCCAAAAATTTGCTTCGCCGATAGCCAAACACACGCCGATGGACATCCATCGGCCAGACCAAAACAATCGGAGCACTCAAGAAATCTTTCGCCGATGAAGCCAATCACTCCGATAAGACCAAAAACATAAAGTCTTGAACCTTTGAACCCCGAACCAAAAGGGTTCAACACGAGGGTTCAACGCGATGGTTCAAACATCAAAAATAATACTCCATAGGCAACAAAGCTTCGAACCATTGAACCTTGAACCAAAACAAAAAGGTTCAAGCGGGAGGTTCAACGATGCAATATTTGCGCAAGGCAAATGCATAATGCGACCCGTTAGAAGAAAATTGAACCCTGAACCACTGAACCACTGAACTTAGAGAAAAAGGGGTTCAAGTTCAAACCGAAATGTCGAAGACACAAAAATGAACCCATGCCGATGGAGAAAAGATGAAGACCCCTCCTCAAGAAATGAGATGCAGATGCTGAAAAGTACTGAAGGGGTGCCAAAACTTAGAACCTTTTGGATATTTTGGGATGGTGCCTGCATGAAAATTGCTAAATTAACTGATAGTGAATTCAGGCACCAACACCTACCTTTTGTAACCTTCAATGGAGGAAGCCCATTAAATTTGACAGCTTACAATGACATACCTACTGCAGCCTTGAAAAGTGTTTCACCCTTCATAGGTGATGGTTCTGTAACCCTTGCTGAGCATATCAAAGATATATCTAATGTATGCTCGGTTCATCATATACAACATGAAGATGTTGTAGTCTGTCTCATGATCTCATCTTTCAAGGGAAGAGCTCTTCAATGGTTCAGGATCTTGACCCCTACTTCAATACGTACCTGGGACGAGCTGGGAGAGGCCCTCTAGAAACAGTTTGGAGAGAGGGAAGATAATGTTTCATTGCTTGAGCAATTGACAACTATCAAGAGGGCTCCAAGTGAGATGCTGGCCGACTTCAATTTCAGATTCCAAAGGACCTGGGAGAGAATCCCATCTACCCTAATGCCATCTCCACAAGGTGCTTTCTTGTATTTTTTAAGAGCTTTAAATTCTGACATTACAATAATGATGCAATCAATGGGTGCGGCGACCCTGCCAGACGGTTATGGGACAACTCTGAAAGCTGAAATTTTTTTAATACAGGCTAGGAAAATTGCTCCCAGACCTCTTGTCCCATTGTTTCTAGAGTTACCTTCCTCATTTTAGTAGCCCATTATTGCCCCTGTTCCAGAGCCTAAAGCTTGAACAACCTCTCTTTCTCAGGAGGAGAGTGACCTTAAGACCCTAATGTCTAATTTGACCAACAAGGTGAATAGTATAGCTATTCAAACTGTCCCCAGGCCCTATCAAAATTATAATTTAGGATAGTCATCTAACCAAAATTGGAACTAGAGGTATAATTCTAATAGGAATCAAAACTGGAATCAGGGTTACCAACAAAATAGATACCAAAATCCTAACCTTGCACAACCCTTACAAACCATTAGACCTATCCAACAAATACCAGTTGTGAATCCAGTGAGGGATTTTGTCCCTACTAAGAATAATCTGGCCCAAGAGGCAGATTAGTGCTATCCTTGCAACCAACCTCACAACCAATCTACTTGTGCCATTGGTGCACAAGAAAGGGCCTTGATGGTGCAGAACTTTCAAACACAACAGGTATCGTTATTAGAGGCAAAAAATAATCATCCTGAAACATCAAATAAGGCTACCCCTGATGCCAGCATGATGCTATGGACTACAGAAGATTTTTGTGTTGTTAATCAGCCCATGGATAGTGTTGTTATGCCCATCGCAGACAACATCAGGTCAAAGAAGAGGCAGTTGGAGGCTAGTCCAATGCCTATTGTGTTACAAAAGGAGTCTATCCCAAAGAAAAAAGTGGCCAGTGCCACAGTTCCAATTTAGAGCAGCAGATCCACTACTACAAAAGAAACTCCATCAAGCTCAAAGGTGCCTGATCTAGCTGTAGAACAACCAAAGAAGAGAACATGGATACCCTTAATTTACAAGGTAGCCAATGTTCCATTAAATATTGTGGAACAGATGAACCTATTACAAGAAGCCTTAAGGCACTTCCCATTAGTTGAGTTAGCAACATCAGATTCCTCAATTAAGAAGAAAGAAAACGCTCCTACCAGTCTTGTGCAACCAAGTGAAGGACAAGTCAGTAAAGTCAAGAAACCATCTCCTTTCTACTTGTCTTTGATCATTGGCAATTTTTTGGTACACAATTGCACGATAGACTCTGGGGCTAGTGTTTCAGTCATGCCCAAGAAATTTACAGATGCATTAGGCATCAAGTATACCCCTGTTTCATCAGGAGTATTACAATTGGATGACACCTCTATAAACACTATAGGAGTGATCAAGGGGTTGGACGTGACTCTGCATGCCTGTCCTAACCTAACTTTTAAACAAGACATTTCAGTCATTGATCTTCCTCCTTTCTTTGCTATTTGTCTGTCAAGAGATTTCACAGCAAAGGTAGGTGGCTACCTTTCTTCTGACTGGTCTCATATGTTGCTGAGGACCAGATATGGTACAAGGTTCACCATCAAGGTTGAACCAATTTCAGACTATCATGTGGAGAATTACGACCACAGTATGGTGAACCCACATGTAATGATTTAGGGCAAGGAAGTGCATGATCTAGAATCTGCTAAGGCAGAACCTTCATTTCTTCCTATCCTTGACCTATTTCTAGATGAGTGGACTGGAGATCATGAAAAATTAGCCCTTATGATACCATTTAGGTGACCGACTTGGGCAACTACATGATACATGAAGGGGATCCTTCAGTCCCTTCTGTACTCAAGCCAGATGATGACTTCAACGGTCTGTGGAAGATGTTATTTGATGGTGCAAAGAGCAAGAATGGAGCTGATGCAGGTGTTTTGCTAGTCTCCCCAACTGGTAAGAAGCTGCATTTTGCCCATAGGTTGCAATTTTCTTGCACGAATAATGTAGCAGAGTATGAGGCATTGGTCCATGACCTATTGATAGCATAAAAGAATAGAATCAGACATTTGGAGATCTTTGGTGACACTGAATTGGTGGTTAACCAAGTCAGAGAGAGATGTGCTACAAAAAACCAGCTTTTAAGAGCTTATAGACATAGAGTTTGGGACTTGTTTGAGAGTTTTAATGCTCTTAACCTACAAGTGATCCCAAGGAAATTAAATACTGATGCTGATCAACTAGAAATGGTGGGGGCCCAGTTTTCTCCACCTAAAGATTTTTTTCAAGGTCCTAATCAGCACGTAAAACTAGTAATCAGGCCATCTGTTTCTGATAATGATACTCATTGGCAGATCTTTGACAACAGTGAGCAGATTGCGAGCTTTATTCAAAATGAAGCAAAATTTTCCTCCATGGCGCAACCTAGATTACAAGAGTCCCATGGTGATCAAATCATCCAACTCAAAACAAATAAGCTCCCTAATGGTCTGGTTACCCTTGAGGCTATCTTCAGCCGTGATGATGAGTTCAAAGGTGAGAAAAACAACATGACCATCAAGAAAGAAGATTACTAACAGGTGACTGTCGCCCAAGACAAGGAGTTGCTACTGGGAAAAGTATGCGGTGATACAGAGGAGAAAAAATTCAAAAGACTTACCCAAAAGTACGGTGATGTCCTGGCATGGACATATGGGGATCTCAAAGGGTTCAATTTAGATGTGGTTCAACATGTCATTGATCTGGATCCCAACTGCAAACCAGTCCACCAGAAGCAGTGACCCATAAATCCAAAAATTGAGCCACTCATGAGAAAAGAGCTTCCTAAGCTCATACAAGCAAGGATTATCTTCCCTATCAAGTATTCTACCTGGGTTGCTAATTTGGTGCCTGTGAGAAAGAAAAATGGAGAAATTAGGCTCTGTGTCGACTTCAGGGACCTGAATCGTGCTTCACTGAATGATCATTACCCTCTGCCCTCTATGGATCAAATCTTACAAACTATTGCAGGGGCAGAAAGGTTTTCATTATTAGATAGCTTCTCTGGCTATAACCAGATTTTTTTCAGAGAGGAGGATAGATTTAAGACATAATTCACAACCAAATGGGGAACCATGGCATATGAAAAGATGCCATTTGGCTTGTCTAATGCTCGTGCCACATTTCAAAGGGCAATGGATATTCCCTTCAAAGGATTTATAAACAAGTTCATCCTGATTTATCTGGATGACATCACAGTCTTCTCCAAGAAGGGAGAAAATCACATGGAGCATCTGGAGAATGTTTTCGAGAGATGCAGGGAGTTTGGGGTGTCTCTTAACCCCAAGAAATGTATCTTTGGTATTGCCCAGGGTAAGCTTTTGGGCCATATAGTGTCTAAGGATGGAATATGCATAGACCCTGACAGAACATTTTCCCTACTTTCCCTTCCTCTGCCTGCTCACAAAAAAGCTTTACAATCTTTCCTAGGGCAGATCAACTTCATTAGGAAATTCATTCCTAACTGTGCTGGCTTAGTGAAGCCTCTAACCCTTATGCTCAAGAAAGATGCAGTCTTCAGATGGACTAAAGAGGGGAAAGATGGTTTTGAAAAGATCAAGGAAGAGATTGCCTGGGCACCTACTCTCATGAATCTAAATTATGAGGACTTTGTCCTCTATTCACATGGAGGAGAGAATAATATTGCTGTTGTTCTGATGCAGCAAAATGAACAGGGGCTGGAGCAGCCTCTGGCCTTCTTCAATCAGACCTTGAAAGACTATGAGGTCAAGTATACCCCCATGGATAAACATGTATTTGCCATTGTTAGAGCCTTAAAGAAATTTAGGTATATGTTGGCAAATAACCATATTAAAGTTCTAGTTTCTCATCCTAGCGTGAGAGATTATATAATGGGAATTGAAATTAGTGAAAAGAGAGCTAGTTGGGTCACCAAGATCCTGGAATATGATTTGATCATCAAAGCCACTAAGTTGATAAGAGGCAGAGGATTATGTGAACGACTAGCTCAGATATCAATAGATGAAATGAATTCATCTTACCATTTGAATGAGGAGGAACCTACAACTTATCCATCAGTTATGAGTTCTTGGACAACAGATATGGCTAGTTTCTTGTCCACTGGTGAATATCCCTATGGACTAGATAGAACCAAAAGAAGACATTTTAGGCTACAATCTATCCCTTATGCCTTAAGAGATGGTGTTCTCTTCATGAGGAATTTGGATGGAGTCTTACTGAGGTGTATAGAATCAAATCAAGTTAATAGGCTTCTTAGTGAGTTTCATGCTAGCCCAACTGGTGGCCATTTCTCTGCTAGAGCTACAATAATGAAAATAATAAGGGTAGGTTACTGTTGGCCCACATTGTTCAATGATGTCCATGTATGGGTAAGAGGATGCAAAGAGTGTGCTCTCTTTACAGGAAAGAAAAAGTTGGCAGCACTCCCACTTCACCCCATTCAGGTTGATCAACCCTTCTCATAATGGGGATTAGATTTCATCGGCATGATAAATCCCCCTTCCAGTGCTAGTCACAGGTGGGTTTTGACTGCACTGGATTACTTCATTAGGTGGGTTGAAGCAATCCCACTCAAGGAGGCAAATGAATCATCTATCATGGATTTCTTGGAAGAAATCATGACAAGGTTTGGAGCTCCTCATACCATTATTTCTGATAATGCAAAAGCATTCATTGGTTTTAAGATTGTTGATTGGGCTCTTAAGTACAATGTGTTCTTGAAGACTTCATCCAATTATTACCCTCAGGGTAATGGGTTGGCTGAGTCCACTAACAAGAACCTAATCAGAATTCTGAAAAGGACCATGGAGACAAACCAAAGGCAATGGTACAATAAGATCAAATTAGCTCTTTGGACTGATAAGATCACATACAAGAGAGCCATTGGGAACTCTCCTTTTGTTCTAGTGAATGGAAGAGAGGCTAGATTACCCATATCTTTAGAGCTTCCTGCACTAGATTTGGCTCATCAATTCAAGATAGAAGGAGAAGATGCAAGGTCTATCAGGATGGCTGAATTGACCGAATTAGAAGAGAAAAGGCAGTCAGCCATGATCACACTAGAAGGACATCAAATGCAGACCAAGAAATATTTTGATAAGAAGGCTAAGGTCCAAACCTTCAAAGAGGGTGACCTTGTCCTAAAATGGGATGCTAATTGAGCCAAACCTAGAGGACACACCAAGTTTGATGCACTTTGGAGTGGACCTTATGTCATCATCAACAGCAAAGGAGTAAACGCCTTCATTCTCTCAAGGCTGGATGGTGAAGTTCTGCCGATCTCAGTGAATGGGATCCATCTCAAACCTTACCATTAAGGTTGGTATGAGATCTTTTACATTTTTTTTAGTTTATTTTTGTTTTAGGTTTCCCTTTTCCTAAGTGCTCTTGCACAGGCTACATTGTCATTAGGAGAATGCAGGCCTCTTTCCTTTTTGTGTTTTGGAGGCAAGTTTCAGTTGTCTTGACCTATTTCATGCCCCTCTTTTGGACTCCATGCCCAATGGATGCTTAAGACCACTGATCAAATTGTTTAGCAGGCAAACATCCATGAGAGGTCACCAAAATGTTGACCTATTTTCCTCTGTTCAAAGTCAAACAGTTCACCTTGAATATCCCCTGAATATCCTTTAAAAATTGACCCTGCAAGCCTGAAACCTCTAGTTCTTCATGCTTTGCCTTGAAAAATTTCCTAAACTCTCATATGGAGAATCCTTGCAAAAAACCTAGAAAAACCCAAAAAAATTGTCCTCAAGTGCCTTCCATCGCAGGGTTCTCCTTTTCATACTTAGTCATTTTGATGCCTTTAAAGGTGACGTCATCCTCTGTTTGTGGGTTTTCCATCATTTGGTCAAAAATGTATCTGATATACATTTTTGTTTGTATGTATATCATGTACAATGTTTAATGTACATCGGGTTTATTTATTACATCTTTGTATGTATATTAGTTTGTATCGCATATACAATTGCATATGCAAAGGAGCATACAAAGGTGAAGATACAATCTGAACCCAATCACTTTTTAGGATATATTTGATAGCGGTTCAAATCCACTTTTGCATTTGTATGTCACAAGGATGTATCATACATACAAGCAGAAGATACAAGTCCGGACCTGAAGGGAAAGTGCAATTGAGTTTAGAAGGCAGAGGCGATTGTATGCACCTTTGTATGTTTGATTGCATGTATTTGCATATACAAAAGGTGATACAAGCAGGACATATATAAACCCAGATGTGACTGGAAAATTAAGCATGGTGAATTTCAAGTGGAAATTGCAGTTGTATACTGCATTGCATGTATATGCAATATGCAAAAAGATGAGATAAAGGCTGGATCTGAATTTGGTCCCAACTTGCTTCATAAAAGGGTGAGGTCCATGTTTGTATGTTCGGCGATTGTATGAGGCATATACAAAAGTGGATACAAAGGGGCATCATCGGTCTATTTTGTAGCGATGCGGCCACAACTTGAAGAACCAATGGAGTGACAACACGTGTCAGGGTGATGCAAAGGTGCATATACAAACCAGACACAGTCAAAAGGTTAAACATTGTATGTCCGCATTTGTATGTATATGTGATTGTATTTGCATATACAATTGCATATATAAAAATTAAATATGCAAAAAAGTGAAAGGTAAGAAATTGCATAAGTGCATAAAGCGAACCTAACAGTGTAAAGTGCATGTATTGCATATGCATGATCAGATACACAAGGCGATACAATTGCATATACAAAAGCACATACAAGGGCAAGATGCTGGTTGACCGCAACTTTGACCGCGAATATCTCCCTCATTCAGAGGAATTTCTACATGCTCCAAAAGGCAAAAGTGTTTATTTTTGCCTCCTCTTTCATTTGGTGGGCTTTTTGAGGGAATATTCCCCCCCTTGAAAATTGATCCGGATATGCACATCCAGATATCAGGATGGTCGCCGACTGAACATGAATATGTAGTTTTTGCGACAAGACATCTCAGCGACCATCTTGAACTGTTGCAGAGGCCCTTGAAATGCAGATATTTTGCATTTATGGTTGCAGGTTGATGATTTAGCAGCCCACATTGAAGATCCAAAATATCTTCCATCTGCCCTTGCTCCAGATATTTTATGTCATGAATTCTTGTAGGTCGGCATTCCTTCTGGCTGAGATATTTTTATGACAGAGCCTATGGGGTTAATTTATTGTAAACCTAATTAGGTCATGTGCTCAAATATTGGTTGAATACATGTTCATACTGTATGCAAAGCCCTTCTTTACTATAATCGTGCCTTCTAATTGAATATATGCTGGTTATTTATACCTCCTTGTGTTGATTTTAGCTCTGTGTAAATCTAAGAATGGTTTCTCTGTGAATATCTCATTCCTCTCAACCATTTCTTGCTCCTTACCTCTGTTAGGATCATCTAAATTTGTGTATGCTTATCAGTCATATTTGGTTGTGTTGTGCATTTCCTTAGTTCTGTGAGAGTTCTTCTATTCGAACCTGGTGTATCACCTCCCCTTTTACTTTCAGTTTATCCTCCTTCCCCTTTTCCCAACTGGTGAATAGATTAGGTTTAGTCTTAGGCTTATTGGATCTGTCATCCAACAAAGGAACTAGCCTCTCTTTAGAGATTCAACCTCCCTGCAGGATCCCACACCTGGAGGTCATCTTTCAACTCTGGGTACAAATCTATGTGACAACAATAATCAAGGCTATCTCTCATTGTATCATATATAGTTTCATACACTTTGTTGTATAGAATCTTGCTCCATTGTTTTAGCATCTTCTCTATTATCTTTGTGTGGAAGGTTGTCTTGATTGCAAGGATCTTAACTTGCTAAGTCACATTGATTCTTACAAAGAGAACCAACAAGATCATTGTCAATCCTCCTACTACACATCTGTATAATCAAGGAACCCATCATGACATCATGATCTTACCATCTCCTCTAAGGAGATCACATGCACTGATGCACGCATCCTATCTCAAGAGAACCTGTATCATGTCAAAACTCTAAACCAGTATCAAGAGTCCATCAAGACACAAATAAACATCTCTAAACAAATGATAAACATGTCAAAATGATAAATCATAAGCTGACACCTCAACCAAAGACTCAAAGAAGTCCTCCATGGTAAACCAAGTTGTCAACATCTCCAATCATATGAAGATAACCATCTACTAACAATGGAACTTAGGATGTCAAAGCACTCTCACTAAACCAAGAATCATAATCCAAGAGCCGCTCCAAGATACCCACAACCACTATAAAAGATCATGCATTACAAATGATGAATCCACAAAGCTGCAAAAGCTTCCACTGAATCATGATACCGAGCTATCCATGACAAAGTAACCATCTCCTAAATGAAGATTATCCATGGCCCCAAACCAATCAAGGAATCCCATTGTAACATCAACATCTCCCAAAAGGTAGAGTAAACCATGATCTCCAAACCAAGAAGATAAAACCATCACTATCAAAAGCTCACATAAAAAACATGTATCCAAGCTCTCCATGACATCATGATAAACATGTTAAAAGTCCAACAACTGACTATCCAGGCACTCTAATCATTCGTCCTCTCATCCCAATGCAACATACCAATATACAAATGACCACAAACAAGGCCAACTAACAAAGTCTGCATAAACAATGAATTAATCTCATGGATATAGACAATCCACATCCAAGTCATCCCACTATAGCCAAGGGGTATCTAATCTACAAAACTAAATAACTCGAAGATCCAAAACAAATGTAACATGCAAACTCATCATCACACTAGTAACATGCAAACTGACATATCAAAGAAGATAACGTATAGACTCCAAGACTCAAACACCAAATCAATGCTAGATTCAATTTGCCAAACATGTCCACAACACAAGTACCATAGTCAAGGAACTAATCAAGTATCCAGGAGATAAGAACAACCTCCTAAAACAACACAACAACACCATCTATAATCATGAATCAAACATCATAGACCATACCTGTCAATCACATACATGATCATGTCGTGCCAATGCAAAAGGTGTACCTGCATATCTATCACACCATAATCATCATCATCACTGCACCTATACTCAACTCCCACTAAAACGAGACTCCAAGTCTCACACGCATATCAACCATGTCCTCAAACTAGAAGAAAACCTGTGTACTTGTCTCCATCAAAGTCCAAACTCTGAAAACACCTATAAACTTGTATCTGGAAGTACCAAATCTATAAACCTTCTATGCCATGCTGATAGTCTCACAACAACATGCACTCCCACAAGTTTGTGCCCAAAAATCCATCTGAATGCACTCATAAACACACTTTAAATCTCAAGCTCCTACAAGTGATCAAACAAGTACCAATCTCTCTCTACACACAAAAATGAAAATATACATGATTGAAACTATAGTACACTACAATATCTCTCCAACGCCTATCTGAAATCAAAAATCTGATTTTGTATGTAAAATTTATAAGCATAAAACTATCCTAGAGAAATGCCTGGCATCAGGCACCAAATTCTGACACAAACAACAAAATATAATGACTAAACCTATACCACTATGTTGTGCTCGGAGAGACCTTTTTGACGCCTTTAAGAATTCAAAAAACTGATACTGTGCGTGAAAGTAATGCCTCCCGGAAGAAAATAACCTTTGAGGGCTAAAAGGGGACACCTGGTGGGACCCTGTCCATACAATGCTGACATCATCACTACTAACTAGGTGTAGGTGGTGTGCTGACATGGCATGGGGTTGGTGTGGGAATTCTTCTACAGTCATACCTATGATAGCTGTATGACCGTACCATGTACCAGGGGAGAGCAAAATAATTTGCATTTTGCTCCTGTAACCAAACTTGGGCAAATTATATGTTTTTCTTCGCCTCTTAGGCCTTCTGAATCCAACAAAGAGGTATGTTTTGTCCTAGGAGGTCATTTGTAAAAATTCCTCTCAAAATTCTCATGAAGCCAATCCAAGAAATCCTCTTCAGCCATGATTTTTCAATCACCAGATCTACAAAATATACAACAAATCTCCAATACCCAAAACCCCCAATCTACAAAGCAACCTACATAAAACTTTGCAATGTTCTCAATCCTTCCATGCATTGCCATGGCTTCCATTTTGCATCCAATCTACACACATAAGGGTTATCAACAAACCAAAGAGCTCACACCTCCCTCAACCATAAACATGGCTCTAATACCACATGTTAGGAATTTGTAGGTCTAATAAAACCATTTCCACATAACCCAATAGGAGAAAAATATGCAGTAAATAACCATAATGCAAATATCAAATGACAAACACAAGATAACACAAGATATACCCTGGGAAAACCATCAAGAGGGAAAAACCTAGCCTCCAAAAGCATCCACACTCATATGTATTATTCAACAAAAGATATTACAATATATGCCATGAGTCTCCATGAATACCTCTAAACCATCAAGCACCTCCAATGCATCCTCCATGTGTCCAAGCATGAATCCACAAATCACCTGCCATGCTACACAATATGCACTTGCAGGAAAGAGCTCAATACAATGATAGTCTCTCTCAAACCTCCAATCCACCTATAATGAAATAGCCAACCAACCCACAACTAATGACCATGTGCTTGCTTTTATAGACCAAGCTCACACAAATACAACTTCTGGTATTGGATAAAACCATGTGTTCCAAAACCATGGATACATAAAACCATTGACCCCTTTATTTAATATTGGTACTACGTTTTCCCAACAATTAAATAATACAAATAATATCCCAATGTTACATACAACTTTTACAAGTGGCCTCCAAATAAATATCTAATGTGGTTAAACACATCAATTAAGATGCACCACAAATAAATATTTATTTTACATGAATAAAATAATCCAATATTATGCAAGGTGTACAACACCTATTTCCCAACATTCTCCCACTTTTCAAGTTGGTAAATCATCCAACTTTATAATTTATGTAAAGACTCATGCCTAATTTTTTGAAATTTTTGTAATATAGAAAATGCAAATACAATCCTCGCACTTTATGATCACCAAGATCCCAGTGTGGGAAAGGTGAGAGCATATGGTGTTTGGACAACTATCTACTAGGATTAATGTGCTGCTAAAAAGTAAAAAGGTGACAAAGCTGACCAAAAGCATACAGGTGGCTAGGTTGACCCAAATCAACACCTTCGGCAAACAAGTATGCTTTGAAAAAGTGATCCACATGAAGAATAGAGGCAACATCCGATCAAGCCAAAATGGTTAATTTCTTACACATCTGATAGTGCTGAAATAGGCTATGAATGAATACAATTGGTCTTGAGGTAAACCTTCCAAGACCTTACAATTTGATGTTCATGAGATGCAAGCTATCTAGAGATACTACCATCTAGATTTACAATGGCATGTTTAATGCATTACAAAAGTATTGTTTTCTAGAAAAAAATTGAATACACTACTGAAAACATATAATCAACTCATAATAATGTTGTTGTAACACAAGGGAATAGTCCAAAAAATCAAATAAGTCAAGTGATTGGTAGCTCACATGATATGCACATTGAAACATGCTAGAAAATTCATTATTTGTTGATGAAGATTATCCTAGAGTAATTGGAAACCACTCCAAACTCTAACTAACCACTTAAACTACTGAAACACTAAAAAAATAGGTCTAAATTGGAATACCAAACTACTCAAAACTGAATTAAAAACACTAATATTCTACACTACTGACAAATTAGGTGAAATATAGTCAGCTATTACTTTTGGATGGCCTCATAAAGACAACTTTGAACTGTTATATGTCTCCTCAAACTATTGCAGATTTAGTTTAGATTGGTACGACCCCATTTTGACTATAGTACGACCTCATAAACATGCTCAAAACTAGTATGGATTAGTTCTGATGGTATAATAGTACCTACAAAAAGGTGTGACCAGCATTATCAAAGACTTAGGAGTCTACAAACTGGAGTGAATTAATTTATGAACCCCCATGCTTCCATTCAATTATACGACATGGAGTAGGATGAAAATAGCAAGAAGTATGACCCCAACACAAGGTACTATAGGTACGACTAGGAAAAGTAAGAGTATTTTGTAAGCACAAAATAGTATGGCCTATGTGCAAAGTAGGTTCAACAATACCAACATGGTACAACCACTTGGGAGGATGGTACGACCTTCTTCAAATTGGTACAACCCCAAGAAACCTCACCATATCCATAAAAAATTGAAACTAGAACTTAGAACATAAAAAATGAAACCCAACTTCCATTAATAATTTAGAGAACATAAAAAATATCCATAATAACATAACTAGGAAAAACTACAATTAGTTCAATGTACTGATGATTTCTAGATGAAATTACACAAGCCAGGTAGGAAGGTTTTCATCCTTGAAACTAGATTTACCAAAGGGTTTTCGTGCTCAGGCAAATGGAAGAACTCATGTTCATTCACAAAGCAAATTGAAAATGAATTGATAGTAACCCTTTTCTGAAGACAGAATCCTCCTTTTTTAACTTTCAAGATAATAAAATAATATTATCTCCTTTTTCCCCATTATCTCTTTGAAAAAATATAAAAAACATAATAAAGTGTCTGGATGACCACCTTTTTGCACCTTGAGCCTAGAGACACTTTTACTACACAACTTAAAAACAACCTTTTAGAATAATTAAATATAAGTTGTCAAAAAAATATAACTCAAAAGTACTTTTTTGACAACTTAATTTAATTATTTATTTATTTTCCTTTTACCAACACCCTAATAGCCTATGGAAAAAAATTGGAAAATAGGCCAAGGGTCTCCAACAACTTATGCTTGAGAAGGGCATTACAATCCTTCCACCCCAAAATTGCTTATCACCAAGCAATTGCAGCTCAGGGTGCTTCAAAATCTGCTCTCCTTCCCAAGTAGTATCCTCAACTAGTAGATTCTTCCATTTGATCAAATACTTCTTAACGTTTCTATTTCTCAATTTGCGCTCTCCAAAAGAAATAACTATTTAAGCTTTGACAGTTCCAACAATTTCATAGTAACATGGGATTGGTCTCAAGGTGTGGGACCTTACAATTGAGACCACCTCCAGAGAAAGTTGGTTCCCCTTAATGAGCTTAAGGCTCAGAGAATTCAAGCTAAATCTAATGCTACACTCACAGGGAAAAGAGGAAGGAGGAATTCTATAATTTAAAAGAAGTGATGCAGCATGTTTGTGAATGTGTTTAACTGTGTTTGAATTAACACAACAATAACTTCAAGACTAAATAAATCTCACACATACTCATATAAGTTATATAGATGTTCAGGTAGAGAACTAGAGCTAAGAAAGGGACCATTTTGCCCATAATACTAGCATATAATTCACAAATAAACACAATATAAAACTTAAGAGAGAGGTGAAATAACAGTCTGTATCAATCATGAAGGCTAGAAAGCCATTACAAAAGTAGAACAATTTGTTGCAGGAGAAAAAACACAAAATAATCAATTGCACTCATTGGTGAACCATACTAGAAGACATTAAAGGCCTAGATGCAGGCACAATACATCAAATTCTACTGGTTCTTGCAATGGCATTACAAGGCATGTGATCTACAATAAACTCCTCCACCCACGTGATGACTTAGAAGAACATCTAACATTATTTACATCTTTTCTTCATGTATATATAGCATTTTAGATCTATGTGCAACAATAGGCACTAAAATTTGGTCAACTAACACTACAAATGCCCACGCTACCTTGAATTTAGTTCAAGAGAATTGTCAAAAGATCTGCAGAATGGGACAACAACCATGCTTCTGACAGGCTTGCAACTTTACAGAGGAAGATTGCCCACACGCAAGGGTGTTAGGTACATTAAAGGGGAAGATTTGAAATCCTTCCATGTGCCAGCAAAGTCCATTTTGTTCCTTCTTGTACAGTCACATTGAAGGATTTAACTGTTTCAACTACCTGATTCTGACCTTTCTGTAGCATTTGTATTTCAGGTATTAAATCCCTTCTGCAACAACAGAGAATTATGTCCTTCAATGTTTTACAACACTTCAAAATATTTTAAATTTCTTTAAAATATTTTAAAGCACTACGTTATGGGCAAAATCACTTTTTCACAAACTAAGCTTTGCTCTAACTTTCCCTTTTCTCTTTAGTCGGCCAAAACTGACTTTCAAAAACTTGGTTTTCTTCTCTTTTCTCCTCATCTTCCTTGGTCAGCAAAGTTTCCATTGTGTAAACCATTGAGTTGGTGATCTTTTCTCTTTAGTTGACGTTTTCTCTATTTTATGAACTTCTTTGCCTTTGCCTTATAGGAAAAATTCCCATTTTTAGAACTATTTCTTTCTTTTTCTCTTCGGGCTTCTTGGTCTTTTTGGGTTGGCAAATCGGCAAACTTTCATTTTTGCGAACCAACCAAGCCTCCTTTGTCTTTCATTTTGCCTTATCAGCAAAGTTTCCATTTGGCAAACTTTACTTTTATGTCACCTTCTTCTTTGCCTTTTGGTTCCTTTTATCGGCCAATTGTCATATTGGTGAACCTCAGAAATCATGAATTAGTTGGCGGGTTTGACATTTTTCTGACTCCCTGATTTCTCTTTGCGGCTGAATTCTTTCTTTCTTTTGCATTGGTGCTTTCCTTTGCTTTTGGTCGGTGAATCTTTTGTCGGAAAAACTGTCAATCAACAAACTTAAGGTTCACCAAACATTAAGTTTGCCGACAAAGGAAAACTTTGTCTTTGACTTAGCCGTATCTCTTTGGTGAAGATTTCCTACTTTTGTTCCTTAAGTAGTGAACCAGCCGATCGACGAACTTGTTGATCGGTGAACTTAAGATTCACAAAACCAACATTTTTCCAACTAAGGCAAACCTTTACTTTACTGCTTTCTACCTTCTTTTCCTTAGCCATTTTCCTGCCTGGTTGCTCATTAGTCGACAACTTGGCGAATTGACAAACCGACGAACCAAAGGTTCGCCAAACTTAGAATTTGCTGACTAAGGCAAAAGAAAGGGCAGAAAACTTAGATTTTTTTTGGCATTTTCTGGTATTTTCTAAGGGAAAGATCTTTCCATTTAGGTTGTCTCAGATCAGATTTTTCTAATGGAAGGAGGGAATTAAGGACTATTTTGACCTAGGCAAAATATGACAACATTTTGGCGACTATGCAGGGGTGTTTTCTTGCTAAACACAAGGATCCAGTTGCCTTATACAATACATTGGGCATATGCATCAAAAGGGAAACTATAGCAACATGACCATACATAACTGAAACTGCCTCCAAAAAATAGAACAAAACCAACAACAAGATAGACAATCTCCTAATGAGAATGTTGCCTGTGCAAAAGCACTTAGAGGAAGGGAAACCTAAAAAACAATAGACCTACTCTAAATATTTACAAAGATCCCAAGAACAAACTCTGAAGTATGACTTTATATGAATCCCATTCACTAGGATTGGAAGTGATTCACTAGTTAGCTTGGAGAGTTGAAATGCATTAGCTCGCTTGACTCTGGTGATGATGTATGGGTTGCTCCATAAGGCATCAAATTTGGAATGCCTTCCTACCTTGGCTCGATCTTCATCCCACTTTAGCACTATATCTCCCTCTTGGAAGACTCTGTCAACTATTTTTCTATCAAAGGTCCTCTTGACTTGATCGTGGTGGGCTTCAAGGGTCTTCATGACAACATCCCTTCTTTCTTCGAGCTCCATTAGCTTAATGCACCTAACTATCATGGCATCATTCTCCAACAATTCTAGCTATTGTGCCAACTCAAGGGAAGGCAATTCAAGTGATAGTGGAAGCCTTGCTTCCTTTCCATATACTCACATAAAAGGTGAATTTCCAATGGCCCTCATAGGGATGATCCTATTAGTCCAGAGAGTTGTTTTCAACTTGTAATGACAATTTCTCTTATTATCATCCACTGTTCTTTTGATAATCCTAATCAATTTTTTGTTCATGGACTCTGTAGAGTCCTTACTATGTCTAGTAAACTTAGTGGCAATCACACAATTCAGAGGAAAAATCTAACTAAATAGTCCACTTGGACCTTTGGAAAGACCTTCATTGAATTATTGACCAGGGCTAGTAAGCTTGTGATGGCACTGGCATTGTATGTGCTTTCAAAGATTCAGACTACCTAACTCATCCTAATGCAATGTTACACTTACTAGGAAATCTCAAAACTGTATAACAATAAGGAAAGTGATGTTGGTACTATTGTTGCGGGTTCATACAATAAAAGACTGTAACTATTTTCTGTCAAGGAAAGAATACTTTAAAGTTTAACTTAATATTTATAATGTACCATATACTCTACACTCCTAACATACACTCTACACTCCGAAGTACAAGTTGAACAACTAGAATATATTGAAGAATCTAATGCATTTATGAATTGACTATTATAACAAAGTAACATACAGGAAATGAAGTGGGACAGTTACCTTGAGTGGCCCTTGCTCAACTGACTATCTCTACTGATTTAACTCAAATCTAGTTGCTTAGATTGACACAATCATACTAATTCCAATTCATTCATTGAACAATCCTTACAATATCACATAAGATTTTGCTAGCAGATTTTATTCATGCATTCATCATAAAAAACATAAACATTATCTATGTAACTAACTTGAAAAAGATTTGGTAACTATATCTGCGATTGAACAATCTACTTAAAACTTGAAAACTTAAACTACCTTAACCATTGAGCCATACAAATAGGCACGGGGGAGTTTATTGGAACAAGGTCTCTTAACTGAAATCATAAATCACCACTCTCTACATACATGAGTGTGATAAATGCCAAGTAACTAATAACTGAAAAAGAAAGAAAGAAGAGTCCTAATGAAATTGGAACTTCTTGCTGAAACAGAGGAACGTGGACTGGTTGAAACAATCATGTTAGACTCCTAGCTACAACAAAATCCTTCTCCTTCAATCATCTTTATTAATTACTATCACAATGCATGACCATCTTCATCAAGTGCCTCCATGTTGTAGTTGCTGCGTTTAATTTATCTTGGAACTTCCCCTGCTCTGCTATCTGGGAACTCTTTGGTTGTAGGCTGCACCTTGCAGTTGCTGCAGTCTACAGTCCATATCCTTCATCTGCAAGAGTTAGTTCACAAAACATGCACACAATACTACTGTTGGAGTCCGAACAACACTGAGAGGGGGGGTGAATCAGTGTTGTATTCAAAAACAAATTCAAATGCTTTTCTTCCAATTTGTGTGCATGAAATAATGATGCTGACAACAACTAATAAATATAGAAAGCTTTATCAAAGTAAGAATCCAAATATTGAATAACAACTAAGATTGAATGCTCAAACATGGAGACCAAGTAAACCACACATCAAATGAAATCGTAACACAATAAATTTCATGAGTGGAAAACCCTCATAGGGATGAAAACCCACTCTAAAAATACCTTACTAGCTTAATCAAAATTCCTCATTGGCAAATACATCTAGGAGCACCAACTCCTTATGGGGCTCCAAATCCAATACCAAACAAGAGCACCAACTCAAACACCAACAAGAGTATCAACTCCAATATCAATAGGAGCACCCACTCCCTGACACAGCCTCACTGGCAATAAGTTTGCAAGAGCACCAACTCTCTGCATAAAAAAAATAATTCAGGGGGTTGCCCTGATTCACTGCAATACATCAAATGATTTAACCTTTTTCACCATACACACAAAACCACTTATCATTAATTACATAACAAGAATAATTCATTGTCTCCTGTATAACATGTCAGTATTCTCTGTATCACTTCAATACCTTATATCTCCTTTTGTTTTCAATCAACACAGTCTTCTTCAAACACAAACCACTCAACCTTTGTAGACAATAACAACAGAACAATCTCTTACATACTGCAAGTAATTCCCCTATTTACTGCAAGCTATTCCTCTATTTACAATGAAGACAAATTTAATCTATTCAAACTGCATGTCTGTATGAAGATATATCTCTCCTTAATACAAATCACCAATCAAATCATTCAAAAACATCATAGTTGATCTCTTGCAGGTCTCACTATCTTCCCTACATCAACAGAACCTACCAAATACTCGAACAATTCCCAAAACATCATCCCTTTGGCTTCCAACTAAATTCCTGACCTTTTAAGCTTTTTCACATCTGGACAAGGCAGTTGAACCACCATTTTAGTAACCACCCATCAAACTTATGCAAGTGAACTAACCGTTGGCATTTGAAAAAACTTTTAAACTCCCACTTCGATCTTTCCCTTCGCGCCCTTTGATCTTTAAACATGAGCCATTGATTTAGTTTACCACCCATTTCTTTAAAAATGAACTTGGACAAACCGATTACTCAGATAAGAGGGCCGGTGAAATTTGACTTAAAGACCCTTTAGAGAGTCACTTTAAGTGACATGACCTATGATAAAAGGTCACCTTCAAAATATAAATAAATTGCATACGAGCTATTTAGTGTCTTCAAACAAATACATTAGGGTTTTAGTTCCTTAAACCCTAACTAAATGAAACAACCCTTTGTATGTACTGTTGGTTCTTTCTCTCTGAATTAGCAAAGGGTTTGCCAGTTCCAATGCTTAGGTAGATTCGGCCAACAAATACAGGAGGTTGCGTGAGCTGCCTCCCCTTCACTTCTAGTTCTGCTGCACCAAGGGGGTATCCCTATAGCTAAAGATTTAACTTTGACTCGCCCAATGACAGAAAGATTTAGCTTTTAGTCACAGGCAGAATACTCTCATGTTTGGACCAAGATTTGTGTGATAAATCACAAGTTTGGCAATGTTCTTGGACATATCTAATTGGTTAGGAATGAGAGTATGCAGGGGTCCTATTCCTACTCCTACAAACTAACAGGTTGAAGCTTTGAAAGAAGTTGTTTTTATGTTTGGAATTATGGGATTTTCCTAGACCCTTTGAATAGACAGATTCCCAGACCAGTGCCTTATCTAGGCAATAGAGTCAAATCTATGAATGTAAATGTTTCCCTATGACAACATGACTTCATATCCAGAGGACTTAGGTAAAATATTACTGCCTTACAACAATATATCCAAGAAAGAGTATTACCTAAGATCATACTTTGCAAATCCTATGATGCAATCTATTTTCCTTTGTATCTAATTAAAAGCCTATTTAATCCACCCCTTGAGTAGACGCCAGAACCAAACACACAGTATAGCAAGTATATACTAAAAAAACTTGGAAGCCCTTGACAACCTTGTTTGAAAGGAAAACAAATAACATACAGGAGACAATCATAAACAATACACACACCAAGTGTTTTTCATTTAAATTCAATCTGCATAGAAAGTCATCATACAGGAACTTATCATTTACAAAACAAGAAAGACTGATGCACCAGATCAAGGACCGAATCTGCAAAAAATGCCTTTCAAAATGCGAACACCTTGTGTTCAAGGTCAAAGCAGGAAAAACCCAAAAAACATCCAACCCCCTATAGAATGGCCATAGGTTCCTCTTTAAGGAGTAGAAACAAGCTTCTGGCCATCTACATCCTGACAAACTTCATAAATGCAAAGATCACTTCTTTAGATTTTTGATGCAACAATCAGATCTTCATTAAATTTTTGGTCGCTGAATCTATCAGATCCTCCATGAAATCCAACGACACAAGCAACCTGGACCTCCATCATACTAGCAGATGTGACGTTTTCCATAGTCGTGCAGCAAGGTCGATTGACTGTGGAATGAGCGTGCAAAAACGGTGCCAATAGACAGTCATTTGGAGCTTTAAAACCTAGCCACAGACTCAGGCTCTATGCAGGCAAGATCAACGGTCGCAATCTGCCCATCCACTTTGAAAAACCATGTCAGCATCATAGAAAATCCCACCATCAATGAGATCGCACCACACAGGCAGCCATTTCCTTCGCTGACTCTTCATATTCATGAGATCTAATTATCCCACATTCACCCTGTAGTGATCCTTTGACCGCCTTATATACCAAACCATAGGTATACCTAACGTCGCACACTTTTCCCTGATGTGACAAGTGATCCACCCGCTAACGGTCCATCGCTCCATCTCCCGTCGATGCCAAGACCCTATCAGAGTGATCCCAAGAGTCGGAGCGACATCCTTCAGGCACGCCGATGTCACATATCTCGCAGATCGACGGAATGACCAAACACATCAGAAGGAGACTTCCATAGCACGCCAATGTCGCTAGTCAGGCTGATAACAACCCTTCGTCGGTGTGACCCAAACTATCAGAGCAACATCTCCACAGCACGCTGACACATATTGTCACACTGATGACACACCTTCGCATATCTCATTGGCCTGTTGGTGGGACGTCGGACCTGGCTGCCGATGTGCATTGTTTCGCTGATGACACCTTGGATGTTCGCTTGTATCTTCATCGGCCATCAGGGAAACATTTAGCTTAGCTGCTGATGCACATTGTCTTGGCGATAATCCCCCTTTGGATTCTTGTTTGAACCTCCATCGGTCTGTCGGCGAGAACATGAAATGGGCCACTGATGATCACTATCTCACCGATGCAAGGAACACACCACTGTGAACAACGTGATCGCTGAGACAAAGGTCTACTCTTGCCAAAGGACTTAGAAATTTTTTGAAGGTTTACAATGAAAATGCCTGCGGATTTTTAGCTCGAAACCTTAACTCCAGGTGCAGGCACCAACATGTAAAATCTTTGACTTTGCATTAAGCAACTCCAACCTATAGCTCAAATTGCAGTTCCTCAAGCTTATCATACTGAATCAATGATGAAATAAGATGATCATGACAAACAACAAGATGAAACAAACCCTCAATAAGCAATTTGATCCATGAAGTGAAAGCATCCTAAGGTCAAATATCAACATCTGAAGTTAACTTATGAACACCATGCTGAACACTTTAAGAACCATGAATGTGAACACTACTCAAGTCTGAAACACATTAAAGTCTTAATGTAACCTTATGAATTCTATAAACTCCTTTGAAGTCTCACAAGCACATTGATTCATGTCCATACTGAACTTTGATCACAACCTTTTTAAACACAAACTTCAAACTGTAATCATGAGTAGTAATAACCACAATATCTTGAAATGTAAATAGCTCTGAGATCTTTGTAGCATGAACACTTGAAGTAATCATGGAGCACAAAGGAGATCCAAATCTTCACTTTGTGAAACATATCAATGTCCTAACAACAAATCCAAGACCATACCACAAACCCTGATGGTACCTTGTGGAGCAGCACAACTCAACACCTTTTTGACATCAATGACAAGCACCTTCCATCACTAACAACCATAGCTAAGCACATATATCCTTTACAATCCATACATATCCCCACATAATCATGCAATAATCATCATATTATAACCATATTCCATATACTTAATAATCAAGTTCAGGACTGCATAATAAGCATACATGATAGTAAAGTGTAAAAATATTTATAGGATAAATGTCTGAGAATGTCTAAGAACTTGCATAAAAACATAAGAAAACTAGCGAATAATTAGACCCATCATTTTCCCCCAACTACCCATTTGCTTGTCCTCAAGCAAATCAACTAGGACTGGAGGTTGTAGTACAAAGTAATTTCCTTGAAGTCTGTAATAACATCCACTCCTTCAGTTTGTTCCAACTAAAAGCTATTATGATATTCTAGTCTGTTCATTCTGGTAACCTTTGCCTTCTCACACTCCACATTCTTCTTCCCTATCTAATGTGGCACTAGGTACAAAAGCATTGGCGGCTAGAAGGTGAGTGGTACCCATTCAAGTCCCTATCCTTTGGCAATATCCATATATTTCCATACTCTTTCAAACATAGCCATAAAATTATGAACAGAGTGGGGCTCTTTCTTTTTCAACTCAGGGGTTAAACTGTTCCAACTGTCTTGCACATACTGATAACAATTGTGGATGAGTCTAATAGTTAAATACTGCATTCTTTCATAATCCTGCAGTCTGAAATTCATGATTATTTTGCCCACACCCTTATGATCCAAGAGTTGTTTCCATTCTCCAATGATTAAGTCAGGGGGTTTTAGATTCTCTCCTTATTGGGAGAGCAATTAATTTTTCTCTCTCTGCATATGCTTGCATAATTTCACCCCTCAACTTCTCATTTTTAAAATAGGATGCAAGTGCCCTCAATTGTAAATCCCCACAAAACCTAATGGGTTCCATTATGTATCATTAGGCACAACATAGTTATGCAAGTAGTACTCACATAATTGGTCTTGCTCTTCTGGTGTGGCAGTAGCAAAAACTTTTAGAAAAGTCATTTTTCCACTCATTGCAACTGATTTATTACTGATCAATTTACTAAATTGATAACTCAAAAAATTCTCTTGTAGAAACAGGGCATAAGTCCTAGCTGGAGGTCTACATCTAATGATTTGAGCAGATTTATCTGCTATCTTCTCCATCTTAACTGCTAGCCTTCTCAACTCAATATATTTTATTTCTAATCCCTGAGTATGCTCTGCAATCATTACTTCTTTTTCTTTTTTCCACTCTTCCTCTCGTTTAGAAAAGTTTTGAGTTTCTTTTTGTAGGAGTCAAGGACAACACTGAGAGGGGGGGTGAATCAATGTTGTGTGAAATTTCTAATCTTTTTACAAACTTTAACTTGCAAAGTACAAGGAGAGAGAGCTATCATTGATTTCTCAAATACATGTGCACATAACTGAGAATGAAAAACAAAAACTCATGAGTAAAACATACAACCACAGAGAGAAGATCAAGACACAAGAATTGCACGAGTGGAAAACCCTCCAGGGGTAGAAAAACCACTCCAGAATTGCCTCACTGGCTTAACTGAAAAGCATGCCTCACTGGCAATACAAATTATATCTAGGAGCACCAACTCCTTATGGAGCACCAACTCCAATACCAAATAGAAGCACCCACTTCCAACACTAATATACCTCACTGGTAAACAAATAGGTCTTACTGACCTACAAGCCTCATTGGCCAAAACAAGGCCTCACTGGCAAACTAATCCCATCATCAAAACATAAAATAAGATGTGCAAGAAATGATTGTAACACAATCTGATTTGCACCATTTCATAACATTATTCTCTGAATTTGTATATCTCTGTTCAATTACATACAACTTGATCTGCACATTAATGTCATGATCTCTATATACTGATCTAGATTATCTATGTATAAACAATTGCATATTGTCTTCAATCTGTAAGTACTTTTCATTCTGCATATTCATTTTTTTTCATTTTCTTATCTCTGTATATCTCAACATATTTTCTTCATCACATTCACAAAATCAAATTCTCATCTTTTCTCTTCAAGAGGATCTTGTAGAAAATGTCTTCATTTCTGTATCTCATTCCACTTGCTACATCTGTCAATGTGAAGCCAATTAATATGATATACCTCTCAACATTCTACAAAATCATTTTCATATGACCTTTCATATTCTTCAAAAGAAAATCAATCCCCTGTAACAAAGTTAATTTTACTTTGCATCTGAAACAAAAACATATTATTCCATCTTCCTCAGTCTTGTTGAAGCACCTGGAAATTCTTTTCAAAAACTTCACATAACAAAAATTACAATATTTCATTTTGTCTGCAAATGACCCTTTAGATTCAAAATCCAACTTCCTATTTTCTTCAATGTCTTCAAATAAATCTTTTCATATTCGTATCTCTACAAAAATAAAATCATATATACATATATATATTTTCTTCTTTGCAACATGATTGGCAAGGTCATTGAAATTTCTTCTCCCTTAAAACTTTTTCAATATTCAACAACCTGCAAAAAGACTCTTCATATCCTCATAAGATATTTAAAATGTGTTTGCCTCCCATTGACAATGCTCGCTCACCTTAAGATTTGAAAGTCTTCTATTTTAAATCGTGCTTTCTCCATTTGTCGACCCATTCACAAGTGGTATGGACCGATTCCATCGGTGGTGAGGAGAGGAGGGGCCGGTGTGCTATGTTTGAAGACCCCTTCAAGCTATAGACTTTAAGTGATGCACCTTCTATATCAAGTCACCTTCAATTTAAAACATAAAGAGCACTATATTCGATGGGCTAGAGTAAGAGTTAAGACCTTAGGTTTCAAAGTCTCTCCAAAGCATAATGGTGTTAGAGTTTAGGTATAAAAGACACCTTTTGGAGATCTTGTGCACTTTAGTTACCTTTTATAAACTTATATCTCCATCAAGCTGCATGTACAATTCTGATAATGAACCTTCTTGGTACTGAAGTCATAACTAACATGAACCCAATAAAGCATGATGAACACAATGAAAGAGACCAAATGAACCATCGTAAACATACTTCAATTCAACTTCTGAATCAAGAACACAACATTTTGAACAACCTTGAAACATGAGATGAACCTATGAAGCACAACAACTATCCTTCTGATAGTGAAGCTAAGAAGACAACTGAGAACATCATGAAAACTTTGAACTATGATATCCAAAACAACAACACATGTTATCAAGATAATGATAATGATCACTCCATGACCTGCAGTTCTGATGAGACCTTGTGAACTTACTTTCAACCAACCTTGCATCATGATCAACATATCAACTTCTAAGGCACCAAGAAGCCCAAACCTGTGAAGACCAAGAGTATAAGTCCATTCTCTGCATCTGCAAGACACACATTGTCTCTGCATTAAATCACTGCCACTTGAAGACATCCTGAATTAAAAACTGCACCATCTTTGAGGATTTATCCATGAAGTATTTGCACAAGATCAAACACAAATCTATCAACCATTCTGCATCCCTGAAACATTCTTTGCAAGACCACTCATCAACCAACCTTTTTGACATCAATGACAACCAGTCACCATTACTTTCCACAGTTGATATCCTAGGGACATAGTTGTATGATAGGTGGGGGTTCTAGTGATAGAGGGTCTCCTTTCCTTAGCCATTAGCTCCTTGTTCCTTGTTGTGACTATAGCTAATAGTGAAAATAAATCTAATTTTGACCCCTATCCATGAGTGTTCAGTTTTTCCTCCAACTCCTGTATCTTTGCTTCTCTTTTCGTGTCCCTTTCTTCATAAGTTTTGACCAGTTCTTCTAGCTGTTTAATTCTCTCAAAGGCTTCCTGCAATTCTCTTCTGACATTTTTTTTCTTCAAGAAATAATTCCGCATCCTTTAAAAATTGATCAGCACCATCCCTAGTAGACTCATAACCCTCATTGTCAGGGTTAGTTGGGGTTTTCTTCCTAGTTTTTCTAGCAACAAAAATATCCTCTAATTCAAATTCAGCGATAGTGGAGATATACCATTTCCTTTTTGTGGGAGCTTGTACATTTTTAGTTACATTGGCTTCCTATTCAGAATCAATGTCCACTGGCACAACACCTTCTTTTTCTTTTTTCTAGTTTCTTAACCCTACCCCTCATAACACCTTTCTTCTTCAAACAGTGTGAACGCTTAGGTCGGGTAGATTTCTTTTTCTACACCTTTGAAGGTGCAGAAGAAGAACCACCTCTTTTCCTTTTGGTCTTTGGTATTCTGGTTTTGGACTTACTAGAAAATGAGGGTTGATGCACTTCCTTTGTTGTAGTTTGATCAAATGTTGCCGGTGGCATATTTTACACATCCTACTCACCTGATTCTCCCTTGCTATGGGTTAATGAAGCAACAAGTTGAATAGGAGGAGTTTCTCTTATAGATGAAACATGTGATCCTATGTTGTCTGGTATTAATGGTTCCCCCAAAATATCATTAATATTTCCACAAGACAAAAAAACTTTCCCAGGATACTTGTGGGTACTGCACCCTAAGGCTTCTCTTTACTAACAAGACAATTAAACAATCATGTGACAGTGCTGAATTATTTTCCTTTCTCTAATACTAAAACCCTATTTGTTTCAATAAATTATATAGAAAATTGGGCACATTGAATATTTTATTATGGTGAAGGTGACTCAATAGCTTAAAATGCACAGTGTATAAAAGGGACTCTCTACCATCACAAGTAATGTACTTAATAATATAGGAAGCACAAGAATCCCATAGCCATGGAAGTGATAGTCTTTTGGTACCTTGTGACATCGAGTCCAGGTTTTCCCCTGCCTCGTTGAACTCATCCATGGTAGCTATTGCATTTTCCTTGACAGGGAATTCTTCTCCACTTCTGGGTAGACCAGACACTTCTACAATTGCAGCCTCTAAAGCATCCACCTTCAAACCCTTAATAGTGGCTTCATCATGTTGCAATGTGGCTGCAAATTATATTGTCATAGCTCCATTATATTTGGTGAGCTTTAGAAAATAATTGAGCCATCCTGCTCGTGTAAAAATTGGCAAAACAAGCTTGTCTTCCAATATTATTTGGTGTACCATGGGTTCCCTTCTGCGAATATCACCTCCCATGCTTGCTAATTCATTCATCTTGAAATTCAAACTAAACAATCCTCTGTCCGACCCACAATTCTCTATTCACAATTCTCTGCTCGACCTTCAATTATATTGTTGGCCCTCTGGCATTTGATCACATGATATTGGTATGTTGGCATTGATGTCAACATAGTTTGATGTTAGGAGAATCCTCTTAGAGTTCATACAAAGGAGACTAGGTGGAGTGATATATCAAAGTCATCAATATGAAGGAGACTAGGTGGAGTGATAGGTTATTTGGTATACCATCTTGTGATAGATCATTTGATATCTTTGGTTTTTAATGATGTGTTGCTTGATTCATGACTAAGAACAGTATTGATGACTTGTTGTTTCCAAAAGTAGAGGTACTTTCCAAAGGCTGAGGTACTTTTCCAATTTCAGTTCACAGTGTTGTTACAAATCTTCATTTCACAGTGATATTGCTTTCACAATGATGATGCTCTCTTATCATTCAATTTCTAGTGTTGGTGCTTATTACTCTCTCACAATTCATGGTGTTGATTTTGATAAGTACTTGTCAAAAGTACTTGTTTGGTGGTTTGCATTGTTGTTACTTCTTCACAAAGTCAGTTGTTTGTTACATTGATGTATAGTGTGTTAGTACTCATTTATGTTTAGGGTTTTGAGGTTGAACATTTGCTGATTTTATTGTTCAAATCCTGAATTTTCTAAGTCGTGGGGTCTTGCATTGTTCTGCCTGTTCTGGTGATGGTTCTCTGTGGTGGGTTCCTAGTTGTTCGGTTTTATCTTCATGCTTTAGTGTTCATAAGTTAACCAGCCCCCATGTAATGTTTTACCACCTTTTCCTGTCGCACTCATGAAAATGTTAAGTTTGTATGTGCAATTGATCATGTATGTTGGCGAGCTTGTGAAATCCCAATCGGCTTCCAAAAATGGTGAAAATTTGAAGTATATGCATTTCTTAATGTACATCGGGTTGCATATACATTGGGGGAATCTTCTAAAAGATTCTGGGAATATCCGCCATTTGTATATCGGCCCTGCTTGTATATCGGGCTTGTATGTATAATATGCAAGTGAGACATACAAAGGAAAAGATACATTGCAGGAATATTCTGGAGGAGATTCCATGTTTGTATGTGCAGGAATGGATGTATGTCAAATGTACATTGGGTCTTATGCAATGAAATATATACAAGGAAGCCAAATATGCATGTGCTACAGTACAAAGGCCTGCGACATGCAAAGTGAACAGTGTCGCGGATATACAAAGAGGTTTATACATGTTCGGCATACAAGGGAAATATGCATTCATCGCATATTCTAAAAAGATTCCCTGCTTGTATGTTTGTGTTTGTATATTCTGTATACAAGCAAAATATACATTAAGGAGATACATTCCGGACCCAATGAAAGTTTTAGGCTGCTGTATAATTATTTGGGGTCTGTGACTTGTATAAATGTTTGTATATGTCAATATACAACCCAATGTACAATGATAGGATACAAGCCAGATTCCAAGAAGTGTTCCAATCCAGTAGAAGAAATATGTGACGTTTGTGGCTTGTACATTGCATTTGTATATGCGATGTGTAAGGAAATGTGCAAAGCGATAGATGTAGGATGGAGTTACAAGCTGGACCCGAACTAAATTCCAGTTTGTTCTATATCATTTGACGTCCGCCTTGTATGTTGTATATGCATTCAGGTTTGCATATACAAAAGCGATAAAGGCGAAATGAAGGGAGAAAAGGTTAGTGATTGAAGGTCAAGGTGCCTACGTGGCATGATATCATTGACTGGCGGCTCTTCATACATGTTTTGGGACTGTTGATTTCGGCGATGAGTTTTTGATCAACGGTCAAGTTTTGAACCTTCAGCGATGGTTTTTTCCTTGTGTCTGCGACCATTTTTGAGTGGGAAAATCTCCAGATGCATCTGCTGTTGCATCCCACAGGTAGTTGAGGTTTTAATGGCGGTCGTGCAGAGACATGCAATGGATTGAGTGACGGGCCAGCTACCAGTTTTATGAGGAATGTCCCCAAGCGGCGGCACAGGGCGCGAGTTTTGTTCCTCCTTGCCATTCCTTCTACCTATTGCCTGCAGTTTTTTAAGCGCCATTTTTATGGTGCACAGTCTGACAGAATTTTTGACCTTGCCTTGTAATTAATTTTTGCCGGGTACACAGTCTTGGTATAAAAGCCAAATTGTGTTACTTGTTGTGTTGTTGAGAACTAGACAAATTTTGGTGCTACAATAGGAATACAACCTTCTGGTGACTCTATTTTAGGTGTCTTTGCGAGTTTATGAGTTGTATGTTGCATGTATTATGCACAGAATTATCAATTTCATGTTGATTTAAATGAGTAATGCTTCATTGCATCTGTTTTGTTATTTGTCTCCAGACTGAATGTATTTTTCTTCTGACTCTGAACATCTAAGGGGTGTTATAGATTCTAGAATATAGGTTTTCTATATTGAATACTTAGTCTCTTACTTCTGCTCAAGGAGTAGATTGAATGTTTTGGATTAAGTGTTGAGAAGAATACATTGTAGTAAGGATGTTTGTAAGCAGAAATAACTAAATACTCTCTCTTGGGTATTGTCTGTAAGGCAGACATTTTAGAAACCCCTTGAAATCTGATTACTATCTTAGGTCTGTGGTAAACATTCACATATATATGTCTACTGACTCCAAGCCCTGGATAGGCACCGATCTGGTCTGGTATCTTTGTTGCAACCCAGAGTCCTAGTTTTGCATCCATATATAAATCAAACTTAAACTTCAAATCAAACCATTAGGACTTTAGAAGTAGTTTTAGGATCCAAAATCCTCTGTCTACAACTGAATATAGGCCCAAAGCTAGCCCCTTTGCACTTATTTCACAGTTTTGGTCTGCATAAGAGAGGATTTATCTACTTTGTGTCAACATCCCAGCTAATTCATGGATGCATTTCATAGATGTTGAGTAGGGAATACCCCCCTTGGTTCTGCAGAGCCTAAAGAAGAAGAGCAGATATTTATAGAGTCTATCTCCTATACTGTTGGCCCCTAGCCCAGGAATCCTGTCGATCATTAATGGCTACTTTGTAGGGGTGACTGGGAACAAGCATCCAGTCTGGGAAAACTACCAACAGAAATTGGCGACTCCGCTGGGGAATACTTTGTAAAAGAACCCAGATTTTAAAAGAAAACAATTCCTAGTTGTAGGTGGCGACTCCGAACCAATCTCCCAACCAGTAAAGTAAAAATTTGTATGCAAGGGAGAAGATCCCAATGTAACCCTTTGTTTGACGAGTTACCCATAAAAATGATGTATAAGAAAAAAGGGACTGTTCGAGCCAGTCAAGATGGTTCTCCTAGCCCCAGGAAAAATGATTTTATTCAGGACAATCCAGGATCCTCAGAGCAAACAATGCCTTATTTTACAAACACTGAGGCTGAAATCCAGAATGTATATGAGAGACAACGGAGTGGTGGATTGAAAATGAGGTTAGAGGTGTTTGAAGAATGCCCTTTTATTGATTCCCCTGATAGATTTGAGGAAGCCGAATCCCTGAGGGATGATGATAATGATGATCAGAATGTGATAAAACCATCCTCTTCTATGCCCAGAGAGGAGGAACTAGCTGATGAAATCAAAAGCTTAAGAGCAGAATTAGAATATCTGCAAGCAGTAAAAATCAGAGATGACATGAGACAGAAAGTGCAAGCTCTAAGAGTTGCTCAGAATGATTCAGTTCCTACCCTTGGCAATGCAAATATGCAAAGAAATCAACACAGGAATGAAGTACAGGATCAGCACAATGATCAAAGACATAACGCACATAATGCTAGAATACCATTAAATAATGTAAGAAATCAGAATGCAAATAGAAATGCCAATGTTATTCAGCCTGGTAGACAGCCGATGCAATTGGACAGATTTAGACAACTGGTTTTTTATGGCATTCTTGGTTACCCCAATCTTATTGACAAACATGTGAGGCTGTAAGTGCCCAAATTTTTAGGAAATAATACTGTATCAGGTGAAGACCATTTAAAAGCTTTTCAGAATATCATGGACAACTTTGAGGTTGAGCATGAGGATATTTTCATGAAATCATTTATGCAATCCTTAGTTGATGAAGCCAAGGAATGGTATAAAGGTCTACCTGACATAAGCATTTCATCATGGGAGGATTTCAGGAGGATATTCAAAGAACAATATGGTGACAAAACTGATCCTAGTTTCTTCATTAATGTATTTACTGGCATTACCAAAGGATCAAATGAACAGGTTGCTGATTTCAATGCTAGATTCACTAAGGTATTGAACAAATTGCCACAGGACTTGAGGCCTAATGAACCTATGTGCATAGTGTTGTACATAAATGCTTTTGATGCCAAAACAACTTATGGATTGAGAGACAAGAGCCCTGCTACCCTTAGAGATGCGTTCAAGATTGCAACAAATATTAAAAATAATAGAAAAGCATCTGGTAAGACAAATAGAAGGGATGATGTGAAAATTCTGCAAAACCCAAATACTAAAGCTCAAACTGTTCAAGGCAGTGCATCTACTTCTGAGGATAAATTAGACAAATTGACAACTATTGTCAAGGACTTAGGTTATAGAATGGATAAAAATGAAAAGGGGATAGGTCCTGACAGACTAGTTTACCAAAGGTAAGAAAGAAGACCATCATTACATGATATGCCATATAACACTAATTGGCATAATGGTAAGCCTATTCTTCCAAACAACACAGGTTAAAGGACTCAAAATACAAAGGAAACTCTTGATCCTTTGAGGAAGGCTGTAAATATTGTTAATGACACCCCATGGTGTACCATATACCAAATGCCTCACTCACAGTTACAATGTCTGATTGCTCAGTCTCTATACAACAATGTTGTTGCTTGTAATGAATGCAATGAGCCGCATTGCATGGAAGATGATAATGTCAATATGCTATCTACAAATAGAGAATACTCTTCTCACGATTCTCATGTAAATGCAAATGATGAGATTCAGGTCTGCCAGCATTTTCCATATGATGAAGATGATGAAGACAATTATGCCTATGCTTAGGACACACAATTTTCTGAATAACTTGAGGAGGCCTTCTGATGAAGAAATTCGAGCCTTCACAGTTGCAGCAGTAGCTCAGGTCAAAAGCAATTACAATCTCAGGGGTAAAGCTCAAGTAAGTAACTCACACCAACCAGGGAATACTTTTGTAAACCAACCTGTGCATAGTCATAAAGGGGTTGAACCACAAAAGAAACAATGGAGCAATAATAGGCATAATTTTAAGCAAAAAATAAGTCATGATTCCCAAGGACCAGAAAGTAGAATTCCTGAGGTTGAAGATCAAAACAAAAAATTTTAGATTAAGAATGACAGCCAAAGAGCCACAAAAATTAAAGATGGATCATGCCAAGATAAAAGTAAATTGGTGGAGCAAGTTACAACTGTTATTCAAAATTATGCTCCATTTGACATGACTCAAGTCTTATCGCAGATAAAAGTCTCTGTTCCACTGATGGAACTGATGAAAGTGGAAGAATTCAAAAATAAAGCAGTATCCTTAATTTCAGGAGTGCCCTGTCAAGCCAAGTTGAGTGATGAACCTTAGGGTAAAAAACAAGCTTTGTACATTGATGAAGATGAGGTTCCTGAGGTGTATCTTGGGATGACCAATGCAAAATGTCCTTCATAGGTTGAACCATTTTATGTCTCCCTTGTCATAAATGGAAAAATAATTAAGAACTGTATGCTTGACTCAGGAGCATCCACAAACATCATGCCTTTGGCCATCATGCAACAAGCTGGGTTAAAAATAGATAAGGCATGCGGAAAGTGCTACGCTATGGATGCTAGGGAAGTACCTGTCATTGGAATTATGAAGGATGTGGATTTTAGACTGGCAGTATTCTAGAAAAAACTTACAAAATGAACATAACAGTTGTTGATATCAAGCCACAGTATGGCATGTTGTTGTCAAGAATGTGGGCAACATTGATTGGCGGAAGTATGCAATTAGACCTGTCATATGCCATGATCCCAATGAATGCCAAGGATGTCAAATTGATCAGAGAAGAAAGATCATTAGAAATAGTTGAGGATCAAGAATCAGAGGAGCATATATGCTTTGTGGACATTAACTATGATAATTTCAGAGTTGTCACAGATGATAAAGAGGATAAAGGAAAACGTTTTTGCATTCAGGAACTAGATCAACAGGGTCTATGGACCATGTATTTCGATGGAGCTTGTTCAAAGGAAGGCTCTGGTGCTGGGATTATATTTCTGTCTCCAACTAGTAAACTTCTAAAATTCTCTTTCTTACTAAAGTTTGCCTATACAAACAACATTGTAGAGTATGAGGCTCTGTTGTTAGGATTAAATGTTGCTTTGAAGCATGGAATTAAGCTGCTCAAGGTATTTGGTGATTTAGAGTTAGTTGTTTCCCAAGTTAGAGATAAGTATGCATCAAAAAATAAGAGATTAAAACAATATAAGCATGTTGTTTGGGATACAATTGAATTGTTTGATGCTTTTTCAATAAACTAGATAGAGAGATAAAAAAATGTCAGGGCAGATTTTCTAGCCAATGTAGCCATAAGGCCAGATGATATCACTCTATCAGATGTTACAAATGTTGAGGTCAAACTCAGACCTGTAGTACCAAACAACGTATGCAGTTGGCAAGTGTTTGATGATGATAAAGATTTACTGAGATTTTTACATTGCATTGATGAGTATGAGAACTAGGAAATAGATTTTCAGAACTTTGTGGAGGTTGTAGATGGAAAAGAAACTCTCTTAGGGAAAGAAATAATTCAACTCAAGGCAAATAAGATCCCTAGAGGGTTGGTTGCTTTAGAGAGAGCTTTTGACAATAGGGACCAATTTGTCACAAAGTCATCTCAGACAAACAAGAATGATTTAGAAGAGATAAACTTGGGGACATCTCATGCCCCCAAAAAGGTGTACATCGGCAAACAGCTCAAGCCACATATCAGAACTATGCTGATTGCATTACTAAGACAATATAAGCATGTATTTGCCTGGTCTTATGAGGACCTCAAAGATTATAAAGAGGATTTATTTCAGCATGAAATCCCTTTGAAGCCTGGAGCTAAACCATTTAGACAAAAACAGAGGCCTATCAACCCAACCTTAGCTCCAAAAATGCAAGAAGAACTTATGAAACTTAGGGAGGCTGGAATAATTATGCCTATCAGACATTCAACTTGGGTGTCTAACCTTGTCCCAGTTAGAAAAAAGAATGGTGATATAAGACTTTGTGTGGATTTCAGAAATTTAAATGTGTCTTCTTTGAAGGACAATTATCCATTGCCAAACATGGAAGCCATGTTGCAGAAGGTGACTGGCTGTGAACTTTTGTCCATGATGGATGGATTTTTAGGGTATAATTAGGTGAAAGTAAAAGAATTAGAATAGTTTAAGACTGCTTTCACTACTCCATGGGGAACATATGTATATGTGAGGATGCCATTTGGACTGACAAATGCAGGTGCCACATTTCAAAGGGCAATGGATGTTGCTTTTGCAGGATTGATTGATTCAATCTTGGTCGTGTATCAAGATGACTTAACTGCCTTTTCAAAGAAAGAAGGGCAGCACTGTATACATTTGGAGCAAATTTTTATTAGAGCATTAGAGTATGGCATCTCACTTAACCCAAAGAAGTGTGCTTTTGGGGTTGTGGAAGGAAAATTGCTTGGACATATTGTTTCAAAGGATGGGGTTAGAATTGATCCAGAAAGGGTGGCTGCAATTGACAGAATTCAGATCCCTAAAACAGTGAAAGGTGTCCAGTCCTTCTTTGGACAAATTAATTTTGTTAGGAGATTTGTTCCTAACTTTGCAGAAACCACCAAGGATATCTCTAAGATGCTGAAGAAGAATGCAACTATCAAATGGGAAGATGAAGCAACCAAATCATTTCAGAATATAAAAGAAGCTATAAAGATGGCTCCTGTTTTAAAATCTCCTAATTTTTCTAAGCCATTTCAATTATTTTCATTTGCTTCTTTCCACACTATTGCTGCATGCTTGTTGCAGAAAAATGAAGAAGGGTTTGAACAACCTATTGCTTTCTTTAGTAGGTCATTGCAGGCTGCTGAATTAAAGTATGACATCATGGAGAAACAGGCATATGCACTGGTCAGAGTAGTCAAGAGTTTCAGGCCCCATTTGGTCAGCTCTTAAGTAATTGTGTATGTGCCTCATGCAGCAGTCAAGGATGTCTTCACTCAGCAGGAAGTAACTGGAAGGAGATGCAGATGGATAAACAAATTGCAGGAATTCAACATTGAAATATAGATCACTAAGTTGGTAAGAGGACAAGGTTTAGCAAAATTGATGACACAATCAAATGTAGAAGCATGCCAAGTGAATGTTGTGCATAATGAAATTATAAATATGTCAGAGTCTGAATGGTATAAGGACATAGTGTATTATTTGTAGAATTTAAACTGTCCTACCCACTTCAGTGATAGTCAGAAAAGGACTTTGAAGCTATGTGCAATCAAATACATAATTCTTCAAGGAGAGTTGTATTGGTGTACTACTCAGATGTGTGAGTGAGGATCAGGCTGCTGATATTTTAAATGATCTACACACAGGAGGATGTGGTGGACATTATGCTGCCAAGACAACAGCCCACAAAATTCTCAGGGCTGGCTACTGGTGGCCAACTATTTTCTCAGATGCACACAAGATGGTAAGGAAGTGTGATCCTTGCCAAAGGTTCTCAAGAAAGCTAAGATATGAAGGTGCATTACCCCTTAGGACTATAACTGTAGAGGCTCCATTTCAACAATGGGGGATTGATTTTATAGGGGAAATCTCAGAAAAATCAAGTGGAGGACACAGTTGGATTTTAGTTGCCATTGATTATTTCACTAAATGGATTGAGGCCATCCCAACTAAAAAAGCTACAAGCAAAGTGGTGATGGATTTTATCCTCAAAAATATTATTATAAGATTTGGAGTACAAGCCAAATTGGTCGCAGATAATGCTATGTGCTTTAGGTCTGGTAAATTTTTTGATTTTTGCAATAATTATGGAATTGATTTGTCTCATACATCAGCATATCATCCACAAGGGAATGGTCAAGCAGAGTCAAGCAACAAAAGTCTCATGAAAATCATCAAAAGGATGATAGATTAAAACAAGAGATCTTGGGATTCAAAGCTAAAGTTGGTATTATGGGCTGACAGGGTGACAGTGAAAAGAGCAACTGGAAGATCTCCTTTTGAATTGGTATATGGTGCAGCATCTAGGTTACCTGTTAACAACCTCCTGCCAGTTTATAAATTCATCTAGAGGAATGGTGAGGATATTGGAGACCCAATGACTGAAAGAATAAATTAGTTGGTCGCACTAGTTGAGATAAGAATGGAAGCACAGAAGACAAACATCAAGACACAGTTAAAAGTGAAATATCTGTTTGATAGAAGGGCTATAGAGAGAAGGTTTCAAATAGGTGATCTGGTCCTTATGTGGAATGCAAAGAGCCAAGATAAGGGCAAACACAACAAATTTGAGCCCTTATGGACTGGCCCTTACCAAATTGGCACTATTCATGGAGGTGATTCTTATTTTCTCTAGGCCCTCAATGGTGAACTACTAGAATTGCCTGTGCGGTAAATTCCTTAAGGCTTTTTTCTCATAAATGAGTACCTTTTGTGCACACTGTAAATTAGTTGTAAGTATTTTGTACATGCCTTGTATAGTTGGTCGTGTTTTGAGTTTTAGGTTTTGTCTGGTCTGCCCCAGAGTAGTCTGGTCCTCGCTGCAGTCTTGCGCCTGTACGTCCCCAATCGGAGCCTCTGTTAGTACTCATTTATGTTTAGGGTTTTGAGGTTAAACATTTGTTGATTTTATCATTCAAATCCTAAATTTTCTAAGTCGTGGGGTCTTGCATTGTTCTGCCTATTCTGGTGATGGTTCTCTATGGTGGGTTCCTAGTTGTTCAGTTTTATCTTCGTGCTCCAGTGTTCATAAGTTGACCAGCCCCCATGTAATGTTTTACCACCTTTTCCTGTCGCACTCATGAAAAATGTTAAGTTTGTATGTGCAATTGATCATGTATGTTGGCAGGCTTGTGAAATCCCAATCGGCTTCCAAAAATGGTGAAAATTTGAAGTATATGCATTTCTTAATGTACATCGGGTTGCATATACATTAGGGGAATCTTCTAAAAGATTCTGGGAATATTCACCATTTGTATATCGGCCCTGCTTGTATATCGGGCTTGTATGTATAATATGCAAGCGAGACATACAAAGGAAAAGATACATTGCAGGAATATTCTGGAGGAGATTCCATGTTTGTATGTGCAGGAATGGATGTATGTCAAATGTACATTGGGTCTTATGCAATGAAATATATACAAGGAAGCCAAATATGCATGTGCTACAGTACAAAGGCCTGCGACATGCAAAGTGAACAGTGCCGCGGATATACAAAGAGGTTTATACATGTTCGGCATACAAGGGAAATATGCATTCATCGCATATTCTAAAAAGATTCCCTGCTTGTATGTTTGTGTTTGTATATTCTATATACAAGAAAAATATACATTGAGGGGATACATTCTGGACCCGATGAAAGTTTTAGGCTACTGTATAATTATTTGGGGTCCGTGACTTGTATAAATGTTTGTATATGTTAATATACAACCCGATGTACAATGATAGGATACAAGCCGGATTCCAAGAAGTGTTCCAATCCAGTAGAAGAAATATGTGACGTCCACGGCTTGTACATTGCATTTGTATATGCGATGTGTAAGGAAATGTGCAAAGCGATAGATGCAGGATGGAGTTACAAGTCAGACCTGAACTGAATTCTAGTTTGTTCTATAACATTTGACGTCCGCCTTGTATGTTGTATATGCATTCAGGTTTGCATATACAAAAGCGATAAAGGTGAAATGAAGGGAGAAAAGGTCAGCGATAGAAGGTCAAGGTGCCTACGTGGCATGATATCATTGACTGGCGGTTCTTCATACATGTTTTGGGACCGTTGATTTCGGCGATGAGTTTTTGATCAACGGTCAGGTTTTGAACCTCCAGCAATGGTTTTTTCCTTGTGTCTGCGGCCATTTTTGAGCAGGAAAATCTCCAGATGCATCTGTTGTTGCATCCTGCGGGTAGTTGAGGTTTTAATGGCCATCGTGCAGAGACATGCAATGGATTGAGTGAGGGGCCAGATACTAGTTTTATGAGGAATGTCCCCAAGCTGCGGCACGGGGCTCAAGTTTTGTTCCTCCTCGCCATTTCTTCTACCTGTTGCCTACAATTTTTTGAGCACCATTTTTATGGTGCACGACCTGACGAAATTTTTGACATTACCTTGTAATTAATTTTTGTTGGGTACACAGTCTGGGTATAAAAGCCAAACTGTGTTACTTGTTGTGTTGTTGAGAATTGGACAAATTTTGGTGTTGCAATAGGAATACAACCTTCTGGTGATTCTATTTCAGGTGTCTTTGCGAGTTTGTGAGTTGTATGCTGCATGTATTATGCACATAATTATCAATTTCATGTTGATTTAAATGAGTAATGCTTCATTGCATCTGTTTTGTTATTTGTCTCCAGACTGAATGTATTTTTCTTCTGACTCTGAATATTTAAGGGGTGTTATAGATTCTGGAATATAGGTTTTCTATATTGAATACTTAGTCTCTTACTTCTGCTCAAGGAGTAGATTGAATGTTTTGGATTAAGTGTTGAGAAGAATACATTGTAGTAAGGATGTTTGTAAGCAGAAATAACTAAATACTCTCTCTTGGGTATTGTCTGTAAGGCAAACATTTTAGAAACCCCTTGAAATCTGATTACTGTCTTAGGTCTATGGTAAACATTCACATATATATGTCTACTGACTCCGAGCCCTGGATAGGCACTGATCTGGTCTGGTATCTCTGTTGCAACCCAAAGTCCTAGTTTTGCATCCATATATAAATCAAACTTAAACTTCAAATCAAACCATTAGGACTTTAGAAGTAGTTTTAGGATCCAAAATCCTCTGTCTACAACTAAATATAGGCCCAAAGCTAGCCCCTTTGCACTTATTTCACAGTTTTGGTCTGCATAAGAGAGGATTTATCTACTTTGTGTCAACATCCCAGCTAATTCATGGATGCATTTCATAGATGTTGAGTAGGGAATACCCCCTTGGTTCTGCAGAGCCTAAAGAAGAAGAGCAGATATTTATAGAGTCTATCTCCTATACTGTTGGCCCTTGGCCCAAGAATCCTATCGATCATTAATGGCTACTTTGTAGGGGTGACTGGGAACAAGCATCCAATTTGGGAAAAATACCAACACAGTGAAAGGGGTTTGGCAAAGTTTGTTGTTAAGTTCTTCACTTTAAGGGTGAAAACCCTAGTGCCCTTAATGCTCTCTAAAAGAAGTTCTTTTAGGAGTAAAAAAAACCTATATGATAATATTACGCTCTTTGCAACTGAGGCAAGGGTTTAGGTGTGTTGGCATTTCATGTGATAAATAATTAGGGTTTTCTTTCTTAATAGATCTAAGGTGTTGTATTCTCAAAACCCTAGTTGCAATCTAAAACCTAGAGGGCACATTATGAATGCCAAGGTGACTGTCGCACTTTTGTTTTAATTTGTAGCTAACTTATAATTATAAGTCGCCTAGTCACTTAAGTGACTACTTAAGGGTATTAAGTTCATTCAATGACCAACCCCCATAGCTAGGGAGACCGATTCTATCCGGTTGGTCCTTCTTTGATTGGCGCCAAATAAAGATCAAAGGATGATATTTAATCTGCCAAGAGCGTGAAAGGACATATCGATGGACACCATTTAAAGTTAGTTTAAACCACAACGAACATCACTCCTTACAATTTGACAGGCGGTTGAGTGTCATTTCAGTTTGAGCAGTTTTGACAACAGTTTGTTAATTGTTTTAGAGTTCGTTGATCATAGAGGTCTTTATGATCTTCCTTCATGAGTTTCTTGAGTTTTTTGGAGGATGCACAGAGACCTTAACAATTTATGCATTATATATTTTGCTTATAGCTTAGAATGCATATATATGGACTATGAACAAAAGGAAAACAAATATTTTATTATGAAATGATCATGCTACAAAGATGAACAGAAGGGCATTATTATGAAGATATTTTTCTGATATGATTTGCGTGTGTAGAGAGGATAGAGGTATACTAAAGATTGTTTAGCAGAGGGATATGTTTGATTCAAATTGATGCCAACCAAATTGTTTAGAATCAATTTTTGCATATGAAAAACTTGTCAAGTCTTAGGAGATTGGTGTCTTAATTTCATTGATTGAGGTTGGTGCCTCATTGGGGTGGTGCCTCAAGTAGAGTATGTTGTTTATCAGGTGTGCATTGTACCTTGAGATTGGAGTCTTAAAAATAGTGTACTAGGTGTGGTTATACCTTGAAGTGGGTGCTTATTAAACAACTGTAATCTTCTTTCTTTTGAGGTTGGATTTGAGTAGTAGACGCAAGCAACTCTCAGTGGTTTTTTCCCTCATAGGGTTTCCACATATATTTTGGTGTCATGTGTGGATGTTTTTCTTGGTGTTCATTCATATTGTTTTCTTTTAAGTAGTTTTTAAGATTATTGAATAAGGTGTTGGATAGAACTACACTGATTCACCCCCCTCTCAGTGTAATTGTGCTCTTTTCAATTGGTATCAGAGCTAGGTTCCTTGTAGGAGTTTAATCAACTAAGGTTGATCCTGGTAGTCTAACACTTATCATGGCTAATTAGGAGGGAAACTCTACTTCAAAAGCACCTCTCTTTGATGGCACTAGTTTTGCTTTTTGGAAATTTAGATTGGAGTCTTACTTATCCTCTCTAGGATATGATGTTTGGGCATCAATAGAGAATGAATACACTTCAACTAAGGCACCTTCCACTGCAGATGAAAAAAAGGCCTATGAGTGTAGTGCAAAAGCCAAAAATGCCATTTGTTGTGGCTTAACAAATGATATCCTGGTTAATATTATGGATTGTAAATTTGTAAAGGCGGTTTGGGACAAGTTAACTAGTATTTATCAGGGTGATGAAAAAGTCAAAGAAACCAAGTTGCAAACCTTTAGAGCTAGATTTGAAGGGTTAAAAATGAGTGAAGATGAGAAGATTTCTAATTACCTTGTAAGGGTACAAGAGACAGTCAATGCCATCTGTAGTCTTGGCAAGACATTAGAAGAAAAAGTAGTGGTCAAAAAGGTTCTAAGATCTCTAACATCTAAGTATGACTCTAAGGTATCTGCTATTGAAGAAAGAGATCTGAATAATCTTACCTTAGATGAGTTACATGGAACATTTACTGCCTATGAAATTAGGATATGCAATGATGAGTCTACAAGCAAAGACGCAACCTTTAAATTTGTCAAAATAGATAAGGAGGCAGATTCTAATTCAGAGGAGTTGGATGATCAAGAATCAAGATTTGTAAGAAGATTGAAAAGAGGATCAAGCAAGTACAAAGGTAAGTTGCCCTTTAAGTGCTTATAACTATGGTAAAGTTAGCCATTATGCTTCCAAATGTCCTCTAGGTGTAAAAAATAAAGAAGATAACTATAAGAACTATAATAATTTAAAAAAGGGGAAAAGATTTCTTGGTACAAAAAAGAAAATCTTGTATGTAGATGAAGAAAGTAGCTCTAATGATAACTCATGTGCTAGTGACCAAAATGAATGTGTGATTATGGAATTTGAAAAAGAAGAAGAAGAAAACATTAATGTGGAAGAATATGATGATTCTGTAGAAGAAGAAGTTGATTTTGAGGGAGAGCTGATCTCTGCACTTGCTGACCTAAAATATGAAAGGAAAAGAAATGAAAAACTAAGGTTAAACTTGAAGAATTTGATAAACACCTTGCAGATCTGAAATTACAGTTGGAAGAGTCTAAAAGAATTGAAGAAGTCATAAAATTGGACATGCAAACTAAAGGAGAGGATTGTTAGAAGTTAGAGGTAGAAGTTGTGTCCTTGAGAAAGTAGTTAGAGAAGGTGAAAGAAGAGTTAAACAAGTCCCTTAAACGTGAGAAAAGTATTGATCTTTTTGACAAGTTGATTATGAGTTAAACGTTCGTACCAAACAAATCAAGACTAGGTTGTGAAGGAGAAAGAAGTTACAAAGATGTAATTGGTAAGTCTATTGATTTGACAAACTCATCAAAAGGTACAACATGTGAGAAAGGAGAATCTAGTGTTGTTGCTAGAAAATTTGAAGTTACGGCTACAAATGATGATGGATTCAAGAGAGTCCACTCATAAGCAAGGATTTCAAAGAAATTCATTTCCATGACAAACCAGGTTCTTATATGATTTTCATGGTTATTATTTTTGTTGCAATCAATATGGACACAAAGCAAGTAATTGCATAAGTAGGACTAGAAGAATGAGTAGATCTGATTTTGTTGGCACTAATCCTTTTGCACCATTAGTTGGATTGAATGATATAAGTTATATTTGTAACAATTTTGGTCACATTGCAAAGTTTTGTAGAAGTGGATTCATGCAACCTCAAAAATCAGGATTCAAACAGTTTGTATCAGCAAAAACTAGTCCTAAACAGCAACAAAAATTAGTCCAATCTCCTACAAATAAGAGTAAGAATACTCAGATGAAGACAAAGCAGAGTTGTACAAAGTATTGGATACAGAAAAAGACAAAAGATAAGTCAATGATAGTGCAAACAACATTTCATGTCAAAGGTAAAAGTAGTCCATGGGTAGTTGACAATGGATGCTCTAGTCATATGACTGGAGACAAGAGTAAGTTCACTAGTTTAGAAAAATGAAATGGTGGTACTGTTAAATTTGGGGATAATACTACTGCTAAAATCATTGGAAAAGACACATGAAGCATTGATGGCAAAACAAAAATTAATGATGTTCTATATGTTGAAGGTTTACAACACAATTTATTGAGTGTGAGCCAAATGTGTGACAAAGGCTATAATCTTGTGTTTCATACTAATGGGTGTGAGATAATAAATGCAAGTAATGGTCAAATAGTTGCTGAAGCAAATAGGACAGCAAGTAACTTGTATCATCTGAAGGATGTAAAGAATGGTAAATGTTTGCTAGGGCAAATTGATTTAAATTGGTTATGGCATAAAAGAATGGGCCATATAAATTTTGATCACCTAGTGAAAGTAATCAAGAACAATGTTGTGAGACATATGCCTATCATTAGCAAGCCATCAAATGCATTTTGTAAGGAATGTCAAGAAGGTAAACAAAAAAGGACAAGCTTCAAGACAAAAGAGTATTCAACTACTCAACCTTTGGACCTAATACATACAGACTTATGTGGACCAACGAGGACAAAGAGTTTAAATGGTGAAAGGTACTTTATGTTATTCATTGATGACTTTTCTAGGATGACATGAGTCACATTCCTTAAAGAGAAATCTCAATCCTTAGAGAGGTTTAACATTTTTAGATCTTTGGTTGAAAATGAGATTGGTAAGAAGATTAAATGCTTAAGGTCAGATAGAGGTGGAGAGTAAACTTCTATTGAGTTTGATGAATATTGTGAAAAGCATGAAATTAAGAGGCATTTTTTTGTAGCTAGAACACCTCAACAAAATGGGGTAGTTGAGAGAAAAAATAGAACTGTCCAAGATATGGCAAGAACTATGTTGAAGGACTCCAAGTTACTTAATCAATATTGGAAGGAAGTAGTGCATACAACAATCTATATTCTTAATAGAGGCAAATTAAGAGAAAATAGTGACAAAACACCATATGAACTATGGAAAGGTAGACCTGCATCAGTTAAGTATTTTAAAATATTTGGTAGCAGATATACAATTAAGAGGGAAGAAGGTAATCTTGGTAAGTTTGACACTAGGGCTGATGAAGGTATATTCTTAGGCTATTCAACAACTAGTAAAGCCTATAAATGTTACAACAAACGTCTACATAAGATTGTTGAGAGTGTGCATGTCAATGTTAATGAAGATCTAACCCGGTTGTCCTATATGAATTCTGATCCAATCTATGAAGGAGCAACATAAGAAGTAAAGATAGAATCGGATGAAGAACAACCACAAACTCCTAGTTCACACAAGAAGAATACTATACAGCCTCAAACAACTCCTGATTCACACAAGGAGAGTACTAATATTGAAGAAGAAGATCCATCACAAACAAAGTTACGATCTCTACCTAAGTTTGTCAAAAGAGATCATTTAGAAAATCTAATTAATGGCAACAAAGAGGATGGTGTCATGACAAGGAGAAAACTGAAGGCAATGCAATAAGAAGAGGTAAATTATTCCTTACTATCTAAGTTAGAAACTAAGTCTTATGAAGAGGCTAGTAAGGATGAAGATTGGATTATAGCTATGAAAGAAGAGTTGAGTCAAATTGAGAAAAATGAAACATGGGAACTTGTCCCTAGACCTGCAAATAAGAATTTTATAGGAGCTAAATGGGTTTTAGAAACAAATTGGATGAAAATGGGAAAATCACAAGGAATAAAGCAACGTTAGTTTGCAAAGGTTTTGCTCAAATTGAAGGTTTGGATTTTGATGAAACTTTTGCACCTGTTGCAAGACATGAGATCATTAGGATGTTTCTTGCCTAGTCAATCTATAAAAGGTTCAAAGTATACCAAATGGATGTCAAATGTGCTTTTCTTAATGGTTACTTAGATGAAGAAGTTTATTTGGAACATCAAGAAGGTTTCAAGGTACATGAAGATAAGGACTATGTATGTAAACTAAAAAAGGCCTTATATGGCCTAAAGCAAGCTCCAAGAGCTTCGTATTCCAGGCTTGACAAATATCTTCAAAAGCAAGGCTACAAGAAAGGTAATGCATCTAGTAGCATGTATTTCAAAGAAGAAGGTAATAGCATGTTGATAGTCATTGTATATGTTGATGATATAATATTTGGTGGTGATAGTGATCAGATGTGTAAGATGTTTTCCAATGATATGAAAAAGGAGTTTGAAATGTCAATGTTAGGTGAACTAACTTTCTTCCTTGGTTTGCAAGTAAATCAATTAGAAAATGGAATTTTCATATCTCAGAGTAAGTACATAAAGGAAATGCTGAAGAAGTTCAAGATGGAAGATTGTAGACTAGCTAGCACACCCATGGTTATAGGGTGTAAACTTAGTAAAAATGATGAATCTGATTTGGTGGATCAAACATTATATAGATCAATGATTGGCATCCTCCTATACCTTACTGCTACAAGGCCTGATATCATGCAGGTTGTGTGTATGGTCTCTAGATTTCAATCTAATCCTAAAGAGACACATGTTAAGGTAGTCAAAAGGATATTTAGATATTTGAAGAACACACTTGATTATGGGTTATGGTATCCTGTTAACAATGACTTTACTTTGATAGCCTATACTGATGTTGATTGGGTTAGTTGCATAGATGATAGGAAAAGCACTAGTGGTGGAGCATTTTTCCTAGGAGATAGATTAGTGGCATGGAAAAGAAAGAAACAAGATTCAATCTCTCTTTCCACAGTTGAGGCAAAGTACATAGCAGTTGCTTCTTGTTGTTCTTAGGTACTTTGGATGGTACAAACACTTAAGGATATGAAGGTGGAAGTTTCTCAACCTGTTTCAGTTTTTTGTGACAATACTAGTGCTATTAATATCTCTAAGAACCCTGTTATTCATTCAAGAACCAAACATATAGATATTAAGTATCATTTCTTGAGAGAGAAAGTGATGACCAATGAAGTTGCTTTGCAATATATTGCCACAAGAGACCAAGTTGCAGATATATTTACCAAACCTTTGGCAAAGGATGTTTTTTAACACTTAAGGCTCAAATTGGGTGTTATTTCTTTCTCATCTATCAACTAAGTTCATGAGGTGTACTATGGTTTTAGGGGGAGCTTATACTTTTGTTCCATGTGTCCCTGAACCTTGCAATTGGTTGCTTGTTTCAGTTTGTATTGGAGTTGATTTTGTTTTTGTAATGTAGTTTGTTGTATTGATGATCAACAATTATATGGCAGTATTAGTTCAAGTTATAGTTGCAGTCCACTTTTGATGTGTGACAGTGGCATAGAGTTGTTGGACATTGTTGCAAAGATATGGAGTTTGCTATGGTGAATGTTAGTGCTTCGTGAGAGGGGGAGTCTATACTTCCTCCTACCTTTGGCATTGATGTCAAAGAGGGAGTAGCATGTGACAGTATACATGATGAGAATGCCAAGTGTGCACAATGCAAGAATACAAAGTACAGAGATAAGGAATACAGAGATACTGTTGTCAAATGTAGGGATATAGAGTACAAAGATTTGGCAAGATAGTATGTAGATCAAGGCCCAATGCAAAGTTCAGACAGCCATCATCATCAGGACAAACAGGTATGCAGTACATAGATAGTCATTAGGATAGATTAGGGCATAGTATGCAAGGGGTACATTATGCAAGGTACGATCAGATCAGGACTATGATCAAGACTGTATGTTATATCTCATGTTGCCATCAATGCCAGAGGGGGAGATTGTTGGCCCTCTAGCATTTGATCACATGATATTGGTATGTTGGCATTGATGTCAACATAGTTTGATGTTAGGAGAATCCTCTCAGACTTCATACAAAGGAGACTAGGTGGAGTGATATATCAAAGTCATCAGTATGAAGGATACTAGGTGGAGTGATAGGTTATTTGGTATACCATCTTGTGATAGATCATTTGATATCTTTGGGTGTTTATGATGTACTGCTTGCTTCATGACCAAGTATAGTGTTGATGACTTGTTTCCAAAAGCATATGTACTTTCAAAAGGCTGAGGTACTTGTCCAATTTCAATTCACAATGTTGATACAAATCTTCATTTCACAGTGATATTACTTTCATAGTGATGATGTTCTCTTATCATTCATTTTCTAGTGTTGGTGCTTATTACTCTCTCTCATAGTTCATGGTGTTGATTTTGATAAGTACTTGTCAAAAGTATTTGTTTGGTGGTTTTCATTATTGTTACTTCTTGACAAAGTCAGCTATTTGTTACATTGATGTACATTGAAAGGGGTTTGGCAAAGTTTTTTGTTAAGTTCTTCACTTTAAGGGTCAAAACCCTAGTGCCCTTAATGCTCTCTAAAAGAAGTTCTTTTAGGAGTAAAAAAACCTATATGATAATATTATGCTCTCTGCAATTGAGGCAAGGGTTTAGGTGTGTTGGCATTTCATGTGATAAACAATTAGGGTTTTCTTTCTTAACAGATCTAAGGTGTTGTATTCTCAAAACCTTAGTTGCAATCTGAAACCTAGAGGGCACATTATGAATGCCAAGGTGACTGTCACACTTTTGTTTTAATTTGTAGTTGACTTATAATTACAAGTCACCTAGTCAGTTAATTGACTACTTAAGGGTATTAAGGTCGTTCAGTGACCGGCCCCCATACCTAGGGAACTGGTTGTATCCGATTGGTCCTTCTTTGATGGGTGCCAAATAAAGATCAAAGGATGATATTTAATCTATCGAGAGCGTGAAAGAACAGATCGATGGACACCGTTTAAAGTTAGTTTAAAGCACAATAGACATCACTCTTGCTTACAATTTGATGGGCGGTTGAGTGTCATTTCAATTTGAGCAGTTTTGACAACAGTTTGTTAATTCTTTCATAGTTCGGTGATCACAAAGTTTTTTATGATCTTCCTTCATGAGTTTCTTGAGTTTTTGGAGGACACACAGAGACCTTAACATTTTATGCATTATATATTTTGCTTATAGCTTAGAATGCATATATATGGACTGTAAACAGAAGGGAAACAAAGATTTTATTATGCAATGATCATGATACAGAGATGAATAGAAGGGAATTATTATGAAGATATTTTGTTGATCTGAGGTGTGTGTAGAGAGGACAAAGGTATACTAATGATTGTTTAGTAGAGGGGTATGTTTGATTCAAATTGATGCAAACCAGATTGTTTAGAATCAATTTTTGCATATGAAAAACTTTTCAAGTCTTAGGAGATTGGTGTCTTAGTTTCATTGATTGAGGTTGGTGCCTCATTGGGTTTGGTGCCTCAAGAAGAGTATGTTTTTTATCAGGTGTACATTGTACCTTGAGATTGGAGTCTTAAAAATAGTGTACTAGGTGTGGTTGTACCTTGAAGTGGGTGCTTTTTAAACAATTGTAATCTTCTTTCTTTTAAGGTTGGATTTAAGTAGTAGACTCAAGCAACTCTCAGTGGTTTTTTCCCTTGTAGGGTTTCCACATAACATTTGGTGTCATGTGTGGATGTTTTGCTTGGTGTTCATTCATATTGTTTTATTTTAAGAAGTTTTTAAGATTATTGAATAAGGTGTTGGATAAAACTACACTGATTCAGCCTCCTTCTCAGTGTAGCTATGCTCTTTTCATATACTTCATACAATTTGGTCATCGCTTTCAACTTCATGCACTAATCTTGAACTAGTCTGAACTGACTTTTGATTTTAGAAAGAGGAAGTTGGCAAGGCAAAAGGTTATGATGCAGGAAGGACAAAGAAAGGGTTTGTGTCTGTCTGTATTTTAGTTTAGTGGCTTTGGTGGAAAATAATAACAATATTTTTGTTGTTTTGAACTTTTACTATCTCCCCCCCAACTAAATCTGGAAGTGTCTGCACTTCAATGCTTGTACGAGGCAGAGGGAAATGATTATAGAATATGGAGATAAGATTAATAATGAAAATTATGCTAAATTAAATGCAAGCACATATAGAATGTATTAGAAAACTGTGTTAATTATGGTATGTTAGTATGCGTGCCTATTTGAGTTGTAGTGAATAGAACTCCATGAATGCGAAGCTGTGAGAAGATTGTCTGCAACATAAATATGATTGGACGTTGGATCGTCACTAAGAGATTTAAAATTAAGGATAGGCTGGCGTGTGCGAACGGGTGGATCAACCGTGCATGCATTAATATGATGGTCGGTGGCTACATGCATGGGAAAAATGGAATAATTGCTGGTAACATGCAATTAACTCGGTGCAAAATTTGAAATCTCTAACAGATAGGTGATGCAGGTACCTTCTTCAACAGGTCTCGAAGTGAATGTTGGCAACTCTTAGTTGCCTTGATATAAGTCCCTACTGCATAGTGAAGCAGTCTTCAAGAGAATGGTGGCATCTGTGTTGTGTGTGCACATGAAGAAGGGTAATGAATTATACTTGAGTGATCTCAGGAGGTGATCTGTGTAGCTCCTTTGTCGAGTCACTGTGAGAACTGGTAGTATCTGCTTCTAGGTTATTGTCTGGTGATAATATGGCAGTATTTGAGTTAGGGATGGGAATAGAGCATTACTTTAGAAAAGCATCTTATGTTTTTGGCTTTGTGTAGATATTTAATTTGTGTTAATTAACCAATAGTGAAAACTTGACTGCATCTATGGTTTGTAGTTTGATTGCTCCATTGGGAAATAATTGTTGTATCTCATAGGGGCCTAACCATCTAGACTATAACTTGCCCTTATAATCTTTGTATTTGGAATCATACAATAAAGCCCAGTCACCCACATGGAATTCTTTGGTCTTGATAAATTGATCATGCCATTTAGTCCCTTGTTTTTGAACTATCTCTGTGTGATGGATAGCCTCCATTCTAATTTCATCTAGCCCATTCAAAATATGTAGCCTCTCCTTCTGTGCTTCTATCAAGTCCATGTCAAGTTCTACTACTATCCTTAGTGTCTTATATTCAAATTTAATTGGCAGGACTGTTGTCTTGCCATACACTAATTCATAAGGTGTAAAGCCTGTAGTTGTTTTCCATGTTGTCCTGTAGGTCCACACTCCTTCTGGCAATTTGGCCGCCCAGTCTTTTCTATGAATTTGCACTATTTTGGTTAGAATGTTTTCAATCTCCCTGTTTGTAACCTCCACCTTCCCTTTGTCTTGGGGGTGATAAGGTGTTAACCTTTTATGTCTGATTTCATACTCTTTAACTAATGTAGAAATGAGTTCAGAAGTGAACTAGGGACCTTGATCAGTTACAATTTCTCTGGGTACTCCATATCTAGTAAATATGTCTTCATACAAGAACTTGGCTACATTTCCATTTCTTGCAAACTGTAGTGCTTTGACTTCAACCCACTTTGTCAAATAATCTGTGCAAACTAAAATATATTCCTTGTTATTGGATGTTGGTGAAATTCGATAATGAAGTCTAGCCCCCATTTGTCAAATGGTGCTAGTGCAATTTGTGGTTGCAAAGGCATCTCATCTATCCTTGTTGGTCTACCCATCCTCTGACATCTGTCACAACTCCTTGTATACTTTATTGAATCCTTATGGAGAGTTGGCCAATAATAGCCTGTTGTTAATACCTTAAATGTTGTCCTTTTGGCTACAAAGTGACCCCCACAGGGCTCATCATGGAAAGATTTTAGTATGTAAAAGACCTCATATTCTCTTATACATCTCCTCATAATATGATCTGGACCAGTATAGAATAAATAACCAGCAATCCAAGAGTATGGAAAGCTTTTATGCACTAGCTGCCTCTTTTCCCTAGGAGAGAAATGTGATGGTATCTGCCCTGCCACTAAGTAATTTGCAATGTTAGCAAACCATGGTGTGTGTATATTGAGAGAAAACAAATGCTCATTTGGAAAAGCGTCATCTACAACACCTTTTTCTAATTATGTAGGCAATCTAGACAGAAAATCTGCCACCACATTAGCTTTCCTTGGCTTATCCACTATTGTTATATCAAACTCCTATAGTAAGAGCAACCATCTGACTAGTCTACCTCCAACCACATGTTTGTTCATTAAGTACCTGATTGCAGTATGATCTATGTGGATAAAGACTAGATAACTAGTGATATAATGCGTAAACTTGTTAATGGCATAGACAACTGCTGACATCTCTTTCTCTGTGACAATGCAGTTAAGTTTTGCTCCTTGTAAATTCTTGCTAATATAATATATAGCATACTCCTTATTACCTTCCTTTTGGCCCAATATAGCTCCTATAACAAAATTAGAAGCATCAGTGTGTATGTGGAAAGGCAATGTCCAGTTTGGTCCTCTCAAGACAGGTGCTTGAGTCAAAGCTATCTTAAGTCTCTCAAAAGAGTGCTGACATTCTGTGGTCTAGTCAAATTCTATATCTTTTGTGAGCAGAGTAAACAAGGGTGCTGCAATTTTGCTGAAGTCCTAAATGAATATCCTATAATAGCCTACACGTCCCAGAAAGCTCCTAACATCTTTTTGTTTTGTGGCACAGGAAGTGTAGAAATGATTTCAATTTTATGGGGATCCACTTGAATTCCTTCACTTGATATAAAATGTCCTAGAACAATCCCTTGAGTCATCATCATAAAACATTTCTCATGACTCAATGATAGATTGTGTTCTTGACATCTTTTTAGGACCTTCTCTAGATTGTTGAGTGTTGTTTCATATGTTTCTCTATAGGTGGTCAAGTCATCCATATAAATCTCCATGGAATCATGAGCATAATCTAAGAAAATACTTAGCACTGCCCTTTGGAAAGTGGTTGGGGCATTACATAATCCAAAGGGAAGAACAAAATAAGCATAAGTACCCCAAGGGCATGTAAATGTAGTCTTATCTTGATCTTTTGGAGCTATCTTTATTTGGTTATAGCCACTAAATCCATCTAAGAAGGAGAAGTACTTTTTACCTGCTAGGGAATCAAGTACTTGGTCAATGAAAGGTAGTGGAAAGTGATCCTTTCTAGTGGCTATGTTTAGCTCCCTATAGTCCACACATACCCTCCATTTGCCTCCTTTCTTAGGAACAATGACTAAAGGTGGCACCCATTGGCTGTCAGAAATAGGGTAAATGAAACTTGCATCAAGTAATTTTTGTAGCTTAGTTTTAACTATTTCTCATAAGGCAAGGTTCATTCTCCTTTGAGGCTATCTAATTAGCTTGAAACCATCATTTATGTAGATCCTATGCATGCATAGGTCTGGATCTATTCCCTTCATGTCATTGTAGTCCCATGCAAAGGTTGATGAATGTGCTTGCAACACAGTGGTTAGGGAATTCTATTGTTCTTCAGTTAGGGCATTGTTAACATTCAACATTTTACCTGGCATGATTTCTAATGTTTTGGAAACTGATTGCACACATGAAATATCATATCCACTAATGTTGGGAACACACTCTTGTGGTAGTAAAGAGTGAAAAGTTGGGATATTTCTTTTGAGGAATTTGTAGGTATAATGTTCTGCAGTGGATCTTGCAGATATGTCAGACAGTCTTGTTGTTGCGGGTCCCTACCACAATTTTTCTGTATAATGTGGTCAATTAAGTCATCCTCATCTTGGTTTGCCAATAGGGGGTTGCGTTCAATGGCCATGAGAGTTTGCAGGGAATAGTTGTCTTCTTCTTCCAAGGTAGGCCATATAACTTGCTTTATATTTTCATGAGGTTGGGTTGGTGGATAGAGGACCAACTTCTTGGTTATAGTTCTTGTTGTCTCTCAAAATTGTACCCTTGCTAAGTTGCAGAACTTAGCATTCTAGAGAAACATGGGATCTTTCCAGGCCTGTGGGTCACCTATGATGGAAAGAACCTTTGGAGAAGGTCGGCTTCCTCTTATGGTACTCACCTAAAACTATCCTAATGCTTTGCAAAGGAAAGGGTAAGAAAGAAACATGAAAAGTAAAACTAACTCCTAAGGTGATGCACCAAAATGATTATCTTGACCTATAAAATTAGTTTTGCACACACAGTTTAATCAAAAGATACAAGCTTGACTTGCACAACCTAGTTCTATATGTTTTCTACATCAATATTTCATGAGAAGGGTATGATACATCATCCTAAAAGGAAATAAACCTTTCACAACTTGAACTATCTGCACTCTAACACAACTCACAACCTACAAAATAATATATACTAACTGCACAAAGGTGCTACCAATGAGACACAAGGACAAGGAAATGAAATGACTTCACAAGTAATTGTGTCAACCATTTAACTACACACAATAGAACAAAAAAGAAGTAAGAAGGCAAAAGCTTATCTCTATTGATCTCTAAGGTATAAATTGTATACATGTCAAAATGAGTTACAATATCATCTCCTACTGAAAGAGCTCCAGAATAGTTACAATCTGACCTAAAAATGAAAAGAACTCCCTAATAATGAACAAAAGAGAAGACTATATACTTCTCCAAGCAGCTACAATAAGATAAGGACCAAAAACTTCCTTGGTCATGCATCTCATAAAAGCCCTCAAAATATCTATCTAAACCCCTCCAAAGTGAGTTCCCAATGAAGAAAAAGTCAAGGCATATCATCACTAAACATAAAAGCACCAAAAAATGCCTTTAAATGCTCTTTAAGGCCATAAAAATCAAGTCAAATCACTGCAATATCTCCTCCATTTGTTTGCCAACCTCTCCTGCAGCATCATAAATGCTTGGCATTTGCACATTAAATACTTAACCACACCCACTGACCATATCTTTAATGCATCCTCATCTTGCATTTATAATTTTGCTTTATTTTGACTTTACAACTTTGTGACCAAAATAATAAAGTAATTTATAATTATATTACTTTATCATTTTGTTTACATTATTTTAAGTTGCAAGGTCATGCAAAATGGATGCATTTGTCTTCAAAATATTTAAAACAATTAGTAACTCCTTATATCTCCCTTTCATACATACATGCATTACATATGGGTCCTCTCCATGCATAGGTCAAGATACAAACATCATGCCATATTACAACAGTTATATATCATATTGCATCCTCATGACTCCATATGCAATTTATGCATCTCACACCATGCATCCTTATGCCTAAATATTTCACAAAGCACCTTATTACTCCCTATGCACTATACATGCATTGTACCTTCATAGTCTGCAAAATGCACTATGCAAATATCACCATGCAAATATCCTTACCTTATCTTTGTTTTGACCATATCCTCTTATCATGAATTCGACTATCACCTTGCATTATATCTCATACTTGATTTTGCCTTTATACATGCATTATCCATATAACCTGCCACCTTTCATAGACCTTGTCTTCATGTGATCTGCCACCTTTGATTTTTTTATGCATTCAAAAATGCATAAGGCATAAAAGAAGTCAACCACACTTGGTCTCCATGCATAATGAGGAATCTTTGACTTTTGATTTGATTTGCATATGTTACAAGGTATCTTCGACCACTTTGTCGACCTCCATGAGATAAAGGAAATAAAAAAGATCTTAAGGCATTAAGCCCTATCACTCAATGATTTCAATTTTTTTGACTTTGGCTAAAACAAATGCAAAAAGAAATGGTTTTCCTTTTTTTTGGCCCACGGCCCCTCCTTGGCATAATCATTAGGGAGTATCAAGACTTAAGTCTTGACCCCGATCTAGATAAGGCAAATGATTTGGTTTTATTTTGCAAAGTCAAAAAGATGAGGAAAAAAGAAGACCATCGAACAAAAGCACAAACAAACCCTAAAAGATCATTTCATTTCTATCTTTCACTTTCTCCATTTTGTTCTACACCTCTTCTTGGGTACCGCTAGGGTTTGATAGGAAAAATGCTTTGCCTCTAGTTTTTCACTCCATTTTTTGGTCGATCTCTGGCATTTTTGTGCAGGAACAAGGTGAGCATGTCTTGAGCTTTGACTGGGAATTTCTTTTTTATTTTTGTGGCTTTCTTCACACTATGGCCGCAGCTGTGTAGTGAACTTTCTTAAAAAGCTTCTTACTATTCTTTCTTGTCCTTGTGTCTTCTTCATCTGAACTTATATCTTTATATTCTGAGAAGTTCTAAGAAATGAAGGTTGCGGCCTCCGTAATTTCTCTTCTACAAAATACAAGGTGAGCTCCTTTCTTCCTGTGCATCTCATTCCTTAAAAATGAACATGCATATTCTATGTCTGCAAAATGACAAGGGTTTCAAAGATAAAAATGAAGTGTGTCTTCTGTATTTTAAAAAAATGACTTTCCTCTATCATGGTCGCGGTTGTAAAACTCCTCCTCTCTCGTCTCCACTATAGACACAAAATTTTATAAGGGTTTCAAAAAATTGTAACAAGGGTTTGATATTTTTTGCATAAAAAAGGCTTCTCCTCACAGCCATACTCCTCTTTATCTTCCCCTTTTGATTGCAACAAGAAAATGAAACAAGGGTTTCAAGATTTTTGATGGGTTTTTGTCCTTTCTAAGAGATAGGCTTTTCTTGGCCACATCTATTCCATTATCTTGTATCTGTATCTCTTTCTTGACTCTTCTCTGTGGCATTTACTTTGACTATATACAAGAATAATATAGGGGTTTGATAGATTTGCAACATGGGTTTTGACCTTTTCTTTGGAAAGATTCTTGGCCTATCTATCACAACAATGATAATGTGTTGCATTATGTATTTCTTTTAGACTGTATACAAAAAATGATATAAGGGTTTCACATATGAAATGGGTTTTGTCACTTTTCAAGTAATGAGGCCCTTTGTAGCAAACGGCCTGCAATATATTACTTCTCTGTACATTTCTTTCTTCTGTAAATAAAAATATGTGACAAAGGCTTTGAAAAATCATATGGGTTTTTTACATTTTCTGAATAATGAGCCTTCTTGGCCGCGGCTTGCATTATCTCCTTCTGTATTTTTTCCTTTTGACTATAACAGAAAATGAAACAAGGTTTTGATATTTCATGAGTACTCTGTCATTTCTTTTACCTGTTCACTTAGACATCTGAAAAGAAGAACATTCATAACAACACACTCTCTTATCTTTTATTTCTCTCTCCTTCTATCTTTTGAATGTATGGGAGAAACTATATCTGGTAAACTAGTATAACACTCCTCTTGTCATTCTTTCATCTGTACTTTATTATATGACATGAACTTGACATAATGTACCCTTCTCTATATAAGTTATCTCCTGTATGTCATGGACATTTAGTTATGATCTTTTCTATGCTACCTCCTGTAGCTATAACTATCAAAATGGCATAAGGATGAAACAATTACATGATTTTTCCAGTTTTGTAACATATGTACTTCAATCCATAATATGAACATGATAACTTGTTTATTTGAGTTATCTCCATGTAAATACATCTGTATGATATCTCTTATTCCTTATCCATATTTGAACCCTCAGTTGCATGATCTTGTACAGGAATTACCTGTTCCTTCATGGTTTTTTCAAGAAGTTGATAGTATCTCATGTGCCTTTGTGCATTCTGATTAAAGTTCTGACAGTCCTTTACCAATATATCATCACTTAGTATTGACAAGACTCAACATAAAAACTTGAAACACTTTTACTTCCTTCCACTGGCTCTTATGACTGCTACATAGTTTGTCTGCTGATGGCTGTTGTGACTTCTTCATAAGACTATTTTGAATACTTGATGGTTGTTGCTATTTCTGGTGTTCGCATTCCTCTTGATGACTATACTAGTGTCTTATAAATGGTCTTTCATGCTCACTGTACCCTCTTGTAACCATGTTAGCTGCTCTGAACATGATGTGATTGTCCCCTGTGACTCAGTTGATAGCATAATGAACTTTTACAATTGTTCTATTTGCACTTTATGCATTCTTCATGACATCTACTATTAGTTTATCATGATGTTCACCTATTAGGTGGTTGTCATACTTATGACACACGTATGGATAGTAGAAAGATACTTCAATCATAACAGAAATAAAGAAGAATACCTTCTTATGATTGCACTTTTGTACTCTTGAAATGGGCATATTTTATAGGAGCAACTACTCCTCTTCACTTTTATCATGATGACATCACTCCCTTTGCAAGTTGACTGATCTGATGCATAGTATCTTCTTGAATAATGCATTTTGTCTTTTACAATCTAATATCCTTTTCAAATGAATAAAAAGAAAACATGTTGGGATCTACCCTTGTGGGAGCCACGTTTTCTCTACATGTTTTCATGTCTTCAAATCAGCAACATTACTTTTCCTATACCTGCACAGGAAGCAAACATGTTAGCATATGAAACATATCTTTGATTTATGATGTGAGGTTACTTGTATGGATCTATCTCTTTCTGATATAGCACTTATGTCTGCTCATTTTGACCTCTCTTATGCTGATATCTAATTACTGATATTGCTACTACAAAAAAGTGAATGGTACTTTTGAAGTTTTGATTGTGTATGAAAAGACTTGGTACCCTAAGCATGAACAAAAACTATTTTCTAGGTATGTTGGAGCTCAAATAGATGGAGGAAGATAGCAAACAACTCAACCACATGATTCATCATTCGCAGGCAATTACAGGTCCCTCTTCTTTTCCTATGCATTTCTTTTCTTTCAAAAGTAAAATTTACTTTTATGGTGCCTATTTTAGTTACTCCCACGGCTTGTGTGGGACAGTTTTATACATTCTTTTGAATACAATCAGCTATCTCATTCTATGCAATGATTTATGTATATTTCACTTTTTGAATCAAATACATAGCATAAGACAACTGATCTTTCTTTGGAACATATGTATAAAACATGATGTATAATTTGACAGTCTATAAATACCTCTTTTACTTGCACTAAAACATAATGAATAATCAGCAACTGAAACATGAACATCCGTCAATTCTCTTCATTCTTTGAATGCCTATTTTCTTGTCCGTAGATGATTTCACTTACAAGGATGATGTAACAACTCAACTTGAGCTGTTACATGATTTTGATAAGTGATTTTGTACTTGTCTTCTATCAAGACATTAGACATTGACTGGATGATCCCTTCAGGTTTTACTGTGGACCTATCTACCAACTATAAAATAGTTGGTGTAGGACTGAGGTTAGGTAGCTGAAGTAACTGCATTGTTTCCTTAGTCATGACATTAATGGCTACCCCTAATTCAATCAAGGTATTTTTGATGAGGGTCTCATTTATCTTAACATCCACTATTGGACTGCCAAGGTCTGTGTATTTAGGGACAATTATATTTCCTAGCATGATATTAGCAAGGTTCCCTAAGACATGGACTATTTGAGGATCCTTCCTTTTTCTCCCTGGCTTTTTAAGGCAAAGGTCCCTTACTATTTTGGTATAAATTGGGATATCCTTGATAGCTTGAATGAGGGGATTTTGATATTGACATTCTTGAGTTGTCCTAATAGATTTGTCTCAGCTTGGGTATGATGTTTTGTAATGGTTAAACACTTAGGGAAAAGAGGCTCTAGACTTGAGATAGTCTAATTTACCTGATTTGACTCAGGCTCAAGAGGTGAATTGTCCAAAGCTTTAGCTGTGGGTTACTCATCTACCATCTTAGTGATTTGGGGGGATGAAGGCCCAACCAATGTTTTCTTTGACCTAAGGTGGAAATCACTCACCTCTACCCCATAAGTGGGGTATTGAATAGCCTCGTTAGTGTATGTCTGTTAGACAGGCTTGTTATTGGGGTTAGGTGCAGGTTGGGTAGGTAGTTGTGGTTCTCTTGGTGGTTGAGATGTTGGGTTTGATGGATTAGGCATAATAGCATGTTGTTGTGGCTGAGAAGGCAGTAAAGGTTGTGAGTAATTCATATTTTGGTTTTGCCATTGCTGTCCCTTTTGTCATTGTGGCTTCCATTATTTTTGTTGTACTGGCCATTGAGGATTGTAATTAGGACCTTGGAAATTTTGTTGTGGACATACATTTGGTTGTTGTTGATTCCAGTTTTGCTGAGGGTTTTGCCATTGTTGAGGGGTTTTCCATTAGTTTTCAGTATTTGGCTAAGGCTAGGGGTTCCAATCATAGAAACTATGATTACCAATTGGAAATGATGCATTAAAACATAGAGGGTCTTGTGGCATACCTAGTCTTGGTTTCCATGGCTTTCTTTGTGCAACATAGAACAACAGTCCATCTTCACTTTCAACTGGTTGAAAATGTGGTTTCCGTGATTTATCTTCTGTAATAATGGCCACCCTTTTGCACTTGCAATTGGCTTTCCTTTTTCTATAGTTGGAGTAGTATTCAGTAAGTATTGCCTCAGCCTCTTCCTGCTTCAAATGTAGAGTGTCCAACTGAGTAGCTAGGTGACTTATAATATCTTCTTTCATGTTGGTCAACAGGTTGTTCAATTCCACCCTTGAAACTGAATTAGATGTCTTGCCAATGGTAGATGTTCTTTCTCCCCTTATCTTCTTTCTCCCCTTATCTTCTTTCTAAAGGACCTTGAATAGTTTCTGCAAACTTTGGAGATATCATCAAAGGGTAATTGAGACACATCTCCTACCCCAATAAGATTAAGGGCATCCATGCAGTCATCATTAACTCCTCTCAAAAATACAAGCTTTAGGGATTCATCTGAGAGTCGATTCTGTGGGTTTTTCTTTAGGCAGAATTGGAACCTTTCTACATAATCTTCCAATGGTTCATCCTCTTTTTGAGTCATCCTGAAAATGTCATCTCTTCTCCTATCAATTCCTCTGCAATAATCTTGGTACTTCTCCAAGAATTTTGTTTTCATTGTGTCCCAATCTAGAATAGCATCTTTACCCAGTCCCATAAACCATCTCAAAGTAGTATCCTTCAAAGTAGCAAGAAATAGCTTGAGCCTATGAGCATCACTTGTGTAGTCATAGCTTCTACATAGGACATCAAACTCGAACAAGAATGTATCTGGATCTTCAGTCACCAAACCATAGAAGACTAGTAATGTTGAAGGAGGTATATTCTTTAGAGCAACAATCCTCTCTTGGTTGGTAATTGCAAATTCGAAAGTCACATGTTCTGGTGGATCATCCACTGCATCAGCCATTGTTTGGAAGGTCCTCTTTGTATTATCAGTAGATGTTGATGAGAGGGAAAATTCTTCTTCAATAATACCCTCACTCTGATCACTGTAGTGTTTGTTGGTGTTCCCAGCTGATTGTCTGAGTTTCCCTAAAAAGTAGCCATCTTTCATCCACAGGATCCTCAGGTCAGTGGCCAATGAACAGGAGACTAACTCTCTATCTCCTCTACACTTCAGGCTCAGCAGGACCTAGGGGGTATTCCCTTACTCAATATCGCTACTATAAATTCTTACTTCAACTGGATATTGATACTTAAGCAAATATGTTCTCTTTTATGCAGACCAAAACTGTATGATGATTACAAAGTGGCTAGCTTTGGGAGTATAGGGTATCTAGAATCCTACACCTAAAATTCTAAAAGTTTTCAAATGATGTATTGATTTCCTTTTTTATATTTTTGGTTGTAATATTAGGGTTTGAATCGTAAAATTTATCCAACTGTTGACCGGTGCCTATCTTAGGGTTTAGAATTAATCTCAGCATGCAGCGTATTTCTCATGAGCAGGACACACATACATGTTTCAGAGCATTTAGCTTGCATCTGCCTTTCAGATAACACCCAAGAATGAGTATTTCTATTGACTCTTCTTACAAACAACCCTGCTATAAAAAATTCCTCTCCATATTTGATTTAAAAATTTTAATCTGTTCCTTAGACAGAGGTAAGAAACCAAGTATGCAATACAACAAATGTGCATTCAAGAACTTAGATACCCTTAGTAACTTAGTTCAAAAGAGAAACATAGATAACACTGGAGATAGCAAATAGAAATACATGCCACAACATTATGTTGGCAAGAGACACTATGTGGCTTCATGAGTGCTGTCATTGATGGCAACAAAGTCTATCCCACACATCCGCAGTACATAGTATGCCTATACCGAAAGTCAAATTGAAGATTGTTTTGGTCTGGTGAACAAGAACAGAGTATGCAACAAGGTCTAACAATCAGGTCCAGATCTCTCAGATGGTGTATCTCAGCAAGTTGCAGACTTGGATAAGTCAAGAGGAGTATCATGACTACTATATTCCAGAGATTTAGCCTCCAGTAGTAAAGCATGGAAAAGATATGAGCATTTGAGCATCGGGTTTTAGTCAAGTAGAGCAGATAGAGGAAGAACTAACCGACAGAGTATCAAACTTCAATCCAGATGAGTACAAGGTGTTGATCAAGAAATTTGTGGGATCATATATTGTTGGCCGACATGATTAATGACTTCTATGTGTATGTTTTTGATACGCATCACAAATCAAGCATGGATTCAGCCGACAGATCAGTAACTTGTAAATATCTTGAGTATTCTTGTTGCTGACTAGGAATTTGATGAAATCCTTGATGCGGATATAAATACCAGATGGATTCCAGCATGTTGGTGTGTGGTGTGAAGTAGGGATGAAATAAAGTGGGAAGACAAGCAGGGATAAGTGTGGAAGTGGCAATTCTAGTCCAGTATGTGACAAAGCATCAACACTAAAATAGAGGAAGAATGAAGTGCATCAGATCAGTATATTATGCCTAACAAGAACTGAACTCCAGCATTTGTAGATGCCACTCATTAGTTCAAACACTTGATTACCTTCTGTAAGTTTTGTAGACAATGAGTCTCTTGTAGGCAGTATGCCTCTTGTGAGCAATGTGCTCGGGCAGTGAGCCCTAATTGGCAAGTGCCATTTTATACTACTTTATTCTTTTAACAAAGAATACAATCTTGGGTTAGTCACCCCGTGTTTTTTTCCTTAACAGGGTTTTCCACGTAAAAATCCTTGTGTTATGTGTGTTGATTTTATTTCTGTTCTTATGATCATATACACTTATATGTTTTGATGTTGCACTAATTACTAAAGGAGAAAATAAAGTTAAAGATATTTGAGATGATTGATTCACCCCCCCCCCCCCCTCACAGTTATCTACCTTGTTTCCAACAATTGGTATCAGAGCTAAGTTCCTCTAAATAGAGCCTAACAGCTTGAGGAAGATCTAGGTATATCAATGAATATATATGGTATGAAGGAACAACTTCAGTCTGCCCTAGATGATCTTGAACAATCCCACTCTGAAGTCAATAACTTGAGAGAAAGACTCAAACAAGCTGATGATTTCATAAATGAGCTAAAAGAAAAACTGAGTATCTCTGTGAAAAAGAGAAAGGAACTACTTCAAAAATTAGCAAGTCAGAGTGAAGCCAATGATACTAATGAAGATCTAGATGAGAAAAACAAGCTATGTGAGAAGCTGTCAAAAGAGGTCATTATGGTAAGGCATGAGATGGAATCAGGGGTTATGAGATTCACCCAAGAAATTGAAGAAAAAAGAAAAATTGAAGATAATCTAAAACAATCCCTCAAGGAGAAGACAGAGGACTGCTACAAAATGGACAGAATAATCAGGCATCTTGAATCTAATCTTGAAGAAGCTAGAGATAATGAAGAACAACTTGAGAATCAGATAGATACTCTTAAACAAGATCTTCAAACAGAAAATGAATACAAAGAGAAATTCAAGATAACCTCAGCCCAACTTAAAGTTCTTCTTGAAAGCTGAAAGTGGGTAGATGATAAGCGTGGCTTGGGATATGAGAAAGGTGAAAGCTCCAGATCCGGTCAGAAGAACTTTGGATCAGGAAATAAAAGAAACAGGCCTAGAAGACCTTCGGTAAGGCAGCCAATGCTCAAAGATATCCATCCTTCAATGGATACTGCTTCAATTGCAACAACTTCGGTCATAAAGCAACTCAGTGCAGAAGGAGAATGAATCAAACTAATCCATCCTTCTTCAGACAATGTTTCAACTGCAAAAGGTATGGTCACAAATCTCATGAATGCAGAAATATGCAAATAAACAATTCATTCAATGGTAGATGCTTTGCACGCAATAGAATGGGACATATGGCTAATCAATGCAGATCAAGAGGATATCAATCAAATATGCAAAGAAATGTTGTTTGTTACAATTGCAATAGATCCGGTCATATTGCGAAATTCTGCAGAAGTAAAAATCAGGATAAAAAGGGTTCGGTGCATCATAATCAAAAACAAGATAAGGGAAAAGGCAAAGTGAATGCGGATGAAGTTCAAAGGGAGATGAGCAAGATTTGGGTGAAGAAGAGTACAAAAAATATTGGGGATAGATCCGCACTGGAATCCGGTGCTGATATTCCTTCTGAAAACTAAATAGATGAGCTCTAGCTCAGGGGGAGTCACAGAGAAAAATAAATTCCCCCAGCCAGTCAATTAGTGCCTAAATTTGGCACATGGAATGCTGCGGATTAAAGGGTTCTCAAAAAAATATCTAAATAACCCTCAGTAAAAATATGAAAGATCTGCATGGAGTTTTGCAAGAGTTTAACTGTTCAAGTGTATCCAGTTTGACAGCCATCTGGTAAAGCAGGATTTTCACAGACAGATCCGGTATGATTCAAAATTGAGATACTTTGATCTGCGGACCCATGGCATGACTGAAGAAAAGAAGATACATTGTCAATCCTCACTGACAATGATTCTAAGATTAGCACAATGATTTGAGAAGATCTCTCTTAAAATAGGGTAACCAGATAACTCAAGCTGTGCATTTATTGCAAAAGGAAATTAGGGTTTGTGCAAGAATAAAAGGGTTCTTTTACTCATCATTTGCACACTTGCATTCACGAAGAAGATAAGAAGAGCTCTGCAACAAAGTTTCTACAATCCTCTCAAAGATCAACAAGGAAATTGAATTCAACCTGTGATTTGTTCCGACTCCTATTTCAAACCCTAAGGCATAAAAAGGTACTTCCATTTTGAAAATCTCTTTGAATCTTTTGTAAGATGGCTACTCCAATGGTTGTAAAGATCAATGATAGGCCGCGTCCAAAATTCAAGAAACATCCCTATAAATCTCTAGAAGTTGATCCTTTAGGTGCATTTTCTAGCATTCCACATGGGGTATTGCACATAGAAGATGTTAGGGTCTATATCCACGCCAACATTGAGGAATTTGGAGACTATAAGCTGATGTACATCTATCACAAACAGCTAGTAGATGAGAGTTTTGAACTCAAAGCTCAATACAAGGCCCTCCGGGATAAACACTTCGGACATTTTATACACTTCCCCTATTTTGTGGAAGATGATTGGGTCTGGTATGTCCTAGGTAGGATGCATGATAATTTCATGTGGTTAATGAAGCCCTTCAAGATAACAAAAGATGCCATCAGGGTAGTAACTAGACTACACTCATCCGGTGGGTTACCTGCACTCAAATCTGTCAAAAACTAGACAATAACTGAAGCCACCGGATCTAAGTTTGACAAGAGAGCAATGACCATAGATGACATCATAGATCTGGATGTCAAATTTGCCTCAATGATAATTAGGTATAAGATCTATCATTCTAGCAGGGAGAATTATGTGTCTGGGACTACAATATATGCAGCATAGTAGATGTTGAGGGAAAATGCAGATTATGACCTATGTGATCTTCTCTTAAATCAACTGTTAGAAAACCTGTAGAAGATCAAGAAGGATAAGAAGAACTCCTTTAAGTGTGGTTGTTTAATAATGTGTCTATTCTTCTATTACATGAATGAGCTACCTGGATCAAGTGGTTGGGTTTGGCATAATGACAAACCAGTTGCAATACAGATTAGAGATTATATGTATGGACTTGGTGATGCTAAATCTCAAAGCACAGCTCTCCGGGGTTACTTTAAGAACTTCCAAAGCATGATGCAAGCCAGAGAGAGGATACCTCAATCCATAGTTGAGAAATACAAGGATACAGTGTGCTTCATGGTTGACACTGATCAATGCCTAATGGAGGCAGTTGAGCCCAAAACAGTGTGGATAATGCCAATGGGATACAAGGTCGATGAGAAAATCTTGGAGCTACATATTCAACACCTATTGAGCTAGCCTAAGGACCCTGAGGCAGAAAGGTTTGGAACCTTTCAAGAACTAAGTGTAAAAATACATGTTGAGCTAAGACAACCAAAGATAAAGAGGAAAGTTAGAAGGGAAGTTGAGGAAATTGCCAAAAGATTTGGCATATCAAAAGAGGCAGTAGATGCAAACAGAGAGAAAATGGAGAAGGCTAAGAAAGAGAAACAAGAAGCAAAGAAAGGAGGTGTTCCGGTACAAGCCTCCTCCCGGACTAGATCCTCCAAGAGATTTGCACTTGCCACTCCTAAAAGCTCAAGAGCCACCAAACTAAAAGTCAAGACATCCGGAAAGGGAGAAAAGAGAATGAAAACAAAAGCCACAAGGTCATACACAAGTCTCAAAGATGATGAAGAAACAGAATCTGATGAGGAAGTTAAGAAGATGAAGAAGAAGAAAACATCTGAGGAATTCTCTGCTAGTAAAAAAAAAGAAGAAAAGGCAGAAGAATTTGTTGAAAATCCCACTCTTTCCATTGATGATATCATCAAGGTAGTTACAATGGATGGGAAACAATAACAAAGTTCTATGATGAATACAGTGATACTGACAAGAGGATTCTGGAAGAAGCTACAGTTAGGTACCTAAACATCTACAATAAAGCATTCATTGAAATTATATCATTAATTCCCAAAAGTCTAGAGAAGGTACTTGAACTAAGAAAAGAGAATGCAAAAGAAAAAGACTTAGAGATTCGGGAACAAATAGCAATTCAGCTCTATTATTCTATTACTCCAAAGCAAATGGACATGATCTTTAAGGACGGTAAGGATGAATTCCAGAGTAAAGCAAGAATGAATAAACTTATGCTTGGAGAAACTGACCAAGTAGCAAGAGAAACAAAAGACATCCTCTGGAATGCCTTCAAAAGATTCAATCTTCCTATTGTAGAGGAAACAAATGAAGAACCTTCTACCATGGATATTGAAGGATTAAATGTAACCAATGAAGAATCTTCTAACAAAGATGTAGAAGGATCAAAAGAGATAGATGAAGAGAAGTCTAAGGACTTGGATTCCTCTATTCCGGAAGAGGAAGTTCATGAAGCAGTAAACACTGGTAACATCTCTCCTCCAGATCCCATTGCAGACATTCTAGATTCAAGAGTTGAAGGAGAATGAAGAGAAGAGGAGGTAAAGGGAAAAGAAGAAGAACAAACAGAGAAGATCTATGATGACAGTTCTAAGATCCCAAAAGAAAAGAAGACTCAGTCACCGACAAGAGACATTGCAAAGGCAGTGAAGAACTTCTTAAGCAAAAAAATGATGGAGATAGATGAACCTGAGCTATTTCAAGGGCCACTAAATTTTGACTCTCTCTCTGGTCTAGACAATGAAAATAGCATCTTTTGCTCAAGCCAAAGCAAAAGAAAAACTTTTGAAATCTCACATGGAAGACTGTGAGCTGTTGGAGATTGCATCCGGGATGCCGGAGAAGATCATGCCATCATTTCAAAAGGATCCTTCAGCCTCTCCATCTGGTAACTTGAAATTTCTGGTAAATTCTGTTAGCACTCATTTTGAATCTTTAGAGAAATCGGCAGAAGCAAAGGTCCGGAAGGACTTTTTAGGAAAAAGATTTACTGAAGTGCAAGGACTGATTACTAATGATAGGAGGACCCTAGACATTGGGATAAAGAGCCTTGAAAATTCTCTTAAAGATGGTGGGCACATGTACAAATTTTGTCTATCTTGGCCCAAAGTGACAGAGGATATTGAAAAGAAGGTGAAAGAACAAGAAGGTAAATTGTCAAGTTTATCTCAAAATTTTGATCCCCTCACTACATCCTTAATGAATCAAGAATGCCAGGCCATTGTCATCATAAATGAAATGAAGAGGTTGAACAAAGAAAAGAAGGATATAATAAATAGAATGAGTGAACTCAGAGGGATAATTATCCCTAAGTTGGAGGCAATGCATGAGGCCTTGACAGATGCTCAGACCACAGCCTGGACCAGTGATCTAGCAGATTTAAGAAGGGCAGAAGCATATGCATTTTTGTTGAGTGGTCACATCTCCATTTTGGACAAGATGAAGCAGAGCTGGGCCACAGAATTTGTACAGCTGAAGGCCACTTTTGTGGATATACTTAAGTATATGTAAGTACAACACACATATATATACTTATGCGGCTATGTATAGGTTAATTTTTTGCAAATTTTGGTGTGCAGATTCTGCCCTTTGCCATTGATGTCAAAGGGGGAGTGAGGAGTAGTGAAAAATGTGGAATTCAGCTAAGGGGGAGCTTTGGTAAAACAGTGCAAAAGATAGAGCATCAGCCAAGGGGGAGTTTACTGCGACACTTAGCCATTTTTCACTAAGTGTTGCCATCAATGCCAAAGGGGGAGATTGTTGGCAAGAGACACTGTGTGGCTTCATGAGTGTTGTCATTGATGGTAACAAAGTCTATCCCACACATCCACAGTACATAGTATGACTATACCAGAAGTCAGATTGAAGATTGGTTTGGTCCAGTGAACAAGAACAAAGTATGCAACAAGGTCTGACAATTAGGTCCGGATCTCTCAGATGGTGTAACTCAGCAAGTTGCGGACTTGGATAAGTCAAGAGGAGTATCATGACTACTATATTCCAAAGATTTAGCCTCCGGTAGTAAAGCATGGGAAAGATATGAGCATCTAAGCATACATTTTTAGTCAAGTAGAGAAGACAGAGGAAGAACTAACCGGCAGAGTATTAGACTTTAATCCAGATGAGTACAAGGTGTTGATTAAGAAATTTGTGGGATCATATATTGTTGGCCGACATGATTAATGACTTCTATGTGTATGTTTTTGATACACATCACAAATCAAGCATGGATTCAGCCGACAGATCAGTAACTTGTAATTATCTTGAGTATTCTTATTGCTGACTAGGAAGTTGATGAAATCCTTGATGCGGATATAAATACCAGATGGATTCCAGTATGTAGGTGTGTGGTGTGAAGTAGGGATGAAATAAAGTGTGAAGACAAGCAGAGATATGTGTGGAAGCAACAATTCTAGTCCAGTATGTGATAGAGCATCAACACTAAAACAGAGGAAGAATGAAGTGCATCAGATCAGTATATTGTGCCTAACCAGAACTAAACTCCAGCATTTGTAGATGCCACTCATCAGGTCAAACACCTCATTACCTTCTGTAAGTTCTGTAGACAGTGAGTCTCTTGTAGGCAGTGTGCCTCTTGTGAGCAGTGTGCTCGGGTAGTGAGCCCTAATTAGCAAGTGCCATTTTATACTACTTTATTCTTTTAACAAAGAATACAATCTTGGGTTAGTCACCCCATGGTTTTTCCCTTAACAGGGTTTTCCACGTAAAAATCCTTGTGTTATGTGTGTTGATTTTATTTCTGTTCTTATGATCATATATGCTTATATGTTTTAATGTTGCACTAATTACTAAAGGAGAAAAGAAAGTTAAAGATATTTGAGATAACTGATTCACCCCCCCTCTCAGTTATCTGCCTTGTTTCCAACACATTATTCATCTAACACAATATGAAACTGATAAACTACTCATAAAATTGCATACAACATATATAAAATGAAACTTACAGCACCAAAACTAGGGCAACCAGTCAAAGATGGAGTTTTTATTCACTCCTCAAAGCTTCCCAATCTTCTCAACTACTTTACAAAGTGAGTCCACCAGTTCTTTTATAGATGCAAGAACATGGCACTAAAAATTAAATACAATGCGGCGATTAGGTGAGTTCTACATTTCTAGCCACCGCTAATGAGCATTGGGAACATTTAGGAATTAAAATCAAAAGAGGAGGGGACAAAAATAAATAAATGCCAATTTATTTTCCCTTTGACTTGTCCATCCTCTACTTTGCAACTGTCGGGTACCAATTCTGCCTCCAAACCACTGCCTTTTTGCACCGTCGCAGCTGCACACTGGAAGGCCCGTCACTCCCCTACGATGTTGCAAAATGAGCCCCTAGATCCTTTCTCAAGGCACTTTGACTGCACCTAGCCACAAAAAATACAAAGAACAAAATGCAGCAACTTCCAATTCATTTTTTATTGTTACTAGGTCATTTTTTTGGATGTAAGGGCATTTTTGCAGCTGCCAACAATCAGAACATGCCTCAAACACATTTAAAATCTCTGCCCAAGCATTAGGAATGGTCAGGGGATGAATTTAGAGCATGGAGCAGCAATTCTAAGCTCAAATGGACCCCCAAAATTTTCTAGAAGGCCAAAAACGTGAACAACAACCACTCAGCCAAAACTCTCTGCACAAATCCTGCCCAAAAAACTCCATAAATGCCTCCAAAGTGGATAGTAGACCAACATTACCTGTCCAGAAGCAATCCAAAAATTTGTGTAGGAAGGAGCATATCACACTGTCGCAGCCATTTGAAAAATGAGCATAGCAGGCTGTGCGATGCTGCGATAAACCAAATAAATGCATTTCTTTTTATCCTTATAAAGCATAAGCATTATAATATAATGTATGCCTTATAATATTTATCATTTTAAAACATTAGATGTGCCAATATATTTTAAAATTACATTTTCAGCTTTAGAAAAATGACAATTATTTAATTTCTTCCCCTAGGCAAACGGTGCATTTTCATTGTGGGCACACTGGATATCTAAGGGCCATGAAAATTCGCATAGGGCCATTATTAATTATTTAGTGCAAACCCATTTCCTTAAAATTCACATCGCCAAAAATTTTTAGGGACTTCCTTTATAAACTGCCTACCAGATGTGTTTGCCGCAACCAAAATACATTAAAATACTGCATCATATGGTCTTTGATATTGACAAAACTGGAATTGGAGGAGTTTTAGTCCAAAACAAGAAATGGGTCGCCTTCATAATTGTGAGATTTGGAACTTTTCGGAACACCAAATCTAGCCCGGTCGCAGTCAGAAAAGAAATAAAATAGCCGATCAAAACTCATCCTGGAAGTGCAAAATTGAACAGGCACATTACCATATGCACCAAAAAACTTTCCACCATATGGATTTGCAAGATGACCTCTGATTTGCAAGATTTTAATCGGTGAAGGTGGGCTCTGGGATAGATTGAGCAGCATGTCAACCTAGCCTCTGTCGACACATCGAGAGGAGATAGGCACTTCAAATTTGCAAAATTTGAGGGTGCCAATAGATTTGATGGGATAAACCTTCCCAAAGTGTCTCTCTGCCTCCGTATACAATAGGTATGACTTTGTATAGCAATGGATCCTGCATAATGTTAGTGAAATGTTCTGGTATTTGGCGGGATGAAACCTAAGTATCCTATTCTCTGAAAGCAAAATGTCTAAACTAGGAAAGCTTGGAAATAATAGGAACTGATCTCTGAAAGTAGCACCATCCTTAGAAATGATGCCAAAAATATAGAGTCCTTACTATGTCTAATAAACTTGGTGGCAATCACACAATTCAGAGGAAAAACCTAACTGAACAGTCCACTTGGACCTTTGGAAAGACCTTCATTAAATTATCGACCAGGGCTAGTAAGCTTGTGATGGCACTGGCACTGTATGTGCTTTCAAAGATTTAGACTACCTAACTCATCCTAATGCAATGTTACACTTGCTAGGAAATCTCAAAACTGTATAACAGTAAGGAAAGTGATGCTAGTACTATTGCTACGGGTGCATAAAATAAAAGACTGTAACTATTTTCTGTCAAGGAAAGAATGCTTTAAAGGTTAACTTAATATTGATAATCCACCATATACTCTACACTCCTAACATACACTCTACACTCCGAAGTAAAAGTTGAATAGCTAGGATATCTTGAAGAATCTAATGTATTTATGAATTGACTATTGTAACAAAATAACATATAGGAAATGAAGTGAGGGACAGTTACCTTGAGTGGTCCTTGCTCAAGTGACTGTCTCCACTAATTTAACTCAAATCTAGTTTCTCAGATTGACACAATCATACTAATTCCAATTCATTCATTGAATAGTCCTTACAATATCACATAAGATTCTACTGGCATATTTTATTCATGCATTCATCATCAAAAACGTAAACATTGTCTATGTAACTAACTTGAAAAAGATCTGGTAACTATATCTACAATTGAACAATCTACTTAAAACTTAAAAACTTAAACTACCTCAACCACCGAGCCATACATATAGGCATGAGAGAGTTTATTGGAACAAGGTCTCTTAACTGAAATCATAAATCACCACTCTCTACATACATGAGTGTGATAAATGCCAAGTAACTAATAACTGAAAAAGAAAGAAGAAGAGTCCTAATGAAATTAGAACTTCTTGCTTAAACAAAGGAACGTGGATTGGTTCAATCAGTCACGTTAGACTCCTAGCTACAATAGAATCCTTCTCCTTCAATCATCTTTATTAATTGCTATCACAATGCATAACCATCTTCATCAAGTGCCTCCATGATGTAGTTGTTGCATTCAATTTATCTTGGAACTTTCCCTACTCTGTTGTCTAGGAACTCTTTGGTTGCAGGCTGCACCTTGAAGTTGCTGCAGGCTACAGTCCATCTCCTTCATCTGCAAGAGTTAGTTCTCAAAACATGCACACAATACTAACAACCATATATAAGCACATATATCCTTTACAATCCATACATATCCACACATAATCATGCAATAATCATCATAGTATAACCTTATTCCATATACTTAATAATCAGGTTCAGGACTGCATAATAAGCATAAAAGATAATAAAGTGTAGGAATGTGTATAGGACAAATGTTTGAGAATGTCTGAGAACTTGCATAAAAACATAGGAAAACTAGCCAATAACTAGACCCATCAGATTCAACCAATCCATTCCCTTGAGGGTACTAATTGGATGATGTCTTCAAGTAAGTTCCATAGTCAAGTACCCATTCACTTATTTTTGTGCCTACAAAGGCCTTAGCATTATCAGAAATAATGGTGAATGGAACACCAAACCTGGTAACTAATCCCTCAAGGAAGTCTAAAATGGAGGCCTCTGTGGCATCCTTTAATGCAACTACCTCTGTCCAACTTGTAAAATAATCAGTGGCTACTAAAATCCACTTATGACCAGCATTGGAAGGTGGATTGATCATCCAATGAAGTCCAAACCTTATTGGGCAAATGGGTGATCAGTCTGAATTTGGTGCAAGGGAGAGTAGCCAACCTTTGTTTTCTTGCAAATAATGCACATTCTTTGTAGCTTCTTACCCATATATAGGCATCTTTGAATAAATTGGGCCAGTAATAACTAGCCCTCATGATTTTGACAACAGTTGTTTTTGGAGAATAATGGCCACCAACAGGGCCATTATGAAATTCTTCTAATACCCTAGAGGTCTGATCTTGTGCAATGCATCTAAGAAGAACTCCATTGATGTCTTTTCTAAACAAGACACCATCAACAAGAACATAAGGAATGGACTGGAGTCTGAAATACCTTCTTTTTGCTTGATCCAGTACATCTGGGCATCTACCTGACTATAGAAATGTGACCATGTCATGGTACCAATCAGTTAGAGTGTGGGAACTAGCTGGATGTGCCTACCCAAGGACACACACAATGTCATCTCTGACCTCAGGGTCCACAACCATCTGCTCACATAGGCCTTTGCCCCATACCAACTTGGTGATATTGATGTTTGCATCATATTCCATTACCTTTGTGATCCACCCAGCCCTCTTTTCATTGATATCTCTACTCAAAAGAAACTCTTTGACGCTAGGGTGATTCACCATCACTGTATTTTGTTGTTTGAAAGCATATGCCTAAACATTTTGAGTGCCTACATCACAACAAACACTTTTTTTCAACAAAATCATACTTCAACTCATATTCTTTGAGAGGCTAGCTGAAGAAAGCAATTGGCTGCTCCAATTTCTCCTCATTCTATTGTGTTAAAATTACTAATATGCCTTCTTTGCCTCCAAAGGCGTAAAGGATAAAATCCTTCTCATAGTTCAGGTTTATCAGTGTAGGAGCTTGTGTAATGGCTTGTTTGACAACCACAAAACTATCCTTGCCTTCTTTTGACCATGTGAAGGCAACACTCTTCTTAAGCATGGCAGTGAGGGGTTTTTCTATTTAAGCAAAATTGGGTATGAACCTCCTCACAAAGTTAATCTTGCCCAGAAAAATTTGCAGGCATTTCTTATGACTAGGAAGGGGAAGAGCTAGAATGGATCTGGTTCTCTCTAGATCAATAGCCAGTCCTTTTGAGACTACATGTCCCAACAATTTGCCTTCTGGGACAACAAGCACACATTTCTTTGGATTTAATGATATGCCATATTCCCTGCATCTTTCAAAGACTTTTCTCAAATGACCCAGGTGGTCAGCTGCATGCTTACAATAAACAATCAAATCATCAAGATACACTAAAATAATATCATTGATAAGGCCTTTGAAGGCTAAATCCATTGCTCTTTGGAAGATTACCCCAACATTAGTCAACCCAAATGGCATTTTCTAATAAGCCAAAGTACCCCATTTGGTGGTAAAGTTTGTCTTGTACTGGTCTAATTCTTTTACAAGAATTTGGTTATAGCCTAAGTAGCCATCAAGGAGTGAAAACCTTTCAGCGCCTGCTACTGTCTGTAAGATCTGCTCCATGCAAGGGAGTGGATAGTGGTCTTTGAGAGAGGTGATGAGTCAGATATATGACTCATTTATTTCTATATATTTCCTGTTCTAAAAGACTCTGATAAGACTTGATGGCGCACACACACACACACACACACACACACACATATATCTTTTGGATGGATTATGCACATGTTTAGTCCTCATTTCCTTCTGATGAAATCTCTTAGCTTATTTACTTGAATTATATTTTTAAAATTCATATCTTATGAATTTGTGGTATAAGTTGTGTATGATTGCATAAGGATTACAGCGGTGAGACTCCTAGTGGTCTCCAAATCCCTCAGGAGCCCCCTTTCCTGTGAAGAGCCTGAACTCCGAACGGCTCTAGATATCATTACCCACCAAGAGAGCCATCCTCCCCTCAAGTCGATGACTACTACAAGCCAATCCTAGGGCTACTTAAGAAGTCCAGCAACACAAACATGACCCACGCCTCAATAAATGCAGCTATTAATATCTAAGTCTTCATGTCACTCCATTTAAGTGACTAACTGAAGTAGCTGTTAATCGGCGTCAGTTCCAACTAAAGTCATTGACTACTAGCACCGTGTCATTCTAGGAAAACATTCAGTCCGCCAACAACTAAGTCGATACAAATCTCTGATCTATAGTAACCCGCACTGGAACTATTAATGTATTAAATGAGCAACTAGTTTTAATCCCAATTTGATGTAGTTAGGATCGCTGATAGTTATTTCCTTTCAATAAAGCTCGAATGTATAAATAGGAGCAAGTCGTCTCTCTAAGTTAGTTCATGTTTTCATAGTCAAGTTGTTAGTCATATTGTATTTTCCGCTAGAGGAAAACTCCTTGTTTTTAGTCTTGTATCCATGTCCATTTTTGGACTTTGTTGAATGCAAATGAAGGGGGATTTCTTTTCAAAGATAGCTCAAGTTCAAGAGGATCATCTCCAGCTGGGAAAGTAGGACCCGCTTCCCCAACTTGGAGGAGATCTCTCGGTATTTTATTTCCATGCAATTCTATTGTGTCTTTCTATTCATTGATGTTATCTTTGTATGTTAACATTATGTTGTGTCTTTTCTTCTTTGTATGATTGTTTAGCTAATTGTCACCTACAGGTTTGTCTTCTAAATTTTTGAAAACACCAAAAATAGATTTGTTATTCCAACAACACTGTTATATTCAAAGTGTCTCATTGATGTAGTCTAAATATGGATGCAATTACTTTTGAATTCAATTTCAGCAATTAGAATAGTTTCTTTCCAAGCAAGTGTGTTTATTTTTTGCAATTAGAATAGTTTATTTCCAAGCAAGTGTGTTTATTTCCAAGCAATCAGAATAGTTTCTTTCAAAGCATGTGTGTTTATTTCTGAACAACTAGAATAGCTTCCTTTCAAGCATGTGTGTTTCTTTTCAAGCAAATAGGTAGTTTCCTTTTTCTACATGCATGTTTATTTTAACAAATTAAGTAAACTAGACCTTATCCACAAACCATCCACTCACCCGATTCGGATTCCACTCCAAAACCCCCCACACTAAGAGTCTTGTCGTAGATCGCTCCAGACACCTCCAGATTGATAATTAAATGATGATGAATTAACAAACACTACAATGACCTCATCATTTTTGGCGTCGTTGCTGGGGAAATAATCTACAAATCATTTTAGATTAACTTGTTGATAAGACTTTTTGAACGAGCACATTCCGGATCCATTAGTTTATGAGTAGGCCTAGGGATGCCTTAGGTCAATTCATTAAGTGAACCACAGCTAGTACATCTCTAGAATCTAGTTTTGAAGAACTTCTAGACCATCTGATCAATCAAGGATCTGATATACCATCAAAATCTCCCATTCTCTCTAACACACCTTCTACAATGGGTGATAATATTTTTGGAAATGGTGAGAATGATGAACCAGCTAATAAAAGAACATTCTCTTATCCAATCTCCATCACTCCTGAGAGGAATGAACCTCCCATGAAAAATATATCTGTTGCATTCCTACCAACCTTTCAAGGAAAAACTTCTTAAGACCTAAACCAATACCTATTTGAATTTAAGGTCCTCTATCAAACCTATGATTATGCCACAGACAACCAGAAATTAAAACTTTTTCCTTCCACTCTTAAGGAGTCAACTCCACGATGGTTCATGGGCCTGATAGCAGACTCTATCACTACATGGGACGAAATGGAAACCTCCTTCCTTGACAAATATCAAGATTATTGTAGAGTTAGGGATCAGAAAGACAAACTCTTCCGAATGAAATAGATGGAAGATGAAAATTTGGAGGATCAGGTAAACCAACCACTGATGCCTGCCTAGCCAGTTCCAAATCCCAAAAATAATAGATGACAACAAGTGTATAACATTAACCCCAATATAGCCACATTGAATGTAGTGGAAATCAATGACATTCAACTTTGATCCCGAAACATTCATGTAACCATTCCTATTGAGGAAGTCACTGAAGAAGAGGAAGTGATACCTAGTGTTGAGAAACAACAAAAGGATGAGAAGGTTGAAACAAAAAACTTAGAAGAAATTCCAAAAGAAACTTATGTTCCATTTCCAAAGCGATTAAAACAGGTTCCTCCAAAATCTAGGCATCTTTCTCATAATGACACTTAGTTAATCAAGGAACTTAGAAAGATAATATTGAAGTTCCTTTGTTACAGGCAATAAAAGATATCCCTGAGATAAATTAGACCATCAAGAGCTTATGTTTAAAACTTCTAGGTAGAAAATGAAAATTACCCAACTCTATTCAAGTAGAAGGGAAACTTGCCAATGTCTTGTCAGGTAAGTTTATTCCTCAAAAATATGGGGATCCTAGAAGTCCTATTATTTTGGTGGAAATAAAAGAAGTATCAGTCTCTAATGTACAGATTGATTTGGGGGCTGCTATCAACGTGATGATATCATATACTGCAGAAGCTTTGGTATTAACACATATTCAACCAACCTCAACTATGTTACAACTGGCAGATCTATCCATCACCAAACCACAAGGGATTTTGGAAGATGTTATAGTCACTATTAACACCTAAGACTATTTAGTTGATTTCTTTATCCTTCATACCAGAAAAAAACGTTCAGGGTACCCAATAATATTGGGTAGACCTTGGCTGGCTACCACATCAACCCTTATTGACTGTAGGTCAGGAAACATGACTATTTCAAATGGGAAAAGGCTGAAGGAACTTTCCATCTATCCCCCTACTAAACCATTCTTACAGTATGAGAATAAATCGTGCATAGATGATTTGATGGATTCAGATGAAGAAGATGCCTCTTCATTTGCAATGGTAACTGTTGACTCATTTTTCTCTATCCAAAGTCAAACGGTTCACCTTGAAAATATCTTGGATATCCCTTGGAATATGGCCCTACAGGCCTTGATCCCTCCAAATCCTCATGCTCTACCTTGCAAAAAAATCCCTAAATCTCGACTAGAGAATCCTTGCAAAAAACCCAAAAAAACCCAAAAATCTTTAATCTTCAAAAGCCTTCCTTCGTAGGGATTTCCCATCCTCATACTTAGTCATTTTGGTATGGATATAACATCATCTGTATCTTAGCTAACATCCCAGATATTATCTTAATATCCCAGACCTTAGCTAAGCTCCTAATATCCCCTTCATATTCAGACCTTAGTTAATATCTGGATGTTTTCTAAACATCTGGATCTTAACTAATGTCTGGGTCCATTGCGAATGTGCAGACCCTTATGAATGTGATGATAATGTCATCCAGATATTTCCTAATGTCTAGATCCTTCTTAATATCCATGACCTTGTAAATGTCCTGATGACGTCATCCGAGCCCCTTCCCCAAAGAAATGCATATGATGATGACGTCATCGAGGCATCCTGCCCCGGTGTATCATCTTGCAGTGCTAATATCTTAATGACATCATCCAGATCTCCTCTTCAATGAAGTTCTTTATGCCAATGACATCATCAAGATATTCAAAAGGCATCTAAATATTAAGTTAGCGCCTTGATATTAAAGGTGAATATCCATGCGGATGACAGCCCCTCCATGCTGTGAAGGTGAATTTGACGAGTGCATCCAGATATCGCACAGCCTACAAACTGCTAAAGATGACGTCACATTCCTTCTGCGTGGCCACGAGATGATGACATGTGGATATCCAAATGCTGGTTGACCACAACTTTGAGCGGAGATATCTCCCTTATCCTGAGGAATTTCTACATGATCCAAAAGGAAAAAATGCTTAGAATTTCCTCCTCTTTCATTTGGCAGGCTTTTGGGGGGATATTCTCACTTTGAAAATAGGATTCAAATATCATGGAGGAACATCTAGATATCAGGATGGTCACTGACTGAGGATGAATTTGCAGTCTAGGCCAACAAGACATCTTAGTGATTGATTTAAAGTGTTGTAGAAGCTTTTCAAATGCAAATATGTGTTGCATTGATGGTTGCAGGTGAGTGATTCAGCAACTCGCATTGAAGTCCCAAAATATCTCCCATCTGCCCAGGCTTCAAATATTTCCTACAATGAATTCTTGTAGGCCAGCATTCCTTTTGGTGGAGATATTTTCTAACAGAGCCCATGGGGCAATTTATTGTAACCTAATTAGGTCGTTTGGAATCAGATGCTATATATGCATGAATGTAAGTTGTAATAAAGGTTGGAAAATAGATAGTCTTATGCTGTTGTATTCCAAATGGAACTTTCCTCTGCTATGACTGTGCCTCTTGATCAATACATATGGTGTTTTAATTTTTCATGCTTTTAACTCTGTGTAGTCTTAAAATTGGCTATTGTTTGTGCATGTTTAATTCTTAGCAATCCATTCTTTACCTCTGTTAAAATCTCCATGATCTATGTAAGTTTATCAGTTGTATTTCTTTACTTGTGCATCTTGGCTCTATGAATGTTCTTTATTCGAACCTGGTGTATCACCTCCCCTTCATTTTCAGTTTTTACTCTCTCTTCCTCTTTTCCTATCAGGTGGATAGATTAGGTTTAGTCTTAGGACCGTTGAATATCTCATTCAACAAAGGAACCAGCCTCTCTCTAGAGATTTGGCCTCCCTGTAGGGTCCCACACCTAGAGGTCGTCTCAATGTTTCATTAGATTATTGGAGCCCTAAAAGCCTTCAACACTAGGTGCAAATCTATGACAATAGTTTCTGGCATGACCGGTGGGACACTAAGCATAAGCATTCAAAGAATCAAGCTATGAATCTGGTGTTCTTCTTAGCCCCTGCATTTTGGTAGAATTTTCATGCACCTGGTGACTCTATAAGCCACTGGTTCTGATCAGTGCCATCTTTTATGCTTGTGCAAACTAGGGCATCTTCCAGAGTTAACTTCCAATTCACTGAATTATTTGTTGTTGCTTCAAGGAGAAGGTCTAGGTTATCTAGGTCTCCTGTGAGAAGGGGTAGCACCTCTATTTTACCTCTTTCAAGGGCTCAATCTACACCCCCTCCTATTAGGTTTCAGTATAATAGAAGAAGCATGCATATCCCTAGACTGAATCTGAACATTCCTAGGATGGAAAGGAATTTGCCTTTTGTACAACCTTTAATGGACGAAGTCCATTAGATTTGGTTGCATACAATGACATACCTGTTGCATCCCTGAAAAGTCTTTCACCCTTCACGGGTGATGGTTCTGTGACACTTGCTGAGCATATCAAAGATATATCTAACGTATGTTCGGTTCATCATATACAACACGAAGATGTTGCAATCCATCTCATGGTTTCATCTTTCAAAGGGAGAGCTCTTCAATGGTTTAGGAGCTTGAACCCTGCTTCAATTCATACCTAGGACGAACTGGGAGAGTCCCTCTACAAGCAGTTCGGTGAGAGGGCAAATAATGTTTCATTTCTTGAGTAGTTGACGACTATCAAGAGGGCTCCAAGTGAGATGCTGGTAAACTTTAACTTTAGATTCTAGAGGACGTGGGAGAGAATTCCAACTACCCTCATGTCATCTCCACAAGGTGCTTTCTTGTACTTTTTAAGAGCTTTAAATTCTAAAATTGTTGTGATGATGCAATCGATGGATGTTGAGACTCTACCGGATGGTTATGAGACAACTCTGAAAGCTGAAAATTGTTTAATACAGGTTGGAAAAATTGCTCCTAGACCTCCTATCCCACTTTTTCCAGAACTGCCTTCCTCATCCTAGTAGCCCATTGTTGCTCCTATCCCAGAGCCTAAAACCTCAACATCCTCTCTTTCCCAAGAAGAGAGTGATCTTAAGACCCCAATGTCTAATTTAACCAACAAGGTGAATAGTATAGCTATTCAAAATGCTCCCAAACCCTATCATAACTATAACTAGGGGCAGACATCTAACCAGAATTGGAACCAAGGGTATAATTCTAATAGGAATCAAAACTGAAACCAGGGTTATCAGCAGAATAGATACCAAAATCCTAACCCTGCACAACCCTTACAAACCATTAGACCTATAGAACAAATACGAGCTATAAATCTAGTTAGGGCTTTAGTCCCTACTCAGAACAATCTAGCCTAGGAGGCAGATTGGTGCTACCCTTGCAACCAACCATACAATAAGTCCACTTGTACTTTTGGGGCACAAGAAAGGGCTTTGATGGTGCAGAACTTTCACACTCATCAGGCATCTTTATCAGAGGAAGCCAATAGCAACCTTGAAGTTTAAAATAAGGCTACCCTTGATGCTATATGATGTTATGGACTTTAGAAGACTTTTGTGTTGTTAATCAGCCTATGGACAATGTTGTTATGCCTATTGCAGACAACATCAGGTCAAAAAAGAGGCAATTGCAAGCTAGCCCTATGCTTGTTGTGTTACAAAAAGACCTTATTTCAAAGGCAAAGGTGGCCAGTGCCTCAATCCCAATTCAGAGCAGCAAATCAGCTGCTACAAATGAAATTCCACCAGGCTTAAAAGTGCCTGAATAAACTACAGATCAAACAAAGAAAGGAACATGGATTCCCTCTATACATAAGGAAACCATTGTTCCATTAAATATTGTGGAACAAATCAAGAAAACAAATATAAATGTCTCCATGTGGGAAGTAATGTCCATCCCTTCTCAGAGGGATCTGTTACAAGAAGCCTTAAGGCACTTCCCATCTGTCAAGTTAGCAACATCAAATCCATCATCAAAACAAAAATAGAAGGCTCCTGTTAGTCTTATGCAACCAATTGAAGGACAAGTAAGTATAGTCAAGAAGCCATCTCCTTTCTACTTGTTTTTTATCATTGGCAAATTTGTAGTGCACAACTACATGATAGACTCTAGGGCTAGTGTTTCAGTCATGCCCAAGAAGATAGTGGATGCATTAGGCATCAAGTATACCCCTGTTTCATCAGGAGTATTGCAGTTGTATGGCATCTCTGTGAACACTATAGGAATGATCAAGGGATTGGACTTGAATCTGCATGCATGTCCTAACCTAACTTTCAAACAAGGCATTTCAGTCATTGATCTTCCTCCTTTCTTTGTCATTTGTCTGTCAAGAGATTTCACAGCAAAGGTAGGTGGCTACCTTTCTTCTGACTAGTCTCATATGTTGTTGAGGACCAGATATGGCACATGATTCACCATCAAGGTTGAACCAATTTCAGAATATCATGTGGAGAATTACGATCACAGCCTGGTGAACCCACATGTGATGATCTGAATTATTTTGTCAATTCAGAGGACAATACTTAGCCTTGAGCTTGTAGTATTATAAAAAACAAAACAACCAAAGTGCGAAACAATTTTATTTCATAAAAGAAAAGTTCAAAACAACTTGGGCTATCTCAGCGGATGAGATGTATGTCCTGGAGACTCCATTTGGGAGAGTTCATAGAGTTTGGCAATCTCAGCGGATGAGATGTATCTCTGAGAAGAGATGTATGCCTCGAACTTCCCATTTTTTTGCTTTGAATTGAACTCATTTATACATTTTCAAAAGGAAGCTGAAAAGTCACCACACCTTGTCTTCCTTCAAATTTGAATGGACAACCAAAAATTGAAAGGTCACCACACCCATTTCTTTATTTGAAAATAATATTTTAATGAAGATATTATTTAATTTAAATACCCTAATTTATTTGAATCATTCCTCCCCTCTTGAGAGGCAATGGGCCCCATTGCACCTGCTTAAAATTATGCTCTTGATCCATATGAAGGTGACACTATGTGATTCGATAATGTCTTTGAATAGCACTGATGTAGTTGTTGTTGAAGAAGGTGTAGCACCAAATGAAGTTCTTGTTATTGATGTTGCTAAAGACGATAAGGCGAAGCCAAGAAATACAGTGGAATTTGGCTCAAGTGTACTACCGAGTCCAAAACATTTCTGAATGCTCGAAGTCTGTGAGATTTAGTAATCTGTATTTAGGAAAGGGATTACTGGCTAAAAATTAATAGCATGCTTGGTAAGGAGAGAGGGGAGGGTGATAAAATTTGGCAGGCACAATTTGTGAGTAGACATGAAAGTTTTTGCATTCTATATAATGAGTTTCATCCCAATTCACAGATTTGGAAGGGCCTTTGCATGCCCCAGCTATCACCACTCTCCCATTAACATTGTCAGTCTATGAGCACCATACTTTGTCATTAAAGTTATATGGAAAACCTCCGTACCCACAACACGCTGCCAGCGGATGCTCAAACCCATATTGTGATGCATTTGCAATAAGAGCATATTTGATGGAATAAATGTCAACATAAACAATGATAGCTTGTGGAAGGTGTGATGTGAGCTGAGTGTAGACAGCTTTTAGCTAGGTGTTGAAGGTCTGAAAGGCGTTGTTGTAAGCTACAGTGCACCCATTTTCATCCACTACTGATGTATCACTGCGAATGCTTGCAAGAGTTCATGGTAAACAACATCACCACACACGAGACCTCGAATTGGACATCCACAATGGTTGCAATAACCTGGCAGACATTGTTGATGGACCCTGAGCTGGTATACTCATCGGTGATCTTGCCATCCGTGACCCTATTGTTGGTGGAAAGTCCAACCGGTGGTGCCACTTTTGGTGCTACTGCCGCAGTGGAGGCACTTCTGAAGTGAAGAGCAATGAAGATATTATTTAATTTAAATACCCTAATTTATTTGGATCATTTGAGGGTGAGGAAGTGCATGACTCAAAACCTATTGAGGCAGGACCTTCACCTCTTCCTATACCTGAACTATTTTTAGATGAGTGGGCAAGGGATCATGAAAATTTTGATCCTTATGATACCACTGAGGCAACTGACTTGGGCAACTACATGATCCATGAAGGGGATTCTTCAAATCCTTCTGTACTCAAGCCTGATAATGACCCCATTGGCCCATGGAAGATGTTCTTTGACGGTGCAAAGAGAAAGAATGGAGCTGGTGCAGGTGTTTTGCTAGTCTCTCCGACTGGTAAGAAGTTGCATTTTGCTCATAGGTTGCATTTTTCTTGTACCAATAATGTAGAAGAGTACAAGGCATTGGTCCATGGCCTATTGGTTGCTAAGAAATAAAATACCAAGCATCTAGAGATCTTTGGTTATACTGAATTGGTGGTTAACCAAGTTAGAAAAAGATGTGCAATGAAAAACCAACTTTTAGGAGCTTATAGACATAGAGTTTGGGACCTGTTTGAGAGTTTTGATGCTCTCAACCTACAGGTGATCCCAAGAAAATTAAATTTAGAGGCTGATCAATTAGCAACAGTGGGGGCTCAATTTTCTCCACCTACATACTTATTCCAAGGTCCTAATCAGCATGTGAAAATGGTCATCATGCCCTCTGTTCCTAACAATAATATTCAATGGAAAAATTTTGACAACAATGAGAAGATTATGAGCTTCATTTAGAATGAAGCAGAATTTTCCTCCATGGCGCAGCCTAGGTTGTGGGAATGCTATGGTGATCAAATTATCTATCTCAAATCAAACAAGTTGCCCAAGGGTCTAGTTACTCCTGAGGCCATCTTCAGCCAAGATGATGAGTTCAAGGGTGAAAGGAATAACATGACCTTCAAGAAAGAAGATTACCAGAAGGTAACTGTCGCCCAGGATAAAAAGTTGCTCCTAGGGAAAGTGTGCAACAATGTAGAGGAGAAAGAGTTCATAAGACTTGGCCAAAAGTATAATGATGTATTGGCATGGATGTATGAAGATATTAAAGGATTCAATCCGGATGTGGCTCAGCATGCCATTAATCTGGATCCTAATTGTAAGCTAGTTCGCCAAAAGCAGCGGCCCATAAATCCAAAGATCGGCCGCTCATGAGGAAAGAGCTTGCTAAGCTCATATAGGCAAGGATCATCTTCCCTATTAAGTATTCTACTTAGGTTTCTAATCTAGTACCAATAAGAAAGAAGAACAGATAGATTAGGCTCTGTGTAGACTTCAAGGACCTAAATCAAGCCTCTCTAAAGGATCATTACACTCTGCACTCTATGGATCAAATTTTACAAATAGTTGCAGGAATAGAAAGGTTTTCATTACTGGATGGTTTCTTCGGCTATTATCAGATCTTTGTCAGAGAGGAGGATAGATTTAAGACAACATTCACAACCAAATGGGGAACCATGGCATATGCTAAGATGCCATTTGGTTTGTCTAATGTTGGTGCTACATTTCAAAGGGCAATGGATATTGCCTTCAAAGGATTTATAAACAGGTTCATCCTGATTTATCTAGATGACATCATAGTCTTCTCCAAGAAAGGGGAGAACCATATGGAGCATCTGGAAAAGGTTTTCCAAAGATGTAGAGAGTTTGGGGTGTCTCTGAACCCCAAGAAATGTATTTTTGTTGTTGCCCAAGATAAGCTTTTGGGTCACATAGTATATGAATATGGAATATCCATAAACCCTGATAGAACATCTGCTCTCCTTTCTCTTCCCCTGTCTGCTCACAAAAAATCTTTACAATCATTTCTAGGGCAGATCAACTTTGTTAGGAAGTTCATTCCTAACTGTGCTAGCTTAGTGAAGCCTCTAACCCTTATGCTCAAGAAAGAAGCAGCCTTCAGATGGACTAAGGAAGGGAAGGGTGGTTTTGAGAAGATCAAGGAAGAGATTGCCCAGGCACCGAATCTCATGAATCCAAATTATGAGGACTTCGTCCTCTATGTATATGGAGGAGAGAACAGTATTGTTGTTGTCTTGATGCAGCAAAATGAACAAGGACTGGAGCAGCCTTTGGCCTTCTTCAGTCAGACCTTGAAGGATTATGAGGTTAGATATAGCCCCATGCATAAGTAGGTATTTGCCATTGTTAGAGCTTTAAAGAAATTTAGATATATGTTGGCAAATAATCATATTAAAGTTTTAGTTTCTCATCCTAGTGTGAGAGATTACATAATGGGGATAGAGATTAGTGAAAAGAGAGCCAGTTGGGTCACAAAGATCTTGGAATATTATGTGATCATCAAAGCCACTAAGCTGATTAGATGCAGAGGATTATGGGAACAGCTAGCACCGACATCAATAGATGAGGTGTGTTGGTTTTTTCCCAGACTGGATGCTTGCTCCCAGTTATCCCTACAAGGTAGCCATTAATGATTAACAGGATCTTTGGGCCAAGGGCCAACAATACAAGAGATAGACTCTATAGATATCTCCTCTTCTTCTTTAGGCTCTGCAAAACCTAGGGGGGTATTCCCTATTCAACATCCATAAGATATGCTTGTAAATTGGGGGATGTTGAGACAAAGCAGATAAATCCTCCTTTATGTAGACCAAAACTATGAGATAAGTGCAAAGGGGCTAGCTTTGGGCCTATGTTCAGTTGTGAGACAGAGGATTCTGATCCTAAAACTACTTCTAAAGTCCTAAAGGTTTGTTTTTGAAGTTTTAAATTTGATTTTGGTGTTTGGATGCAAAACTAGGACCTAGGGTGTAACCTCAATCCAAGACTAGACTGGTGCCTATCCAGGGCTCGGAGTCAGTAGACATACACATGTGAATGGTCAGCATAAACATATACCAAAGACTGGATTTCAAGGGGGTTTGTTTAGCACCTGCCTTACAGATACTTCCCAAGACTAAGTATTCAGTTATCTCTGCTTACAAACATCCTTACTACAGTACATTCCTCCCAACACTTGATCTGAAACCTTTAATCTACTCCTTGAGCAGAAGTAAGAAATCAAGCATTCAATACAGTAAACCTATATTCTAGAACCATAAACACCCCTTAGATGTTTAGATTCAGAAGAAGAACACACTCAATTTGGAGACAGATAACAGAACACATGCAATATAGCATTACTCATTTAAATCAACATGAAATCAGTAAATTTATGCATGAGACATACAACATGAGACTCATAAACTCACAAGACATCCAGAATAGGGCCACCAATGAAGTTGTATCTTATTACAACACCATAATTTGTCCAGCTTTCCAACAACAAAAATGAGTAACACCATCTGCTATATACAGCAGGGAAGGTGTACTCAACATTAATCACATGGCAATTCAAAAATTTGGCAGATATAGCGCATTATGAGGAAATGGCGCTCAACATTGAATGCAGCAGGTGGGAGAAGAGACAAGGTGGTTGAACTCGAGCTCTGCGCCACTGCCTGGGGATTCACATCTTCAGTCGGGTGGTTGATCCGTGCACGCCTTCTCCCATACCCTGTAACATCCGCCATTAATGGCATACCAACCCGCGGCCTTGGGAATGTAGTGGACATTGCACCTTAGAAATTTTCCCGCCAAGAAATATGACCCTAATTTCTCAAATCATGTGGGAACTAATTATCCCACATTCACCCAGTGGCGACCTCCTCAATACTTTATATACTAGGTCATGGCACATATGATGTCGCGTAATTTTACCTTGCGCAACCAACGAACCATCAGCTAAGACCCCATCATCATGACCCGCACCAACGACGAACCACCTGCATGATATCATGATATACAATATCACCCTAATATTTCATATCACCCTTATATGAAATATCACCTCCATTAGAGTATCACCCCGATAATAGCGAACCTCATGTTGAGCCCACCTGATATTCAAAATCATCCTGATGATCACCCTCATCGGTGCAACCTGATGCATCAGAGAAAGATCCTACTGCTCATATGTATAGCAAATACTTCACCGATGAACCTCCTGATCATATTCATATCATCATCACATTCATATCCTCATCAGCGATTGAGGGAATCCTCATCATACCTGCTAATAGAAACTGTCATGCCGAAGACCACATGATGCATCCCACCGGATCCTGATGACGTCACCATCATATTGTAATATCAGGGGGATCCTCGTAAGGTGACCGATATTAGAAATATGACCCCCTCATGGAATATCAGGGTGATGGACAAGTTGATATCACCCCCCATATAAAACTGAAGTCCGCAACATCAGGGTGATAAAACAGCGTCAAGTGATCTTGACTAAGATCACCCGATATTAGAATATGACCCCCCCTTTCAGAATATCAGGTCATATTGAAACCTTGCAGCAGCATCGGGGTGATCTTGACTAAGATCACCCGATATTCAAAATATCACCCCTTGGGCCGAAAATCAAGTCATACATGAAATGTGACCCTCCCCACAAGAATATCAGGCCAGATAGAAACCTTTGCCTAAACACAATTTTTGCTTGAAACCTTGACTTCGTGTGCAAGCACCAACAAGGTGAATTCATCCTACCATTTGAATGAGGAGGAGCCTCCAGCTGAGTCATCAGTTGTGAGTTCTTGGATGACAAATATGGCTAGTTTCCTATCCATTGGTGAGTATCCTTATGGACTGGATAGAACCAAAAGAAGACATTTCAAACTGCAGTCTATCCCTTATGCTTTGGTAGATGGTATTCTCTTCAAGATAAACTTAGATGGAGTCTTACTGAGATGCATAGAAGAAGATCAAGTTGATAGACTTCTTAGTGAGTTTCATGCTGGCCCAGCTAGTGGCCATTTCTCTGCTAGAGCTACAACAATGAAAATAATGAGGGCAGGTTATTTTTGGCCCACATTATTCAATGATGCCCATATGTGGGTAAGAAGATGCAAAGAGTGTGCTCTCTTTGCAGGAAAGAAAAGATTGGCGGATCTTCTCCTCTACCATATTCGGGCTAACCAACCCTTCTCACAGTGGGGATTAGATTTCATCAGCATGATAAACCATGTTTCCACTATTGGTCAGAAGTGGGTTTTGACTGCAACACACTACTTCACTAGGCAAGTTGAAGCAGTCCCACTCAGGGAGGCCACTGAGTCATCTATCATGGATTTCTTGGAAGACATCATGACAAGGTTTGGAGCTCCTAAAACTATTATTTTTATAATGCAAAAGCATTCACTAGTTTTAGGATTGTTGATTGGGCTCTCAAATACAATGTGTTCTTGAAGACTTCATCCAATTATTACCCCCAAGGTAATGGGTTGGCTGAGTCCACTAACAAGAACCTAATCAGGATCCTGAAAAGGACCATGGAGACAAACCAGAGGCAATGGCACAATAAGATCAGATTAGCTCTTTGAGACTTACAAGAGAGCCATTGGGAGCTCTCCTTTTGTTCTGGTGTATGGAAAAGAGGCTAGATTACCTATATCCTTAGAGATTCCTGCACTAGACCTGGCTCATCAATTGGAGTTGGAAGGAGAGGATGCAAGGTCTGTCAGGATGGCTAAATTGACTGAATTAGAAGAGAAACAACAGTCAACCATGATCACATTAGAAGAACATCAGATGCAGACCAGGAGATATTTTGACAAGAAGGCCAAGGTCCAGACCTTTAAAGAAGGTGATCTTGTCCAAAAATGGGATGTTCACCAATCCAAACCAGGAGGCCACACTAAGTTTGATGCACTTTGGAGTGGGCCTCATGTTATCATTAGCACCAAGCAAGCCAACACCTTCATTCTTTCAAGGCTCGATGGTGAAGTTCTACCCATTTCAGTTAATGGGATTCATCTTAAACCTTACCATTAAGGTTGGTATGAGGTCTTGTACATATTGTTTTAGTTTATTTCTATTTTAGGTTTCCCTTTCCCTAAGTGCTCTTGCACAGGTTGCATTGTCATTAGGAGAATGCAATCCTATTTCCTTTTTTGTTTTGGGAGTATCAGTCTCTAATGTACTGATTGATTTGGGGGCTGCTATCAACGTGATGACATCTAATACTGCAGAAGCTTTGGCATTAACACATATTCAGCCAACCTCAACTGTGTTACAACTGGCAGATCTATCCATCACCAAACCAGAAGGGATTCTGGAAGATGTTATAGTCACTATTAACACCTGGGACTATTCAGTTGATTTCCTCATCCTTCAGACCAGAAAGAAATATTTAGGGTACCCAATAATAATGGATAGACCTTGACTGGCTACCACAGCAGCCCTTATTGACTGTAGGTCAGGAAACATGACTATTTCAAATGGGAAAACACTGAAGGAACTTTCCATCTATCCATCTGCTAAACCATTCTTACAGTATGAGAATAAATCGTGGATAGATGATCTAATGGATTTAGATGAAGATGACGCCTCCTCATTGGCAATAGTAACTGTTGACCCATTTTCCTTTGTCTGGAGTCAAATAGTTCACCTTGAAAATATCCTAGATATCCCTTGGAATATGGCCCTGTAGGCCTTGATCCCTCCAAATCCTCATGCTCTGCCTTGTAAAAAATCCATAAATCTCATCTGGAGAATCCCTTCAAAAAACCCAGAAAAACCCAAAAATCTTTAATCTTCAAATACCTTCCTTTGCAGGGACTTCCCATCCTCATACTTAGTCATTTTGGTATCGATATCCTGATAATGTCATCTGGATCTTAACTAACATCTTGGATATTATCTTAATATCCTAGACCTTAGCTAAGGTCCTAATATCCCCTTCATATTCGAACCTTAGTTAATAACCAGATGTTTTCTAAACATCCAGATCTTAACTAATGTCTGGGTCCTTTGCGAATGTGCAGACCCTTGTGAATGTGATGATGACATCATCTGGATCCTTCTTAATATCCATGACCTTGCGAATGTCCTGATGACATCATCTGGTTCCCTTCCCCAAAGAAATGCATATGACAATGACGTCATCCAGACATCCCACCCTGGTATATCATCCTTGCAGTGCTAATATCCTGATGACGTCATCCAGATCTCCTCTTCAACAAAGTTCTTTATGCCAATGATATCATTAGGATATTCAAAAGGCATCTGGATATTAAAGGTTAATATCCATGTGGATGATGGCCCCTCCATGCTGCGAAGGTAAATTTGATGGGTGCATCCGGATATCGCATAGCCTGCAGATGCTAAAGATGACATCACATTCCTTCTACATGGCCGCGAGATGATGACACGTGGACAACTAGATGTTGGTTGACTGCAACTTTGACCATGGATATCTCCCTTATCCTAAGGAATTTCTACATGATCCAAAAGGCAAAAATGCTTAGAATTTCTTCCTCTTTCATTTGGAGGGCTTTTGGGGGGATATTCACACTTTGAAAATATGATCCAAATATCATGGTCCGGATGTGCACATCTGGATATCAGGATGGTCGCTAACTGAGGATGAATTTGTAGTCTCGGCCAATAAGACATCTCAGTGACTTATTTAAAGTGTTGCAAAAGCTTGTCAAATGCAAATATTTGTTGCATTGATGGTTGCAGGTGAGTGAGTCAACAACTCGCATTAAAGTCCCAAAATATCTCCCTTCTACCCAAGCTTCAGATATTTCCTACAATGAATTCTTGCAGACCAGCATTCCTTTTGGCGGAGATATTTTTTGACAGAGCCCATGGGCAATTTATTATAACCTAATTAGGTCATTTGGAATCAGATGCTATATATGCATGAATGTAAGATGTAATAAAGGTTGGAAAATAGTTAGTCTTATACTGTTGTATTCCAAACAGAACTTTCCTCTGCTATGACTGTGCCTCTTGATCAATACATATGGTGTTTTACTTTTTCTTGCTTTTAACTCTGTGTAGTTTTAAAATCGGCTATTGTTTGTGAATGTTTAATTCCTGGCAATCTATTCTTTACCTCTATTAAAATCTCCATGATCTATGTAAGTTTATCAGTTGTATTTCTTTACTTGTGCATCTTGGCTCTGTGAATGTTCTTTATTCAAACCTGGTGTATCACCTCCCATTCATTTTTAGTTTTTACCCTCTCTTCCTCTTTTCCTATCAGGTGGATAGATTAGGTTTAGTCTTAGGATCGCTAAATCTCTCATTCAGCAAAGGAACCAGCCTCTCTCTGGAGATTCAGCCTCCCTATAGGGTCCCACACTTGGAGGTTGTCTCAATGTTTCACTAGATTGTTGGAGCCGTAAAAGCCTTCAACATTGGGTGCAAATCTATGTGACATTAGTAACAATTGTAGAACATTTTGAAGAATGCAATGAGTAGTATAAATAATTGGAATCAAACAGTGAAACCTCCCTATATAGTGTTATGTAGCAAGAGGTCTCCAAATGGCTCTAGAGAGATTTGAAGGAATCTTTTAGAGCATTCAACTATCCATATTCTGAAAAGGTTGCCTCCCACTTAAATTATCAACAAGAAAAAACCTTACACCTGTTGGAAACAAGGTAGATAACTAAGAGGGGGATGAATCAGTTATCTCAAAATTTCCTTGACTTTCTTTTCTTTTGTTATCTTAATATTCAGTGTTGTATCAAAACATGAAAGCATACGTAATCAGAAGAACAGAAATAAAATCAACACATATAACACAAGGATTTTTACATGGAAACCGTGTTAAGGGAAAAACCATGGGGTGACTAACCCAAGATTGTATTCTCTGTTAAAAGAATAATGAGTACAAAAATGGCACTTGCCAATTAGGGCTCACTAACCGAGCACACTGCTCACAAGAGGCACACTGCCTACAAGAGACTCACTATCTACAAATCTTATAGAAGATAATTAGGTGTTTGAACTGATGAGAGGCATCTACAAAAGTAGGAGTTCAGTTCCGATTTAGGCACAATATACTGATCTGATGCACTTCATTCTTCCTCTGTTTAATGTTGTTGTTCTGTCACATACCGGACTTGAATTGTTGTTCTCACACTTCTCCCTGCTTTTCTTTGCACTTTATTTCATTACTTGTTTACGCACACACTTACATGCTGAAATCTATCTGGTATATATTCCGCATCAAGGATATTTATCAACTTTCTAGTCGAGAACAAGAACACTGCAAGTTATTAATCTGTCGGTTGAATCCATGCTTGATTTGTGATGTGTATCAAAAACATAGGCATAGAAGTCATTAATCATGTCGGCCAACAATGTATAATCCCACAAATTACTTGATCAACACCTTTTACTCATTCGGATTGAAGTCTGATACTCTGCTGGTCAGTTCTTCCTCTGTCTGCTCTTCCTGACTGGAACCCAACACTCAGATGCTCATATCTTTTTCTTGCTTTATCACCGGAGGCTAATCTTTGGAATACAGTAGTCATGATACCCCTCTTGACTTGTTCAAGTCTGCAACTTTCTGAGTTACACCATCTGAGAGATCCGGACCTGATTGTCGGACCTTGTTACATACTCTGTTCTTGTTCACCAGACCAAAATAATCTTCAATCTGACTTCCGGTATAGGCATACTATGTACTGTGGATGTGTGGGATAGACTTTATTGCCATCAATGACAACACTTATGAAGCCACACAGTGTCTCTTGCCAACAACACCAGATTGTGCCTCACCTTTGTCCATTAAATACTTTGCTAAGTTCTTACAAAGACCTTCTTTCTGTTCACAGTGGCACAAAACAAATCACTGTCCAAACCAACAAACAAATCTCTATAAGCAGTTGGTTGACAGAAACAGAATAATTTGATTGATAAAACTATTACAAAATCATACCCAAGCATTCACATGGAAATACAAAGACATGAGAGGAATTCACCCTAGTGTATGTACACACCATATCTACACTGAAGATGTTTGTCCTATTAGACAACCACAGAGGAGGATCAATCCAGCCTTGAGGGATATAGTGAAGGAAGAAATAGAAAAACTATTATAGGTAGGATTCTGTTGGAATTAAGGAACACTGAGAGAGGGGGTGAATCAGTGTTCTACAAAACTTATTACTTTGCTCCTTTATTAATTTACCACATACATCCAAAAGAAAGAAGTATGAACACAAGAATAGAAATAGCAAGATCACAACACATGAACACCAGGATTTTTACGTGGAAACCCGGTTAAGGGAAAAACCACGGTGGGGGTTAACCCACAAGAATTTATGCTCTGTTTAAAGTATTACAAATGGGGAAGGCACACTGCCCAGAGCTCACTGCTCAAAGGAGGCTCACTGCCTACAGAATTAATTACAAGAGTTCATTGAATTATTTGAACTGAAGAATAGCATCTAACAATACAAAATTACAGTTATGATTAAGCTTAGTACACTGACTTCACACACTTCATCTTTTTCTGCCCTGTTTCACGACTTTGCCATAATCAGAGGATCAGATCTTTGCTTCACACTTGATACTGCCACCCTTTGCACTTCTTATTTCATTTTTCACAACTGTTACCAAAAATTATCACACCCATCGATTACATATATATCTGCAACATGAGATTTATTCAATTTTAGTTGGCCTTAAGAAAACTTAGAAGCTTTTTCAAGATCATTGTTCCGTCGGTTGAATCCATGCACAAACATTAATGTAGACGAAAACTTATGTATCCAAGTCACCTCACATGTTGGCCAATACTATTGGATATCCTAAATCACTTGACCAACCACTTCTCTTCTTCTCCACAAGGATCAAACACTTAGTCAGCTTGTTCTTCACTGGACTGAACTGTTTAACCAGAACCTGATACTCAGATGCATGTAACTTTCAATCCCTTCATCACCAGAGGCTAAAATCTTGGATTTAGGTAGCCCTGACATCCCTTATCATTTCCTCAAATCCATAGCACAACATGATTACCGATGGAGGACCAAAATGTTGAACCCTGTTATATGCCCTATTCCTGTCTATCCGAACTTAGACAAATCTACAATCTCACTTTCGGTATGTTACCTTTTGAGTCGTCCTTATTCTTTTTTTCATGAAATTTCCTTAAGCAAGAGTCAACTTACCATTTTCCCTTTATTGGTCATATCTTTGTTTATTAAGTCAGCTCTTTATTCTTAAAGTTCACCCGCCTATTGTATTTTGTATGTGAAATTACTAAAGGATTGAACCTTTGAATTTGAACCATTCTTAAAGTTCAAGAGTTCAATAGTTCAATGGGTTCAATACTTCAATGTTTCTCAAAGTAAACTGTCGGCCCTTTTTGTGCAATTCAAATATGTCTTTGAACCTTCCAGTTGAACTTGAACCCTATTTCAGAGTTCATAGGTTCAACAGTTCGAGAGTTCAATGCTCAATGCTTCATAAAGAGTCATGTTCACTCAGTTCCCTTGTGTAATTTAATGTATCATTGAACCTTCTGCTTGAACCTCATATCAGAGTTCATTAGTTCAATGCTTTAACGGTTCACTGTTTCAAAGTTCAAAGTTTCTTGAAAAGTCGTGTGACTATTGGTCGATCTGTGTAAGTCATCTTGTATCTTTGAACCTTCGAGTTGAACCACATTCCAAAGGTTCAAAGGTTCAACCTTCCCTGACTATAGCCTCTTTTCTTCCCAAAGCCTTCTCCAAGTCAAAATTTAGTGGGAGATTTAGAGGAAAATATATCCGAAACTCATTATGAAGCGAAAAGGTTCTAACTTCCGGAAGATTATGGATAATTATTATTCATCAAGGCCACACGTGAAGAATGCTTGCTATTAATGCATATGTCAGATTTCATGTCTTATCAAACATTTTTAGCACGTATTGTTTCGGTTAGTAATTATTCGACCTGGTTAATGTCTGTACCAAGCGAGAACAAGCTAAATTTAGCAAACAAACATACTGGGTGATGTAAAGGTGAACAACATAGGTGGTATAGGATTTTTGTTGCCCAAATTTGAAGTGATTTCAGATACATTTAAGGTGAGTTCTACTCTTACTATAAGTTGTCTCCATTACTTGGTTGGAAAGAAGAATCCTTTTGAGTTTCTGGCATTGTTTAAGAAGTTCAAAACATTTTTTTTCATTATACCCTCCAACCTGTAGCTATGAAATCTGCATGTCTTGGTTATGAGCATGGTTTTGGTCTCATCTGTTCTCTTCTTGAACTTGGGGATACCTCTCTAGTCCAATATGACTTAGAAGATTTTAGAGAGAGGGCTAAAAATCTAGTGCCAACTCCTATGATAGAGAAAATTGTAAAAAGTGGTTTGGTTGAAGCTGCGGCCTTTCCCATGGCCATATAGTGCCCTAAACTAGTTCTAGAGTGCATAAATAGATATGACCCCCAAAATAGGTGCATTAGAGCTGTAGATGGCAATGTGTTACTTCATATCAACAGACAAACCCTAATGTCTGTGATGAGAATTCCGCCCAAAGAACCATATTCTGATCTCAATATCACTTCTTCTTATGGGCATTTTTCATTAAAGAAAGTGAATTATAGGAGCGTGATTGCTAGAAATTGGTTACTAAAATTCCAAAAGGGGGGTTCAAGACTGCCTAGACCACTGACAAGAGACCACATGATTCAAGAGGTAAAGGATATTGTGGTGTTGCTGCATAGACCGAAGGGTAATTCCCAGGCATATCATTGGGAAGATTAGATGTATTTCTTCATCCAGGTGATCCTCCAAGGGGAACAGTATTTGGACTGGGCTGAAATTATAGCTGAATGTTTGCATCTGGGTTTAAGTAATTATTTAGGGAATAAAGATTTCTATATGTCTTCGTACCTCTTCTATTGCCTCGCGTCTACAAGACAATGGGTAGGGCTACCTCATGCACCCTTGGTTGAGGACAGCAAAATTTATGACTATTATTCACAATTACATATGCATAATTGCTATGAGAGTTATAGGAGGGTTAATGATGTTTTTACTGGGAGAATGACTTATGAATTAGCAAACAACATCAATAAGAGGATGTCTGATGAGGCTATGTAGCTCATCAACATTTATGGTAGTTTCTTTATTCAGTTTCCCAAGTTCACTTATATCAGAGTTGGGGGTTTTGACGGTGAACCTTTGAAGTTACCCCAGTATGTTTTTGATCGTTTTATATTGATAGAGGTCTGTAGACAGCTAGTCCAGGTGAGCAAAAAGTTCTCCATGAAGAAAGAATCTGGTATCTCTTTTCCCATTGAAATTGGACATTATTCTTGTCAAATAATTTCTCACGCTTTGAACCTAGAAGTGGATCTTAAAAAATTCAATTTTCAGCACTATACCGCCAGATCCCAATTTGATAGAAAAGGCTTTGCCAAGGATAACTTGGATTTTGGAACAGGGTTTTCACATATTCCTCAATTGGAGGATTATTGGGAGGATTGTTCAAACGAATTCGAGGTCAGAAGAAGACTGTGGTGTAGGTTCTCCCTGGGACAAATAATTACCCTTAATTTAAATATGGACATTTCTAGAATTTTTGATAATGAAGAACAAGTGATTGATCCGCAATTTGAACAGATAAAACAATCACCCATTCTAGAGGTTGACTGGGATAAAGATGAAGAAGACAGGATTGAGGTTAAGACCTTCCCGGTGATAAGGAGAATTGAGAAATGGTTGAGGGAACAAAAACTGGAGAAAGTTCAAAATAAAGTTTCCCAGCAATGTACATCAATGGTTGAATCACCATCCCCAATAAGCTCCTCTAACCAGCTTATTGCTATCTGTGGTCCAGGTACTTCCAAGTCAAAAACTAGAAGGGGTCCTGTCATCAAAGAATCCAAGAAGGCCCTTACAACTATTCTGCCTCCCTGTGCTACCAGATCAAGGACTAAAAGCAGGAGAAAGAGACAGACTTCTGAAAGAATAGTTGTGGATTTAAATTTTGAAGAGGATTCAGGAGAAGCAATAGGTGATAAAGAGTCTGATTCACTGATGGCAGAGGAAGTTAGTGCAAAACAACAGATAGAGGTTGCTTCTGACTCTACTGACCTGATGATGATTTCAAATGTGCCCTCTGATCAATCAAATCCTGGTAAAGAAGTCTCGGCCTCTGCACCCAAATGGCTGGAAAGCTTGATCATCGACAAAAGAAAAACAGTCCCATTTTCTTTGTCATTGGAGGACATGGTGAGTAAGTGTTTGGGAAAAACTCGCAAATCCAAGAAAGTAAAAACAACATCTAGGGTAGATATTGACCCTAATACTGGGAACTCGAGCGCTGAAATAGCTCGGCCGATGTAATGTTTCGTTTTCCAGCTTGATCTTTTATAGTTGACCGTTGGCCTATTCCGGAGACCCGTAGGTTACTCAGAGGTTGAAATTGGGGTTTCATGTTTTGGTGGTTACTTTTGTTCGTGGAACGTGGTTTGGTTGGCGGTTTCTTTCTGGGTTTTCAGAGAGCTTCGCAGGGATGTGTTTTTCTCGACATTCAGGAATTTACTATTTTTAGTAAGTTTGGGATTGGCACCGGAACGGGATTTTGAGGGTGGGGTTGGATTTGTCTTGTCAAGACCTTTCCAACGAGCTATAGATCATTGGTTTCTGACATCATCTTGGCCTCCGTTTTAAAGTCTGTAAATTAAGCTTTATTATTTAATATTGGACCTTGGTGCCTAGGCTCAATGACTTAATGTTGAGGTTGAAAAAGAATTGAAGAGGATTATATTATTTTCCCTCTCATGTTTTATCCCATATGCAAGAGGATTTTAGAGACTCCCAGTTGGAAAAGTATAAAAGGAGGAAGAGTGCTCTCATTTCGGCATCCGAAATCTTGATAATGTTATGCTGCCGTAATGGTTCTGGGACTGCTTCAAGGAATGAATGCCTCCTAGCCTGGGCTCACTTCGTGTTTGAGAGATAGCACCTAGGGAGAGGTTTGCTGATAGTAGTTATTTTTGTAGTGAGGTTTGCATTGTAGCTTGAGTTCTGTTTGTAGTTTAATTATTTGCATTTTATGTCATTTTTGGAGTTGCTGATAACAGGGCTGAATCTGTAGTTTCATTCATAAATCTAAAAATAAAAATACATTTGTTCTAGGTATTTCATATTTCCCTTTGTCTATGTTGGGCACCCCATTGTGCCAATTTGCAGATTTTATTATGAAGAATCTGATTTTTCTAGAAGGAAATTGCCCTTCTTGCCAGGCCACCCTCTTTAGAGTGCATTAGAAAGCGTGCTAAATAAATACTTGGGTTTAAGAGTGGTCTCTAGTGTGTACCTTGGTCGCCATTGTCATAGGAGTGCATTGCATCAGATTTGAGGTCATTTGGTTGAGAAATGAGTGAGGTGTGACCATTTTTGTAGGGTTTTATGTTGCTGGTTTGGTCTTTTCAAGTTGTTGATCCGTCATTTCAGTTTGCTAACTTCTATCATTTGAGTTGGGTTGGAAGTCTCTAATTATTGTAAGCTGAACAGTAGTACTGTCAGCACTTCATACTTCTTCTCATATTTGCTATATAATACCTTGCATCTCCGTCATATGGTAGCTCCAATTCCACTTCAGGTTGGAAAGCACATTCTTGACGTCGAGTTATTTCAGCATAATAGTGGTAGGGATCCTCTGATCACATGCTCGTCGACATCTGGCGCATTCTTGGTTAGAGTTCTTTGTATCAGCATTGCATCAAGACCCTCTGACCATATGCTCGTCATCATCAGGCGCATTCTTGGTTAGAGTTCCTTTATCAGCATTGCATAGAGACCCGCTGACCATATGCTCGTCACCATCAGGTGCATTCTTGGTTAGAGTTCCTTTTCAGCATTGCATAGAGATCCTCTGACCATATGATCACGCCATCCTAGTGTACATTCTTGGTTAGAGTTGAATTCCGCATCGTTTTGGTTTAAGTGCTAACTTCAACGATTGTGTATTGCTCTGCTTATTGTAATTGGAAAAGTGAAAAAAAATTGGCTTGGTATATTTCAGTGGTATCAGAGCCATGCATCCTGCCATCCTATGAAAACAAACCTTCTATGAGTGACAGAGAATAGAGGTACTTAGCAAGAGAATACAAGAAGGCTACCAGTCAGTTTCATTGGCATTAGGCCCCAGAAGGTCAGACAGTTTTAGAGGTATTAAGAGCCAATTGTGAGTCTCCTCCTGAAGTAGAAATGGGGGATAATGAGAGGACGTCGGGAGGTAACAGAGATGATAGTGGGAAAGGAAGAGAAAGATCATTAAGTCTGGCAAAGAGGTTCGAGAGGAAGATGGATACCTTAATGGATATGATATCTCTGATGATGGGGAGAATGGGTCAGAACCAACCTCTACGAAACAATTCAGGACATAGTGGAGAACACAGTGCCACCAACCAGCATAATGGACATTCTACTCAGCCTGCTTCAAATAGCACATACATTTCTTCCAGGCCATTCAAACCCACTTTCTTGGCACCAGTAAAACCTCATCTTGATCCAGAAGAAAATGTGTCCTTTGTTGAACAGTTAAGACTCGGTCGCGCTGAGTATGATTCTCTACCTAATGAAATTAAGGTAGATATGTCTTATAATGATTTTATGGATCATAAAAGGAAGGATAGAGGACAAGGAAGACATTATGAACAAGGGAGGACAATAGTTCATGGGGATTTGCATCAAGCTATCAACAAGGTTATGCTTCCACATTTTGATGGGAGTGACAATAGTTCAGCCAGAGCCTGGATACAGAAGTTAGACAACTATCTAGCTCTTAGACCCATGGAGGAGGAGGAGGCGATTAAGTTCGCTACGCTACACCTAGAGGGGGTGGCGCACAAGTGGTGGTACCATGGTCTAGTCACCTTGGGTCATCGGTCTATCACTACCTATGATGAGTTTACCAATAAGCTCATAGAGAGATTTGAGAAAAAAGATCCAGAAGTGCATTTCAGAGAATTGGCACAACTTAAGCAATATGGTACAGTTGATGCCTACATAGCTGAGTTTCAAAGGCTTTCAGTCATGGTCACAGGAGTCACTGAGAGGCGCTTGGTGATCCTATTCAATGAAGGATTGACGGAGCCACTCAAGGGTTGGATTAAAGCTTTTGATCCACCCTCTCTACAAGAGGCAATGAAGAAGGCAAGAAACATGGAGTGGGCTACTCCTAAAGCAAAGTTTCAACCCAAGCCATCATTTCACAAAAGAGATAAAGGAAAAAGACCTCAGCATAAGTAGTTCAAACAGCATCAACCTCATGTCACAAGGTTGGATCCTGAGACACTTAATGAACTCAGAACAAAAGGGTTATGTTTCCGGTGTAGAGAAAAATGGTCCCAAGATCATGTTTGCCCAAAAGGAGGCAAATTTCATCAAATTGAATACTATTCAGCTGAAGAAAGTAATTCTGATTTGTCAGACCAGCAGTCTGATTCTAAAGATAGTGAAGTGGAAAAAGTCCCAGAGGAATCCGAAGATGAAAAGGGAAGTGGAGGCACTTTGGCTCAACTTTAGAGCTTTCAAAGGAATGAATCCTTTAAAGTTCGAGGGATGATTAAGGGGCAATGCATAGTTTCTTTGATTGACATTGGAGCAACACATAACTTCATTGATGAAGTTGTGGTGGCAAAGAAGGGGTTGCAAATAGAAGAGTTTGAAGGCTTCAAGGTTATGGTTGCTGATGGTTTTCACATCACCTGCACCAAGAAGATCTAAAACATGACCATGCAAGTGGGAAACTATGAGGTCAAGGACGACTTCTATGTAGTCAAAATTGGAGATACGGATGCCATCCTAGGCATTCAATGGTTGCGTTCACTCGGGGAGATCACTCTAAATCTGCAAACCATGGAGCTCAAGTTTCAATCTGAAGGGAAGAATGTAGTGATAAGAGGAATGTCCAATGGTGGTCCTCGGATTGTGTCATTCAAGAGGATGGCAAGGATGATTCGTCATGATCAAGTTGAGTGGGCTGCAGAGTGTATGATTCTTCCTGCTAGTCCGGTTGAAACAAAGAGAGACTACCCTCCTGATATTCAGTCTTTACTCACAAAGAAGAGCAAGGTGTTTGCTGATTTACCTCCTGGACCACCTCCCGATCGAGGTTCCGAGCATGTCATAGAGCTCAAGGAAGGAGCTAAACCAGTTATTACAACTCCTTATCGGTATCCTAAGAAGCAAAAGGATGAGATTGAGAAAAACATTCGGGAACTCTTGGAGATGGGCTTCATTCGTCCAAGCAAGAGCCCCTTTGCTTCGACAGTTGTCCTGGTGAAGAAGAAGGATGGTACCATCCGCATGTGTGTGGACTATCGTGCTTTGAATCAAAGCACCATCAAAAATTGATATCCCATCCTGAGGATAGATGAGCTCATTGATGAGCTACATGGAGCCAAGTTCTTTTCAAAGATCGATTTGAGATCGGGTTATTACCAGATTCGGATGAGAGGATCCGATGTTGAGAAGATAGCATTTAGATGTCACTATGGCCACTTCAAGTTTCTAGTCATGCCATTTGGGTTGACTAATGCTCCTGCTACCTTCCAGTCATGTATGAACAAAATCTTTCAGAAGCAGTTGAGGAAGTTTGTATTGATATTTTTTGATGACATCCTGATCTATAGCAAGACATGGGAAGAACATCTCAAGCACTTGGAGGAAGTGCTTAGCATCCTGGAATCAGAGAGTTTGTTTGCCAAAGAATCCAAATGTGAATTTAGAATGAAGGAGTTACTTTACCTTGGCCATATAATCAGTGCTGAAGGAGTGAAGGTTGATCCTGAAAAGATCAAGGCAATTGTTGATTGGCCACCTCCTGAGAATTTGACTAATCTGAAAGGATTTTTGGGTCTTTGTGGATTCTACAGAAGATTTGTGAAGGGCTACTCTCAGAATGCTATTACTGACCTCACAAAAAAGGGTGCCTTTTGTTGGTCAGAAAAGGCTCAAACTACTTTTGATAAATTTAAGGGGATCATGAGCTCTTGTCTGGTGTTAGCTATCCCAGACTTCTCCAAGCCGTTCGAGCTACAGTGTGATGCATCTGGTGAAGGAGTTGGGGCTGTTTTGATGCAAGACAAACATCCCATTGTGTTTGAAAGCAGAAAATTAAGAGGTGTTGAAAGGACCTACTCCATCTACAACAAGGAGATGCTTGCCATTATGCATACATTAGCTAAGTTCAGACAGTACTTGGTGGGAAGCAAGTTTGTGGTCAAGACTGATCACAATAGCCTCAAGCACTTCATGCATCAAAGAGATTTGAACGAGAGGCAACAAAAGTGGGTGAGTAAGCTTCAAGCTTACGATTTTGACATCGAATATGTCAAAGGGAAAAACAATATTGTGGCTGATGCTCTATCTAGGAGACCTCATTTAAGCTCATTGTGTGAGCTTATAGCTAATTGGAGGGACATGTTACTTGCTGATTATGCCAAAAATTAGTTTGCAACCAGCATCATTGAGGGTACTTTTCTTGACGAAAGGTACAAAGTGGTCGAAGGGCTGATACACTACAAGGGTAGAATCTTTGTGGTGGCTGATTCTAAGCTTAAAAAGAAGATTCTGTTGACCTTTCATGACATTCCACTTGCTGGTCATCAAGGGTTCTTCAAGACATATAGGCAGATCAGGGAAAGATTTTCTTGGAAAGGGCTAAAAGGGGAGGTTCAACGGTACATTCAGGAGTGTCCCACTTGTCAGATGAACAAAAATGAGCATACTTTACAAGCTGGTCTTCTGCAACCTCTTCCCATTCCCAATCAAAAATGGGAAAGCATATCAATGGACTTCATCGCAGGGTTGCCCAAGGTTCAAGGAAAAGACTGTATCTATGTTGTTGTGGACAGATTAACAAAATTTGCTCACTTCTTCGCCATTGCCAGCTCTTTTTCAGCAGCCCAAGTTGCAGATCTATTTTTTCATGAGGTGTTTAGGTTACATGGGTTGCCAAAAACCATTGTGAGTGATAGGGACAACAAGTTCCTAAGCACTTTTTGGCAAGAGGTTTTCTGAATGAGTGGTACAGTGCTTACTCCAAGCACTAGTTATCACTCTCAAACCGATGGACAGACAGAGATAGTGAACAAGTGGTTGGAAGGTTACCTGAGAAACTATGTTTCGGAGCAGCAAAGAGCTTGGGTGAAGTGGCTTCACATGGGCGAGTATTGTTATAATTCTAATTTTCACATGTCAATAAGGATGTCACCTTTCATGGCTCTTTACGGTTATGAGGCTCCTAGCTTTGCTGATTTGGTGTTTGGTGATAGCAAAGCCCCTCAGGCCAAAGATTTGTTGCAGCAGAGTCAAGATATCTTGAACTCATTGAAGAACAATCTTCATATTGCACAGAATTAGCAGAAGATGTATGCTGATCAGCGGCGTGTTGAGCGCTCTTTTGAAGTTGGAGATATGGTTTATCTTCGACTACAGCCTTATAGACAGTCCACTCTCAAGAAAAGTGGAGCTGAGAAGCTCAAACCACGTTTCTATGGGTCGTTCAAGGTCACTAGGAGGGTGGGGGCAGTAGCTTATGAGTTGGAGCTACCTTCGGATAGCAAAGTGCACAATGTATTCCACGTGTCTCACCTCAAGAAGGCACTTGGACACAATGTTGTTGCTTCATCACAGTTGCCACCTTTGGATGAAGAAGGACAGTTAGTTTTGATTCCAGAAGAGATTCTTGATTCCAGGGAGAGTTCTTTGAGGAAAAGAACTATCAGAGAGTATTTGGTGAAGTGGAAGAACTTGCCTATAGAGGATGCGACTTGGGAGAATGATGAGATTCTACAGCATCCAGGTTTGCAATTGCTTGAGGACAAGCAATCTTGGGAAAGGCGGACTGTAATGTTCCGTTTTCCAGCTTGATCTTTTATAGTTGACTGTTGGCCTATTCCGGAGACCCGTAGGTTACTCAGAGGTTGAAATTGGGGTTTCATGTTTTGGTGGTTACTTTTGTTCGTGGAACATGGTTTGGTTGGCGGTTTCTTTCTGGGCTTTTAGAGAGCTTCGCAGGGATGTGTTTTTCTCGACATTCAGGAATTTACTATTTTTAGTAAGTTCGGGATTGGCACCAGAACGGGATTTTGAGAGTGGGGTTGGATTCGTCTTGTCAAGACCTTTCCAACGAGCTATAGATCATTGGTTTCCGACATCATCTTGGCCTCCGTTTTAAAGTCCGTAAATTAAACTTTATTATTTAATATTGGACCTTGGTGCCTAGGCTCAACGACTTAATGTTGAGTTTGAAAAAGAATTGAAGAGGATTATATTATTTTCCCTCTCATGTTTTATCCCATATGCAAGAGGATTTTAGAGACTCCCAGTTGGAAAAGTATAAAAGGAGGAAGAATGCTCTCATTTCGGCATCCGAAATCTTGATAATGTTATGCTGCCATAATGGTTCTGGGACTGCTTCAAGCAATGAATGCCTCCTAGCCTGGGCTCACTTCGTGTTTGAGAGATAGCACCTAGGGAGAGGTTTGCTGATAGTAGTGATTTTTGTAGTGAGGTTTGCATTGTAGCCTGAGTTCTGTTTGTAGTTCAATTATTTGCATTTTATGTCATTTTTGGAGTTGCTGATAACAGGGCTGAATCTGTAGTTTCATTCATAAATCTAAAAATAAAAATACATTTGTTCTGGGTATTTCATATTTCCCTTTGTCTATGCCGGGCGCTCCATTGTGCTAATTTGCAGATTTTATTATGAAGAATCTGATTTTTCTAGAAGGAAATTGCCCTTCTTGCCAGGCTGCCCTCTTTGGAGTGCATTGGAAAGTGTGCTAAATAAATACTTGGGTTTAAGAGTGGTCTCTAGTGTGTACCTTGGTCGCCATTGTCATAGGGGTGCATTGCATCAGATTTGAGGTCATTTGGTTGAGAAATGAGTGAGGTGTGACCATTTTTGTAGGGTTTTATGTTGCTGGTTTGGTCTTTTCAAGTTGTTGATCCGTCATTTCAGTTTGCTAACTTCTATCATTTGAGTTGGGTTGGAAGTCTCTAATTATTGTAAGCTGAACAGTAGTACTGTCAGCACTTCATACTTCTTCTCATATTTGCTTTATAATACCTTGCATCTCCGTCATATGGTAGCTCCAATTCCACTTCGGGTTGGAAAGCACATTCTTGACGTCAAGTTATTTCAGCATAATAGTGGTAGGGATCCTCTGACCACATGCTTGTCGACATCCAGCATATTCTTGGTTACAGTTCTTTGTATCAGCATTGCATCAAGACCCTCTGACCATAGGCTCGTCATCATCAGGCACATTCTTGGTTAGAGTTCCTTTATCAGCATTGCATAGAGACCCTCTGACCATATGCTCGTCACCATCAGGCGCATTCTTGGTTAGAGTTCCTTTTCAGCATTGCATAGAGATCCTCTGACCATATGATCATGCCATCCTGGTGTACATTCTTGGTTAGAGTTGAATTCTGCATCATTTTCGTTTAAGTGCTAACTTCAATGATTGTGTATTGCTCTACTTATTGTAATTGGAAAAGTGAAAAAAAATTGGCTTGGTATATTTCAGCCGACAACTAATGAGGAGATTCAAGACCCTACAGTTCAAGATTTCACAATTGAAAAAATAGATCTTGGAACTGCTTCACGAGCCGCAGATGTGCATCATCTTGAGACATCCACCAAAAAGATAGTCAGCCGAGCCTAGAAAGATGAGAAAGACAAAAGGGAGTTGAAACAGACCTTGCGCTCAATGGCAATATACATCGATGCCATTCACAACCCAGATCCACAACCAGTTTCACAACTTCCCCTGTCTTTCAATCCTAAATCTCCAGCCAATCAGAAGATGTTGGATCAGGTAAACAGGAATAGAATGGTAACCAAGGTATTCGATGATTGGTTGGACTGTATTATACATAAAGGTATAGAATATATTCATGAACTAAAAAATATATATGATCAAACCACAACCACCATTGATGACTTGAAGACACAGAATGTTTCGTGGACAAAAGATGAAGGCAGATGGATGAATGTAATGAATCAAATTGATAAAGTACAGAAGTATGGAATAGCAAAGTTTTTGCCAGAAAAGAATTTGACAGCTTTGGATGAGGATATACTATATGTAAGTAAGAAAAACATCAAATGGAGGAATTCAGTATCCCGACAAAGGTGAATTGAACTTACAAAAATGATCAAAGAAATAATTGAATTCACTCAATCATTACAGCATGATCTACAATGTATTGACGTAAAATATATAAAGGATGATGGAGAACCAAAAAAGGACATTGATACTGTGATTCAATCCTTCAGGGAAAAGATCAACTTCATTAAAGAAAGTGACAACTTATTAACCGAGGATTTCTCTCAAATTTCAAAGGTGGAGTCACTTCTTTATCTCTACATCGACACACTTCCGGAACACACGAAGAAGCTGGAGAAAATTCGGAGGGAAAAGGACGTCTGGAAGGCAAGGGTAAAACACATCGGTATTCCCAATTTCCTGAGGATCCAGGAGTTTGTTACAGCATTTCAGGAGTGGAAGGCTCAACGTGCCTCCCCAACCGAACACAACAAATCTAGAGATTCTAATCTGTCACCTCAGCCATGATTTTACTTAGTTTCTTTATTTAGTTATTCAGTTAAGATTATTTTCAAAAAAACTTGGTTTTAAATGAGTTTGTAAAAACTAAATCCCATATGGGTCAGAGTTACCTTAACTCTGGGTTTGGCTTGAAAGATCGGATAATTAGGGCAACTATATATATGTTTATAGTTGTTAAAAACTGATATACAGGAATAGTGAAGGGAAGGGATAGAAAATTTTTAGAGCTGAATCTTGGTTGTTTTACAATATATATGATGTTTGTCTGAGACGTTTTTCATCTGTGAATGAAAAGGAGAAACAATTATTGCATACTTAGATCTGTGTGTTTGAGTATTTGAAATTGGATTTTCTGTGCAGAATCTTCTTTCATATGGTAATTGCTCTTTCATTAGACAACTCATTGTATATGCTTTATCATTTATTGGTTCAGCATTATATATGTTTATATATCTGATTACTATTGAAAATAGAATCTGTGTATTCTATTACCAAATGATGTTGTAGGAAAGTATATCACATTCATAGCATGATGATGTATGGATGTTAGTTTGTCTTTAAGCACTTTCTGGTTAAAAGTGTATCAGAATGATTAAAGTAGGTTGAATTCATTGAAGATCTTAAAGGGAGCTGTACCTAAATTCAGAGGGGAACTATTCTTGATAGTTTACCCATTTGTTGTTTAATTTATTTGTTCTTGAAGGAAAGGGTTATAGAGTCAAAATAAAACATTTTTAGATCAGGACAAATCTGTTAACCAACATTTTTTGGTGACTCTACTAGGGATCGAAGTTGTTTGTTGAAAGATTAGTCGCCTTAATATGAAGCAACAATGGTACTTCCACATGAAAACATAATTCCCGTTCTGCAACCTAATCTTGGTTTTCAAGACGAACAGGAAGATATAATTGGTCAGTTAAATACCCTTGCTTGGCGTACTCGTTGGAATATTGATGATTATAGGAGAGCAAGTAGAGTATTAGAGAAAGAAGAAGAATTGGCCGATAATTTGAGACCGTTGTTGCTCAGGCAAAGGAGGCAAGTAGAAAATGCAGCAAAAAATTAAGCCCCTAAAGTGCGAAGAGATCAAGAACAGCATAGAAATCAATAGCTACCTATTCAGTTACAATATCATAAACTGGATTCCAGAAGATATTCAAGGTCTTTAAGAAGAGAGGGAATTGAGGATCCTACTTTTCAAACACTGCAAATTTTAAATTTTCCATATATTCCTGCCCGTATTAGAAGAGCTAGAAGTAGACCTCCTAGCCCTCCTAAACCCTCTGCATCCTCTGTCTGTCAAGCCTTAACTCTTTCTGGTACTGTCATTCCCTCTGTTGTAAGCTTTCTACCAATGGCCCAACCTTGGGGAGCAGCCATAGGGCCTCTAAATTTAGGGGCCAACTTGAATCCTCTACCTAAAAATGCAAGGGAAAACTTGCCCAAATTTAATGGAGATGGAAGACAATCACCAGAGGAACATCTGAGTGCCTTTGCAGCAGCATGTGGTGTGTTAGGTGTGCAACATCAAGATGTAGCCATAAGGCTTTTTGTGCAAACTTTAACTGATACTGCAGCACAATGGTTCTATCATCTAGCTGACTCTTCAATCACAAATTGGAATGATATGAAAACTGTGTTTGAAAATAGGTTTAAGAGTGCAGAAGATGAACATTCCCTTCTTACACAATTGACTTAGCTTAAGAAAGAGATACATGAGCCTATGAGGGAATTCATAGCCAAATTCATAAGAATAGTGCACAAAATCCCTACTGCAAAAAGGCCAACTACTAAGAATCAAAAATGTTTCTTTATTAATTCTATTCCTCCTGATATTAGTTTCCATCTCAGAAGAGGTGCAATTGTTGATTTAGCAGCCGCACAAACCTTGGCAGTTGGGTTAGAAGATGATCTTATTATGGCTGGAAAATGGAAGAAAGAAGTCCAAGTTCCTAATGCTCATCCTTCATCCTCTATAGATCATGTGGTTCAAAGACTAGTCAATGATATGATTGCCTTAAAAAGACAAATACCTAAGGCTGGTACCTCATTCCAACAACCATATCAAGATATTGGCAGGAAGAATTTTAATCAACAGGCAAATACTGGTAGGACAGTGCCACTTATATCAGCACAACCAAGGTTAACTATTGAAGCTGCTCCTGAAAGAGGGAATATGTGTGCTTTTCATTTGACTATTGATCATGATGGAAATTCTTGTCCTGAGATGCTTAGATATGCTCAAATGGCTGCTACTCAAGATGTATTGGGGAAGATTACCATGGAAGAAAGGAACTTTGAGGAACCTAGTGACTCTGAAATACACTTCCTAGAGTGTGAATCAGATTCAGAAAGAGGAGGTGAAATATTGGTTACTCTTGAAGATCCTTCATGTGTTGTGCTTACCAGAAGTCAAAGAATCAAAAATTTTATGATACTCAAGAAGTACCTGTTAAAGGTAAGGAACCTCTTACTAGGACCTCTGATGCTAATTGGAAAGCCCAAGAGGTTAAATTGTTACATAGAAATGATCGTGAAACTTCTTTTGATATTCTAGAATTTTGTAAGTTTGCAAAGATTCAAATATCCCCTGCTAAATATCTCAAGTTAAAGCCCAAAGAACTTGATAGATTGGTTAAATATGTCAAAGGTGGTCCTACACAAACTGAACCCAAAAGTCAACTAAATGTTAATGCCGAGTCTCCCATTGCCCAATTATTCACTTCTCCACCTGAGTCACCCACGCATACTCCTAAAATGGCCCTCAATTCATCTAATGATACCTCTTATATTACTAATATGAAGCCCAACCCATTTTATGTTTCTTTATTCATAAATGGCCATAAACTCAGTAATTGTATCATAGACTCAGGTGCTTCTGATAATATTATGCCTTCTTCTGTAGCCAAAGCCCTAGGCTTATCCCTTACAAAAGCATTTGGTAGGTGCTACTCCATGGATGACAAACAGATTTCTTTGCTCGGGAAAATTAAAGATGCACGGCTTGCCCTTGCAACCTATCCTGATAAAAGAGTGAAGTTGACTATTTTGGTAGCAGATATTCCTGCTAGTTATGGGATGTTGTTGAGCAGGACTTTTTGCAAAGATTTGGGTGGGCAGATTAAATTGGATTGGTCAAAAGCTACAATTCTAGTAGGAAAGCAGAAAGTGAAGCTAGAACCTGAACCCAAATGCAAGTTTACTGTATATCCTTCTGATGATCCTAAGTCTCATATTCTATTTGAAGAATGTGAATTTGGTAATTATTTTCTCTCTTCTGAAGACATGAAGGAAGAATTTGTCCCAAAGTCTGTTCATTCAGATGATTTATGGACCATAGAATTTGACGGTAGTTGTGCTACCGCTGGTTCAGGAGCAGGGGTTGTTTTGATCTCACCTGAAGGTGAAAATTTTCCTTACTCTTTCAAGCTAGAGTTTAATAACACTAATAACACTGCACAGTATGAGGCTCTATTGCTTGGGTTAAATGAAGCCAAAGGAAAAGGTGTAAAGATGCTCAAAGTAAAAGGAGATGCTGAATTAATTGTTAAACAGGTGAGAGGCATTTTTTTAGTTAAAAATGAAAGATTGAGACATTACAGGAACAGAGTTTGGGATGAGATAGAATAAATTGATGCCTTTTCTATTGAGGCAATTCCCAGAGATCATAATACACGGGCTGATTCTTTAGCAGTGTTAGCTTCTCTTCTTCTCCCACACCCTGATTTTAAAAAAGATTCATATAGGATAGAGCTGGTCTACTATCCTAATGTCCCAAATAATGCTGAAAATTGGCAAGTTTTTGAGAATGATAGGCAGATCAGAAAGTTCTTGGAGAATGCTGAGATGTTCCTGGGGACTTATTTTGAGGGTTCTGAAGCAGAATGTAAAGAATTCAGTCCTGATCCAGGAATCAATTCAAAGGATGATGTAATTCAGTTGAAGGGAAATAAAATCCCCAAAGGGCTGGTCTCTCTAGAACATTTGTTCACTCAACAAGCTGAATATACCAAAGGCAAATTTGTTTAGGGTACTGACAAATCGGGGGATTATGAGAAAATAAATATTGGAAGTGAAACTGATCCTAAATGGATTTCTATTGGTAAGTGTTGTTCACCAAACGAGAAAAACAAATTGATTAAGTTGTTGATTAAATATAATAATGTCTTTGCTTGGTGCTATGATGACCTAAAAGATTTTAGGCGTGGGCAGTTTCAGCATCATATTCCTTTAAAGACAAATGCAACCCCATTTAGGCAGAAGTTGAGAAACTATAACCCAAAGGTTGATGAAGCCATCTTTAAGGAGATTGATAAAATGTTGAAGGCTAGGATTATTTATCCGATCCATCACTCCACCTGTGTGGCAAACATCATCCCAGTACGCAAAAAGAATAGAGAAATAAGGATTTGTGTTGATTTTAGGAATCTGAACCAGGCCAGTTTGAAGGATAACTATCCCTTACCTGTGATGGATCACATTTTGCAAATAGTTGCTGGGTTAGAAATGATGTCCATGCTAGATGTGTTCTCAGGTTATAATCAAATAAGTGTGGCTGCATCTGATCAACACAAAACTACTTTCACTACACCCCGGGGAATATTTGCTTATAACCGTATGCCCTTTGATTTGATTAATGCTGGTGTAACTTTTCAACGGGCGATGGATTCTTCCTTTAGAGATCTGAAAGATAGAATTATTGTCATTTATCTTGATGATTTAACTGTTTTCTCTAGAAAAAGAGAGGATCATCTGAAAGACTTGGAGACCGTTTTGCAAAGGTGTCAGAGCCATGGCATATCTCTTAATCCTAAGAAGTCAGTTTTCTGTGTGATAGAGGGTAAGTTGTTGGGGCACTTAGTTTCAAAATATGGAATCAAGATTGATCCAGAGAGGGTTAGAGCAATTCAACAGTTAAGTCTTCCTTCTAATAGGACTGGAGTTAAGTCTTTCTTTGGCCAGATCAATTTCCTCAGAAGGTTCAATCCTGATTTTGCTAAAATTACAAAGCATATTGTGGGGATGATGAGCCAAAAATAGGCATTCAAATGGAATGAGACTGCTAAGAAAGCATTTGAAGATATTAAAGAGGCAATTGCACAAACACCTACTCTGGTAAACCCTGATTTCCAAAAAGATTTTATTATTTATTGTTATGCTTCAGAACATACCATGTCTGGTATCTTGTTGCAGAAGAATGAATTAAATGTAGAAGCCCCAATAGCTTTTATGAGTGTTCCTCTCAAGAAGCATGAACTTAAATACTCTTTGGATGAGAAGCAAGCTTTTGTTGTAGTAAAGGTTGTTAAACAATTCAGATATTATCTACACCATTCTCATTCAGTTGTATTTGTTCCTAGTTCTGTTGTGAAAAGCATTCTGACTCAACAAGATGTTGGGATGAACAATAGAGCAACACGGGTTGCTAAAATTCAAGAATATGACTTGGAGGTTAGGCCAACCAAATTGGTTAGGGGTCAAGGTCTATGCAAATTGATTGCTGAGAGTAAAGAAGAAGAAGAAGAAGAAGAAGAACTTCCCACTGTCCTTTTGGTAAGTTTAGAGGACCCATGGTTCCTAGATGTGGCACACTATCTTACTTATGGAGACTATTCCAGTCACTTATCCCCAAAGGAGAAATTGAATCTGAAATTAAAAGCAGCAAAATATGTCATTTGGGATGATGTCTTATACAAAAAGGGACTAGACGGAACCTTTCTGAGATGTGTAGATAAGGAACAGCAGCACAAGCTTTTGGAAGTTTTTCATAATGAAGCCTGCAGTGGACATTTCTCTTCTTCAGTCACAGCCTTCAAAATCCTTAGAAATTGTTATTATTGGCCGGGTATGTTTAAGGATGCATACAAATGGGTGGCTAACTGTGAAAAGTGCAAAATGTTTTCAGGAAGGCCACAACTTGCAGCATTGCCTCTTAGGCCTGTTGTTATAGAAGAACCTTTCAAACAGTGAGGTTTGGACTTTATTGGGCCTCTTTCACCTCCTTCAAGTGCCGGACATACACACATTTTGACAGCAACAAACTATTTTACAAAATGGGTTGAAGTAGTCCCTGTGAGGAGAACCACTTCAGAAGTAGTGTGCAATTTTCTCAAAGAAAATATACTAGTGCGTTTTGCTGTCCCTCAGAAACTTGTAGCAGATAATGCCACTAGTTTCTCCTCAACTGAACTTACTTCTTTTTGCTATGAGCATAGTATATCTCTCTCTCATTCATCAGATTACTACCCTCAAGGGAACGGACAGGCTGAGTCCAGTAATAAAAATCTGATAACCATCATGAGGAAATTGGTGAGTGAGAATCCCAAGGATTGGCACAAAAGATTGTATGAAGCACTCTGGGCTGACAGGATAACCCCAAAAAGGGCAATAGGAATGGCACCTTTTGAGCTGGTTTATGGAATAGGAGCTCAGTTATCTTTACCTTTGGAATTATCAGCAGCCAAGTTACAAAATGTAATTGAAGATCAATACTTTCAAGATTCCTTAGAGAAAAGAGTTATGTACTTGACTAAGATTGAAGAGGAAAGGAATGAATTGGTTGATCGGATTACTGCTCACCAAACCAAGGTCAAGAAGATCTTTGATCAAAAAATAAGGCCCAGAAAATTCATGGGTGGAGATGAAGTGCTGCTGTGGGATAGAAGGAGAGAACCTAAAGGAGCACATGGCAAATTTGATTCACTATGGAAAGGACCTTTCAAAATTCATCAGGTACTGGGTCCTAATTCTTTCAAATTGGAATATTTGGACGGAGTTGTTTTACCCCTGTCTTATAATGGATAGGATTTTAAGTTATATCGACTGTGAAACAGGTGTCCCCTATTTTGTACATAGCCTTTCCTTTGTTGTCATGTGTTGTGTTTTCCTTTCCCAGTTTTGGTTTGCCTTGTTTCTTGTCTTCTGTCCCTGTGTTTTAGTTTATGAGTAACCAGAGTTTCTGAGTTCTCTGCATTTTGCCGTAAAATGCAGTCCCCAGTCAGAGCTAATGTTACCTTTTGAGTTGCCCTTATTCTTTTTTTCATGAAATTTCCTTAAGCAAGAGTCGACTTACCATTTTCCCCTTATTGGTCATATATTTGTTTATTAAGTCAGCTCTTTATTCTTAAAGTTCACCCGCCTATTGTCTTTTGTATGTGAAATTACTAAAGGATTGAACCTTTGAAATTGAACCATTCTTAAAGTTCAAGAGTTCAATGGTTTAACGGGTTCAATACTTCAATGTTTCTCAAAGTAAACTGTCGGCCCTTTTTGTGCAATTCAAATGTCTTTGAACCTTCTGGTTGAACTTGAACCCTATTTTAGAGTTCATAGGTTCAATGGTCCGAGAGTTCAATGCTCAATGCTTCATAAAGAGTCGTGTTCACTCAATTCCCTTGTGTAATTTAATGTATCATTGAACCTTCTGCTTGAACCTCATATCGGAGTTCATTAGTTCAACGGTTTAACAGTTCACTATTTCAAAGTTCAAAGTTTCTTGAAAAGTCGTGTGACTATTGGTCGATCTGTGTAAGTCATCTCGTATCTTTGAACCTTCGAGTTGAACCACATTCCAATGGTTCAAAGGTTCAACCTTCTGTGACTATAGCCTCTTTTCTTCCTGAAGCCTTCTCCAAGTCAAAATTTAGCAGGAGATTTAGAGGAAAATATATCCGAAACTCATTATGAAGCGGAAAGGTTCTAACTTCCGGAAGATTATGGATAATTATTATTCATCAAGGCCGCGCGTGAAGAATGCTTGCCATTAATGCATATGTCAGAGTTCATGTCTTATCAAGCATTTTTAGCACGTATTGTTTCGGTTAGTGATTATTCGACCTGGTTAATGTTTGTATCAAGAGAGAACAAGCTAAATTTATCAAACAAACATACTGGGTGATGCAAAGGTGAACAACGCAGGTGGTATAGGATTTTTGTTGCCCAAATTCGCAGTGATTTTAGATACATTTAAGGTGAGTTCTACTCTTACTATAAGTTGTCTCCATTACTTGGTTGGAAAGAAGAATCCTTTTGAGTTTCCGGCATTGTTTAAGAAGCTCAAAACATTTTTTTTCATTATACCCTCCAACCTATAGCTCTGAAATCTGCATGTCTTGGTTATGAGCATGGTTCTGGTCTCATCTATTCTCTTCCTGAATTTGGGGATACCTCTCTAGTCCAATATGACTTAGAAGATTTTAGAGAAAGGGCTAAAAATCCAGTGCCAACTCCTATGATAGAGAAAATTGTAAAAAGTGGTTTGGTTGAAGCTGCGGCCTTTCCCATGGCCATACAGTGCCCTGAACTAGTTCCGGAGTGCATAAATAGATATGACCCCCAAAATAGGTCCATCAGAGCTGCAGATGGCAATGTGTTACTTCATATCAACAGACAAACCCTAATGTCTGTGATGAGAATTCCGCCCAAAGAACCATATTCTGATCTCAATATCACTTCTTCTTATGGGCATTTTTCATTAAAGAAAGCGAATTATAGGAGCGTGATTGCTAGAAATTGGTTACTAAAATTCCAAAAGGGGGGTTCAAGACTGCCTAGACCACTGACAAGAGACCACATGATTCAAGAGGTAAAGGATATTGTGGTGTTGCTGTATAGACTGAAGGGTAATTCCCAGGCATATCATTGGGAAGATTGGATGTATTTCTTCATCCAGGTGATCCTCCAAGGGGAACAGTATTTGGACTGGGCTGAAATTATAGCCGAATGTTTGCATCTAGGTTTAAGTAATTGTTTAGGGAATAAAGATTTCTATATGTCTTTGTACCTCTTCTATTGCCTGGCATCTACAAGACAATGGGTAGGGCTACCTCATGCACCCTTGGTTGAGGATAGCAAAATTTATGACTATTATTCACAATTACAGATGCATAATTGCTATGAGAGTTACAGGAGGGTTAATGATGTTTTTACCGGGAGAATGACTTATGAATTAGCAAACAACATCAATAAGAGGATGTCTGATGAGGCTATGCAACTGATCAGCATTTATGGTAGTTTCTTTATTCAGTTTCCCAAGTTCACTTATATCAGAGTTGGGGGTTTTGACGGTGAATCTTTGAAGTTACCCCGGTATGTTTTTGATCATTTTGTATTGATAGAGGTTTGTAGACAACTAGCCCATGTGAGCAAAAAATTCTCCATGAAGAAAGAATCTGGTATCTCTTTTCCTGTTGAACTTGGACATTATTCTTGTTAGACAATTTCTAATGCTTTGAACCTGGAAGTGGATCTTAAAAAATTCAATTTTCAGCACTATACCGCCAGATCCCAATTTGACAGCAAAGGCTTTGCCAAGGATAACTTGGATTTTGGAACAGGATTTTCACATATTCCTCAATTAGAGGATTATTGGGAGGATTGTTCAAACGAATTCGAGGTCAGAAGAAGAATGTGGTGCAGGTTCTCCCTGGGACAAATAATTACCCTTAATTTAAATATGGACAAGTCTGGAATTTTTGATAATGAAGAACAGGTGATTGATCCGCAATTTGAACAGATAAAACAATCACCCATTCTAGAAGTTGACTGGGCTAAAGATGAAGAAGACAGGATTAAGGTTAAGACCTTGCCGGTGATAAGGAGAACTGAGAAATGGTTGAGGGAACAAAAACTGGAGAAAGTTCAAAATAAAGTTTCCCAGCAATGTACATCAATGGTTGAATCACCATCCCCAATAAGCTCCTCTAACCAGCTTATTGCTATCTGTGGTGCAGGTACTTCCAAGTCAAAAACTGGAAGGGGTCCTGTCATCAAAGAATCTAAGAAGGCCCTTACAACTATTCTGCCTCCCCATGCTACCAGATCAAGGACTAAAAGCAGGAGAAAGAGACAGACTTCTGAAAGAATAGTTGTGGATTTAAATTCTGAAGAGGATTCAAGAGAAGCAATAGGTGATAAAGAGTCTAATTCACTGATGGCAGAGGAAGTTAGTGCAAAAAAATAGACAGAGGTTGCTTCTGACTCTGCTAACCTGATGATGATTTCAAATGTGCCCTCTAATCAATCAAATCCTGGTAAAGAAGTCTCGGCCTCTGCACCCAAATGGCTGGAAAGCTTGATCAGTGACAAAAGAAAAATAGTCCCATTTTCTTTGTCATTGGAGGACATGGTGAGTAAGTGTTTGGGAAAAACTCCCCAATCCAAGAAAGTAAAAACAACATCTAGGGTAGATATTGACCATAATATTGGGAACTAGAGCACTGAAATAGCTCGGCCGACAACTAATGAGGAGGTTCAAGACCCTATAGTTCAAGATTTCACAATTGAAAAAATAGATCTTGGAACTGCTTCACGAGCCGCAGATGTGCATCATCTTGAGACATCCACCAAAAAGATAGTCAATCGAGCCTAGAAAGATGAGAAAGACAAAAGGGAGTTGAAACAAACCTTGTGCTCAATGGCAGAATACATCGATGCCATTCACAACCCAGATCCACAACTAGTTTCACAACTTCGCCTGTCTTTCGATCCTAAATCTCTAGCCAATCAGAAGATGTTGGATCAGGTAAACAAGAACAGAATGGTAACCAAGGTATTCGATGATTGGTTGGACTATATTATACATAAAGGTATAGAATATATTCATGAACTAAAAATTATATATGATCAAACCACAGCCACCATTGATGACTTGAAGACACAGAATGCTTCATGGACAAAAGATGAAGGCAGATGGATGAATGTAATGAATCAAAATGACAAAGTACAGAAGTATGGAATAGCAAAGTTTTTGTCAGAAAAAGAATTTGACAGGTCTGGATGAGGATATACTGTATGTAAGTAAGAAAAACATCGAATGGAGGAATTCAGTATCCCAACAAGGGCGAATTGAACTTACAAAAATGATCAAAGAAATAACTGAATTCACTCAATCATTACAGCATGATGTACAATGTATTGACGTAAAATATATAAAGGATGACGAAGAACCAGAAAAGGACATTGATACTGTGATTCAATCCTTCAGGGAAAAGATCAGCTTCGTTAAAGAAAGTGACAACTTATTAACCGAGGATTTCTCTCAGATTTCAAAGGTGGAATCACTTCTTTATCTCTACATCGACACACTTCAGGAACACATGGAGAAGCTGGGGAAAATTCAGAGGGAAAAAGACGTCTGGAAGGCAAGGATAAAACACATCGGTATTCCCAATTTCCTGAGGATCCAGGAGTTTGTTACAGCATTTCAGGAGTGGAAGGCTTAACATGCCTCCCCAACTGAACACAACAAATCTGGAGATTCTAATCTGTCACCTCAGCCATGATTTTACTTACTCAGTTTCTTTATTCAGTTATTCAGTTAAGATTATTTTCAAAAAAACTTGGTTTTTAAATGAGTTTGTAAAAACTAAATCCCATATGGGTCAGAGTTACCTTAACTCTGGGTTTGGTTTGAAAGATCAGATAATTAGGGCAACTATATATATGTTTTTAGTTGTTAAAAACTGATATACAGGAATAGTGAAGGGAAGGGATAGAAAATTTTTAGAGCTGAATCTTGGTTGTTTTACAATATATATGATGTTTATCTGAGACGTTTTTCATCTGTGAATGAAAAGGAGAAACAATTATTGCATACTTAGATCTGTGTGTTTGAGTATTTGAAATTGGATTTTCTGTGTGAAATCTTCTTTCATATGGTAATTGCTCTTTCATTAGACAACTCATTGTATATGCTTTATCATTTATTGGTTCAGCATTATATATGTTTATATATCTGATTACTATTGAAAATAGAAAAGTGTATTATATTACCAAATGATGTTGTAGAAAAGTATATCGCATTCATAGCATGATGATGTATGGATGTTAGTTTGCCTTTAAGCACTTTATGGTTAAAAGTGTATCAGAATGATTAAAGTAGGTTGATTAAAGGGTCTGGTATTTGCTCTTCTTCTTGTTTTCTTCAAATGCAAAGTGATTCAAATGATGAATGAGTGAATTTTTATTCTCCGTAAAACCTAATTCGCCATTGTAATAAATGATCTACCCTAATACATCTAGTTACACCATTTCTGCATACAGTCAATCTTTAATTACTCTGCAATCAATCGCATTAGCTTCTTCTCTTCCAAAATTTTCTTCAATAGATCTGCAATAGGCTTCTTTATCTTCATTCATCGTGCTAGATTTAGGCACCAACTTACTGGCAAGGGAATTAGATTTTTAATGCAGTTCCCCCTGAGCCAAAGCTCCTGATTCATTCCTGGAGGAATTATTAGCACCGGATTCCGGTGTGGATCCATTGTCAACATTCATTGCACCTTTCTTCACCCATGTTTTGTTCATTTCATTCTAGATCTCATTCACATCAACTTGGCCCTTGCCTTTATCCAACTTCTACTCTGTTTTTCCTTTACCTACCTGTGAGTTCTCCTTTTTGCTTCTGCAAAATTTAGCAATGTGTCTGGATTTGTTGCAGTTGAAACATACAATCTTATTTTTCTGAAAATTACATGTTGGAGCAGGTTTAGATCTGCATTGCATTGCAACATGCCCAAACTTATTGCAAGTAAAACATCTTCCATTGAACACTTGTTTGTTCTTAGGAGGATTCCTTGATACACTTCTGCATTCCTCAGCCTTATGACCTATCCTTTTGCAATTAAAGCATTGACTGGAGAAGGATGATGCATTTTGATTCACTTGACTTCTGCATTGATTAGCTCTATGACCATACTTATTGCATTTGAAACAATTACCATTGAAAGATGGATACTTTTGAGCATTAGGTTGTCTTATCGGAGGTCTTCTAGGATTCCTTCTTTGATTTCTTGCTTCAAGATTTCTTTGACAAGATCTAGAGATTTCACCTTTCTCAAATCCCAGACCATGCTTATCATCTGCCTTCTTCTGACTATCAAGCAGCACCTCAAGTTTAGTTGAGCTTATCTTGAATTCTCTTTATATTCATTTGCAACTTCTAGGTCATGTTTGAGAATGACAATTTGTCTTTCAAGTTCTTCCTCATTGTCCCTAGTTTCTTGTAAATTAGATTCTAGATAACCAATTGTTTGTCCAATCTGCAGCACTCTTCTATTCTTTCTTTTTTTCAGAGATTGATTCAATTTTTCCTCAGTCTTCTTCCTTTCCTCAATTTCCTTGATTAGTCTCATCACCCTAGATTCCATCTCATGTTTTAGGACAACAACTTCTTTTGCTAGCTTCTCACATTCCTTTGTCTTTCCTTCAGGGCCTCATTCATATCATTGTCTTCATTCTGATTTACTAGTTGATGAAGTAGCTCCTTCCTTTTTCCATTAGATTTACTCAATTGTCCTTTTAAGGTCTCACTGAAATCTTCAACATCTTTAAGGTTCTCTTGCAGTTCATTAACTTCTGCTCTGGATTCATTGAGATCTTCTAAAGTGTATCAGTTGTTGTTGTTCATTGATGCCATCAGAATATTTGAATGAACCCATTGAAAACACCTTCCCAGATCTTCCTCAAGCTGTTAAACTTCTTCTAAGGAACCTCACTCTGATACCAATTGTTGGAATTAAGGAACACTAAGAGGGGGGGTGAATCAGTGTTCTGAAAAACTTATTACTTTTTTCCTTTATTAATTTACCACATACATACAAAAGAAAGAAGTATGAACACAAGAACAAAAACAACAAGATCACAACACGTGAACACCAAGATTTTTAGGTGGAAACCTGGTTAAGGGAAAAACCATGGTGGGGGTTAACCCAAAAGAATTTATACTCTGTTAAAAGTATTACAAATGGGGAAGGCACATGCCTTTGGGCACATTGCCTAGAGCTCACTTCTCAAAGAAGGCTCATTGCCTACATAATTAATTACAAGAGTTCATTGAATTATTTGAACTAAAGAATAGCATCTAACAATGAAAAATTATAGTTCCTGTTAAGCTCAGTACATTGACTTCACACACTTCATCTTTTTCTGCCCTGTTTCACTGCCCTGCCATAATCAGAGGATCAGATCTCTGCTTTGTACTTGATACTGCCACCCTTCGCACTTCTTATTTCATTTTTTGCAACTATTAGCCAAAATGCTTGCACCCATCGATTACATATATATCTGCAACATGAGATTTATTCAATTTTAGTCGGCCTCAAGAAAACTTAGAAGCTTTTTCAAGATCATTGTTCTGTCGGCTGAATCCATGCACAAACATTAATGCGGACCAAAACTTATGTATCCAAGTCACCTCACATGTCGGCCAATACTACTGGATCTCCTAAATCACTCGACCAACCACTTCTCTTCATCCGCACAAGGATCAAACACTTAGTCGACATGTTCTTCACTTGACTGAACTATTTAACCAGAACCCGATACTCAGATGCATGTAACTTTCAATCCCTTCATCACTGGAGGATAAAATCTTGGATTTAGGTAGACCTGACATCCCTTATCATTTCCTTAGATCCGCAGTACAACATGATTACCAGTGGAGAAATGCGGACCAAAATGTTGAACCTTGTCATATGCCTTGTTCCTGTCTATCCAGACTTAGACAAATCTGCAATCTGACTTCCGGTATGAACATATGATACAATGCAGATGTCTAAGATGGATTTAGTTGCCATCAATGACAACACCTGACATGCCTAGCAGTGTCTCTTGCCAACAGATTCATCTATCCCATTTATGACAGTCAGTGGGTGTTGCCATTGGTTATAGTACCAAAGAAAAATTGCAAATGGTGAGTCTACATTGACTATAGAGAGTTGAACAAAGCTACCAAGAAAGACTATTTCCCACTTCCCTTTATCGACCAGGTGCTAGATAATCTAACTGGTTGTCGCTACTTCTCCTTCTTGGATGGATTAAGTGGCTACAACTAGATCTAGGTAGCTCTAGAGGATCAAGACAAGACTACCTTCACATGTCCATGGGGGACGTTTGCCTATAGAGTTTTGCCATTCGGATTATGTAATGCACCAACCACATTTCAAAGGGTTGTGTTGGCAATTTTTGTTGATTTAGCCAATACATGTGTGGAGGTCTATATGGATGATTTCATGGTGCATGGAAAAACTTTTGGTGAAGCCTTGACCAGTCTAAACAAGGTACTTGAAAGGTGCAAAGACAATCAATTGTCCCTAAATCATGAGAAATGTCTTCTTATGATGACTGAAGGGATAGTACTAGGACACCACATCTCATAGAAGGGAATGAAAGTACATCCCAAAAGGGTTGAAATTATAGTACAAAAACCCCCTCCTTAAACTCAAACAATTTATAATATTTATGGGAGCTAGATATTTCTGGCCAACAATGACCAAAGATATTCAGTAGTATGTTAAACAATGTGATCAATGCCAGTGAATGGGACGTCCAACTCCTACTGCAGAGATGTTGCTCCATCCTCAAGTGGTCTTAGAGCCATTTGAAAAATGGGGAATAGATTTTGTAGGATTGATTGATCCACCATACAGAGGAAATCACTACATCCTATTCTATACTGACTTCCACCAAGTGGGTTGAAGTAAAAGCACTACAAGTAGTATAGGAGGAGAAGGTTGCAGATTTTTTGTACAAGCACATTTTGCAGAGATGTGGAGCCCCTAGGGTGCTTGTTTCTGATTAGGGACCACAATTCATGTATGCTATGATTAAAGCATTCCTAGAGAGATATCAAATCTATCATAGGAAGTCTTCCCCATATCACGCTCAGAGCAATGGTCAAGTAGAAGTGACGAATAGAGAATTGGAGAACATCCTCACAAAAACTATTTCAGGAAAAAGAATAGATTGGGATGAGAGAATGACAGAAGTTGTTTGGGCCTACAACACCACCTAGAGGACCACCACTAATTTCACACCATATGAATTAGTTTATGGGAAGCACCCAGTTTTGCCTATAGAATATGAGGTGGAAACATTGAGAACAACACTTGAAATTGGTATTGACTTAACTGAGGCACAACAACTTAGGATAATGCAACTGAATAGGTTGGAAGAAATGTGGATGGTAGCACTTCATCACATGGAGTTGATTTAGTAGCAGAGAAAATAATGGCATGATAGGCACATCATCAGTAAGCAATTCAAAAAAGGAGATTGGGCCCTACTGTATGACTTAAAGTATCAAGATCTCAAAGGAAAATTGCACACCAGATGATTGAGGCCCTATGAAATCCAAGAAAACTTCAGCAATGGTGTCGTTCAGCTAGTACCCATTGATGGTGATCGAAGAGTTCTTTTGGTAAATGGACACAAATAGAAGCTGTATCACAAACCAGCTTCCAAAGAAGACTTTTTTGCAGAAATCCAATCTCAGATAGAACATTTCACCGCATGGAGGATCTCTCTTCCATGGGGCTTATGCTCTAAATGATGATTATGGAATGAATAAAGCAGTAAAGGTTGAAAACCAGAAATGGCAGCCTTTTCTGTCTATATATATAATTAGGCAAAGTTGAAAACTAGAAATGGCGGCTTTGTCTACAGGAAAGATTAAAAACCAGCAATGGCAGTCTTTTCTTTGAAATTCCTATTTCCTTTAATAAAATTCCTTTTTGTAGTTTCTGTAGATCTGTGTGTTGAAAAATATCAAAAGCTCCAGATAGCTACCGATAGCTCTAGATGACTACGGATGGCTCCAGATGAATATCGGCAGATGATACTCTCCAAAGTATTGTTGGGCACTAGGTTATGTTGAATCACGAAAATTGATTCGGTAAAAGTTAAGGTGAAATTATCTTAGGGGTGGGTACTTTACAAAGGTATATTCCTTCCTTAAAACTTGTATAATTATTCTAATGTGTAATATGCCATGTGTTCCCCCAAATGACCTACATGCAGTCCTCAGATTTCACATGCACCAAGGTAGTTGCATGGATGATGGTAGTCAGACAGGTGGTAGCAGTAGGATTGTCCTCGGCTCTTGTGAACTTTGCAATAAGGAATGAGTACTTCATCATAATGATAACGACATTTACAATAAATTCCATAAAAAAGAATTTGTTCTTAGTTGAAAAGTAATGATGACCAATAATCATGACCATAAATGGGAAATTCTTTCCCAAGAGTGTAGAGCTACGATTGTTGGCGTCAGCTCTAGATTTGAAAGGAAAGATAATTAAGGTGGCAGCTGAGAATGCCCACTTCACACGCTGCCACTATGTGTTGCAGCTTTAGAATACACGCCATCAGTGCTGAAAGGATTGATGGGATGGCTGCCAACCTGTCCACATTGCATGGATTTATTTCCTTAGCCAAGCTATAATTGACAAACACAGCTTCACATTTTCATCTACAAAGAAAAACTAGACCCGTGTTTGTCACATTTTCCTACATTCTACAAAGAAAATCAACCTACAAATATGGGGAACAAGCGGAAAGCTAAGCCAAAAAATGCCATGTTTAATGAAGCAAGCACACAAATCTTTCAGCAGGCCATATGGTTAGATTTTCTACAGAAATTTGAAGGATTTGAAGCAGAGTTGGTCAAAGAGTTTGTCACAAATTTCCACCGCACCTTCTCTACCGTTAAAGGAGTAAGAATTCAGATTAACCCTACTTTTATTAGTCAAATTTCTAGAATTCCTACAGTAGGTGTTGATTTGTTGCAAAGCAAACCATCCTATGAAGAACTGGTGCAGAATTTCTATGTTGCCCTAGAACCTTTACCAAGATATGTTGTGAGTAAAGGGGAAACTAAGGGGATTGAGAGGACCAGCCTTCCAAACCCATGGAAGACCGTGGTCCTATGGATAATGAAGTTCTTCACGTGTGATGGATAGTATGATGTTGTGTTAGGACCAGGAATGAGGTTGATTACTCACCTCAGACATGGGGCAAATCATCCAGAGTATCTGATAAATCTGCTAGCCTTCTTGCATTCAAGCCTAGTTAATATGATGACCAAAAGAAAGAAAAATGAGGGTCAAATTAGCCACCCTGGCTTAATTCACTTGATAATGAAACATAACTTCTTGCAGCAAGAAGATAGCCAACAAAAATGGGAAGATTTTCTTGAATTATAGCCTAGGAGGAAGAAGAGAAGCACCAGGCTTCTGTTGTATCAATTTCAGTTGAACTAGTCATAGTCTCCTCCAGATCCCTTGAACTGAGATTCTGACGGCTCCAAAGGGGAGCAAAGTAGCAAAGTCAAGTAGGGAAAGTAGTAGCCTCCACCCCTGCTAAAGTACGCCACCCTTGAATGCTTATCACTTCATCAGATGAAGAGGAGGATAGGGCAGAGGCAGAACCAGACCCTACATCCATTTTAGGGCAGTATTCCTCCCCTGTTGAACAACAGTGTGAAGAAACCCCTACTGACAAGGAAATAGAGGAGACTGGAGATGAAGAAAAATCTTGAAGAAACAGAGGAAGAAACTTTGGAACGCAACCGCAAAGAAGGGAAAGAACACTTGACAGAAAGCTCAGAGGAAACTACAGCCAAGGCAACTCAGCATGCTCTCGCTTTGTCAAAAGCAAAGTATGAATTAAGGCAATACAAAGCACAGTTGTAGGCCATGGCTCATCAATTGAGAGCCAAGGATGAAGAAATTCAATAGTAGAAAGAAAAGGTTGCTTTATAGAAAGAGGAGAGAGAAATAAAATTCCACTTTTAAAAAGGAGATAGATAAACACAAGGCTGTCATTGCTCAAAAAGACACTCAAATTACAAAACTTTGGCAAAAAACTATTCAGTCAACTCCTGCACCTACGTCCTTGAATGTTTATGGTCAAAATTTGTAGCTGACACCAGAGAATAGACAACTCAGGGCAGAGATCATGAAGTTCCAAAGAGACCTTGAGGCCCTCAACGAAGAGAAGGTGGCGGTGGAGAAAAAATTGGCTTTGGCCTGTGAAACAGGGGAAACCATGTTATCCCAAAGACCACCATTAGGTGTGTATGCTCTATTTCTTAGAGAGAAGTTTTGAAGATGGAAATTATTAAGAATCAGTTGCAATCTCCCATTTGATTTTGATAATGATAAAGAGTTTGTAGAGTGTTATATGCAAAACCCTAAGAATCAACAAAACCTCCTTTGTGAATTCTTTCAACATGGTCATCTGATGGGGCATGTTAACACTTCTATACTAAATTTATATATGGGAGAGCTCCATATCTAGAGCTATCTATCTCTACTGAGAAATAATAGACTGTGGGAGGAACACATGGAGGAATATAATGTAGCAACAGCAACCATAGGGTTGCTAATGACACGTGAATGTCCTAACTCTGCATGGTTCACCAAAACTTTCAAGGCATAGGTTTACAGGCAGGGCATAACAGATAAATATGTGAGGAATTTGAATTCTTGCATCTCTGATTTCTTTAATATAGCAAAATATCTCCCAAGTGCAGCTATCACAAGCTACCTCTTTAGGTATGAAGACCTCCCTGAGAGCTTCAAGAGAAGGGAGCTTGTCTCCCTAGCAAACATAAGATGGATGACTGCCAGGGTGAGGAAACTAAAAACCCTGATTCAACAGAAACAACAGAATTGGATTGGGATACGGTTCAGGTCACCTCTAATTCTCATGTCAGCACCTCACCTCAGCCACCCTCCAGGGCAACCTATGAGGTGAAAGGAAGCAAGGTACATGGAACACACTTCCTACACCAACCTAATGAGGGAAGTAGAGTCCAAATTCTTTTAAATCCTTACAATTATAGTCATGTTATGTTTTAACATAGAGATTACAACAACAAACACAAACACAAGAAAGCAAGAGAGACAAGATGTACGTGGGGAAAACCTTTTTAGGTAAAAAAGCCCACACTCCAAAACCTACACAATGTATTATCAAAACTAAAATGTTTACAATACACTTGCAATACAAGTTCTTCCAGGAATCTACAAATGTCATTTTTGGAGTAATTCTGGTAGCATAACAATACCTGTACAAAACACTATGCATACTACTACTCCAAACACCTCATTATATAGAGTTACAAGGCATAAACATGAAGCTTCTAGAGATGGGCGTCCATCTTGGCCACATGGCCCATTTCACACACTCAAGGACACTTGTCCAACATGCATACATCTCATTTACATCTGTCATACATGGCAAATTTGACTTCCCAAGAATGGAGTGCTCTAGGCTAAAAATAGGCTATGACAGATGCTCTTACACATCTTACAGCTGTCATAAGAATCTGAAACATAACAACACTTAATGTTGTAAGAGAATTAGTCATATAAGACTAAATATAGCATATTCCTCTTACAACATGTCATAACCCAACTTGGGCGCCCAAAGATGCCTTCTCCACATGCAAAGATGCTCTCCGACACTTGTCTTCACTTGTCATAGGAATCTCTATACTTGGCTCTTACGCGTCATAGATTATATCATACAAAATAACTCCTCTGTCATAACACAAGATACCAACACATGGCATATTAGTGCCACCTCAAATGGGACGCCTATATCCACATGGGATGAGTTGACCATCCTAGTCACCTTGCAATTTGAGTGACAACTCACCATGCCACTTCACACTAAATGACAAAATAGGATGTGCAACATAAATTACATCATAGGCAAATAAACAAATAAATAATCTAATAATCAATGCTAGGAATTGCAAGGTTGAGACACCTTAATTCCCAACATTCTCCCACTTGTCGAACACCTTGCAAGAGCCAATAGAATGACAAGATTTAACTGCTAGGGGCCAAGAGGCCCATAGACTCCAAACACCATCTGAACTTGTCTATTACCCACAGGTTTCGTCAATGCATCTACAATATTCTTCAAAGTTTCAACCTTCTCCAACATCACCTTCCCATCTTCTACCATATCACAAACAAAATGATATTGAACATCAATGTGCTTTGTTCTGGCATGGAAAGTAGTATTTTTTGCTAAGCAAATCGCACTCTGACTGTCACAACAGATAGTAATCTATCCTACATCCAAACCAATGTCTGAACACAACCTATTAAGACAAATAGCTTCCTTACAAGCATGAGTTGTTTCCATCTACTCTGCTTCTATCGTGGACAAAGCAACTATAGGTTGTCGCTTACTCATCCAACTAATAGTACCACCAAACATGGTAAACACATAAGCACTGGTGGATCTCCTGCTGTCAATGTCACCTGCCCAATAAGAATCCACAAATCCATGAATACTCACAGAATGTTGAGGTCCTGTAGGATAACCCTGATAAGATAGGGAATACTCAGAAGTACCCCTCAAATATCTAAACACTCACTTCACTGCATCCTAATGTACCTATCCAAGATTAGCCATAAACTGACTAAGGACTCCCATTGCTTGGGCAATGCCTGGTCTTGTATAGACCATAGCATACATCAAGCTGCCAAAGTTGCACTAGCATAAGGTACTCTGCTCATATCCTCCGTCTCAGAAGGAGACTTTGGACAATCATTAACAGATAACTTTGTCCCCATCGTAATAGGAACAGTCAACGGTCTGCAATCCACCATATTGAATCTCTCCAACACAGTGTTAACATACTTACTCTGGCCTAACCAAAGTTTTATGTTTGCTCTGTCTCTTTTGATCTCCATCCCTAGAATGTACCTGGCTGCCCCTAAATTTTTCATTTCAAATTGTGCTGACAACTAAGACTTCAAATCAAAAATCAAACCTTTACCATTCCCGATTAGTAGCATATCATCAACATACAATGCTATAATAAGAATGTGATCATTGTCAAATTTGAAATAAACACAATGATCTAATTTTGATGTCAAAAATCCAATACTCAACACAGAGGCATCAAACTTTTGGTACCACATCCTAGGAGATTGTTTCAAAACATACAAAGACTTCTTTAACTTGTAAACCAGATTTTCTTTACCTTTTACCATGTAGCGCTTTGGCTATGACATGTAGATTTCTTCCTCCAAATCACCAGGAAGGAAAGTTGTCTTCACATCCATTTGTTCCACTTCTAAGTCATAAGTTGTTGCAAGAAATAATAGGAACCGAATAGATGTCAGCTTTGCAACGGGAGAGAAAATCTCACCATAATCAATTCCCTCCACTTGAGAATACCCCTTCACTACCAATATGGCCTTATACTTCTCAACACTTTCATTTGCACCAAATTTCTTCTTGAACACCCATTTACATCCAACAAGTTTCTATCCTTCAGAAAAAGGCACCAAGTCCCAAGTTTTATTCTTTTCCAAAGAATCCATCTCCTCTTCCATGGCCTCCTTCCAGGAACCTGCATCTTTCATACCCATAGCCTCTTTCACAGTTCTATGCTCATCAGTGTTAGAAATCAAGGCAAAAACACAAATAGAATCAAGCAATGAATAACCAAACCTGTCAAGTTGCTTCTTGATTCATGTAGACCTCCTCAAAAGTTGAGGTGGAGATTCTTCTTCCTCTTCTAAACTTTCAGAGCTGCTAGAGCTCTCCTCATTATCAGGTCCAATAGAGTCTTTTGGTTCAGTCTTCTCAGGGGTAGTAGGAAACTGAACCACATCCTCTTTCTTTTCTTTTTCTTCTAGCTGTAAAACAACAGGAGAAGGAGTTACCTCTCTAAAAATAACACTTCTTCTATACAAGACTTTATCGGCCACAAGATCCCAAAGCTTGTACCCTTTCACACCGACACCATAGCTAATGAAGATACACTTAACTACCTTGTTCTCTAATTTTGACCTCTTCTCCTTCAGCACATGAGCATATGCCTCACAACAAAAAACATGAAGATGTCTCAATGAAGGCTTCTTACCAGTCCACACCTCCATGGGTGTCTTATCAATGAGCGTTAAAGTAGGAGACCTATTAACCAAGTAGCAAGCAGTGGCTACAGCTTCAACCCAAAACTTTTCTTTGAGGCTAGCTCCACTAAGCATACTCCTAGCCCTCTCCATCAACATTATGTTCATCCTCTCTGCAACTCCATTTTGCTAAGGGGTGTATGGAGTTGTCTTATGTCTTTCAATCCCATGTTCTTTATAGAACTTATCAAACTCCGCAGAACAAAACTCACCACCGTTATCAGTTCTCAAACACTTAATCTTTTTACCAGTCTGATTCTCAACAAAAGCTTTAAACCCTTTGAACCGACTAAAGAATTCAAATTTTCTTTTAAGAAAATAAATCCATGTCCTCCTACTGTAATCATCAGTGAATGATACAAAATATAATGATTTAGAAATCGAAGGAACATTCATAGGACCAAACACATCAGAATGAATTGGATCCAACACACAAGAAGACTTGTGAGAACTAGAGTAAAACTTAACACGGTTTTGCTTTCCATATACACAATGTTCGCAAAAGTCAAACTCAAGATTACAATCATTTAACCCCTCAACGAGGTTTTTATTTTTTAGGGCTCTAAGTCCCTTCTCACCAATGTGACCAAGTCTCTCATGCCACAACATTCTCTTCTCAGCAGGAAGTTTCATTTCCAAAGCATGAGCACCCTTAGGTACCCAGAAAGCACTACCATCAGAAGTTGAAGCAACACATTTCTTTACTACTGGTTCCAGTGGTGAGGATGAAGAATCTGAATCTCTTTTCTTTGAAATAGAAAAACTATTGCACTAAGTAGTGCATGCATCCATCTGAAACAAACTACCTCTCTGAGTACCCTTAGCAAGCACCATAGCTCCTCTTGTCATCTTGCATCCTCCACCCGAGAAGACAACCTGTACACCTGCATCATTCAATTTACTTACAGAAAGAAGGTTTCGTGCTAAACCAGGGATGTGCATAACCCCATTGATCCCCTTCACTCATCCATCAAGGAATCAGATCAAGACTCTTCCATAGCCAACTATCTTTAGGTGAGAATCATCACCCAGGTACACCTTCCCACCATCATATTCTTCATACTTTGTAAACCAACCTCAATGTGAGGTCATGTGGAAGGAAGCACCAGAGTCTATCAACCACACATCTTCCAATGCATGGATGGCCAAGGCAGCAACAAAATCATCACCATCATCTTGAGATTTGTCAGAATCTGAATAGGAGATGTTCTTCTTTTTCTTCTTCTCCTCCTTACACTCCTTTCGAAAGTGCCCAGATTTTCCATAGTTCCAACATAGTGCCTTGGACTTTCTAGGAGATTTGGATCTCCCACGAGATTTGGATCTTCCCTTTTCAGCTTTCTTGTCCTTCTTTTTCCCTTTCTCCTTGGGTCTACCACGAACTGCAAGAGCCTCTTTAGCTGACTCAGAAGACTTCTTCTTTCTCAGGAATAACTTGTTTACTAGGGATTTGGCCTAATAAACATCACCAAGTTTCTTCCATAGCTCTTTCGCGGTCTTCTCTTCATGAACATTTAACAAGACAAAATCAGCTAAACAAAGTCTCACAAGACCCTTAGCTTTACGATCTTTGAGATCCCAATCTATCTGAGCCATTGTCATTGGTTTTATTTTAGAAATTGTTTCCCATAGGTCTCTATCAACAAGCATGTCTTCCATTTTAAGTTTCCACAACTCAAAATTGTTGCCATTAAACTTTTCCAACTCTATTCTTCTACATGTGTCTGCCATCTCCTTCCTACAACAAGATTGTAGAGTACTCTACACAGAATCCCACTCAATCCAAGATTAGCTCAAAAAACCCCTACCCAACAACTAGGATCAAAGGTGATCAAACTCTGATACCAACTGAAAGGAAGCAAGGTACATGAAACACACTTCCTACACCAACCTAATGAGGGAAGTAGAGTGCAAATTATTTTAAATCCTTACAATTATAGTTATGTTATGTGTTTAACATAGAGATTACAGCAACAAACACAAACACAAGAAAGCAAGAGACACAAGATGTACGTGGAGAAAACCTTTTCAGGTAAAAACCTCACACTCCAAAACCTACACAATGTATTATCAAAACTGAAATGTTTACAATACATTTGCAATGCAAGTTCTTCCAGGAGTTTGGAAATATCATTTCTGGAGTAATTCTGGCAGCATAATAGTACTTGTACAAAACACTATGCATACTACTACTCCAAACACCTCATTATATAGAGTTACAAGGCATAAACAAGAAGCTTCTAAAGATGGGCATCCATCTTGGCCACATGGCCCATTTCACACACCCAAGGACACTTGTCCAACATGCATACATCTCATTTACATGTGTCATACATGGCAGATTTGACTTCCCAAGAATGGAGCACTCTAGGCTAAAAATAAGCTATGACAGATGCTCTTATGCATCTTACAGCTGTCATAAAAATCTGCAACATAACACTTAATGTTGTAAGAGAATCTATCATACAAGACTAAATATAGCATATTCCTCTTACAACATGTCATAACCCAACTTGGGCACCCAAAGATGCCTTATTCACATGCAAAGATGCCCTCTGACACTTGTCTTCACTTGTCATAGGAATATCTATACTTGGCTCTTATGCATCATAGATTTTGTCATACAAAATAACTCATCTGCCATAACACAAGATGCTGACACATGGCATATTAGTGCCACCTCAAATGGGATGCCTATATCCACATGGGATGAGCTGACCATCCTAGTCACCTTACAAGTTGAGTGACAACTCACCATGCCACTTCACACTAAATGACAAAATGGGATGTGCAACATAAATTACATCATAGGCAAATAAATAAATAAATAATCTAATAATCAATGCTAGGAATTGCAAGGTTGAGACACCTTAATTCCCAACCTGAGGGAGGGTAAATTCAACAAATGGTACAATCAACTGTTAGAAAATGATGGGTTCACACCTAAGGGCAGACGACTCTTTCAGTACAAGGATGAGGATTATAATTGTAGTGTCATCATTGAGGAGAAAAATGTGACTGATGAAGGGGATGCGACACAACCATGAAGACATGACATACTCTAAGTTGGGGGGAGATGATGAGTCAGATATATCACTCATTTATTTCTATATATTTCCTATTCTAAAAGACTCTGATAAGACTTGATGGCATATATATATATATATATATATATATATATATATATATATATATATATATATATATATATTTGTCTTTTGGATGGATTATGCACATGTTTAGTCCTCATTTCTTTTTGATGAAATCTCTTAGCTTATTTAATTGAGTTATATTTTCAAAATGCATATCTTATGAATTTTTGGTATAAGTTGTGTATGATTGCATAAGGATTACAATGATGAGACTCCCAGTGGTCTCTGGATCCCTCTGGAGCCCCCTTTCCTGTAAAGAGCCTAAACTCCAAACAACTCTAGATACTGTTACCCACCAAGAGAGCCATCCACCCCTCGAGTCGATGACTACTACACGCCAATCCTAGGTCTACTTAAGAATTCCAGCAACACAAACATGACCCACACCTCAATAAATGTAGCTGTTAAGATCCAAGTCCGCATGTCACTCCATTTAAGTGACTAACTCAAGTAGCTGTCAATCGGCATCAGTTCCAACTGAAGTCACTGCCCATGCCGTGTCATTCCAAGAAAACATTCAGTCTGCCAACAACTAAGTCGATACAAATCTCTGATCTATAGTAACCCATAGTGGAACTATTAACCTAATAAATGAGCAGCTAGTTTTAATCCCAATTTGTTACAATTAGGATCGCTGATAGTTATTTCATTTCAATAAAGATCGAATGTATAAATAGGAGCAAGTCGTCTTGTTGTCTCTCAAAATTACACCCTTTCTAAGTTGCAAAACTTAGCATTCTCAAGAAACATGGGATCTTTACAAGCTTGTGGGTCACCTATGATGGAAATAACCTCTAGAGAAGGTCGGCTTCCTCTTGATACTCCACCTATAACTGCTTGTACTAATGCCTTAGCAAAGAAAAGGGTAAGAAGGATTGCATGAAAATGAAACCTACTATCTGAGGTGATGCACCAAATGATTATCAGAGACTACACGAATAACTAAAACACGATAGAACCAACAATATTAAGGCTCTCATACACAACCCAGTAAATCACAATCTTTGCATCATCAATTTATAAGAAGGCTAAATAACCACAGTCCTTTAAAGGAGATAGATGTTTTCTCACCACTTAAGACTGATTCTTATTACTAGCACATCTCACAACCTACAAAAATGTATGTATTCTTGTATAAAGGAACCAACATGAAATACAGTTCCAAGGACAAATAACATCACAAGAATCTACACGAACACTAAGGACACACAATATCAGAAGTATGGGAAGGTATAAATTGGTTATTACTGCTACAAGGTATTACAATGTTGTGTTACTTTGAAAATGAGTTACAAAAATGTCCACTTTTGCAAAAGAACTCAAAAATTACAATATGCAGTGTAGTGAATAGCCAAAACTCTTGAATAATGAACAAAAGAGAAGACTATATACTTCTCCAAGCAACTATGAAAGGATAAGGACCAAAAACTTCCTTGGTTGTGCATAACATAAAATCCCTCAAAATATCTATCCAAAACCCTCCAAAATGAGTCTCCAATGAAGAAAAGTCAAGGCCTGTCATCACCCATCATAAAAGCCCCAAGAACTATCTCTTAATGCCCTTGAATGCTATTAAAAAATAGGTCAAATCTCCTCAATAACTCCTCCATTTGTTTGCCAACCTCTCCTACAACATCATAAATGTTTGGCATTTGCACATTAAATACTTAACCACACCCCTTTGACCACATCTTGAAAGCATCCTCATCTTGTCCATGCATAATAAATGACACAATTACATTTATTTCTGCATTTAATTAACATTAACTAAGTGGTTTATAGTCACACCACTTAGCTTAATGTTATACATTTCAAATTTGTTTCAAACCTATGTAGAAAAGAAGGCACTTTGGACATAAATATTCAACCTCATGACTTTGCATGGTTTGGAGATGAATAAAATAGTGTGAAAAAATGGTAAAGTAATCGATGAAACTTACTTTACTACTTCTTGTGATTTGCCTATCTTTGCTTTTCGCATTTTTATGACAAGTAATAAAGTAATTTATAATCCATTACTTTATCATTTGTTTACAATGTTTATCTATTTCTAGATCATGTAAAAAGAAAATAAAACCTCTTATATCTCCCATGCACAAACAAGACTCTCCTTACCACAAGGTATACTTACCATATGTGTTCATCTTCAAATGTATATGAATGAGCCTTGAAGGCATAAAGTTTAAACATTATATGCAAAAGGACCCAAGGCATAACAAATGTATTTATCATGGGGACTTAGCATATGCAAGATGAGCACATACCACAATGGATATTTCTTAAGGCATGAAAATGTATTTCGATGTGATAAAATCACATCGAATTTAGGGCTCCAAAGCAACCCTAACACCAAAACAATGATGCCCTACCTTTCTACATCATTTGCATTGTCAACTTTTCGAGAAAAGGCTCTTTGCCCAGCCACGGCCTCTACTAGGGTTTGGATGAAAACACTTCGATCTCTCTGGCATTTCTGAAGGATTTCTTGATATCCTTCACAGATTTTTGACAGGAAGTGATAAGGTAAGACTAACCTTCCTCTATTCGATTCAATTTTCTATTTCCTGTAGTAAAAATCGGCCATAGAGCCGTGGCTGTCATGTATATCTCTAATATATCTCTCCTTTTTTCCCTTGTATCGATATTCTTCTGTGTTCCTGTCACCATGGCTGATCTATTTTGAGTTTATTTGAAGGCAACTAAATGGGAAAAAACCCATGGTTTTGTGCACATGATTCTTCTCAAGAACAAAGCTAAGCTCCTCCTTCAAATCTGCATTCACTTCTTTGCATTTCTTGTAGCATGAGGCTCGATATGGTATTATAGGCCATGGCCATAGCTGTATTTTCTATTTCTATGAGCTTTTCCTCATCGTTCTTGAGCATTTTCCCCTGTCAACTTGAATGTTTCATACCTGATTATACAAAGGAACAAGGTTTTGATATTTTATGAAGTAAACACATCATCTTTGCACCAGATTACAACTCATTTATGTTGTTCTTATTGCATTCTGTAATAGTTGTAACTTATCATTTGTTTCCTTTACTTCTATACATGGAAATGAACATTTGAAACCTGTGTATACATCTCTTCATATGGTATTTTATTCACCTGCATATCATGGATTCTTCCTTTTGTAGCTTCATGATATATACACTTTAAGATCCCTTTTATGAAAGAAGTCAATGGTGATGACTTGAAGCGTTGTTGAGTATTTGACAAAATCTTTACAGCTGTCTGACTTTACTATCTCAAATGTATAATGCAAAAAACATAATCCTCATTTGTATATACTGTATCTATACTCTTTGTATATGAAGCTATACTTACATGATGCCATAATTACATCTCCTATAGAAAATTGATGTGATTATAATGCCCCAAATAAAAGTTCCTTTTGACAGTTTATAACATAAAACTGTAACATACCTCATGTATAAATGAAACACATATGCACCTTGTTGCACCTGTTGCATCCTCTTATCTTGTTGATCCCAAATAACACTATACAACTCATTAGCATGTTTTAACTTGATGAAGGTGTCATTTTGATCTGTTCATCTTGTACATACTTTGCTCAGCCCATGATGAATATGTGCTATAACTCTTCATTTCAAAAGCATCTTTGCTTAATGATAACATTTGAACAGTGCATATACACAGGTGATATGAACACTTACCTTTCTCTAGTTCACTGGTACTTTATAACACATGGCAAATATTTGATAAGCTACCTCTTGTAGTTGTGACATGGTGTTCTTATGGCTACCTTCATGTTGACAACTATCCTTTATCTGATGCAACATTATGATACACATTTGTTTTCTCCTGAAGATGATAAATTGAAAGCATTTGTTGTACCTTATGATACATATTTGCAAGCTTTTACATGTTGATATTGTACTCTATCTGTCCTAGAATGAAGTGTTAGACCAAAACTGCCATGTTGGCACTGGATAATGCACTTTTCACCAGCACAAAGGTGCTTCCATGTACTCATAAACACTTTCAATTGATGAATTGCAAAATGATCTTTAATTGGATATATTTCTTCATCTAAAAGGCTATCACAAGATCTAATTTTTGTCTATGAACTTCATGAATGTATGAAAATGAGAAAACATCTGCAGTACATTTGAAATTCACTCACTCAGATAATTGAGTAGCCTGCTTGTTGATGTGTGGTTGTTCTTATTGTTCCTTATGACTGTTTTGATTCAAATACATGAGGACAGTCTTGCTATCTCTATTGCCTTACAACTGGTGAAGAAGGCAAATGTACTGAATGAAAAGCACAAGCAATATATATGATTTCTTCAACTAGTTTTTGCTCAAAGTCAATATGTGTCTTCTTCATAAAGGTCACTGATGTCTTAACAAAACATGTGAATGTTTGACATAAGGGGCTTCATTGTTATCCATAAAGGTGACTGTTTGACTGTACCCACATGAATGGTCTATGTGGGGCTACTCTTTTCATGGATTTCTCTTATATTGTTCTTGTGACAGTACCTTAATATACTACTGTCATGTCACCCTTCCTTTGTATACAGTCATGGTACATGCTATCCCTCATGATCTCTGACTTGGGTATGTTGTGATAAGTAATCAATGACAGTAGCCCTCAGTATGTTGGGCTCAACCCTTATGGGAGCCACATTTTTTCCACATGCTATTTCATAAAAGATGAATCAACAAACTAATTTCTCATATGCCTGCACAGGAAGCAAACATGTTAGCATATGAAACATATCTTTGATTCATGATGTGGGGTTACTTGTACGGATCTATCTCTTTCTGATATAGCACTTATGCCTGCTCATTCTAACCTCTTATGCTGATATGATTACTGATATACTATTGCTGCATAAAAGTGAATGGTACTTTTGAAGTTCTGATTGTGTATGAAAAGACTTGGTACCCTGACCTCTAACAAAATTTGTTTTCCAAGTACGTTGGAGCTCAAATGGATGGAGGAAGATAGTAACTAGCTCAACCACGGGATTTGTCATTCGTGGGCAATGATGGGTCCCTCATCTTTTCCTATGCATTTCTTTTCCTCCAAAAGTAAAATTTACTTTTATGTTGCCTGTTTTAGTTACTCCCATGGCTTGTGTGGGAGCACTTCATTTGACATTCATGAATAATGAAAACGCCTTTTAAAATATGCAATGTTGTATGGTTCTTCTTGATTGTAAACAATTGCATTTATCTGAAGTTCTTTTATGGCATTTTTCTCTTGGCAAAACACTCATTAATAATAGACATGCACCCTTAAAACTATAAAACTTAACCAGCTCCACTTGATTGAGCTGGAAAATAAAAATGGGTAACACGTCTCTAAGTTAGTTCCAGTTTTCATAGTCAAGTTGTTAGTCAAATTGTATTTTCAGCTAGAGGAAAACTCCTTGTTTTCAGTCTTGTATCCATGTCCATTTTTGGAATTTGTTGAATGCAAATGAAGGGGGATTTCTTCTGAAAGACACTTCAAGTTCAAGAGGATCATCTCCAGCTAGGAAAGTAGGACCCGCTTCCCCAACTTGGAGGAGATCTCTCGGTATTTTATTTCCATACAATTCTGTTGTGTCTTTATGTTCATTGATGTTATCTTTGCATGTTAACTTTATGTTGTGTCTTTTCTTCTCTGTATGATTGTTTAGCTAATTGTCACCTGCAAGTTTGTCTTCCAAATTTTTGAAAACACCAAAAATAGATTTGTTATTCCAACAACACTGTTATATTCAGAGTGTCTCATTGTTGTAGTCTAACAATGGATGCAATTACTTTTGAATTCAATTTCAGCAACTAGAATAGTTTCTTTCCTAGCAAGTATGTCTATTTTCAGCAATTAGAATAGTTTCTTTCCAAGCAAGTGTGTTTATTTCTAGTAAATCAGAATAGTTTCTTTCAAAGCATGTGTGTTTATTTCTGAACAACTAGAATAGCTTCCTTTCAAGCATGTGTGTTTCCTTTCAAGCAAATAGGTAGTTTCCATTTTTTGCATGCGTGTTTATTTCAACAAGGTAAATAAACTAGACCTTATCCACACACCATCCACTCACCTAATTTGGATTCCACTCCAAAACCCCCCACACTAAGAGTCTTGTCGTAGATCACTCCAGACACCTCTGGATTGATAATTAAATGATGATGAATTAACAAACACTACAATGACCTCATCAAGAGGCCTTGTTTAGGTCTCTAAAGTCCACAAACAGTCTGATTCGCCCATTCCTTTTTCTAACTAAAACAAGGTTAGCTACCCAAGAGGAATGCTTAATGGGGTAAATGATTTTAGCCTCTATGAGTTTGGATAGCTCTCTTCTCATTAATGGTTCTATTTTGGGGTTGATAGGCCTTTGTTTTTGGCGGGCAGGTTTTGCATTGGGGTCTAAATCAATAGTATGGTGGATTAAACCAAGGTCAAGGCATTTTAGATCCCTATAATCCTAAGAAATCAAATCATCAAACTCATTACAAAGTTCAACAAAACCTTGTCTTTCAGCTTGATCACATACCTTTCCACGTTTTAGAAATCTACCCTGTGCAATTTCTACCTCTTCATAGTCCTCTTTCTTGACTGTCATGTTCATTTTCTCCTTCTTTGGTTGATCATCAATACCAAATATGTTCTCTAAAGTGACCAATCCTCTAGATAGTTTGTTGGTCTTCAGCTGAATCACCTAGTCATCGTACTGCTCCTGCAACTTGGACTGATTCTTGGCAACAAACTCTACCTCATCTTGCAAGAAATGAAAATCTATTGGTCATTTTCAAACACTTGCCAGCTTGTAACATTATTAGGCACAAAATGCCTCACAACAATCTTCACATGCTAATCTGAGTTGTGTTTGACATTCTAGGGAATGTCAAACTGAGCACCAATTGTAACCATCCTATCAACATCTTTGTTTCTCTGTCTAAGCACTGCCTGGATATTGAAGGCATCAAAGTCTTCAATCAGGTCCCATACTCTGTGTTTTTATGACTTGAGCAAGTCATTCCTTAAAGCACTTTATGATCTGATTTGGTGGACAACAAGCTCATTGTCACCAAATGCTTGTAAAACTTTTATTCCTCTCTTCTGTGCCAGCTATATACCCTGGATTAAGGCTTCATATTCAACCATATTGTTGGTACAATTGAATTGTAATCTAAAAGCAGAGAAATAACTTTCTTATTGGGGTGAAATTAACACAACCCCAGCACCTGCTCCATTTTTTCTTCTGGAGCCATCAAAATATAACCGCCATATCCCACTTGGATCTGTTGTTGGCTTCTATAGATTAGAGATGATGGCATCCTCTTCATGGATACAATAAGTACCCAACACTGTGTCTTCTATATGGTTAGGAGTATCAAACTGAAAATAGTTTGCCCACTCATGAAGCAATATATCAGGAATTTCTTCTACTGGTGTGGAAGCCTCATGCATACTGTTGTCATCCTCCTCTAGGTCATGGATTGTGCAATTCATATCAGTAGGGTTAGGGGAGTAAGGCTCTATGTGGTCATTATCAATAGACTCAGCCTTGATGGTCACCGTAGTCCCATATCTAGTTCTAAATAACATGTGTGACCAATTAGAAGATAGGTACCCACCTATTTTAGTAGTGAAATCCCTAGATAGGCATATGCCAAAACATGTAGGGAGGTCAATGACTAAGATGTCTTGTGAAACAGAGCAGACAGGTTATGCGTGTAAAGTGAGCTTTAAATCCTAAATTACAAGTTGAGTTAATTGACTTAATCAATATTGTTTTTATTATAAACTCTTAAATTAGAAAAAAACATTCTAATTTATGAAATCAAATCTTATCTTTATCAAAAAGCAATTAACTCAAACAAAAATAGCTTTTTGTGTGACACATGTCAAGTGCACATTCATCATGAACTTTAGATTTATCTCCATCGTTAATTCTTTTGATTTTTCTGGACCGTTGATCGATCATGTTTGAAACCTATATAAACCCCTCTCATCTTCATCACAAACTCTCTTCAATCATTTATTCTCAGGCATTCCTTAACAGCGAATTGAGCATGCATCACATCGTTGAGTACATTGATCTTTTGAGCACGAACACAACTTATATCTACTTGTTTCAAACATGGTTTCACAACATTATTGAGCAATCTACATTCATACAAAGAGAACTATACAATCTAGGTGAAGTCTTTCTTTTTTTAATTTGATTTATTCATTGATATTGGCTTTTTACTTAGATCGATCTCTTTATGTTATGGGTAATTGAGTTGTTATTATCATTTCTTTGTGATCTTATCATTCAACCTCTCATTTTTTCCTATACACAACAATAAACTATATTTTTATTCCTTCTGTATTTTTTAGCTTTTTGGCAATGGTAATGAAATGGGTTTTCATTCTTTGTGAAGAAAAATCATGTATTGGCTTCAGCCACTGTATGAGATTATGAGGGTCTTCTTAAAAGTTTATAAAAAATGGAACAAAAACTGGTAACTGTGCTTTGGTCTATTCTGCACTTACTCAGTTATTTTCTCCCTTCTTCTCCTTACCTTCTGTAGCTTATGATCTTCCTTCTGTATCTTGAAGCTCTACTACTCTATAGGTGAACAAAAGATAACATTCATGCTCTTGTATTCTTATTACTCCTCATTACTCACTAATCCATTTATGATAGCTGACTTTTGAAAGGGCAATGGTCCTCTCTTTTTTTTACTGCTCCATTTAGCATTATGTGCCTATATATGATAATGCTTAACAAGATCTCCTATAGATGTATATAGGACACATTTCATTTCTTTTTCTGTTACTTCTTGAGACTAAGGAAGTGTATTCTACCCTGCCTTTTTAATGCTATGACAGTGACTTGTTTACACACCATTTTAAGTCTTCACTGTACCCTTCATAGCTCCTGTAGAATAACTATATGTCATATACATCTAATCTCTTCACTTTGTCTAATGCTATCATGACTCCAAGACACTCACATATACATTGTAGACTTTGTATTTTATGATGTGGCTATAGAATAAGTTTAAAATATATGCACTTATTTGTATCTATTGTACTCTTTTCATACATCTAATCTTAATGCCTGCACCAGTGGTCCATAAGTGATCTGTAAAAGCTCACTATACCTTGTGTAGTGATGAATATTGTCTATTTGAACATGAAATTTGCAATGTTTGGAAGACATGGGCATCCTCATTGTGTAATCACACTGTCACCTTTTATGCCTGTAGCAAGACTGATCTTTATTAATTCTTTTTTGTTGTTCTATCTGCTACATCTACACCTTATATCTTTTATTCCTCATGATATATTTGTACCTTTTATTGCATTTTTCCCTGTTATATTCACCTAGAAAGGGGCTCTCCACTAGTTGTTCCTCCTATAGCTAATGATTGTTGTTATTGTATGAGAAATCTCTCTTTGTTGCTCTTATCATATGCATATGGGCTCATGATGACAAAAATGTTTGATGGCTCTTGTAACTTGCTCATTATGTTTCATGGTATGGTTGTTCATGTTGTCACTCTATGACTGTACCCTGGATGATACAGGACTGTTCATCTATTCAATAATAATATCACACTTCACTCATGACAAAGAATGGAAAAGTACCTGTTATCTTTAAATGCTTTGGTTGTACTCCTTGATATAACTGTACTTCTTGTCTTGCACTTGATTATTGATGAGATATGATTTGTGGCATAACAGGAACATGATTTAAAACTACTATTTGTTTGTTCAATTGAATATCTATGCACAATGACATTACTTTAAGAATGCTGGGCTCAACCCTAATGGGAGCCCATTTTCTCCACATGCTTTAATATCTTTAGATCAGCAACATAACATTTCCTATACCTGCACAATGAACAAACAAGTTAGCATAAAAACATACCTATTGGAAGCTGATTGATTTCTCTCATGATGATCTAATTTATTGCTCATGTTTGATTTTGATCCAACTATATCAATGCATAATGTTTGTAAGTTTATATGTCTACAGATAAAGCATATGATGAATTTGTATATCCAGAGCTTCTAACAAAACCTTTCTCCAAACTTGCAGGTCCACCATCTTGATCAGGAGCAAGAAGATGAAGATATGACGACCAATTTCCCAAACAGGAGAATCAACCTTCATGATAAGGCAATGATGGATATCACTTTCCTCATGTGTTCTTTTCCTTTTCTTTATCATCAGATGTATAGCTTGCATGCTTAGTTGCATTGGCTCAGTTTAGTCATTCCCACAGCTTGTGTGGGACATATTTAAACATTCTCTTGAATACATTTAGTTATTTTACCTTATGCAATTATTTATGTATGTTTGCTTTCTAAATCAAATGCATAGGATAAAACAACTAAATCTAATTTGAAACACATGTTTAAAACACGATGATGAAATGATAGTTTATAAATACCTTTTCTTTGCACTGAACTATAATAATTGAATAATTCAACATCATAACTAAAAGATAAAACCAATTAGATACCTATCGTTCCTTGAATGTCTACTCTCTTATCATTAGACCAATTTTCATTTATCAAGATGGTTTGACAGTTCTGATTGGACTGTCACATTATCCTCATTAATGATCCTCTATTGTTCTCTTGACATGATATTAGGCATTTGGCTGAGTGATCATACACTTTAAATTTTTTTCTTTTATCTCCTTTTGTGACAACTACAACTTAGGCCTTGTTAAATTAAGTGTGAACATTATTTAGTAACGGTCAACAAAAACTTCTAATCCCAAGGTGATTATCAATCTAGTATTCACTATCTAATTTAGATCTTCATTGATCTTTATACATTTCAACATTACCAAAATACCATGGGCCCATTGACATTTACAAAAAATTGAAGTTATAATAATTGTAAAATTAAATGACATTTTATATTTTAAAAAACTTGATTCATAAGTTACTTTATGGATGTGCAAAAGAGTAAACCCTAAATATTGTCGCTTATTCCTAAGGATGTTACGTGACTTTGGGAAATTACAAACATGAGAGTTTCAACCATAATTTCATGGCTTGAAAAGATCACGTGACTCAAAAAACTTAATTTATTCCATCAATAATCATGCCAAAAAAGTAGACTAACTTTAGCGTTTTGCAATGTTAAATTGTATTGGTATTTTTTTGATATAGTTCATTTTATTAACATCAGTACCATCTAGTTGCACTACCCCCTTATTCACGGGCTCATATTCAATGCCTAACTTATCAACTATATTTTTAGGCATAACAGAGGTACCCGCCCCAAAATCTATCATACAAGTATGCAACAATATGTTACCAATGATTAGGGAAACATAGAATGGAGGGAGCTTACTAGTTTTGCTTGTGCTTGCCTCCTCCTTGGGTTGGCACAGGTTCGTTGGGGCAGTTGTTTTTTCTTTTGTTGTTTCTACAACAGGATGATTGAAGCTTGTCAAAGCTTCTTATTGTAAGGAAATAAGAGCATCTAAGAACGTACATTTAGGATCAATAGTGTCTTCGGTAACTTTAAATTTGATTGGGTTACCTCAAAAACACTATCTACTATGTCACAAGGCAGAAACAGAGATAGTTTATTTCCCCATCATTAAACCTTCAGAGAAAAGACTGATGCATCTTTACAGTTTCAACAACAGACAACAGATTCAACTTACAAAATCACAACCATGAAAGAACAATAAATAAGAACACATAGATTTACGTGGGGAAAACCCTTTCAGGTAAAAAACCCCACACTCCAAAAGCCATAGATCATTGTATTAATCAGAAACAAAAATACATAGTTACAATACAATATCAGACTCTCAAGCCTTCACAGAGTTACACATCTTGTTCTTCATCTAGAGAATCTCATCAGTAACATGGCAAGATCAGGCTCGCTCTCTCTCGACCTCTATTTCTCCTTTTTTCTCAGTTTAGTCCCTTCACATACTATTATCATGTTGCGTACAACATACAGCATAGGACTTCCCCGAAGAAGAAAATAGAGCTAACCAGATTGAACTCTCTATCAAACTCTATCGATCCAAGACTATCTCTCTCCAAACTTGTCTAACCATCTGAGCAACCAATCAATTCAGTTACACTCAGCCCAACCGTCCAAACCATCATCTGACTATTCGCATTCATGAGAACTCATTAGTCCCACATGCATCAAATAGTGATCCTTTGATTGCTTTATATACAGGGCCACACAGTAAGACTATCGTCGGCAATTTTGTTCCCGACGATGCTAGTCTAGACTTCATCGGAGTAGCCCAAGCTCATCAGAGTAATGTCTTGACACTACACCGATCAAAGAGATCTTGCCGACACCAACCTCCATCAGAGTGACACACACCATCGGAATGACATATCAAAACCAAGCCGATAGTGATCTTCATACCGATAACTGATCCATCGAAGAGACACTAACTATCATTGAGAGTATACCAAACTTCACTGACAGTGACAGTTACACTGATCGATGTAGCACAGCTCCATCGCTAGAACATAAACAGGTTATGCCGAAGACCCTCGTTTCACTGATAGCACACCGCAGGAGCAAACCACCATCGGAGTGACCCAACACATCGGAAAGAGATATCCACAGCACGCCGATAAGGTTTGTCACGTTGATGTCCAACTGTCGGAGTATCACAACACCATTGGTAATAGTCTCTCAGATCACAGTGATAGTTCAACATTTTGCTGATGCCTATAATCTGAGTCACAAGTACTCAACATTCTCCCACTTGACGAAGAAATTACAGGAAACCATCAACACTCAGAACCAAAGTTAATACTGCCTTCACTCCACTGTGCTCACAAGCTACACAGAAGCTTTAACAAAACCAACTTCAAAGCTTTCAGAACACAACCATGAAACCATTCTCCAGAAACAAGATAGAACATCAGCTAGAACAACAATCAGAAAACTGACTGCACCCATCCAACTAAACAAAAACCCACTTGACTGAAAATAGCACACACAGCCAGTGCTAAAACATCCAATCACTCATACCTTGAAGGTATTAACATCAGTAGACTCATCCCACCTACATATACACCCATCAGCTGCAAATACAAGCTCCATGTGTCAACCAGTCAAAGAAGACCAAACACATCCAAGAACTCCCACTACATGGGTAATGAAAATCTGAAAAAGATCAAGGCATACAAAGTCCACCAATAGCATCACATAGAAAGTGTACACATCATGTAGTACCAAGGAAACATCCACAATGATACGCAACACCTATAATCAAATAACAACTCCTCACCACCAGTCCAGAACTCTCCCAAATTCTCCACACCTAATAAAGGAAAGAGATAACAGAACTTCCATGTCATCACTCAAGAACATAAGTGAAAACACATGACCACAAACTAGTGATCATCTCAGCTCCAATCAAACCTCAAACCAATGTATTGTGAAACAAACCATCCAGGAAGATAACCAAGACCATAGAGTAAATCTGCACATCATATACCTGTAGACAATCCTTCTACATACACCTCTGAATGCCAACTGTGTAAAGTATGATCTCCTTCAAAACACCCCAAAGAGAACAGCATAACAACACCCACCCATTCAATCTCCAAGATCAAATACAACATACATATCATGTAATTATAAAATATGGATGTAAGCTTCTTAAACCAAAGAAGATCAAACTAATCCATTTCCCATTTCAGGAAATCAGCCCATAAACCATCTCCTAACTATCCTCATCAATGAACAATATCTTAAACTCAAATGCAAAAGGAGATAATCATGCTATCCATCTCTCACAATGAATCCTCCAAAACCATATATCAGCAGTTCAAGATCCATATCTATGAAAGAAAGCATAAAACACCTAAGAGAAACAATGGGCAATACCTCTCGAGTGATAAACTACCGAGTAGACCATGAGCGGGAATAAGAATTCTCCTCCAAGATATACAGGCCATCATGACTCCTGCAAGAGCAATCTCCTCATAGGTCTCTGTTGAACTCATGCCAACCAAGGTGAAGAATCCTCAGACTTCCTGCTACAAACTTTGATTAAGCATAGAAAATACAGTCTCACTGTATTCTCCATGTACCCATGGGCATCTACAAATAATCATATCATGCTAAACTCCAAATGCATCACTGCACCAACATGAAGTAATCAATCAAAAGATCAATGCATCCAACACACAAAGAATCACCAAACCACTGTCAAAGCTCCAATCATCTGAATCAGGAACTTATCATGACATCGTGATCTTACTATCTCCCTTAGGAGATTCCATGCTTCAGGTGAACATAACCATGGTCTCAAGAGCAATGTCTCATGCCAAAACTCAAAAGCAGAATTCAAGAAAACACCTTGACATGACACAAACCAAACTCTAAACCAACATCACCTGTCAAGCACCACCAACACCTCAGCCAAGGATTTCATGAATCCTCCATGACTCCAAGATGTTACAAATCCTCAAATAGTGCCCCTAAAAATGCGAAAGAACCCTTCTGCTGCAACAGGATCTAAGAGCTCCTCCAAGTAACATCTATAACACTAAAGAAGATCATCCACCACTAAGTGATGAACACACAGTCAATGCTAAAGCTCCCACTGAATTGTAGCAATCGAGGTTTCCAAGCAACATGACCAAACATCTTCTCATCTGAAAATCTTCCAGGTCCACATATTATCACATCAATAAAAAACAAATGGCACCAAGATCTCCAAACCAAGAAAATACATCACTGTTAATAGCTTACACAAACCTGTGTATCCAAGCTATTCATGACATCATGATACACATACTTACAGGTCTCCATAACCGACTATTTAGGTACTCAACAACATCCATCCTCTCATCCTGAAGTAGTCACACCAATGCACAAGTGACCACAGACCAGGCCAGCTAATAAATCTGAATTAACACTGAAACAATCTGGTGGATAAAGACAGTCCACATCCGAGTCATCTCATTGTAGCTTAATAGGTGATCAGTCCACAAAACTACATAACTCATAGATCCAACCAATGTATCATGCAAACTCACTATCACACTAGAAACTGCAAAACTGAGATCTCAAGGAATAGATAACAATGTAGACAACATGACTTAAGCATTAGATTACTTACAAATCTGATTCGCCAAACATGTCCACAACCTAAGCACCATAGTATAGAAAACCAACAAGCATTTCCACAGAAATGTTGAGTGACATATCACATACCAGCATTCCTATGCAGAGAAAGCATTTCACCTCCTCACACCATGCACGGAGCATGCATGCAAAACTGCAACTATATCATCCAGCAACACCCCAAACGCTAGGGTCTAGAAATAGCTTAACTATAGCTTCACAAAACCACAAGTTTGTCTCTTAACCATGTAAAACTTACAAAACCACTGTGTTTGAAAAACACACATGCACATCCATACCCACTTCACATCTGGAAGACCAAGAATATGAATCAAGAAACACCATAACGGTTAAACCAGAAAATGGATTAACATAGATGAGCATGATAGATTTAAGACAAGCATTAAGAAAATCTAGGAACTGTAGGCCTCATTCAGACCAATTCCAAGATCACCATCATGTACAAGCATCCGAGAGAGAAAGTCAGGTTATATCAGAAGCTTCTAGACCTCAAAGATCAACTCCATAACCAAAATGCAACCGGGGCATCACATAAATAGCACCTTCTAATACCAGGAACAAATCCTAGCATAAGCACAGTACTCCATGGCTGAGCAGCAACACAAACTTCTTCATATCATCAGAGAGCCTCTCACACAGACACCCAATATGAAAGTTATTGTAGCAACACAACCACAAAGCACAATTCTACCCCATGCAATAGGAACATCTTACCGTTGCCAACTAGGAGCCTCATACCACATCATTTCAATATGACCAGCTCTAGTTTCTCCATCTTCACTATCCTTCAAGCACCTGCTGTAATATGAAAACAAGATCAACTACCAGACTTCACTCAAACAAGGATCAATAATCAGATGATTCCTTCAGATTTCCTCAAGCCTGTCACACTAAGAAATCATCATAGAAGGAATAACCAGAACTTATACACCAGGAACTCTTACATGCAAACACATCCAGCACACAAATGTACATATGTGAGCAACAAAGCAGATCCCAGAAGAAGGCTCTAATACCAATTGTAAGGAAATAAGAGCATCCAAGAACGTACATTTAGGATCAATAGTGTCTTCGATAACTTTAAATTTTATTGGGTTACCTCAAAAACACTATCTACTATGTCACAAGGTGGAAACAAACATAGTTTATTTCCCCATCATTGAACCTTCAGAGAAAAGACTGATGCATCTTTACAGTTTCAACAACAGACAATAGATTCAACTTACAGAATCACAACCATGAAAGAACAATAAATAAGAACACATAGATTTACGTGGGGAAAACCCTTTCGGGTAAAAAACCCCACACTCCAAAAGCCAGGGATCATTGTATTAATCAGCAACAAAAATACATAGTTACAATACAATATCAGACTCTCAATCCTTCACAAAGTTATACATCTTGTTCTTCATCTAGAGAATCTCAATAGTAACATGGCAAGATCAGGCTCGCTCTCTCTCGACCTCTGTTTCTCCTTTTTTCTTGGTTCAGTCCCTTCACATACTATTATCATGCTGCGTACAACATACAGCATAGGACTTCCCCGAAGAAGAAAATAGAGCTAACCAGATTGAACTCTCTATCAAACTCTATCGATCCAAGACTATCTCTCTCCAAACTTGTCTAACCGTTCGAGCAACCAATCTATTCAGTTACGCTCAGCCCAACCGTCCAAACCTCCATCTGACTGTTCGCATTCGTGAGAACTCATTAGTCCCACATGCATCAGATAGTGATCCTTTGATCGCTTTATATATAGGACCACACAGTAAGACTATCATCGGCAATTTTGTTCCCGACGACACCAGTCTAGACTTCATTAGAGTAGCCCAAGCTCATCGGAGTAACATCTCGACACTGCACTGATCAAAGAGATCTTACCTACGCCAACCTCCATTGGAGCGACACACACCATCGGAATGACATATCAAAACCAGGATGATAGTGATCTTCATACCGATAACCAATCCATCAGAGAGACACCAACTATCGTTGAGACTACACCAAACTTCACCGACAGTGACAATTACACTGATCAGTGTAGCACAGCTCCATCGCTGGAACATAAACAAGTTACGCCAAAGACCCTCATTTCGCCGATAGCACACCGCAGGAGCAAACCACCATCGGAGTGACCCAACACATCGAAAAGAGATATCCACAGCACGCCGATAAGGTTTGTCACGCCGATGTCCAACTATCTGAGTATCACAACACCATCGGTAATAGTCTCTCAGATCACAGCAATAGTTCAACGTTTTGCCGATGCCTGTAATCTGAGTCACAAGTACTCAACACTTGTAACAAATCCCTCTGAGTTGGGACAATAGGGCATCCCACATAGTGACACTTAGGTTGGTCTTTTTCATCTAATCGACTATACTGAAGGTGATTTGACTGATCTTTTGTGATGTTTTGTATTGACAGCATCGGCCTTTGCTTGTAGGTCAGCTTGGGAGTGCAATGTTGGCACTGAATTTACTCACCCAGTAGAACAATCTATTTGGGCTAAAGGCATTTACACTATCTTTTCTTTCACTGCATTTGTTGGGGATGCATGAGAAGTGGAGGCGTGAGCAGCTATAGGGATCACTCCATCCTCAGTTGCCCTCCTTTTGGCTCTTGTATTGAATGTGATTGGGCCCGCACCCTGATTAACACCACATAAATCATCATGTGTCCAATTCATCAAGGACGAATTGTTTTACATTTGTTCCTACCCTCCCACCATCTCTTGACTAGAACTAACTTGTTGTTCTGAAGGAATTGATTGGCTTTGCACTGTCAAAGCTTGACTAAAATGGCCGCCTTGGCACAAATTCTGATCATGTGGTTGATTGCATGGATAACACCAATTATTATCCTAAGCCAAATAGTTTTGTATGGGCTCCAGAGGTCCAGATGTACTTGCTGCATTGGGATGGACAACATTCAACAACCTAATATAACTAGGTTGGTTATGTCTTTGCATGTTGCCTTGATATGGCAGTCTATTTTGCTGACAATTTTGATTGAATGACTGATATGGCTTGCTAGGTTGTGCTTGTTGTCTCTTTTCCAACATCAATTCATTTATCAATCTTCTTATCATGGCATCTTTATCCTTTGATTGCTCAATGGAAGGTGTAATTAGAGGAGTAGTAGGGTTGACTATTGTATGAATTGGAGCCAAAACATGCTGAATAACAGGGGCCTCTAGAAATAAAGGCATTGGTGGCCTTGAAGCAATTTTCCTAGCCTGAATTAGACAGTTTTATGCTCTTATCGCTATGTCGTATGCATCTGGTAGCATGGTCCTTCCCACAAACTGAATCATGAGATCAATGTCAGGATTCAAAGACTTCAGATAATATATAAATGTAGTGCTTGGGGAGGGTTTCACCAATAATGGGATCATGTCCCATGTCTTCTGAAACCTGTGATTGAAGTCTACCATATATTCATAGGGGGCTCTTTTAATTGTGGCTAACTACTCCATTAGAGATAAGTGGTCACTCTTGTCTTCAAAGTGTTGGCACAGTCTTGTTCCCAAGTCATCCCAGTTATGGATGGAATTAGCTAGGAGACCTCTATACCACTGAAGGGATTTCCCTTTAAAGGAAGAACCTAGAAGCATCACAACCACATTGTCTGCAATTACATTGTGAACAGAACAGACATTGGCAATATCCTAAAAATGCTAAGCGGGAGTGGTAGAGTCTTCACCAGTGAAGAAAGGGATTACTTTTAGAGAAGAGGTGAGGATATCATCATACCGGGCTAGGTCAAGAGGGCTTCCTCCATTGAAGGCAACAAAGTGAAGGTTCCTTGCCATATTATGGATATTCAGATTAATTCAAAGTATATGCAAGGTCCTTCTTGAATACTGAAATCTAACTCGAGGAGGTGTAGACTAGGCTCTTGATGGAGATGGAATAAAACTCCTATTTTGCCTAACAGGGGACCTAGATAGTCTACTCCTTCTTGAATCAATGAAAGATAGCTCTATGAATCAAAAATTACCCCTTGAAGAAGAATCTCTGGTCTGCACTCCAGGCATGAAATGTTGAATTGATCTGAATATTGGGCTAGCAGGGTCATTAGGTGCTTTTTGAATGCTTCCACAACAGTGAATGAACCAACAACAACACCAAAATTTCTCAGTTAAACTCTTACTTAGAGCAGAGAGTCCCACTGGGCATGCCAGAAACTGTTATCACCTGAAATTGCACCCTTTTGTTGAAGCTTTGATAGTTCCAACAATTTCAGAGTAACATGGGATTGGTCTCAAGGTGTGAGACCTTGCAGTTGAGACCAAACCTCCATGGAAGGATGGTTCCACTTTCTGAGCTTGAGGCTCAGAGAATTTAAGCTAAATCTAATTTTACACTCATGGGGAAAAGGGGAAGGAGGAATACTGGAATTTAAAAGAGGTGACGCACTAGATTTGTGAATGTGTTTAACTGTGTCTGAATTAACACAACAATGACTTCAAGACTGAAGAAAGCTCACACAGACTCATATAAGTTATATAGAGGTTCGGGTAGAGAATTAGAGATAAGAAAGGGACTGTTTAGCCCACAATACTAGCATATAATTCATAAATAAACATAGTATAAAACTTAAGAGAGAGGCAAAATAATAGTCTATATTAATCATGAAGGCTAGAAAGCCATTACAAAAGTAGAACAATTTGCTGCAAGAGAAAAGACACAAAATAATCAATTACACTCATTGGTGAACCATACTAGAAGACATTAAAGGCCTAGATGTAGACACAATACATCAAATTCTACTAGTTCTTGCAATTGCATTACAAGGCCCGTGATCTGCAATAAACTCCTCCACCCACGCAATGACCCAGAAGAACAACTGACATTATTTCCATCTTTGCTTCATGTATATATAGCATTTTAGATATATGTGTAGCAATAGACACTAAAATTTTGTCAACTGACACTGCAAATGCCCATGCTACCTTGAATTTAGTTCCGAAGAACTGTAAGAAGATCTGTAAAATGAGACAACCATGCTTTTGACAAGCCTGCAACTTTGCAGAGGAAGATTGCTTGCACACAGAGGTAGCAGGCACATTAAAAGGAGAAGGTTTGAAATCCTTCCATATACCAACAAAGTCCATTTTGTCCCTTCTTGTACAATCACATTGAAGGATTTAACTATTTCAACTACCTGATTCTGACCTTTATGTAGCATTTGTACTTCAGGTATTAAATCCCTTCTACAACAACAGAGAATTGTGTCCCTCAAGCTTTTACAACACTTTAAAATATTTTAAATTTCTTTAAAATATTTTAAAGTACTACATTATGTTACATGCTTTAATTCATTGATTTCCCCTTTACTCTTATTCTGGCCTTTTATTTTGCCTTATCGGCAAAATCTCTTTTTCATGAACTAAGCTTGCCTCTGTATTTCCCTTTTCTCTTTAGTCAGCCAGAAGTGACTTTCACAAACTTGGTTGTCTTCTCTTTTCTCCTCATCTTCCTTGGTCAGCAAAGTTTCCTTTTTACGAACCACTGAGTTGACCCTCTTTTCTCTTTAGTCGACGTTTTCTCCATTTTATGAATTTCTTTACCTTTGCCTTATCAGAAAAATTCTCATTTGAGAACTATTTTTTTCTTTTGCTCTTCAGGCTTCTTGGTCGTTTTTGGTCAGTGAATCAGTAAACTTTCATTTTTGTGAACCAAACAAGCCTCCTTTGTCTTTCAATTTGGCTTATCAACAAAGTTTCCATTTGGTGAACTTTACTTTTATGTTGTCTTCTTCTCTACCGTTTGCTTCCCTTTATCACCCAATCACCATATCGGTGAACCTCAAAAATCATGAACTAGTTGGCAGGTTTGACATTTTGCCAACTCCTTGACTTCTCTTTGCAGTCGACTTCTTTCTTTCTTTTTCATTGGTGCTTTCCTTTGCTTTTGTTCAACAAATCTTTTGTCGACAAAATCGTCAATCAGTGAACTTAAGGTTTGCCAAACCTTAAGTTTACTGACAAAGGCAAACTTTGTCTTTGACTTAGCTGCATCTCTTTGGTGAAGATTTCTCGCTTTTGTTCCTTAGTCAGTGAACTGACCGATCAGCAAACTTAAGGTTCGCAGAACCAACATTTTGTCGACTAAGGCAAACCTTTGCTTTACTACTTCATGCCTTCTTTTCATTAACTATTTTCCTATCTGCTCACTCCTTAGTAGGCAAACCGGTGAATCAGCTTCAGTTCGCCAAACTTAGAATTTGCCAACTAAGGCAAAAGAAAGGGCAAAAAACTTAAAATTTTTGGGATTTTCTAAGGGAAACATCCTTCCATTTAAGCTTTCTCAGATTGGATTTTTTTTATGGAAGGAGGGAATTTTGGGCTATTTTGACCTAGGCAAAATATGACAACAATAACCACTTCAGGAATTAGGATCAACTTCCTTTCTTCATCTAATGGCGGTATCTCAATAGAAGCAACAACATTGTGGCCAAGTGTCTTTTTAAGGCAAGAAACATGAAACACATTGTGCACCTTACTACTTTCCAGCAACTGTTGTCCTATTTTGTCTTTAGGCCAAATAGCCCAAAGATTCCCCTAAATCCTGCATTCCTTCCACCAGAGAAATCTGATATAAGACACCTTAAATGGAAGTAATTTTCTCCCCAAAGATCCTAGAATATTCTAAGTGTGAAGTGCAAGGAAGAATCCCACAAAAAAGATAAGTCCAAAGTTTCCTATCTTTTCCCTTGTATTTTCTACCTTTTCAGAGCTTCAGAATTTCAAGGTTCTCTCTTCCATCATGCCATTCCTATCAACTCCAAAAACTCTACCTTGATAATTTGTAAATTACCCAAGTGTTTCAGATCTCAGAGGTCGGGAGGTTTCTCTTCTTTCTTCTTTCAAGCAGGCAGTAAGCAGAAAGCCCAATCATCAAAGTCCAACAAAGCTCCAAAAGTTTCTAAATGTTTCAGATCTCGAAGGTTGGGAGGTTTCTCTTCCTTCTTCTTTCGTGCAACCAGTAAGCGAAACGCCCGATCGCCGAAGTCTGACGAAGCTCCAAAAGTTTCTAAGTCTTTCAAGCATTGGAGATTGGGAGGTTTCTCTTCCTCTTTCCTTTTTGAGTGCAGAAGGGTGAAGGTCTGAGGCCCAATACCTGATTGTTTCTCTAGGGTGCCAAGTGTTTAGGTGCGGACTCCAGAGAGTTTATTGTTCACTTTCAGGTTACAAGCGTTAGCAGTAGGGTTCGATGCCCGATCCTGATGATCTTCAAATTCTTCTAAGTATTCTAGGATCGAGGAATTAAGTGGTTCCCTTTCTTCTCTTCCAAATGCATGATGTATGGTGAAGGCCCAATCTCTAAAACCTGATGGTTTCCCTTTGTTCCTTTCAGACTTTGGAGATCGGGGTTTCCTTCTTCACCCTTTAGAGGCCAATTGCCTGGTGGAAGCTTGATTGGTCAGGGCCTGATTATTTTTCCCTCCCTATTCCTTCCACTATTTAGAATGCGATGGGACTATTCAATGGCCTTCCTGGCCACCATTAATGCTTCTTCAGAGTCTAATTGCTTGTGGAAACTGATTTCCCACACCCCAATGCCATTGTAGCTCCTTTTGCATTGAATTTCTTGTACCCAGGGCATGTGTGGATGTTCTTCTTCAGTGAGTTTCTAGGTCAGAGCCATGTGGGCTCACACCAAGGACACAGATGAATTTATTGCAACATGGGCAACTGATTTTCCTTGTTGACCACTCTTCCCCATGTTCATGGCCACTACAATATGATTTGAAAAAGTTATATATGCATGTATTGAAGATGTATTTCTCTTGGTTGGCTATTCTAGGCCATTATTCAGATAGAAGGATTAGTTTGCAGGTTCATACCTTATGGTATTTTCTAAAACTATGCAGATTTGATGGACTGTACTCTCTTCTGAGCCTCTCATGTCTTTGTATTATTTCGACAATGAAGCAAAGTCTATCATTTTGTGTCTATTTCATGCCTGTAGTGAGTCTTTTCTCTCTTTGTAATGGCTATTTAGCCTCTATGATTAATATAAGCAATTGATTCTACCTCTCTCATATTCTTTACATTATGTTTGTTTGAATGTTCACTCACTTATGTTATGGATAAAATGGTCCCTTTATAGGTTTCAGTATTCTATTTTAACCTCTGTTAAGGACCATATGAGTCTGTGTTGGTTCATTCAGCCTTTGAGATCATCATTGTGTTATGTCAATCCCAGTTAACACTCTAAATCCGGTGCATCACCCCCTTTTAATTTCAATTTCTTCTTCCCCTTTTCCCTATGATCAGTAGCATTACATTTAGCTATTTTCGCTAAGCCTTAATCTCAAAATGAGGAACCAACCTTCTCTAGAGGTTTGATCTCATATCAAGGTCCCACACCTTGATATCAGTCCCATTGTGTCATTGGAATGCTTGAACAGGCTTCAAGTAGGGTGCAATTCCAGGTGATAACAGTTTCTGGCATGCCTGATGAGACCCTCTGCTCTGAGTAAGAGCTAAACTAAGAAGATTTGGTGTTGTTCTTAGTTCATCTGTAGCTATAAAAGAATTCAACAAGCACCATGGAAACTCCGTTGAACAATCTACTGGTGCAGCCAATTCAAGTGCTTAAAGATCCATCAAATATCAGAGTTTAATGATGCTCTTGGTCTTTTCCATCCTTTAAGGTTCTCAAATCACCTGGTGACTCTCTTTTGGTATGTTCACAGTCTTCAAAAGCAAACCTTTTAAACCTCATTTTCAAAAAAGATTTAATACATCTCTGCTTTTCAATGCGCTGAAATGTCAATTTTTATGGGAATTATGGTTATTCCCCTCCACCCTGCCAAAATTCAATCTATACACCTCCTTACTAGCAATATCATGCTCAAAATGCCTCTATTTTTATGCCATATACACCCGCTACAGAAGGTTATTAGCATCCTCATGATCCTTATTGTTGTCATATTTTTCTCAGGCCAAAATAATCCAAAATCCCATCTTCTTCCATCAAATATATTTGATCCAAGAGAGCCCAAATGGAAGAAAGTTTCCCTTAGAAAATCCCCAAAAATTTCTAAGTTTTTTGCCCTTTCTTTCACCCTAGTCGGCAAATTCTAAGTTTGGCGAACCTTTGGTTCACTGGTTCACTGATTCACCGGTTTACCAACTAAGAAGCGAGCGGACAACAAAATGCCTAAAGTGGGCTGGCAAAAAATTAACTAAGGGAGAAGGTTTGTCCTTGTTGGTAAAATGTTCATTCTGTGAGCCTTAAGTTTGCCGATCGGTAGGTTCATCGATCGACCGGTTCACCGACAAAGGAATGAAGCAAGCATGAGGGGAAAAGTTGCTAAGTTAGAGGCAAAAGGAGAAAGTTTGAGCACTTATCGACAAACTTAATGGTTCGCAAACTGAAAGGTTTGCTGACCAAGTAGTTCATTGGTCGGTCAATTTATTGACATAGTGACCCAGCGGCTAAGACCAAGGGCAAAGGCAAAGGCGAAGGAAAGGAAAAGATAAGGAAGACATCAGCAAAAGAGACAAGGGCAAGCCTTCGTTGGCAGATTTTGAGTTTAGCGAACTCAAAGTTCACCTATTAGAGAATTCACCAACTAAGAAGAAAAAGACAAAGGAGGACCCAAGTCAGTAGTTAGTGAAAGCAAGAATTCTCCCCTAAGGCAACATAGAGGCCCGATGAGCTAAAGGAAGAGATGGTTTGCAAAAGTGGAACTTTGCTGACCAAGAAAAGAAAGAGAAAAGGCAAACCATCGGCAAGCAAAGGCAAGGTTTGCGAAAAGGAAGATTCGTCGATAAGGCAAAAAGTGTCCAAGGAAAGAAGGAAAAGTAAGGCAAAGTTCAGGAAATGAGCTTTTTACCAATAGGTCAAGAAACAAAAAGAAAAGATAAGTCCTCAAACAAGGGAAAAGTAGTTTGCAAAATGGAATTTTCACCGACTAAACAAAGAGAAAAGAAGAAAGAAGATAGTCGGTCAGAGATAAAGCAAAGTCAGGTCGATCGCTTGGTTGGTAAGTTTGCAAAATGGTGAACTTGTTGACAGGTTCATGATTTGCCAATTTTGCCGATAAGGTTAAGGACTGACAAGGTGACAAATAGGGAGCCAAGGTAGGGTTCATAACAGAGGGATTTCGTTGTCCAAGGGGAAAATCAAGTAGAAATAAGCGAGGAAAATCAAAGGGCGCTAAAAGTGAAATTAAAAGATCAACACTTTTAAAGTGTTGTAAAAGCTTTAATAACATGATTTTTTGAGCGCCAGAAAATGTGTTTCTCTAGGAAATGCCAATGTTGCTAATCAATCAAATGTGGTAGATAGAATAGTGGAAGGCTTCAATGCGCAAGGACCATAATTTAATGAATTAGATGAGGTATCCCTATAACCATGCTTCTATAGGTCCTTTGAAGGACAAAGTCAGTGCATAGGCCATGGGCATTTCTTCTTCTACAGGTTTTGCAGGCATGCTAGAAGCATGGCCGCCACTCCTTAATTTCCACAGATCTTCTGACAGGGCCATGGGCCAAAATTGAAAACAACATAGGCAAAACAATCAAATCGATTGACCAAAATCCAACACTTGTAGCTATTGCATGATTTGAAATGCTATATATACATGTAGGAAAGATGTTTTTTGTTGTTAGCTGCTTTCTGAGCTATTATACAGGTTGGATAGTTGTTGCCATAAACCTTGTAATGCATATGCATGAATTAGTAGAATTTGATGTATTGTGCCTACAGCTTGGCCTTTAATGTCTTCTAGTCTGGTTCACTAATGGAGGTAGATGGTTATTTTGTGTCTACTCCTCTGTAACAAGTTGTCTTCCTTTTGTAATGGCTATTTAGCCTTCATGATCAATATAATCACTAACATTTTGTCTCTCTTATGCTTTTTCTCTATGCTTATTTGAAGTTTGTAACTCATTCTATGGATAAAATGGTCCCTCAATTAGTTATAGTTTCTATTTGAGCCTCTGTTAAGGTTGTAAGTCTATGTGAGTCTCTTTTAGTATTTGAGTTCATTGTTGTGTTATGTTAGTCCCAACTAACACCTCTAAATTTGGTGCATCATCGTTTTCTTTTCTGCATTCCTTCTATCCCTTTTCCCCCGGTATATGTAGGATTAGATTTAGCTTAATTCTCTAAGTCTTAAGCTCAGAAAGAGGAACCAACCTTCTCTGGAGGTTTTCTCAACTATAAGGTCCCACACCTTGAGACCAATCCCATGTTACTCTAGAATTGTTGAGACTGTCAAAGCTTCAACAAAAGGGTGCAATTTCAGGTGATAATAGTTTCTAGCATGCCAGGCAGGACCAATTTAATGAGCTTTATCATCCATTGAAGGATTTGGTGTATCCTTCAGTGTATCTTGCCATTCAGGGTAGTCTTCTTCAATCACCTAATGACTTTGTTGAACTAATCCACTAGTGAAAGTAGCCCAAGTGCTTAAATATTCATCAAAGATTGAAGTTCGTGATACTTTTGGTCTTTTCCAGCTTTCAGGAGCATCTCAAATCACCTGGCGACTCTCTTCTGGTATGTTCTCAGTCCCCAAAAGTAGACCTGTTACCCTTATTTTCAAAGAATATTTTGACACATCTTTGCTTTTCAATGCTCTAGTATGTCAAGCCATTATGGAAGTCATGGCCTTTTCCCTCCATCAAGAATAGGCTTCCATATACCCATCATAACATTCACACCACTGTAATGGCCCTACCAAGGAACAAACCCTTTGTGGACTTCAATGGCGGAAGCCCTCTCGACCTTGCACAATATGATGACATCCCAGTTACAACTCTAAAGGCTATCCCCTTTTTCACTAGTGAAAATTCCACTACCCCTGTCGAGCACATCCAAGACATTGCCAACGTATGCTCTGTTCACAATGTTACCCAAAACAATGCCATTGTAAGGCTCCTTACTTCTCCCTTGAAAGGAAAAGCTCTCTAGTGGTACCGGGGGTTACCTGCAAATTCAATTCATGAATGGGATGATTTGGGAATAAGGCTCTGTCAGCCTTTTGAAGATAATGGTGATCATTTGTCCCTGATAGAGCAACTGGCCACTATTAAAAGGGCTCCTGATGAATTCATGGTGGATTTTAATTTTAGGTTTCAAAATACTTGGTATAGAATCCCACCATTTGTGCGACCTTCCCCTAATGTTGTCTTCTTGTATTATTCGAGATCCCTGAACAGTGATATCAATGTCATGATCCAGTCTCTAGGAGGGGATGTGTTACCTGATGCCTATGAGGTAGCTATTAGAGAAGAAAATTATTTGATTCTAGTTGGAAAGATTGCTCCTAGGGCTCCAATGCAATTATTTCCAGAAGCCCCAGTCATTCAGCCAATTATGGCACCAATTCCTATAGCTAATGTTTCATACCAAGCTCCTAATCAACCCTATCAGCCAAACGAGGAATCTTGTCAGGGGAACAGTCAAGGACAAAGTCAATTGAGCCATGTTAGGCCCCTACTTAGTTGCTACAAGTACATTAGGCGTGCTTGTTCCAATTCAAAACAACCTAGCTCAGGGTTATGAGTGGCGCCATCCATGTAATCCATCAGTAGTTCCAAAACAACAGATTGGATCTAGTCAGTAGGCTATGATGGGACAAAGGCAAGTGCAGGCTAAATGTGTGTTCTTAAATTGGCAAGTGGATGATGCTACTCTATTTCATGAATTGCCTAGCTATATTGAAGATGAGGAAGGCATGTTTATAGGACTCTAATAAATTTGTCGGGCTTTGTTTCAAGTTTCAATAGCCATGGGTCTTCGGTTAGGGTTTAGTGTTCAACATATTGAAAAATTCTTGTCCCTAAGGTGTAAAACCCTGAACCCTAGAGTCTTTTGCAAAGCATAGTAATGCCTTTTGTTCTAATTCTAGGTTGACCATCTATTTCTCATGTGGATCATTTAAGTCACAACTTAATGTCTAGGAGTATCATCCTTTTACCGGCCCCCTCCTTTTGGTTCACCGTTTACCACTTGTGCTAAATTTTTACACATATGCCTTAGCTTTGTCGAGCCTCTTAATGAATTCATGGCCCTTTCTCACCTAGTAGAGTGAACGTTGTTTTAAAGGCATGTGCCTTTCTACTTTGCATCTTGTAGCTCGCGATGGATCGCTCCACGTGTTGGCCCGACACAACTCCTAATAGGGCCTAAAGCAAAACTCTCACTGCGATGCACCCTCGTTCCACATGGTAGCTCGGTGCAATTTCTAAGAAAAAGTAGGAGCGAGTCTCCTTCCATGTTGCACCATTGCTCCACATGTCCCATCTCGTCTTCTATTCAGAAAAGGTATGTTATAGTTCTACAACATGTGCAAAGGCCACGGAGCGTGCCATGTGTTAGTTGGACGCTCTATTCTACCGTGCTCTGTTGTGGGACCCGCTAGCAACTAAGATTTTCATCTTTAGTTCGATTTCTTTCTTGTGTAGGTATGAAGGCCAGCCAGGTGGACTCCCTAGGCTCATCTTTTAACAGTATATCTAAGGTGGCAGTCCAAGTGGTACTTCCTTATTTGTTTGTACTTTTTCTTCATGATGACATGGACTCGTATCTCAAAAAACTTATATGCATCGTTGATATGGGTGATCTATGATGCGATCGACGGATCATCTCTAAAATAATGAACTCAGTGGTAGCATGTATAGATCGATGAGCTAGTACAGTGATGGGATTTTTCAAACATGTGTTGAGTATCCTTCGCTGCCATTGTACAAGGGGATAAGCTTGTGAGAAGATTGACGAGATGCAGAATCAGCTCTTGGGGATCTGCGTCCAAGCTTGAAGGGATATTTCGCTTGCATCATGATAGGTTTTGAATTGGGTTTGTTGTTTAAAATGGATAAATTGCTATGACCGAGGAGCCAAATTTGTTTTTCTCATTATGGAAATTGACATTTCTTAGTTACGAGAAATCAACATGATGCAGAGTGTCACCTCCTTTTCCTCTTTGGGCAGTGTTGGCACGTTATTGAATGATTTCCATTTATGATCAACATGTCATGATACTAGTTGGTAAAAATTGATAAGGTAGGTTGACAAAATGTGATTACCCAAAATGTGGGAGCCTCTACAGTCTTGCTATAAATAGGTGCTTCTATTGTTATTTCGTGTACCATCTCCTTCTATGTAGACAATATGGGTATTCATCTTTTTAGTATGCTTTTTCCACCATCCTAATCCTTAGGATTTTCTTCTCTATTCTCATGGCTAATGATATGTTATTATAGGATAAAAGATTTTAGAGATGTTTTCTTCTAAGGTATAGGTGGTAAAGAAAAGATTCAGGAAGCTTAGTAGCATCCATTGAACCATTGTCATACCCTGGGTTCCCCTTATTTTCATCCAAGTGGGGGATTTGAGTCCCAGTCTGTCGACTCCTGTAACTTCCTGTTCTTGTGAGTCTCTAGATTGGGCTTGGAGGTAGAGAGGCATCATTGTTCCTATTGTCACATAAATTTGCACCCAGTGTTGAAGTCTTTTAGGGCTCCAACAATCTAGTGAAACATTGAGATGATCTCCAGGTGTGGGACCCTGTAGGGAGATCAAACCTCCAGAGAGAGGCTAGTTCCTTTGCTAAATAAGAGATTCAGCTATCCTAAGACTAAACCTAATCTATCCACCATTGAGGAAAAGAGGAAGAGGGAGAAAAATTGAAATTAATGGAGGTGATACACTAGGTTTGAATATAAAACTCTCACAGAACTGAATATGCACAAAAAAATTAGATATAGCTGATAAATTTACACAGATTCAACAGATTCTAATAGAGGTAAAGAGCAAGAAAGGATTGAGAGGAACTAATCATTCATAGACAAACCATTTGTATATTACATAGAGCTGAAACCAACATAAAAAGGTAAAAACAACCAGCACATATTCAATTAAGAAGGCAAGGTTACAGTAGAGGGGAGTTTTGTTTGATTACAGAATGAAAAAGCATCCAACCCTCAATACGTCTTACAAGTATGCATATATAGCATTTGATTACAATTGACCTATGTCATATGTTACAATTAATTCTCCCCCATGGGCTGTTAGAAAATATCTCCTCCAGGAGGGATGTCTGCCTGTGAGGAATAACTGCATAAAATATCTGAATCATGGAGCAGTTGGAGATATTTTCTCTCTTCAATGTAAACAGCTGATTCATCAACCTACCACAATTAATGCAAAAATATCTAAAATTGGGTAGTTGAGTAGATATTTCACCTTAATGGCAAATGAGGAGGACAAATGAAATCCCTCCAAAATCCCTGCATACAAAGTTTTTACAACACTTCAAATATCCACATCCAGATATTTGAAGCCTCTTACAATCCATTAAAACTCTGTGTCTTTCTTTGATTTCTAGATTTTCTAAATAATTCAGCCTTTATCATGCCCTGTCGGCCATATTTGCATATCCAGATTAAAATTCAAAGTGTGGACTTTCCCCCAAAAGGTCCACCAAACAATAGAGGATGAAATTCTAAGCAGGTTTGCCTTTTGGATCATGTGGAAATTCCCCACAATGAAGAAGATATTCAAGGTCAAAGTTGTGGTCAATGGTCATATGGATATCCATGTTCATACTTAAGGTCTTCACATTTGCAACTATCCAGATGAAATGGCTTGACTGAAAACATGAGTCTCAATATCTCAACATTCAGATGCACCCATCAAATTTACCTCAACGGTATAGCAAAGCCATCATCCGCATGGATATTTGATGTCAGGGTATTAACTTTTAAGATGTCGCCTTAGAATGTCCTGATGATGTCATCATCATAATCTCTTCTTTGAAAAGGGGTCTGGATGACGTCATCAGGATGTGCACATTGAAAGATCCAAACAAATGGGAAAGTCTAGATATGAAGAATTAATATGCCGATGTCAGAATTTCTGGATGATGTCATCAGGATGAGCCCTTCTTTGGGAAGGGATCTGGATGACGTCACCAGGATATGCTCATGAAGGATCTGGACATTAGGAAAGATTTAGATATCTGATAAGATCCAAATATCAGCTAAAGTCTGGATGTTAAGAAAATATCTGGATATTAGCTAAGGTCCGGATGTTAAGAAAATATTTGGATATTAGCTAAGGTCCAGATGTTAAGAAAATATTCAGATATTAGCTAAGGTCCAGATGTTAAGAAAATATTTGGATATTAGCTAAGGTCTAGATGTTAAGAAAAATTATGGATATCTAGACAACAAATATCCATACCAAAAGAAAACCAAGTATGAAGATGGAAATCTTCGCAAAGGCAAGCTTTGAAGATTTTAGGTTTCTGGGTTTTTCTGGGTTTTCTGCAAGGATTCTCCAGATGGATTCTTACAAGGCAGAACACTATAATTTAAAGGTTTTAGGGCTACATAACTAGATTTCAAGGGATTTCAAGGAGGCTTGAAGGTGAATTACTTGACTTTGGGCAGAGGAAAATAGGTCAACAATTCCCTCTTCCCCTCCCCCAGCACTATGGGTTCTAACAAAGAAACAACTCTAGTTGTAGGAGTGTTGTCCCCCTGGGTGAAACAATTGGAAATGGAGGGGAAACATACAACTACTGCTGCTTCCTTGCTAGTTGGAATTTTGGCACTGCCAGAGCCATCTATATGTGGTTCCCTCAGACTTCTAGGTAGTTGAGGTGGTTGGAAACCTCCACTCCTGAGTTGAGGGATCGCATCCCAATACCTGCAGCATGGAATAAAGAAGGGAATTATAGTTTTTGGGGTTTCCTTTTAACGTTGTTCTTGTAGATATTCTCTTTTTACTGTGCATGGTCAGAGAGGCGAAGCAAAAGATGCTTGTATTGGGAACAAGTATCTGGATGTGAAGGGTGTCTGAGCTAAAAGAGTATCTAGCAAACCGCCTTCCGTCAAAATCATGGCTTAACCCCACGCCAAGAATGGGCAAGCATACATGACAAAATTAGTTGTTCTTGTCTGCTGAAGGTGATGGTTTGTTGCAGAGGACGTGCCTTAGTGGCTAAGGATGATTATTTTGGCATCATGTGTAAAAGGATTGTCAAATGAAAATTTGACACCTATCATGTGTAAGTGGCCCGATGCTTGTTGCTCCCTTGTTCTATAAAAGGGATTTCAAGGCCATTTGCAGGTGTGGTTGGTTGGTCTCTGGGAAAATATTGTAGCAAAAACACGGGGAATAGAAGTCTAGTGTTGTCTTAGGATTTTTTGAGTCTATGTTATTTGTTCTTGTGAACTTGATAGTGGTACTAGCATCTTGTTTGAATACAGTAGCATAATTCTGAATCAAATTGTCTCCTGATGTATGGTTGGTGCAAATTATGAATAAATAAGTCAAGGACTGTTTATTTTGTCTCCATGAAAATCTTATGGATGTTTCTTTCTATTTAAGGCTCTTATTCAAAGAATAGGTTAAAATGCTTTAATATTTGTGTGAATGAATACGAGGATCTGATAAGTATGATTTGTTACGAAGGTTGAGTATAATATTGTAAGGCAATGTTATAAAGCTCTTTTATGCTTAGATGGAATGATGTTGTTGAGTTCCAAGCCACATTTAATTGAATCCATTGCCCTAAGATAAGGCACCGATCACTTGTTTCTGTGTCAAGTTTTCAACCCTCAGACCGAACATGCACCCTAAATACTTTTAAACCTTTAAATTCAATTGCAAGTGTTTGTTAAATTAATGTTTCACCTTGTTCTATGGTCTTGAGAAATGCTAAAAGCTTGAATGATTTAAGCCAGGTCTTCATATTTTTATAATCCTCAGATAAATCTGCATAGAACAAATCTGTTATTTACAATATTGATAATAATTGGCACAGGATATTTTAAATACTGTCAGAGATAACCCTCCTAGATCTTGCAGAGCCTGAAGTGTAGAGGGAAAGTTATTTTAACTTTCACTATGTGTTGGCCAATCCCCCGCCATAAACCAAGTATTGAAAATGGCTAAATCATAGGTTATTTGTGAGATCAGGTTGGGAATTAAAAAAACACCAACACATGCAGATGCCAACATTAGCCACAGTCATGGTGCAACATGAGGGCAGCGAAAATGAGGGAAGATTGTTGCAGGTTGAGGCCCAGCATGACAGTGAAGTTCTAGCTCATGAAGAAGATCATATGGAAAGCCCTATGCTGAAGAATGTAGAGGACTTGGAGGAGGCTCATTTTTAGGATGAGCTTGATGTTTTCTACTCAAACCTGGATAGTAAATTAGTTCCTCTTAGTGAGGTAGATCGTGAGCAGTTTGAGCAGATTGAGGAGGCAGTCACTCTAATTGATATGCAGGGGGCAGAGCATTCTGACTAGCAGGAGAAGAAAGAATCAGAACAAAGGCATGAGATCAACTTCGTTGATTCTCATGTCATCTCAAAGGGATGCCCTATAAGGCATTTGGCCCAGCTAGAGACAAATCATGAGGAGTCACCACATGTCATGCTTATTTTTGAGCATGAAGTTGAGAATCAAAATAAGTGGGATCGACCCATTTAGCCACTTCCAAACAGTTGCATTAATAATCAGTTCAAGTGGGTAAGTGAGTTTTTTCTCATTCTGGGGGAAGTATTTTTTCAATTTGTTGTATGCCCATCCCTTCCCCACCACCTATTCATTGCCCATAAGCATGTAAAGTATTGTAAATTGTTGAGAAAGGGTAGTTATTTTGAAAAACTAGTTAATGGCTTTGTTTAAGGTCATTTTTGGTTGGTTAGTTTAGGTGTAGGTTAGTTTCATTTCTGTTTTAGGTTTCCCTTCCTCCAAGTGCTCTTGCACAAGCATCATTCTCATTAGGAGATTGTTTGCCTTCTTGTTTTCTAGAGGCAGTGTTCAGTTTTGTGTTGATCTGGCCCATTCTGGTCATATTGCTATAGTTTCTTTCGACCCTGTGCTCAATGGATTGTATAAGGCAGTTGCATCCCTATGTTTAGCAGGTAAACGCCCCTGCATAGTCACCAAAATGTTGTCATATTTTGCCCAAGCCAAAATAATCCAAAATCCCATCTTCTTCCATCAAATATATCCAATCTAAGAGAGCCCAAATGGAAGGAAGTTTCCCTTAGAAAATCCTAGAGAAATCCCAAAAAATTCTAAGTTTTTTTCCCTTTCTTTCGCCTTAGTTGGCAAATTATAAGTTTGGAAAACCTTTGGTTCATCGGTTCGCCGATTCACCAGTTTGCTGACTAAGGAGCAAGCGGGCAATAAAATGGCTAAAGTGGGCTAGAAAAAAATTAACTAAGGGAGAAGGTTTGTCTTTGTCAGTAAAATGTTTGTTTTGAAAACCTTAAGTTTATCGATCGCCCAGTTCGTCGACATAGTGACACGACAGCTAAGACCAAGGGCAAAGGCAAAGGCAAAGGAAAGGAAAAGATAAGGAAGACAAAGGCAAAAGAGACAAAGGCAAGCCTTAGTCGGCAAATTTTGAGTTTGGCAAAGTCAAAGTTCACCGTTCGACGAATTCACTGACTAAGGAGAAAAAGACAAAGGAGGACCCAAGCCAATAGTTCGTGAAAGCAAGAATTCACCCATAAGGTGACATAAAGGTCCGATGAGCTAAAGGAAGAGATGGTTTGCAAAAGTGGAACTTTGCTGACCAAGAAAAGAAAGAGAAAATGCAAACCATCAGCAAGCAAAGGCAGGGTTCGCGAAAAGGAAGATTCGTTGATAAAGCAAAAAGTGTCCAAGGAAAGAAGGAAAAGTAAGGCAAAGCTCTCAAAATGGGATTTTTTCCAATAGGTCAAGAAACAGACAGAAAATACAAGTCCTCAAACAAGGGAAAAGTAGTTCACGAAATAGACTTTTCACCTACTAAACAAAGAGAAAAGAAGAAAGAAGATAGTCGGCTAGAGAGGTGGTATTCAAGACAACTATAGTGCAGCCTGTTGTTTTTGAACCCTCATGTGTAATTAAAACCAAAAACTCAAACTTGTTGCAAGAAGAAGTTAAGCCAAATCTGATAGAGCAGCAGTGCACTAAGCATAAAGGTAGTGACAACCCAGGTGTAGGGTTGAGTCCCTTAGATTTTGATTCATTTGTAGGTTTTTCCCATGCTTGTCAGAAAGTGAATGAGAATAAAACCCAAAAATTGCATGGTTAGAACCTCCTGTTGCAGAGAAATCTTAAGAAAAATCTAGTGGAGTTGTAGTCAGAGGATGAGGATGCTGAGGAGGAAGTTGTTGCAGTTGCTCCAAAAGTTGATGATGCCACTTTATTTCATGAACTACCCAACTACATTGAAGATGAAGAAGGCATGTGGATGCAAACATTAATAGAAGTTCTAGAGCAACGTAAGGACATGGAAAATGGTGGCAATTTGTTGGCATGCGGGGACAAACATAACAATGAAGTTCTAGCTCATGAAGAAGAGCATGTAAGGAGCTTTGTTCTGGGAAGTGTAGAAATTAATGAAGCCAAGGTGGATGTAAGTAGATTTGTTCTTGCATGATATTGCCAAACTTCGTGGTGTTCTGAGGAGGATCATTTCAGACAGATATCCTATGTTTACTTCATCCTTTTGGACTACAGTAGGCTTTGGGTACCCAGCTTAATTTTAGCACTTCTTATCATCCGAAGACAGATGGGCAGACGGAGAGGGTGAACCAGGTATTGGAGGATATGCTCTCCATCATGGATCAACAGCCCCATTGGGATGAGTACTTATACCTAGTAGAGTTTGCCTATAATAATGGGCACCACAGTTCGCTTGTCATGGCACCGTATGAGGCTTTGTATGGTAGACCCTACAGGACACCATTGAGATAGGATCAACTTGAGGATCATGTTACAACAGGACCTGAGCTGGTTCATGAGATGGAGAGGTAGATGACCCAGATTCGTGAGCAGTTGTAGATAGCACAGGACCGATAAAAGCAATATGCAGATACTAGGAGGGTGGATAGAGAGTTACAGGTTGGGGATAGAATCTTCTTGCATGTTCGCCCACATAAGATTTATATCTGTTATGTAAAGGGATCTAAGTTGGTACTGATATTTGTTAGCCCTTTTCAGATTTTAGAGAGGATTGGTCTTGTTGCATACTGCTTGGCATTGCCACTCAGCCTGTCTCGTATCCACAACGTGTTCCATGTTTCTGTTCTTAACAAGTATGTACCTGATTTATCTCATGTTCTGGAGTGGGATGCTCTATAGATGCACATGATAGACAACTAACCCTAGAGCCCATTCACTTATTGGATCATCGAATGTTGGCACTCGAGGATGACAGTTGGACCAGGTCAGGGTCTAGTAGGATCTCTAGGATGAGTCTACTGCGACATGGACTATGCAACTCGGATGAGGTCTCTATTTCCTTACCTCTTTGAAGGCTTCCAGGAGGAATCCTAATTTTAGAGGGGGAGGATGTGAGGCCTAGCTAGCACTGCCACTAAGATTAGGATGTTATACTTGTTTATAGTTGACTATTTTGATCATTGTGTGTGGACATGGTTAATACTGCTATTTCAAGATCATGGACTTATGTGTTTTAATATGCATATTTTATGCATATATGTGTGCGTGGACATCATTATGGATCATAGATGGTATTAGATGTTTTAATTTAATGGAATGCTTTTTTAAAATAAGTAATTTTTGTGATTATGTATTTAATTTCTATAAAAATGAATATTGTAGTTTAATTATGAAAATTAATAAATTATTTTATTTTAGACATCTTAGTTATTTAATATTTGGCTATCTTTTTCATGATATATTGATGTTTGAAATTAAGTTTTGTAGGTGGGCAGCCTAGATCCTTTTAGTTTGGAGATATTCTCAAATGCCCAATTTTATTTGATTTTTTAGATTTTGTTGTGATTAACCAATTGTTGTGTGTCAGGGATATTTGAGTTAATTATCTTGGTCTTTTTATTTTAATTATTTATGTGGTTAAAAATTGATGGTGTGGGGAAATATAATTTAATGGTTGTTATTAATTTTATTTTATTGAGAATGGTTATTTAAAAGTTGTATTATTTATTTTGTATTATTCATGTTGTCTTTTAAACTTTCAAATTGGAAGATGAAAGGGGAGTTTGTGAAATTTATTTGTGGAGAGGAATTTTATTCATTCCTCATGTTGTGCATGCATGCTCTTGGTTTTTGGCTCCTCTTTACTTATTCATGTGCTGGCAAAGGATTTGGGATTATTGTTTTGGTTGGAGATGGTTGGTGATGGAGAGAATGGCTGGAAAGTTTTAATTGAGAGGGTTTTAACTCAGATTTGAAACCCATTTCTTGGGCTTATCCTAACTTGGACAGCCAAGGTAGGTTTGACATAATTCATTTGATTTTTAGTTTTATGGATGAAAATTGTGGAATTTGGTTGTGGTTTTTGCTGTATATCAATGGTGTTTTGTGTGTGTGCAAAAGAATTGATTTTATTTGTAAATTGTTGGCAAGCTTGTTGGTTTGAATGTGATTGGGGTTTGGGCATATAAGGGAGTGGATCTCACTGAGGGTTGAGAGCCTCCCTTGTGTGGGGTTGAGAAAGACGTAGAGCCTCTCTTGGGGAAGTTTTGTGGTATATTTGCATTATGGTGGATGTGGGGGTTTGATGGTTGGAAGGGTTGTGGAGTGGTGGATTGTGCTATTGGAAGGGTTGTGATGTTGTGGGGATGGTTGTGGTTGAATGGTGGAGTTGTGATGTGGGTTGTTATGGAGTGAGGGTTTGAAGGGTTGTGGAGATGATTTTTGTGATGATATTATATGTGAAAAGAAGAATTATTGTTATTCTGATTAAATCCCCAAGAGGGAAGCGAATACCCTTTCTCCCCCTTTGCAAGAATCCAAAAAGGATTCTTTGTGTGTGAGTCAACCTATGCGAAATATGGTTTTTATTTCTAGTTTTTATTGAATTTCATATTAGGCACTTGAGTTATATCTCCCGCTCGGGGTGGGCTTGGAAACCAAGCCCTACAGTTGGGAGGAGAGCGGGACCAGGTTGTTCATTGTGTGTGCAAGTTTTATTACAACTAGCTGGATGTTGAGCTAGCTTGCTCTACTTTAATGAATGAGCAAATTCATCTTGATAGTTATGATTTAGATGTCAATGTAATGATTTTATTATTTTTGTGAAAAAAAAAAAATTAATTTAGATTGTATGCCTAGATAGACAAGAAATAAATATGTATCTTTTTGTATCCAGTTATTGGTTTTGTATTTGCCATTAGAATGTCTATTAAAAATGAATAAAAGAATTTGTTGTATAGCTATGGTTATTGCCATGATAATACTCTGTTTTATTTATGCCTTTGTGGTTGGAAAATATTGTTATTGGACAACAATATTAGCAATGGAATTTGGCATTTAATTTTGATCTTTGTTGAAAATATTTTAGTATGATTACTTTGGTAAAAAAATTCATGTAATTTGATTTTATTTGTAAAAATCTGGTTTGTTTCCCAACCTCTGTATTTATACATAAATTCAATGATATATATATATATATATATATATAATATATATATATATATATATATTGGTGACTGTGTTTGGTATAAACAATAATGTACAGTGTTTATTAAATAACAGAGTGTATTATTTAAATGGCCATAGGCTTGTGGAAGCCATGGGGAGCCATGGCCCCCACCCAGAAGTCGGTTGGCCATGGCAAGGCCTCGGCTTAGCCAGGCCTGCCACAGGCCAAGCCGCGGCCTGTGGATAAATGTTCATTGCTTATTAACTATTACCTTTCCTTTATGAATCATTTAAACTTACATTTAGTTTATAATAAATATATATATATAACATATATATATATATATGAATTTATATAAATTAATGTCTCAATGAAATATATTTGTATGTGTATAAATGAACATTGTTGTTTAGTTATAAATGAGGTATAAATATAAATATATGTGTTTTGTTGTTTAATATATATACATATATATAAATGAAGATCTCTTTACTTATGTAAGTTGTGAATGTATTTATCTCTGGATGATTTTCTATCATGAGCAAGTTTGAAATGGTTATTCTATTGATGAAATTCTTATCATTAGCATGTTAGTAGTTTTGTTATTCCTGATCCACAAGTTAGAGAATTATGTTAAAATGTAAATTGTTGTTTAGTATTTCCTCATGAATACATCTATATTGTTATTTAATTCATATGTTTAGTTTACTTGTTTCTTGTTTAATAATTGTATTAGTTTTGTTTAACTGATTAGTTCAATCTTTCCCTTTTATAGTTGCAAAAAAGTAGCATACTCACTAAAACTTTTTGACATCAGTAAGAGACTCGTGTAGTTAGGTAAACTTCTCCTTAAAAATTGTTCAACCAGTGTTTAGAAAAAATGAAAATTGTGCCATTTTTGTGTTCATGTCCATTCTTGTAGTGTTCTATAAGGGTGGGCATGACATTAGGTATCAGAGCCCAAGTTTCCACACTTTGGGAACTCCAGGGTAATATTGTTGTTGGATAACCTTGTTTTCTTGATCTTGTAGTATGCCTCCCCAACGAAGGCGCACTCATTCCATGTTGTCAGAATCAGACCATTCTAATGAACATGTCAATCATGGGCCTCAGATACTTCAAACTCTACAGCATCTAGTAGATGTCATTCATGATAGACTTCCTCCGCCTACTACGAACCTACCCCGTAATCAAGATCAACTTCATTCAAACGAGCATCACTCTATTCCCCAAGAGCATAGAAGAAGCTCTGATAGAGGCAGAGCATAGCATACTAAGGACGGGATGGGTGAATTAGGACATTGTGAACTCCCTCCTCATTTTGTGCAGGTAGTCCAGGATACACCAGTTGATGTTGGCAAACAAATCAGAGAATTCCTCTGTCTTCAACCTCAAAACTTTTCTAGTTCCACTGATGGTACAGAGGCTGAATCTTGGTTGCTAGGTCTTGAGAGGTGTTTTGCACTCTAAACCTATGAGAGTAATCTCAAGGCTAGGTTGGCCATCTATTTTCTCAGAGATAATGCCTCTACTTGATGGCATCAGGAGGAGAGGAAAGGGCACTTGACACTAGATATTGTTACTTGGGAGACCTTCTTGGAGTTGTTCAAGAAAAGATACATTTCAGAACACTTCTGGCAACAGAAAATTGATGAGTTTCATGATCTCCAGCAGAGAGGACTCACAGTAGCACAGTAAGAGAACAAATTCCTGGAGTTGCTACAATATGTTGATTATATCCAGGATGAGAAGTTGATGGTCAATCACTTCATCAGAAGACTCTAATTTTCTGAGCCCTCAACTTTGAGATAGGAAATAGAGAAGGCCCTAATTACAGAAGAGATCCAGCTCAAGCATCATGATAACTAAGACAATTTTCAGAACCAACCACAACAGAACCATAACTTCTCTCGGCCATCCATACCTCCTAGGAGTGGATTCAGAGCTAACTCCTTTCTTACTAGGTCAACTCCGCAACAACAGTAATAGGGTCAGAAGGCTAAGTCTTTTTAGGGAGGACAATCTAGGTCTTAGTAGGGTCCAACTTAGAGGAGAGATTAGAAACCACAAACATGGTATGTGGGGCCAACTCGTACTCAACAGCGTTTCAGAGGAAGTCAGGCCAATTCTAGTAGACCCACTTTTCAGCCACAAACACTAGCACCATCGAAGGGTCCTTGCTATACATGCGGAGGTATGGGACATATTGCTCGGGAGTGCTTTTAGAACAGTTTTGTTGTGGGAGGTCAACAGGCAGTGACTTCTGAGCCTACAGTTGTTGATGTGGGGAAAGCCCACTGAGTCTTTGCAGCAGTAGATAATCGGCAGGTAGATCATCGGGCATTAGTCATAGAGACTCCAGGTAAAATTGGTAATATTGTTGTTTTCATACTCTTTGATTTTGGGGCTACAAATTCATTCATATCCCCGTTAGTAGTGGAGAAGTGCAGGCTGGTGGTTGTTAAGCAAGATGGTAAATGGGAGATAGAGTTAGCTTCGGGAGCCAAGATGTATTTTAGTTCTTTGGTCAAGGATTGTCAAATAGGACTTGGAGCTTTTTCCACTTTGCAGATCTTCGGGTTAACTCCATTAGGATCCTATAACGTAATTTTGGGTAAGGATTGGTTAAATGCTCATGAGGCTTAGCTGGATTGTCGCAAAAAAATCTATTGAGTGTTTGGATGACGAGGGTAATAGGGTGAAGATTTCAGGGATCCAGAGACCAGTGTCACTAAGAATCATCTCAGCTATGCAGCTTAAGCATTGTATGCGAAAGGGGTGCCAATTCTTTGCAATTTCTATCAACGACAGATCAGACGACAAGCTAGAGACTTCATTGGATGATAATCCTATTCTTAGGGAGTTTGCCGATGTCTTTCCTTCACAACTTTTTGGGATGCTACTACAGCGAGAGATTATTTTTCACATCGATTTAGTGCCAGGAGCACAACCTATTTCCAAGGCTCCCTATAGAATGATGACATAGGAGCTTCAGGAGCTTAAGTTGCAGTTGGAGGAGCTTTTGGAGAAAGGTCATATTCGCCCTAGTGTTTCTCCTTGGGGTGCACCTGTTATCTTTGTAAAGAAGAAGGATGGGTATCTTCACCTTTGCATTGATTACAGGTAGTTAAACAAGCTCACAATGAAGAATCGCTACTCGTTGCCAAGGATTGATGATTTGTTCGATCACTAGATTCAGGGAGTGAAGGTTTTCTCAAAGATTGATCTGAAGTTAGGGTACCATCAGCTAAGGATAGCAGAAGCCAACATTCACAAGACTGCATTTTGCACACGCTATGGTCACTACAAGTTTATTGTAGTTCTTTTCAGATTGACCAAAGCCCCAACAATTTTTATGAGCCCGATGGAGGGAGTTTTCCGCACCTTCTTGGATTAGTTTGTGGTCATCTTTCTGGATGACATTTTGATCTACTCTCGCACAGTGGAGGAGCATAAGGAGCATTTGTGGTTGGTATTGCAGTGCCTGAGAGAGAACCAGCTATATGCTAATCTTTCCAAGTGTGAATTTTTCTAGACAGAGATCTAGTACTTGGGACATATTATTTCAAGAGATGGGATTTCAGTGGATCCTTCTAAGATTCAGGCTATTTTGGATTGTCCTGCTCCAACTAATGTTGTTGAGGTCAAGAGTTTTATGGGTCTAGCCGGCTACTACAAAAGGTTCGTGTAATGCTTCTCTAGGGTTGCACATCTAATTACTTCTCTTCATAAGCAAGGTAAGAAATTTGTGTGGACCAAGCTATACGAGAGAGCAATTCATATTTTGAAGGAGAAACTCACTAGTGTTCTTATCTTGGTGATTCTGGATCCTACAGGTGACTTTGTTGTTTGCATAGATGCTTTGATTGAGGGTCTTAGAGAGGTTCTCATGTAGGAGGGACATGTGATTGCCTTCGAGTCTCACAAGCTGAAGGTGCACGAACTCAATTACCGGACTCATGACTTGGAGCTTGTAGCTATGGTACATGCTTTGACTAAGTGGTGCCATTTTCTTCTTGGACATCAATTTGAGTTGCATTCGGATCACCGGAGCCTCCAGTACATCTTTTCATGGCCTAACCTAAATGCACGACAACACCGATGGATGGAGTTTCTTTGTGAGTATGACTTCGAGATCTAGCATATTAAGGGGAAAGACAATATTGTGTTCGATTCTCTCAGTAGGTGAAGACATGAGTTACTCTCGTTGTCAGTGAAGATGGATTTGAGGGGGCGTATCTTGGAGTTTTTTCCACAGGATGCTTTGTATAGTGAGATAGTCTAGTTTCTGGGTTCCTTGAGGGACAAGTTTGAGGGGTATGCTTTTGATGATGATGGCTTGTTTAGACACTATAGACGTATCTATGTTCCTTCTTTGGCGAACCACAGAGAGATTGTTCTTGCAAAGGTTCACAGAGCACCATATGCAGTACACCCAGTTGTCAAGAAAATGCATGTAAACCTTCAGAAACTCTACTTCTGGGAAGGTATGCAGAAGGATATAGCAGATTTTGTTGCCTGTTGCATCAAGTGTCAGAGGGTGAAAGTCAAACATCAGCACCTGGTTAGATTATTGTATCCTTGCGCTATTCCAGAGTGGAAGTGGGATGTCGTATCGATGGATTTCATTGTAGGCCTTCCTATGACTGCTCGGTGACACGATGCTATCATGATGACCATGGATAAGCTAACTAAGGTGGCACATTTCTCTCCGATGAGTTCTTCATATAATGCTACTTCAGTAGCCAAGTTTTTCTTGCACAATATGTCACACTTCATGGCATTCTGAGGAGGATCATTTCAGAAAGAGATCATGTGTTTACTCCATCCTTTTGGACTGCCCTACAACAGGCTTTGGGTACCCAACTTAATTTCAGCACTGCTTATCGTCCGGAGACAGATGGGCAGATGGAGAGAGTGAACTAGGTATTAAAGGATATGGTCTCCATCATCGATCAGTAGTCCCATTGGGATGAGTACTTGTACCTGGTAGAGTTTACCTATAATAATGGGCACCACAGTTCGCTTGGCATGGCATCGTATGAGGCTTTGTATGGTAGACCCTGCAGGATGCCACTGAGCTAGGATTGGCTTGAGGATCATGTTGTAGTAGGACTTGAGCTGGTCCGTGAGATGGAGAGGTAGATGACCTAGATTCGTGAGCAGCTGCAGATAGCACATGACTGATAGAAGTAGTATGGAGATACTAGGAGGGTGGATAGAGAGTTCCAGGTTGGGGTAGAGTCTTCTTGCGTGCTTGCCCACATAAGAGTTATATCCGTTATGGAAAGGGCTCTAAGTTGGCACTCGAATTTGTTAGCCCTTTTGAGATTTTAGAGAGGATTGGTCCCGTTGCATACTGCTTAGCATTACCACCCAACTTGTCTTGTATACATGACATGTTCCATTCTGTTCTTAAGAAGTATGTACCTAATTTATCTCATATTCTGGAGTGGGATGCTCTACAAGTGGCGCAGGATGAACAACTAACCCTGGAGCCCATTCACTTATTAGATCGTTGAATGTTGGCACTACGAGGATGACAGTTGGACTAGGTCAGGGTCCAGTGGGATCTCTATGATGAGTCTACTACAACATGGGAGGATACTTCTTAGGTGAGGTCTATGTTTCCTTACCTCTTTGAGGGCTTCTAGGAGGAAGCCTAATTTTAGAGGGGGAGGATGTGAGGCCTAGCTAGCACTGCCATTGAGACTAGGATGTGATACTTGTTTATAGCTGACTATTTTGATCATTGTGTGTGGACATGGTTGATATTGCTATTTCAGGATCATGGACTTATATGTTTTGATATGCATATTTTATACATATATGTGTGTGTGGACATTATTATGGATCATAGATGGTATTAGATATTTTAATTTAATGGAATTTTTTCAATTATGTAATTTTTGTTATTATGTATTTAATTTCCGTAAAAATGAATATTGTAGTTTAATTATGAAAATTAATAAATTATTTTATTTTAGATGTTTTAGTTATTTAATATTTATATATTGCTTCGGCTATCTTTTTGATAATTTACTGATGTTCAAAATTGAGTTTTGCGAGTGGGCAGTCCATATCCTTTTAGTTTGGAGATATTCTCAAATGCCCAATTTTATTCAATTTTCTAGATTTTGTTGTGGTTAAACAGTTGCTGTGTGTCAGGGATATTTGGGTTAATTATCTTGGTCCTTTTATTTTAATTATTTATGTGGTTAAAATTTGATGGTGTGGGGAAATATAATTTAATGGTTGTTATTAATTTTATTTTATTTCATTTTATTGAGAATGGTTATTTAAAAGTTGTATTATTTATTTTGTATTTTTCATTTTGTCTTTTAAACTTCCAAATTGTAAGATGAAAGGGGAGTTTATGAAATTTATTTTTGGAGAGGAATTTTATTCATTCCTCATGTTGTGTGTGCGTGCTCTTGGTTTTTGGCTCCTATTTCTTATTCTTGTGCTGGCAAAGGATTTGGGATTCTTGTTTTGGTTGGAGATGGTTGGTGATGTAGAGAATGGCTGGAAGGTGGCTGGAAATTTTTGATTAAGAAGGTTTTAATTCAGATTTGGAACCCGTTTCTTAGGTTGCTCTTAACTTGGACAACCAAGGTAGGGTTTGACATAATTCATTTATTTTTTAGTTTTATGGATGAAAATTTTAGAATTTGGTTGTGGTTTTTGCTATATATCAATGATGTTTTATGTGTGTGCAAAAGAATTGGTTGTATTTGCAAATTGTTGGCAAGCTTGTTGGTTTGAATGTGATTGGGGTTTGGGCATATAAGGGAGTGGATTTCACCTAAGGGTTGAGAGCCTCCCTCGTGTGGGGTTGAGAAAGGCATGGAGCCTCTCTTGGGGAAGTTTTGTGGTATATTTGCATTATGGTGGATGTGGGGGTTTGATGGTTGGAAGGGTTGTGGAGTGGTGGATTGTGCTATTGGAAGGGTTGTGATGTTGTCAGGATGGTTGTGGTTGAATGGTGGAGTTGTGATGTGGGTTGTTATGGAGTGAGGGTTTGAAGGGTTGTGGAGATGATTTTTGTGATGATATTATATGTGAAAAGGAATTATTGTTGTGATTATATCCCCAAGAGGGAAGGGAATCCCCTTTCTCCCCCTTTGCAAGCATCCGGAAAGGATTCTTTGTGTGTGAGCCAACCTATGTGAAATCTAGTTTTTATTTGTGGTTTTGTTGAATTTCATATTGGGCACTTGAGTTATATCTCCCGCTCAGGGGTGGGCTTGGAAACCAAGCCCTACAGTTGGGAGGAGAGCGGGACTGGGTTGTTCATTGTGTGTGTAGGTTTTATTACATCTAGCTAGATGTTGAGCTACCTTGATATGTTTTAATGAATGCACAAATTCATCTTGATAGTTGTGATTTGGATGTCAATGTAATGATTTTATTGTTTATGTGGAAAAAAAGATATTTAATTCAGATTGTATGCATGGATAAACAAGAAATAAATATATATTTTTTTGTATCTGGTTATTAGTTTTGTATTTGCCATTAGAATGGATATTAAATAAAAATAGAAGAATTTGTTGTATATCTATGGTTATTGCCATCAGAATACTCTATTTTATTTATACCTTTGTGGTTGGAAAAGATTGTTATTGGACAACAATAATAGTAGTGGAATTTGAGATTTAATTTTGATCTCTGTTGAAAATATTTTAGTATGATTACTCTAGTAAAATAATTCATGTAATTTGATTTTATTTGTAAAGATCTAGGTTGTTTCCCAACCTTCGTATTTATACAGAAATTTAATGATATATATGTACCGGTGATTGTGTTTTGTATAAACAATAATGTACAATGTTTATTAAATAGCATAGTGTATTATTTAAATGGCCATAGGCCTGTGGAAGTTGTGGTATCCACGTCTACCATGGCCCAAGGGTCATGGGAGTCGTGGGTAGCCACGACCCCCACCCACAAGCCAGTCAGCGTGGCAAGGCCTCGGCTTAGCCAGGCCAGGCCAGGCCAAGCTGCGACCTTTGGATATATGTTCACTGCTTATTAACTATTACCTTTCCTTTGTGAATCGTTTCAACTTACATTTAGTTTATAATATATATATATATATATATATATATATATATATATATATGCATACCTCTATTGTTGTTCAATATGTTTTTCAATAAAGATATGAGTATATTCGTTACATTCTATATATATAGACACGAATTTATATAAATGAATGTTGTAGTGAAATATATTTGTATGTGTATATATTTAGAAATGAACATTGTTGTTTAGTTATAAATGAGGTATAAATATAAATATATGTGCTTTATTGTTGTTATATATATATATATATGAAGATCTCTTTACTTATGTAAGTTATGAATGTATTTGTCTCTGGATGATTTCCTATCATGAGCAAGTTTGAAATGGTTATTCTATTAATGAAATTCTTATCATTATCATGTTAGTAGTTTTGTTATTCCTTATCTACAAGTTAGAGAATTATGTTAAAATGTAAATTGTTGTTTAGTATTTCCTCATGAGTACATCTTTATTGTTATTTAATTCATATGTTTAGTTTACTTGTTTCCTATTTAATAATTGTATTATTTTGCTTAACCGATTAGTTCAATCCTTCCCTTTTATAGTTGCAAACAAGTACCATACTCACTAAAACTTTTCGACATCAATAAGAGACTCATGCAATTAGGTAAACTTCTCCTTAAAAATTTGTTCAACTAGCGTTTAGAAAAAATGAAAATTGTGTCATTTTTGTGTTTATGTCCATTCTTGTAGTGTTCTATAAGGGTGGGCATGACAGTGGAGCCATCTAATCCAAGCCTTCTATTGTCTAGAAACATAATTTCTCAAGTATCTTTCCACCCATTTATTAACAATCTCAATTTGCCATCTGTTTAGGGGTGGTAACTTGTGCTTGGATTAAGCTCAGTGCCTGATAAATGAAATAATGCTTGCCAAAATAAACTTAGGAACCTTGAAAAGGGAAATTGCAGGATCAAAAGTACTAATCAAACATGCAAAGCAATTAAACAAACACAACAGAAATACCATATTGTAAGTTGCAGACCAACACCAAGATTGTGAAGGGGGAAAACAAAGAAAAACCCCCTGTGAATATGGAAGTAGTAAGAAGGCAAAAAAGAGAGATTACAGAGATGTTGAGAAGCTTCTCAATGAGAGAAAAGAGAAGATGAAGAAGAAGAAGATATCCGTGAAGAGAATATATCCAGAAAGAGAGCAGGAGACACCTCTTAAATAGAGGTGAAGAATGGATTTATGCGTAACTCCCATATGCCACCTTGCATAAGGTGTGTGCCACATGTTTCCTCTTAAGGAGGAATCTACCAAAATAGATTATTCCTGCAGAAGGAATAAAAGAGGTGCTATCTGACATGTGGGGATAAAACACCAAAATTAATAAAATACAAAAATATAAAATAATCTTCACTAAGTAAAGATTAATTTCTAATACCCCCCCTAAGCTTTAATTGGGGATATTTACAATAAATCCATCAAAGGATGATTACAACATGTTACATGAATGGCATAAAAGCCTTTACAATGAATAAGAATATACAATTTGAGGAATAAGAATATAGAATTTGAGAAAGAAGCTTGAAGAAGAGTGAAGAATCTGATTTGAGATAGATGCAAGTCTTCAAGTAGTCTTCAAAATAATTGTATAGATGCCTTTGTAAAGCAAAGTGCATGTATAGGTGCCCTTGAACAATCTGAATAGAGAGCTCCTTTAGAGCCAAGAGAAGTGGATTGATGGGTCTTGTGCTGCCAAGGTAGATATTGAACCTGGTTCATCAAAGAAACCATAACCACAAATAGATTTCCCAACATTGGGATCATCTCCTAAACTTGAATTAGTATATTCATAGAAAGAGATACAAATTGCATATTGCATAATAAAATTGTGGATCAAATGAATCCAAATTTAAGTCATAAAGCCAATAATGCAAAAGTTAGCATAGCTAATTCAATATAGATAAAATAACCTTAAGTCTTGAGTAAGAGTGCTAGTAAAAATTGTAGCACAAATCATGGCTTATAGCCCAAATTATAAAATGCCAATATATAGACATAGCAATAAAAGTTCTAAGTTGCTTCTCACTACATCATTTGTTGAATTGTAAAGGGAACTTATATCAAGTTTAATTATAATAGACTTTGAAAATTAGTCCTAAGATCATAGTGCCATCATTTGAAAATACAAAAATATGGACTTTGAAAAACAGTCCTATAGATGGTTATAAAAACCATAATGCCTTTATAAAATATCAGAGGACTTTGAAAATAGTCCTAAAGATGGTATAACAACCATATTGATTTCAATAGAAATTTAGGAACATGATCCCCAACGATTAGTTCATAAAAAAAAATGTAAGTGCATACAATCAAAGTGGATGGAAATATTTTCCATGGGGCCAAAAAGGCACTCCAATGAGACCTAAAGGGCACCCTATGCAACATTACTGCAAATGCGTCTTGCGCATAAAATAAAGAAAGGCATAAGAGCTTTAATAAGCTTATAATTTCTCAGATAAATGAGACACAACATATTAGATTCCCTTTATCAAAACAACATAATTGTAGTTGAGAATGAAACGCTAGACTTGATTTAAATATTGTGAAAAAACAAGACTTAGGTAGAGAAATGATAAAAGTCAGAAATTGAGAGAAATGTTATTAGCAAGAACCTAGTAGTAGGTCAGAAATGACGAGTATAAAATACTCAAAATAAGACAATATTCATGCATTCGCGACTAGATGAATATCCTTTGTTAAATATAGAAGACACATTCTATGTTATTGGGTTGATCAGGTCCGATAACAAAGTACATGTTAAAACTATAGGAAAAAAATTTCAAAAACTTTGAGAATTGTGCCTATAATTTTGCTTTAAATTAGCATTTGGCTTTTTTGAAACAATCACTAGTCCATCTTACAATAATTCCACATCTTAGGATCGACATATTGCATGAAATTAAAATCGACAAAAATATACCTTTATGAAAAAACGCCTAATTACTTTAAATAAAAGGCAAAAAAAAAATTGGAAAAAAAATTACCTTTATTTAGATGAAGAAAATGCAATATTTTTTTTTAAAATGCCCTAATGAAAGGCAAATTTTTTTTTTTTTAAAATCTAAATAGTTGAATAATGCAAATTTTTTTTATTTAAAATGCCTTATAAAAGGCAATTTGAAAAAAAAAAAACTAAATGAAAAAATACAAGATTTTAAAAACTTATATTCTAGCAGTCATGATATTTCCACAGTCCATGTTGATAGAATAGTAGTGCTTCTGGTAAAACTATGTGTAGCTTTTTTGCCTCAACGTTTCGGATCACACTCCATGATCCATCTTCAAGAAGAAAAGAAGAGAGAGTAACTGAATTGAAATTACAGAAATAGTTTCTTAAAAGGATAGAGAAGGGTTGGATGCGGATTGCAATAACAGTCTAGGGTAAGGAGACTAGACTAGGAGTGGCTAAAAAGGCTAGGGAAAAAAGAAAGAAAATAAAGAAAAGAAAAAGAAATGGAAGAAAAATAATAGAATAAGAGAGTCAAAAGGCAAGTAAGCAAATCCTGAAAAGACTAAAATATGCATCTACAATATGGTAGAAACTATAAAAGTTTATATACAATATATGCATAGAGATATAGGAATTTGTATAATATATGGATAATAAATTACAATGAGATATATAACCTATCTGAAGAAAGACAAAACAAGAAAGAAAATGTAAAAGCAATGAGTGTAGATAAATATATATAAGAGAGTATGTACATTTATATAAGGAGATACGCATCTAATTAGATATATATGTGTATCTATATCAAGGGAAAAAAACTATAAAACTAAAGAGAGAAAAAATACAACAATAAGAAAAGAGAAATAAAAACAATAAGCAAGGATAAAAATATAAATTTCTAGGAAGAAAAGATAAGAACAAGGAGTATAGATATAAAAATAGGTATACCTATATAGAAAGAATATATAAGAAGTAATGAGTCTAAAGATGTCAAAATGTACCAAGGCAAGCAAATCTAAAAGCCATAAGTCTAAATAGATAAGTAACGATGGAAATATCAAAAAACACAGAGAATATAATTGAAAGCAAAAATGATAACGAGAAAAAGATTAAAAGCTTGAGATACTAGAAGGATAAACAAGCGAGAACAAGAGGCAAAAAAGGAAGAAAGGCGAAACAATAGATATACATATGTAGAAAGAATATATAACAGGCAATAAGTATAGATATTCACATATATCAAAAGAAAGAAAATCAAGAAGCAAGAAGTATAGATATAAATAACTAAAAATAGACGGAAATTATATAAAAACAAAGCATATAATTATAAACATAAATGCTAAAGATGGACAGAATAAAAACATGAGACGCAAGAAGGATAATCACAAGAGAACAAAGGACAAAAATACATATATCTAAATGACTATGCCATACATATTTATTTATATGTATCTTGGCATAAATATGTCTCTCTTAGTGCATTAATGCATATAAATAAATGTGTTAATGTAAAAAAGGACATAAGAGGATAAACAATAGAGGACAACCACAGAGAAGAAAAAGACCAAGGGTTAAAGGAAAAGAGGCCAAGGATAAAGAAGGAACGAATGACCAGGATGGGGCCACGGGAGAAAGAGAAGCGACCAGAGGACCAGAAGAGACACAGGGGGAGGCAAGGGAGCAAGGGGAAGAAAACCATTAATGACACAAGGGAAGGTGCGAGAGGGGGGTAGGAGATCAAGGTGGGGGATGTTGATTATGGAGAGAATTTAAAAGAGGATTCCAGGTTTGACTAAGGGTCTAACCATCATCTCTATTCAGGTTGGAGGGGTAGTTGCGAATGAAAATAGCTTCTTTAAGCTTTCTCTTTCTCTTAAAGAAATTATCTTCCTTGGCTAGGACAAGGGTGTCCTCTAGGCAAATGTGGTGTTTAGTGCTAGAGGAGTGGTCAGCTAGGGCTGATTTAGTAACTCTTTCATGACGAATATTTGCACAATGCTCTTTGATTCTCGTGTAGATAGATCTCCCCGTCTCACCAATGTAGGGGGTGCCACATGAGCAATCTATTTTATAGACGCCAGAGTTTGAGAGGATGTCGGTGTGGTCTTTGGTGGACAGGATAAGGTTTCTGATGGTGGAGAGGGGTTTGAAAGCACACTTGAGGCCTTTCTTACGGAGGATTTTGGCAATTTTATTGGAGATGCCTTCAATGAAAGGCAGGGTGGCACCGTAAGCAACATCTGAGTCTTTCTTGATGGGATTGGAGTTGAAGTGTCTTTGGGCTTGGTTAAAGGCTCTCTTGATGTACTTGTTGCGATATTCGTTGAGTTTGAACACTTTGGTGAGATGGGACAGTTCTTGACTAATGTGTTCATTATCACAGATGCGGTAGGCTCTGGTTGCAAGAGTTTTAAGGACACTAGCCTTATGGTTGGGGTGGTGGTGCGAGGAAGCGTGAAGATAGAGGTCAGTATGGGTGGATTTCCTAAAGACACGGCGACCAAGGGTACCATCATCTTTTCTAATGAGGAGAATGTCTAGGAACGGTAGTTGGTTATCAGTTTCAAGTTCTTTGGTAAACTTGATACAGGGGGCAATGTTGTTGAGGTGATTGTGGAAGATTTCCAGCTACTCCAGTCCATGTGGCCAACAAATGTTGGTATCGTCCACATAGCGTTTCCACCAGGTTGGTTTCAGGGGGAAGGAGTTCAGGGCAATCTCCTCGAAATGCTCCATGTATAAGTTAGCAATGACCGGGGATAAGGGCGATCCCATGGCGACCCCATCGGATTGCTCATAGACTACGCCTTGAAAGGTAAAGAATGTGGATTTTAAGCATAATTCAACAAGGGAGGCAATTTCATCATTGGTTTTCTGCTTGACTAGCAAAATCGAGTCTTGGAGAGGGACCTTGGTGAAGAGGAAAATTACATCAAAGCTAACAAGGATGTCATCAGAAGTCTACAAAGTGGGTTGAATCTTTGATGTAGGAAGAAGATTGACCAATAAGGGGAGAAATAAGTTTGGCCAAGTGGGCAGCAAGTTTATTCTAGTTTAAAAAAAACATAATAATAATTATTTGAAAAGCTTATTAAAAAAAATTATAAATAATATAATAACTTTTTAAAAAACACATATTATGAAATCTTTAAAAAATATAAATCGGTTAAAAATTTAAAGATAGATTTTTTTAAAAATAACTAGAGTTTTAAAAAGAAACTTTCTTAAAATAAAAAAGAAAGCTTTTTTAGCATTAAAGGGTAAACAAAAGGCAACGATCATAGTGTTTTTGTTTTTTGATTAGTGTTTTGAAGTTTTCAAATGCAAGAGTCAACCATTTGGTTTACGCTACATAGGATTGGCCGATGGGAAGAGGAGAAAAAGAGAAAGGCGGTGATCAACCTTCTCTGCAGAGCCCGTGTAAGGGTGGTGTGGGGGCGTCCGACCAAGCCTAAAATATGGCAGGGGAGGATTATAATTTTTTGTGCAAATTTTGAGGTTAAGAAAAATTTTTGTTTATGCAGGGCGGCATGTTGCAGAACGGCAGAACACCGATCTATAATGCAAGGCAAAGTCACCAATTGAGCACACGTCACACAAGCCACCAAGCGCACAGGCGTGGTCGGCTGAGGGGGAGCCGGGCCGTGTAAATAGGTGCAGGGCAGAGAAGGGGTATGTCGGGGGTTATTACCCCCCCTTCGCAGCCAGGAAAAAAAATTTAAACATAGAAATTAGTATTTAGATACCATGCCTTCGCAGAAGATTAGAATTTAGATTTAGGTTTATTATTATTATAAGAAATTGCAGAAAAGGAGGCCGAGGCCTCCCTTAGGCCCTTGAAGCCCTAAAAACAATAAAAATTAGGGTTTTTAATTTTTTTGTTTAATTATTGTTTTTAAAGAAAATTTATATATGATTTTTTTTTTTTTTATTATTACGGGCTAAAAAACGAAAAAAAAAAATTTGAAATTAAAAGTTTTTAAGCTTTTTTTTAATTTTTCCTTGCAAATGGTTGTAGGGAAAATTAGGCCCAAGCTCTAATAAAACAAAAAAAAAAATATTTTTTTGAAAAAATTAAAATGAAGCTTGAAAAAAAAAACTAGAATATATATATATATATATATATATATATATATATTACAAGTTAAATTGATTTTTTTTTTAAAATGAAACAAATAACGTTTTTTTATCTTTGTTAACAGATGAGTCAAAAATATTTGAGAGAGAACATGAAGAAGAAGAAGAAGATGATATTTGTGAAGAGAACACCTCTTAAACAATAGAGGTGAAGAATGGAGTTATGAGTAACTCCCATACCCATACATAAGGTGCCACATGTTTCCTCTTAAGGAGGAATCTACCAAAATAGATTGTTCCTGCAAAAGGAATAAAAGAGGTGCAGAAGGAATAAAAGAGGTGTTATCCGACCTGCTATCCCTATCATTTACAATATTATATTTATTTTTGGCAATCCATGAAGTCTAAACACTACTCTAAAAATTGGGGCTTTGAAATCTAAAGAAATTGCAAAGAAGTGTGCAAAATTTGTAACCCTGACAACAACAACATAGATACAATCTTTACCCTGAACTTTTGGCAACCGGGTGATGAAGTCCATTGAAATGCTCTCCCATTTCTAATTTGTAATGGATAAGGGTTGGAACAAACCATCAGGGAAAGTATGCTCATTTTTATTATGTTGACAAACTACAAATTCTCTAATGTGCTTAAGGACGTCATCGTTAAGCCCCTTCCATGAAAACCTCTCCCAAATCTTCTTATAGGTCTTAAAATGCCCTTGGTGACTAGCCAAAGAAGTATCATGAACATCCCTTAAAATCTTTTCTTTTACCTTAGATTTGGGTACTAAATTGATTCTATATTTGTATAGAATCAACTCATTAGCCACAACATACTTGTCCTCCTACAAATTAACTTCTAAGATGTTAGTGGCAAAAGTATTCTTAGCATATTCTAATAAAATCTAAACTCTCCAATCTGCAGTAATCTCCACCATTGAGCATAAATTTGGCCTTCTAGATACTGCATCAACCACTATGTTTTTTTTTCTTTCACATACTCAATGTCAAAATCGTAAGCATGAAGCTTACTAACCTACTTTTGTTGTCTCTCATTGAGATCCTTTTGACTTAGGAAATATTTCAAACTATTATGATCAGTTTTAACCACAAACTTACCACCAACAAGATACTATCTGAATTTGGCTAGAGCATGCATAATGGCTAGAATTTCTTTATCATAGATTGAGAATCCTCTCTCATTTCCCTTCAACTTCTTACTCTAAAATGCAATTGGATGCTTCTTCTGCATCAACACAACTCCAACGCCTTCCCCAGAAGCATCACACTCAAGCTTAAAATGTAGTGAGAAGTCTGGAATGGTTAATACATGGCAATAACTCATGACTTTCTTGAGCCGATCAAATGTTTGTTTCACTATAGTAGCCCATGAAAAAGCCCCCTTCTTTATCAAATATGTAAGTGGAGAAGCCAACTATGAAAACCCCTTGACAAACCTTCTGTAGAAGCTGCAAAGACCAAAAAATCCCCTTAAGTGAGTCAAGGTTTTTGGTGGTGGCCAATCCAAAATGGCATTGATCTTTTCTTCATCAACTCTCACTCCTTGAGAGTTGATTGCATCACTCAAATAGAGAATTTCAGTCATGCCAAACTTGCATTTTGAATCTTTGGCGAATAAAGATTGTGCTTCTAAAATACCCAACACTTCATCCAAATACCTTAGATGCTCTTCTAAAGTCTTACTATAAATAAGAATATCATCAAAAAACACTAGCACAAACTTCCTTAACTACTAATTGAAGATTTGATTCATGCATGATTAAAATGTAGTAGGTGCATTAGTCAAGCCAAATGACATGACTATAATGTCCATAATGACATTTGAATGTTGTTTTTTGAACGTCTTCTTTATGAACTCTAATCTAGTGATATCCAGATCTCAAGTCTATTTTGCAGAAATAGACTACACCATGTAACTCATCAATGAGTTCATCAATTCGAGGAATGGGATACTGATTCTTGATGGTTTTCTTGTTAAGAGCTTGGTAATATATGCACATCCTCATGGTCCCATCCTTCTTTTTCACCAAAACAATTGAAGAAGTAAAGGGACTCTTACTTGGCCTTATATGATCCATTTCAAGGAGCTCCTTTACTGCCTTCTCTATTTCTTCCTTATGCCTTATGTGATGGTGATAAGGAGTGGTAATTGTTGTCCTATTTTACCTTCAGGCCAAAATAGCCCAAGGACCCCCTAAATTCTGCAAAATGTTGTAAATTGCCTTCAGTTATGTTATAGGCCTGTTATGTGTTTTTCCTTATAAAATCTTGCCTTCTTCCATCAAAAATATCTGATCTGAGAAAACCTAAATGGAAGAAACACCCCCTTCAAAAAATTCTAAAATTTTCTAAGTTTCAACCTTAGTCTTTTGCCTTATCGGCAAACTTAAGAGCTGGTGAACTAAAAATTTCATCGGTCGATTGGTTTGTCGATCGGCAAAATTGCCGATAAGATGAGAAAAAAGGCAAAGAAAGTTCTCCTAAGGAAAACAAGGCAAAACAAGCCTTTGTTGGTGACATGTATGATTTGCGAACCTGTCAGTTTGTCGACCGGCTGGTTCATCGATGGAGGAAGTCGTCGATAAAAGAAGAAGGCGAAAAGAAAAGAGAAGATGTCAGAAAAGCAAGAAAGATTAAGTGTTTGTTAGCAAACTCGGTAGTTCGTGAACCTGATGGTTTGCCAACAGACAGGTTTGTCGATAGGCCAAATCATCAATTGGGACAAAGGAAAAAGAAGAGTTATTTTCTAAAGAAGATCAAAGTGAAGGAATCGATGAGGTGAGCATTTCGTTAACCTCTGGGTTCGCCAATCAGAAAGTTCTTTGACTGGTGAACCCGCCAATGAAGTGCAAGGAAGAAGCCCACAAAAAAAGCTAAGTCCAAAGTTTCATGGATTTTCCCTTGTATTTTCTACCTTTTTCAGAGCTTCAAAGTTTCAAAGTTCTCTCTTCCATCATGCCATTCCTATCATCTTTGAATACTCCACCTTGATAATCCAAATAATTGCCTAAGTCCTTCAGACGTGGGAGGCTAGGGTGGCAGCCTTCCTTCTTCTTCCAAGCAACCAGTTAGTGAGAAGTACAATCGTCAAAGTCCGATGAAGCTGAATTCTTCTAAGTGTTTCGGATGTCTAAGGTTGGGAGGTTCCTCTTCCTCTTTCTTTTTTGAAGGTGGAAGGGTGAGGGTCTGATGGCCAATGTTCGACGAGGCTTCATGAATTATCTAAGTGTTTCAGACGTCAAAAGTCAGGGATGTGGTCTTCTTCTTTCCTTTTAGCAAGTGGTAGGTGGATGGCCCAACCACCAAAGTTTGCTGAGCTCCAAAGTTCTAAGTCATTTGGACGTTAGTGATCAGGGGTTTTTTCTTCCCCTTTCTTGTTTGAAGGTAGAAGGGAGAAGGTCCGAGGCCCAATCCTCGATCATTTCTCTAAGGTGCCAAGTGTTCAGGCAGTTCCTTTTCTTCTCTTCAAATACACGATGCATGGTGAAGGCCCGATCTCTGAAGCTCGATGGTTTTTCTTTATTCCTTTCAAACTTTGGAGATTGGGGTTTCCTTCTTCACCCTTTTAGATGTTCATTACTTGGTGGAAGCTTGATTAGTGGAAGCCCAATTGATCAGGGCCTGACTATTTTGCCCTCTTTGCTCTTTCCACTATTTAGTATGCGATGGGACTGTTCAGTGACCTTCCTAGCTGCCATTAATGCTTCTTCAGAGCCTGATTGCTTGCAAAAACAGATTTCTCGCCCCCCTATGCCACTGTATCTCATTTTGCATTGAATTTCTTGTACACAAGGCATGGGCGAATGTTCTTCTTCAGCAGATTTCCAGGGCAGAACCATGTGGGCACGCTCCGGGGACACATAGATGAATTTATTGCAACATGGGTGATTGGTTTCCTTGTTGACGACTCTTCCCCACATTCATGACTACTATAGTGTGATTTGAAATGCTATATATGCATAGTTTTGAGATGTATTTCTGTTGGTTAGTTGTTTTCCTAGGTCACTACACGGACAGAAGATTTGTTATAGTAGCAAACCTTGTGATATCTCCCAGAACTATATGGATTGGATGCATTGTACTTGATTATGAGTTTTTGACATCTCCATTTTTAGCTCACCTATGAATGGGAGTTCTCATTTTGTGTTTATATCCTTATGTAATGAATCTTTCTTCTTTTGTAATGGCCTCTTAACCTTCATGATCAATATAAAGTGTTATATCCTTATGTAATGAATCTTTCTTCTTTTGTAATGGCCTCTTAACCTTCATGATCAATATAAACTGTTATTTTACCTCTCTCTAAAATTTTACATTGTGTTTATTTGAAAATTGTATGCTTGTATTATGGGTAAAACGGTCCCTTTCATAGCTCCAATTTTCTGCCTTAACCTCTATGATAGCTTCTATGAGTCTGTTTCAGTTTTGAGATCATTTTTGTGTTAATTCAGGTTTAACTAAACACTAAATCTGGTGCATCACCCCCCTTTTAATTTTAGTTTCTCTCTCTCCCCTTTTCCTTGTGATCAGTAGCATTAGATTTAGTTACTTTTTCTCTAAACCTTAAGTTTAGAATGAGGAACCAGCCTTCTCTAGAGGTCTGATCTCATCTGCAAGGTCCCACACCTTGAGATCAGTCTCATTGTATTATTGGAATGCTTGGACAGGCTTCAAGCAGGGTGCAATTCCATGTGATAACAGTTTCTGGCACGCCCAATGGGACCCTCTTCTCTAAGTAAGAGTTAAACTAAGAAGATTTGGTGTTGTTCTTAGTTCATTTGTTGTTGTGGAAGCATTCAACAAGCACCTGGCAACTCTTTTGGTCCAGGATTTGGACCAGTTCAATATTTCATGCCTGGAGTGCAAACAATATCTTCTTCAAGAGGTAATTTTTAATTTTTTGAGCTACTCGTGTCTTCTTCTAGAAGAAGAAATAGATTATCTAGGTCCCATGTGGGAGAGAATAGGAGTGTTGTTTCATCTCCTCCAAGAGCCCAATCCACCCCTCCCCCGGTTAGATTTCAGTATTCTAGGAGAAGTCTACATATTCCTAGAACAAATTTGAACGTTTTAAGCATGGCCCAACCAAGAAATAGAGCTATTGTGGCCTTTAATGGGGAAATCCCACTTGACCTAGCCCAGTATGATGACATCCCAACCTCGACCCTCAAAGCCATTCCTTTCTTCACTAGTGAGAACTCAATTACACCTGCAGAACATATCCAAGATATTTTCAATGTATGCTCTATCCGCAATGTCACTAAAGATAATGTTGTTGTGAGGCTTTTGGCTTCTTCCTTTAAAGGAAAAGCATTCCAATGGTATAGAGGTATGCCAGGTAACTCCGTTCATAATAGGAGTGACCACTTGTCTTTAATGGAACAAATGCCAACAATTAAAAGAGCTCCCCATGATTTTATGGTTGACTTCAACTATAGATTTCAAAAGACTTGTGACATAATCCTTTTTTGGTGAAACCCTCTCCCAATACAACATTCTTATATTATTTGAGGTCATTGAATAGTGATATTGTTGTCATGATTCAATCTATGGGAGGGACTGTGTTTCCAGATGCATATGATATAGTGATAAGGGCATAAAATAGTCTAATTTAGGCTAGAAAAATTGCTCCAAGACCACCAATGCCCCTATTTCCAGAGACTCCTGTCATCCAGCCAAGTGTGGCTCCAATTCCTATAACAGTCACCCCTACAACCTCTTTGATTACATCCCCAAATGAGTTGCATGAGGTTAAGACCCTACTGCAAAACTTTGGAAATGAGTTAGTGGCACTGAAAAGGCAACAAGCACAATCTAGCATGCCATATCAGCCCTTCAATCAGGCCCAACAGCCCAACAAGCAGCCTTATCAGGGAAATGTACAAAGACATAATCAACCTAGCTATGCTAGGCCTCTAAATGTCATCAATCCCAATGCTGCAAGCACATTCGGACCCTTCGTGCCTATACAAAACAATTTGGATCAGGATAGTGATTGGTGTTATCCATGCAATCGGCCCCATGATCAAAATTTATGCCAAAGTGGATAGTTTAGTCAAGCTTTAGTGATCCAAAATCCACGTATGGCTTTAGAAAATCAAGTTAATTCTAATCAAGAGATTGTGGGAGGGTAGGAGCAAAGGCAAAATGAATCAACATTGGTGAATTGGCATGAGGATCACTTCTGTGGTGTTAATCAAGGCACGAGTCCAATAGCATACAAAACAAGAGCAAAAAGAAGAGTGATTAAGGATTCATCAGTTCCTACAGTTGGTCAAGCATCTACCTCTCATGCATCCCTAATGGCTAGAAATGAAGGCATAACAGCTAAGACCCCTTCGATACAAGTAGATCAGGTTGTTGGTAGAGTAAATCCAGTACAAGAACAATAGCCCCAGGCCAGTCAACAATCAAAAGTTGACATTGTCGTTACAAAGGTATCCTAGAAGGTTAGTCATATCGCTTTTAGCATAGTTGATTAGATGAAAAGGACTAATCTAAATGTCTCTATGTGTGATGCCCTGCTAATTCCATCACAAAGGGATTTGCTACAAGAGGCCTTGAGAAACTTCAATCATCCTGCCCAAGAAACAACAAAAGAAAAGGTAGCCGCCCCAGTAAACCTGTGCCAACCAAAAGAGGAGGCAAGCAAAAGTAAAATTAGTAAGCCCCCTCCTTTCTATGTTTCCCTAATCATTGGCAATAATTTGTTGCATAATTGCATGATTGATTCTAGGGCGGGTAGTTTTGTTATGCCTAAAAATATAGTTGATCAATTAGGCATTGAATATGAGCCTGTGAGTAAAGGGGTGGTGCAACTAGATGGTACTACTATTAAGATAGTAGGTGTTGTTAAAGACCTTAAGCTTACCCTACATGCATGCCCTGGCTGCTCTGTTTTGCAAGACATTTCAGTCATTGATCTCCCTGCATTCTTTAGCATATGTTTGTCTAGAGATTTCACTGATAAAATAGGTGGATACCTATCCTCTGATTGGTCCCATATGTTTTTTAGGATGATGTATGACAATAAGGTGACCATTAAGGCTGAGCCTATTTCCAAAGATCATATAGAGCCTTATTCCTCTAACCCTATCAACATGAGCTGCACAATCCATGATTTAGAGGAAGATGACATCAACATGCATGAGGCTGCCACACCTGTGGAAGAAATTCTAGATATACTTCTTGATGAACGGGCAAACTATTTTCAAAATTTGATACCCTAGATCATGTAGAGGAAATAGGGTTGGCTACATATTGTATCCATGATGAAGGTGCCATCATCCCTAACCTTGTGAAGTCAAAATAAGATTCAAGTGGGGTATGGAATATGTATTTCGATGGCTCCAAGAGAAAGAATGGAGCAGGTGCTGGTGTAGTGTTGATTTCACCCCAAAAAGAGAGTTATTTCTCTACTTTCAGATTTCAGTTCAATTACACCAACAATGTGGCCAAGTATGAGGTCTTGATCCAAGGCATGTAGCTGACACATAGGAGAGGAATAAAAATTTTACAAGTATTTGGTGACAGTGAGTTGGTCGCCAACCAAGTCAAATCATAAAGTGCTTCAAAGAATGACTTGTTTAAGTCATATAAACACAGAGTCTTGGATCTGATTGAAGACTTTGATGCCTTCAATATTCAGGCAGTGCCTAGGGAAAGAAACAAAGATGTTGACAAGCTGGCTACAATTGGTGCCCAGTTTGACATCCCCAAGAATGTCAAACAAAACTCAGATCAACATGTACAAATTGTTGTAAGGCCAACTGTCCCAAATAATGTATCCAGCTGGTAGGTATTTGAAAATGACTAGCAAATTGTCAATTTCTTGCAAGAGGAGGCAGAGTTTGCTACTAATAATCAGTCAAAATTGCAAGAGCAGCATGGTGATCAAGTGATCCAGCTAAAGAAAAACAAGTTGCCCAAGGGATTGATCACCTTAGAAAACATATTTGGTGTTGATCAACCAAAAAAGGAGAAAATGAACATGATAGTCAAAAAAGAAGATGATGAAGAGGTGGAGATTACATAGGGCATATTTCTAAAGCATGAAAAGGTATGTGATCAAGCTGAAAGATAAGGTTTTATTGAGCTTTGTAATGAGTTTGATGATTTAATTGCTTGGGATTATAGGGATCTAAAGTGTTTTGGTCTTGGTTTAATTTAGCATACTATTGATTTAGACCCCAATGCAAAACTTGTCCACCAAAAGAAAATGTCATTCAATCCCATAAATGTCATACCTTTATATATATAGTGTGTGCTTTTTAGTTTTATTAATCTTGTCTGGTTTTCTTCATTTTATGTACACCTTTTATTTGTCTTTGCATGTTACATATATATTTCATTTGGTTGCTTCATTGGATATGCACACACCATTTAGTTGTTTGTTAATGGTTTCCATATATATATATATATATATATATGTTGTAGTATTGTCTCGTGTTTTGTTTGTTTCATTTTGTTCTCTTTGTTTAAACTTTTACTCTTATTATTCCATTGACTTTGTTTTGTATCCTTTTGTTTATTAACTTCTTGTGTGTATTTTTAGTTTTGTTTTTGTTCTTGTTTACACCTATTTTCCATCGATATTGAATTGTATCAATATCGTAGATTTATTTAACTTTTCATTTTTGCATTTTCACATATTTTTATATAGCTATACCTTTGCTTGCAAACATGTTTTCTACATTTTCTATGTATAGGGTGGCTTATTTTTATATGTTCATTTTCATTCTTGACGCTTTAATGGGATGCTCTTTTAATAATTTTGACCTCGTGTTACTTATCTCCTTTATGGTCCATTCTTTGTCATTTTATAGATGTTATTATTCCTGATCATGAGTTTTATTTATTTTTATATACTTTGTGTTTTGCATTTTTGTTATTACCCTCACTTGTGTATCTGTTTTAGTTTTTGTATTTTTAATAATTTTAAGTTTTGTTGGCTTATATGTCTTTTTTCACTTCCTCCTTCTTATCCTTCTCTCTTCACTTCATGCCTCTCATTTTTTGTGCCTTTCTTCCCCTCTCACTCCTTTATAAGATCAAGTATGTGGTCTAATCATCCACTCTCCTCTTCTTGATGATGGATCATTGAGTATGATCTGAAACATCGATACAAAAACATACACAGTTGAATCCATAAGCACTCTCGAATTTACTATTGTGGACTTTAGAAAACTCATGCCTTCTATTGAGGAAAGAGTTGTCCAAACTCATAGAGGCTAAAATTGTCTTTCCAATCAAACACTCCTCTTGGGTGGCTAACCTAGTTACAGTTAGGAAAAAGAATGGGGAAATTAGACTGTGTGTGGACTTTAGAGACCTAAAAAAGGCCTCCCTTAAAGACCACTATCTGCTTCCTTCAATGGAACAAATCTTACAAACAGTGGCAAGAGATGAAAGGTTTTAGTTGACCAATTTTCCCCTTTCCGGAGTCAAATGGCCCAGTTTTAAAATGTTGAAAATCTTGTCAAAATCGGCTAAAATGCCTATGTATTCTTCAAGTCTAGTGTTTTCCTTGTAAACAATCCTCGGGATCCTAAGGAAAAATCCCTTTCAAAAATCCAAAATTTCTAAGTTTTGACTTAGTCTTTTCAGCCTTAGTCGGCAAATTTTAGAGTTGGCCAATCGTTGATCAACAAGTTCGTTGATCGGTGAAATCACTAACTAAAGGAAGGCCGAAGGAAGACAAAAGGAAACAATGCAAGAAAGCCTTTATCAGCAAATTCTTAGTTCGACAAACTTTGAGTTCGCCGATCGGGGAAATCGCTGACTAAGGGCAAGGTGGGCAGAATTCTCTAAGACTAAGGAAAGTTTGCCTTAGTCGGCAAATTTTGAGTTCAGAGAACTCAAAGTTAGTTGATCGACAAGTTCACTGACAAAGGAACCCGTTGCCTCTCAGATTTGCACCCTCGCCGAGTTGTGAAAACTGGGCAATTTGGAGAAACATGGGATCTTTCCTAGGTCTGTGGGTGGCCTGTGACGGAAAGAACCTCCGGAGAAGTCCGGCTTCCTCTTGGTACTCCACCTAAGCTACCTAGACTAAGACTTTGTAGAGAAAAGAGTAAGAAGGATTTGCATAAAATGAAACCTACTGTCTAAGGTGATGCACCAAATGATCATCAGAAAATACACAGAAAAATGACACACTACAGAACCAGTAATAATCAGAATCACTTACACAACCCAGCAAATCACAATCTTTGCATGATCACTTTGTGAGGAGGCTAAATAACAACAGTCATGTTTAGGAGAAATAGATTTTCTCACTACCCAAAACTGATTATTATCACTTGCACAGCTCACAACCTACAAAAATAATGTAACCCTGCCAAAAAGGCATCAACATGCAGTACAAATCTAAGGACAGAAAAAATATCACAAAGGCTTGTACTAACACAAGGACACACAATATCAGAAGAAAATGGGAAGGTCTAGACTGCTTATTACTGCCAAAGAAGTGTTACAGTGCTGCATATCTCTGAAAATGGGTTACAAAACTCTTCACTTCTGCAAAAGAACTCACAAAATTACAATATGCAGAGCTGTGAACAGCCAGAATCTCCTAAAACTGAACAAGGAAGAGGAATATGTACAGCTCAAATAGCTGTAAACAGCTCATGCTCCACTCAAAAAAGATCAACCTCCACCAACTCCACTAGCTCCATTCCCGTGTATCTTAGAAATAGTGACAAAATATCCCCCTAAAATGCTCCAAAAAGGGGTCCCAATGCAGAAATGTTGGAGGCATGTCATACACTATCATGAAGGCACTTAAAAAGAGTATAAAATACCTCTTAGTGCTCTCTAATGCTTCTGGCATATGTCATCATCCTCTGCAGCATTATAACACATTTTCTGCATTTCAATAACATTTAACTAAGAGGTTTATAATTATACCACCTTAGTAAATGTTTTATAATTTATAATCATACAGCCCTATGCAGAAAATAGTGATATTTCTGACATTTAACTATAAATTTCTGATTATGCAAATGACATAAAAAAATGTTTGTGACATCTCCATCATCTCGCCTCTCAAGGCGATCATAATGCTTCACAACTCCTAGTCATCCCGTTTCTGCATACATTTTTCACACTATGATGTAGGGTTTAGTGCATATGTTTCAAAAACATCCCTTATGACTCCAAAATGCATCTCACCATGCCATCACATGTCATTTTACCCATTGGTCACACCTTATTTTCATTCACCTTGTATGTCCTAACCCACATTGGATTCACAACCTACCTTTGATCCACATCTGAAATCTCCCAACATACACCTTGCCCTTGTGCATACTTCCTCCACCTTGTATTTATCACCTTATGCTTCCCACCTTATAACTCCTAACACACCCTTGGTACATTATACCCTCGACTTTGCATTTCCTACAATACATTTGACTTGGTTTTTGAAACATAAACAAAAAGGCATACATGCCATGGCCCCCTCTTGCATCACCATTAGGTTCGAACATAGGAAGTCTTTCCCGTGTCACCAAAATAGATATTTCAAAAATAAATTAAAAAAAATGAATGGGAAGTAGGTTTCAATCGAACCAAACAAGAAAGAAGACCTAAAAGAACCTTCACTTTGCATTTCGCGTCTATTGCTTGAGCTTGGCCGCCCTTAGGGTTTGAGGGTGAAAAATGCCATGAAAATGGGCCATTTTTTGTGTCGATTTCTGGGCAAAATGCAAGGTAAATGGCATTTCTTGATGTTTTTAACTCTATTTAGTTGATTTTGAGCTGATTTGGGCCGCAATTTGGCTGCATTTTGATGGATTTGTCGTTGTTTCTTGATGTATGGTCGACCCTCTATTGTTATTGGCTGTGTTGAGGCCGTGATGAGAGGTTAAATGCAGAAATATCTGTGGTTTTAGCACAGCATCACAAAGGTAAATCCTTCACTGACGCTTTTCCTCCATTTTTATGATTCTTTCATTGTCTTTTCGCTGCCAGAAGCATGCGATTTTTGATCTTTTCTGAGTATATATGTTTAAATTGAACTGAAACTCTATATTTTCCTCTTAAATCTGCATTTTCTGTTTGTTCTAGAGCTCAAAACTCCATTTTCTGATATTGGCGAACTCTGTGGCATTCGAAAAATTTGCATTTTTTCATCGTAGGGTGGAGAATCATCTTTTTGACTTGATTTGGCAGAAGTTACTGATGGGTTGCATCTGGACATGTTTCGAAATCCTGCAGATAACCATGGACTGTAGTTAGAACATTGGAACATGTCACTTGTAGGAGCTGGACTTGCAGGCAAGCCTAATGACGATGATCCTGAGCAGCATGAATCTAATAACAACATCCTTTGTTGAGTGGACAAGCGCAGGGATGCGAGACGGCCACCTGTTTGATTAGGAAATATAGGGAGAATGGTTACTAGCACACTTGATTCACTGTCCTTCGCAACTGGAGCACCACTTGGGTCCTTCAGAGTGAGAAAGATGAAATCTTCCTTGACATCGAGCTCAATCATCTTTCTCAAATCTTTAAGAAATGCATCCTTTGAAATTTTCATAATCCCTATCAGCATACCTGAGATCTCATGGGAGGAAGCCTCCCATTTTACATATACATCACAAGTTCTGTGATGTTGGCTTTGAATTTTATCTTCACCATTTGTACAATTGTTAGGAGCAATCCATGATTTATCTTGGCAGGAACCAGAGACTATCAATTTTATCTTAGTCAATGCTGAACAAGAGCTAAGTCCATAGAAGGTATCAGTCTCGATCATCTCTTTTAGCTGGTCTTCTGATGTCTCTGGTACTGATGTTGATGAAGTCTCAATGCTTCCTGAAGATTCATCTCCATATACTAGTCTCTTTGGACATGTGAAATCTCCATTTGCTAGGGATTCAACAACTCTCTTCAGTGCAATGTTTCCTTGATTAATTTTACCTGTCTGCATTTTTGCCTCAGATCTCATAGAGCTAGCCTGATCTATGTTTTCTGATCCAGCCATATCCACAAGCACAAGTCTTCCTCCCACTTCAGGCACATCTATTATTATCAGTCTGAGTATTAATGCTTAAAATGAGTTGAAACTTTATATTTTTCTTGTTTGCTGCAACGTGAGGTTTAAACTTGAAAAGAAAACTGCATTTTCTCTTGCATTGCTTCATTTTCTCCTTCTGTTGCTGCTCATGAAGGGCATTTTGAGCATTTGAACTTGATAAAATTTACATTTTTCTTTCATTACTATGGCAGACAAAAGAAAAGCTTCAGTATATCCGGGAAACTCTGTATTTGATAATTCTGATGGTTGTATATTGCTCCATATTGTGACTGCTGCTATAAAACCATAATTTCTGCATTTTCTGAAAATGTTGTCCCCATCTCTAGGCGTATCTTTTATGAGCCTCTGTTAGGCTTGACAGACCCATTAAACCTTATGACTTATTGTTTTCTTCATAACTTCGACAAAATCTTTCACAAGGTATGTGACTCGGTTTTGACTTGATGTTCCAATGAAACTCTCAATCACTGCTTCCATGTAAAATTTCCTTCTTTCTATCAAGATGGCAGCTCCAAGACTTGTTAATGTATCAAGAGTTCCACCTTGCACCTGTAGCTTCACGCATCTTCTTGGCTATGAACAAGCTCCATGATATCATTTCTGATGTGGCACCAGCTGTATAGGATATTCTCTTGTGTTCTTATTATCTCCTCTCCATTATAATCATGTTTGGCATGCTTCAAACTCTTGGGATTATATTTTGTGGCATCCATATGACTGTCCCTTTTGTTAGATATTGCTGCTCCTTCTTACCATATGATTGTTGTTCTATCATATTACATGATTTCTGCCCGTCATGCCTTGCTGTCCTGTTTTGACTGTTGGCTTTATTGTCAATTATTTGTTGTCCTACCATGTTTAAAACCTCTTGACAATTGTGATCTGTTTCTGTTTTCTGGTGCTTTTTGCATTTAGTTGTTCATTGCTTCTGAAATGTTTTGTAAAGGTTTATGAGTTGGGCTCAACCCTTGTGGGAGCCACATTTCCTCCACTCATAACATAACTGATGAATCAAACTGTATCTGCGCATGAAACAAACTTGTTAGAAAATAAATGCATGCTTGCAACTGATATTCTGGATTTGTCTTCTCAAAAGCTTCTATGACGCTAACTGGTTTACTGCATCTGAAAACTCAAATTGTACGTTTATAGATGATTTCATATGATGTATGATGCCTCGCCATTGCTTTAACATCAGTTTTCCAACATTTTATGCAGATAACGGGATAGCAAGGAGACAACGGCTGAATGCGGGACAATGCAAACAAGATAGGAGATGCGACATGAAGGCTTATCATTCAGGCAATGACGAGTCACCCTATCTCATATGTATATTAATTTTTTAGTTTATATAAATGTATAGTTTGTCTTTTCATTTTGCATTGAAACAGTTAGTCTCACGGCTTGTGTGAGAATTTATACACTTATTTTTTAATACAAATTGCTGATCTTTTAAAAGATTTGTTCAATCTCTTAAGTTTCTGAAATACATCTAAATGCAACAATACAATTTCATCTCAATTTGTATCAAATATGCTTGGGTTTAACACAGCAGAAACGTATGTACCTTTTCTTCTTTCAAAAACTGAAATGCTCTACCTGATTGAGCTAGTAGTGAAATCTAGGTAACATAACCAAAAGGAGAATTTTTCTAATGCAAAAGAGAAGGGCTCTGATAAAGACAGGGAAAGAAAAGGAGGAATCAGGAAATCGGTGAAAACACAAACTCACCCATCAGTTCATGATTTCTAAAGTTCACCAATAAGGTGATTTGTTGACCAAAAAGGGGATAAGAGGAAGAGAGCAAAGATGAATGCAAGGAAATAGTTCGTGAAAGGAAAATTTTGTCAACTGAAGGTGAAAAGTAATGAGTAAAAAGGGAGAAAAGAGAAAGAGATAAGGAAGAAGAAAAAAAAGTGCGAAATGGCTAAGGCAGTGGTTCACGAAATGGAGTTTTTGCCGACAAAAGAAAAAATAGAGATAGAAATGGTTCGCGATGGACAAATTTTGTCGATAAGGCAAAATAAAGGTTAGGATTAAAGTAAAGTGAAAATCAATGAAAATAAAGCATGTAATATAATGTAATGTAGTACTTTAGAATATTTTTAAGTGATTTTAAAATATTTTAAAGTGTTGTAAAAGCTTTATTCAGGAATTTTGGCAGGCATTATATTTTGAAATGGTCATCTTCTCTCCAATCGCCATGATTGCAGGATCAGATCAAGCCCCAGTTGGAAGTGGTTGTTGTATATATTAATTGTGCAGGTGAATGAGTTAGCTGCTAGTCTTCAATGCAGCAGATATTTCTCTACTACTTCATCTTTAGATATTTCTGTATTAATTGTTATAGATCAAATCAGGATATTTCCGCATTTATGATTGGAAAAATAGATGTATACATACATTCCTTTGGCAGAAATATCTTCTCATAGGCCCATGGGTGAATTTATTGCAGTGGGTGACGTAGGTCAATGTAATGGAATGTTATAAATAGATGAAAAATCAATGTAACAAGGGTTGGAGGCAAAGGCTTATTTTGTGCTCCAAACAAAACTCTACCCTGTTGTAACTGTACCTTTTTAATCAATACAATACTGGTTATTTTTGCCTTTTCATGTTGTTTTTAACTCTATGTAATATGGAACTTGCTATTGCTTATGAATGTTTATTTTCTTGCAATTCTATTTCATTATATACTTTTGTTAGAAGCTGGAAGATTTGTGTGATCCCATTAGCTGTGTGAAATTATTTTGTGCATTTTGGCTCTATGGGTGTTCTTCGTTAAACCTGGTGTATCACCTTTCCCTTTCAATTTTCTCCTCCTTACCCTTTTTCCAGTGGTGTTAGATTAGGTTTAGTCTTACAGTTTTCTCTAAATCTTATATTCAGAAAGAGGAACCAGCCTTCTCTAGAGGTTTGATCTCATTTGTAGGGTCCCAAACCTTGAGATCACTCCCATGTTTCACTAGATTGTTACAGCAAATGGGTTTCAACACAGGGTGCAAATCCAAGTGACAACAATTTGTGGCACGCCTGGTGGAACCCTTTGCTCTAAGTGTGATTTGAATTGAGAAGGTTTGGTGTTGTTCTTAGTTTGTTGTTGTGAAAGCATTCAACAAGCACCATGGTGATGCTGCTGAGCAAATCTACTGGTGTAGCCAGTTCAAGCACTTAAGGAACTTAAAAAATCAGGATTTGGTGATACTCCTAGTCTAAATTGCTTTCACAAGCATTTCAATCACCTGGCGACTCCCTAGTATGAGCCCATTTCTCAAAAGGTCAAATTTGTTTCCTTTTTTTTCCCATATTGTTTGAACAATTTCCATTTTTTTCATGCTATATTATGTCATAATATTATGGTAGCTCTGAATATCAACACCCTCATGATGCTTATTCCCTTCCATCTTGTCAAAATACATGTCGTTGGCCTCCATATCAGCCATTTCAGGCCCAAGATACCTCTATTTCTATGTCATATAGCTCTGTTTCAGCAGAATATCAACATCCTTACAATGCTTACCTCCCACCCACCCCTGCTCAATCTTATTGGTAGTCTAATAATGCTTATTGTAAACCCCAAGAAGACTATCTTGATCCTATCTAGTGTAGCTCCCCTTCTATTCAGTTCCAAAATGTTGACAATGTGAATATTGATGTGTTCAATTATCTCACGGACATGCTTCTAGAGTTTAATTGACATTTGGACGACAAGAAAAGGAAAAGAGGGTATAATCAGCCTCAATGAGACTATAGTCTTAACATCAGAAACATTAATGATCTTAAGGAGGTGATCCTAGGCTACCAAAGGGACTGGGATGAGTTTCAAGAAATGATAAAGTATGACCGGCAGCAAGAGGGGCTTGCTTATCAGGACATCTTCAACAACAATAGTAGGAGGCACAAGAAAGGGTTTTTCAGGAAAACCTTGCTTTGCATATTGTAGCTCAAGAAGAACATATGAGGAAAGTGACTCATTATGTGCCCTCTTTTCCCAATTTCAGACCCCCCTTTTCTACCACTACAAATCAACTTACAACAGAGCAACCTCAACATCACAAATTCCCAAGTTTCAGAAGCTCTCTCTCTTTACAAGACCATGTTCTTGTGTAAACCTAGTTTATCACTCCCCAGGAACAAATTTTCCAAGAACCCTCTCACTTCCAGAAAATTCAAGGAGATCTTCAGGCCCCTTGCCCTTATACCATTTTGCTTTTCAAAGGTGGACTTGTTGTCTACCGGGCTAGTTGGTGGGATGAGCCAAAGGTGGAGATGGAAGAGAAAGAAACTAATGAGGAACAATCTGTTGTTCCTACGCTCACAGAGGTGGAATTGTTTGAACCTCTTACACCTATGAGTAATGTTAATTTAAATAAGGGGTTGAGTCCTCTAGATTTTTGTTCTTTTGAGGCTTTTTCTCATGCATATGATCAAGTAAACAAGGATGAAATGCAAAGATTGCATGGGAAAGGCTTCAGCTATAGAGACAACTTGAGCAAAATCCAATGGAGTTGTAGTCGATTAAGGACAAGGAGATTGTTGCAGTGGCTCCATAAGTTGACGATGCCACCCTGTTTCATAAACTGCCCAGTTACATCAAAGATGAAGATGACATGCAAATGCCAACATTAGTTGCAGTTTTGGATCCGCATAAGGATGGTGAAGACCATGGTGAATTACTGACATGTGTAGAAAAGTGTGGAAATGAGGTTCCAACTAATGAAGAGGAGCAAATAGGCAACCCTATACCGAAAACTGTAGACGCTGATGTTACATACCTGTTTGAGGAGCTCCCATATTTTATTGAAAATGACAATGTGGAGATTGAGCATGGGCAAGAAACAACACAACCCCAACCCCCTTCTTTGTGATTGCAGGTGATAGGTGTTGTATTCTGCAGAAGTGGAGTTGCAAGAGGTTGTGACTAAGTGTGTAGATTCCAAATCCAAGAAGAAAAGCACTGCAAGGGCTTGGGTGCCCACCCCAAATCCCTCCAGATCTTCCAAGCTGAAAGCCTCTGGAACAGTGGTGAATAGTGGCAGACAACTTCTGGAAATGCCTAAAGAAATTCCTACCTCAGGCTTGAGCACCTACTCTTTAGCACCGGACTTTTCCGCATCTCGAATCTTGAAATATGGTATGTATCTCATTGTCATTTGATATCTCTGTGTGCGAACATTTTTTAGGATTCGTCTGTTTGTTTACAATTTTGCATAATTAGGGTTTTAAGCATAATTTGGCATTAACTTAATATGTTAATCAGCAAATTCTAAATATCCTTATCATTATGAGTGACAGCCAACCTGTAGGTGAATCCTCTTGCAAAAGTTGAGATTCAACTTGGTTAAATGTCCTTAAATGTGTTGAAGTTGATAATTAACTCATAACACCAAGATCACCTTCAAAACCTAAGATTTACCTTTCACAAGAGAAAAAAACAAAGAGGAATAATTTGAACAATAAGGATGCATTAATGAAAATAGATTAAGAATTACATGTAACAACTTGCTTTTATATTTGCAAGTTAAATAAAACCCTAATATGACTTAATATTAACCTAAGACTAAAAATAAGCCCTAAGTAAATTTATTAAAGTGTAATTAAATATTTAATTACACCAACACCCCCCCATAAGTGCAACTTAGGGAGAAATGAAAACCATGCAAGAATGGGTCCCGGCTACAAGACCATGTTAGGTACCCATGAACAATAAAAATCTCTCATAAGGTGGAGAAAAGAAAAAAACCTTGTGGGAAAAACCCCTCTCCAAAAGAGAGAAAAAACAAGTAGATGAACATGTGATGGAATAAGGACTAACACTAAGTTCCCCCAAGAATTGAATCCATCACAGAAGTACAATCATGAATGCCCCCCATAAGAGATGAAGAAGAGAGAAGGTTTGATGATCCCCCCAAAAGTGAGAAGGATGAAACCCCATGTGAGGAAATGCTCCCTCCCAAAATAGAGATGAGAAGAGAGACCATGCAACCACTCCTCAAGATGACTCTTGCAGTGCTGGAAGATGCTCGACACAGAATAAAGATGATGACCCATGAACATCGAACAACATTCCTCCCCTTGGGAAGAAATAGAACTACAGATGTGTGCATAATGTCTTCCCATTCCAGATAGGAATATACAAGAAGAAGGATAAATGTCTTTGAACTCTGCACATAATCCAAAGACAACAATGATGCTCCTAAAAACTGCTCAAATGTCTCCAATCCACTACCAAACTATGACTGAAGAAGAGGAGGATGAAAAATAATCTCTGAAGAATATGATGGTGATGCAACTCCATAGAAGTTGTCACCAAAGAGAAGACAAATGCCCTCAATGTGGTCATCCAAATCTGCAAGGTGGAACTCTACAAACAACAATGATATATCTGGTAGATATGTTTCCCAATGAGCTATCTCTAGAAGACTGATAATGTCCTGCTACAATGAATCTGATGTAGCAATAGGTAATAAAGACGTGATCTTGATAAGAGAAGGAGAAGCAAGTGAAGTCTCTATGTCATCTGAAGTAGCAAGACATGTCAAATATGCAAGCTCCTCAATTGTATCATCATCAAAAGGTATGTAATCTACATCATCAAGGGGTATGTGGCAATCCATAGCAAGATCATCTGGGAATGGAGAGATATGTGGGTCTCCATAGATCTCCCAAATGTGAGTCCAAAGAGCGTGTGGGAACTCAATATGTGAGATAGAACACACAGTGTCAAAATCAACACTGGAACCAATCAATCCTATAATATGATCAATATAATTTCCCCATACAGATTTCCTCCCTGGTGTATCTGGTTCAAGTATGAGTCCATAAAGATAAGGCAAAAGATCAAGCCACCTGAGATGTGTCAAGATGCCCTTTTGCCAAGACTCATAATTATCCTTATCCAATGTAACCACAAAAGGGTGAATAGCAAAACCCATGATATCTCCTAAAATCAATCATATCAGAGATCAACAATCTGAATTTATATTAATGCTGGTAAATGAAGCCTAACAAAACAAACAAAACTTCTCCAGGTGCCAAAATGTCTAGAATATCAAATAGAAGCCATAAAATTGACAAACTGAATAAAGAATACATGGGGCATAATCTGGAATAATTTCATAGATGGCTGTGTAGAGCTCTTCAATACCTTTCCAATGCCGCAAGAATCGCAAAAATTAGAGATTGTGGCAAAAAGATACAAGCTAGGAGGCCAAAAATTGTATCTGGATTTCAAACAACAATAAATTGTACCAATCAGCAAAATCTAGAAAAAATACCTACATCAATGGATTATGCTCAGAACCATCTTTCTGATGCCTATTTGTTTTCAAAACTCTAACCCTGTATGCTCAAGATATGCCCGATTTACCAAAACTGCTCCTTTAGGGCAAAGAGGCCAAAAAAGCACTATTGAAGCTCCTAGACGCCCATGTGACCAGGGGATGAGTCTTTGGGGGCTGGCGACTAAGGCTCTGGTCACTCATATGACCAGGAGCTGAGTCTCTGGGGGCTAGTGCCTAGAAGCTAGGGGATGGTCCCTCATGCGACCAGGGGTTAAACCCTAGGGGCTAGCCCTCAAAAATAAAAAAATTCCTTTTTATTAAGAAATTAATAAAAAACTTAGTTGTACATGTGCACAGAAATCGATGCAACACAGAAATCGAGGCATCTCCAAAATCAAAATCATCTTGGATGAGAATAGCACAGAAATCGAGGCACTATACATCTGTACGGATTCCGTACATGTACGGATTTCATAGAACCAATTTTTTTGAAACCCTAAAAAAACACCCAAAATTTTTTTGTCGGCAAAATATAGAGTGCCTTATATGAAAATAGTGGTTTTTGGGCCTTCTGAGTGCAATGGAGAGGTTAATTTTTCTCAAAAAATGCATCCTACAAAATCTCTTGCTCAAATTTTTCCCAAATTTGAGAAGGGGCTTGCAGATCTGGAGCTCTAATACTATGTTGAAGTTGATAATTAACTCATAACACCAAGATCACCTGCAAAACCTAAGATTTATCTTCCACAAGAGAAAAAAACAAAGAAGAATAATTTGCACAATAAGGATGCATTTATGAATATGGATTAAGAATTACATGTGACAACTTGCTTTTATATTTGCAAGTTAAATAAAACCCTACTATGACTTAATATTAACCTAAGATTAAAAATAAGCCCTAAGTAAACTTATTAAAGTGTAATTAAATATTTAATTACACCAACAGCCCCCCCCCCCCCCCCCCCCATAAGTGTAACTTAGGGAGAAATGAAAACCATGCAAGAATGGGTCCCGGCTATAAGGCCATGTTAGGTACCCATGAACAACAAGAATCTCTCATAAGGTGGAGAAAAGGAGAAAAACCCTGTGGGAAAAAACCCCTCTCCAAAAAAGAGAAAAAACAACAAGTACATGAACATGTGATGGAAGAAGGACTAACACTAAGAGAATGTGTGTAGTGAAAGGAGGATCTAGGCATATCATCAAATAAAACCTATTCCCACTTTTCCTACTAAACAAGGGGTTGTGCTTGTGCTTCAATCGATTGTAGGAAAGGCTTCAAAATTTAGGGTTAGAAGTATCTATAAGGAATTCACAGGAATATTGATCATCTTTTAGAGTGAGGTATTTGCAGGGTTTATGATAGAAGTATTGAGAGATTTATTGAAGATTTATGGAGATTTTGCTAGAGTTTATACCCCTATTTCTAGCGCTAGATTGAAAGGGTCATAGTGTTAGAGCCTGGTTGAAAGTGGATATTTTGGGTGATAACACTTCAATGAGGATCATATTTAATAGTGCCTATTACTTTTTTCTAAGTAGCTGCAATCTCAAATGTTGGAGTCGTAGCATTTTTAGTAGAGCCGCAACATATATTAATTTGTGCGCTCCTTGCTTGGAGTCGCAATTCATACACAAGGAGGTTGACGCAGCTCTTAGAGACTCCATTTGCTGACTTGGAGTGGTCGTGGGACCCCCTTATTACAAGATCCATCTTTTTTTAGGCTCCATTGAATAATTAAAATGGTTGCGTGAGAAATAGAAGAGGAAGTGTAAGTCTTGGATGATCTATAATGTTTTGAATCATTCAAAATGTTGCGTGGAAAGTTTGAGAAGGCACGTAGGAGCTTATAGATGAGTTGCAACATCTAGATGATATCTTATGTGATGTTAGGCTCTATATCTAAAGGTGATATCCATTGTAGTAGAATATAGTGAGAATAATCAGCCAATATAAGAGCCTTCAAATGTTGATTCAACAAATCTAAATGCTCAAGAGTATTGGATTCAGAACAACATCTTCAAGCAATTTAAGCTTCATTGAGAGGTCAGGAAATTGAATCTTCTTGCATACATAATTTATGTTTTCTAAAACAACAAACATATTGTTCAATATAAACACTTCCAGCTATATTGAGATTATGAAAATTGTTTGACTTAGTGCCTTGTAAGAATATTTGAACATTGAAATGGTATCTTGTTGGAAATTTGTTTTGGTATGTTAACTACAGTTGTTCAATGTGATTTCATCCTATAATTTCACTTAATGGATTTTAGCTAAGTGTTTGGCATAATGTCACCAGCAATGTATTGCATAATGAATGGATTGTGAAGTGGATCATGAATAGAGATGTTAGTTACAACCACTCTAAACAATTGTGATGAGAAATCCTTCATATTCTATTGTTTGCAATATCGAATGACTCTTGTTCTAAAATGCATTATCAGTTGATCTATAACAAAACATATTGGAAATATTGTTAGAAGAGCCAAATGCCAAATGTTTGACAAAATGCCTACATAGTGAATATTCATATTTGTGAGTGTTATTTGGAAAAAAAATGGGATAATTTGGGGTGGAATAGTACAGTGGTATCAGAGCCCAAGTTCCTGCCATCCTGTTGGGTGATTCAATAAATATTCAGAGTATGACAATGGGTTTTAACAGAGTTGAAGATTAGATTAAGAGGAGTTATGAACAGGAAGTTATCCAACTCTTTGAAGAGCATCAAAGTATGCCTGATGGGTTTGAAACACATGTTTCCTTTAATGAATTCCTAAGTCTAGTTGTGACCTTGAGATCTGGAAAATTGTGCTTGGTCAAGTACATTAGGAGAATGTGGGAAGAAAACTCAAAAGTTACCCTTGAAGAAGGGTTAGAGCAGGAAGAAGAAACTCTTGTTTGTGACTTGCAGCCTACAGGTGATCGTGGAGAAGATAAGAATCAGTCATCTATCGCAGCTCCACATCCGAGGAGAAATCTTCATTTAAGAGTGTAATTTTCAGTCATGGGATAGATGTTGCAGTGGGTGATGAGATTAGATTTCAGTGTGATACACCTCATGGGTTAGCACCTAATGATGGGCATATTGTGAGCAATTATGTTGGAGCCTTGAAATCAGCTGATGATGACGGTTCTACATTCAGTTTCAGAGATGTTGACACAGTTGGTGTTTGGTTTGAAACCCAAACTAAGCCTATGCAGGGGAGTGACAGTCATAATGCCCATACTTGGGAGTTGGAGAGATGTATTCACAAAGGGCACCAATCATGAGGAATACAGTAATCACATTTTCCCTGAATAGAGCAAACAACATTTTAGCACGTGAGATCCGGGTGTGATGGTCCCTACATTTGACGTTGATCCTGCTTGGGTTGGATCTACTTTTGACCATACTACAATTCCTGCTTCATCTACACAGTCGAGCATGAGGGACGACATTGATGGCATTGACAGTATGGTTATGAACGTTGATAACAAATGTGATTTTCTATTGCATGATGATTACAAATCAGAAAATTTGGATGAGATTGATAGGTCTCAGGACTCCTATCATTTGACAGGACAACTGAAGGTAAATGAAGACCAGGTTATTGCATCCATTAAACACTTTGATGACATCCTTAAGTTGATGGCAAAATGTTGTTGGAGATCTTTAGGGGCACATATGGACCTTGATGGAGAACTTTCCCTTTTAGATTCACAAGTGAGCTTAGAGAAGCATTAGTGGTAATGAAGTCAAATTACCTACAACTACTCTCCAATAGAGATCACCTTCTCATGTTGGGTGAGATCTATTTTAAAGCACTAAAAGGGAAAGAGGAGGAGATTGACAATCTTTCCAATGAGCTTGAGGTTACCAAAGATTTCTTGAAGAGCACTCAAATGGCCTTTCAAGAATCAAAGATTCAAATTGATGAGCTCTATGAGGAATTGAGCTTGGCTCATTCATCTTCATCCACAACAGAAATTGTAATGTCCCACCCTAGGCGAACACTTGATAACTGAGTTTTTGCCTGTATAATTTGTTTGGGCTTTTAATTTTTTTTTGTTTGTTTTTTATTTGTTTCAAGAACTTCGCCAGGTAATGCAAATATCAAATACTAATGCAATGAAGGTTTTTGACCAAACTATTGTAAAGAAACCAACAACTATAGCATACTTGATTATATTAATTCAAATAGGAATTACAATAGCTTGCAACTAAAATATTTTCAATGCAACTCTTCATACAGTGCTTGAGAAATTATTCGACTCCATACCCGGAATCTGGAAATGAAAGTGCAGGTCTGAAACTATCATAATAGCAAATCTGGAAATGTTTTTCAGCCAGCTGGCAAACCCTTCATGTGGAAACCTAGCTTGATTTAATGTGCTCTCCACCACCTAAATGCTATTGACATATTCCCTAAGATGGGCCGCCCACATTAAGACTGATTTGGAGCATAGAAGACAAGTGTTTCAGCCTCATAGTAAAACACCTCCCATATGAGATAGTACGACCTGGCTGTAAGTGGTTTGTATGGCCTGGATAAAGTGATTTGTATGGCCCCAGAAACAAGAATCAGCACACTAATGATTCTCACATGCCAAAGAGAGAAGGCACCGGTAGCAATAAAGATGTTCAACAATGAAAAACTTCAATTTGCTATCAAACCCTTTGTGAAAACTTCTGATCTACAAATGATTAATCTTCAAAACCCTTGTGAAACCTTTGAGAATTTTTCTAATGAAGCACAATGTGACTTTTATAGCAAAGCCACATGTTTAGCAAACCTCAGATGATCTTTCACACCCTCAGAAAGCTTGAAACAAAGAGAAGCTACGCTCTCCAAGATCATTGCAGCTGAAAACCCTAGTTTCCACCGCCAATATCAAAGCACAAAGCCAAGTTTGGAAGAAATGAACAAGAATGAATGAATTACATTTGCTTTTGATGCCCTTATACACTCTTCTCAAAAGAAGTTGATTCCTCATGAGCCCTTATAATCATTAAAATGAATAAATAAAAGCATTTGCTTTTATTACATTACATTCTCTTATCAAGTGGGTGCCCAACATAACTTGACTTTATTAAATGACTTGAATGCACTTTTATAATTGACTTTATAACACTAGATTCCCTTTTAAAATAAAGTCAAATAAGTCATATAATATTCTCACTTTATATTTTGACTTTATGATATTAAATGTCTTTATAATAAAGTCAAATAGTGACTTAAAAATAATTAATTATTATTAAAGTATGACTTTAATAATAATTAAATTCCTTAACTCCATTAATAAACCACATTTATCATTTCCGTCTATGCCAGGAGGTAGCCCACTGCGTTCTTTGTTCACCAGGGTGCCTTACTAAAAATAGTAAGGTTGGCCTCCATCCACACGCTAACTTACTATAAATAGTAAGTATATAAAAAATGAAGCCAAAACACCTTGAATAACAAAACCTCTGAATTTGTCAAGGATCAAGAGATGAAAACATTGCCAACTGCCAACTAGAGAACTAGCAAACTCCAACATTGGGCCCTCTAATCACCCTGATTAGCCTACGAGGACCCAATGGTAGGCTAAACCACCAAATTGAGATGCTCGCTCAAAAAGGGGACATTACAGTTTTCCCTCCCCGAAATTGCTTGTCCCCAAGGAATCTCAACTGCAAAGAAACACCACTCCACGGAGGTCCCAAGGGTAGAACTGTAGAATGTCCATCACATCGCCAACTAACTCTTGCAACAACAACATAAGCACAACTGACCAAACACAATGACCAAGGCCAACCCCTGTGTCATGTGCCTTAGAAAGATGATCATCATGAAGAAGCAACTCCAAGAACTGGCAAAGTTTGCTTCTCTAATTTGCGCAACGATATACATCATACCATCTATCTAACTCATGCGCACCAAAATTGTGCATTGTAATCAAAACATGTACAAGTAAATCAAAGATGAAACTGTATGCTCTCTGCACACTGTACATGATGTGTAAATCACCAGTAAGCTCTATCTGGAATCCTGATGCACCAGAAGGATTCCAAACTCTGTGATCAATGCCCAGCTGAATGCTAGGATCCCAAATTACTTTGTAAAATGCCCAACTACTTGTCCACAGCACCCACTGGATAGAGACTGACCCATGATCAGAATTGCTATGAACAACTACCACAACGTAGAGCAATCTACCAAACAGAAAAATCCTTGGATCCCATAACCAGAATGGAAGTCTTCCATGCATATCATCCGATAACCTCCATTGCGCTACTCTGATATAATCTTCACCATGTTGAGAATGGTGAAGCAACTCTCTAGGATCCAATCGAATTGACGTGCCAAACTAGTCACCACTTGGATCCCAATGCAACCAAAACTCACATCCATCAATCATGAAGAGGTAAATATATCTCGAAGTGTCTGAACCACAACATCCCCCTTCATCCTCTGCAAAACTCCTATGGATGTGTTGACTATCCAATATAGGTGCTAGAAGATATGAAACTGCTCCTCCCAAGTCAAGGGAATAATAAAACTCTTCTCCACCACCACTATAAGGACTACACATGCCATCATGCCTACTACCACTACAACCTCTTTGAAGACATGTCTCTAATGGAGATTTCTGAGACAAAGAAGTTACAAACTCTGCTTGGTGCACCTCAACATGAAGGTAATCTAAACTTTGACCCTGCAAGTAAGCCTCTGAAAACAACTGAGTCAAACACTTGCAATCTTTAGTTCCATCTTCTGAAGATGGCAACTCTTCATCCCACAAAGGATGATAGGAATCCCGGGCCAATCCACACCTACGCCTCTTCAAGTCATCAACGTGTGGACTAAAGGAGAAGTGATGAACACTCCTCACTATGCAGTCAAGATAAAATGCTCCTACCTCTGTCAATGGCTGACCGTCATAGTTATGGGGAACACACTCCTCATCACTCTCATCACTGGAATCAGAAGGTGGCTCACATCTTTGATCTCGAACAACTAATTGGGTAGATGATCTGCCAAGTCTCTCCGCGTACCCAATAGCATACTCCCTATCATGAAACAACTGGAGATATTCTGACTTTATCTCCTCCAAAGCACTCCAGATGAACTGCAAATCACGAATGTGAGTACCAACCGAGACCCCATACTGCCTCTCCTAAAATTCTGCTCTCCAAAGTTGGTACTCGACATACTTATGTGTGTAGTCAAAGCAAGATAAGGTCAAACCAACCTTCTCTCCTGTAACCTTCAACTGATCTCTCCAAATTTGTGGCTCAATAAACTGTTGATCAAGATCAACTGGATGGGATATAATCTTTGATTTGCTTCCAAGAGGGAAACAAATCAACATGAGAACCGATCTCTCCACAGGATGATGCCCTGCATATCTCTTGTGAAAATGATGGAATAGTGTGGTGATATGTCACACAACTCTCTGGAGAATCCACCAACTCATCACACAAGCTATCAATAACTTGCTTTGCATCACCTATCATGGGACTATTCTCAGAGACCCCTGATGCAACATCTAGTTCTCTGCTACTTTCAACCAAAGCACCCATCCCATCTATATCACCTGCACCTACAACTGTAATGGATGTAGCCACATCCACAAAGTGCTCCTTACCACTCATCGTGGGTGTATGCTCATCACCAGTAACTGTCATAGATATTGGGACTATAACTGCTGAAGATGAAGACTGTGCTAAGCTCAACTCCATAGTAAGCTCATCTATCCGTAACTTTGACTCTTGAAGGGTTGTTTGAGCGCTCTTCAAAGAGTCTGTGGTGACCTCAAGCTCATAGGTGAGCTCATCAACCTCCTCTTCCTTTCCCTTAAGAGCATCATAATAAATCCTATAAAGCATGAGAAGATGACATCTGTCTGAAAGTAGCTGTAGGTAATTGTTTTTCATTACCCCCAATGCATCTCCAAGTGCCTAAAACTCTACAAGGGAAAGTTCACTATCAAAGTGCTCATGTGTTTCTGGAGTCTTCCAACAACAGTTTGCTAACAACTGCTGAGCAACATCAAAGTGTTCTATGGCTGAAGCAATCATGCCTTCATTCACCTTCAATTGCCCTGCCAAATGGTGAGACCTCTGAGACATAACATTTCCACACAAAATTTCTGATTTAAAATCAGCACTGTCATAGGACGTTGAATCACTATCACTAGTTGATTGAAGAACCTCATGTGTGCCATCAACAATGCACACATCCTCATCAAATGTACTGTTGTTATGAGTCTCATAGGATGGCTCAAATGAAATACTAGAGGCTGCTGATTTGGCATTATCATCGCACACTTCCCCTATCAAAATAGATGCATGCACATCCGAAAAACTATCCTCGGATCCATCACCATTAGGCAATTTTTTTGTTTTATTCCCATCCTCCAAGGTCTGATTTTTAGAATCAGACTTATTGTGGCTTGAATCCTCAACACATATGGCATCATTTTTGATCCCCATATCTCGTGTGCCAATACTAGGAGATCCTTCCACAACATTTTCCTCATGTGCCATAGCATCTAACTCATGGTTATGCTCAGTAGTATGATTGCTGTCATAAGAATCAGAATTGTTCTCATGGCTGATTACAACTTCATGAGCGCTGAAAATGTCATCCTGGGTTTTTGCCAAACTACTATCATGATGTAAGGTATTCTCATCATCAACCACTTCAAATTTAAACCCCTTTTCTTTTTCCTCTATATTGGTAAACTTATGTGCATTAGTGTTTACTTTCCTTCTCTTCGCAAATAGAGGGTCTAATTTTTTCAGATGTTGTATAAAGTCCTGAAAGACCTCCATCAATTCTGCCATGAGTTCTTGTGTAGGCTTCATTTTAATTTCTAAATATTTCTAATTCACCCAACAGGATGGCAGGAAACTACTCTGATACCACTGTAATGTCCCACCCCAGGCGGACACTTGCTAACTGAGTTTCTGCCTGTATAATTTGCTTGAGGTTTCAATTTTTTTTGTTTGTTTTTGATTTGTTTCAAGAACTTCACCAGGTAATGCAAATATCAAATACTAATACAATGAAGGTTTTTGACCAAACTATTGTAAAGAAACCAACAACTGTAGCATACTTGATTATATTAATTCAAATAGGAATTGCAATAGCTTGCAACTACAATATTTTCAATGCAACTCTTCATACAATGCTTGAGAAATTATTCGACTCCATACCCGAAATTTTGAAAATGAAAGTGCAGGTCTGAAACTATCATAACAACAAATCTGGAAATGTTTTTCAGCCACCTGGCAAACCCTTCAAGTGGAAGCCTAGCTTGATTTAATCTGCTCTCCACTACCTAAATGCTACTAACATATTCCCTAAGACTGGCTGCCCGCATTAAGACTGATTTGGAGCATAGAAGATAGGTGTTTCAGCCTCATAGTAAAACACCTCCCATATGAGATAGTACAGCCTGGCTGTAAGTGGTTTGTATGTCCTGGCTGAAGTGATTTGTACAGCCCCAACAACAAGAATCAACACACTAATGATTCTCACATGCCAAAGAGAGAAGGCATTGCCAGCAATAAAGATGTTCAACAATGATAAACTTCAATCTACTATCAAACCCTTTGTGAAAACTTCTGATCTGCAAATGATTAATCTTCAAAACCCTTGTGAAACCTTTGAGAATTTTTCTAATGAAGCACAATGTGACTTCTATAGAAAAGCCACATGTTTAGCAAACCTTAGATGATCTTTCACACCCTCGGAAAGCTCGAAACAAAGAGACGCTACGCTCTCCAAGATCATTGTAGCTGAAAACCCTAGTTTCCACCTCCAATATCAAAGCACAAAGCCAAGGTTGGGAGAAATGAACAAGAATGAATGAATTACATTTGCTTTTGATGCCCTTATATACTCTTCTCAAAAGAAGTTGATTCCTCATGAGCCCTTATAATCATTAAAATGAATAAATAAAAGCATTTGCTTTTATTACATTATATTCTCTTATCAAGTGGGCGCCCAACATAACTTGACTTTATTAAATGACTTGAATGCACTTTTATAATTGACTTTATAACATTAAATTCCCTTTTAAAATAAAGTCAAATAAGTCATGTAATATTCTCACTTTATATTTTGACTTTATGATATTAAATGCCTTTATAATAAAGTCAAATAATGACTTAAAAATAATTAATTATTATTAAAGTATGACTTTAATAATAGTTAAATTCCTTAACTCCATTAATAAACCTCATTTATTAATTCTGTCTACGCCAGGAGGTAGCCCACTGATTTCTTTGTTCACCAGGGTGCCTTACTAAAAATAATAAGGTTGGCCTCCATCCACACACTAACTTACTATAAATAGTAAGTATATAAAAAACAGAGTCAAAACACCTTGAATAACAAAACCTCTGAATTTGTCAAGGATCAAGAGATGAAAACACTGCCAACTGCGAACTGGAGAACTAGCAAACTCCAACACTGGGCCCTCTAATCACCTTGATTAGCCTACGAGGACTCGATGATAGGCTAAACCACCAAACTTAGATGCTCGCTAAAAAAGGAGACATTACAGAAATTCAGTCTTCTAGAGCTATCATAACACCTACGGATGACAATGGTACTCATGGTTTGAGGGGAGAACCCCTTATTGTGGTCGAGCACGAGGAGGTTTCAAATTTGCATAGGTTTGAGGACACGAATGATTTTGAAAATTTCGAGTATTCACACAGCTTGCATCATGGAGATCATGAGTCACCTTTGTGGAGGAGCCAATTGAGGGATCAAGCCACATATATGGTTGAGGTAGTGGTGCATACACCTTGTGGACCGGCCAACAATGAAGTGCATGCATCCACGAGTGACAAGGGCACAAGTCTCTATATTGGCGATGTAGAGATTTCTATTGGTGAATCTTGTGATGAGGAGGCAGATTCTTGTGTGACTAGCGTGTTGAATCATCGCATTGTTCCATCTTATTTGCATGAGGATTGCAGTGCTTCATTTGGTGGAAGCATGTCTCCTACATTTACCAGCAAATCAGGTAAGGCTTTGGTTGAGGTTGACTGTAGACATGAGCCTAGTGAGTCATAGGAACTTAAGGAACAACTAAAAGTTGTTGAGGATAAGGTTGTCCAAACCTTAATCTGTTTTGATAGCATGCATAAGTTTCTTGAGTACCTCCTATGGTCAGCTCAATTGGAAGGAAGGCAGACATGGGGAGTAGTTGGAACCGATGTATCAAGTCTACAAACTATCAAGCATGCTCTAGAGGAAATGAAATCAGAATACCTCCATCTGCTCTTGGATAGGGACTTAGCCATCAAGTTTGCAGAGGGAACTCACATAGCCAATACCAAATCTACCCTTCATGATCGAAGATGTGAGCCACCTCCTGATTCGTGCGATGAGAATGATGAGGTGTGGAATCCTAGTGACTATGCAGGTCTTCCTTTGGCACAAGCAGGTGAATTTCACCTTGACTGCGTAGTAAGGAGTGCTCATCACTTCTCTTTCAGCCCGCACATAGATGATTTGATGATGCGTAAATGTGGGTTGGCTCAGGGATTATATAATCCACTCTGGAATGGCGTGTTTCCATTTTCAGAAGGTGGAACCAGAACCTATGGGTATCATACTCTGTTTCCTTCAGATGGTTGTATACATGTACAGGAATCAGAGTCTCCTCATGCAGATGACTCTTGGGTAGAGTTTGCAACTTCCTTGCTTCAGGGATTTCCGGTGGAGATACCTACCCTTGTGTGGCATACACTTGGGGGAACGAGGATTCGGGGGAGTTGTGGCCCCGGTGAACATGATGGCGTTAGTGTTCTGACTCGCAGTTATGGAGTTTTACTCCATAATTTGTTAAGAGATGGTTGTCCTACTTCATGGAACATAGACTTTTTTCATAACTTTTGGAGGACAACAACTGCACATGAGTTTGGAGGAGAGTTGCATCATCTCCTCCCCATTGGAGAGCGGCATAGGGTTGATACTTTAGCACTCTATGACCCTGGTGGAATTATGTGCATCTCCATAGGTCAGATTTTCAGTCTTGAAGCTGCTGATCTATTCCATATCAACAACCTAGAGGGGGTTGTTATACTTTTTCTTGCACCTATGTGGGGTATTCGTTACATCCATGGGGAATCTGCAGAAGTTGGGGAGTGGTTTTGTGATGTTGGCACTTCGAGATTCCTCCATTTTCTCATGTTTGGTAGATGTGAGGACGAGGTAGTTTGGGATCTGGATGGTGACATGCTTGGCACTTTCTTTTGTCTGGGTCCTGAGGAGTTGTTTCACAACTCACAACGCAGTGATGATGGTTTTATCAAAGTGGTGCAGTGGAAGTCAACGGATGTTGGAAATGGTGGACCTCCAGTTTCGCTGTGGGATCCAAGGATCTCAATATATGGTAGATTGTTTTACACTGGGGCAGTGGTTGACATGATTGTTGAGTTTGGTTTTATCTTTATTTGGTTGATACAGAGGGCATACATTGGGGCATTCTACAAGTCTATCTGGGATCCCGATATTCAGATGACAGGCTAGGGTGTTTAGGTGTGGATTGCTTGGGGACAAGCAATCTTGGGGAGGGCGGACTGTAATGTCCCCTTCTCCTAGGTAGTTATCAATTGTAGAGGTTAGTCCATCACTTGGTCCCCGTGGACTAATAGGGTGGTTAGGGGGCCCTCTGAGGGTGTTTGTGGACTTGGTCAGTCAACTATTTGAGCTCAGTTGGTGTTTCTCAGTTCAACGTTACCAGGGTTTTTGTTGTGTACCTCCTAGAACTTGATTTGGACACTTTGTCCATACTTATGTTTTTAGTAAGCCACAGGGGTCAACGTCGTGGTCAGTTGGCAGTATTTCTATATCAGGAAAGTTGGCGGATTCTCACCATTCAGTTATCATGGTCATGAGTATTAAATTTAAATAACGTTAATAATAATGTTAAATTAAATATTTAACTTATTGCGTTATTTATATATTTTAATGACTTATGATAAAAAGGCGTTATAAGGAGTTTTAAAATATTGTTTTATAATATAAGTTGGACGCCAACTTAAAGGAGATATTAGGGGGGAAATAAATAAAATAAAATAATTTAATTTGCCAATTTGGACATGGGAATTGGAGGGAAATATAAAAGCCCATTTGTGAGCTCATTTGCACATCCATGGACAAGAAAATTGTTAAAGGTTTTGCTGGTTGAATTGGAAACTCTGAAAATCTTGGCTTCATTGAAAACGAAAACCCTCATGAGGAACAACATGCTACAAGAGTGAAAGATCTCCCAATATTGCTAGCCCACAACTTTTTTCAGGTTGTGCTTGTACTTCAATTGATTGCAGGAAAGGCTTTGAAATTCAAGGTCAGAAGTATCCATAAGGAATTCGCAGGAATATTGATCATCTTTCAGAGTGAGGTATTTGCAGGGTTTATGAAAGAAGTTTATTGAGAGATTTATGAAGATTTTGCTAGAGTTTATACCCCTATTTCTAGGGCTGTATTGAAAGGGTCATACTGTTAGCCCCTGGTTGAAAGTGGGTATTTTGGGCGATAGCACTTCAGTGAGGATCATATTTTTTAGCGGCCGTTACTTTTTCCTAAGTAGCCGCAGTCTCATATGTTGGAGCTGTAGCATTTTTAGTAGAGCCGCAGCATATATTAATTTGTGCGCTCCTTGCTTGGAGTCGCAATTCATACACAAGGAGGTTGACGCAGCTCTTAGAGACTCCATTTGCTGACTTGGAGTGGTCGTGGGACCCCCTTATTACAAGCTCCATCTTTGTTTAAGGCTCCATTGAATAATTAAAAAGGTTGCGGGAGAAATAGAAGAGGAAGCTAAGTCTTGGATGATCTATAATATGTTTTAAATCATTCAAAATGGTGCGTGGAAAGTTTGAGAAGGCACGTAGGAGCTTATAGATGAGTCGCAGCCTCTAGCTGATATCTTGTGTGATGTTAGGCACTATATCTGGAGGTGCTATCCGCTGTAGCAGAATATAGTGAGAATAATCAGCCGATATAAGAGCCTTCAAATATTGATTCAGCAAATCTAAATGCTTAGGAGTATTGGATTCAGAACAGCAACATCTTCAAGCAATTTAAGCTTCGTTGAGAGGTCAGGAAATTGAACCTTCTTGCATACATAACTTCTGTTCTCTAAAACAGCGGACATATTGTTCAATATAAACACTTCCAGCTAAATTGAGAATATGCAAATTGTTTGACTTAGTGCCTGATGAGAATATTTGAACATTGAAATGGTATCTTGTTGGAAATTTGAATTGGTATGTTAACTACCGCTGTTCGATGTGATTTCATCCTGTAATTTCACTTAATGGACTTTAGCCAAGTGTTTGGCATAATGTCAGCAGCAATGTATTGCATAATGAACGGATTGTGAAGTAGATCATGAATACAGATGTTAGTTACAGCCACTCTAAACAATTGTGATCAGAAATCCTTCGTATTCTATTGTTTGCAATATCGAATGACTCTTTTTCCAAACTGCATTATAAGTTGATCTATAACAAAACAGATTGGAAATATTGTTAGATGAGCCAAATGCCAAATGTTTGACAAAACGCCTGCATATTGAATATTCAGATTTGTGAGTGTTATTTGGAAAAAATTGGAATAATTTGGGGTGGAACAGTACAAAACGTATGTTGATTTTAAAGTGTGAAGAGTCTTTTGCTTGTCCTTATGGGTTGATCTTGACTTTATTTTGTTGTTCCCCTATGTGGACTTTGCCTTCGGGTATTTTGTTTCCTATTGGTTCAGTCAATATGACCATTATTTTATTATGCTTGGTGTTTTTTAGTTGTTGCATGGTCGAGGGCCCCAATAGAACTCGAACTATTTAATTAAAAAAAGTCCATTTACTAGTAAAAAGTTATCTTATGACACAATTTCCTTCCTAGGAGGAAAGACACAAGGTTCTGATGAAAAGCCCATGGTGACAGTCGAACAAGGAGGCATTGATGAAGGGAGATTGTCATGTTGTTAACCTCTACATGTGAAACACCTTTACAATAGGATTTCAATCCACATTAATACCCCATCAACTCAATGTGAGACATCTTTACAATAGGATTTTGATCACATTAACACCCCCTCAACTCAACGTGTATGCATTGAATGTGTCATAATCTCATATTGATAACAATTGTGGCTCATGGAAGGTCTATGTTGACGGTCAAAAGCAAGCTTGGTGCAAGTTCCCAGTTCTCTATCTTTGCTAGTCATGAAACAATTACATTTTTTTATCCCTATTTTCATGGATAAATATATTTTTTTGTGTTACCACTGTGAGAAGCATTTCCCTCTCAAAACATTTTTTCCATTGTAGTAGTAACTGCTCCTATTCATCACCACAGCACATTGTAATACATATATGTTTTTAAGTTGTGAATTATTATAACCTTAAAAATGGGTAAGTGAGTGGCTGAGTTAAGGATCTAGTGGAACTATGATGGACAGGGCATAAATTTTGTCACATAAATGGGACGGTACAATATCACTATCTATATATGCGCAGGTCTATATATTGTACATTATCAGTGCACATGTATGCATGACACTGTCACAAACCCACCGCAGAATATATCAATACTTATATTATTCGCTATCTATAATATAATGCTTAAAAGCCATTAATTATTATCTTATTATTATAAGTATTTCCTTCTTGGTCAAGCAGCGACTTGTTGGTAACAACAATTAGAATTAATAAAAATAAAATATAAACCAAAAACCAATTCATAAAAGACAAGCGCTCCTTAACAAACAAATGATTAAGCAAAAGTCACGATTTGGAGAAAGAGAGTTGCATCGTTTGGAAGAGAGGAGATCCTTCGCTGGGCTATGAAGATATTAAATCGCTAAGATTGGGAAAGATCAGGCATCAAGCAAAAAGCATCATCATTACTAGAGCATTCGACTCAGAACTTGAAAGGCATTGTGATATTTGTATAATACAGTTTCAGATCTGCAGGTCAGACATATATTCTAGTAACCATACTTATTATGCAATGAAAGAAATATTGTGAAAATGTCAGCTTGAATCTATATAAGTAATTTATTGCTGTTTTCAATCCTCCATCATAGGAGTGAATGACAGATAGACTGAGGCTATGCAGTCCTGCCATACCCCCCTAAGGCCAGCTTGGAGGCAATCTGGTCTACACCCCTACCATAACCCCCGTAAGGGCCAGTATGGAGGCCATGTATGATAGCTTGAACCTGCCAAGCCCCCTTAGGGCCAGTATGGAGGAACTAGACATGAGAACTGCCACGCCCCCCGTAAGGGCCAGCATGGAGTCATCATGTACCAAAGAATATCGTGTCTTCACTCCTATAATGGAGTGGAATCCATGCATGTAACTTCATAACAATGAGTAGTAAATAAATTTATTTAACTATTGTTTATATGCAGGTTGATATTATCTAACATTTGTGTTCCAAGAGGTATGTCATATATCCATGTATTTTGCATCTATATTTCTATGTTATGAATGCAGATTTAGAATACAAGAGCAGTAAAAGTTGAAGATAATCCAAACGGTAATTCTAAAACCCTAACCCTAGTTTTGATACTTGAATTTTTCTAAGGCATTTTAGCTAGGGGACATTACAGACACCCCCTCCCCCCACACACAGACACAAACACATGCACATACAGAACATACACACAGAGAATCTATGTGGAAGCTAGCTAGTAGGCTCATACGGTTGGATGAGGCTAAACATTTTGGTGCACATGTATGCATGACACCCGGCCACCCCGTCCCCCCCCCGCCCCCCCCCCCCCCACACACAAAGCGATGCACCCACAGACACAAACACACGTGCACACAGAACATACACAGAGAATATATGGGGAAGCTAGCTAGTAGGCTCATATGGTTGGATGAGGCTAAACATTTTTTGTGAATGAGTGTAAACTAGCAAATACTAAATATCTGAGATTTTAAAAGGAAATTCCTGCCCATGTTTGGTGCAAGATTTTGCAAATAGTGAACTTGCATTATGAAATAATATAACATTAAAAAACCAACAGAATATTTTAGTCGTATTAAGATTCAAAACTTATAAATAAGTAATATTCACAAATAATACAAATTATTAATATTATAATTGTTATAAGTACTTAAGCCCATTATCTTTTTTCCCGTGACATTAAAAATCTAGTTTTTATCATAGAGAACCATCAAAGGTAGTATGGCCGTGGTGTCCACTTAAGATGCAGAAATAGTTGGCCAGATTCTGTACCGTCCAGTGTCAAGTCTGCATCATATTCCCCATCAAGAAGCAACTTTGATAACGTCAATACACATCTGCCCATGAAATCCTGAAATGAGAAAAACATCAAATCATCTAACTGTTGTGGGCAGTAGAATTGCTGCAGTAACAAAACAAATACAAGGGAAGTGGTACTGAAATTGCCTTGCCAAAGGTATCATGATCCCACACTTCAGCGATCAGCAAATCATGCAATGCATCCTCCACCACAAAGTGAAATGTCTGGTCCCATGTAGGCTCTAAGGTCTTTGGCACAACCTGCATACCTATTATTTTAGTTCAATGAAGCAAAACATAAGATCCACAATATCGATTGACAGAATGAGCAATTGAACAGAAAAGAATATAAAAGTAATTTGAAATATTTGAAAAAATTATTTACTCACCCTTGTCTTTTTCACTGCACTGGATTTCTTCATTTTTAATATGACAAAAGGATCAGCTAACTTATTCAGTAAATCCATTGGTATCAAATTATCAGCACGTTTAACTGTCACAGAAAGAACACCTCGTACTATTCTACACCTCTTGGAAGAGAGTTCAGATTCTAATGAAGAACTGGCCTGCCCATTCATATCCACAGAAAATGCTTCCTCAAGCAATGTTACTTCTTTTCTTTTGAAAGAATTTGTAAGCTCATTCTCCATGCCAAATGGACGATATCTAAGCTCTATTTGTACCTGATTCCATTGGTACAGAGGTCAAGTTTTTTAAGGTTTGTAAACATGCCCGATCCATTAAAAAACTATCCAACTAGACATACGCATGGAGACATAGGATCCAAATGCATGCAACAACAAGCGCCTTACCTCACCCCTATATTTGGTATCCCATTTTGCTTCAAAATCTTTGATTAATGGCAGCCATAAGTTCTTAATTTCTCCTGGCTCCACATCCTTTAATTTCACACTTGCACAACCCATAAATTTATCTCCTTTAACACTTTCTTCATCAAGAACCTTTATGTGAAGATGTTGACTCGAGACATCCTCAACCTCTAACTCAAAATGCTCATTCCAAACAGGATTCAGTTGATTGTTCTGTGGCAAACAATACAAACGCTATTACCTTAACATTGAAATAGATCATAGTTTTATCCTCACTGATTTTTCCCAGGTGAGTTTATTAACTTTATACAACTGATACTGGGGTTACGTGGGTCTTACTATGGTTCTGCTTTTCTTCAATCTATCTCGTATTGGTCTTGTATATATGACACAGAAAGGATCAGACTTTCCCAGGAATTCTTTGTTTTTCAAATTCTTAGCTTGTACAAGCTTCACCTCCAGGATTCCTACAGCTTGTAACTCCATCTCACTGTAAACAAACAATGTTACAAAAATGGCAAAAGATACAGGTATATGTGGCTCATATTATAGATATTTACAATTCAGATCATTACGTACACTTCATATATTATTCTGAAAAAGGAAGTCTCTGCATAGTGTCACCTGTAATTTCCAGATAAAATAGGAATAATGTTCCGTGCAGGCCACATCAGGGAGCCTTCAAGTGCATCTTTGATTGTTTCCTGTAAAAACCTTTACCACTTTAAAGCCTTTGAGAGAGTCATTCTATACTAGAAAGACTTTTTAAACTTTACTGCACTAGAAATAGTTCTACCATATGAACTAAAACTTTACAAAGATCTTTCACTCTTGATGCTTAATATTGATTGAAGTAATAGTAGAATAAAAGATTCATTTGATACATTTTGTTGAAGTTGGCCTGAACTGGGGTCCAATGCCATAATGATGTTTGACTATCATGGATTACATACATTATTTGCATATTCATGTTCCTTTTTGGCTTATCTTGGTCATGTTCTTGAAAACAATTACTAGACTTGGGATATTGTTAACCTGGAAGTAGTATCACTTACAGTTGAATTCCTGACTTGATTAAGACTTTGTCAGGTACATCATTTCAAAACTTGGAGTTAATTTATCTCTAACTTTGAATATGAAGGCCTCTACTACAAAGAGAAGCTGTTTCTAAACCACAGACCAGATTGTGATATAGAACTCAATTTAGACCCAAAAGGAATTGATGACGTCTCTATAACTAATTTGTGAAGTTATCCTCACATTCAAAATAAAATTTCAGATCATTTGAATATAGGCATGGCCATTTTATCTCTTCTAACTAACCTAGAACTTTTTTTACAGCATAGTTATCCCCTGTAAATTTGACTGGGTCGACGGGTGCCATGTCAGCCCTAATAAATGATATTTGATGCATATAAATATCAATAAATGAACCTCATTTAATGGAATGATTCAAATCCACTTTCTCATTATTGAACAAAAAGGATTTAAAAGATGACAGGAAATTACAGGAGATTCTGTACTTCTGATGTTAACATAGCAGACTGTTGCATCAGCAAGTTGACCAATGTGGAAAAAACTGTTTCCCGTGCTATTTTTGTTCACCTGAAGCTTCTCTTGGATAAGAATCTACTGTCTAGCAAGAATTTGTTGTTTCACTAGAATCTGCTGCCTTCTGAAGTGCTTGTCCAGTGTTGACTAATGGTCTGATGAAAGGTACAACTTTTGACCCCTTGAGAAGGCAAGTTGAATATTTGACCTTTGGTAGACTGTTGTATGCTGTTGACAACAATGGACTATGAAGACATAATGTTAACCAACAGTTTTTTCTCATGAATGAGTGCTCCTATTCATAAACGTTGGTTTGTTTCTTCTAAAACTGAAAAGGTTCAAGTTGTGGTAACTCATACAAGAAAATGATTAGTTAGATCCTTGCCAAGATAACTTGTGGAGAGAATGATTTATTAGATTTCAATCGAGGTATTTGTAGGAACAATGGTTTATTAAATCCTGATAAAAGTAACTAGTAAGAAAAATAATATGGTCAGGTCTTAGTTGAGATAACTCATAAAAAGAATGATTTCATTAGACCTCAACTAAGGAAATTTGTGGGGAATAGATATAAATCTCTTGATGGATATCCTTGTTATTGGATTGATCCCATTGAAGAATTGCAAGAAATCTATTAAAAAAGTGTGGTATGACATAGAGGTATGAAACAAATGGAGAATGCTTCAAGGGTGTTGTGAACACCCAAGGCTCAAGGAGTTGCTGGAAAAGTGAGAACTTGACAGGTTAGTCAGCAACCAAAACAATCAGGCATTTTTTCTATAGTTGACACTGTCTTGTACAAAACAGGACACGGTGACATTTTCAGAGTCAAAACCATGCATATGCAACAAACTACAGGACTTCTTGGTTTATATTATTGTAATGTCCCACCCTAGTCTGGAACAATTTTTTTTCCAACACTCCCAAATATATCTGCCCTCTAGTGAGCAGCCATTCTGTCAAACACTTTCCTGTTTGTTGTTTTGGTGTTGTTTCCAATGCATTTCAATGCATTTGTGTTTGGGATAATTCAATATGCAGTTGGGAATTGAAAGTACACAAGAAACATCTCAAATTTGCAGATAAACAACATAGACATTATATCAAACACTTTGCATGAAATAGAAATAACAATGAAGCACAACCTAACCTTGAATCCAGCAACAATATATTGATCTGTGATAGAATAGCTCGTTGTTACAAAGTTCAGTCATTAATAATGGAGTACAATGCCAAATGAACACACCCAAAATGAAAATATGTGGTTCCCAAGTACATATAAGCTGCTGTCATAAATCCCAGAATTGCTGTAACAAAATCTGAGTATTGGCTGGAAGTAAAAACTCTAGCTCGGCTGTCCAAATCTTCCCAATACCAACTTCAAACTGACTAAGCAATGCTCCAATGGTTGCACCATAAAATCCAAGCTCCAAATCTTTCAAGAAGGGGAGTGATTTGCTACTCAACTCCCACGTCCCTTAGCAAGCAATATCAAACCCTATAGAAACTCCTCCAAATCTGCTCTAAATCACCTGAAAATCGGTCACCATTATCTCTTTTATATATGTATAATTATCATGGAAAGAAACTTCAACACAATTGTGAGGTATTTGATGCCATTGAAGCAGATCAAGATGATGAAGTCACATGCAAAAGATGTCTCACACCACCAACGTTGGAGCCTTGGAGCCCAAATGACGAAGGCATCAAGGACATTCCAAAATTGAGCCCCAAGTGGTAGATGTCTCGATCTCGGAGGGACAACCAATTGAGGCTAAGCGAAGAAACATGCATGATGAAGCACCGCAAGACACTCTTTGAGCAAGCAAGAGTCTGACTACGAAATAGAGCAAGCAATATAAAGGAGTTCATGTCAAGAAGGATCAACATGTGCAATCTACCCTTGAGGTAAAGGGGAGGAATAAAATCTTAAGATTAGAAAGGTATTAAAGACTTCTTGACAAGGACATAATTGACCACACTAGTACCCCAACTTTGAGGAAAGCAAGTAAATTGAGTAGTGTCCAAATATCAAGGGAGGCTAAATAAGAATAAGGAGATATGTGTGACACACCCAACTAGAAAAAGGTGCCTCTTATAAGTTGTAAGTGGATTCCTCCCATGAATTGAGGCTGTAATGTCCCCTTCTTTGGCCTAGGCATCGAAGATGACCATTTAGCCTATTTTATTCCCATAGACTAATTCGGAGTTTCGGAGTGGGAATAATCCTTTTAATTAAATAAGTTGTCTTAAATTATGATATTACGGACAACTTGTATTTAATTAATAATGTTATTATAAAGTGACTTAAGCTGGAGCTAAAAAGAAAAATATTATAAAGTCACTTTATAATGTGTTGAGAGGTTTATTTAAAAAGGAATTTTTTAAATATAACTTAGGGAAAGTTCCAAGGGAAATATAAAAGGAGATTTGGGGACTCATTTACTCCTTGACATTTTCATTTCTCGGAGTTCTTTGAGAGCTTGAGTTTTTGGTTCAGCTAAACCCTAGGACGAAAACCCTAGGGGAATATTGGTTTCGTGGAGGAAACCCCACCTAGCCGATTTTTGGTGGATTTATTCAAAATTCACAAGTGTGCAGATTGATACAGGTTTGAAGGATTTGTGCTGAAGGATTTATTATTTTTATACAGGTTTTGGTGTTTGCTTTCCCGGAAGAGTTATTGACAAATTAATTGAAGATTGCAAGCAATAATAAATTTGTAAGGAGATTTGAATATCTTATTGGAGTTTTTGTGAAGATTTTTGGTTGGGGTTTTACCCTATTTTGTCTAGTGCACTTAGAAACTTGAAGAGGCGTCTTTGTGGATGTTGGCGCCATGTTAGAATGATAATAATCACCTAGCCGCAGCAACTCGACATATTGGCCACACCTATTGTGATGATTACAGCTGCCCAGCAATGAGTATCATGATTGTGGGGTGAAGGCGTGGGATTATGAAGGGTCGCAGCACCTTCCCATATTGGCCGCAGCAGATAAGGACTTTCCATTAAATTGTATGTGTGTTTCCAGTTCTGGTCCAAGGTGGGAGGGATATACAAGCATTGGAGAGCTATTTGAAGTTGGCACTTCTTCCTTCAAGCAAAGAATTGACATTGAAGTACTGGCCGCCCAGCTTGGAGCCATTCTAGTTGATTTTAATCTTTGGGTGAACATCTGATTCTTGTGAGTTTAGGACTGATATAATCTTATCTATGCACTCTGATTTTAAAACAACAGTCTTAGTGTTTATTGTACCAACTTTCAAGTTGAATCAATGAAGAACAAAATGTTTGACAAAATGCCTCTTCATTAAATTTGCATGTTGTGATGTGTTGTGAATGGTTCATGATTCTAAACTTTAAAACTAGTTGTTCCATACCAAAGCACTTAGAATTTGTGTTAAGCTATTTTGCAAAGTGTAATGTCCCCTTTCAAGCTTCAGTGTTAGTCTATCATTGGGTTCCCGTAGACTGACAATTTGGTTAGGGAACCATGGTTGGTTTGGCATTGGATGGGCTATTCAGTGGTGTAGATGTGGTTTGAGTCTAGTGGTTCTAGTTGGCACTCTCAGAGTTGGCTTTGATGGCTTATGGACCATACTTGCTATTTATAGTAGGTTCGGGGTTGGCGTCATTTCGGGATTTTCAGAGTGGGATTATATTCGTCTCGTCAAGACCTTTCCGACGAGCTAAAGATCATTGAATTCCGATACCATCTTGTTAGTTATTTTAAAGTTCGTAAGTTGGATTAATATATTTAATTGGGACTTTAGTGTTATGTTGTAAAGTGATTTTATGAAACAAAAATCAAATGTCACTTTAGTGACTTGGGCGCCCATCTCTAGGAGGATGAATAAAGTGTTTTAAAATATAATATTCCCTCCTAAAAAGCCAACGCCCTCAAGGGAAGGAAATAAAAGATGAAAAAGGGAAGTCATTTGTTATGCTTGAGAATATGATATTGTGACTTTTGCTCTGCTAGGGTTTTTGTGAGAAGGGTTTGTAGAGGATTCGAACTAGAGGCTATTGGGAACGAAAACTCCCTCTAGTAACAACATTCTACAGGCGTGAAAGACCACCCAAAGGTGCTAGATTGGCAAATACACATAGTGTTTGCATCCGGAGCTTCCATGGAGTTTGATTGATGAGATTTGTGGAGCTTATTGCTTATATCATTTGCAGATTTTGATGTTCATTTGATAACAATGGATTGAAGACAAATTTTGGTGAGTTTCTGGGTGGATTGGAGGCTTTGTATATTTCCCTTGCTGGCCGTACCATAACTAGCCAGCCGTACCACATTGGGAGTGCATTTTGAGGGTGTTTCGGTGCAGATTTCTCCTTCACACTTGGTCGCCCAGTTTCATAGGCAGCATACAGTTCATAGCAGCGAGGTTTCATTGGCATTGGGACATTGTGTTTGCTGATATCTTCTCCCAGTTGGCCGTACAGCCTACCTGGAGAATTGTGGGCCTTGTTGAGGGATATTTCTTTGTATACGGCAGTTTATATCTTCCTTATCTGAGGCGTCTAGGGCCTCTAATACTGCTAGTATTATTTATATGTGACATTCTCTGCATTTTTGGGAGATTTGTAGTGTTTTTAGCCATACCCAGTTGCTGGTCCAGTCTCAGCATATGTACCAAGTTGCAAAACAAATTATGGGTATGTGATAGTAATTAATATTGGCCATTTTACCATCTGGGTCTTTCATATTTTCTTCATATTTGTTGTATATTTTCTGGGTTTTCAATATTTGCTCTCTATTGTATTGTTTCGGTAACACACATCTCGAGAAAACTGAAACCCCTTCTGCATCTTCTCTCTAGTCTGAAAGAGCACAATAAAAATAAAAATAACACTAAAAAGATCTTAAAAAGAACTAACAGGGGCGGCACATTACACAAAGTGTTTGACGAAATGCTAGCATAGCAAAAATCAGAAAAAGTGCAAATCTGAGTTGAAATTTGGGTAATGGATTTTATAGAGGCTCTCCACAAACCAAAATTCTCTAAATATAACTCATGAATCTGCCACTGAATGCTGAACAATATTTTAGTGAATGATCATCTAATCTTGGCAGGCCTCAACGCAAGCATTCAAATCTCCCAATAGAATGACATCACCCAAAGATGAGTAATAAGAAATCTTTGGATATATGTAAAGATATAGGTCACCATAAAGTGTGCATAATAAAAGATGATAAGGATGGAGGTAGGTAAAAATGCTACAAGGAAAATATCCCAAATATATGGTGGGTTGCTTTGAACTTGAAGCCACATAAGATAAGACAAAACCTTAGACTTTCCACACCATGAGATCTATGAACACCACCTAACCTTTCGAGTCCTGTATCTGAAAGTCAAGACCAAATTTATACAAGATAATGGAAGCAATGACCCATTCTAGGCCCTCATGTGTCACAATGAGGAAAATAGAAAAACATTATGGAACACACCGAAATAAGACCACATTGCAACATCACAATTCAAGCAATCTATAGAAAAGAACCACAACCTACTGGAAAACATAAACATCATTATTTGGTTGTTTAAGGATTCATTTAGGGGTTAGTTATTTTTGTACTCATGCTACTGTTGTAGGTCAATTACTCTTGTAATTTCAAATCAAATGCTTAAAGTTAATAGCAATGTGATATAACCTTTAATTAAAAACCACAAGCTTGGCTCATTTTATTTTAAAGGATTAATAACCAGTTGACTCGAAACTACACAATTGAATCTCAATAAATCACCAGAAAAATTGATAAACTGTGAAAACACCACTTGTATGAAAATGAACGAGCTGGGGAGCTCTATAATGAATGTTTCATACTTCATAAGGCACAACACTTGTTGAAGGTTTTGCAAATGCGATAGCAAGCTATGTGGGCTTGATTGTGGGGGAAAATCCATGGTTGAGCATGCTTGAACTGGGGTACTACTAGGAAGAGTGATCTCCTAAGAAATCCAAGTGCTTCCCCACCAACTGCACCCACTCCCCCCCTTCCACCCCCATTCCCGTAATTGAATTGCCTAGATGCAATGAGTGCTAAGTGACAAGAGATCAGTTCTGTGAAACACTACTCATGAATTATGGGTCAATAAAAAATGACTCAAAGCTACATAGTTGAATCCTAATAAATCATCACAGGATTGATAACCGATTTTTGCAAATTATTAAGAAAATCTGCAATATGTTAATTCAACGATTCAATCTGCTTCATTATATGCATCCATGCAAATTTCACTATTTATACATGAGTTAGCCTTTGCAAATGTGACTAATGTTACCAGACTCAGAATCAGCATGCTTATTTTTGTCTGAGACTCTGACTTGGCAACAAAACACGGCATAAACTTCGCAGACTCGGTGACTTTAAAATAGCATGATATATAGTTATTTTTATTTTACAAAGAACAATATATATTGAAAAAATCAGCCAATACTTGGCCAGACTTCCTGAGTCTGGCAAAATGAGCCCATAGGCCTCCTTTTGACCTGCTCAAACTTGGAACCGAGAGATTCAGTGAGTCCTGTAGCACTATAAGTGATTATTTCTTTCAAGAAAACTGATATAAAGTATTTTTCAGTTAAAAATTTTCTTACCAACCTCTATGGCACCAGCCAACCCTGGAATTGCCTTGATGTCACCTCCAATAACCTTCAAAGTAAAGTCTAGTTTCTCCTGTAACAATGCTTGAAAAATGAGGTTAATGAAAATTCCAAAGCATCTAATTTCATGACATTCATTTCCTCAAAGCCAATAAAACCGTGCTAACTTCCTTTTTTAGCTAACCTTCTCAAGCAAAGAATATGTAAGTGCCCCAAAGCAAGGAAGTTCATTCACTAAAGGTCGCAATATCAATTGGAACACACCAGTGAAACCGATATTCTTTACCTGAAAGAAACCAAACAAACTGATCATTTATCCTTTCATTCTTCAGCATGACTTTCAACACCCCAAAGTGTTAAATTCTGCATTCTTCAACTGCAGAAAACACAATATCATCGAAATTGATGCACTTGGGAATAAGCATGTACTAAACTAACAATTTAAATTCCAGTCGCTGAGCTTTTCAAACTGAGAGACTTCTGTCTTTATTAGTCACACATGCACAAAACAGAAAAAATTGTAGAATAAAAAAATCAATGAAACAAACAAAGACAAGATATGATAGACGTTAGAAATGGCTTCTTCAATTGATCCTTCTCAAAGAATCACTTTGTAATTTTTGTAATTATTGTGTTTTTTAGTTGTTAATGATAAGCAATCATACAAAAATTGTTCTCTAAAATTGCATTGTGAAGTAATCAATCAAAAGTTGCAATTTCACATTATGCTTGCAATCACGCATGTCATAAGTGTGGAATTTTTTTGGGAAGGATGAATATTGTGCACTTAAAATGTCTTTTGATGTTAAAAGCTATGTACAAGTACTAACTACCAAGTACAAATCGTTGACAGAAATAGCAGTTTTAGATGCATCAACTTATAGGTGACAAAGAAGGCAAAAATAAATATACAAGCAAGCATTTTTGGACTTGGATCTTTTTGTAAAGATAGCAACTTATAATTACAATAAAAGAATTATAACCATTAAGAGATGATCAATTCCAATATAGAGATAGTGGAGATTGCAAACAAGAGCAACCCATTTGTGTGCACAGATTCTCAAGAATTCCTTCTTGCTACTAGGGAATTGAACATAATAGGGTTCACCTGGACTGGAAGAGCCACGCCCAGTAAAGTTTTAACATCCAATATAATATTCTGATCACCATCCCACTGCACCTCTAGCTCCATTATGGCTCCACTATTTGTAGTCTCAACCAATTTAACTCCTGCTAAAAAACTTCAATTAAGGTTCCACATAGAAATATATCTCCTGAAATAGTCTATAAACATGCACATTTCAAAGTTCAAATACTCAAGACATACCCTAAAATAGCATCTTATTAGGAGGAACAAATTCCGTGTTGCTTTGATGCCGGATTTCCCATCCTAACAAGACATTCTTTTAGACTTTATTCTAAATTGTATTACGTCATACAATCGACTTCGTAACATTCTTGTAACTCTAACATAGGTGATAAAGACTATTTCTTTTCCATATTTTTTTCAAGTTTCTATATGTGTGTGTCTATATAATCAGTTCAGTGTTTCTCAATATGTCTTCTGCAAATCCTATGGTTTTAGGGAAGCCATGCCTCAAAACCCTATATTTTGGTCCATATTCTGAAAATAAATCATCCTGAAATATTAACAGTGGTAGAAGTAAATAAGTTACTTTCATTCGCAGTTCCTATTACTTCACCCACATTGTCTATTTGGCACTTCACCCCCAAAGTGGGTGATTTAATTCTATTTAAAAAATTCCTGATCCACTGCACTGCTACTTCAACTTAAAGGCTTAAGCATATTCTAGTTATGTCAAAATAGTAGATTACCTGTTATCAGTCATGTGATTTCTTTTAATATCCCCAAAGGAATATTTTATGATATTTATGCCAAATTATGTTGCTTCAATAATTTTAAGAAACTAAATTTAATTGATTATTAGCCAAATGTAATTGCATGCAAAATTTTTGAATATTAATTCATTTGTAACTCCAAAATCTGATTCATAAATAATAACCATATAATTCCACAAGCAAACTGAAAATGAACAACACCTTACTTCTGCAGGATAGAATCTTCTCACATTGGTGCAATAGTTTAATATGACTGGAATGAAGTAAACGTCAATACCAAATGTTATGGCCCAAAGTGTATGCTCAAAAGGGCTGCAATCAACAATGATGAAGCCTCAAACAAAATTCTGAAGTATAACAGCAAGAAATAGGGCTATACGGCCCCAAATCTGAAATAGTACGGCGCCCAAATACACCAACAACTTGCTGCGACCTCCTTACTAATTGGTACGGCAAATAAAAATCTCAATTAAACTACTGCAAAACCTTACCAAATGGTACTGTTAACACGTGAAATTGCACCCTGCTTGAAGCCTGTTCGAGCATTCCAATGACACAATGGGATTGATCTCAAGGTGTGGGACCTTGCAGATGAGATCAAACCTCTAGAGAAGTCTGGTTCCTCTTTCTGAACGTAAGGTTAGGAGCAATTGACTAAACTTATACTAATGATCACCAAGGAAAAGGGGAAGAAGGAATACAAAAAGAGAAACGGAGGTGATACACCAAGATGTAGGGTGTTAGCTGGAACTGACATAACACAACAATGACCTCAAATATTGACAGAGACTTACACAGACTTACAGCTTTAACAGAGGCTCAAATAGAAAAATGAAACTAACAGAGGAACTGTTTTATCCACAGAATGAGTTAGAGACTTCAAATAAACACAGAGAAAAAACATAAGAGAGGCAAAATGTCAGTGATTATATTGATCATGAAGGCTAAATAGCCATTACAAAAGGAAGATAACTTGTTACAGAGGAGTAGACACAAAATAACCATCTACATTCACTGGTGAACCATTATCAAAGACATCAAAGGCTCAGCTTTGAGCACAATGCATCAGATCTGACTGGTTCTTGCAGATGCGTTACAAGGTCTGTGATAACAAACTATCAGCCTGTTATAATAGCCCAGAAGAATAGCTAACTAACAACAACCCAAAAACATATTTTTTACATGCATATATAGCTTTTCTGATCATACTGTAGTAGTCATGGATGTGGAAGAAAAGTCAACCAAGAAAAATCGTCGCCCATACTGTAATAACTCATTTTTGTGTCCTTGGAGCGCGCCCACATGGCCCTTCCCATGAAATCCACTGAAACAGGGGGTCCGCCCATGCCTTGGGTACAAAAGATTTAATGCAAATGAGGCTACAGTGGCATGGGGAGGCGAGAAATCCATCTTCTACAAGTAATCGGGCTCTGAAGAAGCATTAATGGCGACTAGGAGGGTCGCTAAACAGTCCTGTCGCATCTTGCATAGTAGAAAATACGCCTGGAAGGCAAAAAGGTCAGGCCCTGACAAATTGGGCTTCCATCGATCGGGCTTTGGAAAGGTGGAGGAAACCCCGGCCTCCGAAGTTCGAGAGAAGAGAAATCGTCAGGCTTCAGGGGTTGGGCCTTCACCATTACGTCGTTCTTTGGAAAGAACTCAACCTCCGCCTCTGCAACACTTAGCCAATTTGAGAAATCGGCAGAGATCGAGCCTCAGGCTTTCCGTTTGTCGCTTTCGGGAAAGAAGAAGGAAGAGAGAACTCCCGATCCCCGCTTTCTGAAAGACTTAGCCGTTTGAAGAAGGAATCGACAGAAGTCGGGCTTCGGGCCTTCCGCTTTCTACCTTCCAAAAGGAAAGGAAGAGAAAAGACGAAACCCCCAAAGTCTGACGCCCGAAACACTTAGCTGATTGTGAGAACTCGGCGGAGATCGGGCCTTGGGCCCTCAACCTTACTTCTTTCTCGCCTTATCAGAGAATCTTCACTTTTACGAACTTGGCCTTCGCTCACTTTATCGGCGAATTTCTGAAATCTCGAACTGGTTGGCGGGTTTATCTTTTTGCCGATTTGCCAACTGGTTGTTCCTCATCACCTTTTCACCTTATCAGCGAATTCTCCTTTTCTCGAACCTGCTTTGTCTCTACCTTTCCTTTAGTCGGTGATTTCCTGATTTCGCAAACTACTTTGCCTTGGCTTCTTTTCTGCCTCTTTGGTTCCTTTATTGGCGAATTCACTGATCGACGAACTAGCCGGTTCGCTAACTTGACTTTTTGCCAACAAAGGCATCTCTTTTGTCTCTTTTTCGCTTAGTCGGAGATTTCGCCGATCGGCGAACCTTTGGTTCGCAAACCTTGAAACTCGCCGACTAAGGCTTCCCTTAGTCTTTTCCTTTGCCTTAGAAGATTTGAAGATGTCAGAGGTCGGGCCTCGGGCCTCCAACTTTATGGCTTCCAAAATGAAGAGGAAGAAGAGAAAACTCCAACCAACATTTTTGGGTAACTTAGTTGAAAAGGGTCGGCGGAGTTCGGACCTCGGGCCCTCCGCCATCCAACTGCCGAAAGAAAAGGAAGGGGAAAGAAAAAACCCCTGACCTCCGACTCTCGCCGCACTTAGAGAAATAACTTATCGGGCTTCGGCAAGCGGACCTCTGGCCTTCCGCCTTTCAACAGAAAAGAACAAGGAAGAGTGAACCCCCGACCTGCAATGCTCAAAATACTTAGGCGAATAACAAACAACCCCCGACCTACGGTGCTCAAAATACTTAGGCGAATAACAAGCAACCAAGGCGGAGTTCAGGGCCGACAGACATGACATGACGAAGAGGAGAAGCCCGAACTCCGAAACTTTGAAAACACTAAAAACACAAGGAAAACTTAGGATTTTTGGGACTTAGTCAATTTGGGTATTTTTTCTTACATTCCAAAAGGTGAGAACACTAGGATTTCATGGATCCTTAGGCTATTTGGCCGAAAGGCAAAATAGGATAACAGGTACAACTGATGATAAGAGTTGCAAAGTTGTATTTTGCATTCAAATTAATGTTGCAACTCCATTTGACTTTCAACGCCCTTCACAAATATTGTACGACCTTTATTGATAGTACGACTAGGTACAAAGTTATTACAAGTTGTCTTTGTAAAATATAACGAATCTAACATATGATGAAACATTTGCAATAAATAAAATCTTCAATTGTAGCACAATATAATTCCTCAATGGAATCACCTTTACTGAATCGAAGGGATTTTGTCCTTCAATTCTCTAGAAACCATAACGGTTTTCATCCTTTGGTAAAAGATGAACATATATGTCCAAGATTTACAAAAAGGAGTTTTTGATAATAAAATAGCATGCAAAACTATGAAGAATTTCCTTTCTTTATAGATCTTTTTCTGCTTTTCCTTTTCCCTCCAAAAGTTTCCCACTTACAAGATCTTTTAATAGCTCATTAAAGATCTTTTAATATCTCATTAATATGATCTTTTAATTAGAATAATAATATTTAAGTTATCCGTTTTTAATTTCTCAGAATAAAATATAAAGATAAACTTAAAACATTATTTTTAGAATTATTTTCTACTCAATACCTTTCGCCTATGGGAAATTATTAATAGACTTCGGTTTCATTCCATTAACTTAAATCGGAAATGGGGACATAATAGTTCGCCCTTACTAGAATTGCTTATCCACAAGCAATGCCAATTCAATTAACCAACTCCTTCTGACTTAATTATTCTGCCAATACCAGGATCCCAAATCAGTCTTGGGAATTTGCAATTCCCAATCCTCGATTCCCCTTGTGAAGTGGTCAGCCTCTACTGTGCTAATCAAAAATCATTACTAGCTGAAGAATTTGAGCTAGGTGATACCTCCACATCTAACTCAATGAGTGAATCATCTGTAATCCACTGAGATCTAGTAAAAGGTTGAATACCATTACTGCCTTCAGCTTGGAAATTAGTTTCCTATTTAGACCTTTCTTCATGCTGGCCTAATTCTATGCAGGTATCTTCTGAAGCTATTATTTCTAATTCCCATCCAAATATGACATCCTCCAAATGCTCTACTTGTTGATCCATTACTCCTTGAAAAACTTATTTATTTAAGCCAAATTTTGTTCCTACAACTACAAGCTTTTTTGGTGGCTGTTTTATGTGCCAAATGAACTCATCACGGTGCTTATGTTGCGCTTGTCCAATTTGAATCAGAATCTCCATATGAGCATCATAGTTGGCTAGTTCCTCAACGCTGTGATCACCCTTCCAAAAGCAAAGTTCCTTTCTGAAGAGGGTGTGATTTTTGATGTGTCATTTGTATCTGAAGCTTCTCCTACAAATTTTTTTTCATTAAAAACTCTAACTGTATTAAGAGCTAATGCTTATGAAATCTTAGTAGACTCAAGCTCCCTTTTAAGCCTTTCAAGTTCTTCAGTTATATGTTTTTCTTCCTTAGCCCATGCTTTAGTCTCTTGTTTTCTGAAAATTACTGTGACAACTAATTGATCTTCAACCTTTTGTAGTGCAATACCGGTCATTTCTAAGGAGTCCTTGGTTGAACCAAGCTCCAAAGTGAGTTCATCAACATTTTCCTTCATCCCTTCAAATCCAGTTATGGTCTCTATTGTCATATTTTACCTAGGTCAAAATAGCCCAAAAACCCCTCCTTCCATCAGAGAAATCTGATCTAAGAAAACATAAATGGAAGGATGAAAATCCTTGAAAATCCCAAAATTTTCTAAGTATTTTGCCTTAGTCGGCAAAATTTTAATTTGGCGAACCTTTGGTTTGGCGGTTCGCCGATTCGCAAACTAAGGAGCGAGGTGGTAGAAAATGGCTAAGGCAAAAGGAAAGCAAGACAAAGTTTGCCTTTGTCGGCAAATCTTGAGGTTTGCGAACCTCTTGGTTCGCCGATCCGCAAGTTTGCCAATCGGTGAATTTGCCGACTAAGCAAGGCAAGGTGGTGGGAAAGTCTTCACCAAGAGATGCGGTTAAGTCAAAGACAAAGTTTGCCTTTGTCAACAAACTTAAGGTTTGGCGAACCTTAAGTTCGCCGATCGACGGTTTTGCCGACAAAGGAAGATAAGAAAAGGGATCGGCAAACCGGTCAAATGCAAAAAAGGTTCACTATTTCTAAAGTTCGCCAATAAGGTGATTGGCTGATAAAGGGAACCAAAAAGCAGAAAAGAGCCAAAGGGAAGTGGTTCGTGGAAATGAAGATTAGCCGACAAGGTGAAAGGTAAAACAAAATGGCTAAGGCAAGGAAAGAGCAGACTTCGGGAAGTTGGGGAAAACTCGAACTCACCAAATAGTTTGAATTTTCCCAGGTTCGTCAATAAGGCGATTCGCCGACTAGGGAGAAAGAAAATAGAAAAAGTTCATGGAAGTGGAATTTTGCCAACTAAAAAGAGATAAAGGCAAAGGAAAGCTCAGTTTGTGAAAGAGAGATTTTGCCGATAAGGCAAAATAAAAAGGTCAGAAAAGGAAAAATCAATGAAATATAATGCTTAAGAATATTTAAAGAAATTCAAATATTTTAAAGTGTCGTAAAAGCTTGAAGGACACAATTCTTTGCTATTGTAGAAGGGATTTAATACCTGAAGTACAAATATTGCAGAAAAGTCAGAATCAGGTAGTTGAAACAGTTAAATCCTTCAATGTGATTGTACAAGAAGGGACAAAATGGACTTTGTTGGTGTATGAAAGGATTTCAGATCTTCCTTCCTAAATGCGCCTGAAATCCCTGTGTGTGGGCAATCTTCCTCTACAAAGTTGCAGGCCTGTCAGAAGCATGGCCATCGTTCCAAATTTGCAAGTTCCGACAGGGCCTCTGGGCCAAAATTGATTGTAGCGTGAGCATGTGTAGGGTCAGTTGATTGATTTTCAGCACCTACTGCTGCGGAATAGATTAAAATTGCTATATGCACATGAAAGAGAAATGTTTTTGCTGTTAGTTGTTCTTCTGGGTCATCACGTGGGTGGAGGAGTTTATTGCAGATCATAGACCTTGTAATGCAATTGCAAGAATCAGTAGAATTTGATGTATTGTGCCTGCATCTAGGCCTTTAATGTCTTCTAGTATGGTTCACCAATGAGTGCAATTAATTATTTTGTCTTTTTCTCCTGCAGTAATTGTTATGCTTTTGTAATGGCTTTCTAGCCTTCATGATTAATACAGACTGCTATTTTGCCTCTCTCTTAACTTTTATACTGTGTTCATTTGTGAATTATATGCTAGTATTGTGGGCAAAATGGTCCCTTTCTTAGCTCTAGTTCTCTACTTGAACCTCTATATGACTTATATGAGTCTGTGTAAGCTTTCTTTAGTCTTGAGGTCATTGTTGTGTTAATCTAGACACAGTTAAACACATTAACAAATTTGGTGCATCACCCCTTTTAAATTCCAGTATTTCCTTCCTTTTTTCCTTGCGAGTAGCATTAGATTTAGTCCAATTCTTTGAGCCTTAAGCTTAGAAAGAGGAACCGGCCTTATCTGGAGGTTTGGTCTCAACTGCAAGGTCCCACACCTTGAGACCAATCCCATGTTACTCTGAAATTGTTGGTACTTTCCAAGCTTCAACAAAAGGGTGCAATTTTAGGTGATAACAACCTCTTCTGCCAAATTGATGACCATGTCTCTGTGTTTGACCAAATGTAGATATTTTGATTTCATTGCTTCCAATGTATTCTTTACTACTTGCAAATCTGCAAGAGTAAGTGTTTACTTATCCCTAACAAAGTTTACTTCATCCAAAATGCCTTTCTTCTTCGCCTTAATTTGAGCACTCTTCAAACTCAGAATTAGATCTTCAATGAGCTTTTTCATGCCATCCATTTCCATTAGGCCTTGAACCTCTTTCTCCACTATTACCAACAATTGTGTAATGTCCCCTTCTCAAGTTGTTGGTGACCCTTAGCCTATTTTCCGAAAATTTCCCGTAGGCTATTGGAGTGATTGTAAATAGGAAAATAGTTAAATAATTAAATTAAGTTTTCAAAAAGTGGTTTGAGTTATATTTAATTATTTAAAAAGGTTGTTTTTTGAATTGTGCACAAAAAGTGTCGCTAGCTCCAAGGTGCAAAAAGGTGGTCCTCAGGACACTTCATTTTGTTTTTTATTATTTTGGAGAGATAAGTGAGCAAAATGTTATTTTATTTCTACAAAAAGTTATAAAAAGGGAGGTCAGTCTTCAAAAAGCTTCTTCTGGTTAATTCATTTTCTACTTGCTTTGTGAATGACCGTGAGTTCTTCCATTTGCCTAAGAATGAAAACCCTTTGGTGAATCCAGTTTCGGGGATGAAAACCCTCCTAATTGGTTGTGTGATTTCACCAATAAATCACTTGTGTGATGAAAGTTGAAGTTTTTCCAGTTTATTTCTCCAAGAAGCGGACATGATTTCTCTCATATTTAAATGAATTTTTGGCTTCTTTAAATGTTTGGTATGTCAAACTTTTATGGAGGTTATGCCTGTTTCCCTCCACTTGGTCAAAATGTAGTTTTTATGCCTCCCTATCACTCATATCAAATTGAAAATGCTTCTAGTTTTACCCTGTTAGCATTTTATTTCACACCTTTCAGTGCAAATGTAAACAAACAGATGTGCAGTAGAACCACTCTTCAAATTTGAAGGAGAAGCTCCCTATAAAATAAAACTAACTTAAAACTACAGAGTACGTACAGTGTTTTCAGAAGTTTTTCATACTTACTCTAAATGAAAGGGAAATTTGCAATCTTTTTGGGTTTGCTGCAAGCAAAAGACAAAAACACACTTTCAACCTAAAAGCAAGGATTTTGTGTTTTTTTCACTTGAAATCCGAACCTAAACTACACTCTTGCACCATTCAACTAAACTCAGAGGCTGAGCAACACAAGTACACAATTGGATTGAATAGATTTACGTATGCCTTGACTCAATCAACTATAAGACGATGTAAAGATGCGACTTATACCTTCACTTTCACCTGCGGCACAAAGTTCGCATATTTGTTGAATCAACTTAACCTTCAGCACAAATGACGCATTTCAATGGATACTTGGAAGCAAAACATTCATAATGAAATCCATTAAATGAACAAAATCGCGATAATAGAAATATTCGACAAATAACAATTTCGATAGATTACAGGCATGAGAATTGTCATTGCTTTTATTCATTGATTGAATACAACACTCTGATATTTGAAAACTTAATAATGAATGCTGAAAAAGATAACTCCTAAAAGTCTCCTCTAAAAATCCCTAAGTCTCCATCCTCTCTATGTGCACAAAGCACTTATTTATACTATTACAAAGCAAATGTATAAAAATAATAACTGAACACTAACTCTAATTGACTAGTGTTTGCATGACATGCAAACTTATTACAATTGATCTACTCCACTAAAATAATAGCACAAACATGCAACTATCATCTTTACTGACAATTATGCATGCAACCTCCATTTGTAGTGAATGAAATAGCTTGATTTGAAAAGTCATACTCTGTGCATGAAGGAAGCATCACTTAAAACTAGATTTGGTTGACTAGGAAGTCGAATTGGAGTTTCAAATCTTTAATTTTAAATATTTTAAGAGATGTTTTTGTATTGGCGCGCTAGGTGCTCCATAGGCGCATTTTTTACAAAACCTCCTTTAAAATCCTCTAAGAAAAGGTGCACCCAATTGGTGAGGCTTGCGCTGAGACTTTTCTTCAGGTGCACTAGATTTAATTGAGGTGCATGCTTAAAGACAAAAGTTTCTTTAAATCTTAAAAACTCCTTCAACATGCACATTTGATGAATGCATATGTCTTAGTAATGAAGCGTGATTCCTCTTTGGACTGGAGGATCTCATTGATGTTGGCACATTCTCCTGATGAAGGCATTTGAGTCTTCTTTATTGAGATGATGTCTCCTTCAATTTCAACACTCGTTTTTCTTGTTTTAGAGGGCATTTGAATTTCTTGAGAGGTTGTAGTGTCTGGGAAAGGCGCTTTGAACGAAATCTTTTATGTTCATTTGTGCCTGCATTTGAAATGAAATGAATGCTTCTGCTTTGGTCTCTATAAGCTTTTGAAGACTCGTGGCACGATTTTTCCTCTGAAGACGTCTTGAACTTTTGATGATCTTTGACCCTTTGCACTGTTGAATGATTTTTGATGTGATTCCATGCCGGCTGCCTTGTGTATGAAATAGGCCGTTTGAATTTTTCTTTGATGACTTGGTCTGGGCGCGACCTCCTTTTTGAGCCTGATTTCTCTTGCAAACTGATGTTTTTATCCTTCAACTGGCGTGTCTGAACCTCCATGAGAGTGCTCTTTAACTTTTACAGGCGTGTGAGGAACTGATGAAGGAGCGCTGAAAGGCAAGAAATAGGTGCATTGAATGTATCTAAGAAGCATTTTGGACTCCTTTCTTGGGTGCGTCTTCCTCCTGTGTGCTTTTTCCTTTACACTGGTGCGCTTGAGCTTGCAGGAGCGCATGTATCTTCTTGGAAAGGCACTTAATTTCTTTTAGAAGAGCGTTTTTCATTGTGAAGGTGCGTTGAATGAGTTGGAGGCGCTTTTAAGCCTTTGACATATATTTTTTATCTTTTATGTGCCTTCACAAAGGTGTGTGGAGTGAGCGCTTGGAGCACCTTTTATATTATTTTTTTTTTAATGAGCTTTCACTCCTTTTATAAGCGCATTTCTTTGATCTCTTGAGCACTTTCTTGATTTAATTTTGAAGCTTTTCCCTTTATTATTTTTAATAATTAAAAATGTCAATTATTAAAAAACAATAACATGTATAATTTTTAAATGTTTAAATTTTCCCTTTTATATTTTAGCTATTATCTTAAATAATTATTACCATTAATAATAATTTTTAAGATAATCATTGACATTTTTAATTTTTAACAACAAATTTTAATTTTATATTATTAATAAATAATTAATAATAAATTATTAATTATCAATCAACATATTAAAATTTACGGACATGAACAAGTACTTAATGAAAATGACTATCAACAATTCGACATTGGACTAAGACATTGGACTAAGGCGGACGGTTTTGGGCACGACGATTTTGACATTGGTACGATAATATGGATTCAAACACAATTTTGTTATTAGGATATCCGACTTGACAAGCGACGGACATAATTTTGACAATTTGATTTTTGTGACACAAACACATTTCGACAAGAGCACTCAACTTGTGATTTTGACAAACAATCGACTTCGAGAAGAACACTAGATTTGACAATTGTCTTGACGATAATCGTTTCAACTTGACGATACTCAAACAAATGACTTGAATAGGACTTGACAAACAACAATTTGCAATTTCACGAGAAGACGACAAAGAATCTTGTAATAATTCGAGTTTCGAATTGGGTGCAAAATACCCCAATTGCCCTTGCTGCAACAAGATATCAACATTCTCATAATGTTTGCCTCCCTCCCACCCCTGTGCAACCTGCTTGGCAACCTACTCACGCTTATAATCAGCCTCAAGAAGCCTATTTTGCGCCAATACAGCACAACTTCCCTACTAATCAACCTCAAAATATTATCAACATGAGTATCAGGGATATCATGTTAAATTTTCAAAGGGAGTTAGATGATGTTGACAGAGAGCAAGAGTACAATAGGTAGCAAGAAAGGCTTGCTCATCAAGCTTATCTTCACCAGAAAGAGATGGAGGCACATGAAAGGTGTGAACAAGAGCGTCTTGCTATGCAAGTCGCAACTAAAGAGGAGCAGATGAGGCAATTGCTTGCCCAAATCTAGAAAATGGAGGCCCAATCAACCTCCCACATTCCTAGTTTCAAACAGTCTCCTCCTATAGTTGTGAATTAGCCTATGGCAGAGAAGGCTTCTAGATTCAAAATCCCAAGCTTCAAGCAAGGGAAGCCTTCTAAACCTTCAAAGCAACCTTCCAGTTTCAAGATCCCAAGTTTTAGAGATCTTCATCCTGTGTAAAGGCTTGTTCCTGTGCAAAGTCAGCCTATTACTCCTCAAGAACAGCCACTTCAAAAGCCTGTCTTTCTTCCTGAAACCCAGAAAAGCTTGCAAGTCCCTATATCACATTAGCCTTCTAGTCCCAACACCATTTCACTCTTCAAAGGTGAACCAATTGTTTGGCAAGCTAGATGGTTGGGTGAGCAAAAGAAGGAGGTGTTTGAAGCAAATGAAGAGCAACCTGTTGATAATTAGCATCATGCACATGAGAGGAACGTTGATTCAGGCTCAAGGCTGAGTCCTCTTGACTTCGGTTCATTCAAGGATTTTTCTCATGCCTTTGATGAGATAATGAGATCAAAATGCAAATTCTGCATGGTGAAAATCTTAAGATACAAAGGCAATCTGCGAAACATCAAATGGAGATAAAATCAAATGAAGCTAAGGAAAGCTCCTCTTCTCCTGAGGAAGGAATCATGGAGGAATTTGCCACAAAGGCTTCAAAGAATAATGGCGCAGACCTATTTGAGGAGCTTCCACATTTTATAGAGGATAGTGTTAAGATGATGGATTCAGCATTATTGTTTGATCAGCTGCCTCACTACACTGTCAAGGATGAGAAAAGTATGTCAGTGCCCACATTGCCAATTGTTTCATAGCAGCATGAGGATATTAAAAACTGTGGCGAGTTGCTGGCCCATGAAGATAACCATGAAAATGAGGTTCTATTTCACAAGGAGGATGTCATGTCCCTATATTAGTAATTTATAATTGAATCCATTATGTATTATTCATTCAAATTAAAGATATTAATAATATTATAAATGAAATCTATTTAATATATTTAAATAATATTTATTTAAAACAATTAACAAAATATATTATTATTATATTTATAAATAACACATATAAATAATATAATATAAATCATATATCATTTATTATAATGATATAATATAAATACAAATAATATAAATAAACATCTTCTAACCTATCCTCTTATGATAAGGGAGTTACATATGGTTAGAACTAGTTTTACCACAAAAGGAATTAATATGAAGTAATAAAAATTATAAGAGGGTAAGTATGTCTTTTACCACCAAGCATAATAAGAGACGTGCCTCTTCGAACATTTCCCTTGAAAGGGAAATAAATAAAGATTGTGAGATAGAAGGAAAACATCATCGGAAGAAAATATAAAAAGAGTATCGGATAAATACATATATTTAGATCTGCATTATATATATATATATATATTTCCGAGTCATAAGTAGGAAAGATATCATAAATTAATATATAGTGATATGTACATCAGTAGTAAAAGGGAGTGAAATATATATTATAAAATATATAAATGGCGACAACAATACAATAAAAATTATACATAGGTAAGGAATTCTAGGTAAAGCTACAGCAGGTAAGTAAGTATTTATATTTATTTATTCAATTTATGATTTGAATTCATAAGTGATTTATTAACACCATATGTGAGAAAGAGTAGAAAGTGCCAAGAGGCCATTCATGGATATTTATCACATAGAGGCCTTGTCACATGAGATATGAGGTACCCATAGTGCAAGGATTGTGAATTAATGGCCTTGCCTACCTAGAGTAGCAAGGAGTCTCACAAAGGCCTTAGCTCCAAGAGTACAAAGGTACTTCTTGAGTAAGGATGGCAGACATTAGAGCCCCATGATGGATAATGGCAACTCTCATCTCATCTCACATAAGTTGTTAATAAATGACATATGAGAGATAGCAAGTGTGTAATATGTATAGATAAAGATCATAGATCATGTGATATATTATGATAGAGAATATGCAAGGCATATGAATAATGATCGTAAGAATAGCATGTGAAATATGAAAGATAGATAAGGGCAATAGTGTTAATCCACTCACCACTATGAAGAGGAAGGAAGATTAGGGGCGGGCAATCAACCAAGGATGGGTACGGGTTCATGGGTCTAGAGCACCCCTTCGAGCCCTTGTCTCAAGATGGTACCTCAGGGAGCAAGAGGTAGTCTTTTGACTTGAGTGGTCTAGAGAGCCCCAAGTCAAAGGAAGGTCCTAGAGTGGCCTAGGTCTAGAGTACCCCTTGAAGGAAGAACGACCTATACCATTGGCACTGCACCCTAACGGATTCACTCTCATAAGATGGAGGATTTGATTAACAAAGGCCCAAGTATATCTCTTCTAGAGAATCATGAAATGTATACAATCAATTTATGATAACAAATGGCTTATGTTTATAAATGATGACATGTGATTTTGAAAGAAGATTTGAATACTAATGTTCTCTTTGTAAGTTGAAATTGTGCAAGGTTGCAAAAATTTTGGCTTGCTAGAAAGGGACATTACAGAGGAGCTTGAAGAGGACCATTTTTGGAACAATCTAGAGGACTTCTGCTCAATTTGGGCTTCCAGGTCAGCACCTCTAAAGGATAGCCATCATGAGCAACATGAGCATAAGGTGGAGGTAGCCACATTTTCAAATGAGCCTTCGAAGCCAAAGTATCCCAACCAGCAGAATGATGAGGAATCAGAGCCTAGGCATGAAGTCCACACTGATTGTTTGAGCACTGTTTCAAGGGGTTGTCCTATCATAAATTTGACCCAGCTGGAGACATATAGAATCAAGTCACCACTTGTCATGCTTACTTCTGAGCATGAAGTTGAGCATCAAGATGAGCAGAATCAGCCCACCTATCCATTTCAGAACAGTTGCATTTTCAATCAGTTCAAGTGGGTTGGTGAGTTTGATTTTATTCTCAGAGTAGCATTTCATCAATATGTTGTATGCCCACTCTTTCCCTACCTTTTTTTGGCTGTCCATAAGCATGAAAAACACGTCAAATTAATCAGAAATGACAATTATTTTGAAAAACCAGTTAATGGCTTTGTTTGAGTCTTTTTCTGGTTGCTTAGTTTAGGTTTAGATTAGCTTTGTGTAGGTTGTCTTTTCAAATAAGTGTTGTTGCACATGCTGCACTCTCATTAGGATATTGCATGCTTTGTTTTGTTGTGTTTGTCCTGTGTTGTTTGTTTTTGAGGCAATTACAGTTGTGATCAGTTGTTCAAGTTTCCATGCCCAATGGATGTTTAAGGCCACTGGATCCTTGTGTTTAGCAGGCAAACATCCCCGAGAGGTCACCAAATGTTGGCTTATTTTAGCCATTCTGACTCTAATAATCCATCATTAGGAAATCTATAATTTTCACCTAGACCCATCAAAATCCCTTATGTGCATAACCCATCCAATATAGCCAATCTGAGATCATCTTCAATGGGTTCCCCATCCTCTAAAAATTCCCCAAAATCCCTAAGTCTACAAAATCCTAAATGTTCCAAGTGTTTTCCTTTAGAATTTTTTTGCCTTTTGGTAGATTCGCGAGTTTGCAAACCTGCTGAAAGGCCGAAAAGGCCTTCCCTTAGTCTTTTTTGGCATTTCGGCGAAATGCCTAGTTCGCCAGTTCACCATTTCATCGAAACTCCGAAACAATGCTAAGGAGGGAAAAACATCCAAGTTTTTCAAACCGGCGAACTAGTTCGCTAGTTCACCATTTCGTCGAAATGCCGAAATGCCAAAAATTGCAAAAGGCAGGGTTCTTTGGTTCTAATTTTCACTAAGTTGTCGAAGAGGTGAAGAGAAACAAAAAAATGAAGGCAAAGGGCTTTCGGCGAGTTTGCAGGTTCGCAAACTCGCCGAAACGCCAAAAGGGGTTTCAAAGTTCAAGTTTTCACCGAGTTGTCAAAATAAAAAGCAAAGAAAGAGAAATGAATATTCCTTAAGTGTCTTGGTTGAGCTTTGGTCATATGGAAGCTTGGAAAAGGGAATATTGCTATACCCTTAGAATTTGGAAAGTTGGATTTCTAGTGGCTCAATTATTTTTTATTGATGAAATGAAGTTGGCATTTGGCTTTTGGTATTTTTGTGATAATTATTGAAAAGTCAAAAATATTAAAATAATTAGCCAAGGCATGGAGCGACCCAATTGGAGAATTGAAAAAAAATGGAAAAAGATGGAAAAAAGGAAAATGAGAAGAAAAAACAATTGTATAATATTTTGTTATTAAAATATTATATTTTTCTCCCAAGTCGTCGAAAATTTGGAAAATAAAAAGAAAATAAAATAATATTATTTTATGTCGGCAATGGACTCCAAAAATTATTAAAATGTGTTGAAATTGGGCGCCCAAGTTGAGAAAAATAAAAGGAGGTGAATTGAGGTCATTTTCATCTTTTGAGTATTTGGCATTTTTACTTCTTGGAGAGTTTCTCTTGGCTGCAACTTTGTTTCAGCGTGGTCTAAGGATGAAAACCCTTGGATTTTAGTGGTTTGGATGAAAACTCATCCCACTTTGAGAGATGGATTCACCTAGGATCCATTATTGAGTTTATTTGTAGGTTTTCCAAGGATTTGGAGCTTCAAACAACTAGGGTTTCAAAGAAGAATGGATAATCAGCTAGGGTTTGAAGATATTATGCAGGTGGAAGGCAAAACAATATAGATCTGAGTGATATTTGGTCACATTTTTATCAATAAGTGTGGAGTAAGGGTTTGTAGGTGTAAGATACCCAACTATACTTAACTAAAATTTTTCTTACTTAGACAAATTTACTTGCACTTAACTCTTCAATTACTCAATCTACTTAACATCATTCATGAAAGATAACAATGACAACTTGCATGAATCAACTTAAGTTGGGCACTTGTATTATTGCTTGATTCAATCAATACAATTGTCTTATTACAATAGATGATGCCCTCAATGGCATGAATATATAATCTTATTCAATTGATTACAAAGAAAGGCCTCGAAGCCTAGATGTATACAATGACTTCTCACATGAACAACTTCTCTTGGACACAACGATGTCAACTATATGTCAACACCTCACACCTTGACAAGGGAGCATCACCTTATCACTGTTGAGGGAGCATCACCCCAACTACTTGAAATTCGCAGGCCTCAAGATCACAAGCATAAAGCTTTGTAGAGAGAAAATTCGCCAAAGATCTAAGATAACAAAATGAAGGTGCTCTCCTCCTTTTATAGTGCTCCTCAAAGGTAATGAAGGCACACTTTTCAATGTAAAGAAGGAACCAAGGCACGTTTCCCAAGAGCATATTCCAATGGCATATTCCATTTGATGATTCCCTCTGAGTTGGCAACCTTGTCCAATGAGCTGGAACGGATCCCAACGCCACCACTTGGAACAATAGGAGATCAGAGACTCAGGGTGCCAAAATGATGTCACAGTTACAAGTCTCTCAAGGCTAGGCGCCAGCTTGAGATGGTTACTACATGAAATTGCGCCTTACTATTGCTAGGCGCCAATTGAGGGTTGTAGAGACTAGAACAGGCGCCTTTCTCAAGCTAGGCGCACTTTTGAGGTGGCAGAGGCTAGAAGGTGCGCCTCATCAATAAAGACTTGTCTTCTGACACTTAACCATTTTTCCAAACACTGGTACAAACTATAATGCTCTTCCTATGATGTTTACTTGCAAGTAAATGAAGAATCCATGTGAGGCGCATATCCAAGGTGGCACAGGAGGCAAAGTGCACCTTAGGCAATTTGATGTTCTCTTTGTCATTTGATCAATATCTTGGCTTGATGAAGGATCCCTTAAGCAAGTTTGATCTTCTTCAACAAAATGAAAGGTCAAGTTGTGATTCCAATAGCCTTATCTAGCTTAGGCGCATTTTCAAGGTCCTAGAGTCATGAAATAGCACCTAACCTCCTTGAAGTGAGTTCTAACTTTATTCAAATCTTTCAAAGAGTTTCTAAGCCTTCTCCAAATGCAACTTAGGTATTAACATGGATGATATCTCAGTACCATTCCTTTAGGCGCAATATGAGCTTCCAAGAGAAGGTGCAATTATGAGGTTGGATATGATGAAAAGTGCGCCTCATTCACAATCATGTTTTACTTGTCTTCAATGATGATTCCTTGATTCAACTTAATCCTTTGATAATACATTTTAACCTCCCTGTCAAATCGCACTTTCAAGGTTGCTTGAGCAAGAGCTAGCGCCTCAACATCTAGGCGCACTTTTGGTGTTCTAGAAGCATGAACTAGGGCCTCAAATAGTAAGGCGCTCATTCTAGGTTGTTTGTTCAATAATTGGCGCCTTGTATTCTTTGGACACTCTTTCAACTTGTGGAGACAACCTCAACTTGCAAGATCAATTCATTATCAAGGCGCATATCCAAAGTCATAGAGATATGAAGTGGCGCCTCACTAGTCTAGGTGCACATTTGATGGTGTAGAGAGGTAGATGTGCGCCCAAGTCATCGTTTGATGCCTTCAATAACTATAAATTCCCTTGATGATGCATTTTAACCTTCCAATCCACTATCTAGCCTTAGGCGCACATTTTAGGTTGATCAATCACAATCTAGCGCCCTAAGTACCAAGGTGCACTTTTAGGTTAGTTTGATCAAGGATTAGCGCCTTCACTTCTAGGCGCAAGTTTGGAGTTGAAATACATCAAAATAACAAGTTTCTTCATCACTTCAAACATCCTTAACACTTTGAAGATCTCCAATGCGTGATTGAATATCAAGAAACCAATGTATCATTTCATGAAGGTCTTGACCTGCAAAACAAAAAGATAGTTAGCCAAAACCAAGTTCATTCCCTTATCTTACATATTGGCCCACCGGGAATGATGAATAGGCTAATCCGGGTTCATGATTGACTCATGCCGGAAACGGGGACATGACAGTAGGTGGGGCGCTCATCATTTGGAGGTGTTTTTGTTGATTGGCAACTCATTTTGGTATTCTGATTTTTGCATCAGACCTTTGCAATTTCATATGTCATAGATCGGAGGGTTTCATCATCTAATATTGAAGCTACAAGGGCATACAATCATTCCATACTCTAATCGCCTCATTCTTGGGCATAGCCGCTTTGCATTTGAGGAGTTTTTGGGCTTGAAGTGGCTAGGGTTTGTGATCAGACTTCATATCAGCAGCTACAAGTTTCATATCAGTCATAAATTGTTGGGTTTGTCTTCATTTCTTCATAAGGGATCATCATACCTAAGGCGGCCAGCAAAGGAGGACAACACTTCATCATTGTATGAGGGTTTGGATCATTTTTGTATGCATTTGTAAGTCTGAAATTGAAATCAGACCTTGACTGTTGTAATCAGCCATCATCATTTCAATAAAATTGCCAAGTTTCATCATTCGGGTGTGTCCTATTGTGCGTCCTAATTCCATATCTTCAATTTGGAATTGTTTGTTTGTTTGTCCACTCTATTTCTGTAATGTCCCCATTTTCGTGAGCATCAGAATTCGAGGGATTAGCCTATTATCTGACCTCGTAGGCTAATGGAGTTGTTCAGAGGGTCCTGTTTGGTAGATGTTTGGTTGACTTATTTGTTAGAGCTCAGTTTCGTTTAGGATTGGCCTTCGTTTGACTCGGTTTCACATACTTACTATTTATAGTAAGTCATATGATGTTAGAGAGGGACCCTTACTATATTTAGTAAGGCCCCTGGACGTGTTGGGTTTGCAGTGTCGATCTCCTAGCTCAGTTGGTTTGGCCAATTGATGAGTATTTATGGAGTTATTATTATTAAAGTCATTTTAATGATAATAAAATATTATAAAGGTATAATATAAAGTTATTAAGTTCACTTTATTCAATGGGGCCATGACCCTTCATTGACTTAAAGTGCACATTATTGAATGTTTTATTGACTTTATTATGAAGGGGGTTATTTAATTATATAAAGTCAAATAATTAAGGTGCATTAAATGAAATTAAGTCAAAAGCATGTAAGTCATGATATGGGCGCCCAAGTGAAAGTTATAATATAAAGCCACAAAAACAGATATAATGTTTATTATATTTAATGAGTGAAAATGCCTTGGAGGTCGTGAAAATGGACAAGAGTATAAAAACATTTGAAAAAAAGCAAATCATTGATTCATTCAATCATTATTAACTTTGTCGTTTATGAGCTCTTGGCATTGGGAGAAGAAACTAGGGTTTCTGCAATTCTTGGGCATTGGATAATGTGCTTTCTTCATTGTTTCAGCTACCTGAGGGTGTGAAAGATCACTTGAAGGCTGCAATCTGTTGGTAGCTTCAATTAGAGGCTACACTTGTGCAAATTGGAGAAGAAATACAAAGAATACAAAAGGGTTTGATGAATATCTACTTGCAGGGTATAAAGACATTGAAGATGCATTGTAGAATACATTTATTGTTGGCTGCTACAGTACCCACTACAGTAACGCTACAGTGCACATGAACAGTGATCGCTACATTACCAATGCAGATATTAAGTGATTATATTTAGAATTTCACTAGGGTTTGAAGAGCAGATTTCATATTGTGCAAGGAACAATCATTGGTGATATATCATTTTCTGTTAGCATTCTTTTGAATACCTCGTGGGGTTTAAGAGGCAGTCCATTATTGTTGAAATCTTGTCTTCACTGCTGGACGTGTGCCTTGAGGCTGAAATGCCTAACCAAACAGCATCTTATCATCTTGTATGAGGGCGGTCAGACTTTTGAAACTACACAGCTGTAAAAGAAAGGTGGAGAAATCCTTATCTGCTGCTAGGCGTCCATTGCTAGGGTATTTTGGTTGCTAATGACAATTTCCAGATCAGCTGTTATTAAAGTTACAGACCAGCCTCTTGCATATGTTCATACCGGGTATGATAGTTCTTGGTATCTCAAGCATTTGAATTAAGAGTTGAAATGAATATGCTGTATTTGCAATTTGTTGTGAATCTGATATGATAATTCAATATAAGGAGTTAGCTACAACAATAATTAAGTTTGCAATAGTTTGTCGTTTCCTTCATTTGGTATGTGCACATATGATTACTTATCTTGGCAAAGTATTTAAATATCAAACAAGGGCAGAAATTTGGTTTGGTTAGAACCTGCCTGGGGTGGGATACTACAATTTCAATCATCTATTTGCTGTCATTTGAATGCTATATTGTTATTTTTCCATCTTCATATCATTGCAAAAACATATGTGGCAGCAAAACATCAAAACACCAAGCAAAACATCAAAAAATTAAACCAGAAAATTCAAGACAGCGAGCTAAAAATCAGATTAGAACTATTAGGGGTTCTTACACATGTCCATGCTGTAATAGTGAAATTTGAAAAGCTATATATGCATGTAAAAAAGATGTAATTTTGTTGGTTGGTCGCTAGGTCATTATCCAGGAAGAAGGATTTGTTAGTAGGCTTGAGCCTTGTGTCATTTTCCAAGAACTGAGTGAATCTGATGGATTATGTTCTATTTCGGACTTGTCATGTCTTCACTTCCAGTTCAACAATGAGTGGAAAGTTGTCATTTTGTGCTATCTTTTTCCCTGTATTGGATCATTCTTTCTTTGTAATGGTTGTTTAGCCTTCATGATTAATACAAGCAATTGATTTTTGCATCTCTAAGACTTTACACTGTGTTTATTTGAAGATTGTATGTTTATATTGTGGATAAAACGATCCCTCTTGTAGCATTCAGTTTTTTGCTGTTGAAGTTTTATGGGTCTGTGTAAGTTTAGTCATCCTTTGAGATCATTGTTGTGTTATGTCAGGTCCAATCAAACAAACTAAATCTGGTGTATCACCCTCTTTTACATTTCCAACATTCCTCTTCCCCTTTTCCTTGGTGATTATTAGCATAGGCTTAGTTTTCTGAGCCTTAAGCTTAGAAAGAGGAACCGGCCTTCTCTAGAGGTTTGATTTCATCTGCAAGGTCCCACACCTTGAGATTAGTCCAATGTTTCACTGGATTGTTGCAGCAGCAGGATTCGACAAAGGGTGCAAATCCAAGTGACAACAAGACTGATGACTAGTTGACCGAGAAGCAAGAAAACCTTAACTCTTGCAAAGCTGATATCAAAGCTGCCCTCATAGACCAGAATGAAATGTCGATAAACACCTTCAAATATCTGAAAATATACCCTAAACTGCTGCTGTATAAAGCTGCAACCCTGCCGAGGCATGCTTTGTCATTGTCATTCCATCTACAGGCATGTTTTCACTCCCTAGGTGTCACTTTTTCGTGTTGCTGTTACTTTAAGGTGTCTTTTTTAATATCTTAGACACTATCTTCACTTTCTTTTGCTACTTAAATGGTCTAAAAACAGACTCAGACATTGATTTGACTGGGTTCTGCCACTAACATGCTGCTTGGTGGAAATTTTGAATGGCTAAGCCAACATAGGCATGCGCCATTCCCACTTGAACCATGTTTACAATTTCTGAGCAGAATTTTTCAATGGTTCAGCCCAACCCAAAACACACTTCTTTCACTTAAACTCACTTTATGGATCATAACGACAATATGGCTTAAAAGTTCATCCTTAAAGTTAAATTACTAAGTTCACTAAAAAATTGGTTTGCAATTAGAGTTTGTCTGGATAGGGACATGTAAGGAAACAAATGTTCATAATAAAAGTGAGATTATTAAGAGAAGTATAATCAATTCAATAGGCATTAGATAAGAATAAAGAAGAAATAAACCATATTAATGTCTATGAATGACTAGGGACTCAAAAGTATAACTAGTAACAACAATAGGGGACAAAACTGAGCTCCACATCTAGAAGAAACAAGAAGCCACAAGCTAAAAGCACATTAATAATAGATCTAACTAGCTAGTAGTTAAACCAAAAATGGAATCCCTCTTCTTGCCATAAATAAATTGCCTTGTATTGCTTATAAACTACCCTTGAGAATTGAGTAAAATCCCTTCTTTTGAATCCAAGTTTTAGTCTATTTACTGAAACCTCATTAAATCTAGTCAATTTCATTACTAAAGTCTAAGAGTACTAGTGTAATTTCATTCCTACATCATTAGTTTTAACTTTTAATATGGTTGAAAAGGAAACAAAAATTTGTTTAAATTATATACACAACTAAACAACAGGAAATGATAAGCATCTATAACCCAGAATCTGCAAGCCACAAGCTAAAAGCACATTAATAATAGATCTAACTAGCTAGCAGTTAAACCAAAAATGGAATCCCTCTTTTTGCCATAAATAAATTGCCTTGTATTGCTTATAAACTACCCTCGAGAATTGAGTAAAATCCCTACTTTTGAATCCAAGTTTTAGTCTATTTACTGAAACCTCATTAAACCTAGTCAATTTCATTACTAAAGTCTAAGAGTACCAGTGTAATTTCATTCCTACATAATTAGTTTAAACTTTTAATATGGTTGAAAAGGAAACAAAAATTTGTTTAAATTATATACACAACTAAACAACAGGAAATGATAAGCATCTATAACCCAGAATCTGCAAGCCAGCAAATATTTGTCATGTTCATTCATAATGAAAGAAAGCTTAATGTGCATTTAAAATGCACTAACATCAACTTATGCCTTCACGAGGTGATAAAGTTAATGCCACATTCCTAAAAAGGTCTATGCAAGTGCTACAATCAATTGAAATAAGGTTCAAATACAAACCAGTAAATTGTGGGGCAACAGTACCAAGAGTACATGTTGAAAACGTGAGAGAAGCCAATATAGATGGTTTGTACTGTTCTAGAATTGGTTCTACTGTTTCTTTGATCAATTCAGATGCGGCCTGCCATGTTATAGAATGAATTGTTATACTCCATAATATAAAATGTTCCAATACTGTTCATTGACCCTAAACCCTATTAAGTGGTTAAAATTGAGGGTGTCTCACCAAAATGATGAAATTTCGAACTTTCCTATCTGAATAGTCAATTAAATTTATTGTAGGCTACAATTATATCCCCAATCTACAGGCTACAAGGCTTAAGCATTGAATAAGAAAATATGAAGGATGCAAGATAACATCTGACAACACACAATTTTATTGTGTATTAGATGCAAACCTCATTGATAAACGGCCAGACCTTCTTCATTTTGAAATTCAACCAGCTTAACTGCAACCAAAATGAACAAAGACATTTTTTATGACTTCCAAATAGCTTAGCTGTATAGAATCCAGATTGGGAATTGAGAAATAACCATCAAAACAAATTTGGTTTGGAACATAAAAATTTTGAAGAAAGAAAACAAATTCAATACACTTCCCTTCAAGAACAGAATAAAACTAGACTAAATTGCTACACCTTTTGACGATTGGAGAAGACAACCCATGGTGGAAAAGATTCTTTTGGAAGAATCCGTTTTGAGTCTTCCAGTGTCAACTTTGATAGAGCTGCAATTTTTCCAGCCTGCAACAACATTTGAAATAGAATAAGCAATTTCAATTATCAATTTAAGAAGAGAGCCAACTTCCTACACATAAATAAAATTTCCCTAGCCATATCTCTATTTTACCATCTACCATTTTTCATTTCTCTCTCTCCCTCTCCATCCGAGCCTTCCTCCCTCTCTCTCTTACATACACACATGCACTCATGGCCATTTTTCATTTAATATGAGTAAGGAGATACGAATAGGAAGTCGTATGAATGTATTGAAGATATTATTGTAGGCAAGAAAAGGTTTTAATATAAGGTCTATTGGCAGTGGGAGTCATAGCGATGTAACCGACTTTGATTTGAGTGAAAATGGCATCGAACATAATTTAAAGGTAGACCAATGTAAGAAAGGCGCTGGCATAACACACAATGCAGTGTGGCAATGGTGGCATGGGCATCGATATATGATATTGGCAGTCAGATTACACAACATAGTGCTGAGCAGAAATAATGTAAAAGAATAGCAGAATCTAGCACGGCGCATGAAGCACCAAAATGGCACGACTATATAGTGTTTGTATTTGTTATAACATATACAAGGGAAGTGCTAAATAAGAGAATTAATTAAAGTTAGTTAAGAATAGTCAAGAGACATTTGAAGAGGTGCAACTACTGATAAGAAGATATATAAGGAAGTGGTCGATCTATAAGAGGGGGGCATCAGTCAGCAGTCGATGAATCATCAAGCAATATCTATCATTGGATCATTGAATTTTATAGCAGACATTTGATCTTCAAAAGTATATCTATTTACTCAGTCATATGGACTGTTAAGGACAACAAAAGGATACATTGCTAAGTCTGAATTGAACTAGGAATTCAATAAGAAACATTATTGGATATACACAGCAGGTCAGATCGTTATTGACTGTTGATTGTTTTACTTATTGCATATCATTGTCATTTATATATAACTTGAGACTCACCGGTCAAAGAAGAATGGTGAGGGGACTGTGTGGAGGGAACCCTGCCATGCCTCCCTAAGGGACTGTTTGGAGGGAGAATTGATTAACACCCTACCATGCCTCCCTGAGGGGATTGTATGGAGGCGTTGTTGACAGTCTATACCCTGCCAAGCCTCCCTGAGGGACTGTTTGAAGGGAGAACCAATTAACACCCTGCCATGCCTCCTTGAGGGGGCTATATGGAGGCATTGTTGACAATCTACACCCTGCCATGCCTCCCAGCACCATCCACTTCTATGACTGAGTTTAGTGACAAACTGAGTTAGATGCATAATAATGAATATAGGATCTCTCTATAGTGATATTATTTATGAATTTGAATGCAAGGAAAGTCTTATCTAACCCTAAATGTTAAATATGTATATTTGTATATCTATATTTTGTATGTGTTTTCCTATGTCATGATTGCAGAATTCAAGCACAAGAATTATGCAGTTTTGAAGATAATATAAATGGTAATTCTAAAACCCTAACCCTAACTTGTGTCTTTGAATTTTCTAGGGCAAATTAGGTAAGGGACATTACAACCTTAGTTAAAAAAAAAAGTGGCGACATGACATGAAATTTCCCCACTAGTCAGAAAACATGGCAGTTAGTGCCCAGGCATGTGCCATGCATGGATTTGCCACTTTGAATCTCCGCCTAAGAGCAGAAGTGCATCCTTGATCCCTTTCAACTCGGTTGAAGCACCATAGGCACACGCCAACCTTACTATTGCTAGGCGGAGTCTACTAAGTAGTGCATCATTATAAGCGGTCACCCATGATTTTTTAAAAAAGAAGTGCCTATCTATAGGTGATCGGTTGTTGTGCAAGCAAAAGTTAGTTTTAAAGCATTGCAACTCAAGTTCTTCCTTATAAATGCAAGTTACATCACCATTTTACACAAGCAGTTCACCATTGTTATATCCCAACAGTTTTTGGCTGTCTTTTTAATCTTGTTTCAAGCTTTCTTGCAGATTTCAGTGCTGTAGGAGGCCACTATTACAGTCCCACCAGTGTAGAAGGTTGCCTTGGTTTGATTGCTGCTGTGCAACACTTCACAGCAGAAAACAAACTGAAGATAGTTGCCTTTTAAACCTCTTTTTACTATTGTTTCAAGTTTTCAAGATCATTTTGTGTCAGAGCAAATAGCAAAAGCAATATCACAGTCTAACATTTTCTTTGTGCACACCTCCTTTTATAACATTTTGAGAGAATAAAATATTTTTCCTTTTCCCTCCATATTCTCCTCAAAATATAATAAAACATATTTATGTGTGCAAAAGTCAACATTTGTGCCCCCTTGTGCCTAATGCCACTTTATATACACAACTCAAAGTACATTTTTAAATAATTAAATAAACTGTCAAATAGAATCATAAAATAAAGTAACTTTTTGACAACTTAAATTAATTATTTGATATTTTAATTATTTTCCACACAACCATCAAAGTTATGAAAAATATTAAAATAATCCAAATATGAATCCTAACCACACCACCAATACCTTAAGTGCACATGATATCTGTCTATATGAAAGTTGGCGCTCTCTCAAGATGACAGACTTCTCCAAGAAGTGTGGAGTGCTCCCAGAATGTCAGATTCACACATGGAAAGTACCATTGTACTCATCTTGACTCCAAGAACTCTCTACGGCTATCAAACTCCAAGAAAGTTAAGAGTTCTCCAAGAATCTTGGAACTTTCCAAGAATGTTGGAATGGACCGAAAAAGGGACATTACAGTTTAAAATTAGATTTGCTTTAAAGTTTCTTTCTTTCTAGATCTTCAACAACCTTTAAGTGTTTCTCTTTAAAGCTCACTTTTTGGAATAAAATAAGATTATTTTAGAGTCCCAATGATTGAGCACCCGTAACCTACAAATAAGTGCTTTGAGCACATAAACTCTAAAGGATAGTGGATGCTATGCTAATGCTGCAGAAATTGTTGTTCAGATATGTTGAACCTATGTCATGGATTAAACTAAATATGAATACTATGTCATGTCCCCTTTTCGAGCATAAGTTGTTATTGACCCTTAGCCTATTTTCCACAAATTTTCTCGTAGGCTAATGGGTTGGTGGAGAAGGGAAAATAATTAAATAATTAAATTAAGTTGTCAAAAGTGATTCTGAGTTATATTCTAAAAGGCAACTTATATTTAATTATTTAAAAAGGTTGTTTTAAGTTGTGCAGATAAAGTATCGCTAGCTCCAAGGTGCAAAAAGGTGGTCATCAGAACACTTCATTATTTTTTTTATAACTTTGAGCAAATAAGTGAGCAAAAAGAGACAATATTATTTTATTCTCTCGAAAAAGTTATAAAAGGAAGGTCTGTCCTCAGAATTCTTCTTCCTACTTATTCATTTTATTTTCTCTAGAGAATGAACATGAGTTCTTTTATTTGTTGAAGGACGAAAACCCTCCTAGCTAATTTGAGAGGTTTTATTCTGGAATCATCTGTGTGCTAAAAGATTGTAGTTTTTCCAATTTCAATTATAATAGATATTTTTGATGTGTTTTAAGTTGTTAATGAAATCTGAGTATTATGTTTTGTTGACTAATTCCTAGTTGCTACATTTTGTGGTGTTTATGATGGTCGTACCATTCTAAAAACCAATTTATACCATCTACAGAGGGTCGTACTATTGTAAGAGGCTGATTTATTCATTTTCTAGCCGTACTACTTTCCACTTGTTCATACCTTTCTATTTCAGCAATTTGTACCAATTTAAAGGAGTCATACCATGTGTGTTATAGGTCGTACCTTTGTTTCAAGACATACACTTCTTCAGTCACTACATCTTTTTCATCCATTTCTTGGTCTTTCTAGCTGTCGTACTACTGCCATGTTGGGTCGTACAAGCTTGTTGGTGTTTAGTTCAATTTGGGGTGAGTTTGGGCAGTCCATACTAGTGCTTATGGTGCCATACAATTTAGTTTGGGGCCTTTGAGTGGTCGTACAATTCTGAGTTTCTGAGTTTTGCAGAGTTTAATGTGTTTTGAGTCTTCATCAACATTTAGTGATGTTTCAGTTTGCGTCAATTACTCAGTCCATGTGGATTGAATGTCACTTGTTTTCTAATTATTATGGACTAATCCTTTGTTGCAACAATGATATTTTGTGGTGTTTTAGTTGATTTCAGTATTGTGTTGTAGATTTTTATTGAATCAATATATCAATAGTATATATTTCATACTTATTGTAACTTTGGATGGTAGTACCGCCAGAAAGTGCTTGCATTTCATATTAATCCTATTGTAAACTAGATGTATATCGCCAGTTGTTTGCATTTCATAATTGCAAGAGGTCTTGGCCAGTTTACCGCTAGACCCAATTGCCTTTGCATAGCCTGTTTTGGCATTGATCAAGTCTACATTGCAATTAGCCAATTTGGCCTGATCAGACTTGTTGGAATCTACCAATGGCTTTTGCATTTCAAGCATACTTGTCTATCAAAAAGGTGTAGATTTGAGTTGACCTTGTCGTTTGTATGCTTCTATTCAGCTATGTCATCTTTTCATTTCTAGCAATGCATTCATATAGTTTAGTGTGTTGTCCAAACGTTGTATACTCTCACCTTGCCCATATCGGGCATTGGGTGATCAGAAAATGTGAGGATTGCATTTGCATCTTCTATTATTGCAAAAAATTAAAAAAAAAAAGTTATTGTGGGTTGTTACTGTTGATGATTGTTTTTGGACAAGTCAACAATTAGAGTGAAATACAAAGTATCTGACTCCCTCTTGAGCAAAGCCTCTCGAATGCTGAACAAAGTGATCAAACAAGATGACTCCAAGGTTCCTTTCTTATGATTTTGTAAGGGATAGCTCAGTGACTTAAGATGATTTTGCTGGTAAACACAAAGGGACTTACGTAGATTCTTCTCCTTCCATTTAGCTCATCTCTCCTTCGGTGTGGATGATGTATATACAAGGTTTCAATAATGAAGAAAAGTAAAAAAAAAGCAAGGGTTTAGGAAACTATCTAAGGTCAATGAGGCAATGATGATGTATTGAACAGACAAACTCCTGAATCAAAACCTAACTTCACTTCGCTAAGGGTGCCTACAACTACATGAAGTTGGTGCAATCTCCTAAGGTTACGCGAATGGTTTTCAAATCATGAAGGCTTAAATGAACACCCATTAATCGACGCAGCTCAAACAAGCATCCACAATCGAACTTATGCAAATAAAGCTCAGACTAGCTTTACACAACACTTCACCAGTGATGAATGTTAAAAGCATGAGCTAGGAGTTGATCAAATATTCAGTACATACATACATTACAACAATGAGCTTCTAATCTACTTTACTTTCTACTTGAAACATCTCTCCATTCCATTAAGATACCAGAAACCATGTTATTTCACAAGATAACACTTAAACACCAAATGAACTTCCAATGTCTTTTGCATTAACCTTGAGAAATATTTACAACAATTTCAAGTCCTCTCAGAGAATTTTGAGAGTCTCCTATTCTACTCCTAAAATCTACTCTTTGCTACTACTCTCTATGAACTACTGAATTACAAATGAGGCAACAAGGCCTTTATATAGTGTCCAGAATACAATGAAGGGCTAAGATCAATTTGATAGCCAAGGGTCTAGATCTTGCCACCTCAGAGGTAGTTACAACAACTTTCTATTTTTAGTATAAAGAGAGAGGCAATGAAGGCACGTTTTCCAATGTGATAAGGTAAGGCGAAAGCATTTAAAATATCTTCCACATAGGAATCCCTTTGACTTCTTTTATTAAATGATACATTGAATGCATTAAATAATGTGGCTAATCAAAATTGAATGATGTGTACTCGCCACATAGATGCTAACTCAGCATACTTTGAAGATTGTATCATCTTTGTGTTGATGTATTCAATGTGATTGTTTGAACTTGTATGTTTAGGAATACAACTTGTTGATTTTTGCCTTGTATATCTTCTTGTAAACTGGATGTATGATACTTGTTGCTTCACTTGACTAACTTCATGATTCTTTCTTCTTCTTGTAAGCAGGTTGATGTGAATCTTCTTCGATATATCTTCATGTAGAGTAGATGATGTTGCTTCCTTCATGACACGGAGTAGAAGACTCTCTCTTGGACTTGAAGGTTGAACGGAACTTGAAATAAAATGGATGAATGCCATTGTTTGATGTAGAAGACTTGATGAAGTGATCCTTCATTGATGGCCTTTGAAGTGACCTTCTTTGAGTGTAGATGATAACACCTTCCTTGGATGTGAAGTAGATGTTGATAACCTCTAGAAGAAACTTTGAAGCTTGACGAACCTTGACTTGAAGCTTAGATGGGGAACGCCTTGTTTTTGAACATGATGCAAAGGATGAAGTATACTTTGAACTTGATGTGATCCAACATGATGTCAGTGATGAAGAGTATCAACATGTTGGACTTGATGTGACCTTTTAGAAAGGTGTTTCCTCTGCAACTTGAAGGTGAATTAGGTACTTGCTCTTGATGACTCCTTGGCTTCACCAACACTCCCTTCTCTCAAGGATGCAACTAAATGATGATCTTGAAGGGCGGCTAGCATGATGCTCCTTACTCCTTGCTTGAAGGTGATTCCTCGGATAACTCCTTAGCATCATTGATGATCCTACAAGTCAAGGTAAACGATATATCAATGACCTCATAAGATAAAACAACTTTAAACATGTAATAATGCCACTTCAAACTTAGGCGCAAATATAGGCAAAAATAAGAACAAAGTGCGCCTAACTTAATTAGTCCCACATTCATGAATTTAAATGATTTCTAGCAATTGTAAGAGTTTAAAAAGACTTCTCCCACTTAAGAGATTCATTCAAACATGCCTTTCAACACAATTTCTTCTAGGGCGCTCACTTCTAGACATGGATCTGAGTGGTTGTGTCTAGGGCGCCAATTGAGTTGGCAGAGGAGTAAAAGGGCGCCTAGACCTCTTTGGCTTATTTTATCACTTGTTATGACTTTAATCAGTCAGAGGTAACTTGAAATGATCCTTCTCTCCCTTCAAGGCGCAATTTTGGTCATTTTTGGGAGTTTATTCACAAGGCGCTAAACTTAATTTTATGATTCACCCACTTATTGATGGCTTCAAAGACCCTATACTTCCTTAGGCGCTCAACTTGAATGGCTTTAGACTCAATCTCAATCTAGGCGCTCATATGGGGAAGGAGTGACAAGTAAAGGCGCCTCATCTTAATGAATCTTCTTTGATGATCTACAGGCCCTTTAACACTTACTTACATCCCTTGCACCTTACATTACCCTTAGGCGTTCATTGATGACGATTTCTAACTCCTAAGGCGTTCAATCATTCAAGGCGCCAATTAGATATACTTTCACTCAAAGGGCGCCAAATTCACTTGCTATAAACTTTTCCACCCTAAAAAAAACTTGATGTTAGTCTAGGCGCCAAGATGATATGATTGTGATATCTAGGAACCTTCACTCCATGCTAGGATGCTAAACTCACTTCAGGGCGCTTATTCCACCTCAAGGCACCAATAGTGATCAAACCTCCAAACAAAGCGCCATAACCTCATTGAACTAGAGGGCGCCAAATGATATGGTTGTGATATAAGGCGCTTACTTAGTGATTTGTTGATCTAGGCGCAAATAATGCTTTGATGATAATTTGGGATAAATATAAGTCCAAACAAAGTGAAATGACGCCTAAGTTTACTTACTCCTTGATGCTAGGCGCAATTTTAAGTGATACAGGGCGCCTAGGCACTTTTGAGGCGCAAATATAGATGAAGGCACCAAAAGGTCAAGGCGCAAGTTGGTGATCCTTTGAGTGTGAAATTGGCGCCCAACTTGAAATGTAGGTTTTGTGGAGTTAGATCAATCCTTGAATCTTTAAGGAAGGAAATATCCCTTTAGGCGCCATCCACAATTGACTTAGACCTCTCCTCCCATCAAGGCGCACATCTAAGTCAACCTAAGGCGCACCTTTTGAGTGTCTGCAAGTGAGAAAACGCGCCTAAGGTCTTTCAGAGCAAATTTGCGCCTAGAAATAGTAGTCCCAGAGCATAAGGTATATTGAAAAATATATTTAAGTATAAGTTGAGAGATTGAATTTCTTATACTTTAAATATTTTTCAATATACCTTTCAGGATGTTTGAGATAGGTCTCAGATCCATTGGATTTAACATGCAAATTATAGAATTTGGAGGATCCACCAGATTTCAGACTTAGCCAATTTTTCAGTGTTTCAGGATTTCAGGCTACCAGACTTAGTCATTTTCAGGATCTTCTCAAACATACATCAAGGATTTCATACTCTGTCTTCCTAAGGCGCCCATTTGACTTAGCATATTTTCAAGATCCCAAGCCTTCTTTTACAAGGCGCCCACTTTAGATTGGGAGAATGAGTAAGGGCGCCTTTACAACGACCTTCAAGTTTCCACTTCCAGAAGACTCCTATCACTCCTTGAGGTTAGGCGCTCATTTAAGAATACTTACTCCAAGTTTTAGGCGCCATTTTGAGTGTTGAAGGGCGCCTAAACTCAAGTGAGGCGATTTGCAAATCTAAACATCTCCCACCTCTAGAGGGTTCTCCATAATAGGCGCTAATAGTTGGTGAGGAATTTCATAGAGGGCGCCCAAACTCTTCATCTTCAACCTAAGGCGCAATTTGTAATTCAAGCTACTCCTTGTTCAAGGATTCATACTCCTCAACTTGATTCCTTTCATGGGCGCCTAAACTCAAGATTTTTCAACCTAAGGCGCAATTTGAGGGTCTCTGCCTGTGTCTTCTCCCAAATCTAGGCGCCTATCAATCTTGACATCATCAAGGTGCTCCCTAAGAGGCTCTTAAACACTAGGCGCCAATTGATGATCTTCCTGACTTAGGGCGCTCCAACTCAACCTTTAAAAACTCTTAAGGCGCAATCTATCATTAGTTCAAAGCTTACTTCACATCAAGGCCGCCTAAAACTGGCAGGAGTAACAAGAAATGGCGCCAAAACTCATTCCTTCAACCTTGGGCGCTAATTTAGGTTGGCAGAGGTGGGAAAATGCGCCCAAGTACTAGAGGAAATTCGCGCCCAAAAAATGCAAGTCGCCAAGGTAAGGTATATTGAAAAATATATTTAAGAATTATTTCTTATACTTTAAATATTTTTCAATATACCTTTCAGGATGTTTGAGATAGGTCCCAGATCCACCAGATTTAACATGCAGATTCTAGATTTTTGAGGATCCACCAGATTTCAGACTTAGCCAATTTTCAGGATCTTCAGGATCAGGATACCAGACTTAGTCATTTTTAGGGTCTCAAACATCAGGATCAGGTCATCAAGGGGCTCTAAGACTCAAACACTACTGACTTCATCATGCCAAGGACATCATCCTGGACTTAGCAAAGCACTGGAATTCAAAAAAAAAGGGGGTCCCCATTTGCAATGGGGCGATGTATGATTTGGTCACAACAGTTACATACTAAATGTCAAACTTTGTATTAATGTCATATTATTCATCCGATTTTTAACTTTGTGTGCAAACTAGCTGTTTAGTCTTTCGAATCGTGTTTTTTTGTAGTTATTATTCCTTTCAAAATCTTGTTTTCACTAAATAGCTAGTCTTTGTTTTAGCCAACTGGAAGACATTTTTGTGTGTTTAGATTAGTTGTTTCATCCTTCAATATCTAAAAATCCCATTTGCTAGGCATGATTGTTAACAATCCGTGCTTATATCCAAGGCAAAAACATAGGTAGATAGTTATTTCCTTTATGCAAACCCCTCTCAATGAATCTTGTATAGTTGACAAATTTGTATATCTTGTCTATAATTTTGTAATGTCCCTATTTTCAGCTTAAGTGTCTTGGTTGAGCTTTGATTTTATGAAGCTCAACTATTTTTTATTGATGAAACGAAGTTGGCAAATGATTTTTGGTATTTTTGTGGTATTTGTGGAAAAGTCAAAAATAATTAAAAAATTAGCCAAGGAGAAAAGCGACCCAATTGGAGAATAGAAAAATTGGAAAAATGGAAAATAAGGCAAAAAGCAAAAATATAATATTTTATTAATTAAAATATTATATTGTTTTCCCATAAGTGGCCGCTCAAGTTGAAAAAGCAAAAATAATAAATAATATTATTTTATTATTATTTTCTCTCTCCAAGTTGGCCGCCCAAATTATGGAAACTAAATAGAAAATAAAATAAAAATATTTTATTATGACGGTGGACTCCAAAAGACAAAAATATATTTTATTTGGGCGCCCAAGTGTGGAAAAATAAAAGGTCATTAGAGGTCATTTTAATCATTAATGTTTTTAGTATTTTGGATATTGGAGAGTTTCTCTTGGGTGCAACTTCGTTTCAGCGTGTTCTAAGGACATAAACCCTTAGATCTTGGTGGTTTGGATGAAAGCCCATTCCACATTGAGAGATGGATTCACCTAGGATCTATTATTGAACTTAATTGCAGGTTATTTGGTGATTTGGAGCTTCAACCAGCTAGGGTTTTAAAGGCGAATTTGTAATCAACTAGGGTTTGAAGTGTGTTTGTAGATTGAAGGCATTACAATTCAGATTTGAAGGATATTTTGGCATATTTTCATCTTCTACTATAATGTCTCTTATAGGAACAATTCTAATTTTACCTTAAATTATCAATTTCCAAGCAAACAAAGGTTTAGAGAGTACCTTGGCTTGATTTAATTCTTGCAAACGAGTTAGAAAATATTTACAATAATATTTTTTCACAATCAAGTTAACATAATCAACAAACTCACAATGGCATTACTAACTATCTAGGAGACTCAACCATAAGAGAGTCGAGTGTGATTTTGATGGGGTGTCTTGGATCCTCTACCCTAGGCCCAAGAGCGGATATACCATCCCCCTTGGCCTCATGTGGCGCATGCCATCCATATGAGGTGGTGTACCTAATGAGGCATCGTTATCCCGTTCCCCTCATCTTGTCATTTCCTTTCCCTTTCTCTATGATTGGTTCCTTTGAATTTGCATGCCTATGATAGGAGAATGAGACTACAAAAGGGTGCCCCATAAGCCATCTCTTCTAAGTCCAAGGGCAGTACCCTTTGTACCCCCTTGGCCCCTTGGGATTATCCAATCCCCTTGGAGTGGCGTACCTAGAAGAGTGCCCTATTGCTGTACCCCTCTTGCCCCACATTTCCTCCAGGAGAACGAGATCACAAAAGGGTGCCTTGGAAGCCATCTCTTCTAAGCCAAGGGCAGTACCCTCATGCCCCCTTGGCCCCTTGGGATTATCCAATCCCCTTGGAGTGGAGTACCTAGAAGAGTGCCCCATCACCATACCCCTCTTGCTCCACATTTCCTTCATCATAGAACCTATAACATTCATACAAAAATCCACATTAATCAAACTCATAGCTGCAAACAATCATATCAGCAATGTATAATGAATTATGATAATGTGCATGAACTATTGATGTTTTCCTATATATATTTCGTAGCAAGTTTCACAATGCTTATATATATACATGTCTAATGATGATCTTTCAATTTTATGCATTTATCAATACTTACCACATGACATTCATCATAATAGACATAGGGTTAGATACATCATACCAGGAGGATAATTCTTGCCTTGGTATCCTTTAGGACTCTTAGGATCTAACTCCTTCCTTCTATGCTATTTTGCTTATTCATACTTGTATATTTGCTGCTATATCATTTTATATTCCTCATATACCTTGCAGATCTGCTATCCCTTTTTTTTTTTTTCTCTCTCTCTCTCTCTCTCTCTCTCTATATATATACATATCTTGATTGTTGATCTTCTCTTGATTTCCTGTTCCTCCCTCAATTGAATGCCTTCTTCATATATCTTGATATGCCGATTTGTATATATCCTCCTCTCCTTCATGCTTAATCATATGTGAACAGAAATGTCTTTAGTTTCAGAATACATAAATATATTCTAACTCAGAGAAATATATATATTATTCCCTATATATATTAATCTCAAAGATGTGTTATTCCTTTCTTATATATGCAGATATATTCCTTTTGTCATTATATTTATTCCTGAATCCCCTCTATGCTTCCACTCATCTTATACGTTATATATTCTATGAAGGGGGGGGCATCCCTTTGAAGAGGGATGTCCCCTCATAATGATCGCTGCATGTTTAGAAATCACAGCCTTATGAAATGTTTATATTTTATTTTAGTATCAATCGCTGCTTTTATATTCACCGATTTTTATATCAGTTGACTTCTATATTTTCTGACCCTCCTTATTCGTTGATTCTCCATTTCCTATTTAGAATTGCTACCTTTTATCTATTCGCTGACTTCATACTTTATGACTTCCCCCATTCGATGCCTTGTGCTTATGGCAGACTTCAAACTCAGATCTGATGTCCTTGTTTCCTTCGATCCCTTTTCTAGTCCCCATCGTGCTTGTTTTATATCTTAATAAAGGTGCCTTTTGGAGCGGTTGTCTTTCTCCATGGATCGCACCCTTCTATGTGCCTGTCTGCTGCCTTATTTAGTATTTATTGACTCCTATACTCAGCGTTCTATGCTTGCATTAATATTAATTGAATACTTATATATGTATTAATATTAATATTAATTGTATGCTTATATATATTAATATTAATTGAATACTTATATCTATATTTTATATTATATTATTTACTTCTATTGAATATCGATTAATAATATTACTATCCTTATTTTATAATTATAACATTATCTCTGATAATTATAATAAAATTGCAATTTATATTCGTCCTTTTTAATATTTATTGTATTTCAATACTTCATAATTTGTATCACAATTACGGGGGCATGACATAATAATATTGTTTAATATTATTTCTTGATTATTCAATTTGACTCCATTGTTTCATCATGATGTTTAAATCTTTAATTTAAACAAGGCCTTAATATCGGGACATCACATCTACATCCATGGCAAGGGTTTGACATTGCTTTGTTATCATTTGGTGGCTTCATTGGTGAAGGATTTCCACTCCTTGCATTCAAAATATCATATCAGTCATCAGCAATTTTAGAGCAGACTGGATATTTGAGGGCTTGAAGGTGTCATTGATCATATTTTTACATATAAAACACTAGCAATCTCACCCATATTGGAGCGCTAGCCTTTGGAGGCCTAATTGCCATGTTCTAGGGCTTGATTTGGATTTTTTTGTGATCAGTTTTGCAATCAGACTTTTGCAGGTCTGAAATCAGTGTTTGGACAGCTTGTTACAGTCATATTCGCCATTGGATCTTCATCATTATTGGCTGCTACAGTTGGAGGACGACATCATTGCATGATTGAGGTTGAATTGTTGATCATTGGTTCATATTTGTATGCATTCACAAGGCTGATTTTATAATCAGATTGGACTGTTTGTAATCAGCCTTCATTTCATGAATGTAATTGGCAAAGAAACATCATTCAGGTATGTCAATAAAGATACCTATTTCTTATCTTTAATTTGAAATAGTTTTGCTAGCTGATCCTATCATTTTCAGTCATCTATATTGTGTAATTTCAATGCTATTATGTTTCAATTTCATTACTTTATTATTGCAAAACCCTACATGAATTGAAACAACAAAAACACAAGCCAAAAACACTCAAAAACAAATTCAGAAAATCAGAACAGCAGGGCAAAAATCGGATCAGAGTTGGTGAGGGTTCTTACAGTGGTATCAGAGTTTGGATCTTGCCAGCTTATTGGGTTTAGAGTGTTCATATGCAACCACACGAAGTTGGTACACACATGTATCATTACTATCGAAGAAGAACAGGTCAACAAGTTAATCAAGAAGAAGAAAATCCAGCTGCAGGTACACAAATAGAAATGGAGAGAGGTAGAAGTGGAAGTCCAAGAAGGAATGACCAGCCAAATATTTTTAAATAAACTGTCAGACAGGGACCTTCAAAATCTTGTTTGCAAAATCCAAGACCTCATGGAAATTGCACCAAGGAAAATCCTGTTTGCAAAATCCGGTTCATCAAGGAAAGTGCGACAAGGATAAAAAATTCCTTGACCTAGTGAAAAGTGAGACAAGGATAAAAAATTCCTTGACCTAGTGAAATGTGCGACAAGGAAAATCCATGACTTGATGAAATGTGCGACTTGGAAAAATCCAAAGGATAGCTAAATGTGCGACATGAATGAATCCTTGACTCCCTTAAAATTGTGAAATTCCTCATCCTGGCAAAGTCGTGACATGGATTCAATCCGGAACAAGGCCAAGAGTGCGAAATCCATGACCTCCTAGAACTTGCAACAGGAATTTTGTCCAAGAGGTGGCAAAAATTGTGAAATTCCAAGAAATCATCAAATTTGCGACAAGGAACTTGTCCTTGATCCTTCGAAAGGCGCAACCTATCTTAGCCGACCTTGAACACTAAGAAACCACTGAAAGTCAAATAAAATCCATGGGAAATATTGAGAATTCCTCTCTAAGTCGGCCTAATTGAAGATAAATCCCATGAGATATGTATTTAAATGAGCTCTCAACTTCATAATTTCTCAAAAGTAAATCACAAATCGATTTTTGAAGAGCAAACTTATTCCAAGGAGGGGCGAATTTGTGAAGAAGTGTTTTTCAAGTGTTATTTTATTCATTTCTTCCAAAATGATCTATTTCTTGAATCATGCAAGGTTATTCATGTTTTATCTTAGTATTGCATTACATTGAAGGATTTTATTCGCCATGACTACTCGAGGTTTTCTTTGTTTTGCAGGAATTGAGGACAAGGATAGCTTCCATGAAGATGATGCTCAAGGAGTTCAAATGCCGAAGAAGGAGACTACTTCCAATGACAAGGAGACTACATGTGAATTCCATGAAGAGGATGAAGAAATTCAAGACTTAAATAACACAAGGAAGGCTAGCATCAAGACATCAACGGAAGGAGAAGGTACACTTCAAGTCCAGCATCAAGGATTCCAGTACCGGAAGAGAAGATCAATCCTCGGAAATCCAAGAACAAGAATCTAGTACATCATTCATCAAGAGGATCAAGCTCAAGGTCATGAAGACAAGAACAACACCAAGACAGAATTCCAAGTTCAAAGAACACTCAAGGGATAATCATGTTCAGGTGACATCTAGTCATCGTCAACCAATCCAAGTATGCCACATCGACATGTCTAGATACATCGAACCTGGTCGCCCAAGATAGAGATAAGGATGGAGCCATTCTTGAAGATCATGTTGTTGACCTTTCATTGGTCGAAGTCATTAGGGTTGTGTTGTCTTAATCTTGGCCATTGATTCTAGAATCAATCTGGGCCCTGGTTGTAATTTTGAGCTCTATATAAAGGCTCATTCTCTTCATTTGTAAGGGGATTCTTTAGGAGGTTGGACATAGATTAGAGGATTCTTTAGAGAGTAGAGGATTAGAAAGTTCTTCATTAGAATAGAAGCTTTTGAAGAGTTGAAGAGATTTTGGCAAATTGTTGTAAAGATACTTCCAAAACTAATACATTCTCATTGAAGATTGGTGATTATTGTGTTGTTTTGGCATGTTAGCATGGTTTCCAATTTCTTGAAGACGATTCAAGGTAGTTTCAATAAGTTTTAGTTGAAGTTCATTGATATGGTGGATTAATGTGAAGATGTTTGATGAATTCCTTGGTTCATACTTTTTGTGGTTTGCTGATTGTAAGTTACAATGCAAAGTTAGCCTGAACCCTATTTTGCAATAGTTGGATTGTGGATATTTGTTCAAGTTGCGCCAGATGTGGGTATTTGAATGCATATTTGCAATATGAAAATCCTTCATTACCTTTGAAGATTGCACTAGTTTTGTGTAGTTGTTGCTCTCATGGTGAAACGAAGCTTGGTTCGAAGGAATTTATCTATCAAAGCATCATTCATTATGTCATTGTCTTTAGGAGTATATTAGAATTGTCTTAACCCTTTCCTTTTGTTATTTCTCATTAGATAGTTTGATGAGGATTTCATTCATTCACAAATCCAAGGAGTGAGGAGTAGATTTTATCCATGAGTAAGGAGTAATTTAGCGTAAGTCCCTTTGTGATTACCAGCAAAATCACATCGTTCCACTGAGTCTATCCATGTGCACGTTAAGACCTGACATTCAAGGAACCTTGGAGTAATCTCATTTGATCACACAGTTTAGCATTTGAGATACTTTGTTCAAGAGAGGAGAGAATACTTAGTGTTTTATTCTAATGTTGTTGCGGTCATAAAAACACATCAACGGTTCTTACAAATTTTTACTCTAGGGGGTAAATTTTAGCTTAGATTCAAGTTGATTTAGATCTCAAGGAGCTTCCCCTCCGAATTTGAAGAGAGGTTTATCCTCACACATTGTTGCATTTTGTGTTGTTTTACAAAAGACATTAAAACGCTAACAAGTAACTCTAGAAGGTCTTCAAGCTTCTAGGGACAAATCATTTAGGTTTTTCCCCCATTATTTCCAAATGACTAATCAAATTAAACTTGCCATCAAGAATGGATAATTGTTGTAACCAAAAATGGCTATCTCCCTTGGGTTCATTTCTCTATGGATGAGATGGTGTAGAGATTATGGCCTTTCAAAGAAAGAGCTCTAATCTATGGGTATATGGAGGCATACCTAGGCCCATAAACTTTGAAAGACTGTTAAATTGAATTGGAAACGAAAAGATTGGCAGATGTTTTCATGATTTCAAAAGGGTATTCCTTGACTATTTTCTCCTTCAATCACAAAAAGTTTAGTTTTCCAAGGAGGATTGTGGTTCTTTAATGAATTTAGTTTATTTATAAATCCAAGGGCTCATGTTTTTAACCCATTAGTCGAGCCACAAAATCCAATTTTGGTTCAAGTAAGACTACCACTTCTTCCTAGAGAATATGGTAGTGACATTGCAAAAAAACATTGGCAACACAGTTGGGGAATTCATAAGGGCATCCAAGTTAACTATGCATCTTGATGTGTTACATTATGCCCATCTGTATTAAATTATTAAACTTAATCTTGAGTAGCCTCTCACCACATAGAATACCTTTTGGCACTTGGGGAAATTGAATGCAAGCAAATAATTCTTTTGGAGATTGGAGAAATTGAATGGGAGCAAACTAGTGAATACAAAAATATATCTCTTAGATGCCAAGTCTGCCATGAGCATGGACATTCAACTAAGTTTTGACTTGTACTCCAAGCAAAACAATGTAATGAAGGAGCTAGGTCAAATGCTTAATCAAAATTTAACGGATCCCAAGACATGCACGAGAACAAAAAACGAGCCTACAATGAACCAAATCTGCAGATGAAGGTTACTCCAAATGAGAGAAGCCGCAATGTGTTTTCCCCACAAGCAGATAAAGGAATTTCAATATTAGTGAAGAAGTTTGGACAAAGCAATAAGGCCTCTTCTTGAAACATAAAAAATAAATAAATAAAAACTTTCAAGGAAAATGCAGTAAATTTACAAATTTGAAATCCTTTCAATGTTCTAAGTTCTAAACGAAAATCATTGGATGATGTTGTTCATTAGAATAAAAATTTGTTTACAATAGTTGAGTTGATGGACACCCAAGAAAATCTTTCTAAGGAAATTATGAAATTTATTGCACAAGCTGTGGGTAGAACCAAAGCATTATGTGATAATAAATCAGACAAACGAAAAAGGCTACTCCAGCTACTCCATTAGAGGTATCCGACAATGCATCAATAATAGATATTTAGCTCCCTTGGAGTATCCAACATGTTTAAACAGGTATGCAAGACAATTTCAAGCTACAAAACAGTTTGGAACCACTTCTTTCTTCTGTTTTGCCATGAAAATCATATCTTGGAATGTCAAGAGGCTTAGATCCCAGAATAAACATTACTTTCTAAAACAAATGATTAAATCAAGTCGAACTACAATGGTCTTGTTAGCAAAAATCAGAACTACACATGAAGGGATTCGTCAAATATCACAACTTGTATTGGATCCCACTGGCATATCTTGTGGAGTTATTGTGTAAAGCTCACATGCATATGTGCCTTCATTTTTACTCTTCAGTTTTGATATCATTATATCTATAGTATTTTGTGTTTGCATTGGATATTTGACACATGCATTTTTATATGTTTGAACTTGTATAACTTATCCAGCTTCTCCATTTTCATTAATGATATGATGATAATGATTTATTTTATTGGTAGCATTAATGATTAAGCAATGATTAAATGTGTCTTTTAATTACATATTTTAGTGTTATCCTTACTATGTTTAATTAGAAGTTTTTAACATTGAGATTTGATTATGATTGAAATGTAATTTCAAGTTGTATATGTTCCTTGCTTGTTTATATTCATGTTGGTTATTATATGTTGTGTTTCAACTATTGTTATTGTGCGGATATGCTTGACGTTTGGATTGTGTGTGCAGGCATAGGGTTAAAATCAAAGGTGATTAGTTTGGAGGTCTTGGCTATGGGTATGCTTGTTTATGTAATCGTTTTATTAGATTTAGACTCTTAGAGAAATGAAATGTATGATGTGTTAGACTAGTGAGCCACCTATCTGAATCAATTGTGATTCAAGATTTTCTTACTGTGTTAGACCCATAAAGTGTTTCTGTCATTTGTGTGTATTAAGTTATTATTAAGCGCCATTCAATTATTGTTCTGATTTTAAAACTACAGTTTAACACAATCTCACTAAATCTACAATATATTTCTTATTTTAAAATGAAATTTAGAAATTTAATATGTTCTGGAAAGCTGATGAAGAGGAGAACGAAATCCAGAAATCATTTGAGAATACTGTTAATAGTTGATGAGCAGTTTGATGCAGAAGAAAGGGGGGAAGATTGATAATTTTTGAAATATTTGTAACATTGTTCGGATGCATCATCGGTGGAAACCGACATCCAAAGAAAATTTTCATTGAAGGGGGGCAAATATGAGATAGGCCAACCGTCGATACTACAGCAGCAGAATAAAGTCCCTATGTCAGCACTAAAGGGGGGTGGTAGAAATTATTAGTGCATGACATAGAATAATGTAATAAATAATAAATTAACATGTTAATAATAATTTATTAGATGTTAGTTTTTAGTTAATTATTAGTTTTGTGTTAGTTTTGTGTTAGTGGTTTGGGTAGTTAGTAAGTTGAATGGCTGCTTTATAAAGCCATAGAATGTAATCATTTGAGTGTCGAAGATGAATGACTGATTGTTGTGTTTGAGCCTTTGGCTCTTCTCTTTGTATCACATTTTCAATAATGAGCCACCTATCTGAATCAATTGTGATTCAAGATTTTCTTATTGTGTTACACCCATAAAGTGTTTCTGTCATTTGTGTGTGTTAAATTTATTTCCTTATGCATTTTGTTTGTTGAGTGCAAAAAATGTTTTAATAGCTTACTGAAATAATAAAATGCATTTAGATAAAACGGGGAACATTTGGAATGCTTTTGATGATTTTTCTTTCTTTGAAAAAAAGTTATTTTCTTATTTTAAATGCAAAAAGTTAATTGGTTTTGTATGCCTATGCTTTGGATTTGTTTGTTGAGTGCAAAAAATGTTTTAATAGCTTACTGAAATAATAAAATGTATTTAGATAAAATGGGGGACATTTGGAATGCTTTTGGTGATTTTTCTTTCTTTGAAAAAAAAGTTATTTTCTTATTTTAAATGCAAAAAGTTAATTGGTTTTGTATGCCTATGCTTTGGATAAGTGATTGACATGTCAAAAGGGAATTATGTGATTTTGCAGCAAGTTAAAAAGGTCAATTTTAGACATTTTGTATTAAATACATACTAACTCTAGTTGAAAATAGCATGTTACGATGGGAAAATAAAAAGGTTATTTTTTAATTAGGTTTTGGGTATATATGCAAAAGGGAAAACTAGTTTTCATTATGCATTAATCCCTTGTATGAAATTGTGAGAGAAGAAAAGAGACGAGTGTTTGCAACCTTGGAAACCTCGGAGTTTAGATTGGAAATAAGCTTGGATTGGAGAAGAAGATCCATTGTGCTTGCCTGGTGTTTGCATGCTTGAGGAACAAACCTTATCTCCTTGGTATTGCTTTGCAAATTAGAGGTATTCTACTCGTGATTTGTTGCAGATTAAAGAAAGGGAATGGTGTGTTTTGTTTGCAAAAGAGATTGTGGTATGCCCTTGTGTGTGTAAAAGGGAGAGTATTCTTGTATATATTTATTTTAAATTTGCGCAAATAGATTGGGGAGGAACCATTTGTGGTGTCTTAGGGGTTTTGTAGAAATATTGCATAAGTTTGATAATAGTGTGAAAAGAATGCTCTCTTCCTATTTTTGAATCAATGGGTGTGTTTAATAATGAGTTTATGCAAATTTTTTTAAATGTTGGAAAAAGCTTCGAAGGACTCCATTAATGGAGGTCCTAGATATTGTATGTGTTCATATAAAACCTTGAAATTAGTTTTTTGAAATTTAGAATTATTTAAGATTTTTTATTTTGTGAGAACATGTGCAATGAAATAGAAATATGATGGCTTGTGTGTAGGACAAGTGTGCCATTGTTTAAGAGTCAAAATGAGTATATTGGCATTCTTGTGCATATTAGGAATTGAGAACAAGTACAAGCATGGAGTGTCCCGTCTTATGCAAACCTATTGAAAGGAATCTAGCTTTGTCACTAGTATGGGATAATGAAATCAATTAATTAAAATGAATGGGGATTCTCATAATAAACAAGAAAACATTAAACACTTTATTGTTTCTCAACTTATTGGTATATATACCATGTTGATGGAGATATTGTGCATATTGTTTTCCAAACACTTATAGTTTCATTGTGTATTGATAGAGATGTTGAATGAGTGTCCACTTGAGATTGTTTATGCCCTCAATCCCACTTTGTGTCTTGGATCACTCAAGCAAAGGAACTCTTTTGCCTAGACCTTTATTGCTCTTCCCTATGTGTTTGGTTATTCTTGTGAGATCAAAATGTATTTATGAAAACCATGTTTGATTGTGGTTGTTTGTGCCAAACCTTGTGTGTTTTAAGTGAGCGTGTTTGATTTATCATGCAACACCCCCTAGTCTAGCGGGGTGGACCTCTGAAATCCACATGGTTAGGTGGTAGGCATATCACCATTGGTCATGTTTTGATGCCATGGAGATGTAATTAGAAATGCATGGAGAAGCACTCATGTTTTGCTTTCAATTTGCAAAAGTATGTCATCTTAATTAAATGTTGTAATAATACTTGTAATGATTTGGGAAACACATCCATCCATACATTTGAGGGATGGGAATACGAGATTGTAATCGAATTGTATATTGATTTGCAATTGAAACTTGTATAAGAAGTGAAATATTGTATATGTGCAATGGTACCCAATTTTACTTGAAAATTAAAAAATATGAAATTGGTTATTTTATTCATTGGATATAATGTTAGGAATGATTGAATTTCATTGGTGCAAGTCGTTCTTGCCCAAATTTGTTTGGTTAAAAGCTAAGTTGCCGGTCCTGGTATGCGAATGGGTACAAGTTTGGGGTTCAGGTACGCTAGTACAATAGATTTTCCTGTTCTTAGTTTGGGGTTCAGGGACACTAGTACAACATTTTTTTCCTCCAAGAACAAGTATGGGGTTTATATATATATAATATTCATATATTTTTTTGATCAGCAAGTGCTGCCTAAGGGGGCAGCTCCCAATATATTAAATATAAAAAGATATTACAGTACTTGATGCGTAGAATGCATCATCCCTTCTCCAAATGCAAAAGCTCTCTCAATCTGAGAGGCAGATAAGAGATCTCCATTGTTACTAATAAACTGCTCAAAGGCACTAAAGTCCACATTTTCAATGCCTTCCCTGTATATCTTAAAAGCCTTCGTAGTCACCTTTTTTTAGCAGTAGTCGTGGCATCGAAAATACCAGCAATGAAGCTTGAAGTAGGGAGCACCGGTATCGAGTCCATCTCATATTTCACAATCTCCCCCATCTCAGGGTTAACAAGGTGACACACATATGACTAACCATATGTGTAATATTCATAATTTTTATTATATATAATAAAAATAAAAATAATCATAATTTGCATTATATATATATTCTCATATTAATAATATAATTATTCTCATTTGTGATGCTTCTATACACTAAATAAGTCATTCGTATATATTATATTACCTACTTCATGATGTATAGTTTTCTGCAACAAATATAATATATTCGATTGACTTATTCGCAACAACTGCAAGCTAATGAAGCTTATATCCATGCTAACAATGGCATCCCTACCCTCCACTCCAATCAGGTAATCATAGTCCTCACTAAATAATCTTTTGCCATCACCACTTCTTTCCAACACCACAGAAGAACCATTTTTCATCGCCACAACATCTTTCCAATGCCATCAAACCTTAGCATTTTCTTCCCCTACCTCAAACCCTTCTTTCTTTACGTATTGGTAAACCGCTTAACGAATTTTTATGCTAGGTTTTTCATCTTTTTCTATTTTTCATGTTGGATTTTTTTGACCGAACCCAAGGCAAGCTAAGGGTCATCTGAAAACCCAAACCAATACCAAATTTATGCCATACGAGGGCCTAAGTAGGAGAACCTAGTAACGTTATGCTCAAAAACATGTTTCTTGCTTATGGCTTCTAGCATTGTCAATTTAGAGTTATATGCAAATTTGGTCTTGGTTGATGGTTTTCTTGGTCAAAATGTAGTATTGTAGGTTAAAGAACATGGTCAACCTGTAGGTGATCATTTTACCTTTTTTCAAGTGAAATTTGGAGTGAAACAGAGATGAGTTGGTTGCTTTTTTCACTCTCTCTAGCCAAATTTGCTAGTTCTACAAGGGAGCGAATGTGCAAATGTCAGGGGCGACTATGCATATGCCAAGGGCATCAGGCGTCTACAAACTATTAGAAGGGGCGTTTTTGTCCAAAAGGAGTGACCATGCTATAGTGAGTTGTTGCCAGCCTTTTTTTGAAAAAAGCTCTTAAAGGAAAGATTTAGTTCATTGTCACCTTTACATCTCAAAAGGCATTTTCCACTCTCCCCCCGTGGAATATGAAAAGAGGGCTTCTAACATCCCTAGTGCAAGCAACCTCCTACTCCCAAACACAAATGCTCAATCATTGAGGGACTAGCAGTGGGTAGCAAGGCAGTAATGCTACTTACCGGTTGGACAATGAGAGATCGCAAGTCAAGCCTAGCCTGACTATGAGAAATCCTAGTGGCAATTTAGGTGGAGAGAGTATATAGTAACAATTCTACCTCCACTGCTTGATCTCAAGCTACTATTGTATCACATGTATAATGGAAATAATCCCATGTGCACCCACTTCCACTTCAATATATATGGTACAGAGTTGAGCAGTTCTCTTTGCCATATAGGAATATTTCTACGAGTTGTTATTGTAGACACCTAAATTGTCCATTGTTCAATTCATCCCTAATTCATCACTAACTATCCCTATTCATCCCTAAACATCTCCAAACCATATCTAGACACCCCTAAACCACCATTTCTCCAGAATTAAGTCAATAAACACTTTTTTAAACAGTTAATTAACCAAATCCCCTTGAAACCGTGATTTTACAATATTTTATTGTCAAAATCACTATTCATGTACTTTCTACTATTCATTTGCACCTGCATTGGTACCTGCATCGGTACCTAGCCCTGCCAAAATGATGTATTAATCATTTATCTCCTTTCTCCATAGTCCAAACATTAGATAAATTTAATTTATTTATTATCCCCTTTCCCCATCCTATGAATTAAATAAATATTTGTATTTATTTAATTCCTATTTTCCACACTTTTGATTAGGTCACCTAAACCTAATTAACTAACCTAATCCCCCACTTGCCCAACCTAAATTGGTCAAATCCTCTCCATTCCCCCAAATGTACAAAGGTATGGGCCTCGTGTACATGTCCACATGGCCTTCTTACAAAAAGCATGGTCAAGGATCCATGTATAAAGGTCCTTTTGTCCTCCATCTCCTATTCATCCAATTTTAAATTGGGCATGTACCCATGCTTCCAATTCAAAATTCAAATTTAAGCCACTTGATCATTTTTCCTTCAATTTTAAATTGGGCATGTACCCATGCTCCCCAATTTAAATTTCAAATCAAATCTAACCCATACCTCCCATCTATCAAGACAATCTCATCCCTCCAATCTTCCCAAAGCCCAATCTGAACCCTTCATTCCTCCTTGATCCAAGGACGTCTCCTCTCATCTAATCTTAGCATGACACTTGGAAAGCTCTCCTTGTTTGTGAGCTCTCAATCATCCTCATCCATTGATCTCAAAATTTAATCTTGACCATCCAATTGAGCCTCCAAAAATCTATAAATTGGAGCTCACCCCTTCACAAAACACACAACTTCTTCATGCAACATAATGCTTCCACATTCACTCCAAGACTCCATGAGAAGCAACATCAAGACATCAAGGAGCACATCCACAATCAAGGTTTACATGTAGTTAAGCATTTAACTTATTTGTTTTGCATTCCTTTTGCTCAATTCGAAGTAGATTAGATTTTGAGTGAAATAGGTTAGTGTTTTGACTTGTTTCCTTTGCTCAACTTCTGTCATACATTTTGGCATGCCCGGTGGGACCAATTTTTGGCTTTTCAACTTGACTCTAGGCAACATCATGTTTGTCTTTGAATCTTTTTTGTGCATGCGTGCTTGCTTGTGTATGTGCATTTTCTCTTGCAACGGGTCCCTGTAACCTATCTGCCACAGCAGTATCATGATCTTAATGTCACACCTACTTGACTAATCTAGGATGTTGATGTGTTTGGCATGTCTTCATTGTTGAAACCCGTGAATCCCCTGAATCCAAATCAAATTCAAATCCTTTGCAAGAATTGTGCATGAATGTGTGTTTATTTTATTACAAAGTTGCCTAAGGTCAAGCATCTAAGCTATCCTTAATCGCCTCTTAATCACTCAATCCAAATCATCCATTTTCCTAATCCAAATCCAAATGATCCATTATCTTCATAATCCACACTATCTTAATCCAATTTCTTCCTAATCCACCTAATCTCAATCCAACTCCTAATCACTCATCAAATCATCCAATTTCATCATCATTATCCTAATCTAATCCCATAATTTGAGCTTAATTAATACCCATCTTTGAGATTAATCCCATCCTATCATTCCGATCACCTTCTAACCCGATCACTTATCCATTATTCATTTTCCATAATCATCCCTAAATCCATATCCTAACCCATTTTCCATTATCTTAATCACGTTACTTTCATCCTAATCCAAGTCTTCATCACCATCTTTATCCCATCTTAATCACTCCCAAATCCATTTTCTCAAATCACTTCATCCACTTATCATAGTCTAATCATCTCATCTCATCTTATCCTTCCTAATCATCTCATCCATTAACCACTCCTAATCCTAATCCCATTAGCAAGCTTAATCTTTCATCTATTTTCCTCCTAATCCACATCATAATCCATTTTCCTAATCTAACTCTCCATCTTCATCCTAATTCAAATCCTAATCACTCCCTCATCATCTTAATCCAAATCCCTTATCCACATAATCTCAACTCTCTTCCACATATAATCCAATCCATTATCCTAATCATCTATCCCTCTAATCCTACATCCATTATCCACCTAGTCCATTTCTGAATCATCATCACTATCTTAATCAATTCCCATCAATTGAGCTTAACCCAATCCCACTATTTGAGCTTAATCAAGTCTCTCATAATCCATTTCATCCTTAATCATAATCCATCTTCATCATCCAATCCTAATCCATTCCATCCCTAATCTTAATCCAATCCATCTCCCTAATCAAACCTATCATCCATTCTCATCTAATCCCATCAAATATCCCAAATCACTTCATCCACTAATCCCTAATTGTATTCCAATCATCCTTAATCAACCCGTCCATTAATCAATTCTAATCATAATCCCATAGTTGAGCTTAAATCCAATTCCATCCTAATCATCATCTCATCCACTTATCTCCCATCTCAAATCAACCATCCACCATCCTTTATTCTTCTAACCATCCTTCATCAATATCCTTAATCACCATCTAATCCAAAACCATCACTTGCAAATCAAAAATTGGTTAAAGAACTAACTTCCTTCAACCCTCTCCAAATCCTAATTACACTCCATCCAATTTCATCCATATCCTAATCATTTTCTGTCACATCTCATTTTTTTTTACTTTATTATAAATTAGATCATTGAACATTTTACTATGACTAATTTACTATGAGCGATTTCGCGTGTGTGAAAGTAACTGTCGAGAATGTTATAGATGCATAATTTTGAAAATTGATTTAATAAATGAATATTATTGGTACGATTATGGATGTACATTTTGTTTTGCTTTGGCTATGATTTTTGGGGAACTAACCTATTAATGAAAATCTAAGTGTGATTGAGAGCAGGAGAAATGTCGAAGACGAGAACATGGTTGAGGTAGAGATGTTCTAGCCACTCGGCAAGAACTAGCATGATGGATAAACCTGATGCATGCACACTCACGTAGTTCATATCATATTGCATCATTGAATGGTTTTATTTGTGCATCGTCATGTGGTTGCTAGTCTTGGTTGAGTATTTTATATAGTGAATGAATGTAATTGATGCTGAATGACTAGATAGAAATGTGTGTTCGTTGCTACAGAATGTTCTCTGAGTATATGTGTTTGTCATGTAATTATAATTTCTTCGACTTTAGATTTAATGAAAATTATGTGTTGTTTTTAATTGACTTATTCATTAATTATTAAAAGTGTTTATTATATATAGATATAGATTTTACCCTTACTTGAAAATAATATCTTTGATAGGCTTAAATTAAAAATATATTGTTTAAAATATATTTATTTAATTCAAGAATAAATTTTTATTAAAGAATGGAGATAAATAAATTCGAGAATATATTAGCAAAACTAAATATAATAATGTATAATATGATTTTATTTAAATTATAATTAATAAAAGTATTTTCTTCTTTATATAAATAAGTCGTTTAATAAATATAAATATATGTCTCTTCGAATTACATTAATAGAATTATGTATATTATTAATTATATTATAAATAATAAAAGTGTTTTATATATTTAAATAGCTTGGATTAATAAATATCATTGTTATTTTTGTAAATACTTCTTGTTGATTTAAAGTGATTTTGTTTTATTAAAAATAAATAAATTATATTAATAATATATATTATATTTAGAATTCTAAAAATATTAATTATAAATCTGTCATGCAAGCGACAGAAACAAATAAGTTTATTTATTTTATTGAAGGTTTTTTTGGAATGCAAAATGCATGCAAAGCTAAGTAAACTAAAGTTTCAAAAGCAAAAAGAAAACCTAATTTTAAAATGCCAAGATTAGAGAGGGAGATTTTAATAAAAATAGGAGGGCAGCACGAAAAAAAACACCATTATCTTCAACGACAGAAGGTGAGAAAAGAAAGAGAAGAAAGAGCAAATGGACGTCAGGAGGTAGAGATTGACCTTTGAGAAAAAGCGTGTAAAGCGGGTATTTTTCTCTAAATTTTAGTTGTGTAAACTGTTCAAATTATGTTATTATACTAGCCTTCATATTATCTTCCTATGTTCATGTAAATACTCTTAGCGGTCTGGTTGTTGTTATAATTTATCCCTATCACTGTAACAATTCAGACTAATTCATGTCGCTGTTATTTTTTAATGTCATAGTTGATTCAGGTGTCACTGTTATTTAGACTGTCGTAGGTGATTCCTGTCACTGTTATTAGACTATCACAGCTGGTTCCTATTGCTGATTATTTTTACTGTCACTGCTATTCCTGTAGTTGTCTTTCATGTTACAACAATTATGTTAATACTGTAGCGGTTGTTTTCATCCTTGTCGCAACAATATCTAATCTTGCCACAATTTATATGAATTCTTGTCACTGTTTTAGTCATTCCTGTAGCAGCTTGTTGTCTTTTTGTAATAGCTTACTGTTCCTATAGTAGACTGGTAACAGTTCATGTAGCAGACTTTTTTTTTTGCTTCCTGTAGCACTAAATGTGAATTCCTGTAGCAGACAACAGGGTTCTCCAAGAAGATTTAGGATATATTTGACCAACTTTCTTCTTAAGCCTTCACTTTTAATAATGTTCTTTTTGAAATATTGAAGTTGTTAAACAATAGTATCTTTTTTTTATTAAATCCCTGTTGCGACCTTATTTTGAGTGGGATTGTAAAACTTGCTTGCAGATTGAAGATCTTAGTTTTAGATTCATAAGGAATATTTATGAAAGATGTTTAATTGGATAAATATGATGTTATTACTATATATATATATATACATATCTACATAAATTCCAGTCACTATTTTATATAAATCCCTGATGCAGTTTATATATATATATATATATTTAAACCTATGAGCAGACCCTATGGTATTTTGATAGCCTTACTTATTGAATCCCCATGGTGATTAATTCTTTGTTGTAGTAGAGATAGTGCTTTTCTGAATATATCTATGCCATTATTCTATTAAATTAAATTATATTGGCAAATAATGCACATTGTTTGAAATACTTGTTATCATGCATGATTGAAAATACAAACTAGCTTCAGGTAGAAAAATTTTAAACTCTAGTTTCTTATTGGATATTGAAAGGAAAGAACTACGGGTTAGGGATTATAATCAATGTTATAGCTTTTTATGTGTACGTAAATGAATAAATGAAACCCTTTATTGAATTATTGCTTGAAAGTCCACTCCCATTGGATGCAAAGAAAATAATTAATAAACTATATTTAGGCAAAAGTATGTGTTATTGATTTGATTATGAAATCATAGATCAAGCTTAAACCTTTGAAATCATTGAGCGTAATTACCATATGATATCTATGTAAACGCCATCTTATATATACTGGCATCTATTCTATTTAAATTGAATTTTCTCTTATCTCTGATGCATGAGTCATGAAATAGATAGCAAAATTGAGAAAAGATAGTAATGATATTTGAAATAGTCATGCATGGAAACTCATTGTTAAAAGTAGAGTAGACATACATCATTATTGATTTTATTGATTGAATTGTATTTCCATTGATTGTGCAAGGGAAAGGGATTAGAATGGTTTAGGTGAATATGGGATGTTTATCTCTTATGTGTATTTGGGGTGGCTTTCTAGGCTAGGATGTCGAATGTGGAATATCATAGATGACTTTTCCTCTTTTCGGGAATTGAACCGGTCACTATTTTTATGCTTGGCCAAGCTGGGTGTTCATTGAAATAGATGAAAATTTGTCTAGCAAAACTTTATTTATATATATATATATCTCTGCCACATCCTATTGTGAGATAATTTGCATATCATCATTTAGATTTGCACATTAATCTTCAGGTTGCATCGGGTGTTCCCTCCTGCCAGTTGTTTCCAGGTTGCTAGACGATTTGTGCAGGGCTGGGTTTCCTTCGTGTCATGAAGGGATCCGGGGAAGCGTAATTGCATCATGGTTGGGCAGAAAAGCACCTGAGCTATGTTCCTATCTCTTGGCTCGCAGGACCATGTGGGTTCGTGGCGACTGAAGAGTTTGTTTGATTTATTATTTCTTATGTTGTACATGATTAGTGTACCTTGCTGGATGAATTATGACAAGAAAGCCAAGTGGATATTGTATATTATTTATAGTGCTAATACCTGGATTAAGCATGTGATTTGTAAGATTTAATGATATTATTGATTAATGTTTATGAGATCTATCTTTTTACTTGAGTTGATGTAAATAAGTGGATTGTTTACTTCAGTAACTTTTGACATGGAATGCGTACTTTACATTTTCCTCCAAATCATCATCCAAATCATTATCCAAAGGGCCCTTGGCCTAATCCTTAATCAAATCATCCAATCCAATCCAAACACCAAAGGGCCTTTGGCCTAATCCAAATCATCCCCAATCAATCCATATCCGGTCAAGTGTCATATATCATTGGCCTTGACTAACCAAATCAAAGCAAATTCATTCTAGTATCAAGTGTCATATATCGTTGACCTTGATCAATCCAAACAAATCCTCCCTAATCCAAAATCAAAATCAATTTCATCAAGTCATCCTACATCACATCATCCTAAAACCAAATCCAATCATGGCTTCATATCCTTTTAATGATGATGTTGAACAAGCTAAATTCGAAATCCTTGATGAAATTATTGCAAGTAAGCTTGCCATAAACCACCCTCGGTCATCCATAAACTTGCAAGAACCCTTTGACCATGCATTGGAGAGTACAAGCTATGCGCCCGCACCTCATTACATATCCTATGGTCATCCTTATGCTATGCTTGACAAGGGAAATCCATTCTATCCCCTGTCCACATCGCATCATCCATCCTCATATGAAATCCCCGTCACCTCCACTTTTATCCATCCCCTCCTTATCCTTATCTCACCTACCCAAATCTACCAACCCCTTATCTGTCATACCTATTTGACTAATGGCAATCTTTGGCTTTTCAGCTTGACCAAGGGCAACATCATGTTTGTCTTTGAATCTTTTTTGTGCATGTGTGCTTGCTTGTGTATGTGCATTATCATTTTATTTTGCAACGGGTCCCTGTAACCTATCTGCCACAGCGGTATCATGATCTTCCATATCATGGTGCTATTACGACATAGGGTTGCTTGTGACCTAACTGGTTCGCTTTTACGCATGGGACATATTGTCACCTTGGTTCCTTATACCTTGGTGCATAACGTCTCATGCCATATCAAATATGGGTGGCTCTCATTTATCAATGCAACATAACACATAATCCACGGGGTCGAGAACTATGATTACTCCTACTAATAATCATATCTTGTGTGTGTTGCAACAACTTTTTGCATACTAGTCATCCTTTTGCATCTAAGGCCATTCAATACCTTTTATGCACTAAGGACTTATGCTCTAAGTTTTCTTCCTCACACTTCTAGACAAGGTTGTATTATGTTGGGTATGTATATGTTGCATCCATCCATTTTCCTCCTTAATCCTTTCATCCCATCCTTCTATCTCATCATTTACTCTATCATTTATCCCCCATCGCTCCCCTTCATCCAATTTCTTACACCCAATCTACCCTATCCCCCCAATCCATGTGGTCTTTCAAATTCCACTCTCTTCTTTCTAATCCAACCCTCTTCATCCTTTCAAGAGTGCACCCGTAATCTTCAAACGCCTACCCTCTTGAGGGGGCATCATCCCTACCCTCATTCCTCCTTGTCAGTCTTGCTTCGAGTAGCTGGGGCATCATTATCCCTAACCCTACCACCTTCTTCTAATCCTATCTAGTGCTATGTTTTATCTTTCTTTGAAATGATGTTGCTTCGCAACACCATCTCAAAGAGGGGCAAAATGTAGACACCTAAAATTGTTCATTGTTCAATTCATCCCTAATTCATCACCAACTATCCCTATTCATCCCTAAACTTCTCCAAACCATATCTAGACACCCCTAAACCATGATTTCTCCACAATTAACTCAATAAACGTATTTTTAAACAGTTAATTAACCAAATCCCCTTCAAACCATGATTTTACAATATTTTATTGTCAAAATCACTATTCATGTACTTTCTATTATTCATCCATACCCGCATTGGTACCTGCATCAGTACCTAGCCCTGCCAAAATGATGTATTAATCATTTATCCCCTTTCTCCATAGTCCAAACATTAGATAAATTTAATTTATTTATTTCCCCTTTCCCCATCCTATTTTTTGCACTTTTGATTAGGTCACCTAAACCTAATTAACTAACCTAATCCCCCACTTGCACAACCTAAATCCTAATCTAACCTTGGTCAAATCCTCTCCATTCCCCCAAATGTACAAAGGTATGGGCCTCTTGTACATGTTCACATGGCCTTCTTACAATTTAAGGCATGGTCAAGGACCCATGTACAAAGGTATTTTTGTCCTCCATCTCCTATTCCTCCAATTTTATATTAGGCATGTACTCATGCTTCCAATTTAAAATTCAAATCTAAGCCAACTCATCATTTTTCCTTCAATTTTAAATTGGGCATGTACCCATGCTCCCCAATTTAAAATTCAAATCAAATCTAACCCATACCTCCCATCTACCAAGACAATCTCATCCCTCCAATCCTCCCAAAGCCCAATCTCAACCTTTCATTCCTCCTTGATCCAAGGACATCTCCTCTCATCCAATCTCATCATGACACTTGGCAAGCTCTCCTTGCTTGAGAGCTCTCACTTCATCCTCATCCATTGATCTCAAAATTCAATCTTGACCATCCAATTGAGCCTCCAAAAATTTATAAATTGGAGCTCACCCCTTCACAAAACACACAAATTCTTCATGCAACATAATGCTGCCACATTCACTCCAAGACTCCATAAGAAGCAAGGTTATGCTGCCCATTTGAGGATCCATCCACATCAAGAAGCACATCCACAATCAAGGTTTGCATGTAGTTAAGCATTTAACTTCTTTGTTTTGCATTCTTTTTGCTCAATCCAAGGTAGCTTAGATTTTGAGTAAAATAGGTTAGTGTTTTGACTTGTTTCCTTTGCTCAACTTGTATGTCATACAATTATTTGTCAAGGAATCTAATAGAGCGTCATTTTTCCCTACCACAGATACTTGGGGAACCCTGTTTGATCACTTTTCAATTGAGTACTACTAACAACTCGCCACTCCTCACTTAGATCAAGCCAAGCTAAGTTGAGTAACTCCACTACCCCTCCTTAACTGGATTAACTCTTGACTTAACCCCTTACTGCTTTACTACTAAAGGGGGTGGTGGCTACTATTAGGAGTCCTAAGGCTCTGCCTTCCCACCTCTATGTTTCATTTTATGTGATCATGTGTTCTTAAGTGTATTTTACTTGTTTTGTGTCATACTTGTGCTCCTAATTAGGATTAATTAGTCTCTTGCAAGATCTGGGCGTGTTGTTGAACCTCACTTGTGATTTTCCACTTAGGCATGTGTTGTGAATGATTGGATGTTGTAATCTCATTCCGTTATGCCATATGCTTGTGGTTTGGATGAACTAAAGGATGGTATTATGCTTATGTGTTCTCTCTTTAAGTATTTGTAACTTCTTTCCTTTCAATTCCTTCTTTTCATATGTGACAATGATAGGTGTCAAGCATCCTATTGTTAGTATAGGAGATACTCTATCTTTTGTCGTGATGATGTCACCTCACAATGGTTTGAAGTATTTTGCTTGTGCAAACGTGCTTAGGTGTGTCATTGTCTTTTGTCACAACATCCTAGGTGCATGAGTGTGCATTGTAACATATTTACGTGAAAAATTTGTTAGCCAATTCTTGAACTGTTAATGTCCCTGGTATAAACTTGGGGCATTACATGTGATTATTGGAACAAAATCAAGTTCAGTCTAATAACCTCTGTAGTTAAATTTTCATTGTGTATATTTCTCCTCCTAGAAAATTCAAGGAGTTGACCATTATAGATGTGTAATGTTGGCTTTCCTGTATTAATACCGATTACAATATTTTTTGGGGATATTTCAATTTGGATTCCAATGATGTAGGAAAGAAAGGTGGAAAGCCTTTTTAAACAAGGTCAATTTGCTTGGTGTAATAGAAGGAAGGGAACCACTTATATTGCAGATAAAATTGAAAGGATTTTCATATCTGAAAAATGTGTTCATTCTCATCTTCAATTTTTGACCTCTATGCACGACTGCACATTATCAAAACGTTGGCAAATTTAGCTTACTTTCTTGTCTCCTCAAAAACATTAAGGATATTCTTTCAAATAAGAGAACATGTGGAATAAACACCCATTCATGAAGATACTCAGACTTGGTGGGCAATACGCACTCTGATTTCTGGGTATGCCATGTGTACATTTTCTCATAAACTAAAATTTCTAAAATGAAAGCTGAAGACTGGGATCAAACTGTTTTTGGAAAACTTTCTGGAAAAGCATATTGTGCTTTCTCAGATGGGGCAATTATAGACTCAAATCAATGACAATCATTTCATCATTAAAATGGCAAAACAGAAGCAATTTCTTATTCGTCATTCATCAGAGCTTCAAAATAAAGGATCTAGGGTCATCTGAATAAAGGAGGAAGATGTCAATTCCAAACTTTTTCACAAATCTGTGTTGGATAGGAAGGGCTTTAATACAGTTCATTAGTTAAGACTCCTGAAGTGGTCTATGGTGGAAGATCCCAAGAATTTTCACAGGGCTCGAACTGTGCATCTCTAGCAACTGTTTACCAATCTATGTGTTGACCGGAGGAAAGTAGTGGAGAATGTGACTCAATGCATACCACATCCGATTTCTACAAAGGATAATGGCACCCTCTTTTCTCCAATTACAAGAACCACATTGAAAGAAGTAACTTTTTTCTTTGCCAGGGATAAAGCTCCAGGTCCTGGTGCATTCCCTGCCCAATTCTTTAAGGATCGCTGCAATCCGTCAAAGAATCACACAAAAATAGGAAGATTTTGAAATATATTAATGTATAATGCCAACTCTCATTCCCAAGCATGGGGAGGCTAACACTCCAGTTGCCTTAGGCCAATATTTGTAGACAATACAGTGTACAAAATTATTTCTGAAACCATAGTTTGATATACTCAACCATTGCTAATTTGATCACACCAAATCAATCATCAGCTTTTGTTCCGAGGGCAGGCTAATCACAGATAATATCATTGTTATACAGGAAATTATACACTCTCTGCAAAGCATTAAGTGCATGGGGATTATCCTAATATTGGATAGGCTAAGAAGTTTGATCATTCTAATTGGCAATGTCTATGAAATATTTTGTTGTGTTACTATCCCTACTTCTTCAGTCTTCTGTTTATGTCAGTGGGGCAGCTCTTTCATTCTTCAAGGGGAACATAAGCGAGTGCAAAGCATCAAATATATTGTTAACCTGCAATTCCCTATGGTAACAACTCCTATGCTTTCCAATTTGTTGATGCTAAACTCTTCTCTTGTCGATGGTTATCACCTAGCACATTAGATAGTTGAAATCAGCATTCAATATCTATCAGATTGGCTCAGCGAATTAGTTGATCACTTTGGAAGCATCTTAATTATGTTTTTCTTAACACGTCTACTCCGAGAAAGCAAGCTATCTTTTGAATTTTGGAAGTCAAGGAGGCACAACTCACCACACATATTTAGATCATCCAATACCAAATTGAACCCCCATCTACTATTTTATGGAACAATCTATGGATAACGCAAGGAACAGATTGGGTAACTGGGGACATAGACGGTTTTCCCTAGCTCAAATATTCCAATAAATTCAAACCGAATTACAGGCAATGGTGCTCTACTAGCTTTGCATTCTGCCACTTTAACACCATGCAAAATTTAAGTTGGTATGCACCAACGATTTCTCTGGCAAAGACGTCGAGGATAATCATAGATAATCATTGCCATTTTTGCAAAAAAGAATGCATCCAAAACGGACAGGTTGATTAAGTCTTAAAGACATTTTTTATTCAACCAGGCATTGAAAATGAAATTAACAGGCTCTTCACAACAACGCCCAAAAGTTCCATGGTGTTAATTATTTGGCAAAAATACATGAAACATGCGAATTCAAACAATGTTTTCTGGGCCTCTACGGGTTTCTACTGTCTGGAAGCACATTCTCTAAGGGCTGCTAATTCAGCTAAAAGAAGTCGTATGGCAACTTAATTCTGGATATGAAGCAAAGTCTTGGCAAGATTGTAGGAATGGCAACAGATGGCTGAATAATACAGTGGGCCTGTTTCAAACCCTTATAAATAAACTAAAATTTAGAGTAAAAAGGAACAGAGATAAACATACCAGTTGTTTGCGTTGTTTAGCTCGGTAGTCCTCTGCATAAACAAACGCGACAACCAGCCCTATTCCACATAAAATTCCCACCATCAGACCCCAAATGAACCCCATTACCGCTTCATAAACTGAAATACTACCCTTCTCTACACCTCAAACTCCTAACTTATAAAGAATTTTGCCGCAAGAAATTTTAGATACTTGGTCCTAGACATGGTTTCTTTGAAATTGCAGTCATGTTTACCATAAATGTTCACTTTCTTTGAAATTGCAGTCATGTCTACCATAAATGTCCACTTCTACTTAAGGCAAGCCCTCGGTTTCAGTCCCTTTGATCGTTTGAGAAAAGGATAAAAAGAAGAATACAAAAGTTGAGTTGCTACAATTCAATCTTTGGCTCGCGACAAAACGCTGACGGAGAATTCGAAGCCGGCATGGCCAACTTTTAAAATAACTCATTACCATCACCAAATATGTTCGAATCTGATCGAAAAATATTTTGATTATGTTTAGAAAAGTTACAGTCGTCTCAACGACACAAAGGCCGCGGAATTTAACACAATATGGCTTCGTTATAATCATTGATTCTTCTACTGTTGATTTGTATTAAATGAATGTTGTGAATTCTTCGTTTCCCTTGAAAGAATTCTATCAATAACTGTGTTGGAGCTTGAAGAGAACTCAGAAACCAAACGCGGGTAAGCAAAAGTACAGATATAAAGGCTTTAAAGGAAAATATGACGGGAGAAGAATAAAGAATGTACAGATATGAGATAAACATTTGGGAGTGTCACAGTAGACATTCTTTGCCATTAACAAAAACAAAAACCCTGCTCGTAAACAATCTTCCAGCTCTAGATGCAGGCAATGAATGAATGAAGGCTTTTAATAACGTCCATGAGGCTAGACAGCCTATGGGACCACAGAAACCAAAACACGCTGCAAAGAGAGCCAAAACCCACAGGAGGGCCCCAAACCACAAAAGGCAGATCACACACACAGCTCCCAACTGAACTCTTTTGCTTTTTGGATCTTATATCTTCTTCTATGTATCTTGATCAAGTACACCGCGAGTTTAGCTAACCTCTCTTCTTCAAACAAGCTGGTCAAGGAGTCAACATTCAAAGTATCCCTGTAATTGACCCTAATATCCTCGTAGGCTGGGCACTCCATGATGTAGTGCCATTCCATCTCCACTAAATCCAGATTGCATAAATAGCAGATTCTCTCTTCCCATTCTTCTTTAGGCCTCGACCACCTTCTGGTTTCACATCTAAGTTGGTGCGAACTAGTTCTTAGTTGTGCCATTAGCATTTTCGCTTTCCATTTTATGTCCGCTCCTAAGTAGCTTTTTTGCGTGTGGTCCCATGAGGGATTGAAATGTGTTATGTAATATTGTTTTTTCCTTCCTACTTGCTTTGTCCACATGCTTACTTTGACTTTTTCTTGCACATATTTTTTGATATCCCCTTTTGTATTTGGGCATTCTTTTATGCTAATACCCCACTTATTCATCCACTTGTCATTTTATTTCATCCATGTACTCCTCCTTCTTTCTAATTTTTCCTCTGCTGCCATTTTGGGCCATCGGGATGCCTCCATGTTCTCAAGCCTCTTTAAATAACTTAACACCTGGGTCAATGCTGATGCTTCCATCGAAAAGGCCCCGGCCTCAGCTAGCGCAATCTCATAAGGGACCGATGCTTTAATTCTGAGGCTACTTGTGATTAGATGCTTTTGTAGCCTCTCTATTTGTCTCCACTTCATCTCTGAAGTGTTACCACCCCAAACCTCGCAGCCATAGAGCACCACCGGTACTACTAGCAGCCCAAAAAGAGTTCTCTTAGTTTTCCAATCCCACAATTCGGCCCTTCTGCACCAGTTTTGCAAGGAGAATAGAGCTTTCCAGCCCCCTTGTATCCTTTTAGCTCTACATGTCTCCCAGCTGAGTTTATTATGGAAATCTAGACCAAGATATTTGTATTCATTGACAACTTGTAGGGGGCTGCCATCAAAGACAAACTCTATCGAAAACTTCTTTCTTTTCAAGGTAAAGATCATGATCTTAGTTTTACTGTGTTCACTTGCATCCCAACCTCTTGGCAAAATGATTCTAGGGCTTTCAAGTGTTCCTTCAAGTCGTATGTTGTTTTTGCCATTAGAATAAGATCATCTGCATATAAAAGCAACGTTATAACATAGCTGGCCAAGTAAATAGCCCCCCCACCAAACTTGTCTATCCACTCCTCTAATTTGTCAATGTACAAGCCAAACAGGGTAGGAGATAACGGACAACCCTGTTTTACCCCAATGTCACTCCTGAAGCATTTTGATAATCCCTGTTTGGTTTTAATTTTAGCACGCATTTGATCGTACAACCTATGAACAACAGCCCTGTATTTTTCTGGAATTCCTTGCTCTTCCATTCTGCTCCATAATTTGCTTCTAGGAACCGTGTCGAACGCCTTCTTGAAGTCGACAAAACAACAGAAGACCTCTTCCCCTTGCTTATCCCAAACCTTTTCAATCAAGTGTCTAAGGGTAATACAGTGATCGATTATAGAGTGTTTTAAGGCTTCGCTGGAATGGACATGCGTCCGTACTGCGTGGATTTTGGTGTGCGGGATTTGAGAGTTTTTTTTTTGGGGGGATGAATAAGCACTATATCTATATTAATTAAAAATAATAGTACACATATCCAGAAAAAAGGTGGGTGGTTAAAAGGCACACCTCAAAGTCACATGGGCAGTCCAGAAAGTCATAAAGTTATACGCTACGCTCAAAATTCAAAAAACATAATAGAAACATTAATAAAAAGAGGGCCATTAAGTGGCTAGAGCAATGTCAACAGACGGAGGATCTTTGTCATCCGGGTTGCCCCATACAATAGTGGGGTCTGAGATGACGTCAAGAGGAGCCTAACTCGCCGTGAAATTATCAAATCCAAACGCGGGACCCATTTAGAATTATTAGTGGGCCAACCAGAACTGCCGCCAGGAGTGGAACCACTAGAAGGCCACCCAGAATCTCTGCTTCCTCCCCTTGAAACTCCGCCAGAAGGCCACCCTAGGCCATCCCGCGAAGGGGGAGAGGAAGACCGCCACCGGCGAGGGTGAGAGTCGCGACGAGGAGAAGCTTGAGCATGGGGGGGAGAATCCCTGGCAGAGCCACTTCACCGTCAGCCCCGTGAAGGCGACTAGCCCCTGGAGGAAGTGGGAGAGGGAGGCACACGAGCCACAGTGCAAGGGGCATTGCCCCAGTGGTCCAACAACTCCTGAAGGTGAGAAACTTCAAGTGCAACTTTCTTAGCTTGCACTTGAATATGCAGAAGAACATTAGAACAAATAATAGCTTTAGATTATAAAGAAACAACAATATCCATCTTGTGGTGAGAAAATATGCAGGAATTTCTATTTTTCCACAGACTGAAGAGGATTTCCACTCTGAAAGTGTGCCAAATCTGAGTATACTTTGCGAGAATCCTCAGAGAGTCTCCTAATAGAACCATATGCCATGAGAAAGGCTTTGGTCGAAATGGTCGAAAGACATCGTGGATCCAAGTCCACAGCTGCTGCGCTCTAGCACAATACCAAAAGAGATGCTAGAATGATTCAGCCTGCCCACAGAAAGGGCAGCGAGGGTCCTGAATCCCCAAATGAAATAGCCGAGCATCCACATGTAAGCCTTGGAAAAGAATACACCAAGCAAAGTGTGCAAGCTTGGGTTCAACAATTGCAGACCACACAATAGAAAATCTTTTACGCCAAACGGCTATTGAGGACTGAAGAAACCATCGTTGATTCAGGGCATCAATCATGGGAAAATGAGGTGAAAGCCATTGATAGCCAAGCCAAGGCTTGTAGTTTCTAAAAGGGGTTTCTGGAAACCATTTCCAGTCCTTCCTGTTGGCAAATGGTCAACGCTCCCCATGGGATTCATGACATGGACTAACTGCCTCCCGTGTATTCATTAACTCTGGCACTTGTATCAGAAATTGAAAGTTGGCCTTTTGGTTTAACAACAATTGTGGGCCAACAATTGGTATCAGAGAGAAAGGTAACGGGTTCGAATCCCCCTGGGTAACGTTGAGGGAGTTTGTTGGCAAATGGTCAGTGCTCCCTGTGGGATTCGTGACATAGACTAACCGCCTCCTGTGGATTCATTAACTCTGGCACTTGTATCGAAAATTGAAAGGTCGGCCTTTTGGTTTAATGACAATCATGGGCCAACACTTCCACCATGGTTTATTGGAACAGATACCCACTTTATGAAGCATATCAGTCGGAATGGCACTCACTAGGCTGTTGTAGGTTTCATGGTCATGGTTTTGAAAGTCGAACTGGGCACAAAAATCTTCCCATGAGAGAATGCGCATGGTGGGCTGTAATGTTCCCTTCTAGTAAGCTCAAATTGTCCTCGACCTTGCACAATTTCAACTCACAAAAAGGAAACATTAGTACTCCAAATTTTTATTTTCATATCATAATTAATATAAATCCATTTTTCTTTCCAAATTTACTATAATCACATGATTCATATACATGGTCATATTCTTATTCATGTTAGTCATAATTAAATTCATATTATCCATAATCATATTGTTCATAATCATATTCATATTCACATTCATATTCATTTTATTCATATTCATTTTCATACTCATTCATATTCATACTCATTTTCATAGGCCTCAAGTGCTATCCTTGGGAGGATCATATGTCACCCTATCATTAATCTATCCCTAACTCCATAGGCATGGTTCGTTAAGGAGACACAACCATCCCATACGGAGGCCCGATGGCTTCACACTACACCCGAGGTACTTCACCAATCGGCTCAAAGAACTTCATGCTACACTCGAGCATACTTCATTCATTTGAGAGTCGCCAACCGTAGAGCACAAATTACATTGATGAGCTCATCATACCATAGGCCCAAGGCTTCACCTCACACCCAAAGGTACTTCATCTTCTTGTGGGTCACCTAGATCCAATAACATTCTCCTAATTTTCCCATACACCTAGGATGGTGAGATGACTAATGATGAGGCTAATCCTCTTTTCGGATATGGCACAATCCTATGATTTTAAGTCCTTATTAACATTTCACACATGATGCCTTATAGATAGGTCATCTTGGCCTTATATCATAATTGACCAATAATATATATCACATGATCATATTTCATTCTCATCATCATTGATTTCGTATGCATAATCATATTCATTTATCATATCAATCTATTCTTTCTATGCATATTCATGATCAGATATCTAAGATCAATCTATTATTCTATCATCAATCATTGTCATAATGTCTATTGTTAAAATCATATATGTACACATATATTTTATCATTTAATTTCATTTTCATACATAACACATATCAGATCCTACTTAATAACCTTATCATTTATATCATACAAGTTATAGATTGAACAAGTAAATATAAATTCTTACAAATCATAAATTGAATAAGTAAATATAAATACTTACTTATCTGCTATAACTTTACCTGTTACCTATTGCTGCCGTCTTCTTTCTATTTTCCAATGTTTTCCTTGCTCGATGGAATAACTAATATAATTTTTTTATTGTATTGCTATTGTTTATATATTTTATAATATATATTTTCACTCCCTTTTACTGCTGATGTACATATCTATATATATTAATTTATAATATCTTTCCTACTTATGACTCAGAAATATATATATAATGCATATCTAAATATATGTATTTATCCCATTTATATATTAATTTATGATATCTTTCCTACTTATGACTCATATATATATATATATATATATATATATATATATATATATATATAATGCAGATCTAAATATATGTATTTATCCGATACTTTTTTTTTATATTTTCTTCCGATGATGTTTTCCTTCTATCTCACAACCTTTATTTATTTCCCTTTCAAGGGATATGTTCGAAGAGGCACGTCTCTTATTATGTTTGCTAGTAAAAGACATACTTACCCTCTCATAATTTTTATTATTTTATATTAATTCCCTTTTGTGGTAAAACTAGTTCTATCCATACGTAACTCCCTTATCATAAGAGGATAGGTTAAAAGATGTTTATTTATATTATTTTATTATATCATTATAATAAATGATATATTATTTATTTTTATATTATTTATATTATATCATTTATATCATAATAAATGATATATAATTTATATTATATTATTTATATTTATATTACAATATAAGATTTATATTATTAGATATATTTATAATATATTATTTGTATTTATATTATATCATTATAATAATTGATATATGATTTATATTATATTATTTATATGTGTTATTTATAAATATAATAATAATATATTTTGTTAATTGTTTTAAATAAATATTATTTAAATATATTAAATAGATTTCATTTATAATATTACTCATATCTTTAATTTGAATGAATAATACATAATGGAAACAATTATAAATTACTAATATAGGGACATGAATCCCCCCGAGTAACGTTGGGGGGAGTTTGTTGGCAAATGGTCAGTGCTCCTCGTGGGATTTGTGACATAGACTAACCGCCTCCCGTGGATTCATTAACTCTGGCGCTTGTATTAAAAATTGAAAGGTCGGCCTTTTGGTTTAACGGCAATCATGGGCCAACACTTCCACCATGGTTTATTGGAACAAATACCCACTTTATGAAGCATATCAGTTGGAATGGCACTCACCAGGCTATTGTAGGTTTCACGATCATGGTTTTGAAAGTCAAACTGGGCACGAAAATCTTCCCACGAGAGAATACACATGGTGGGCCTATGAAAGAAATCTTGTAAGGTTCAGATACCCTTCTTGTAGAATTTGAGAGCCTTGAGCCAAGGAAGCTTAGCCAACGGCTGACCAGTACTGGCAAAAAGAGGAGACCACCATATATTTTGTTGATTAAGGGAGAGCCCATCACGAAAACCATTCCCTGACCAGCGGATCCAAGGTTTTACTATCTCCCAGGGATGCCATATGCTTTTGGCGACAAAGGTACCCAAAATCTGAACATGCTCTTGCATAATAAGAAGGGTAGGGAAACCAATTCCCTTCCAAGAGGGTTTGTGAGTTGGACAACCCGCTTCAATGTTGTGTCTGAGGAGGATTTTCTAAGCCTCGTTACCAGTAAGAGTACAGATGATCCATTTGACACATAGAGCAATGCCTTGTCGCTGAGTAGAGAGAAGGCCAAGGCCACCAAAATCTCTTGGGAGACAACAAAACTCCCAGGCAACACGGTGAAAGCTGTGATGGGTCTCAGAAGATGCCCAAAGAAAATCTCTGAGTAATTTCTCCAACTTAGCATATGAAGCCTTGGAAGGGGCCCAACAAGAAGAGTAATACACATGAGTCACTGTGAGAACTTTGGAACAGACCTGAAATTTCCCAGCCAAAGAGCAGTTTAGTAACCCGGAAGGCTAATTTCTGCTCAATGCAAGAGAGAACTACCTGCCAGAGATCAACAGAAGAAGCCTGAAGGACGAAAGGAATGCCAAGAAATTGAAAGATTTCACTGGGTGCAATCCATTTCCACCCATACTACTGAATCCAAAGGGGGCTGGGAAGAAATGATTGTTTGTAACACAAGGTTTTGTGCCACTGAATGGCCGAACCAAAAGCCAAGCAAAAGGTCTCAAGACAACCCAAGTAGCTTTGACAGTATTCTCTTCTTCGAGCAAGGTAAGGAAGGAACCATCGGCAAAGTGGTCATTGACAAGTTGAGCGGAAGAATTAGGCAAGGAGATCCCATGAACCAATCCCTGGGAAATGGAATGAGCAAGAGGATAGCCAAATCCTTCAGCGGCCAATACATAAAGTGAAGGGGCAAGTGAGTAGCCTTGACGAATAAAACGGAACAAACCAAAGGATTGGGATTGGTGGCCATTAATGGTGATGCAAGCTGAGGCATCTAAAAACAACATTTTAATAAATTGGAGGAAATTTGGGCCAAAACTGAGTTTTGAAAGCATGGCTAAAATATAAGGCCATTCAATGCAGTCATAGGCTTTGGCAAAATCAATCTTAAGGAAAAGGGCCTATTGATTAGAGTGTCTCGCCCATTCCATACCTTCCCAGATAGTAATGATGTTATCCAAGATGAACTTGGATTTGATGAAACCAGTCTACTCAGGGCGCACAACCTGGAGTAAGAGGTGGCGGATTTTGAGAGCAAGAGCTTTGGCAATGATTTTGTAGGAGACATTGAGGAGCGTGATGGGCCGCCAATTACAAATATCCTTGGGATCCCCAAACTTAGGTATGAATTTTATATTACCTTTATTGATAAGATTACCTAGGGATTTAGAATGAAAGGCTTCAAGGTAGACTTTATGCAGATCATGTCCAACACAATCCCACAAAGCTTTGTAAAATTCACAGGGAAATCCATCAATTCCCCGAGCCTTATCATCTGCCATAGTGTAGACGGCTTCTTTGAGGTCTTCAATAGTGAGCAATTGTTCACAGAAGGCTATCTGGGCTGAGGAAAGCCTATTTGGCACAACAGCAAGACAATCTTGGAGTGCATTTGATCGCTCAGGAGTATATTCTTGGGCTGTAAAAACTTGCTCATAGTGCTTAACAAATGCATAAAGAATATAAAGTAATTCTGAAAGCATAGTGGTACCTTCTTTGATGTTCTTGATGCCAGGTGAGGAATGTCTAGCTCGAAGTGCCATAAAAAATTCTTTCGAGGCATGATCCCCAATCTTGAGCTAGTGTAACCTGGCTTTGAGTTGTGCCCCTCTGGCTGCATAGTTGTCAGCAACTTGCTTTTGATGCCGAAGTTCGGCAACCCTGACTTGCAGAGATGGGGAGAAAGGGTTGGCCACCAAAGCCTTTGTGGCAGCACGGAGGTCAGCCGTTGTGGCTGCATAAGACCGTCTGCGAAAAATGGCCAACTAGCACCCATAGATGTGAAGAAATCTCACAGTCCATGTAATAGAAACATTCCACCATTGGATCCAACTTGTTGAGTGGGGCGGTCAGCATTCAAGATTCCAAATGGTGCGGATGTGGGCCAGCGTGGACTGGTGACGCAGTAGAGAGGTATTAAAAAATAATTGGGTCCTAATGGCATGGGGTTGTTTGACGTGCCATTCAATGCAAAACAAAATAGGAAAGTGGTCTGATAATGTCACATCCACTAATGGCATTACCGGGAGTGGTGAAGAGTTGGCAAAAGAGAAAAAATATTGTGCCGATATCATAGCCCGATCAAGGTGTTTAAATATCTTGTTAAACCCAACTCAAAAATTGCACCAAGTATGCCAGAGAGAATTTGAATGGCGACGACCAACATTGGGATCGAAGAGACCCAATTTATGTCACGTAAAACCACGCCTCTTTCACCAACTGCCCAATGAAATGGCAGATGCCCATCTTTATCATATGTCATTTCAACCATATTGAAATCCCCACAAAGCACCCAGGTGGCAACTGGTAATGATTTAGCAATCCAATGCCAGAGACGAGATCTTTGAACATCATCATTTGAGGCGTAAACATTAATAATCCCAAAGGAATGATTATCAATGTTTAGAAGAATCTAGATAAGTTGATGCGTGGGGTCAAACCCATGAGCAACCACTGAAGCATGCCACCGTGGGGACAGAAGGATGATCGCTCTGCCACGCCCGGCCTCATGATCTGTACAAAACATCTGACTGGCTGGCCAAATAGAACGGCAAGTCGAAGAGAGCAAAAAACTAGCTATATTCACTTCCTGAAGACAAAACATCAATACCAGCATACTTTTGAAGAGTATCCCTAATAGAATACTTCCTAAAGAGATCGATCAGACCTCAAACATTCCAGGAAAGAAAATTCATTGGAGAAACTCCACCATGTTATCGGAGTCTCGCTCTTCTAGAGAGGAGTAGCAATTCTACAAAAATTCTGGTGGGATTGTCCCAATCTGAAAGGGAAGAAACGCATGTCTCCATTTCTCATGAACATATTCTCCTTCTTCAAGAGGTCAAGAAGGGCTGCGAGAGCACCTGAGAGATCTCGACACAAGAGGAGGCTCAGTAGGCTGAGTTGTCATAATTGAAATAGGCTGGGGCATAGCCGAAGGCCTTGTGAGTTGAAATGCTAGGAGAAACCTTGTGGGTTTTTGTCCCCTTCGCAGAAGGGTTTGAACCATCTTTTGTCGACACAAGGGTTTTGGAAACCACCCTGGAGCCATTGGACTCATTTTTCCGGTTGGTAACCGTTGACCATTTTTCATCTGGTTTAGCGGCAGCACCTTCCACCGGACAGGGCTTGTCAGCTTCCCATGATGGAGACCGAGTACAAGGGATTGCAAGACGATAATCTTTGATCTTATGTTCAATGGACTGACACCGATAGCAGGTGTTCGGTAGATTGAAATAGGTAACCTTCTAGGTATGACACAGAGGCCCAATTTGAATATCAATGGACTCTTTCAAATCTTGTAAAAGGTCCACTTCAAATAGACACGCTTTTGAGGGCGAGCTCGAAAGAACCTATCAGGTTCGACACAAATAAGTCTCCCTAAGGAGGATGCAATCGCTTACAAAAAATGCAAGCAAAGAAAGGGCAGACCAGGGAACTCAACCCAGACTAGAACCCGCAACTTGGTGTCATCTGAGATAGCAAAGTCCCAGGTCCAGGATTGGAAAACCAGCAAAGAGGACCACAAGGCTAAAAATTTGCGGAGAGCATTTTTCACTTAATAGAATAGAATAGAATAGCTTTTAAGGTCCACGAGGCTAAAAATAGCCTATGAGACAACCAACCCAATCAAATTTGCTTCTCCTTTCCATTCTACTTATGTTCAAAGATATAATGAGCTCTCCAACCTTATCCAAAGACCCCTCGACAAAAAGACCATGCCAAGAAGCCGCTGTGAGGAGCTCGGTAAGGTGTAGAATCATTCCCGAAAGCTTTCGAGTGCATATACATTGTCCCATACAAAAGTTATTTGAGCCACTTTAGGCAATCTATTTTGCACTTGCCAGTAAGTTATTGATGTGAGTTTTCATTTATTTGAGGATTTGAAACATTATATATGCTTAGAATGGGTTAATGTTGTAAAGTTTTAGTTTTAGTTTTTTTTTAATGAATAAGTGTGTTATTATTTATAGCATTCCAGCCAGCCAACCCATATATCATTTGTTTGAATTACACATATTCACAAATAAAAGGTCGGTGGAAGAAGTCACACCTCAAAGTTTAAATGGAGATAAAATCTAAAACAAAATATAATAACGAGCAGCTACGCAATAAGAACTAAAACACTAGTAGGAGGAGGAGAGGGGTCCCAATCATCTAGTTTACTCCATACATTAGCAGGGTCTGAAGTATCCATGATAGGCTCCCAACTGGCATTGCCATCATCATATATTTTGTCTTCATCTAGAGGGTGAGTGTCACAAACAAGTGATATAGCAAGAGCAAGGTGAGGGAATTTGCCAAAGTCTGACCAACCACCAAACCCATAGCTAGGAGCCTAGGGAGATATAGAGTGGTGGCGAGTAGGCTAGACCATCCTCTTTGAGACTAGTCCCCAACTCTTCTTGCAAGAGGTTGAGAGGCACAAGAGTCTGCATCATGTTCACCATGACCAAAGTGACTATGCCCTTGACAATGCCCATGAGGTGGAGAATGATCTCGACTAGAGGTAGGATTTGGAGGGACTGTAACAACAATGCTTGTTAGGCATTACCCTAGTGATCCAAAAGCACTTGAAGATGTGCCACCTCAAGTGCAACCTTGTTGGCTTGCACCTAGATTTACATAAGCACATTAGAACAACAAAATGTTTAGCAAAGAAAGCAAAATTCTTGTCCTTCCATATGCTAAAAACAATTTCCACCCTAAAGTCATGCCAAATTTGGGTATATTTGGAGGGGATTGTAGGCCAATCCCCCAACAAAACCATATGCCATGAGAATGGCTTAGGTCAAAAGGGTATGAAAAAATCATAAATCCAAATCCAATCAACCTAAGCTCTGGGACAAAACCAAAAGAGGTGCTTAAGATTTTCCTAATGACCACAAAAATGGGCATCAAGGATCCTTGATCCAATATGAGCTAATATGGAGTGAACTGGAAGGCCTTGGAAAAGAATACACTAGGCAAAATGGGCAAGCTTCAGCTCTAGAATGGCCAACCAAACAATTTGAAACCTTCTCTACTAAGTGCTCAAAGGGGATTGCAACAACCATCTTTGGTTTAAAATAGGCACCATAGGCAAGTGCAGAGAGAAACATGAATAACCCTTACGAGGCTTGTAAATGTGAAATGGTGTGTCACGATACCATTTCCAATCTTTCTACCAAGGCTTGAAACAATGAACCCCAATCTTGTGAATTATATTTGATGGCACAAAGTTAATAACAACCTAGAATGTTTCAAGGTTTTGGTTGGACAAGTGAAACTTAACTTTGACTTCAGGCCAAGTAAGAAAATTTCTAATCTCTGGAAAAAAGATCTGGAAGGGTCTTGATTCCCTTCTTTAAAAAAACTCAAAGCATGAACCCATGGAGTTCTGACTAGAGGATGATCTTGACAAGATGTAATGCCCCCTTCACAAGAGTGAGTGATTAGTGAAGAACCTTAGTATATTTTAATTCTTGTTGGCTAATTACAATTATGGTAAGGGAATAATTAATTAATTAAATTAAGTTGTCTAAAATTATTCTTTTATGGGCAATTATATTTAATTAATTATTTTATTAAAGTTGGATAGTTTATTATAAAGTGGCTTATTTTGAGACCCAAAACCAAATTTAAAATAAAAGTCACTTTATGGGGGAAATAAAATATAATTATTGAAGAAGAGCCATAAGTAATACCTTTTCTTGGGTTTGTCTCTATAAGATAGTGATGATGTTGCTACCCTCTGATTGTGAATTTCATTTGCTACGAACAAAACACTTGCATATGAAGTTTTGACTCTATTACTCTGAATAGGCACCGATATGAGGAAATTCTATCAAGGTCCAAGCACATTTGATCATCAAAATTCATAAGGATAAAACTTTCTTTTGTTTTGTTTTGGTAGTAGTAATTTCATTTGTTCTCAGAGTGCTGATTAGGATAGATATTGGGGATCTAGCTAATTCGAGATAACATCCATTCATCCCTCAATATAGAAGTGAGAACAATCTGCTCAATCAGTATCTCATTACATACAAGAGATAGATTTCCAAGATATTGTAGAAGGGAATACCCCTAGGTCAAGCAGAGCCTGAAGTACAGATGAGAACAAGTGATTGTCTCATGTTCGTTGGCCACTGACCTGAGAGTCCTAAGCATTAAGGATAGCTACCCTATAGGGATAATCAAACAATCAATTGGGAACACCAACAAAAAGCATTAAGATGGGAATTAGAAGCATCAAGATGAGGAGTAGAGATAATGTTGATATTGGGGAGATGGTGCTGATGGTATGTAGCATGTTGTATGCTCTCCCCTGTTGTTCCTAAGGAAGTATGTGTTGCTACAAAGAGGCTCTAGTCTTCAGATGTTGGTGAAGGTTTCTGCTATAGGAAGATGCCTGGAAGACTATTTCTTCAAATGCTCTACATTCCTCCGCATTTGAAGATATGGCCATGCGGTTTAGAAGTTAAGTTCAGTGGGTTGTAAAGGTGCTACATTCAAAGTTTCACATCATTTGTCCCTTCACAGAGAAAGTTGTAAGTGACAGAGTGCAAGACTGTATTGTCCTATTTTTTGTTTTGGTCGTCTGTCTTAGTATTAAGGTTTTGTGTTTTGTTTAGTCATATGCATCTCGGAGTTCTTTGATTCTTGTCATGCCTGCAGGAGTCATGTGTTCCCAACCAAAGCCATTGGTGGAACCCCTATGTGATTCCCCTATCCCAATATGTTAAACCCTTGAAATTGACTAAGTCTGGGTCTAATTGGTTAAACCCTAGAACCCTTAGTCTATTCCATCCATGACCGAGTTCTATTTTCAAGTTGACCCGCTGTAAACAGTCACCTCAGGTTTAAGTCATTACCTTATGTCTTGTCTCTCATCTAGAACCGACCCCTTGAGTTCAATTACCGGCTAGTCCAAAAGTGTTTAATACTTCCTAAGTCCAAGTTAAGAGGTTCTTTGGGTCATGCTAGCAATCATCGCGGCATCACATGCTCCGAATCCATCAAATCTATTAAAAGTTGCGTTGATGTGCTAACCATCAATTTTTGGACAAATGAGCTTAGATCCTTGCTTGATTGAAGCTCGTGCCGTGCTCGCTCCTATTTGGATCATGTGAGCATGTAGCTAGAATATACCAAGGAATATGCTCAGCGATGTTGTGACAGAGTGACACATGTTACATGGGTCATGTCTGATCCAAGTACACTCAGGATAGTGCTCAACGCGCTAGCGTGTGGGAGTAGTGTGGGTCCCTCTTAGATCCGTGTTGCTGCAATATGTTACCAAATGGATCTATCGTGGAAGGTTTTCTTTGAGTTAGGTAGCTCTCATTGGTTTGTGTAATTAAGGGTGTGTGGAAGTGATATTCAATTATGGAAGTTTTAAATCAAAGCCATTGATTCTCCCGCGGACTAACTAAAATCAATGGCGCATATTCAAACACGGAGAATGGCTACTCTAAGCTTGCACGTAAGCGCATGATCGCATTAATGGTGATTTGATAGAGAATTAGCCAAAATCATGCGCAATTTATGGAATAAATGCATAAGATTAAGTAATTGCTATCACTTCAGTTATTGGTAATCAGAATTCTTCTAGGAATTGAGTATCTCAAGGAGATAATTAAAGAAGGGAGTTTTCATCTACGACTAACAAGTAAGTCTGAACTCACTGATTTATCGACTCATTTGATTGCAAATTTTGTCGATTCCATTCTAAATTTGGTCGTAGAGCTAGAATATGTAAAAGCAGTATGGTATGTGGTACTTTTAGATTGATTTTAGGCTTGATTGCTGAAAACAGGGTATTTGATAGGGGTAAGCACTAATCTTTTGTTTTCGGTGGCCTTGGACCACCAGTTTAGATTGAAGACATGTCAAGGAATTTGAAATAGCTTTCAATTAGTCTTCAATTCCTATAAGGGATTTAGAGAATCCCTAATTTGAGGAGTTATAGGATGAGCCTAATGGATAAGGCACTTGGTTTGCATCCCAAAGATCTGTGATTCTCACCATGACTGAATCAGTCATGTGTCCCCAACTAGAGCCACTGGTGGACCCTTCTTTTAAGTGAGAATATGTCAAGCATAAGTGAGGACATAATGTCCTTAGCTTCATTCTTTCCCAACCCTTTGTGTTTGATTGTTGGATCTCATGTGTGGAAAATATCTTTGAAGGGTTGACATGATGGATTTAATGATGAATTGGAAGTCATAACAACATCACATTGTTTTTAGTTGGTAGGTTTGTTTCAAATGTGATGGTGCGATAAATATTGGGCTATGTGTTTGCTCCTTGTTTACATCGCGGGAGTGCTTTACGAGAAGATGCGAAGGGGTATTCTTTGTGCTGGTGTGATGATATGTTTAGTGATTGGCAGGTCCCATCTCGAGGAGAATGAAGTTAGTGCCCAACATGTGAGTGTAGAGGAAGAAGCGTGGGTCCCTAAAGGCTTGCGATGGTACGATAAGGTGCCATATCGCTTTGGCATATGTATAACATGTTTTACTAGCATTTTTTGATTGGTTGGTGATATCTAGATGGGTCCTCGTGCATTTGTGATCACTAATTTCATTCTGATATGTCTTAAATCCACGAGTGGAATTCAAACTCTAGATAATGAGCATGAACATTGAAAAACAATCATAGTACGGCAGATTCAACCAAATTATTGAAAATATCAGTTGCTTCTCGAGTATGCAAGAAGGTGATTTGACATTAGACACGCTTCTCAAGCAATTCTTGATGCTTAGTTAGATCTTGATATGTGAACTTGCTCATTGTTGTTTGTGTGAAGAGGCATTTCGAGACAGATAGAAATTAATTCATGCCTTCATTTCATGCTTGAAAGGATTGCAAATGAATCCCCAATAATAAAATCAAATGTGTGGATAGCTGAAATGAAATAAATTAAAGGGAAATACTCACACAAGGAACCCCTGTTCATTTCTATAAATGATGGTGTTCTCATGAATTGTTCACATCATCAGCTACCATGAGTACTATGCCTCTGTTCTCTTGGCTACATATTTGCTCTTTTAGAATTAAGGAAGGAAGTAAGTATTTCCTAGAGGATGGGGGGAATTGGAAAGAGTAGGGATTTTTGTATGTAATAGTTTAGCTTGTTTCAATGAACCATACTAGAATAAAATTATTCTCGTGAGGAAATGGACGGACCATGCACACCATTTTTTGCTACTAGGAGTTGCAGTGTGCAGGAGGGGCCCTATTTACAGAGTCAAAGAAGTCCTGGCCTCTCTAGTGAATGAGTTTTGAAGGAGGAAGGAGTTGACTTGCCTTCCCAACAGCTTTTCATATGAGCCTGAGCACTGGGTAGAAAGCGGGTGCCTATTTTTAACTTTGAAGGAGGATCTTCAGTCGGCCAAAATCTTCTAGAATCAAGAATTGGCTAAAAGAAGGCACCCACCAATCAGAGCTAGAATGTAGTTTCCTAGGTACAAATATTAAATGCATTGTAATAAAAAATTGTACTATGAAAATCTTAAGCTAACATAATATGTCTATTTATAGGCTCTCAAATGTCATAGTAAGGGGATCCACGTCTAAGAAAGGTAACACAATGATCAGGTGGATATAGAAATTTTATTCTGGGCTATGGATACAAGGTATCCACATCTTGGGTAGTAAGTTTTCTGTAGTAAATTGGGTGCATTGTTGAGATTGCAGAGCAAAAGATCCACCTACATATGTATTTAAATTCTTGTATAACAATTTTCAATTTGGATTGAGCTATATGAATAACACTCCATGTGTATATTTCTTGCAATTGTCTCCTTGAATGTATGTGTTTCTTTTGTGGATGAATGAATCAAGGGTTTTGGATTTCACTTATGCACATTTGTTGTATTGAATGTTTTTTGTTTTCTACTTCTGGTTAAGGATTGGATAAAAAATGCATTAAACAAAACATAGGAAGCAATGTATTACTTTAAGGATTATTGAAGAAGAGTTGCAGGCAATACTTTTTCTTGGCATATCTTTGCAAGGCAATGATATAAGTCAACCCTCTGAATTTGAAGTTCAATTGTCATAAAAGTAACATTTGTAGGGTGGTATCCTAACTTTGTTACCCTCAGTAAGGCATCAATCAAGAAATTTACATGCTTTAGGATTCATAATAAATGTAATTATAGAGATGAATCAGTATGTGTTTGTTTTCAGTTTATTGTGTTGTGCCAAATCAAAATTTTTGCTTCATCAAGGCATTTTGTGAAAGTCTAAAATTTTTTTTGTCAAAAAGTCAAAAGGTCAAAATTTCTAAAAATAGAAATTTCTATTTTTAGAAAGTTTCTAAAAATATAAATTTCTATTTTTAGAAAATATCTATTTTTAGAAATTTTCTAAAAATAGACGTCAAATTAGGTTTTCTGGGTTTCTTGAGATACAGATGATGGCAAAATTTTCTAAAAATAGAATCTCTGATTCAGGTGTCATGTTTGATTTTGCTTCACAATTAAGGTGGTCCAGACGGAATCTACAAAAGGTCGTGTTTTCCCTACTGGGTCAATTATGTTTTTCAGATGGTGAAGCACGAGCTCCAAGGCCATTAATGGAGGAGGTTCATCTACTAGGGCTTATTTTCAAGTTTTCAAGGTTGTTCAGATGACACAGAACTGTTGAACAGTCGATGATTGACGAAGGATAGAAAATGGAGCATGATGAATTCAGAAACTGAAGAAGGGTTGAAAATCATCAAAATTTGACTAAGTATGGAAAATCCAGGCGCCCCTGGAGGCTGGGGGCACCCAAACCTCTCAAACTTAGTTTTTTTTCGCGTTTTCTCAGAAAATGTCAAAGATACCTCTGTTGGTCAGTTTCGGGGTGGATAAAAGCAGTCATTTTGGTCAATAGGTCTTGAAAAGCTAGAATCCATATCAGATATACCTAGGCTATCTAGTACATCCTTCATCCAGTGGCAGTTGTCTGATGAATCATCGAAATCAGTGATAGGAAGTAGCTGCTGGCACTGGAAACGAGGCAAACTGCAAACAGAAGTTGAAAATCATAAAATTTTCTAAGGAATGAACATCCAAGCACCCCTGGACGCTAGGGGCACCCATCATGCCCAGACTTAGAATTTTTTTCACATTTTTTGAGAAATCTCAAAATACCTCTGTCAGCCCGATTCTGGGGGGTCAAAATCAGTCAAAACTCAGTTGAAATGCCGGTAAAAACTAGAAATTTATCTCAGGTATGTTCAGGCTACTTAGATGACTTCCCATCCTACTTCAGCAGTCAGCAAAATGACCAGAAACGAAGATCAAACAAGACCTGGGGCACGGAAAATGGAGAAAAGTTATACAAGTTGAAAAATCCAAAAAATTTCTAAGGCATGAAAACCTGGGTGCCCCAGGAGGCTGGGGGCGTCCAGATTCACCAGACTTAGAATATTTTTCGTGTTTTTCAAAGAATTTGCAAAATCTCCTTCATCAGTCGGGTCAGATTCGCAGAAAACTAGATCGGCTCAATTTTTGAGGTAGACAGAGGGTACAGTCAATTCAGTTTTCATCAAGCTTGCCTACCTACATGATCATTAGTCTTAGCTTTGCTCCAGCAGGTGAGATTTGACAGCCAAACTGGGTCCCACAATCACTGAAACGCGCTCGGAAAACAAAAATTTGAAAAAGTTAAAATATCACAAAAAATGGCTAAGGCATTGAAACCCAGGCGCCCCTGGAGGCTGGGGCACCTAGGTTCACCAGAGTTAGAAATTTTCATGCTCTGCTAAGGACATCCATCAAGTTATTTCCCAAACTTCGTTCATCAACAGTTTCCAGAAGTCAAGTTTGCAGTTGAACGTCGTCGGATCGTTAATTCGAGGCTGAGGATCAAATCAGGAATGATCAAGTTTCAAGATGCCATGATCAATCAGCTTTTTCAGTTAATGGTGTCAATTTTCCATCTTGTTGAAGTTAGGGGTAGGCCATACCGAAGTCAGAATGAGTGCAAAAGTGTCGAAATGAAGGAAAAATTGGCTAACACTTTTGCAACCTCGCGTGTTTGATGGCATCATCAAAGAAGAAGATTTTTCATCATCTCACACATGAACCCATAGGCAGCTATAAAATAGGGATTCTTCCTATTTGAGTATATCTACTTGGATTTGAGCTTTAAAGATGTTTTCTTCATGGATAAATTTCAAGCTTTATTCTTTCACAAAGAAAGCTACTTTTTCGCCCTAAAGTTCTGTAAAGACAAGCTTTTGGCTTCTTTATTCATTATTTTTGCAGGTTGCATCTAGAGGAAAGAAAACATCTTTTTCTTCTTGTGAAGGTTCGAGAACCCAAACGGAGTGCTTTTTTAGTGTTCTTCATAGTTTTGGGATTGGGAAGCACAGAGGCATGCTTTTTTGAGATCCATTTTTCTAGGGCATCATTTTTCAAAAATAGGGTTGGAGCTTTTTCAATTTTCATCGAAATGGGTCTATCTGGAATTTCATCCTCTTGAAGATTGGAAATTTTTAATTTTTTTGAAAATCTATTTTTTGCTACTTTTTCCAAAAATCCTTAGCTTTTTCAGAATCCGACAATCTAGGTTGCTTCGAAACGGAATTGTCTACAAAACCCATGTGCCAACGTTTTTGTTCATAATCTGCTTTTTAGAAGAAATCAGCAAACAATTTTCAGCTTTTTATCCAAAAAAATTTCTAACATGTTCACAGTCATTCTTCTAGTTTTCCAGTATGCAGTACTCTCCAATAGAGATCAAGCCTAAAACGGTGTTGGTTCATGATTACTTGAGAACTTTCGAGACAGATTTGCATAAGGTGCTTCCAGTGTTCAATTTACATCCATTGGAAGATGCAGGAAATATAGCTATCAGGAATCTAAGTCACTCCGAATTGCTTGCAGTAGCTTCATTCCCCATCACATTGCAAAGTATTGAATTCGTGATTACTTGTATGAAGCATTACAATTCAGTTACAAGAGAAATCCAATCAGCAAATGGACGTGTGCTCTGCAGCCTCAGGCCAAATGATATTGAGAAGTGTTTTTCAATACCAATATGGAAGGAAAACTTGGTCATTTCAATTGAAGAATGCAAGAGGGTGTGGCACAATGATAAAGAAAAGTATCGAAAAAAGATTGCTCAAAAGTGGTTGAAAGAAAAGAACATTTTGCCAAAGAACGTTGGACGTGGAGAGTTCAAGGAAGAACATGCAATAATGATTACTCTGCTAAGCCGAATCACAGGTTAAGCAGAAGCTAACAAATTTCAGCCTTGGATGTTTTACATCATGTCCCAGATTATTGACGAAACTTAATACTATGATTGGGCAGCTCTAATTAGTGATAGTCTCCACCATCAGATACTTGGTTTTCAAAGGGCCCATAAATTCCACATGATGTCATACCTTGTATATCTAATGGCCTATCAGAGTCAATTTAGAGGTTTAAATATTGTTGGAACTCTGGGCATTCAACATGTATATCACCATTTCCCACAGTTAGAGTTTTCTCAGGCTGAGCGACATTATAGGTGGGTGAATGATGCATTCCTTATGCATGCAGTGCGAGATCTGGATAATGAGTTGCATATACGATTTTCAGCCGATACCAGATTGGCAATGGCAGAATGGGTTGATTAGTTTATCCAGTTTCCCACTTTCTCCTACATTAGAGTATATGGCTTCTTAGGAGAGCCAACCATGCTACCAAGATATCCTACGGATGAGGTAGCGTTCATGGAATTTCTGAGGCAAGTCTATGAAGTTCATACATTTATGCGTAGTAGGCGCAAGGTGACCTTCAGTTTTTTGATTGGGATGGGTATTTACAGATGCAGATCTAAAGAAGATGCCAAAGTAATTGGTACTAAATCGTCCAAGTATGGTCTTAAGTTTTTCGACAGGAGGACTTCATATGATCCTCGTGGTCTTTTTACATCACACCTTGGTCAAACTTGTGTACGTACACATGTAGTTGAAGATTTCTAGGCTAATTGTGCAGATGAATTTGAAGTACGGAAACATAATTACAGTAGGTTTACCCTTTAGCAGTTGGCTGATATCTTGTCAGAAGATATAGAAGGTTTGTCAGATGATGATGATGCGGTTCTACTTCCCACATATTTCAGAGATCAGGTCGAGCAACAACCACTATCACCAGTTAATTGGTCTACCAAAGAGAACACCTCAATTGAGGAAAGGATGAGTCGGGTTATCAAAAATAGCATGATATTCTTGAATAATAAGAAGAAACAGAAAGAAGGCATTCTGGTTGCAAAGCTACCAGTTGTTCAACCATCAGTACCTTCCACTTCCAAACCAAAACCAAGGGTTAAATCTATGAGCATCTTTCTTAAAGGAACAAAGATGGCCAAGTTGAAGAGGAAAAATGTTGAGTCTCCAGTTCATAATTAGCAGGAACAGCCAGTAGTTGCATCAAAAGTTCCCGTTGAACCAGCACCGCACGTTGAAACATTATCTTTAGTTCATGTTTTTGCACCTTCATCACTGAGCTCTTCTCCCATTCATATAGATTCAGATTCAGACTTGCCGGGTCATAATATTGAGACGCATATTGGTTCATTAGGAGTTGATGAAGTTAGAACTGAGCTTCCTAGAGAGGTTGGCCCATCCTGGCTTGAGAACATTTTGGGAAGGAAGAGGAGAAAACCTTCATTTCAGTTAAACTTGACAGAGCTTAATAGCATCTACCAAGACATACCAGATAGAAAAGTTAAGAAGCAAGTTCACTTTGAAAAGAATGCTAATGGAGAAATTGTCTTTGAAATTGCAACACCGCCAGAAGATAAGAATATTAATGATATTGAGGTTGATGACTTCAAGGTTGTCAAAGCTAATCTTGGTAAGAGTACCTGACACACAGATGTAAATCTCTTTGAGGTTGCAGCAGATAATTTGAAGGAGAGAGTGTTGAAAGACGGAGAAGATAAAGCAGCCCTCAAGGCTGAAATCAGGCAGCTACAACAGTATATTTCCAATTTTTTTCATGGCACATCACAGGCCAGCTTACTACTTCCTCAGATTCTAGAATCACCAACCGATCAACAGTAGTTTAGTTAGTTGGTCATTTCTGGGAGGCACATGAAGGATTGGGTGGAAGAATTTGTAACTAAAGGCAGAGTTGTACTTTCACAGATCTATCAATTAAAATATAACGCTCATGATCTGCGTCAAGGCATTTAGGGGTTACAACAGACTATGGCTAAAAATAGACTGGTGTTTGAGATCATTATCTCCGACTTGAAGATAGCATATAATTTTGTTGATTCAACTGAAAATAAGAAGATTGTTTCTACTTGGAAAGCATAGTATCTTTTCATAGTAAAAACATATGACAATATAATCTCAGAGTTGGCGGAATGGAAAGAAAAAGTGGTAAATGTTCTCAAGTTCGTGAGATCTTTTGTTTCTTAGATCTTGTGTTCATATGAAAAAGAAGATGGTACCATGTATGATCTCAGGGAAGTACAGACAGAATTCCAGACTCTCGTCTGCAATAATTTTAATGGTGATATTAGTGCTGGCAAGATGGATCGTTTTGCTACCATGATAGTAAAGTTTGATAAAGTTGTGGGCGAAGTTCGTGAATTTCTCTAGATGGTTGCAGATGGTGAGGAAATGTTGGAAAATCATAATATCCTCTTAGAGAGTATCAATGTTCTTGGCAAAGATGTGGTCACTAGCTTTTTAGAAGATATTATTTCCCAAAATATCAATGGATGACATCACCAATAAAGCAAGAATGTAGATGAGGATGTGACTCTAAAGAAAGCAGTTTTAACTCAAATGCTTTTTGTTTTAAAGCATTTTCTTTCAATCCAAAGATTATCCATCCTTAAAATAGTAAAAAATCACTTTGTAATAGTTGGAGCTTTATTTGCTTTAAAGTAAATTGTTTTAAAGCATTTGTTAGTTGTAATATTTGTCTTAGAATAGAAATAAAGCTTGCGAGTTGGCAAGTTAGTTAGGTAAAATCGAGGAGATTTTAGGGTTCCCTACTCTTGTGATTTAGTATAAATAAGGGCATCCTTGCCTAGTGTTATTAAGGGTAATTGTGATAGCAAAATTTGTTGTGCCTATTCTAGCCTGCAGAAATTGTTATTTCAAGTGCTTGTTCACTCTGTGTTGTCTATTTTTGAGTGTTTGATCGCATATTGTATGCCTTCCTTTTGCTACAATATTGTTGTCCTAGAGTTGTAAGAACTTTATGATATTGGGAATAGAAATCTTATGCCTGTCATTTGCTTTGATTCTCTATCTCATGATCATCTAGTTTTGTTGTCAGATGTGTGGCTTGTGTAATCTTACTTTCAGTTTTCATCTTAAACTACAATGAGTCTTTTGATGTGATCTGGAAGGAGTTATTTGAGTTTTTGTGTTAAAACAAACCATTCTTTGTTAACTTTTAATCCTTATGCTCTGAATTTACTTAGGTGATTAAAAGCATCATTTAGCTTAGGTCTAGCTATAGTTAGAAGTTTCAAAAAAGGAAAAACCTCTGCTGCAGCGAATAGAGTTTTATAACCTTGTGCTCGTAGTTGAGAAACAAAAAAAATAGGCAAATTTATTTTATTTATCTTTTAAGTGAACATCAGCAAAAAGGGAACTTCCCCTCATAATAGAAGAGCAGTTTAATTGTGCATAGATGTTTGTTTCCAACTCGCATACCAGAGGTGCGAATTAAAACCCCAACAGTTTTCTGGCGCCCATCGTGGGGCACAAGGTATAAAAATTAAAGCAAGCTTAGGCTTATGACATGGGAATGACTCTCCGGCGTCCTACTGCTCTTGTTCAACAACCAAATCTTACACCACCTACTATTCAATCAAATCTTGTACGTGTGGAAGAAGAGCAAATGAACATCATTAATAGCTTGAGGAGTTTCATATTTGCGTAAAAGGAAAGTCCTACTCAGTGGAGAAATGCAGCTACTATTCTTGATGAAGAAGAACACAAAGCAGATCTTGCAGTCGGAAGACTTGTATTACCATCTCTCGCGTGGCAGTAGATAATCCTGGCTCACAGGGTTTATACAAGAAGGGGGAAAGACAGTACTACAGATCCTTTCTTCCAAGATCTTGTTCCTACAGAAGTTGGAGAAGCATCCAACATAGTTCCTAAAATCTAAATAGTTCTTGAAGTCAAGCAGGAAGAACCTCAAGAGGAAACAATAATCTAGCCTAGAGCAATGGGCTATGCAAATAATAACAATCACAATGATCAGAATCAGAGGCATCCACCCCCATTGCCTTGGGGTGACAACATTGGACCTTTGGGCCTGCAAGCACATCATGAGTTACCAAAGGGCTCAAGAAAGCACTTTCCCTGGTTCCACGGCAATGTGACTCAACATCCTGATGAACACATCTCTGCATTCACAATAGCTTGAGCCATTTTGCATGTATCGCATGAAGACGTTGCTATGCATCTCTTTGTTGAGACTCTTGTGGGAAATGTTGCTGACTGGTTCAATCATCTAGAGCCAAGCATCATTACAAATTGGACAACTATGAGCGAGAAAGTCTTGGCAAGGTTTAAGCCTACCGAAGACAATCACAGATTGTTCGCCCAACTCTCAAATTCAAAGATGGAAAATAATGAACCGATGAGGGAGTTCATAGAAAGGTTTAATCACTTGGTTACACACCTTTCTCATACACTCAACCCATCTCTGCAAATTATGTTGAGCAGTTTCATTAACACTCTTCCTTCTGAGATAGCCTTCTTTTTGAGATTAGCTGATGAAACAGAACTATCCAGTGCACAAGAAAATGCCATCAAGTTGGAGGATAACATGATTACCTCTAGCAAGATGAAGATCGATTCAATTAGGCCTCTTGTTCAAAGTTCTGCGGATCCACTGCTACAGAAGGTAGCAAATGAAGTGACTATTATGAAGAGGCAGTTGCCTACTCAGGGGCAACCTACACAACAGTCGTATCAGTCACCACAACAACAATACCAACCGCAGCAACAGTATCAACCACAACAACCGTATAAGCCTAAGAGGAACAATTTCCAGCCGTTTAATAACTGCAAGCCCAGGTTGCCAGCACCTCCACCAAGATAAGTAGTTGATGCTGCTCAAAATGTAGTGTTTTTCTCCTTTCATGAAATCGATGCACATACTAGAGCCACATGTCCTAAAAATTTAAGAATGAATCAGATTATGAGATACGTTGATGCTGCACCCATTTCAAACATTGTCCCTTCCTCAAGTGCGAACATTGTCTTACCACAGATGGACAACTTCGATGGCGACTCTACTACGGGATACTTCCAGAAAGAACTTGTTTTGATAAAAGAAGAACAAGAGGATCTTCATCAATATTCTCTTGTGGTGAAACATGAAAATCTTTCGACACCTATGTTTACACATGCTCAACATTTCAAGGCACAAAAAGAAGAAGAGGATAAACTAAGATCAAAAGAAAAGGGGAAGGAAGTGGCTTCCACTTCTAATGTTAAGTCTCCACATGAAAATGTCAAAGTTGCTCAAGATTCGTCTTCAACAAATTTTGATTTAGTGGATTCTATGATGAAGACAAAAGTGCAAATTTCTCAGCTGGAATATCTTCAGGACTATCCAGATCAGCTGGATAGAATTGTTAAGTATGTCAAGAAGGAGACTATCATTTAGCCTACATTGCTTGAATCCTCTATTCTAGCAAAAGAGAAGCCCAAGCCTTTCTATATCTCTTTGTATATAGGAGGCTATAAATTGAGCAATTGTATCATTAATTCAGGAGCCTCAAACAATGTCATGCCTTTGCAGGTGATGAATGCATTAGGACTCTCGTGCACCAAAATGCATGACAAGTGCTATTCACTTGAGTCCAAGTCAGTGTCATTGGTTGGACAATTGAAGGATGCTCAAGTACGGTTGGCGGCTTGTCCCAAAAAGAAAATAATGATGACTATCTTGGTAGCCGACATTCCAGCCAGTTACGGGATGCTGCTAAGTAGAAGCTTTTGCAAAGATCTTGGAGGAGAAATACAATTGGATTGGTCATCTGCAACCATTCCTTTAAAGAAAGGCAGTTTCAAGTTGGAACCAAAAACCAAGTCTTGGTTCAATGTGGTGAAGTCTTAGGTTCCTCAAGCACAAGTGTTATATCAAGAAATGCACCCTGGTACATATGTTATGCTGTTTGAAATAACCAAAGAGAATCAGGAGTTGGTGTGCGCAGTTGGCACATCAAAGGAAGAACCTGAAGAAACGTACAACTTGCATACTTTCTTTGAAGAAGAAGAAATGCAACAATCTTCTCAAGAGCAAAATTACGAGGAAGAGATCAAAAATGCTGAAGAGAGCAATGATGAATCCAATTTGTTCTTCTAATCTTTTGAAGGTTGGTTTGAAGAACCTATGTCAGATACGTTCAAAGGAGAAGAGACCAAAGAAGCATTGCAATTGGAGCAAGATCAAGATCTTCTTTATTTTGAGGAAGAATTGGAGATTATCGACAGTTTTCTACATCACTTGGAAAGTGATTCTTCAATAGAGGATACTGTAGATTTTCCTTTACAGATTAGCCCGTCTTCACCTTTATCTCAAGAAGCTTTCATACAAACAAGTAAAGAAGATGATGATGAATTCATCTATGAACCGGTACAAGAAAGAGACTTCACCGATACTATGAAGCCAATACAAAATACAACATATGAAGAGGCTTATGGAGAAGAAGATTTCATGGAATATTCAGTCTTGGTCACTAAAGAGGATCATATTGAAAAGTCAGAAATTCTTGACAAATGTTTTGTGAGATGTCATATGTGAAATCGATCAAGAAGATGAAGAAGAAACATATAGCTCAGATGAATCTGCCTTTGATTCTGCTTACTTACCAGAAGGAGAAAGGTACATGATTGTTGAAGATGAGACGATCCTGGATATCCGCATTGAAGAAGATTACTCTATGGAGGATGATGAGATTCAAAATAATGAATGCAAATTGAGCTGTCAGGTGAAGATGTTATCGATAATGATCACGAGCTCGAGCATTCAAACCTGGATGATTTATCAGATTATGAGGATTGGATTGACGAAAACATGATCAATGAAGAAGTTCCTGAAGCATTGGAAAAATGGGTGACGACAATTGTGGATCCGGAAAGATGAGAATCAGTAATGAGGATTGTGTATGAGTAGCTTACACCTTTTCCAGAAGACGATGCATTGACTGAGTTCAAGGTTGCGTGTGTTCAAGATATAAATGAAAGTCAAGTTCTATATATGGTGACTATCATTCCCACAAGCATACTTTAGCCACAAGATATTGCTTCATATCATCAGAAAGAGGTTTTGTACCTCCACCTGTTACAAAGGTTGCTTACTTTAGAAGAATAAGCTCCACCTGATCTCTGGCATATCAACTAGTTCCTCACGAACTTCTCATGATGCAGAGTGGGACGCAACGGAGGCTAAACTAACAGGAAGGAGTAGCCAACAATACAAACAGCATTATAAAATTCTCTATCGGCTGAACATCATCATCATATTTCCTAAAGACACCAACAACATCATCACATTTCAACAGCATCATCATATTTCGGATGATCGCAAATATCCTCCTGTCGATTACTATTTACCTCCTCCGTTTGTCGCCTATCATCATCATCATGATAATCAACGGGCGCAAACATCCTCCGGTTGCACTGTTCATCGGGTGCCAAATACAAGCGGCATCATCATGATATTCAATATCACCTTCGTCAGCAGGATATCCAAATATCCGGTTGCTCCAAATATCCTGATGACGTTGCACTTTAACAACTTGCCTACAATGCTCCACTGCCCGACGATATAAGCAACAGCATCATGATATTAAACATCCGGTTCCTCGAAACCTCCTGATGATGCTAATACAACTTCCTGCCTTCGCCGATACTTAACCACTTAGCGACAACAGTATAAACTCGCATTGAGGGATTTCTTAATATCCTGATGACGATGACGTCATATCCTGATGACGATGACGTCACACATCCTCCTGATGAACTCTTCAATACTTAGACAAAAGCTGAACTTTCACAACCGCATCAGTTAGCGATATGCGGATGATGAACTTCTCCGAGAGATGATCCTGACTGCGATATATACACTGAGTATATATCCAACTCAAAACATCATGATGCACCTGCAACATGCAAACTTCAACAACTTCATGACCCGATCCTGATGGCGATGCATTCGCAGATGACGCGGCTCGTTCCGACTGGAAACGCACATGCAGACTCCTGTGTATCCTTCCACTGCATGTAAGCACTCCGAACCACTCTATTTCACAAAGATCTTGTGACGACCGGGCCGAATCACCTTCAAACCAAAATCTAACAACTTATCTTCTAGACCTAGCACATGAGGATGCTAGGCTGATTTACAGCATGCTCCTAACTGATCTCCTGAACAATGCAATGCAGAAACAGAAAACACAAATGCAACCTAAGCTATGATACAGGACCATTCCACCGATTTGCAGGATCAACCGGTGGAAGGGTTGAAAGTGTCCATTAACTTGCAAACAGAAAAGGAAATCAACACAGAAACAACTGATCAACTCAAATACTGCAAAAGATGAGATCTTAATCAATGGAGATTCAAATGTCCTGCTTTTACAATTCTACTTCACAATATCTGGACTGATCACCAGTACAGCATATCACCAGTACTACTCTCCTGAACATAACAACTATCAAAATCAAAATGAACTGTCAATATGAGCTCGATGTATCTAAACCCTAACAGATCGAAGGTATATATAACAAATCCTTCGAGTACTACCAACTTCACTTCCCAGCGGCTGGGAGCTTCCAAGCGGCTGGGAGAGAGGACAGCTCAGACTACCTTATCCCGATCTCTAACTGCCTACACATACTCCTATGTTGATCTATTACATAGCATCGGTCCAGTGGACCTTATTACATGCTAAAGTCAAACATACTAAAAATAGACTATCCTGTCATCATGCTGATAACTATCCTATATCCTGATCATGTATGTCATCATGCGGACCTATATCCTGATCATGTCCGGGTGCTCCTGCACCATACTCCCCAAAAGAAGAAATCTCAAGTCCACTTGAGATGAGAGTATCCAGGTCGGCACCATGTTTCTGTATCTGTTCAGCAGTCATCCATACTGCTTCAGAGTTCGGCTGTCCCTTCCAAGAGACGAGGTACTCCAAGTACTTCTTGTTCCTGGTCTGTTTGACCACTCTAGTGTCCAAAATCTGCTGTATCTGTGGAGGATCATGTTGAGGAATGTCTTCAACAACTGTATCCTGTAGGATACCCTGATCTGCATCTGGATTAGCCTTGTATGGAGTTAAGTCACATACATTGAAGATAGGAGATAAACCGAGATCAGGTGGTAGTTGGATCTCATAAGCATTTTGTCCATGCTTTTGCAAAATCTGACATGGTCCAACTTTCTTTGGCATGAGCTTAGTATACTTCCCCTTAGGGAGCCTATCTTTCTTCAAGTGAACCCAAACCAAATCTCCAACAGCAAATTGAACATCCTTCTTCTTCTTGTCAGCATACTCCTTATACTTTAAAGTGGTTTGCTGGAGTTGGGTCTTAACCTGATCATGAACTTCTTTGATTGCTTCAGCAAAAGCTTCTCCATCTGCACTAACAGGATCTGCTATAGGTAGCTCTCGCAACTCTAAAATACCTCTGGGATGCATTCCATACACTACCTGAAAAGGCGATTTTCCTGTGCTCCTGTTGACAGTATCATTATATGAAAACTCAGCTTGAGACAGAATATTGTCCCACTTCTCTCCATGCTGTTTTGTCAAGCATCTAAGTAGATTCCCCAAGGAACGATTCACAACCTCAGTTTGTCCATCCGTTTGAGGATGATATGCAGAGGAAAAAGATAAATTGGTTCCCAATTTCCTCCAAAGGGTTCTCCAGAAGTGACCCACAAACTTCACATCTCTGTCTGAAACTATGCTCAAAGGCAACCCATGAATTCTGACAATTTCCCTGAAGAATAAATCTGCAATATATGAGGCATCTGCAGTGGTTTTGCATGGTAAGAAATGTGCCATTTTACTGAACCTATCCACTACAACAAAGACACTGTCAAATCCTCTCCTGGTCCTTGGCAAACCTAAAACAAAATCCATACTGATGCTTTCCCATGGTCTGGAAGGAATGGGTAAGGGCTGGTATAACCCTGCATTAGTTGACCTGCCTTTTGCCTTTTGACAAATTACACAGGTTTCTACAAATTTCCTGACATCTGACTGCAACTTAGGCCAGAAATAATGCCTCCTGACTAGATCAAGAGTCTTGTCTAGACCAAAATGGCCTGCCATTGCTCCACAATGTTTCTCCTTGATTATATTCAACCTCATAGAACACCTTGGGATACACAACTGTCCATCCTTGAACAGCAATCCATCCTGGATCAGGAATTCAGAAAACTCAGCATGGTATTTCTCCCCAAAAGAAGTACAGACCTGATATATTTCTTCAAAATCAGCATCAGACTCATACATGGTCTTGAGTGAATCAATACCAACACTCTCTAACTGAATCTGATTGACTGTGAGAACTCTTCTGCTCAAAGCATCTGCAACTTTGTTCTTAACCCCTTTCTTATGCTTCAAGGTAAAAGTGAAAGCCTGTAGTGTTTCTACCCACTTCATATGTCTGTGGTTCAGCTTCTCCTGACTGTTGATGAAACTCAAAGCTTGATTGTCTGTGAAGACTATGAACTCCTTTGGCAACAGATAATGCCTCCATTTCTTTAGGGACTGAACTAAAGCATACATTTCCAGATCATATGATGAATACCTTTTCTTAGCATCATTGAGTTTTTCACTGAAAAATGCAATTGGTCTACCCTCTTGACTGAGGACTGCTCCAATGGCCATGTGACTGGCATCACACTCTACCTGAAAGATCTTGTTAAAATCTAGAAGTGCAAGGACTGGCTACTGTGCCACCTTCCTCTTCAATGCCTCAAAGGAATCATCTGCTCCTTGAGTCCAAACAAACCTGCACTTCTGGCCTCCTTTGATGGTATCCAGCATGGGTGCACAAATATGACTGAACCCTCTGATGAACTTTCTGTAGAAGGTTGCTAACCCATGGAAACTTCTGACTTCATTCATGGTCTGTGGAGTTGGCCAATTCAATATGGCACTCACCTTCTCCTTATCCATCTGCAGCTTTCCTTGTGAGATGACAAAACCTAAATAGGTGATCTCCTGTTTCATGAACAGACACTTGCCCAAGTTTATCATCAGCTTCTCTTCATGTAGCCTCTTGAGAACCAGCTCTATATGCCTTAGATGTTCTTCTCTGGTGTTACTGAAAATCAGAATGTCATCTAAATACACTATGACAAACTTACCAATGAATTCCTTCAGAACCTCATTCATCAGCCTCATGAAAGTACTAGGGGCATTAGACAAACCAAAAGGCATAACCTTCCATTCATACAAACCTTCATTTGTTTTGAATGCTGTCTTCCACTCATCACCTGGTCTAATCCTGATCTGATGGTATCCACTCTTCAAATCTATTTTGGTAAAGTACTTAGCATTTCCCAAACAATCAAGTAAATCCTCAATTCTGGGGATTGGAAACCTATACCTGATTGTGATCTTGTTGATGGCTCTGGAATCTGTGCAAAGTATCCAAGTGCCTTCTTTCTTTGGTGCTAGTACAGCTAGTACTGCACATGGACTCAAACTCTTCCCAATCAGACCTGAATTCATCAATTCTTCAATCTGGCTGGCTACTTCTGCATTCTGTTCTGGGGTAAGCTTATAAGCTGCTTTATTTGGAAGTGTAGACCCTGGAATCAAGTCTATGCAATGACTGATATCTCTAACAGGTGGTAGGGATCTTGGCATTCCCTCTGAGATAACACCTTTGTACTTATCCAACAACTCTTGGACAGCTGGGTCTATCAACCTTGGCTTCTTCTCTGTCTTGGCTTCTTGCTGTTGTTTCTTATCCACACTCATACAGGGGATCAGGGCATATGCAACTGCACCTTCTGCTGCTACTTCTTTCATGAACTGTTTGCCTTCCATCAGCATGACCTTCACTTCTTTGCCTTTAGACTTCTCCTCTTTCTCCTTCAATGGGAATAACGTTATATCTGTACCATCTTTAGTGATTTTATAGGTGTTTTTAACACCATCATGCTATGCCTTCAGATCATATTGCCATGGTCTACCAAACAAAAGGTTGCAAGCATCCATCTTGGTGATATCAAACAACAACTTATCCTTATATCCACCAATCTGAAATTCTACCCAAGCCTGCTCTTCTACAGTTGTCTGCTGACCTTGAGTAAGCCATGAGACTTTATATGGAGCTGGGTGAGGCAATCTCCTAAGCTTCAGCTTCACCACCATCTCTTCAGACACAAAGTTCTCAGTAGAACCAGAATCAATCAAAACCTTACATGCCTTACCTCCTGCTTTGCAAGTGGTTCTGAAAAGGGACTTCCTTTGAGGGGCTTCTTGATCAGGTACCTTCATGGTAGTCACTGTTCTTCTCATCATCAGGGACTCTCCACTTTCTGGATATCCATAATTCTCAGGACCATTCACACTCTGAAAATCATTAGAGCTTGTCCTACTTTGATTATCAGGTTCATTGACCAGATTTGTCCTCCTTTCTCCTGCTGAGCTTGTGGCCTTGTCTGGACATCTGCTGGCTATATGGCCTTCTTTGTTACAGTTGTAACATCTGATGGATCCTCTGCCCTGGGATCTTCCTCTGTAAGGTCTTCTGCCTCTGAAGTTTCCTTGCTGACTGAAATTCTCTCTCTGATTCTAACTATTGTTGCCCTTGCTATTGTCTTGACTGGACTCTCCTTGATATCCCTGTCCATGTCCTCTGCTTCTGAAAGGACTTCTTCCACCTCTTTGTTGTCTTCCTCTTCCTCTATTGTTTTGGTCTTGTTTTCTCTTCAGCTTTTCTTCCACTTTCAGTGCCAACTAAAAGCTTTTCTGCACTGTATCTGGGTTATGTAGACTGAGATCTTCCTGAATATTAAACCTCAATCCATTAAGGTATCTGGCTACCTTTTCCTCTTCACTTTCTTTCACCTTTGTCTTCATACAGAGTTTCATGAACTCTTCTGTATATGAGCTGACATCTAGCTCCTTCTGCTTCAGGTTCTGCTTCCTTTTGTGCAACTGGATACTGTAATCCAAAGGAATATAAGCCTCCTTTACCAATTCCATCATCTTCTTCCATGTGGCAACTCTACGTTTTCCCTCCTGCACTCTATCATCCTGAACAAAGTTCCACCATGTCAAGGCAGCTTCTTTCATCTTTGACTGTGCTATCTTCACTCTCTGCTGTTCTAGTATCTCCTCTGTCACAAAGAAATTGTTCAGACAGTCTATCCATTCCATTACTGAATCAGGGTCCATCTTACCTGTAAACACTGGCAAATCCAGCTTCACATCCATGGTTCTCCTCTCCATGGCCTTGAGGGCGTTCAACAGCGGTCTCTGGTCTGCAGGAACGACCTCCTCGCTCCAATTAGGGATATCTTCTTCTTCCCTATCATCTTCTCTACCAGAACCTACTCTGCTCCTCAACTTTGCTAACTCATCTTTCAACTCCTGATTCTGAGCCTTCACGACCCTACTTTCTGCAATCTGTTTCTTCACCAGAACTGCCAACTCAGCGTTGGTCATCTTTGTTGGAAACTCAGATGTTCCCTCTTCGTCTGACATCCTGCTTATCTTTTCCAAAAGATCCTAACCTTTGCTCTGATACCACTATGATGCAGAGTGGGACGCAACGGAGGCTAAACTAACAGGAAGGAGTAGCCAACAATACAAACAGCATGATAAAATTCTCTATCGGCTGAACATCATCATCATATTTCCTAAAGACACCAACAGCATCATCACATTTCAATAGCATCATCATATTTCGGATGATCGCAAATATCCTCCTGTCGATTACTATTTACCTCCTCCGTTTGTCGCCTATCATCATCATCATGATAATCAACGGGCGCAAACATCCTCCGGTTGCACTGTTCATCGGGTGCCAAATACAAGCGGCATCATCATGATATTCAATATCACCTTCGTCAGCAGGATATCCAAATATCCGGTTGCTCCAAATATCCTGATGACGTTGCACTTTAACAACTTGCCTACAATGCTCCACTGCCCGACGATATAAGCAACAGCATCATGATATTAAACATCCGGTTCCTCGAAACCTCCTGATGATGCTAATACAACTTCCTTCCTTCGCCGATACTTAACCACTTAGCGACAACAGTATAAACTCGCATTGAGGGATTTCTTAATATCCTGATGACGATGACGTCATATCCTGATGACGATGACGTCACACATCCTCCTGATGAACTCTTCAATACTTAGACAAAAGCTGAACTTTCACAACCGCATCAGTTAGCGATATGCGGATGATGAACTTCTCCGAGAGATGATCCTGACTGCGATATATACACTGAGTATATATCCAACTCAAAACATCATGATGCACCTGCAACATGCAAACTTCAACAACTTCATGACCCGATCCTGATGGCGATGCATTCGCAGATGACGCGGCTCGTTCCGACTGGAAACGCACATGCAGACTCCTGTGTATCCTTCCACTGCATGTAAGCACTCCGAACCACTCTATTTCACAAAGATCATGTGACGACCGGGCCGAATCACCTTCAAACCAAAATCTAACAACTTATCTTCTAGACCTAGCACATGAGGATGCTAGGCTGATTTACAACATGCTCCTAACTGATCTCCTGAACAATGCAATGCAGAAACAGAAAACACAAATGCAACCTAAGCTATGATACAGGACCATTCCACCGATTTGCAGGATCAACCGGTGGAAGGGTTGAAAGTGTCCATTAACTTGCAAACAGAAAAGGAAATCAACACAGAAACAACTGATCAACTCAAATACTGCAAAAGATGAGATCTTAATCAATGGAGATTCAAATGTCCTGCTTTTACAATTCTACTTCACAATATCTGGACTGATCACCAGTACAGCATATCACCAGTACTACTCTCCTGAACATAACAACTATCAAAATCAAAATGAACTGTCAATATGAGCTCGATGTATCTAAACCCTAACAGATCGAAGGTATATATAACAAATCCTTCGAGTACTACCAACTTCACTTCCCAGCGGCTGGGAGCTTCCAAGCGGCTGGGAGAGAGGACAGCTCAGACTACCTTATCCCGATCTCTAACTGCCTACACATACTCCTATGCTGATCTATTACATAGCATCGGTCCAGTGGACCTTATTACATGCTAAAGTCAAACATACTAAAAATAGACTATCCTGTCATCATGCTGATAACTATCCTATATCCTGATCATGTATGTCATCATGCGGACCTATATCCTGATCATGTCCGGGTGCTCCTGCACCATCTCATGTCCTGAATGTAAATACCCTCTTGAACCATGGCTCTTTGAGGAGATGTTGCAGAGAAAGAAAAGTTTTGTGTTGCCAAGACAATCTTCACAGCTAAGGAGAGATGGTTCTTACTTTTTTGAATCAGTTGATGGTTTTGTGTGATAGTCTTTGTTCTTCTCGTCCTCACTCAGGAAAAAGAGCATTTGTGTGAACAATTTTTGTTCTCGTGATGTGTTTCTCCTTTCCGTAATGTGATCGTTATGTCGTAATGTCTTTCCCTTTTTTGTAATGTGACAGTTGTCTTCTTTGTGTTCTAGGAAGTTTCAACTCTTAGGTGATTTTAGGAAGTCCAATTTTTAGGTGATGTAGGGAAAAGTCTTGTTCTAGGTGATTAGGAAAATGTCCTGACTCTATTGCCCAATTGACAAGGCATTGGTCCAAGCTAGAAAGTCCAGAGATTCTTGGTTCTCCTATGCTGTAAGTATCCAACATGGTCCCTAGACAGAGCCAATTGTTGTGCCAAATCAAAAATTTTGCTTCATTAAGGCATTTTGTGAAAGTCTAGAAAATTTTTCATCAAAAAGTCAAAAGGTCAAAGTTTCTAAAAATAGATGTCAAATTAGGTTTTTTGGGTTTCTTGAGATACGAATGTTGGCAAAATTTTCTAAAAATAGAAAGTCTCTAAAAATAGAATCTTTGATTTAGGTGTCATGCCTAATTTTGATTGGCTACTTTTGCTTCATGATCAAGGTGGTCCAGACGGAATCTACAAAAGGTCATGTTTTCCCTACTAGGTCAATTCTGCTTTTTCAAATGGAGAAGCATGAGCTCCAAGGCCATTAATGGAGGAGGTTCATCTACCAGCGCTTATTTTCAAGTTTTCAAGGTTGTTTAGATGACGCAGAACTGTCGAACAGTCGACGATTGACGAAGGACAGAAAACAGAGCATGATGAATCCAGAAAGTGAAGAAGGGTTAAAAATCATCAAAATTTGACTAAGTATGGAAAATCCAGGCACTGTTAGAGGCTAGGGGCGCCCAAACCTCTTAGACTTAGTTTTTTTTTCGCATTTTTCTGAGAAAATGTCAAAGATACCTCTGTTGGTCATAAACGCATTCATTTTGGTCGACAGGTCCTAAAAAGATGGAATCCACGTCAGATATACCTAGGCTATCTAGTCCATCCTTCATCCAATGGTAGTTGTTTGATGAATCGTTGAAATCAATGACAGGAAGTAGCTACTGGCACCGGAAACGAGGCAAACTGTGAACAGAAGTTAAAAATCATAATTTTTTCTAAGGCATGAACATCTAAGGGCCCCTGGAGGCTAGGGGTACCCATATGTCCAAACTTAGATTTTTTTTCACATTTTTTGAGAAACGTCAAAATACCTCCGTTAGCCTAATTTTGGGGGTCAAAATCAATCAAAACTTAGTCAAAATGCTGGTAAAAACTAGAAATTCATCTCAAGTATGTTCAGGCTACTCAGATCACCTCCCATACTACTTCAACAATCAGCGAAACGACCAAAAACGAAGATCAAACAAGACCCGGGGCACGAAAAATGGAGAAAAGTTATAAAAGTTGAAAAATCCAAAAAATTTCTAAGGTATGAAAAATTGGGCACCCCAGGAGGTTGGGGGCACCCAGACTCACCAAACTTAGAATATTTTTTATTTTTTTCAAAGAATGTGCAAAATCTCCTTTGTCAGCCCGGTCAGATTGCAGAAAACCAGTTCAGCTCAGTTTTTGAGGTAGACAGAGGGTACAATCAGTTTAGTTTTCATTAGGTTTCCCTACTTGCCTAATAATCAGCCTTAGTTTTTCTCTGACGGGTGAGATTTGACAGCCAAACTGGGTCCCTTAGTCACCGAAACGCGCTTGAAAAATGAAAATTTGAAAAAGTTAAAATATCACAAAAAAATGGCTAAGGCATTGAAACCCAGGTGCCCCTGGAGGCTGGGGGCGTCCAGGTTCACCAGAGTTAGAAATTTTCATGCTCTGCTAAGGACATCCATCAAGTTATTTCCCAAACTTTGTTTGTCGACAGTTTCCAAAAGTCAGGTTTGCAGTTGAATGTCATCGGATTGTCAGTTCGAGGCTAGGGATCAAATCAGGAATGATAAAGCTTTAAGATGCCATGATCAGTCAGCTTTTTTAGTTAATGGTGTCAGTTTGCCATCTTGTTGAAGTCAGGGGCAGGCCATACTAGAGTCAGAACGAGTGCAAAAGTATTGGCTAACACTTTTGCAACCTCGTGTGTTTGATGACATCATCAAAGAAGAAGCTTTTTCATCATCTCGCACATGAAGCCATAGGCAGCTATTGTTGTCTCTTAGATTTGTACCCTTGCCAAGTTGCAGAACTTAGCAATCTGGAGAAACATGAGATCTTTCCAGGCCTGTGGGTCACTTGTGATGGAAAGAACCTCTAGAGAAGCCGGCTTCCTAGCTAGTTATCACTTAGAAACTATTAGATTTGCAGAGGAAAATGGAAAAAGAATGCTTAAAAAATGAAAAGTAAAACTGTAAAATGCAAACAAGGGTGATACACCAAACTTGATATGGTTTATGGAACTCAAATTTGTATACACTTGGCCATAAACATTAGAAACTAAACCTACACAACCTATTACTATATGCTTTGCAAAAACACTTCACAAAGAGGCCTAAATGCATTAACCTTTTAAAAGGAAGCTAACTTCATAGATAAAAAAGCATATATAGTTTTAAGACACAGTTTGCAACCTGCACAAACACACTTTTTGTAGAAAGGTATTTAAAATATGAGACAAAATCACAAGGAGATAAAACTAACCTCACAAATGACTTAATAAAATACTTGGTAATACACAGTATTGCATAAATAAGAAGGCAAAACTTGACTATCAATGGTATCCAAGGTTTGTTCTGTATTTCATATCTCAAAGGGGTTACAAAAACATGCTCAAACTGAGTAAGGATTGCAGAAAAATCACTAACTCCAGAATTTACATGAAAACAACTCCTTTACAATGAGTCAAATGAATGACTATATACCCTCCAAGCAGCTATAACAAGATAATGATGAGAAACCTACATGGTCATGCATCTCATAAAAGCCCTCAAAATATCTATCTAAAGTCCTACAAAATGAGTTCCCAATGAAGAAAAAGTCAGGGCATGTCATCAATAAACATAAAAGCACCAAAAAATGCCTTTAAATGCTCTTTAAGGCCATAAAAATCAAGTCAAATATCCACAATAACTCCACCAATTTGCCAACCTCTCCTACAGCATCATAAATGTCTGATATTTGCACAATAAATGCTTAGCCACATCTCTTTGACCACATCTACAAGCATCCTCAACTTGCCCTTTGCACAATAAATATCATAAATACAATTATTTCTGCATTTAACTAACATTGACTAAGTGGTTTATAATTACACCACTTAGTTTAATGTTTTACATTCCAAATTTATTACAAACCTATGCAGAAAATAATGACATTTAGGACATAAATATTTAATCTCCCGATTTTGCATAGTTTGGAGACAAATTAAATATTGTGAAAGAATGACAAAGTAATCAACGAGACTTACTTTGCCACAGTGACAAATTTGCCTATTATTGTCTTTTGCATTTTTATTACAAATGATAAAGTAATTCATAATTCATTACTTTATCATTCGTTTACAATATTTAATCTATCTCTAGATTATGCAAAAATCAACATAAAAAACCTTGTAATCCCTAGGCAAAATACGACCTCCATACACTTGCATCACCTCTCGCATCTCATGGCTACATCAAAGCACCTTATAACCCCTAGCCATTCATACATGCATTACATATGGGTCCTCTCCATGCATAGATCAAGATACAAACATCATGCCCTATTACATTAGTCATATATCACACATTACATCCTTATGACTCCATATGCAATATTACAATGTCTTACTGAAATCATCACACTCACCTTATGACTGTACCAAGACATGCCTAGCAAGATATAATGTACTCGACCTCCTCAAATATTCATAATGTTTTGACTTTTGGAAAATGGTACAAGGCAAAAATGGATGTCTCACGGCCCCTATGTGCATTATGATTAGGTTTTTTAAAGACTAAAAGTCTTTACCATGGGCTGGGAAGGATAGCAATGATTTTATTTTTAAAACAAAAGTAAAAAATGGACAATTGTAAATTAGGTCAATCAATCAAAAAGAAGGAAAAACCTAAAAAACTCTTCATTTGCATATCATTCTTTTCCCCTCCTTGCTGTCGCGCCGCCATGCCTGTAGGGCTTGAAGAGAAAACTACATCATTTTTTTCGATCTCTGAGGGTTTTGATGCAGACTTTCTAAGTAAAATGTAAGGTAAGCCACTTTTACTGAGATTTTGACCTCTTATTTATCAATTTTCAACCTCCAAGGTTGCGATTCCAATTGGTATTTGATGCATCCTTCTGGTTTTTTGATGCCTGACCACTTTGCATTTGTTTTCACTGTTTGAGGTCATTTTGGGAGGTTGTTTGAGGAAAAAATCTGTGATTTGACACAGCAAACGGCAAAAAAAAAGAGATAATTCACCTTTTAATATAGATCCTTCTTCATTTTCTGGGCCTTTTGTTGTGTATTGCTGCCAGAGGCTCGATTTTAATGGTATCTTTGAGCATTTTTCTGTAGCTAAGTTTGAAAAACTTTCAATCTTCCTTTACATCTGCACTTTGACTCAAAACGAGCTCCAACTATGACAAAAACTTGTAAAGGAAAATATCCCTGTGCATTCACTGGCCGTGACTTGATCCAGCATCTCTGAGCATTTTTGTGTTTACATGAGCTCAATATGGTACTATAGGCCGTGTTGGGTCCTCTCCAAATCAGCAGAGGGTTTGCCAGTTCCAATGTACAGGCAGATTCGGCCAACAAATACAGGAGGTTGCGTGAGTTGCCTCCCCTTCACTTCTGGTTCTGTCGCACCAAGGGGGGTATCCCTATTTGCTAAAGATTTTGCTTTGACTCACCCAATGATAGAAAGATTTAGCTTTACAACAATAGGCAGAATACTCTCATTTTAGGACCAAGATTTGCATGATAAATCACAAGTTTGGCAGTGTTCTTAGATGTACCTAACTGGTTAGGAATGAGAGTATGTAGGGGTCCTATTTCTACTCCTACAACTAACATGTTGAAGCTTTGAAAGGATTTGTTTTGATATTTTGGATGCAAGACAGGGGGTTTTGGATCATAACTACTACACAAGGGCATACCGGTGCCTATCTCAGGGCAAGGAGTCAACTAGACATATACAAGTGAATGATTTGCACTAGCATTTAAGTTTTAAGGGGTTAGGACTAGTATTTGCCTTACAAACACCACCCAAGACTGAGTATTTAGCTGCCTCTACTTACGAATATCCCAGCTGACATACATTCTTCTTCATACTTAACCTAAAACAGTTTAATCCACTCCTTGAATGGAAGTCACAAATCAAGCATGCAATACAGAAAGTCTATATTCTAGAATCTAAGGAACCCTTAGCAACCAGATTCAAAAGAAGAGATGCATACAGTAATGGAGACAAACAACTAAACACATGCAACAATGCATTTTTCATATAAAACAACAATGAAACTAAAAAAATGTGCAACATGCACTCAGATGCAACTCATAAACTCCAAAAGAGGTAGAACATCCAAAAAGCTCTATTCTTTGTTATTTCCCCAAAAATTTTGCCTAAGTCTTCAACCCTGAAAAATTGAGTAACACACTTCTGACATACCCAGAATGTGTACTCTGCATTAACCACATGGCATTTCAAAATGCAGCCAGATACAACACACCATCAGAATGGCACCAAGAACATTGAATGCTCCATGCAGAGAAGGAAGGAAAAGCTGGTGAAATCGGGAGATGTGCCGTCGTTTATAGATTTTCCTTAAAAATGGTAGCTGGTCTGTCATTCATCAACTATACCTTTACACTTTTTCCATTAATGGCCAACTTACCTATTTTGAAATGCAGTAGTGGTTCACGTGTTCTTGAAGTTTTTTCTCGCCTGGAGAAGATGCAGCGAACACACAGAAAATCCTTCCTTTGAAATTTTGAAACAAGGCCGTCGATTTCCTCCTCCTCATCGCCAAGATCAATGGCCTCAAATTACGCTGACAAGTCATCAACCAATGAAAATTCACATCGGCACCATCAAAATGTCTTCCACTGGTGAGATCGAGCCACGTAGGTGCTCTTTTTCCATCGCTGACTTTTCACATTCGTGAGATCTAATTATCCCACATTAATCCTGCAGTGATCCTCTGATTACTTTATATACTAGACCACTGGTATACATAACATCACACACTTTTCCCTGATGTGACCAGTGATCCACCCGCTAGCGGTCTATCGCTCCATCTCTGGCTGATGCCAAGACCTTATCAGAGTGACCCAAATAGTCAGAACGACATATCCACAGCACGCTGATGAAGACTTATCACATCGATGGCCCTCCTTCATATCTTTCATTGGCGTGTCGAAGAAACCCTGGGCAGAGCCACCGATACATATTGTTACGCCGACGACTCACCTTGCATATCTCATTGGCCTATTAGTGAGATGTCGGACCTGGCTGCCAATGCACATTGTTTCACTGATGCAAGGAACAAGCCACTATGAACAATGTGATCGCTGAGACAAAGCGATACTCCTACTAATGGACTTAGAAATTTTTTGAAGGTTTACAATGAAAATGCCTGCAGATTATTAGCTCAAAACCCTAATTCCAAGTGTAGGCACCAACAAGCCACGGCCAACCTTGTATACTTACCCACTACTGGGCGTCTTCAAAGCTTGCACAAACTTGAACACTCTACAACTTCACATTTGAGATTCTTCTTTTAAAAACACCAAGTGGGTTTCAACTTTGCATGAAGAAAATATAGTTTGATTGTTGTTCCTTCATAGACTCAAACTGGGCTTTCATCATTTTCAATATGTAGAAGACAATAACATCAAATTTGGAAAATGCAAAAATTAACTCTCATTAGCTCAAACTGTTTATTTTCACTATGCTTGCCTTCATCTGATCATCATTTCACATTGATCACAACTAACTGTAATGTGGCATAGACCATTTTGTTGTTCTTATTGCATTCTAGACATAGTTGTAACTTATCATTTGTTTCCTTTACTTCTATAGATAAACTTTTCATGGCATTCTGTATCATTGAATGGGTTTTAAAAAGCCAACCTTTCCTTCTCCTATAGCAACAAGTTTGTATATATTCATTTTGCTTCTTATAACATACTCTGTATACACTGGTAGCTTCTAATTTTATCTCTTGTAGCTGTGGATACACTTTTGTTTAGCATCATTTGCATACATTATGAAATGTTGAATATACTAGGGTTTTTTGTAAAACAAACCCTTCCCTGTAAAGTTTTGAGTACATTTTATCCCTGATGATAAGGACACACTATTGTCCTTCTTTGATTTTCATTAGGGATTGGTTTACAAGACCCTCCATAATAGCATATGCAAATCACCTTTATCTTATATACCTGTAGTAGTATTTTTGGTTTCCATGTATATATCCAATTTGATTTGCATGATTCACTTGTATCAGTTATATTTGTAACTCTTCATGAAGTCTCTTGTAGATACTATGAGCATATGATGAACATGTTGAAACTTTTGCTATCTCTTTACTAGGGATGTTATGCCTTCACAAGGGTCTTGTAAGCAAATCCTACAGGGAATATATGATCCTTCTTGGTATATTCCATGTGCAAACATACAATACAGTCAATTATTGATGCTCAAATTGTTTTGTAATACAAACCTTCAATCTATCATTCTGTTATACACTTGCTTTGTCTATATGATGATGATAAACATGTGTTGCTCCATGCTTGTTGTTGAGACTTGTTCTTCTCACTGTCATCATGTAAAAGATGAAGGCTCCATGTCTGTTACTGTAAAAATAGTTGATTGATCTCTCATACCTACTATACACTTGGCACAAATGAGACAATGGTAAACCACCTGTAGCTTCCAATGTGATATTACTTGTATGAGATATTCCTGCATTCCTGTTATCTCCATACTGCTACTATGTAGACACCTTGATGTTCTTGCTGCACTCATAACCCTGTTACAGTCATCCATTTAGCATGCCTTTAATCTCTTGGGATTGCATGGCTCTCATGAATGTTCATTGTTCTACTACTGTCCATTCTTATGGGTTGTTCCATTTATGATATAGGACTATTCACTTGCACATATGATCAATAACTTGATACTTCATAACAACAAAAGGAAAATACCTGCTTCTTTGTGCACTATTTTCCTCTTTCCATGACAATGATTTTTCCTCTTATATAAGATAGTTGTCCTACTACTGTCCATTCTCATGGCTGCACCTATATTGACTATGACTGTCATCTTTGTATTGTTCAACTTTCTTCGTTATATCTGTTGTCATCTTCATGACTGTTTCATCGAACTGTTTCTAAGGTCATGATTTTGACAATGACCTTGATAGTACATGACTGTTTCACACCCTACTCTCATTGAATGTCACTTTGTGAACAACCCTTGGCATTTTACTTTAGATGCTCATATCTATCTTTCTAATTTGTTGTCCCATGAATGACTATTTTTGGCTTTGTGACTGCTCTTCATTTTGTCTACTCACTATTTTTTCATAAGTTGCATGTTGTTGTTCTATGATAAGGATAGCATACTTGTAAGTAATATTTCATCCATTTTGGAGATCTTTGCTCTGATACAAAACAATCATTAAACAATGACATGACTTTCATGACCTCTGCTTGCTGATTGCATGATTGTTTTGGATTGTTTACTGGCTTCATGCATCTTATGAGTAAGAATCATTATATATAGGCATCTTATGATCTTTATGACTTGACAAATCAATGATATGTTTCTTTTCCAGTCATGTTGCCAACAATATCTTGTAATCTATAGTAGTTACATCAATCATTTTGCTAATATAGATTATAAGATATTGTATCAAAATGACTAAATGTAATGACTTCTTATCCTGATTTCTCCTCAAAAGTTGAAAGTGCAGCATGCTTGGCTCAACCCTCGTGGGAGCCCATTTAACCCCACATACTGCAATATTAAATGAAGTAAACTGTTGATAACTGAGAGGGGGGGTGAATCAGTTATCCTAATTATTTCTTCTTTTGAACTTTCTTATTAATCAAAGCAGCATTGAATCAAACAAACAAACATTACCATGAAATAAGAAACACATGACACAGTATTTTTGACGTGGAAACCCGGTTGAGGGAGAAAACCACGGGGTGATTAACCCAAAGATTATTCTCTGTTAAAAGAATAAGGAATTACAAAATGGCACTTGCCAATTAGGGCTCACTGCCCGAGCACACTGCTCACAAAGAGGCACACTGCCTACAAGGAGACACACTGTCTATAAAAGAATGTTATACAATACTTGAACTGATTGGAAGCATCTACATATGCTGGAGTTCAGTTCCGGTTAGGCTCAGTATACTGATCTGCTGCACTTCATCTTTCCTCTGTTCTTTATTCTGCTATCTTTTCACATACCGGATCTTTCTTACTGCTTCTGCTCTGCTTTGTATTTATTCGCATACACCTTCACATCATCACACTTTTCACAACTAAAATCCATCCTCTATATATATCCGCACTAGTGATTTCATTATCTTTCTAGTCGGCACCCGGAATAATCTATCTTCTCACAAACTCTGTTCTGTCGGCTGAATCCTTGCATATCAAGTAATGTGGATCAAGCATATACTTGTAGATATCATTAATCATGTCGGCCAAACATGATTCATGCCTTCACAACCTTTACCATCAACAGTAACACATCCGGAAAATAGTCTGATACTCTGTCAGTCAGTTCTTCCTCTGTTCTCACTATCTCTCAGGAATCCGGTACTCAACTATTCATATCTTTTTCTTTGTTCATCACCGGAGGCTAAATCCTTGGAATATACTACTCAAGGTAGTCCTCTTGACTTCCCCAGATCCGCACTGCACCAAGACACTTCCTCTGAGAGATCCGGACCAATCTGTCAGACCTTGCCACATGCTCTGTTCTTGTTCACCGGACCACAACAATCTTCATTCTGACTTTCGGTAGAGACACACCATGACTTGCGGATATGTGGGATGACCTTTGTTGCCATTAATGACAACAACCATGAATCCATATAGTGTCTCTTGCCAACATAAACAACAATGAAACTTTACCTGTATCTGTACATTGGACAAACTTGTTAGACAAAACCATGAGTTTCAGATTTGTTCTTTGTTTTCCTCTGATATATTTGATGATTGTACACTAATATAATGCATTATAGGAGTAAATTGTGCATGTAATGATGATGTATATGCAAGGATTTGGTATCCCAAGCTTTGACACAATTTTCTCCTATCTCTTTGCATGTATTTTGGAGCAGTAGGGTGACCTCTATGAAGGCGCTGAAGATGAAGCTGCTCAACTGCGGGGGTTCATCATTACAAGGCAATGATAGATCCCTTATCTTTGTTTATGCTTTCATTTTTATATGCATCATTTCCTTTGATAATGCACTATGGTAGTCATTCCCACGGCTTGTGTGGGAGTCATTTAACATTTATGAATAATGAACATGCCTTTTAAAATATGCAACGATGTATGGTTCTTCTTGATTGTAAACAATTGCATTTAATTGAAGTTCTTTTATGGCATTTTTCTCTTGGCAAAACACTCACTAATAACAGACATGCACCCCTTAAAACTATAAAACTTAACCATCTCCACTTGATTGAGATGGAAAATAAAAATGGGTAACATTTCTGGCGACATCTGCGTGGTGCTTGTTTGCTAAGTACCTAGACCAACTGCCTAAAACTATATGTTGGGCATAGAGACACTCATTCTTGACCAAACTTCAAAAAAACATTTCTTTCCATAGCTACAACTTACTTCAGACTACAATCTCTTCTAATCCATCAAGTACATGTGTATGGTTGATGACAGTGAACCAATAAAAATCACTATCATTAATGATATGCATCTACTTGATGGGCTAGAAGGGAGTAATAAACAAGAACACCTCCTTAGCAAACTGCTACAATTTATTACAGTTATATGAGGGAGATAGGTATGATGTGTGACAGTGAATAGATGTATTCACTGTTTCATATGATGGTTGGCTATACATATAACTGTAGTACATTACAACAGTTTCAAACCTTGTACACAACTAGACCCAAGAACAACTAACTTGTGCGTAACTGCACTTAGGGAAATGAAATATGCATCTAATCTATTGTGCAACAACACTTATTTAACAACAGAAACTTTAGGAAATATGTACAAATAGATAAGATCATACCTCAAAAATAATGCTTGAGGTGTATCCCATTGCTTGGGATTGGCTCCATGTTACCATCTAGCCTAGATAGCTGGAAGGCATTATGTTGTTTACATTCTGAAACAATATAGGGCCCACTCCAAAAAGCATCGAACTTAGAGTGCTTTCCAAGTTTGCTCTTTAATTCATCCCATTTCAACACTATGTCACCTTTTGGAATATTCTTGGAGATGCTTTTTTCTCAAATGACCTCTTCATTTGAGCTTGATGATGCTCTATATTTCTCATGGCATCATTCCTGGTCTCTTCAAGCTCAACTAGTTGAGCTAGCCTTACTGTCATAGGGCCTTCTTCTAGCATGTCCGACTGATTCACCAAATCAAGTGCTGGTAACTCAAGTGTGATAGGAAGCCTAGCTTCCTTGCCATACACCAACATGAAAGGTGAATGCCTTGTTGACCATTTTGTAGTAATTTTGTCAGCCCATAATGCTGATTTCAACTGTGTATGCCAGGCTCTCTGGTTACCCTCCATGGTCTTCTTGATAATTCTAATTAAGTTCTTATTGGTGGATTCCGCTTGGCCATTGCCTTGTGGATAGTAATTGGAGGATGCATTCAGATAAATACCATTTCTTACATACCAATCAGAGATTCTAGAATCGACAAAGGCAAGGGCATTGTCTGATATAATAGACTAAGGGACTCCAAATCTAATAACCAACTCTTCATAAAAAACTCAGAACAACAGACTCATTGGCTTCCTTAGGTCTGACTGCTTCAGTTCACTTAGTAAAATAATCTGTGGTTGTAAGAACCCACTTATGGCTAGCATTGGATGGAAGGTTTATAACTCTAATAAAGTCTAATCCCCACCTCATAAAGGGTTGTTCAACCTGAACTGGCTGCAAAGGTAAGGCTGCCAACTTCTCTTTTCTGGCAAACAGAGCACATTCCTTGCACTTTCTGACCCATAAGTGTGCATCCTAAACAAACTAGGCCAATAATAGCCAACTTTCATCACCTTAAGAGCTGTTTCTCTAGGTTGAAAATGGCCTCCAGCTGACCCCTCATGAAATTCATGCAACACTTTCTCAACTTGGTTAGGTTCAATACACCTCAGCAATACTCCATTGAAATCTTTCCTAAAAAGCAAACCGTTAATGAGTACATAAGGTATAGACTGCAATCTGAAATACCTTCTTTTGGCTCTATCCAAGTCTTGAGGACACTCACCAATCTACAAGAAATGAACCATTTCTTACACCCAATCAGTAACAGGAACTGAAACAGTTGTTTGCTCTTGATCTTGCAATGATAGAACAACTTCTTGTTCACGTTCTTCTTTCTTGATAACACCATCAGCAATATGTTCACTCATCCCTTTACCCCTGACCAGCTTGGTAACCTTAATGTCCATGTCATATTCCATTACCTTAGTCACCCAACCAGCTCTCTTATCACTGAGATTCTTACTTAATAGAAATTCCTTCACACTCAGATGAGCAACCATTAGATTAATCTTATTACTTGACAACATGTGTTTAAATTTCTTTAAACTCCTTATAACAACAAGCACATGTTTCTCAATGAAGGTGTACCTTAGCTCATAATCCTTCAATGCTTGACTAAAAAAGGCTAAAGGTTGCTCCATTTCTAAATCATTCTTCTGTACCAACATAGAAGAAATAGAATCAACATTATCATAAGCATACAAAGTGAAATCTTAGAAAAATTAGGATTCAGGAGTGTAGGTGCAACTGCCAATGCTTCCTTAATAAGCTCAAAGCTCCTTTTTCCCTCTCTAGTCCAACTGAAAGACACGTTCTTTCTCAACATAGCAATTAGTGGACTTAACAAATCAACAATATCAGGGATGAATCTCCTGACGAAGTTGATTCTACCAATGAAACTCTACAGACCTTTCTTGTGTGTTGGTAAGGGGAGAGTCAAGATTGCACTTATCCTTTCAGGGTCAATGATGATACCTTGTTTTGACACCACTTAACCAAGTAATCTTCCCTCATGGACAGAAAACACACACTTTTTAGGATTAAGTGATATCCCAAACTCCCTACATCTCTCAAAAATCTTCCTTAAGTGGTTTAAATGATTCTTGGCCTCTTTGGAGAAAATAGTAATGTCATCAAGGTAGACTAGGACGGTCTTGTACATTAGGCCTTGAAAGGCCATATCCATAGCCTTTTGGAAGGTTTCTCCAGCATTGGACAAACTAAAGGGCGTCTTCTTGTAGGCCATAGTCCCCCATTTTGTGGTGAAGGTTGTTTTATACCGGTCTTCCTCTTTCACTAATATCTGATTGTAACCGGAATAATTGTCTAGTAAGGAAAACCTCTCTGATCCTAAGACTACTTGGAGTATCTGCTCCATGGAAGGGAAAAGATGATAGTCTTTCAAGGAAGCTCTATTCAAGTCACGAAAGTCTACACATAGCCTTATCTCCCCATTTTTCTTCCTAACTGGCACAAGGTTGGAAACCCATGAGGTGCGCTTAATAGGAAAGATTATGCTACTCTCAATCAGTTTGTTTAGTTCTTTTTTCATAAGAGGCTCTAATTTAGGATTCAATGGCCTTTGTTTCTACCTGACAGGCTTGGCATTAGGCTCAAGTTCAATAGTATGTTGAGCAAGCTGGGGATTAAATCCTTTTAAATCACTGTATTCCCATGCAAAAATATCACTAAATTCTTGAAAAAGCTGAACAAATGTTGTTTTTTCTTTTGATGTACATACCTTGCCCAGTTTCAGAAGCTTAACCTTGAAGATCTCAACTTCTTCATAGTGATCTTGCTGAACTTGTATGCTAGACTTGGGTTTTGTAGCTTCATCATTAGTATTAAAAATGGACTCTAAGGTGACCAAACCCTTTGGCATCTTGTTATTTTTTGAGCTGAATGATTTGGTCACTGTACTGGTGTTGTAGCCTCTCTTGGTTAGCATGAGAGAATTAGCTTCTTCTCTCAAGAAGTTTACAATCTGTTGGTCACTTTCAAATAGTTGCCAATGTGTGTTGTTATCTGGTATAGCAGGCCTAACAACAACCTTAACATGTTGATTAGTCTTATCACTACTAATCTCTTCTAGATTATCATATTCAGCCCCTACAGCAGCCAACCTATTAGCATTTTTATTCTGATATCTAGGTATGGATATCAAGTTAAATGCATCAAATCCCTCCAAGAGGTCCCATACCCTATGCTTGTAAGATTTAATCTAATCATTTCTTGCAATATTCAGGTTTCTCACCTGATTAACCACCAGTTCACTATCCCCACAAACTTTTAGACAACCAATACCTTTTTGTCTTGCCCATTCCAAGCCTTGAATAAGAGCTTCATATTCAACAATGTTTTTGGTATATCTGAAACAGAATCTAAAAGCTAAATAGTACCTCTCACCCTTTGGGGAAACAAGCATGCATCCACCATCGGCACCCACTTTATTCCTTGAGCCATCAAAAAATAGTTCCCAGACCTCATTATCTTGCTACCCATCTTGTTGTTCTGCACTTTTTTCAATGTTAGGCAGAAATGAATCAACTTCATACATCATATACACACCCAAACTAGCCTCTTCTAGGTGCTCACATGGACCAACCACATGAGTCAGATCTACCCACTCGTCAAGAACTTCTGGTATACCTTTAATTGTTGTACTACCTTCTTGAATAGTAGACTGCTCCTCTTGTTCACTTGCAACCAAGTTGGCATTGATGGGACATGGAGTGTAAGGCTCAATATGGTCTTTGGCAATGGGTTCTGACTTGATAGTCACCTTAGTGTCATACCTAGTTCTAAACAGCATATGAGACCAATCTGAGGACAAGTAACCTCCTATTTTTGCAGTAAAATCCCTTAACAAACAAATAGCGAAATAAGGAGGTAACTCAATGACATAGATGTCCTGTGGGATAGAGAAATTTGGACAGGGATGAAGAGTCAAACTCAATCCCTTTATGACACCTATTGTACTAACAGCAGTTCCATCCAGTTGAACAACTCCCTTCTCTAATGGCTTATATTCAATTCCTAACTTGTCAACAATTTGTTTGGGCATGGCGAAATTGCTAGCCCCTGAGTCAATCACGCAATTATAGACTAAATGGTCACCTATGATCAAGGACACACAAAATAGTGGGGGCTTGACCTTTGAAGCTTGTTGTTCTTTATCATTTCTAGCTGTATTTGTCAACACAACCTTAGACTTATCTATATTAGGCTCTTGAGACAAACTTAAATTTGATAAGGCTGATTGAAGCAAGTCTTTTTGGCTAGGTATACTTAGGGAATCCCACATAGACATAGATACATTCACTTTTTTCATATGCTCAAGGATATTGAAAGAAGATGTACTTGATTTAACTTGGCTTTTGGGGGCAACCACGTCACCTTGAATACAAGTTGGCTAAACTGGTGGATTAAGCTTCTCCTTGCCTACCAAAGGCTAACTTTTTGATAAAACTTGAATTTTCTCAGCATTTGATGGGTTAGAAACACCTTGATCCACGTTTGGCACTTGATGCACATGGGTTTGAACTTTATCAAGCTGCTACCCTTCATCTATAGTCCTCTTCTTGCTGTGTGTATTGGCTGCAATCGAAGAACCAACTTGGTTCATACCACAGAATTCCTCTCCATGCTAGTTTAGGAGTGTTGTCTCATGTACCTGTTCTTCTTGTTGCTGGACAGGAGCTTCTACAGGCACATTAGACTGCACTACTGGACTATTTTGAACCATCAAAGCTTGGTTAATCACCCCATTAGCACAGGTATTTTGGTTATGGTTTTAATTGCAAGGAAAGCACCAGTCATAGTCCCGAGCCAAATTGTTTTGCGTGGGTACAATCTCCTTCAAGGAACTAGCAGCGTTTGGGTTGTAAGCTTGATAAGGTTTAGAGTTAAAGGCTTGTCTTGGACCTTGATTATTTGGCTGATAAGGAGGCCTATTTGACTGGTTTTGTTGGTAATTAGATTGAAATAGGGGTTGATAAGGTCTGAAACTTTGACCTTGCTACCTCTTAAGGTTCACTATCTCATTACCAAAAGATTGTAACAGCCCTTTGATCTCATGTAACTCAAAAGATTGAGTTTAAACAACATTTTCCTGGTTATTAGGCTGGATATTAGGTGTTGGTAATGCTGGTGTGACATGTATAACAGCTATAGGAGGCACATGCATTAGTATTGGTGGTTGAATAGTAGGGAATATTGGCAATGGAGGTCAAGGGGCAATTTTACCAGCCTGTATGAGGTTGTTCTCAACTCTTATAGCTATAGCATAGGCTTGAGATAAGGAAGCTCCTCCCATAGATTGAACCATAACAGAAATATCACTATTCAAAGTTCTCAAATAATATAAGAAAGCATGATCAGCAGTAGGCCTTACCGTTGGTGGGATTCTATCCCATGTCTTCTGAAAATGGTGGTTGAAGTCTAACATAACCTCATGGGGAGCCCTCTTAATTGTAGACAGTTGCTCCACCAATGACAAATGGTTTGATTTGTCTTCAAAGAAACTGCACAACTCCTCTCCCAAATGATCCAATGAATCTACAGAGTTAACTAGTAAGCTTCTGAACCACTGCAAAGCCTTCCCTTTGAGGGAAGCTACTAACAAACTGATTGCAATGTTTTCTTCTGTCACATGATGGACAACACACAGGTTTGCAACATCTTTTATATGCTCAACCAAAGTAGTTTGATCTGCACCATTAAAATATGGTAAATTTTTCAAAGCAGCTACAGGATTGTCATCACGTTGAGCTAAATTCAGTGGGTTGCCTTGGTTGAATGCAACAAATGGCTGATTTCTAGCTGCAGGAATCATTGTAACTGGGATTCTTGGGGTAGTATGAGTTCTAACAATAGGAGTAGACTTGGCTCTCCTAGAATAAACACGATTTGTCTTGGGTTTCTTAGCTTTTATCCCTCTTCTCCTAGGTTGGGATAATTGCAAATACTCAAAGGATGAAAGACTGCTTCTAGTTTGTATCTTTTTCATAAGCTGGAATATAGTGATTTTACTAAACCAAAGCTCAGAGTCGCCAGATATGCAGATTTTAACCTCTTACAGGCCTAAAAATCACCGGCTACACATCAGAACTAGCAATAAAAATGTAATATTTGAATTGTTTTAATTCCAACAGTCCCACCAGGTGTGCCAAAAACTGTTGTCTCTCAGATTTGCACCCTTGCTAAGTTGCAAAACTTAGCAATCTGGAGAAACAGGGGATCTTTCCAGGCCTGTGGGTCACCTATGATGAAAATAACCTTCAAAGAAGGTCGGCTTCCTAGCTGGTTATCACCTAGAAACTATTGGATTTATAGAGGAAAAGGGAAAAGGAATGCTTAAAAAATGAAAAGTAAAAATGTAAAATGAGAACAAGGGTGATACACCAAACTTGATATGATTTATGGAACTTAGATTTCCATACACTTGGCCATAGACATCAGAAACCAAACCTGCACAACCTATTACTGTATGCTTTGCAAAAACACTTCACAAAGAGGCCTAAATACATTAACCTTTTAAAAGGAAGCTAACTTCACAGTTAAAAAAGCATATACAGTTTTAAGACACAGTTTGCAACCTACACAAACACACTTTTTGCAAAAAGGTATTTGAAACATGAGACAAAATCACAAGGAGATAAAACTAAGCTCACAAATGACTTAATAAAATACTTGGTAATACACAGTACTACATAAATAAGAAGGCAAAACCTGACTATCAATGGTATCCAAGGTATGTTATGTATTTCATAAGTCAAAGGAGTTACAAAAACATGCTCAAATCGAGTAAGGATTGCAGGAAAATCACTAACTCCATAATTTACATGAAAAGAACCCCTTTACAAAGAGTCAAATGAATGACTATATACCCTCCAAGTAGCTGTAACAAGATAAGGATGAGAAACCTCCATGGTCATGCATCTCATAAAAGCCCTCAAAATATCTGTCTAAAGTCCTCCAAAATGAGTTCCCAATGAAGAAAAAGTCAGGGCATGTCATCACTAAACATAAAAGCACCAGAAAATGCCTTTAAATGCTCTTTAAGGCCATAAAAATCAAGTCAAATATCCACAATAACTCATCCACCAATTTGCCAACCTCTCCTGCAACATCATAAATGTCTGATATTTGAACAATAAATGCTCAGCCACATCTCTTTGACCACATGTACAAGCATCCTCAACTTGCCCTTTGCACAATAAATATCATAAATACAATTATTTCTGCATTTAACTAACATTGACTAAGTGGTTTATAATTACACCACTTAGTTTAATGTTTTACATTCCAAATTTATTACAAACCTATGTAGAAAATAATGGCATTTAGGACATAATATTTAATCTCCTGATTTTGCATGGTTTGGAGACAAATTAAATATTGTGAAAGAATGACAAAGTAATCGACGAGACTTACTTTGCCACGTGTGACAAATTTTCCTATTATTGCCTTTTGCATTTTTATTACTGTTATGGGTAAAAGTGGATAATATCATAAATTAATATCAAACTCAAAAACACAATAGAACATGCAGATAACAAAATCTTAAAATGAAAGAGTAAATCTTACAACCCTATTATCCCGCGGCTTCCATTGCTTGCCTATTCTTGATCGATCTTTTTGTTGTGAAGACTATGGCCCTCAGGAAGTGCACTTCCTTGCTTTGTTCTTCAAGATGGTGATGGAGAAATGGCTAGGATACTTCTTGCAGTGAAGATGAACTTCAAATACAAAGGAGGTTGATCACAAGCTATAGATTGATATGGAATGATATGGTGCACTGATAATTCTGCAGAGTAACGATATGGAAAGCTTGGATTCTAGAAATGGAAGAAGAGGGTTGTATTTATATACTTGTGAGAGAGAAGATCAACGGTGTAAAATGAATAAGAAGATCAATGGCATAGAAGACTTGAGAGAATGTGTGCGAATAGAAAGAAGACAAGTATCATAAAAAATGCTATTCTCTTTGAGTTAATTGCTTTCATGACAAAGATAAGATTTGCTTTCACAAAATTAGAATGTTTTATTCTAATTTAAAAGTTTGTTGATAAAAACAAGATTGTTTTAAATCAAAAACATGATTTTTGCTTTTGCATGAGAAGGAAGATTTATTTTTAGAAGATTTTGGAAGATAAGAAAGCGAAATTTATTTAATTACTTGCACATGATTTGGAAGAATAAATAAAATATTTAATTATATTTTATTTTTGGAAGTGAGAGGATTTAAATAAATTTAAATGATTTATTTAAATTTGGAGGAATAGACTTGACTTAATTAAATAATTTAGAATTATTTAATTGTTTGGAAGAATTTAATTAAATAAAGAATTTTATTTAATTTTGACTTTAGAAGAGATAATTAAATACTTTGATATTTAATTAACTTAGAGGAATATGAATCGAATAAATAAATTTAATTATTTATTTATTGATAGAGGAAGGTAGACTTAAATAAATATTAAAATTATTTATTTAGACAGAATCGTGTCATTTTTAGGTGTATACAATTACAAATGATAAAGTAATTCATAATTCATTACTTTATCATTCGTTTACAATATTTAATCTATCTCTAGATTATGGAAAAATCAACATAAAACACCTTGTAATCCCTAGGCAAAATACGACCTCCATACACTTGCATCACCTCTCGCATCTCATGGCTACATCAAAGCACCTTACAACCCCTAGTCATTCATACATGCATTACATATGGGTCCTTTCCATGCATAGGTCAAGATACAAACATCATGCCGTATTACATTAGTCATATATCACATTGCATCCTTATGACTCCATATGCAATATTACAATATCTTACTTATATCATCACACTCACCTTATGACTATACCAAGACATGCCTAGCAAGATATAATGTACTCAACCTCCTCAAATATTCATAATGTTTTAACTTTTGGAAAATGGTACAAGGCAAAAATGAATGTCTCACGGCTCCTATGTGCATTATGATTAGGTTTTTTAAAGACAAACTCTTTACCATGGGCTGGAAAGGATAGCGATGATTTTATTTTTAAAACAGAAGTAAAAAATGGACAATTGCAAATTAGGTCGATCAATCAAAAAGAAGGAATAACCTAAAAAACTCTTCATTTGCATTTCATTCTTTTCTCCTCCTTGCTACCGCACCGCCATGCATGTAGGGTTTGAAGAGAAAACTACATCATTTTTGTCAATCTCTAAGGGTTTTGATGCAAACTTTCTGAGTAAAATGCAAGGTAAGCCGCTTTTACTGAGATTTTGACCTCTTGTTTGTCAATTTTGGGCCTCCAAGGCTGCGATTCTGACTGGTATTTGATGCATCCTTCTGGTTTTTTGATGCCCGACCACTTTGCATTTGTTTTCACTTTTTGAGGCCATTCTAGGAGGTCGTTTGAGGAAAAAATCTATGATTTGACACAACAAATGATAGAAAAAAGAGGTAATTTTCCTTTTACTGTAGATCTTTCTTCATTTTCTAGGCCTTTTGCTATGTATTGCTTCCAGAGGTGCAATTTTAATGGTATCTCTGAGCATTTTGCTATTGTTGAGTTTGAAAAACTTTCGATCTTCCTATACATTTGCACTTTGACTCAAAATGAGCTCCAACTATGACAAAAATTTGTAAAGGAAAACATCCCTGTGCATTCATTGGCCGACTTGATCTAGCATCTTTGAGCATTTTTGTGTTTGCATGAGCTCAATATGGTACTATAGGCCGCGGCCAACCTTGTATACTTACCCATTGTTGGGTGTCTTCAAAGCTTGCACAAACTCGAACACTCTGCAACTTCACATTTGAGATTCTTCTTTTAAAAACACCAAGTGGGTTTCAACTTTGCATGAAGAAAATATAGTTTGATTGTTGTTCATTCATAGACTCGAACCGGGCTTTTCATCATTTTCAATATGTAGAAGGTAGTAACATCAAATCTGGAAAATGCAAAAATTAACTCTCATGAGCTCAAACTATTTATTTTCACTGTGCTTACCTTCATCTAATCATCATTTCGCATTGATCACATCTAACTGTAATGTGGCATATACCATTTTGCTATTCTTATTGCATTCTGGACATAGTTGTAACTTATCATTTGTTTCCTTTACTTCTGTAGATAAACTTTTCATGGCATTCTGTATCATTGAATGGGTTTTAAAAAGCAAACCTTTCCTTCTCCTGTAGCAACAAACTTGTATATATTCATTTTGCTTCTTATAACATACTCTATGTACATTGGCAGCTTCTCATTTTATCTCCTATAGTTGTGGATACACTTTTGTTTAGTATCATTTGCATACATTATGAAATGTTGAATATACTAGGGTTTTTTGTAAAACAAACCCTTCCCTATAAAGTTTTGAGTACATTTTATCACTGACGATAAGGACACACTGTTGTCCTTCTTTGATTTTCATTAGGGATTGGTTTACAAGACCCTCCATAATAGAATATGCAAATCACCTTTATATTATATACCTGTAGTAGCATTTTTGGTTTCCATGTATATATCCAATTTGATTTGCATTATTCACTTTTATCAATTATATTTGTAACTCTTCATGAAGTCTCCTATAGATACTATGAGCATATGATGAACATGTTGTTGAAACTTTTGCTATCTCTTTACCAGGGATGTTATGCCTTCACAAGGCTCTTGTAAGCAAATCCTACAAGGAATATATGATCCTTCTTGGTATATTCCATGTGTAAACATACAATACAGTCAATTATTGATGCTAAAATGGTTTTGTAATACAGACCTTCAATCTATCATTCTGTTATACACTTGCTTTGTCTATATGATGATGATAAACATCTACTGCTCCATGCTTGTTGTTGAGACTTGTTTTTCTCACTGTCATCATGTAAAAGATGAAGGCTCCATGTCTGTTACTGTAAAAACAGTTGATTGATCTCTCATACCTGTTATACACTTGGCACAAATGAGATAATGGTGAACCACCTGTAGCTTCTAATGTGATATTACTTGTATGAGATATTCTTGCATTCTTGTTATCTCCATACTGCTACTATGTAGACACCTTGATGTTCTTGTTGCACTCATAACCTTGTTACAGTCATCCATTTAGCATACCTTTAATCTCTTGGGATTGCATGGATCTCATGAATGTTCATTGTTCTACTGTTGTCCATTCTTATGGGTTGTTCCATGTATGATATAGGACTGTTCACTTGCACATATGATCAATAACTTGATACTTCATAACAGCAAAAGGAAAATACCTGCTTCTTTGTGCACTGCTGTCCTCTTTCCATGACAATGATTTTTCCTCTCATACAAGACAATTATCCATTCTCATGGCTGCACCTATATTGATTGTAACTGTCGTCTTTGTATTGTTCAACTTCCTCATTATATCTACTATCATCTTCATGACTATTTCATCAAACTGTTTCTAAGGTCATGATTTTGACACTAACCTTGATAGTACATGATTGTTTCACACCCTACTCTCATTGACTATCACTTTGTGAACAACCCTTGGCATTTTGCTTTAGATGCTCATATCTATCTTTCTAATTTGTTGTCCCATGCATGATTGTTTTTGGCTTTGTGACTGCTCTTCATTTTGTCTACTCACTATTTTTTCATAAGTTGCATGTTGTTGTTCTGTGATAAGGATAGCATACTTGTAAGTAATATTTCATCCATTTTGGAGATCTTTGCTCTGATACAAAACAATCATTAAACAATGACATGACTTTCATGACCTCTGCTTGCTGATTGCATGATTGTTTTGGATTGTTTACTGGCTTCATGCATCTTATGAGTAAGAATCATTATATATAGGCATCTTATGATCTTTATGACTTGACAAATCAATGATATGTTTCTTTTCCAGTCATGTTGCCAACAATATCTTGTAATCTATAGTAGTTACATCAATCATTTTGCTAATATAGATTATAAGATATTGTATCAAAATGACTAAATGTAATGACTTCTTATCCTAATTTCTCCTCAAAAGTTGAAAGTGCAGCATGCTGGCTCAACCCTCGTGGGAGCCCATTTAATCCCACATACTACAATATTAAATGAAGTAAACAATAATGAAACTTTACATGTATCTGTACATTAGACAAACTTGTTAGACAAAACCATGAGTTTTAGATTTGTTCTTTGTTTTCCTCTGATATACATGATGACTGTAGACTGATATAATGCATTATACGAGTAAATTGTGCATGTAATGATGATGTATATGCAAGGATTTGGTATCCCGAGCTTTGACTCAATTTTCTCCTATCTCTTTGCATGTATTTTGGAGCAGTAGGGTGACCTCTATGAAGGAGCTAAAGATGATGTTGCTCAACTGTGGAGGTTCGTCATTACAAGGCAATGATGTATCCCTTGTCTTTGTTTATGCTTTCATTTTTATATGCGTCATTTCCTTTGATAATGCACTATGGTAGTCATTCCCATGACTTGTGTGGGAGCATTTCATTTAACATTTATGAATAATGAAAATGCCTTTTAAAATATACAATGATGTATGGTTCTTCTTGATTGTAAACAATTGCATTTAATTGAAGTCCTTTTATGGCATTTTTCTCTCAGCAAAACACTCACTAATAACAGACATGCACCCCTTAAAACTATAAAACTTAACCAGCTCCACTTTGTTGGCCTCATTTCTAACTTGCCAAATTTTAAACTTTTGCTTCAAAATCCCTACATTGAATCACTCCTAGTCACAAGTGCTTGGATTATCCTAGATTGTCAAGTAATTCACCAGTTTGAAGAAGAATCTCCATCATTGTAGATAAAACCCTAGAAGCAGTTGCACAGGGCAAGTGATTTATGAAAATAATTAAATCTTGAAATCTGTGATAGATGGTGCAAAATAATTTTTATAGTGGTGTTCGTGACTCCATTTCACCTAATGTGGCAACTTTTCAGGTCAAGAAGTCTTACCATTTGGGATATTTTAAACTTTCAATTTTTTGACGGGTAGTTTGCAGAAACAATTAAATCATGATTTATGTAAGGCCTAGAGTAGAATCATCTAGCAGGGAGATTTATAATGTTATTATGGACAATGTGGCAAGATTTCATGACAATCTAACATTCCAGTTGAAAGTTATGCACTTTTCGCCATTTCTCACGCCCACACAGTTAACTGAGTCGACACATTCGCAATGGAGTTCATGGAAGGAGTTGAAATGTTTCACTTGTCTGTGTAAAGTTACTTTGATATTTTCTAGGTCAAAATGAAGATCAACTCTGTATGCACAAATCTAAATTCGCAAGTTGCAAATTCGCCTAAGAGAATTAATTGACTTAGGAATTTTCACAAGTTAGTACTATTAAAAAAAAATGATAAAGAATATGTATTAATTGATTAACTTGTGAAATTGGATAAGTATAAAGGAGATACCACTTTTCAATTTGGCTAAGTGGAGAGTTTACCTAAAAAAGCAAGTTGTTATCGGCCTACTTAGAAAAAAGTGTAAGTTGGTGCCTACTTTCAGTTTTGGCTAAGTTGGCATCTACTTTCAGTTTTGGCTAAGCTGGCGTCTACTTTCAGTTTTAGCTAAGTTAGCACCTACTTTCAGTTTTGGCTAAGTTGGCGCCTACTTTTAGTTTTGGCTAAGTTGGCGTCTAATTTCAATTTCGGCTAAGTGCGTGTCCACTTTCACTTTTGGCTAACCGCATGAAAGCTTACTTAGAAAAAGATGAAAGTAAGGGTCTACTTTCAATTTTAACGAAGTGGAAGTCTACTTTTAGTTTCAGTGAACCAATTCAACACATGATTTTTGGTTGCTTCTTGAAAAGTTCAAATAGAACTTCACTTGGACTTCTGGCCAAGTGAAACTCCACTATCTCGATGTCCATTAATCTATCCCACAATCTAGGAAACCACTTCAAATTAGTTTCTTTGTCTTGCGTATAACATGAAGTTAACTGCCAGTTAAAAGGTTGTTTCTATTGTTGAAAAGATTAGTTTTCTTCTCCTAAACGCATGCCATGTATGCTATATGGGAAGAAACGTGGACTTCAAAATGACAATGGGAAGTTAGAAATGATAACAAAGAATGCACAAGTCATGATAAACTATCTTCAACAAGAACAAAACGACATCTTACGCCATTATTACAGTACAAATTTCTCAAGCATGTGGTAGTTGCATGATACCATAATAGGCACGCATGCAAAATAGGGAATACAAGAAAATGTTTTTGATGAAAAGACCGTAGAAGATTTTAAACAAATGGACTTGGCGATTAAACTCATGCACAATCAGTTACAACTACTCATAATGCTTGAGAGAAATGTGTGCAGTATACACAAAAAAATGGATTTGTTGTAAAGGATTTCAAGCAAATGCCTGAGCCAAATGCTTCATGAGCATCCTCTTGTCCTCTGCCCAAATGGAAACTTTGGAATATGATATGGACATTTATCAAAGCATAATAAGAGGCAGATCTCTGCCAGATATAATGGTTGTAGAATGTAAAATGTGGAAGCATATGCAAAGCACTATTTGGCTGAACATAACACCTCAAAGAAATGTAGTCTCATGGACTGCTACAATTGCAGCATACATACAAAATGGATTCTTTGTAAGGGAGTTAAAATATTTCAAGTGAGTATAATTGGTAGGTGCACCACCAATTTCCACAATCTTTGCTAGCATCCTTCCACTCTACACCAAACTGTGAGCTTTGGAACAGAGTATGGAATCCATCAAAGAATAACACAATGAAGATATTTATCAGATATTATAGTTAGAAAGACTCTGGCTGACATGCTTGCTAAACCTATCTAAACATTAACTTAAAGTACAGTAAATGTTCTTAACAACCACTTCAAGAAGATGGGGTCTCATGGAATACAGTGGTGTAGTATGCACAAAATGGTTTTGTTAAAAAGGCCACTAGAAACATTCAAGCAAATACGTTTTGGGAGATATAAAGCCACATTCCATAACTTCTATCGGCATCTTACTCCTCGCCGTATGCCAAAATGTGAGCTCCAAATAGGGTATGGACATAAATGAAAGCATAATCAAAAGAAGATTTTTGTCAGATATTATTGTTGGAAATGCTTTGGGATGGGTTTTAAAAATGTGGAAGCATAGACAAGGTCCATAAACTATTTGACAAAATGTGTCAAAGAAATGTGGTTACTTGGAATGCAAAGAGTATCAGATACAGAACAAATAGATTGGTTGAAAAGAGTTTAGGAAACTTCAAGAAAATGCAATTCACAAGCTTCTTCAGCATCGGCATATAGACATCCATCAAAGAATAATGAAATGAAGGTTTTGACAAATGAGTGCAGTTGCAAGTACCTCGTGGACTTGTACAAAAATGTTGAATTATATACATAGCACATGCGTTGTTATCTAACGGTTATCTAATGATCATAGAATATGCATCTTCAAACAAATATGATTTACAAATGATGTTGATGAGCTAGCAGACATGTATGCAAAGAGTTGAGGCATAAACTAGGCAGTGGATTGTTCAACAGGAGAACCATAGATAAATATGCTCCCATGATTATGGTACATACACAAAAGGAATGGGAATGGCAGGTTCAAAGTTGTTGGAACCTATAATAAAAGTAGAAGTTGTAACACCTGAGGAGCATTTAGGAGATGGTATTGGAAATCTCAATTCAAGGCATGGTCAGATCCACAATTTTGGTGATAAGCTAGGAAGAATAAAGGTCTAATGGAAATAGAGGACATTTGTATTTCTTAGATACAAGGATCGAACATTGGGTGATGACTCCAGTGCCATTGATCCTTCTATAGGAGTCTAAGATTTAGGTATTTAGAGGATTTGGAAAGAACAACAAAGTTTGACCACCAATATGGAGCAAATGAGATGGAAAGTAACTTAGCGAAGTTCACTTGAAAGTTACAAGTTTAATTTACCTTTTTGTAAAAAGTGACTTACGTCACTTAACGTAATTTAAAAGTTAGAAAATGAGCTTTGTTTCTAGAAAAGTTAGGTAAAATCTAACCATAATAAAGCTTATTTTAAAATTATTGTATTTCAAAAAGGTAGTTGAGGTAGTTACAAAGTGGTTACTAGGTGGTTACCAAATGAAAGCCTATAAATAAAAGGCTATTTCATATGTAAAGGGGGGGGGGACTTTTTCAATAGACTTTTATGGGGGAACTTATGGAGAAGCTTTTCAGAGACCTTTGATCTTATACTTTGTACATGAAGGCTTTTGAAATTGTATAATTTTACAAAGATAATAAAGAGAGCATTTGGTTCATGTGTTCCATTGTACCTCTGAGTTATTATTACTGATTTCTCGTATATTAAATGAGTAATACCTTTGTGTCATTATGTGAATCATTGGTCATCTTTTGAAGCATATATAAATAGTGCAATTTATGTAATGAAACACAATCATATCTTGGTATCTTGATTTGAATGTACTGGAGAAACCTGTCTCTTCGTATGTTGAGATTCATCATCTTCTTTTCATTATCATTGCATATTAAACTTATTGTTATGCATTTCATCATATAGGTTCAGGAACGTGGTTTCTAACTTCTGTGGTGAAATCCCCTCATAATTTATCTTGAGTTTGTAAAATCTGAACTAGTATTTGTATGTCTACTATTAGGGTTTATGTTAATCATCTTTATTGTTAGCTTTCATTTTCCTCCTTTTGGCACTTTCAGGTCAAAAGTACACAAAAACTACAAAAACTCTCATCATACGAGGGAGCTACCCCTCTCAAACACAGAGGAAGATTGTTGCTTTGTCGCGATCTCTCCAACTGTTGGTCAGTTCATCGTTGCTTTCGAGGCCAAACAGAGTCATTCCTGAGAATTCATTCGCAGTGACAAACACACTTGATTGAGCTGGAAAACAAAACATGGGTAACAGCTATAAAATAGGGATTCTTCCTATTCAAGTATATCTACTTGGATTTGTGGTTTAAAGATGCTTTCTTCATGGAAAGTTTCAAGCTTTATTCTTTCACAAAGAAAGTTGCTTTTTCACCCTAAAGTTCTATAAAGATAAGCTTTTGGCTACTTTATTCAGTATTTTTGCAGGTTGCATCCAGAGGAAAGAAAACATCTTTTTCTTCTCGCGAAGATTTGAGAACCCAAATGGAGTGCTTTTTCAGTTTTCTTCATAGTTTCGGGATTGGGAAGCACAGAGGCACACTTTTTCAAGATCTATTTTTCTAGGGCATCATTTTTTAGAAACAAGGTTAGAGCTTTTTCAATTTTCATCAAAATGGGTCTATCTAGAATTTCATCCTCTTGAAGATTGGAAATTTTTATTTTTTTGAAAATCTTTTTTTTGCTATTTTTTCAAGAAATCCACAGCTTTTTTAGAATTTGACAATCTGGGTTGCTTCGAAATGGAATTGTCTACAAAACCCATGTGCTAGCTTTTTCGCTCAGAATCTGCTTTTTAGAAGAAATCAACAAACAATTTTCAGCTTTTTGTCCAAAAAAATTTCCAACATAGGCATGTTCATAGTCATTCTTTGAGTTTTCCAGTATGCAGTACTCTCCAATAGAGATCAAGCCTAAAATGGCGTTGGTTCATGAATACCTAAGAACTTTCAAGACATATTTGTATAAGGTGCTTCTAGTGTTCAATTTACATCCTTTGGAAGATGTAGGAAATATAGCTATCAGGAATCTGAGTCACTCCCGGTTGCTTCCAGCAGCTTCATTCCCCATCACAGTGCAAAGTATTGAATTCGTGATTGCTTGTATGAAGCATTACAATTCAGTTACAAGAGAAATCCAATCAGCAGATGAACGTGTGCTCTACAGCCTCAAGCCAAATGATATTGAGAAGTGTTTTTCAATACCAATATGGAAGGAAAACTTAGTCATTTCAATTGAAGAATGCAAGAGGGTGTGGCACAATGATAAAGAAAAGTATCAGAAAAAAGATTGCTCAAAAGTGGTTGAAAGAAAAGCAAAATGTTTTGCTAAAGAACGTTGGACGTGGAGAGTTCAAGGAAGAACATGCAATAATGATTACTCTACTAAGTTGAATCACAAGTCAAGCAAAAGATAACAAATTTTAGCCTTGGATGTTTTACGTCATGTCCCAGATTGTTGACAAAACTGAATACTATGATTGGGCAGCTCTATTCAGTGATAGTCTCCACCATCAGATAATTGATTTTCAAAGGGCCCATGAATTCCACATGATGTCATACCTTGTATATCTAATGGCCTTTTAGGGTCAATTTAGAGGTTTGAATATTGTTGGAACTCTGGGCATTCAACATGTATATCACCATTTCCCGCAGTTAGAGTTTTCTCAGGCTGAGCGACATTATAAGCAAGTGAATGATGCATTCCTTATGCATGCAGTGTGAGATTTGGATAATGAGTTGCATATATGATTTTTAGCTGATGCCAGATTGGTAATGGTGGAATGGGCTGATTGGTTTATCCAGTTTCCCATTTTCTCCTACATCAGAGTATATGGCTTCTCAGGAGAACCAACCATGCTACCAAGATATCCTACAGATGAGATAGCGTTCATGGAATTTCTGAGGCAGGTCTATGAAGTTCATACATTTCTGCGTAGTAGACGCAAGGCATTCTTCAATTTTTTGATTGGGATGGGTATTTACAGATACAGATCTAGAGCAGATGCCAAAGTAATTGGTAGTGAATTGTCCAAGTATGGTCTTATGCTTTTTGACAGGAGGACTTCATATGATCCTCGTGGTGTTTTTTCATCACACCTTGGTCAAAATTGTGTATATGCACCTGCAGTTAAAGATTTCTGGGCTCATTGTGCAGATGAATTTGAAGTACTGAAACATAATTACAATAGGTTTACCCTTCAGCAGTCGGCTGATATCCTGTCAGAAGATGTAGAAGGTCTTTCAGATGATGATGGTTAGGTTCTACTTCTCACATATTTTAGAGATCAGGTAGAGCAACAACCATTGTCACTAGTTAATTGGTCCACCAAAGAGAACACCTCAATTGAGGAAAGGACGAGATGGGTTATCAAAAACAACATGATATTCTTGAATAATAAGACGAAACAGAAAGAAGGCATTCCAGTTGCAGAGCCGACAGTTGTTCAACCATCAGTTCCTTCCACTTCCAAACCAAAACCAAGGGTTAAAGATATGAGCATCCTTCCTAAAGGAATAAAGATGGCCAAGTTGAAGAGGAAAAAGGTTGAGTCTCCAGTTCATAGTCAGTAGGAACAACCAACAATTGCATCAGAAGTTTCCGTTGAACCAGCACTGCATGTTGAAACATTATCTTTCATTCATGTTTCTCCACCTTCATCACTGAGCTCTTCTCCCATTCATATAGATTCAGATTTAGACTTGCTGGGTCATAATACTGAGACACATATTGGTTCATCAGGAGTTGATGAAGTTAGAACTGAGCTTCCTAGAGAGGTCGGCCCATCCTGGCTTGAGAACATTTTGGGAAGGAAGAGAAGAAAACCTTCATATCAGTTAAACTTGACAGAGCTTAATAGCGTCTACCAAGACACACTAGACAGAAAAGTTAAGAAGCAAGTTCACTTTGAAAAGAATGCTGATGGAGAAATTGTCTTTGAAACTGCAACACAGCCAGAAGATAAGAATGTTAATGATATTAAGGCCGATGACTTCAAGGTTGTCAAAGCTAATCTTGGTAAGAGTACCTAACACACAGATGTAAATCTCTTTGAGGTTGTAGTAGATAATCTAAAGGAGAGGGTGTTGAAAGATAGAGAAGATAAAGTAGCCCTCAAGGTTGAAATTAGGCATCTACGACAGTATATTTCCAATTTTTTTCATCGCACATCACAGGCCGGCTTACTGCTTCCTCAGATTCTGGAATCACCTGCCGATCAGTAGTAGTTTAGTTAGTTAGTCATTTAAGGGAGGCACATGAAGGATTGGGTGGAAGAATTTGTAACTAAAGGTAGAGTTGTACTTTCACAGATCTATTAATTAAAGTATAACGCTCATGATCTGCGTCAAGGCATTTAGGGGTTACAACAAACTATGGCTGAAAATAGACCAGTGTTTGAGATCATTATCTCTAAATTGAAGATAGCATATAATTCTATTGATTCAACTAAAAATAAGAAGATTGTTTCTACTTGGAAAGCACAGTACTTTTTCACAGTAAAAACCTATGACAGTATAATCTCAGAGTTGGTGGAATGGAAAGAAAAAGTGGTAAATGTTCTCAAGTTCATGAGATCTTTTGTTTCTCAGATCCTATGTTCATATGAAAAAGAAGATGGTACCCTGTATGATCTCAGGGAAGTATAGAAAAAATTCCAAACTCTCGTCTGTAACAATTTTAATAGTGATATCAGTGCTGGCAAGATGGATCGTTTTGCTGCCATGATAGTAAAGTTTGATAAAGTTGTAAGTGAAGTTCATGAATTTCTCCATATGGTTGCAGATGGTGAGGAAATGTTGGAAAATTAGAATATCATCTTAGAGAGTATCAATGTTCCTAGCAAAGATGCAGTCACTAGCTTTATAGAAGACATTATTTCCCAAAATATCAATGGATGACATCACTAATAAAGAAAGAATGTAGATGAGGATGTGACTCAAAAGAAAGCAGCTTTAACTCAAATGTTTTTTATTTTAAAGCATTTTCTTTCAATCCAAAGATTATCCATCCTTAAAATAATAAAAAATCACTTTGTAATAGTTGGAGCTTTCTTTGCTTTAAAGCAAATTGTTTTAAAGCATTTGTTAGTTGTAATATTTGTCTTAGAATAGAAATAAAGCTTGCAAGTTGGCAAGTTAGTTAGGTAAAATCAAGGAGATTTTAGGGTTCCCTACTCCTTTGATTTAGTATAAATAAGGGCATCCTTGCCCATTGTTAGTAAGGGTAATTGTGATAGCAAAATTTGTTGTGCCTATTCTAGCCTGCAAAAATTGTTATTTCAAGTGCTTGTTCACTCTATGTTGTCTATTTTCCAGTGTTTGATCGCATATTGTATGCCTGCCTTTTGCTACAATATTGTTGTCTTGGAGTTGTAAGAACTTTATGATATTGGGAATAGAAATATTATGCCTGCCATTTGCTTTGATTCTCTATCTCATGATCATCTAGTTTTGTTGTCAGATGTGTGGCTTGTGTAATCTTGCTTTTAGTTTTCATCTTAAATTACAATGAGTCTTCTAATGTGATTTGGAAGGAGTTATTCAAGTTTTTGTGTTAAAACAAATCATTCTCCATTAACTTTTAATTTCTATGCTTTGAATTTACTTAGGTGATTAAAAGCGTCATTTAGTTAGGCCTAGCTGTAGTTAGAAGTTTCAAAAAAGGAAAAACCTCTGCTGTAGCGAATAGAATTTTATAACCTTGTGCTCGCAGCTGAGAAACAAAAAAAGATAGGCAAATTTATTTTATTTATCTTTTAAGCGAACATCAACAAAAAGGGAACTTCCCCTCATAATAGAAGAGTAGTTTAACTGTTCATAGCTGTCTGTTTCCAACTCGCATACCAAAGCTATGAATTGAAACCCCAACATATTGATAGTATAAGATTCATAGCATGTTCTCAGAGTAAAACAGAGAAGATAATCCAAGAATGTTGCCAATCTAGGAGTTATCTTGTAAATCTTGGTGCATACACGAGAAATTTTTTCCTAAAGTAAGTCAAAGACAAATCATTTGGTTGTGAATAAGGGAATACCCCTTAGGTGCGACAGACCTGAAGTGCAGGGGAGATAAGTGTGGATGATTTCCCACCTTGTTAAAAAATCTCCCACTCAGTTGGCCAAGTATCTGTTGACCTATTTTCCTCTGCCCAGAGTCCAATAGATCATCTTGAAAATCTTATTGGAATTCCTTAGAATATGGCCTTGCATTTCCTAAATCCTTCAATTTCTAGTGTTCTACCATGCAAAATTCTGTAAAAACCTATTTGGAGAATCCTTACAAAAAACCCAAAAAAACCCAGAAATCTTTAGCCTTCAAAGTATGCCTTTGTAGAGTTTTCTCCATCTTCATGCTTAGTTGCTTCTAGGTATGGATATTTGTCATCTAAATATCTAGATATTTTCCAAGTATCCGGACCTTAGATAACATTTGAATATTATTTTAATATCCAAACCTTAGCCGATATTTGGATCTTAGTTAACATCTAGATATTATCTTAATATCTGGATGTTAACTAAGATTCTGATATTTCTTGAGTATTCAGACCTTAGTCGATATCTGGACCTTTCCCAACATTCAGATATCTCTTAATGTCCAGATCCTTAAGGTGAATTTCCTAATGATGTCATCCAGATCCTTTCCAAAGAAGTGCCTTATGACGATGACATCATCAGGACATTCCGGCATGGATATTTGGCAAGTCTTAATATCCTGACCCTCCCAATATGCAGTGATGTCATCAGGATATCGATGTTAGTTTCAGGATATGGACATAAAGAAGCATCTAGATATTAGGTTAATATCCAGATATTAGGTTAATATCCAGATATTAGGTTAATATCCTGATATTAGGTTAATATCTGGATATCATGTTAACATCCAGACATCAGGTATTCACGCGGATGACGACCTCTCCATGTTGCTAAGGTAAATTTGACAGGTGCATCTAGATATCGGGATATTGAAACTATTGTGTTTAGTTAGGCTATATCATCCAGGTATTCATGAATGTGCAAACCTTGAGGATATACATGGATATCCATATACCCGTTGACTGTAACTTTGACTGTGAATATCTTTTCCATTTTGAGGAATTTCTACATGATCCAAAAGATAAAATCACTTAGAATTTCATCCTCTTTCATTTGGCAAGATTTTGAGGGATATCCAAACTTTGAAAATATGATCTAGAATTCAAGATCTGGATATGGATGTGCATATCTAGATATCAGGATAAGTTGCTGATTGAAGAGAAATGTGCAGATTCAACCGAAAAGACATATCAAAGGTTGACTTAACGTGTTGTAAAAGCTTTCAAAAGATGGATATTTTGCATTAATTATTGTAGGTTCATGATTCAATAGTTTGTGTTAATGACACAAATATCTCCCAGCTGCTTGATGGATTCAAATATTTCCTACATTGAATTCTTGCAAGTAGACCTCCCTTTTGGAGAGGAAATATCTTTGATAGGCGCATGGGCGCATTCATTACAGTAGGTAATGGTGCTCCATTGTAAATGTTATATAAAGCATGAAATGTAATACATTCAGATTGGTTTTTGGTCTAAAAAAACCATATCTCTTGCAATTGTAACCATGCCTCTTTGAGAATAAACATCAAATTTTTAACTTCTCATGAATTATACAGTAGATGCTTTTGGATTAAACTATGTGTGTTTCTTTGCTTCAATGTTTCAGATCACGCTCAGTGATCCATCATCAGGAAGAGGATTCTTCATGAATTATTCTTTACTCTGTGTATTTTTCTATTTGATCTCCATCTATGAATGCATCTTTCCGCTTGGATTTCATTTAATTTCTCTTACCTCTACAAGTAGTTCATGATTTGTGTGTGTTGGTCTATTGGATTTTGTTATTTTGTGCATACATGGTTGTTTTGAGGGCCTTCCCATATTCAAACCTGGTGTATCACCTCCTTTTAATTTTAGTTTTACTCCCTCTTCCTCTTTTCATAAATAGGTGGATAGATTAGGTTTAGTCTTAGGATTGCTAAATCTCTTATTCAACAAAGGAACTAGCCTCTCTCTAGAGATTTGTCCTCCCTATAGGGTCCCACACATGGAGGTCATCTTAATATTTCACTAGATTGTTGGAGCCCTAAAAGCCTTCAACACTGGGTACAAATCTATGTGACAACTATTTTTGGCATACTCGATGGGACTGTTAGCATAAACAATCAAAGAATCAAGCTGAGAATCTGGTGTTCTTCTTAGTACTCTACATCTTGGCAGATATTTCACGCACTTGGTGACTTTACATGCTCTTGGTTCTGATCAGTGCCATCTTTTATGTCTGTGCAAACCAGGGCATCTTCAAGAGGTAACTTTCAATTCTTTGAACTATCTATTGTTGTTTCAAGGAGAAGGTCTAAGTTATCTAGGTCTCCTACAAGAAGGAACAACAACCTTACTTTACCTCATTCAAGGGCTCAATCCACACCCCCTCTTGTTAGGTTTCAATATAATAGAAGAAGCTTGCATATTCCTAGACTAAATTTGAACATCCCTAAGATGACAAGGAATTTGCCTTTTATGACCTTTAATGGAGGCAGACCTTTAGACTTGGTTGCATATAATGACATACCAGTTGCAGCCCTGAAAGTGTTTCACCCTTTATGGGCGATGCTTCTATTACCCCTATTGAGCATATTAAAGACATATCCAATGTATGCTCAGTCCATCATATACAACATGAATATGTTGCAGTCTGGCTCATGGTCTCGTCTTTTAAAGGGAGATCTCTTCAATGGTTTAGGAGCTTGACCCCTACTTCAATACATACCTGGGATGAGCTGGGAGAAACCCTCTACAAATAGTTTGGAGAGAGGGTAGACAATATTTCATTGTTGGAACTAACGACTATCAAAAGAGCTTCAAGTGAGATGCTGGTAGACTTTAACTTCAAACTCCATAGGACATGGGAGAATTCTGGCTACCCTCATGCCATGTCCACAAGGTGCTTTTCTATACTTTTTACAAGCCTTGAATTTTGATATTGCAGTGAAGATGTAATCCATGGGTGTTGAGACTCTACCAGCTGGCTATGAGACATCTCTTAAAGTAGAAAATTGTTTAATACAAACTGGGAAAATTACTCCCAGACCTCCTGTACCCATTTTTCTATAGTTGCCATCCCTATTCCAGCAACCCATTATTGCTCCCATCCCAGAGCCTAAAGCTTCAATGTCCTCTCTTTCCCAAGAAGAGAGTGATCTTAAGACTCTAATGGCTAATTTGACCAATAAAGTGAATAGTATAGCTATTCAAACTGCTCCCAAGCCTCATCAACATTATAGTCAAGGGAAGTCATCTAATTCAAATTGGAACCAAGGGTACAATCCTAATAGAAATCAAAACTAGAATCAGGGTTACCAGCAGAATAGGTACCAAAATCCTAACTCTGCACAACCTTTACAAACAATCTGACATATCCAACAAATACTGGCTGTGAATCCAGTTAGGGCTTTAGTCCCTACTCAGAATAATCTGTCCTAAGAGGTAGATTGGTGCTACCCCTGCAACCAACCTCATACTCAGTCCTCTTGTGCTTTTGGAGCACAAGAGAGGGCTTTAATGGTGTAGAACTTTCACACTCAGCGGGCCTCATTATCAGAGCTAGCCAACAACAACTGTGAAGTACCAAATGAGGCTACTTTTGATGCCAACATGATGCTATGGACTTCAGAGGATTTTTGTGTTGTAAATCAGCCTATGGATAGTGTTGTTATGCCCATTGTAGACAACATCGGGTCAAAGAAGAGGCAGTTGGAGGCTAGTTCCATGCCTGATGTGTTACAAAAAGAGCCCGTTCCAAAGGAAAAAGTGGCCAATGCCACAATTCCAGTACAGAGCAGCAAAGCTACTGTTGCCAAAGACATTCCATTAGGCTTAAAAGTGCCTGAGCGGGCTGCAAAACAATTAAAGAAGGGAACATGGATTCCCTCAATGCACAAGGCAACCACTGTTCCATTAAATATTGTGGAACATATGAAGAAAACAAATATCAATGTCTATAAGGAAAGCACAAGTGCGGAATACAGCTTCCCTAATGTCAATTCGAAGGGGATAATGTAGATAGATAACGTTTAATTCAAATACACAAATGAGCACACCAGAAAATACAGAATAAACATGTAAGATAACAGAGAACAACACCAGATGTACGTGGGAAAACCCTTTCAGGTAAAAAACCCACCACCATAAGAGAGACAATCTTTATTTACAGTAAGCTCAAATGATTACAATAAAGATCTCAACCTTCTCTCTCAGGTATTGATTCTCAAATCATACAAACAGTTCACTTTCACTATACATCTACAAAATGAACAATATGATCGAATCTTTTCATCAACATCAACGACATCACTAGATCTGCATATATTTACAGTCTTCAAGAGAAAAACTATTTTTAACTTCTGCCTAACTGTTTGTTTCAATTGACCCAATGTCGCTGCCTTCCAACCATCACAACTGTTCATATTAATGTGAGACCTTTAGTCCCACATTCACCAGGTCGAGTTTGACATCCAGGTTTATATACCCGAACACATTGTATGACTATTGTCGGTAATTTTATTGCTGACGATGCTAGTCCAAACTTCATCAAGATAGCAAAAACCATCAGAGCTCACTCCATGATTTACACCGATGGTTCCTTGTCCCACTGACACCAACGCTTTGCCAACCCTTCATCGGAGTGATAGTTAACATCGGAAGGAAATCCAAAACTCAGATCGACAACGTTTCTCATGCTGACGCCAACAATCTTCATTGGAGTGACCATTAACATTGGAGGAACTTCCAAGCCTTAGACTGACAATACTTCTCACACCGATACATTGATCTCCGATGCTAACTTCCATTGGAGTAACTCAAAAACTATCGAAGTGACTTCTCAAAACTGGGCCGATAGTAGTTCTCACACCGATACATTGATCTCCGATGCCAACTCCCATCGGAGTAACCCAAACTGTCGAAGCGACTACCACAGGCTCAGCTGACAGCCAATCTTATGTCGATAGACTTATCATATCGGTATGATACACATCGATCGGAGAAGCTAGAGCATGTTAGCCTGATAGAGCATGTCAACCCGATGGCTATGAACAAAACCAATGAAACGAATGAATGAGGTTCCAAATAGTAATTTGAGACATTAGATCTCTTCAATCTCCCACTTGTTGAAGATATTACTGCTACCTCTTAATCCTCATTCGATTACTGAGAATTATGGGCCCGAAGTCCCATTTCATCTGAACACCATTTGAACTTGGTTGTGCTCACAGGTTTAGTCAAGGCATCTGCAACATTATCCAAAGTATCAACCTTTTCCACCTTTACCTTTTTGTCTTCCACCATATCATGAACAAAGTGATATTGGACATCAATATGTTTTGTCCTAGCATGAAAAGTAGGATTTTTCACCAGATAGATAGCACTTTGACTGTCACAATGAATTTGTATATGCCCTACATCAAAACTGACATCAAAACACAACCTCTTCAACCAAACAACTTCTTGGCATGCATGAGTAGCTGCCATGTACTCTGCCTCTGTTGTCGACAAAGTGACTACAGCCTACCGCTTTCTCATCCAACTGATAGCACCACCATTTAACGTGAATACATATCCACTGGTGGATCTTCTACTCTCAATGTCCTCTGCCCAATCAGAATCAACATATCCCTGAATGCTAATCGATTTCTAAGATCCAACTGAGTTTCCATGATAGCAAATAGCATAGTCAGAAGTTCCCTTCAAATACCTCATAACTCTCTTCACAGCATCCCAATGTGATTTGCTTAGATTTGCCATAAACCGGCTCAAAACTCCCACTTCTTGGGAAATGTATGGTCTAGTACAGACCATTGTGTACATTAAAATGCCAACAACACTTGCATAAGGCACTTTTTTCATGTCGTCAATTTCATTCGAAGATTCTTGACAATCTTCAACAGATAGTTTTGTTCCCTGCAAAACTTGAACAACTAACCATTTGCAATCAGATATTAAATTTATCAAGAACATTGGTAATATACTTGCTCTAGCTGAGCCAAAGCTTTCTACTAGATCTGTGCCTTTTGATTTTCATTCCCAGAATGAACTTTGTTGTCCCCAGATTCTTCATTTCAAATTTCTAGGACAACTAAGTTTTTAAATCTGAGATCATCCCCTTACCATTGCCAATGAATAACATGTCATCCACATACAGTGCAATTATAAGAATCCGATCACCATCAATTTTATAATAGACACAATGATCAGATTTAGATTTCACATATCCCAAAGATAAAACATACGTATCAAATTTCTGATACCACATTCTTGGAGATTGCTTTAAGCCATAAAGAGACTTTTTAAGTTTACATACCAAATGTTCTTTACCTTTTACCACAAAATGCTTTGGCTGGGACATATAAATCTCTTCTTCAAGGTCCCAATGAAGAAATCCTGTCGTCACATCCATCTATTCAATTTCAAAGTCATACACTGCTGCAAGTGACAACAGAAATCTAATGGATAACAGCGTAGCTACAAGAGAAAAGATTTCTCCATAATCTATACCTTCCTTTTGAGAATACCCCTTAGCAACTAGTCTTGCCTTGTACTTTTCAATACTACCATCTGGACCATATTTCTTTTTAAATACCCACTTATAGCCCATAGGTTTTCTACCTTTAGGCAAGAGCACCAGATCCCAGGTTCCATTTTTCTCCAATGATGACATTTCGTTATCCATGGCTTCCAACCAAGAATCTGAATTAGGTAAACTAATAGCTTCTTTCACAGTCCTAGGTTCATCAGTATCAGTAAGCAAAGCATAGGCATAGCTTGAATCAAGTACTAAAAATCCATACCTAACTGGTTGTCTTCTTTCACGTGTAGACCTCCTCAACAGTTGAGGTGCAGGTTCAGGTTCTTTCTTTGGATCTAAATCTTCAAAGCTACTCGAACTCACTTTTGAATCATCTACACTTGGTGCTTGTTGTTCCTCTTTTACATGGGTCAGAGGAATATTAACAACACTCTTTTCTTTCTTCTCTTCTGTCTTCTCTGGCTAAGGATCAATAACCAAAGGTTTTAGCTCTCTGAAAATTACATTCTTGCTGTAAATTACCTTTTCAGTTTCAGGATTCCAAAGCTTGTACTCTTTAACACCGACTCCATAGCCAATAAAGATACATTTGACTGCCTTGTAATCCAACTTAGATCTTTTTACCTTAGGAATATGAGCATATGCCTCACAACCAAAGATACGAAGATGTCTTAGAGAGGGCTTCTTTCTAGACCATGCTTCCATAGGCATTTTATCAACCAATGCTGAAGTAGGAGAACAATTCAGCAAGTAACAAGTTGTAGCAACTGCCTCAGCCTAGAACCTTTGTTCAAGAATAGCATAACTCAACATACTTCTTGCTTTCTCCATCAATGATTGATTCAACCTTTCAGCAACTCCATTTTACAAAGTATAAGGTGTAGTCTTATGCCTTTTTATTCCATGATCAAGACAAAATTTATCAAAATCTGCATTGCAATATTCACCACCGCCATCCATTCTCAAACATTTTATTTTTCTACCAGTCTGATTTTCCACAAGATTTTTAAAATCTTTAAACCAACTGAACACTTCTGATTTATTTTTCAAAAAATATATAAATGCCCTCCTTGAATAATCATCAATAAACGATACGTAGTATCTTGATTTAGATAGAGAAGGAACATCAACTGGACCAAAAACATCAGAATGTACATAGTCCAGAACACTAGAAGATTTATGAGAACTAGAGTAAAAAGAAACACGGTTCTGTTTTCCATATATGCAATGTTCGCAGAAATCGAACTCCAGATTACAATCAATCAGCCCATCTACTAGGTTTTTGTTTTTCAAAGTTTTTAAACCTTTTTCACCTATGTGACCAAGTATATAATGCCAGAGCATTATTTTCTCTGCAGGAAGTTTAACTTCCATAGAGTTTGCATCATGTGTTACAATAGTAGCTTTTTCATATTTTACAGAGACATTATTACAGCACACTGGTTTAGCATCTAACCTATACAAAGTTCCAATGCATTCACCCTTTGCTAGTACAAAAGAACCTCTAGTCATCTTACAGCCACCATTCACAAAAGTAACTTGCACTCCAACATCATTAAGCTTACTAATAGAAAGTAAATTTCGAGCCAGACCTAGTATGTGTAATACTTCATTCATTCCCTTTATTCTGTCATCCAGGAACTGGATTCTGACTCTTCCTCGGCCAACAATTTCTAGTGTCAAATCACTTGCCAAGAACACCTTCCCACCAGCATACGGTTCATACTTAGTGAACCATTCTCTGTGAGATGTCATATGAAAAGATGCTTCTGAATCCACCAGCCATACATCTTTAGATCTAGGCATTGCCAAGGCAACAATGAAGGCATCAGCATCACTCTGAGAAGAATCAGTGTCAGAGAAGTTCTTCTTCTTCTTCTTTTTCTCCTCTTTGCAGTCTTTTCTGATGTGTCCTTTCTGCCCACAATTCTAGCACTTTACCTTGGACTTTTTGCTAGGAGATTTTGATCTCCCCTTTGATTTGGACTTAGACTTCTTGTCCTTCTTCTTGTCTCTTTCCTTTGATCTACCTCGAACGGACAGGGCCTCTTTGGCCATCTCAGAAGATTTCCTCCTCATCTCTTTAGATAACAGGGAGGCAACAACTTCTTCAGTTTTAAACGTGGTTGTTGTACTTCCAATAGCCATCACAAGATGATCCCATGAGTTAGGTAAGGAACACAACAGAAGCATACAGCGGTCCTCCTCTTCTATTTTTACACCTACAGAAGTCAATTGTGCAGCAATCATATTAAATGTGTTTAGATGATCTGCTACAAATACTCCATCCATCTTCAAAGAGTACAACTTCTTTCTGCGGAAAAGTTTATTCACTAAGGACTTGCCCTAATAAATATCTCCCAACTTCTTCCACAAATTGTTTGCAGTCTTCTCCTCATGGATGTTCAATAGAATAGAGTCTGCTAAACTTAATCTTATTAGTCCTCTGGCTTTCCTATCTGCCAGGTCCTAGTCTTCTTGCTTCATGCCTGAAGGTTGAACCCTAGACACAGCAACCCAAAGATCTCTGTCGACCAGCATATCTTCAACCTTAAGTTTCCACAACTCAAAGTTTGTGCCATTGAACTTTTCAATGTCTATTTTTCCTGATGTACTTGCCATCTTATTTAACAAAAAAAGACCTCTACAGAACTCCCACTCATAGAACTGACACAAAAAACCCAACCAACCAACAAGGATAACACAACTGGCCAGGCTCTGATACGACTTGTAAGGAAAGCACAGGTACAGAATACAACTTCCCTAATGTCAATTCAAAGGGGATAATGCAGACAGGTAACATTTAATTCAAATACACAAATGAGCACACCAGAAAATACAGAATAAATATGTAAGATAATAGAGAACAACACCAGATGTACGTGGGAAAACCCTTTCGGGTAAAAAACCCACCACCACAAGAGAGACAATCTTTATTTACAATAAGCTTAAATGATTACAATAAAGATCTCAACCTTCTCGCTTATGTATCGATTCTCAAATCATACAAATAATTCACTTTCATTGTACATCTACAAAATGAACAATATGATCAAATCTTTTCATCAACATCAACGACATTACCGGATCTGTATATATTTATAGTCTTCAAGAGCAAAACCATTTTTAACTTCTACCCTAACTATTCATTTCAATTGACCCAGTGTCGCTGCCTTCCAACCGTCACAATTGTTCATATTCATGTGAGACCTTTAGTCCCACATTCACCAGGTCGAGTTTGACATCCAGGTTTATATACCAGGTTTACAGGGCACTCATACCTCAAAACACCTCTTCAGGTGTATCCCATTGACTGGGATAGGCAAAATTTGTCCATTCATACTTGACAACTAAAATGCATTGTGCTCCTTGCATTCAGTGATGAGAAATGGGCCGCTCCACATGCAATCAAATTTGGAGTGCTTCCCTGGCCTACTTTTTAATTCATCCCACTTAAGCACCAAGTCCCCCTCCTTAAAGATTCTGGGAGTGGCCTTTTGATCAAAATTTCTTTTGGTTTGAAGCTAATGATATTCCATAGTCTTCATAGCTTTGTCTCTGATTTCTTCGAGCTCCATGAGCTGGGCATATCTGACCGCCATGGGATCCTCTCCTTCAAATATCTCCAGTTGATTCATAATGTCAAGAGCTGGCAACTCTGTAGATACAGGCAATCTTGCCTCTTTTCCATAAACCAGCATATATGGAGAGTTCCCAATGGACCTCATAGGTGTTATTTTATCTGCCCATAAGGCATATTTCAAATTAGTATGCTAGGTCCTCTAGTTATCTTCCATGGTTCTCTTGATGATCCTTATGAGGTTTTTATTTGTGGACTCAGCCAGGCCATTACCCTAAGGGTAATAATTTGATGAAGTGCCCAAGTAAATCCTGTTCCTCATAGCCCAGTCAGTCATTTTTAATCTGACAAAAGCCAAGGCATTGTCTGAGATGATAGATTCGGGTACCCCAAATCTAGCTACCAGGTCACTGTAAAAGTTTAGAATAGCATTTTCATTGGATTCCTTCAGGGCCACTGCCTCAGTCCATCTTGTGAAGTAATTAATTGCAGTGAGCACCCACCTGTGGCCTGCACTAGACGGTGGGTTAATGGGGCCTATAAAATCAATGCCCCATCTCATGAAGGGCTGCTCTATTTGAATTGGCTGCAGGGGCAGAGCTGGTAGCCGTGATTTTCCTGCAAAAAGGGCACACTTCACACATTTTCTAGCCCATGCATGGGCATCCTTGAATAAGTTGGGCCAATGATATCCAGCTCTCATTATCTTTCAAGCAGTAGTCCTTGGGGCAAAATGACTCCCTGTTTTTCCATCATGGAACTCCCGCAACACTTTTTCAGTTTGAGCTTCATTAATGTATCTTAATAATACGCCATTAAAATCTTTTCAGAAAAGGATGTCATTGATTAGGACGTATGGGATAGACTGTAATCTAAAGTATCTTCTCTTGGCTCTGTCTAACCCTGCTGGACATTCACCAGTCTGCAAAAAATGGATCATATTATGAACCCAACTGGTGCCCGCTACTACTGTGTTCGTCTGATGCTCACTTCCAATGGCCAGAAACGCTGCTTCTTCCTTGCTTGCTTCATTTTTAGGACTGGCGGCAAGCTGTTCACTGAGTCCTCTCCCTCGGATGAGCTTGGTTACTTTGATGTCAACATCATACTCCATGACCTTGGTGATCCAACCGGCTCTTTTCTCATTGACGTCCTTACTTAATAGGAACTCCTTCATGTCAGGGTGAGCAACCATTAAATGTATCTTATTATTAGAAATAAGATGCCTAAATTTCTTGAGGGTCCTCACCACTGCAAGGATGTGCCTCTCAATAAAGTTGTATCTCTGTTCATATTCTTCTAAGCCCTGGCTGAAAAAAGTAATTGGATGTTCAAATCCTTCGCTCTGTTGCTGCACCAGAATTGTAGAAATGGTATCCAGACTGCCATAAGCATACAAAATAAAATCCTTGGAGAAATCAGGATTTATCAGGGTTGGCATAGCTGACAACGCTTCTTTTATGGACTCAAAGCTTAGCCTGGCCTCCTTTGTCCAACTAAAAACTACATTCTTTCTTAACATGGACGTCAAAGTTTTCAGAAGATTTGCAATGTCTGGTATAAATCTTCGTAGAAAATTAATTCTGCCGATAAAGCTTTGAAGTCCCTTCTTGTGGCTGGGTAAGGGCAATTCCAGAATGGCTCTTACCCTTTCTGCATCAATGGTAATGCCTTCCTTTGACACGTGCCCCAATAGCTTACCTTCGTGTACGAGGAATATGCACTTCTTGGGATTAAGGGATATCCCAAATTCTCTGCATCTTTCAAATACCTGCCTCAAATGGAATAAATGCTCAGACACATTCTTGGAAAAGACTATGATATCATCTAGGTACACCAACACCAATTTATAAAGCAAACCCTTGAAATCCATGTCCATAGCCCTCTGAAAAGTTGAGCCAGCATTTGATAGACCAAAGGGCATTCTCTTGTAGGCCATGGTGCCCCATTTGGTAGTAAAAGCAATTTTATACCGATCCTCCTCCTTGACTAACACTTGATTATAACTGGAAAAACTGTCAAGCAAGGAGAATCTCTCTGAGCCAGCCACTACCTGTAGAATTTGCTCCATTGAGGGCAGTGGGTAGTGGTCCTTCAAGGAGGCCCTATTTAGATCTCTGAAATCAACACACAGTCTGATCTCTCCATTCTTTTTTCTCACCGGGACAAGGTTAGAGACCCAAGAAGTATGTTTGATCGGCAAAATGATCTTTCCCTCGATCAACTTGGTCAATTCTTTAATCATCAGGGGCTCAAGCTTTGGGTTTAAGGGCCTTTGCTTCTACCTTACAGGTTTTGCCCCTGGTTCTAATTCTATGGTATGTTGGGCAATGTGAGGGTCAAAACCTCTTAGGTCTGAATAATCCCAGGCAAACACATCTTCAAATTCATGGCACAGAGCAACAAAAGCCTTTCTATCTTCAGGAGAACAGATCTTACCAATTTTGAGAAGCTTACCCTTGAAGATTTCCAGCTCTTTGTAGTGCTCCTTTATTTGCATGCCGGTTTTGGTCTTCTTCATCTGATCATTAGTGCCAAAGATAGACTCCAATGTCACTAGTCCCTTGGGTAGCTTGTTTGTTTTCAGCTGAACAATTTGATCGTTGCCATACTGTTGTCTGAGCTTATCTTGGTTCACCACAGAGAATTCATCCTCTTCTAACAAAAAATGTAGGATTTGCTCATCACTCTCAAAGACTTGCCAATGAATATTATTATCAGGGATAGAGGGTCTATCAATTATTTTGACATGAGGCTGCACCTTTTCTCGTCGAATATCACTAGGGATGTCAAACTGAGCCCCAATTGTAGCTAACCTATTAGCATGACAGTTCTGATCTCTTGGGATAGATATCAAATTGAAAGCATCAAACTCTTCAATCATGTCCCCAAACACTTGTAAACAACTAATCCTCCTTTTTCTTGCCCACTACAATCCCTGGATTAACCCCTCATATTCGACAGTGTTATTGGTGCATGAAAAGGCAAAACGGAAAGCAAAAAAATATCTCTCACCCTGGGGAGATACAAGCATTGCACCACCACTGGATCCATTTCTGCTCCTTGAGCCATCAAAGTACATTTTCCATACTTCTCCTTGTTGCTTTGTCTGTCGTTCTACATCTTTTACAAGACTTGGTATTGCTGCTTCAGGTTCATGTAGTATGTAAACCCCCATACCAGCCTCTTGAATGTGTTCTTCTGGATTATCAACAGTATTTTCCAAGGCCCATTCCCTTAACAGTACCTCTGGTATACTTATAGCTTGCAGTTGCTGAGCAACCACTAGCTCAGGATCATTAGAGATGATGCAATTTGCATTAACGACACTTGGAGTGTAGGGCTCTATGTGATGATTTGAAAGCAACTCAGATTTTAGGGTTACTTTGGTGCCATATCTGGTCCTAAAAAACATGTGGGACCAGTTCGAGGATAAATATCCTCCTATCTTTGTTGTGAATCCCCTTGACAAACACATGTCAAAATGGGGAGGTAGGTCTGTGATGAACACTTCCTGAGTGATGGAAACGTTTGGACAGGAATGCAAGGTGAGGCTCAGGTCCTTTATGACACCTACAGTGTCGACAAATGTGCCATCTAGTTGGAGCACACCCTTTGTTAGGGGCTAGTATTTCAATCCCAGTTGGTCTGCGATCTATTTTGGCATAACGGAACTACTTGCAGCACTATCACCATGCAATTGTGCACTAGCTTATCTCCTATTATTAATGACACATAGAATGGAAGTGGTTTGACACTCTGGCTTAGTTGTTTGTTGTTGTCTTGGGGTGAATTGGTAAGGACAACCCTATTTGGGTCAGCGGTAGCATCATTTGACGATTTTAAACCGGACAAAGTAGACTGCAGTATGTCTTTTTGGCCCGGAATCACCAAGGAGTCCCACATGGACATTGTCACATTTTCCTTTTTCATATTCTCAATAATATTGAAAGGTGCAGCAACACTTACCTTCTGATGTGGCTTGGTGGCAGCATTATTAGCCTATAAATGAGGCTGCTCTTTGGTAGTTGCTTGAGTATTTCTTTGTAACACATGGGGCAATTGGGATGTAGGAGGATCATCAGGTCCTCCTCCTTTGCTTGTTGCCTGATCCATTTCATAACTCCTTCTTTTGGCTCTTGTGTTCATTGCAACTAGAGTGTCATCCCTATTCATGCCACAAAACTCATTTTCCTGTCAATTCATGAAGGTAGTATCATGCTAAGGTTGTTCTATTTGCTGCACAGTCCCCTCATTAGATGTGCTTGGCTGTGAAGCTGCAATGCTTTGCACTGTCAGAGCTTGATTTATAGTTCCATTTTGACATGTTGCTTGACCGTGCTACTGATTGTTTGGAGAACACCATTCATACTCAGCGACTAGGTTGTTTTGAATAGGGACGATGTCATTAACGACACTGGTGGATGCAGGATTGTAAGGCTAGAAGGGTCTCTAGTTCATGTTCTACCTAACCCCTTGATAATTGTTCTCATAAGGTGGCATGTTAGCTTGGTAGGGTTGGTTATGTCCTTGATAAGACTAGTTTTGTCCTTGGTTATATGGCTGATAGGGCTGTCTATTCTGGAACTGCTACTTTTTCATATTAGTCAGCTCATTATCGAAAGATTGTAACAATCCCTTGATCTCTTGTAACTCAGAAGACTAATTTTGAGCAACACTTTCTGATCTATTTGGTTGCACATTAGTTGCTAGTAGCGCAGGTGCAGTAGGTATAATAGCTATGGGAGATACATATTTTGGGATTTGTGGCTGAATAGCGGGGAAAATCGGCAAAGGAGGTCTAGGAGCAATTTTACCAGCCTGAATGAGGCTGTTTTCAGCCCTAATGGCTATGGTAAGGAAAAACCTCCCATGGATTGAATCATGACAGAGATGTCACTATTTAATGCTCTCAAAAAATATAGGAATGCATGGTCAGCTGTAGGCCTTACTGTTGGTGGGATTCTGTCCCACATTTTTTGGAAACGGTGGTTGAAGTCTGACATTACTTCGTGAGGGGCTCTTTTGATTGTAGATAGCTGCTCCACCAGCAATAGATGGTCTGATTTGTCCTCAAAGAAGCTGCATAATTCTTCTCCCAAGTGATCCCAGGAATCTATGGAATTTACCGGCAGACTTCTAAACCACTGCAGAGCCTTCCCTTTCAGGGAAGCCGCTAACAGCCTAATTGCTACATTTTCTTCAATCACATGATGGACAACACACATGTTTGCAATGTCCTTGATATGCTCAGCTGGAGGTCTGATCTTCACCATGAAAGAACGGTAAACTCCTCAGGGCAGCGACCGGGATATCATCATGCTAAGCTAGATTCAACGAGCTGCCTTGGTTGAAAGCGACAAAGGGCTGATTTCTAACTGTGAGAATCATTTTGACTGAAGTCCTTGAGATAGAGTGAGCTCCAATGGTAGGGGGAGTCGACTTGGCTCTCCTAGATTGGACACAAGTCTTCTTATGCTTCTCAGTTGTTACCCCTCTTCTCCTAGGTGGGGATAATTGTAGATATTCGAAAGGCGAAGAGTTGCTTTTGGTATGTATTCTTCTCATAAGTAGAAATATACTGATTTTGCTAAACCAAAGTTTGGAGTCGCCAGATGTGCAAGTTCCAACCTCCTACAGGTCTAGATATCACTGGCTACACATTAAAACCAGTAATCAAATGTAGTACTTGAACTTGTTATTCTTAATTCTTAGTCCCACCGGGCATGCCAAAAACTGTTGTCACCCAGATTTGCACCCTTTGTTGCGGTTGTGAGACCTCAGCAATCTGGGACAACATGGGAATGATCTTGAAGTGTGGGACCTTGCGATTTGAGATTAGACCTCCAGAGAAGGCTAGTTCCTTTCTCTAAGCCTATTACTTGGAGCAGTGATACTAAATCTAGTTCTAAAAGCTTGCAGCAAAAAGAGTTAGAAGGAAAACTAAAAGGGAAAAGAGGTGATACACTAGATTTAGTGAGTGATGATGGTCAAGGCGCGGACACAACAATGACTCCTTTGCTGCTAAGGGGAGATTTGCACAGATTTAAGACTAGTTTGAGGCTTCGGTATGAAAGCTAAAACTACAGAGGGGTCGTTTTACCCACAGAACAAACTACAACCCCCACTTGAAACACAGAAATCCAACAAAGATAAAAGAGGCAAAAATCAGCATCTATTACTCATGAAGGTCAAGAAAATGGTTACAATGCAGAAATATTTCATAGCAGAGGTATACCAACATAGCTAATTACATTCATTGGTGGATAAAAGGAAGACAATAGAGGCCAGATTCAGGCACAGTGAGTCACATTCCCATATCCTTGCAATTACACTAAGAGGTCTGACTAAAAAAAAAAATTAGCAGCATAACAGCCCCAAAATCCACCACCTCCTCTGCAAAAGACTTTTTACATGTCTTTTATAGGTCAGACTCCTGCCAGAAGGGCATGGAGTCTCTGATTTGCAGAAAACGAGGCCATAAATGCTAGAAGCAGGAAAGTATGGGCAGAGGCATGGCGAAGGGACAAGGGCCATGCCTTTGCCAGGCCAAAGCTCAAGAAAATGCAGCCAAGACACAAGAAAGGATGGGCATGGAGAAAGAGCCTCCAAAGTCGCCGTCCATCGTGCGGGAAAAGGCTTGAAGGGCAAAGAGCCCATACGCCATGAATGCACCTGCAGAACTCACCAACTGGAGCCACTTTGGAGAAGAAAGTCCCCGTATCTTCAAGATGGCCTCTGAAATGTCCAATCGACCCAAACATGCAAAGCCAGATCTGAAAAATGCAAACTAGAAAATCCCCCAAAAAAACCCACTCAAATGGAAGAGGAGGCAAAAACAAGCATTTTTGCCTCTTACAGCATGTCAAAATTTACTGAAATGGGGAAGATATAGGCAGTCAAAGTTCTGGTCGAATGCCTATATATATTGCTTCTACATCTGTGTATATATCAGCCTCTGAAAATGCCTCTGAGTCTGCCTTTGTATGTACAAAACGCTTTGCATGTATCTCTATTTTTTGGCACCTAAAAGGCCTCTGTAGCTGCTTCAGAATATGCATTTGAAAATGCCTCTTAAATCATCTGTGTATGTGCAAGAGCCTTTGTATATGCATTCGCCACTGCCACATGGCACCCTCTGATTCACCATTGAGTTGGGCTGAGAAGCGGCACTAAAACTGCATGTCCTCTTGTATATCGCCTTGTATATACAAGCATATAATCACATGCACATATACAAGCCACGGACTTGAAACTGCAACAGCTGCATTAGATCTTTTCATGAAATCTGACTTGTATATAGATATGTATATTGGGTTGTATGTGCGAACATACAACTACCAATATACAAGCGATGGGCCCCGACCTTGTATATTTCTTTGCATGTTTCGATTATATGTAGAAGACATACAATGTGAAATATACATTCTCCTTTGTTCCTTGAGCCGATGCATTTTTACTATAGCTGATGTATATCTCCTTGTATATTGAACCTATATGCCCACTTGTATGTTGAAGACATACAATCCTCATTGTATATGCATGGGCCCCACCTCTTGCATCTTGGTGATATACAAATGCCTTTGTATATTTCCCTGCGGCACTGTAGCAAATGTACATTTGCACCTTGTATGTTAAATATGTAAACACAATATACAAACCCACATACATGCAAATAGGGAATCTTATCAGAATATGCCCGCGATGTATCTTCTCATTGTATATTTCCTCTTGCATGTGCGAACATACAAAAGAAATATACAAGCCTTTGACATGCAGGTGCGAAATATTCTAGGGAATCTTCGATGTATATTTGATTTGCTCATCTCCCTTGCACTTTTAGCGAATGTATATTTGCTTGTATGTTGAAGATACAAAGCCAAACATACAAACCTCCCATATACAAACACACAATCTCCAAGGAATATGCAGCGAATGCATATCATACCTTGTATGTCACTTGCATTTTTCTTGTATATCGCCGATATACAAACCGGGAATATTCCTGGGGGACCTGCGAGAGATTCCCTAAATGTACATGCCTTTCCTTAGCCCGATATACATTCAGAAAATGTATACAACTTACTTTCTCAACATTTTCTAAGGCCGATATAGATTTGCAAGCCCGCTAAATGTACATTTGAATTGTATGTTGACCGAAACTTTGACCATGAATAACTTCTCTGTTTGGTCAAATTTCAGGGTGATGTAAAAAGCAAACCTGCCTATTTTTTCAAGATCTTTCCAATGGTAAGGTTTTTTTGGCAGGGCTCTATGGGGAATCTGGCACCTTTGCTTTATAGGGGCCCTTTCAAAGGATTTTCAAGGGAAAAACCAGGTTAACTATTTAGCTCTAAGCAGAGGAAAATAGGATAATAGTTTCTAAGTGGGAAGTAATGTTCATCCCTTCTCAAAGGGATCTATTACAAGAGGCCTTAAGTCACTTCCCACCTGCTGAGTTAGAAGCAACAGACTCATCATCAAAACAAAAAGAGAAGACTCCTATCAGTCTTGTGCAACCAAGTGAAGGACAAGTAAATACAATTAAAAAACAATCTCCTTTCTACTTGTCTTTGATCATTAGAAAGTTTTTAGTGCACAACTGCATGATTGATTCGGGGGCTAGTGTTTTAGTCATGCCCAAGAAGATAGCAGATGCATTAGGCATCAAGTATACCCCTGTTTCATCAGGAGTATTAAATTTGGATGGCACCTCTGTAAACACTATAGGAGTGATCAACTGACTAGACTTGATTCTACATGCATGTCAAAACTTGACTTTCAAGAAGGACATTTTAGTCATTGATCTTCCTCATTTCTTTGCCATCTGCCTATCAAGGGACTTCACAGCCAAGGTAGGTGACTACCTTTCTTCTAAATGGTCTCACATGCTACTGAGGACCAGATATGGCACACAGTTCACCATCAAGGCTAAATCGATTTCAAATTATCATGTGGAGATTTATGACCACAGTCAGGTGAACCCACATGTTATGATTCAAGGTGAGGAAGTGGATGACTTAGAACCTACAATGGAAGAATCTCCACCTCTTCCTATCTCTAATCTATTTCTTGATAGTGGGCAAGGGATCATGAGAATTTTGACCCTTATGACACTATTGAGGCAATTGACCTAGGCACCTACATGATCTATGAAGGAGATTCTTTAGTCCCTTCTATACTTAAGCCAAATGATGACTTCAGCGGCCCATGGAAGATGTTTTTTGATGGTGCAAAGAGCAGAAATGGAGCTGGTGCAGGTGTTTTGCTAGTCTCTCCGACTGGTAAGAAGTTGCATTTTGCACATAGGTTTCATTTTTCTTGCACTAATAATGTAGCAGAATATGAGGCATTGGTCCATGGCCTGCTGTTAGCAGAAAAGAATAAAATCAAACATCTGGAGATCTTTGGTGAAACTAAATTGGTGGTCAACCAAGTCAGAGAGAGATGTGCAACAAAAAACTAGCTTCTAAGAGCTTATAGACATAGAGTTTGGGAATTTTTTGAGAGTTTTGATGCTCTTAACCTACATGTGATCCTAAGAAAAAAGAATGCTGATATCGATCAATTGGTGATAGTGGGGGCTCAATTTTCTCCACCTACAAACTTGTTTCAAGGTCCTGGTCAACATGTAAAAGTAATAATTAGGCCTTCTGTTCCTGATAATGATATTCATTGGTAAATATTTGACAACAATGAGCAGATTGTGAGCTTCATTCAGAATGAAGCAGAGTTTTCCTCCATAGCGCATCCCAGGTTATAAGAATGTTATAGTGATAAGATCATCCATCTCAAATCAAACAAACTACCCAAGGGTCTAGTCACCCTTGAGGTCATCTTTAGCCGTGATGATGAGTTCATGGGTGAAAGAAATAACATGACCTTCAAAAAAGAAGATTACTAGAAGGTAATCATCACCCAGAACAAGGAATTATTGCTGGGAAAGGTATGTGGTAACATAGAAGAGCAAGAGTTCATAAAGCTTGCCTAGAAGTACACTAACGTCCTGGCATGGATGTATGAGGATCTTAAAGGATTTGATCCAGATGTGGCTCAACATGCCATTGATTTGGATCCAAACTGCAAGCCAGTTCACCAAAAATAATGGCCCATAAATCCAAAGATTGAGTAGCGCATGAGAAAGGAGCTTAGTAAGCTCATACAAGCGAGTTCTCTATCAAATATTCTATGTGGGTTGCTAATCTAATGTCTTTGAGGAAGAAAAATAGAGAGATTAGGCTCTGTGTAGACTTCGGGGACCTGAATCAGGCTTCTTTAAAAGATCAAATTTTACAGACGGTTGTAGGGGCAAAGAGGTTTTCATCACTAGATGGATTCTCTGGCTATAATTAGATCTTTGTTAGAGAAGAAGACAAATTTAAGACAACATTTACAACCAAATGGGGAACCATGGCATATTAAAAAATGCCATTTGGTCTATCAAATGCGGGTGCCACATTTCAGAGGGAAATGGATATTGCCTTTAAAGGATTCATAAACAAGATCATCCTAATTTATTTTGATGACATCACGGTCTTCTCCAAGAAGGGAGAAAATCACATAGAGCATTTAGAAAAGGTCTTCTAGAGATGCAGAGAGTTTGGGGTGTCTCTGAACCCCAAGAAATGTATTTTTGTTGTTGCCCAAGGTAAGCTTTTGGGCCATATAGTATCTGAGGATAGGATATCCATAGACCCTGGAAGGACATCTGCTCTGCTTTTTCTTCCCCTGCCTACTCACAATAATCTTTGCAGTCATGTTTAGGGTAGATTAACTTTGTTAGGAAGTTCATTCCTAATTGTGTCGGCTTGGTGAAGCCTCCAACCCTTATGCTCAAGAAAAATGTAATCTTCAGATGGACTAAAGAAGGGAAGGATGGTTTTGAGAAGATCAAGGAAGAGATTACACAAGCACGTACTCTCATCAACCCAAATTATGAGGACTCTGTCATCTATGCACATGGAGGAGAGAACAGTATTGTTGTTGTCTTGATGCAATAGAACGAACAAGGAATGGAGCAACCCTTGGCCTTCTCTAGTCAGACTTTGAAGGACTATGAGGTTAGATACAGCCCCATGGATAAATAGGTATTTGCCATTATTAGAGATTTGAAAATTTTTAGATATATGCTGGAAAATAACCATATTAAAGTTCTAGTTTCTCATCCTCGTGTGTGAGATTACATAATGGGGATTGAGATAAGTGAAAAGAGAGACAGTTGGGTCACTAAGATCCTAGAGTATGATGTGATCATCAAAGCAACAAGTTGATTAGAGGTAGAGGATTGTGTGAACAACTAGCTTAGGCATCAATAGATGACGTGCATTCATCCTACCTTTTGAATGAGGAAGAACATACAATTGAGCCATCAGCTGTAAGTTCTTGGACAATAGATATGGCCAGTTTCCTATCCATTGGTGAGTATCCCTATGGATTGGACAAAACCAAAAGAAGACATTTCAGGCTACAGTCTATCCCTTATGCTTTGGTAGATGGTGTTCTCTTCAAGAGAAACTTGGATGGAGTCTTACTGAGATGCATAGCAGAAGATCAAGATGATAGACTCCTTGGTGAGTTTCATGCTAGCCCAGCTGGTGGCCATTTCTCTGCTAGAGCTACAATAATGAAAATAATGAGGGCAAGTTATTTTTGGCCAACATTATTCAAAAATGCCCATGTGTGGGTAAGAAAATGCAAAGAGTGTGCTCTCTTTGCTGGAAAAAAAAGATTGGCAGTGCTTCCACTCCACCGTATTCAAGTTGAACAGTCTTTTTTACAGTCGGGATTAGATTTCATTGGCATGATAAATCCCTCTTCCAATGCAGGTCACCAATGGGTTTCGACTGTAACAGATTACTTCACCAGGTGGGTTGAAGCAGTCCTACTCAAGGAGGCCACTGAGACGTCTATCATGGATTTCTTGGAAGAAATCATGACAAGGTTTGGAGCTCCTCATACTATTATTTCTGATAATGCAACAGCATTCACTGGTTTTAGGATTGTTGATTGGGCTCTTAAATATAATATGTTCTGAAAGACTTCATCCAATTATTACCCTCAAGGTAATGGGCTAGCTGAATCCACCAACAAGAACCTAATCAAAATTCTAAAGAGGACCATGGAGACCAATCAGAGACAATGGCACAATAAGATCAAATTAGCTCTTTGGGATGATAGGTGTAGGAGTACAATTAACACTGAGAGGGGGGTGAATCAATGTTAATATAATAATTCAATTTTCTCACCTTTTACAAATTGTCAATGAACTTTATTATGAACTGAGATCAAATATTAACTTCACAATCATCAAATTGTTAAACACCAATTATTAATGCAGAGAAACAACACAAGAAGTTTAACTCAAAGATATAACGAGTGGAAAACCCTCTAGGGGTACAAAAACCACTCAAACTGCCTCACTAGCTTAAATAAAAAACTTCAAGTTTACAAATGTCTCACTGACATATACAGAGGTCTCACTGACCACAAGCCTCATTGGCATAGGAAGGTCTCACTGACCAATTCAATTGTCCTCATCAAAATAATGTGCAAGACATGATTGCTTCTCAATCTAATTTGCACCATTCATGATCTGTCATCTCTAAGCACACTACAATCAATCTGCTTACTAGTCTCATTATCTCTATTCAATCAATTCACAATTCATTCACCTGATTATCTCTGCATAACAATTCACCTGATATACCATCATTGTCTTCAAGGTTCAATCTGAAAATATGTTGCAACAAGGAGATTATCATTTCTGCATTATGGTCCTCACATCAACTCTCTTCATCTTAATTTTCACTCTCTAATAAACATCTGATGACCTTGTCATTCTTTGTATTTGCCCCTGCAAAACATGATCTCATACATACAAAAATCATCTGTATCTTCTCAAGGATGTCTTCAATTTACACACACTGTGTCAATGTACCTGTAAAATCATTATATGCAATTTGAAAACCCTTTCACATTCTCTGAAAACAAAGTTATCTTCTTCAATTCTCATCTTCCTTGTAAATTTCTCTTCTTCAATGATTTTCTTTATCCTTCTGCAATAAATCTTCAAAAATAAAATCTCTTTCAATATTCTTCAAAACACAAAACCCTTCAACTTCTTCCCACAAAAAACAAATCTTCATTTATGCAAAAACCATCTCCAAATTTGTTAATCTCCATCTGCAAGAATGACCCTTCATCTTAAAAAAATGACTCTTCAATCTCTTGAATCTGCAATAATAAAATCTTCAAAGAATTTTATCCAAATTGCTTTGTTTGAAGAAACTGTCTATCATGATGTTCAATCTTCCTTTTCTCCAAAAACCCTCTACAAAAATAAAAAGAATTCTCCACAAAAATCTTTTAATCTTCTCATTAGAAAACCAAATAAGAAATATATCTCCAAAAATAACTTTCCTTCTTTAAAAAAAAAAACTACTCCTTAATATTCTTCTTGCCATGAAGGAGAGTTTAAAAAATAGAAAGGAAAAAATCTTCATAAAATCTCCCACAAAGACTCCCTAAAAATCTCCTTAAAATTTCCTTAGAAATAGCTTTTTTTAAAAAGAGTAAAAATAGTCTTAAAAAACTTTTATATTTTTCTATCAAATTCATACCCACCTTTTATGAATTTCAATGCTCAAAGGATATATAAAAAAAATAACCTTTTTTAAATGTCATAAAGATATGACATAAGGGGCTGACAAAATAAAGTCTCCATTTAAATAAAGCATGTTCAATACTTTTCATAAAAAAACAAATTCTCCATAAATGTTTTCAAACATGCTCCCCTTCGAATATGCTCACATTAAATATGATTTAGGGTCTTCGAATATATTTGATATTTGATGCTCTTTGGATTACTTTATAAAATCATTCTAACTTTAAATAAGACCCTCGAATATTTGATGCATTTTGATCAATGTTTTTTTATCAATGTTCTTCATAAATTAAATAAGGATATTCCATGCATTTTTTAGTCTTATACCTGCTCCCCTACAGTCATAAAGATTTATATGACTTATTTGATGGCTTGACATGGAGAACACCATACTATCAACACTGAAATCATTAGATTATCAACATCTCCCTGTAAAACATCTAATGACCAATCAAAGTCAAATACAACATCTAGCAATTGTGAAAGCATATCAATAAGTCCAATGAAGATCATATGAAGCAATTCATCCTGATCCTGATCTGATTCCCATGTGACTCACACATGAACATATCTGTGATCTTTTATCTTGAACAACACTGAACATCTTGATGCCCCTATGAACATGCATTGTGATCAAATATGAACCCAAGATCATGTCATAAACAAGATAATCAAATATGAACCAATAAAAACACCAAACATGAGTATCCATCCTGAGACAACATGAAGATATCCTGATCAAATAAAACCATGAAGATGAACATGAACAACTTCTGTTAATACCAACACCTTTTTGACATCAATGACAATCTACTTTCATCAATCTCCCCCTTTGTCATTAATGACAAAACTGAATGATGCAATTTTTCTTTCTCCCCCTTTTTCACATCTGATGACAAAGGCTATTGTCTCCCCTAAGAAAATTAACTCATAAATAACATTAGCAAGAGACTAGCAAATTATACTGATATAAACTAACTGCTTACTTATTTCTTGGATCACAACCACTATCATACTAACCAAGAGTTGAGATATCACTTACCCAAATCATTGATACCACTAGTCTCTGAAAATTTGAAGGCACTAATCACTTTTGCAATTTGCTGTTCTAAAAACGTGTCCTGAAAGCACTATCCTTGCACATCAAGAGATGTTCTTGCCAAAAAAACTTCAATGATAAAGACAACATAAACTTTCAACATGCAACCAATCTTATTCTTGCACACCCTTTTTGACATGAAAAAGAATGAAGGCCATCTAAAATGAATGAAAGCTATGAAGATCATCCCGCACACCATGTCAAACTGATATAAACATAACCATTATCAATACCTTTGCAAAAAACAAATCAATTGACTTCTTTCATTTGCAACTTTCTCAACCAACACATGCTAACATCTGAAGAGAACTTCTAGAGAATACCTAAGATCCATTATACAAATCAGCCCATCAAGATTGCACAACCTTCACCATCAAGCTCTTCCTGCAACAACACTTTGTAAAATCAAATGCAGTGAGAGATAAGTGCAATGAATTGAATATTTCATTTTCAGCCACCTTAGCCAACACATGGAAATATCTGATAAGAGCTCATTGAAACATCTTAAGCTCTTTGCCATGACAAGCAATACTCCTCAATAACAAGATCCCATTAAACTTCAACATCATAACAACTCAACCTTTGTTAGTATCAACATGATATGAACAAAACATAAATAGGATCATTTATAAACCAAATCACTCAACACTGTCAAACTCTTTGTGCTTTGAACCCTTGAACATCTTATCTGCAATATGACATCACAAACCACTAATCACTTGTAGCACATATATACACAAATTGATAAACATCAAACAATCTCCTTCTTGAAACTTCTTGGGGATAATTGATAGGTCATGAACAACTCCCCCTCACTTTGTTCCATATGTTATGCAACTAAAGAGGTAACTTGTGCAAGATGCACAAGCTTGTGATCTATCTTCTCTTGTTTTTGTTTCTGCCTCCATACTTTCATAGGATTTTTCTTCCTCGAATCTTTTTCAACCTCTGTCCTTTTCAAACCTATCAAATCAGGTGAAGCAATTCTTCCATACATTCTACAAATGTGTGCTTTGTGTCCAAGAGTGTTGCAATTATAACAAGCTATGTTACAATCATAAACAAATGACTAATAGTACCTTTGAGCATTCATGTTAAGCTTCCATGCAGGATCATACCTTCTATGCACTTTACAATTTCTTTGTATGTGTCCAACATTATTGCACTTGTAACAAACAATATTAGTATTCCTGATTGAAGCAAAATGATTTCTTCTACAATTAACTAATTTGTGTCCAAATTGATTACAAGTATAACAATAACCATTAAATGAATAGTTATACCTATACATGTATGTTTGTCTTACAGGAGCAGGTTTTCTGAAATTCCTTCTTTGATTGTACACAAATTCATCTCTAGTTTTTTGTTCAGCTTCACTCTTCCTTTTACCTTTAGATGTAGCAACATAATGATTCAAAATATTTTTTCTTTTGGATTTGGAACACTCCTTCATATTCAAAACCAGTTGTGTTCATATGAAGCTTGTGTTTGCCCAACTCCTAATTCTTCTTGGACAAAACTTTAAGACCGTCATAATCTTTTCTGAGTTTGATAATTTCACCCTCTAATTTTAGATTCTCAATCCTTGTAACTTCAAGGTCAGATTTTGAAACATCAACTATCCTCTTAGCTTCCTCAATTTCAGTCTTTAATCTGACAATTAATTTGTCTGAATCATTAATATATGTCCTTAAACTCATAATCTAACATCTGGCCTCTTCAAGATCTGAAGATACACTTTCAAGGTCTAAAAGTGCTTTGTCTTTGGATTCTATTTCTTGTTGCAGCTGCAATTTTAATTTCTAATTCTCTTTCTTATATTTCCTGAGTTCAGTTAGAGCATATATGAGCTCTCCTTCCATATTAATCTCACAATCTTGTTCATCATATTCCTAATCATTCTCACAATCTTGTTCATCATATTCCTGATCATCATCACTTATGATGTTAGCTTCTTCAAAAAGAGATTGGACCTCAACTCCTTCATGTTAATGTCTTCTATCATTGTTATTCTTCTGAGCTAACAAGTTATCCTCTTCTTTATCATCACATTGATAAATTCTTTTCAATTCTCTCCATATATCCTAAGATGTAACACAATTCATAACTTTACAGGGAACATGATTAGATAATCCAGATAAAATAGCCTTCTTTGCAATGTTATTGTATTCATGAGCCTCTTTATGACTTGTATCATTAGGTGATAGAGAAGAAATAAAATATCCATTCTCTACAGACATCCATACACCATATCCTAATGAAAACAGATATGCTTGCATCCTAAAACACCAAATAGGAAAGCCTAAACCATCAAAAAAGGGAACATCAGAAAACACTTTCTCTTCAACCTGTGAGACATTTCTATCAATTGATAATGTATCAACATCTAGAATTGGTATAGACTACACCTTCTAATTAGAATGAGACTTAACATTTCTCATGTTCTTATTTATTTTGTACTTACCCATGGTACTCCACCCTCAAGACCTACCCAAGCCGATTAGACTATAACAGGGGACGTGGCTCTGATACCAATTGTAGGAGTACAATTAACACTAAGAGGGGGGGTGAATCAGTGTTAATATAATAATTCAATTTTCTCACCTTTTACAAATTGTCAATGAACTTTATTATGAACTGAGATCAAATATTAACTTCACAATCATCAAATTGTTAAACACCAATTATTAATGTAGAGAAACAACACAAGAAGTTTAACTCAAAGATATAACGAGTGGAAAACCCTCTAGGGGTAGAAAAACCACTCAAACTGCCTCACTGGCTTAAATGAAAAACTTCAAGTTTACAAATGTCTCACTGACATATACAGAGGTCTCACTGACCACAAGCCTCACTGGCATAGGAAGGTCTCACTGACCAATTCAATTATCCTCATCAAAATATTGTGCAAGACATGATTGCTTCTCAATCTAATTTGCACCATTCATGATTTGTCATCTCTGAGCACACTCAAATCAATCTGCTTACTAGTCTCATTATCTCTATTCAATCAATTCACAATTCATTCACCTGATATACCATCTGCTTACTAGTCTCATTATCTCTATTCAATCAATTCACAATTCAAGGTTCAATCTGAAAATATGTTGCAACAAGGAGATTATCATTTCTGCATTATGGTCCTCACATCAACTCTCTTCAGCTCAATTTTCACTCTCCAATAAACATCTGATGACCTTGTCATTCTTTGTATTTGCCCCTGCAAAACATGATCTCATACATACAAAAATCATCTGTATCTTCTCAAGGATGTCTTCAATTTACACACACTGTGTCAATGTACCTATAAAATCATTATATGCAATTTGAAAACCCTTTCACATTCTCTGAAAACAAAGTTATCTTCTTCAATTCTCATCTTCCTTGTAAATTTCTCTTCTTCAATGATTTTCTTTATCCTTCTGCAAAAAATCTTCAAAAATAGAATCTCTTTCAATATTCTTCAAAACATAAAACCCTTCAACTTCTTCCCACAAAAAACAAATCTTCATTTATGCAAAAACCATCTCCAAATTTGTTAATCTTCATCTGCAAGAATGACCCTTCATCTTTAAAAAAATGACTCTTCAATCTCTTGAATCTGCAATAACAAAATCTTCAAAGAATTTTATCCAAATTGCTTTGTTTGAAGAAACTGTCTATCATGATGTTCAATCTTCCTTTTCTCCAAAAACCCTCTACAAAAATAAAAAGAATTCTCCACAAAAATCTTTTAATCTTCTCATTAGAAAACCAAATAAGAAATATATCTCCAAAAATAACTTTCCTTCTTTTAAAAAAAAAAACTACTCCTTAATATTCTTCTTTCCATGAAGGAGAGTTTAAAAAATAGAAAGGAAAAAATCTTCATAAAATCTCCCACAAAGACTCCCTAAAAATCTCCTTAAAAATAGTTTTTTTTTTTAAAGAGTAAAAATAGTCTTAAAAAACTTTTATATTTTTCTATCAAATTCATACCCACCTTCTATGACTTTCAATGCTCAAAGGATATATAAAAAAAACAACCTTTTTTAAATGTCATAAAGATATGACATAAGGGGCTGACAAAATAAAGTCTCCATTTAAATAAAGCATGTTCAATGTTTTTCATAAAAAAACAAATTCTCCATAAATGTTTTCGAACATGCTCCCCTTCGAATATGCTCACATTAAATATGATTTAGGGTCTTCGAATATATTTGATATTCGATGCTCTTTGGATTACTTTATAAAATCATTCTAACTTTAAATAAGACCCTCGAATATTTGATGCATTTTGATCAATGTTTTTTAAATTAATTCATTGTTTTTTTATCAATGTTCTTCATAAATTAAATAAGGATATTCCATGCATTTTTTAGTCTTATACCTGCTCCCCTAAAGTCATAAATATTTATATGACTTATTTGATGGCTTGACATGGAGAACACCATACTATCAACACTAAAATCATTAGATTATCAACATCTCCCTGTAAAACATCTAATGACCAATCAAAGTCAGATACAACATTTGGCAACTGTGAAAGCATATCAATAAGTCCAATGAAGATCATATGAAGCAATTCATCCTGATCTTGATCTGATTCCCATGTGAGTCACACATGAACTTATCTTTGATCTTTTATCTTGAACAACACTGAACATCTTGTTGCCCCTATGAACATGCATTGTGATCAAATATGAACCCAAGATCATGTCATAAACAAGATAATCAAATATGAACCAATAAAAACACCAAACATGAGTATCCATCCTGAGACAACATGAAGATATCCTGATCAAATCAAACCATGAAGATGAACATGAACAACTCTTGTTAATACCAACACCTTTTTGACATCAATGACAATCTACTTTCATCAATAGGATCACATAGAAGAGGGCCATTGGGAACTCTCTTTTGTTCTGGTGTATGGAAGAGAGGCTAGATTGCCTATATCTTTAGAGATTCCTGCATTAGATTTGGCTTATCAATTAGAGTTCGAAGGAGAAGATGCAAGGTCTGTCAGAATGGCTGAATTGACTGAACTAGAAGAACAAAGACAATCAACCATGATCACATTAGAAGAACATCATATGTAGACCAAGAGATATTTTGATAAGAAGGCCAAGGTCCAGACCTTCAAGGAAGGTGATCTTGTTCTAAAATGTGATGTTGACTGAGCCAAACCTGGAGGCCACACCAACTTTGATGTATTGTGGAGTGGACATTATATCATCACCAGTAACAAGCAAGCAAATGCCTTCATTCTTTCAAGGCTGGATGGTGAAGTTCTACCCATTTCAGTTAATGGGATCCATCTCAAACCTTACCATTAAGGTTGGTCTAAGGTTTTGTACATATTGTTTTAGTTTATTTTTAGTTTTAGGTTTCCCTTTCTGTAAGTGCTTTTCCACAGGTTACATTGTCATTAGGAGAATGAAGGCCTCTTCTTTTGATGTGTTTTAGGAGGCAGGTTTCAGTTGCCTTGATCTTTTAAAATTCCTCTTTTGGACTCCATGTCCAATGGATGCTTAAGGCCACTAGGCTATTTTTTTAGCAAGCAAACATCCTTGAGAGGTCGCCAAATGTTGACCCATTTTCCTATGCCCAGAGTCCAATAGTTCATCTTGAAAATCTTTTTGGAATTTCTTAGAATATAGCCCTACAGGCCCTAAATGCTTCAAGTCCCGATGTTCTAATTTGCAAAATTCCCTTAAAACCTATCTGGAGAATCCCTACAAAAAACCCAAAAATCTTTAGCCTTCAAAGTATGCCTTTGCAAAGTTTTATCCATCTTCATACTTAGTTGTTTCTAGGTATGGATATTTAGTGACTGAATATTTGGATATTTTCCAAGTATTTGGACCATAGATAATATCCTGATATTATTTTAATATCTGGACCTTATTTAAAATCTAGACCTTAGCCAATATCTGAATCTTAGTTAACATCTGGATATTATCTTAATATCTGGATCTTAACTAAGATCTTGATATTTCCTAAATATTCAGACCTTAGTCAATATCCAAACCTTTCCCAACATCTGGATATCTCTTAATGTCTAGATCCTTAAGGCAAATGTCCTGATGACATCATTTGAATCCTTTCCAAAGAAGTGCCTTATGACGATGACATCATCAAGACATTCCAACAGGATATTTGGCAAGTCTTAATATCCTAACCCTCCCAATATGCAGTGACGTCATCAAGATATAGACGTTAGTTTCACGGTATGGACGTAAAGAAGCATCCAGATATTAGGTTAATATTCAGATATCAGGTTAACATCCAGACATCGGGTATTCACAGAGACGACGACCTCTCCATGCTGCTAAGGTAAATTTGACGTGTGCATATGGATATCAGGATATTGAAACTATTGTGTTCAGTCCAAATATATCATCCGAGTATTCGTGAATGTGCAGACCTTGTGGATATACATGGATATCCATATACCTGTTGACCATAACTTTGACCGTGAATATCTTTTCCATTTTGAGGAATTTCTACATGATCCAAAAGACAAAATCACTTAGAATTTCATCCTCTTTCATTTGGTGGGATTTTGAGGGACATCCACACTTTGAAATTATGATCCAGAATTCAAGATCCAGATATGATGTGCATATCTAGATATCAGGATAAGTTGCCGACTGAAGAGAAATGTGCAGACCAGGCCGATAAGACATATCAGACGTCATCTTAAAATGTTGTAAAAGCTTTCAAAAGGCAGATATTTTGCATTAATTGTTGCAGGTGCATGATTCAACAGTTTGTCTTAATGACATAGATATCTTTCAGCTGCTTGATGTATTCAGATATTTCCTACATTGAATTCTTGCAGGTAGATGTCCCTTCTAGAGAGGAAATATCTCTGACAGGCCCATGGGCACATTCATTGCAGCAGGTAATGGCACTCCATTGTAAATTCCATATAAAGCATGAAATGTAATACATTCAGGTTGGCTTTTGGTCTAAAAAAATCATATCTCTTGCATTGTAACCGTGCCTCTTTGAGAATAAACATCAGATTTTTACATTCTCATGAATTGTTCTTTGCTCTGTGTATTTTTCTATTTGACCTCCATCTATGAATGCATCTTTCCTCTTGGATTTCATTTAGTTTCTCTTACCTCTACAAGTAGTTCATGATTTATGTGTGTTGGTCTGTTGGATGTTGTTATTCTGTGCATACATGGTTGTTTTGAGGGCCTTCCCATATTCGAACCTAGTGTATCACCTCCTTTTAATTTCAGTTTTAATCCCTCTTCCTCTTTTCATAAACATGTGGATAGATTAGGTTTAGTCTTAGGATCGCTGAATCTCTTATTCAACAAAGGAACTAGCCTCTCTCTAGAGATTTAGCCTCCCTGTAGGGTCTCACACCTAGAGGTCATCTCAATGTTTCACTAGATTGTTGGAGCCCTAATAGCCTTCAACACTGGGTGCAAATATATGTGACAACAATCTCTTCTTGAAATCTGAATATAAGAAGTAGAAAACCTTTAGGATTCAATGCATGCAGATTAGAGAACCAACACTTCTAATTCTCTAATATATCATCATGATATCATCTCTGCTGACAACAAACATACTCAATACATCTTTAATTGGCATTGAACAAGACATGACATCCAACCATGAAGATCAGCAACATCATTGTTAGCACACCATCAACATAAGCATCAATGATAGTCCAAACTAAGTATTGACATCAATGACAACTAGAACATTAACAACCTTAGTTAACATATGCACAACAATCTCCCCCTTTGTCATTGTTGGTAACACACACCTACTCATTCTCCCCCTTTGACGTCAAGGACAAAGGGCAACTACTTCTCCTCTTTAGGGCACAAACTCTCCTTTTCAACCTTCTCCCCTGCCGGCAACAACCTCTACCTGCTACCCCTTAGACGTAGCTATCATTAATCTAGGAAAAAGATATAGCATGAATTATTCCCCCTTGACAGATGCACCAACCATGCATCTAGCAAGAAGGAGGAGGGGCAATTATCCCTAACTTCTGGTGGAGATACTCAAAAGTGTCTTTTGTAAGAGCCTTTTTGAAAATATCTGTAATCTGATCCTTTGTTGGAACATATTCAAACTTCACTTCTTTGTCTGCAACCTTCTCTCTCAAAAAGTGATACCTGATTGTTATATGCTTGGTTCTAGAATGCATCACTAGATTCTTGGAAACATTGATAGCACTAGTATTTTCAAACAAAATAGGAATAGGCTCATCATACTATATCTTGATGTCCTTTAATGTTTGCTTCATCCACAACACTTGTGTACAACAAGATGTTCTAGCAATATACTCTACCTCTACAGTTGATAAAGCTACTGAATCTTGTTTCTTACTATGCCATGAAAACAATCTGCTTCCTGAAAAGAAAGCACCACCACTTGTACTTCTTCTATCATCAACACAACCAACCCAATCAACATTGGTGTAAGCACTCAAATCAAAGTCATTACCTCTTGGATACCATAAGCCATAATCTAGAGTTCCCTTCAAATATCTGAATATCCTTTTTATTTCCTTCTCATGAGTTTTCTTAGGATTAGCTTGATATATGGCAACCAAACATACTGCATGCATAATATTAGGTCTAGAAGTAGTCAAGTACAATAATCCTCTAATCATATATCTATAAAGAGTCTGATCAACCTCAGGTGATTCATCTACCTTGCTCAAATGACAACCAATAACCATAGGAGTACTTACTAGTTTGGAATCCTCCATACCAAATTTCTTCAACATCTCTCTAACATACTTAGCCTAAGAAACAAAGATACCATCATCTAGCTGAACAATTTGAAGCCCAAGGAAGAAAGACATCTCACCGATCATAGACATCTCAAACTCTTTCTGCATCTCTTCTGCAAACCTTTTACACATATCATCTCCACCAAAGATAATGTTATCAACATATACTGCAACTATCAAAATCTTGTCTCCCTCTTCCTTAATGTAAAGATTACTATCTGTAGTACCTTTCTTGAAACCTTGCTGAAGTAAGTACTTATCCAACTGACCATACCAAGCTTTAGGAGCTTACTTGAGTCCATACAAATCTTTCTTGAGTCTGCACACCATGTCTGGATCTTCTAAGATCTAGAAACCATCTAGTTACTCAATGTAGACATCTTCCTCTAAGTCACCATTCAAGAATGTTGACCTGACATCCATCTAATAGACCTTAAAGTTCTTGTGAGTAGCAAAGGCAAGAAATATCTCGATTGCCTCCATCCAGGTTATTAGAGAAAAAGTCTCCTCAAAATCAATGCCTTCAACTTGTGAATAACCCTTACACACCAATCTTGCTTTGTTCCTTACCACTTCACCATCTTCATTTAGTTTGTTCTAGAACACCCACTTTGTTCCTATAACATTCTTATCAACTAGTCTGGGAACTAATTCCCGTGTCTGATTCTTTTCTATCTTGATTCAATTCTTCTTCCATTGCCTTCAACCATTCATCATCTTTGCTAGCATCAGCAAAGGTTTTGGGCTCTACCTTTAATAGTAAGCACAAATTCACTTGCTCACTTACTTTTGCAAGTCTTCTCTTGGTCTACACACCTTCATTCTTATCCCAATGATCTGATCTATTGAATGATTCCTCTGAACATACTTTGTTGTTCTTAGGGATCTGCTCTAATTCTTGTTCCTTCTCTTCTTTCTCCTCTTCATCTTCTTCAATGCAGGGAGGTGTATCAGATTTGTAATCCTCTGGCTCCTGTGAGATCAGATACAAATCTTCATCTACCTTAACATTTATGCTTTCAATCATCTTTCCCAATCTCTTGCTAAAGCATCATAGGCCTTGTTTCTAGTTGAGTAACTGAGAAATATCCCTTCATCACATCTTGAATCAAAATTTCCAAGGTCTTCTTCATCTCTCTTGATGTAACATTTGTTGCCAAACATCCTGAAGTATCTAACATTGGGAGTGTAAGAGTCAATGTGACTCAACAAGCCAGGATCACCTGCAATCAAGACAACCTTCCACACAAAGATGACAAGAGAAGATGCTAAAACAATGGAGCAACTATATTAGACTGTCATATGCTGTATTTAGTATGAAATACAATGAGAGAGCCTTGCTTATAAAGGCAAGGTGAGAACTAGAAGGGTGGAGTGAAAGGTGGAGTTATTCCAACAACATGTGCCAATTAGAGGATGATAACTAATTGCACATGTGGAGGATAAGACAACTAACTCCAACTATCAACAACTCAACACACAACTAGAAACACCTAGACATCTAGAAGACTCACTAAGTCAACTTAATATGTGTGAATTATATGTTCACACCAACACCCCCCCTTAAGTGCAACTTAGGGTGTAGTTGACTAAAACGAAGATGCAATGATGGATGGGTCCCGGCTACTAGGCCATGTTAGGTACCCATGTACAACAAATCTCAAGTGGAGAAAAGGAGAAAACCTCATGGGACAAAACTCCTCTCCAAAAGTGAGAATGCAAAAAACAAATGAAAGATGTGATGGAAGGAGGACTCAAGACCCCCCAAGGACAACATCCAACACATATATACAATCAAGTACCCCCCCATAGGAGAGCAAATGTGAGACTATAAGTCCCCCCCACAATGAAGTAGCTCCTGTGCCAATGGTGAACGCCTGAAGAAGAATGCTGAAGAGAATCCAAAGCCTACAAACAACATTCTTTCCCTTAGGAAGAAACAAATCCAAAGGCTGATGTCGAAGAAACTCCATCTCAAGGTATGAGGGAAAAGCCTCATGATGTATGTTGTCTCTGAAAACTGCTCAAGTGTCCATATGTCATAACCAAAAGATGCCACATAATCAGGTGCTGCATGCGACAATCCAGGACAAGATGAAAACTCAAGATCATCAATCTCCAAAGACGAAGAATCCTCTGAATGATGCTCAAGATTCTCCAACTTAGTATCAAATTGTGACAAGTGAAGAGAAGAAGGTGTATGCTCATCTGAAGTAGAAGATTCAACTCCTTCAAAGAGGAGATGAATGTCATCAATGATGTCCTCCAAGTCATCAAGATAGGACACATGAAACAAGTCTGCAATACCTATCAAGCGTAAAAGGCATGTAAGTCAAGCTTACCTTATTAAGCAATTCCAAGACAGAGAAAAGTATATTGAAGAGCTAAAAGCTGAATTTGAAGCCTCTGTCATGACCAAAGATCTCTCTAAACATTAGCGCAGCCTCACTTGTGATCTTGTCCTTAAAAGGGATAGTGAAGGAAATGAACTCCTTCCCAAAGGAAAAGCTTCTCCTTTATCTTTTGGATTATACTCAGGAGTCTTTTGTTCCCTTAGAATTCTAGACCAAGTAGACTCACTAGCATCAGTTTCAACAATCTTGAAACCTGGTCCTGGTAACTTCAGAGGTGGTAACTGGGAACACTTCGGCTTAATATTCTGAATTAACTGATCATGATATTTTGTCCATGGAGGTGGACGCTTGCTTAAGAGCTTATTTAAATCTAGATGATCCTCAGCGAGCTTGTGGTAGAAACCAGCAATATAATTGACTAAACCTAAGAATCGTTGTAACTCTTTGACATTGGTAACAGGAAGATGAGCAATCTTGTCCTTGGGCTTCAACTTAACTTGCCAATATCCTTTAGTTAGATCGAACTTGGAATATACATGACTACCTTGGATTGATTGCCAGATATGGTCTTTGCTGGGTAAAGGGTGACGATGGTCAACTAGACACTCATTTAAAGGCTTGTAATTAACAACTAGGTGCTTTTCAGGTAATTCAACACCATTCTCATCAACTTTAGGGACATACATGGCATGACAGGAAAATGGTGAGTCAGACACTTGAATCAAACCTTGCTCAAGGAGAGACTGAATCTCCTTTTGACAAAGTTTAGTTTTAGCAGCAGACATAAGGAAATAGTTAGCTTTTCCTTTGGGAAGGAGTTCATTTCCTTCACTATCCCTTTTAAGGACAAGATCACAAGTGAGGCTGCGCTGATGTTTAGAGAGATCTTTGGTCATGACAGAGGCTTCAAATTCAGCTTTTAGCTCTTCAATATACTTTTCTCTGTCTTGGAATTGCTTAATAAGGTAAGCTTGACTTACATGCCTTTTACGCTTGGTTTTTTCTCTAGGGGCTATGGTAGAGTACGAGAGAGACTGATAGACTCTGGGAAGTTGATACAGACCTTTAAAAAGTAGGAACTCTCTATCTATAACAAAGGGTTCCCATTCCCTAATAGCATTGCTTCCAAGTACACCATCATAATCTTCTACTTCATATTCAACAAACAGAATATTTGTTGGATGGTCCTCAAATCCTAGACGCACTGGGGCAATACAAAAGGATGAACTTCCTTCAGTTTCTTGATTAGCAAATGTAATTTTTGTATTTCCCTTTTTCCAAGCATCTTCAGGGAATGCATTTCTTCTTGCTAAATTGAGATCAGCACCTGTATCAATTAGAAAAGCTAGAGGATATCCCTGGATTCCTCTGAAATGTATAGTCAGAACAACTGCCGGACAGATAGAAGTTATTTTAGTACCTCGGCAATAATGTTGAACCATATTGAGTCAACTACTGGATCCTACTTCTCTAATAGGGGAGCCCATAAAGGCTTCATCACTGAGATACCTAAGAGGATCATTTTCATCTTGTCGTTCTTCCTTAGGAATAACTAAAGTTGGATTCCTAGGAGGAGGATTGATTGCTTCTAGAGTTCGACTCACAATTGGACTATATGGTTTTTCTTCACAGAACAATTGATTTTCACTAGGCTGGGAGGCAGTGGATAGCTGGACTACACTAGTAGAATTGAATCTATTGATAAACTTATCTAATTCAGGAGATGATTCTACTTCTTCATTTAGACAAGTATTTTCTTCTTCCTCAAGTTCTAAAATTTCAGATTGGGCTTGAGATACTACCTTGAGAAGAAATCCTATCCTCTGTCGTCGCCATATTCGGCGAGCCATACTGCTTGGAGCTGGAGCTTCCAAGATGCCTCGTTCTGGAAGAGGTGTGGTTGCTGAAAAGCTTTGCTGAGTACTTGTTCGAATAGCATCGGTAGAAGTGGAGCGAGGATACCATGGAGAGGGTCGATATCCATGAGATTCATGAAAGCTGGAAGATCTGGATGTTGTTCGGTTGGGAACCGAATTCCTCTGCTGAATCAGATACAGCTTTTTGGCTTTGATTTGCTCCAACTGGGCTGTCAGTTTTTTCCATGTCTCAGGACCCATATTCATTTCTTGTAACCGGGCCTCGATCTGAACAATTTGATCAACCAATCGATTGAGCTCGTTCTGAGTGTTTCCTTTCATCATGCGGTAGTAGAAAGAGATTTCGCTGCCAGAGCTTTCATTCTCAGAACTTTCCTTTTCTGAATCAGACCTTGAAATCTTCATCTGATTCATCTTAGCAGAAACACTTTCTTCTGTGGAAATAAATTCTTCTGAAGAAGAAGAGTCTTCAGATTCTGATGAAATAACTATGTCTTCTGAATCAGAAGGATATTCATTTATATAGACATAGTCATCTGTAATACCATGAGCTTTAACAGCTCGCATCTTGCCACGTCCTTGCTTCTTTTTTCTTTCCGGACACTTATTTGCAAAGTGGTCTCCTTTACAGATGTAGCAAGTTGGTTTCCACTTGCTTCCTTTCTTTTGCTTATCCTTCTTGCGGAAGAAACCTTTCTTTCTTTTCTTTTTGAACTTTTTATCCCTGACATCTAAGCCTTTAAACTTCTTTCAGAATTTCTTGTTAGACTTTTCTTTAAAGCATCCTTCACATGCATCTGCTCCTTCATCAGTTATCCTAGAGCAGATTGTAGTTGACAAGATTGGCTGCACTTTCTTTATCTCCTTTTTAGCTTTCGCTTCATCACAGATGTCAGTATTAATTTGTTCTAAAAATTGAACCAACTGTGGAAAGGTTACTTCTTTCATTTCTATCCCCTCAGCAACCATATTTTCTAATACTTTCTTATGATAGAATTCACCTATGGTTGGACCAAAACTTTTCAGAAAGGTTGTATACATTAAGTCATGTTGCTGCTCATGACCTGAGAGATAGAAATGTTCATATTGCTATTTACAATATTTTTTAAAGTTACGGAGATCCTTACACTTGTTCTTTATGAACTTCTGATATTCCAATTTCTCCATAACATCTCTTTTCCCAACAAACAGTCTGAGAAGTTGGGCGCATACCTGATCTGTACCACTGTCCAAAAGTCTTTCTTTGTAGTCATCCTCCAGATGTTCCCATACATGCTTTGCTGTGCTGGTCATAGCATTGAGAGCTTGCTTGATAACTTCCTTCTCATCTGCATCTGCATTGGTACTCATATAGTTAGTTATCCAAGACCGCATAGCATCTATCCCTCGAGTATTTTCCAATACTTCGAGTTTATCAAAATTGACCAGTGGGGGAGTATCAGCTTTATAAGTCTGAATATTTTTGAAAGGATCATTATCCTTTGGCGAGCTGCCATTTCCCTGAGCCATCTGGACTGTACCATGGGATGGTGGAGTATCCTCATATTGTCCTGTTTGAGGATTATAGACTTTTGTTTCTTCAACCAAAGAAGGCCGAGAAGACAAACTAGGACCTTCATATTGGGCTTTCAGGTATCCTTTAGAATTGACTGGAAAATTTTTTATCTTAACAACCTGACGGGCTGCCTGGGTTGAAGTCTGCAAAACTATTGATTCATTTCTAACAGTTGTTTGAACATTAGTAGACTCAGTTTGAACCAAATCCCTAATCTCTATATTTGACTGGCGGATGGAATTAAATTCATCATGCATTTCTGAGATGCGCTGTCCATTATGCTTGATATGTAGATCAGTTCCATTGATTTGAGAACCGAGCACTTCCATTTCTAACTTAAGCTCATTCTTTACTTTTAACAGAGTATCTCTCTGCCTCTCAAAGGCTGCATCATGTTCTAATTTCCAGATCTCTGTTTTATGTCTAAAAGCTTCATAGCTTTCTTTGAGCTCTAGTAGTTCCTTTTTCAGAGTGGCTGCCCACTCGTCAGACAATCTTTTCTCTAACCTTTCTAAGGTCTGAACTACTGTATGGAAATTCTCTTGATGACTGAGATGTGCTTTCTGGGACTTGACAGCTTCTATTTCTGCCCATTTCTTTCTGTCTTCAGCCAGTAACAGGGATTTTCTAAGACAAAGATTTGTCCAGTTAAGCAGATTGCTTTGGCTAGGAGCATTATCTCCTAAAGGAAAAACATGCAAAGGCCAACAATTTACTTTGTAATGACCTAGGGTATCAATCAACATAAAATCATTAAAAGGGGGTATTCGCCCCGGAACAGTACACACACCACCAGGAGTATCAACATATTTCAGATTTTCTTCTGAGATATTCTGCTTAGGAAAAGCAACAGACCTTGCAGACATCATACGAACTTTACCTGTCCTAGGTGGGAAGACACAGGAACAATCTTCACACTTAAACAATCCATTATCAACCTCAGAAAATCTTTGGTGGTCACAGGTTATAAGATCTTGATTCGTGACTCTAACTGGTTTAATAGGTGGAGTAACAGAACTTTTAACAGAAGGTACCTTGAACAAACTTTCAAAACCTTTACTAGGTTGCAGATGTATACTTGGTGATCTAGGCAGGATAGATGGGTTGACTGTCATTTCTTCCGGGTTCACATTATACTGGTTAAAGGAACTTTCCCGACTCAAAGAGGGGGTAGACATCCTACTATTACTACTGGATGCTCAGGATGTCGGCTGTGAACTACTTCCAAACTTTATGACAGCTTGATCATCTAGCTCTTCGATTGAGATACCTCTCAACCTGCTACTAGTCTGTCCTGCTTCTTGATTTTCAGAATCCCAAAGTTCTAATGCCCATTCTTCAGGCATCTTTATATCCTTATGCTTCACTATCTTAGGAGCTGTTAGCTGAGTACTATCACTTGAGGAGGTCTAGATTGTCGACAATCCTTCTAGGCCTTGAGCCCTTTTAGGATTTATCATCAAAGGCATTACTTTATTATACAGACGATAATGAACTAAGAAAACCAGGGAGTGATCAACAGAATCCTTTTTCATGAACAGATTCATGGTATTGAATTTATATTCTAAAACATCCCTAAGGTTTTCATCTTTCAGGCTTACAGGAAAATCTAACAGACAATCTACGAAGATAGGACCTTTTGCCATTGAGTCACATCCTGCTCCTAACAAAGAGTGAGATAATTTCAGGAACCTAGCGTCTTTCAACATCATGAGGACTATAATAGGCAAACCCTTACGGTAATGTCCACATATACCAATTCTTACATAAGAAAGATGCATGAACTGGGGATTGTTCTTATTTTCATAGGCCTTCTTTCTAAACCTTTTAATTAACTCATCAGAGAAAATATTCAGTTTTCCCTGATTTCCACCTTTTACTACATGTTGCAATTCGGCTCATGACAGTTCTGGGAAGACTTATAACCAAACCATTCTTTCAATCCTACATTCTTATTATTCAACATATCTATCAAACCTTTAGGTATATCTTGATATATTTCATGTGCGGGTATCCTGGGAACCTTGAAGGGTTTCTCAGGTTCTGCACCGACTACAGACAATTCATCTAAAGCATTACCAGATGTTTCTCCTGATGTAAACATACTTTCATTATTTGTGAAAAAGTTGGTAAACCTAACCTCTTGATTCCGATCCATAGTGAGATCGATATTGCCTACCGACTGAGAAGGGGACTGTGAATGAGAATCCATCTGCGCTCGAATCTGCGCTCTAAAGGACCAGATAACCGCCCAAACTGCCCTTCAACGCCTTCCACACGGCTTCACACAGGACTTACCACTGGGACTTACAACACACAGTGACGGCCTAAGACTATATAGGGAGCGTATACAGAGAGCATTACAGACAAGAAAAGAAAGAGATTATTGAGGAGTTATCATTAGGCAACAACGATGACATACTACAATAAGATCATCAGAGGCTCTGATACCACATTTTAGCTGCAAAAGACAAACAAACATTTGATACCGATATCTTATATGCAAATGCACAGAGTGGCCATTATCATTAATCACACTTAGAAAAGATACATATATGTTCATCTCTTACAATGCTCGTTATAGATTTTACCAACATATGCATACTGAGATGCAAGCTTTTCCAACACTTTAATGCCAGACTAGCAGACTTAGAAAACATATGCAGACTATATTCAGAATGCTTGGACTTGCATTCGAGACTACAAAACCAAACTAAAGACTCAAACTCTAAAGACTTAATCTTCCAGACTTAGACTAGCTCCGAATTGCCTTGTGAAATGCAGGCGGCCCTGGGCCCTTATATAGGGAAGCGAGGGCTAATCTTTTAACCCCGATCACATAATCCGTTGGAGTCCGTCAATGGAAGAATGACACGAAGACGAAAACGACACCTTATCCGAAGGGTATCCCAAGTGAAGAAAGATTCTTCTGGAGGGACCCAAATACCTGTGAACAAGATAAGGTCAGCAACCGACACGGACAAAGAGAATCCTTTTACAAACGAGAGGATGAACTCGTACACGCACTAAGGCGACGTGTTAACCCCTTTAGCACATGGTAGGGTCCATGTCTTTCTTTTCCTTACGAGGTGAAAGATTCCCTCGATGAGTGACAAGCCCACTCATTAGCCCACTAAGAACCCGTGCTGTGAGTGGAGGTACTTGATTCCATCAGAGCGTATCTGAGACAGCCCTCACAAAGTTCTCCTTCTGGATGCGTGCAATCTAGCGCGCGATAGAACCCTTGAGCATCATAGGCGGGGACCCTTCTGTCATCTTGGGAGAAGTCGTAACAATTTGCACACGTCTGAGATGACACATGAGGAATGCAACCTGACAGTTGATCTTCTTCTCGTCAAATAATGGACATCACCTTTACTTTATGCGGTCCAGCTAGCAGTTGGTTGGAAGAGTAAGGAGTGCCTCGACTTACTCGGTATGTCTTGACATGGATCCAAATGGGAGTCTGCTGTTGAACAAAATGCCGAAGTCGATTCTTTATATTCCAATGACCATAGACCGAATCGACGCCTCTGGGTCCATACATCTGACACAGATGTCTACTGATGGAATTTTCTTCTTCTGATCTGAACTGGAGTTTGAAAATACATCCGGTATAAGCAGTGGTACCATTAAACTGCAAATCATCAGCTTGTGGATATGGACCAGAAAACATACGTCTGATCAAAGAGACACCAAATTCATGATGTAACCATTGGAAAGGATTACCAATGACTGGATTTAGAAAATGAACCGGGAGCACGAAGTCTCCACACCAGTTTTGTAAAACATGTCCCACTTCTGGATCTATAGGCTCAGCTTCTGCAGAGAATTGGAAGAATGGAACCTCAGTCCATAAACCTGGAGTCGTAAGCTGCTGCTTAGAAACCAACATCTGAAAACGATCATGCAGAAAATCAGCAGCCATCTGATGATTATGCAAATCCCTTCTTGGGAAAGGATTACAACTCCATTGTTCACAACAAGCTTCTGTCCATCTTTGTTCTCGAATTCTGATAACTCAGACTTTACCACTCAACTATCTACTTGAACCTTCTTGTGCTTCTTCTGCTTCTTTTACGAGATCAAGCTTAATTCTGAAACCTTCTCTGGATTCAAAATCTGCAAAGATATTCTCAACACCTGGTAAATGAACAAAATTAAAATCATAAGTGCTGAGCAGCTGTGCCCATCTAAGAAGATGCCCTCTTGTTACCTTGTTCTTGGATTCTTTTTTGAAAAATCCCCTAAGGTGTTGAAGATCACTTTTCAACAGAAAACGCTTGTCAGCAATAAACATTTGGAATGCTTGAAAAGTGTTAACCACAGCAAGGATTTCCTTATGAGTACTGTGATAATTTAATTCAGAATTATGGAATGCTCTTGAAACTGTTCTAACAATTTCTCCTTTATCTTTTGGATTATACTCAGGAGTCTTTTGTTCCCTTAGAATTCCAGACCAAGCAGACTCACTAGCATCAGTTTCAACAATCTTGAAACCTGGTCCTGGTAACTTCAGAGGTGGTAACTGGGAACACTTCTGCTTAATATTCTGAATTAACTGATCATGATATTTTGTCCATGGAGGTGGATGCTTGCTTAAGAGCTTATTTAAATCCAGACGATCCTCAGCGAGCTTGTGGTAGAAACCAACAATATAATTGACTAAACCTAAGAATCGCTGTAACTCTTTGACATTGGTAACAGGAAGATGAGCAATCTTGCGAAGAATATGAGGTTGTGCCTCCATTCTCCCCCCCAGAAGAAGCTTGATGCCGATGAAAGTAATTTCAAGCTGAGCAAAGACAGACTTTGAAGGGTTAATGGCTAACCCGTGGTGTTGGCAAACAAACAGAAACTGACGAAGATGTTCAACATGGGAAGTCATTTCAGGACTGAACACAAGGATATCATCAATGTAAGGCTGTATGAATTTTGCAAATGGCCTGAACAGAGAATCCATTTTCTGCTGAAAAATGGATGGAGCAGTTTTAATGCCAAAAGGTAAAACTTTCCATTCAATCAGACCTTGAAATCTTCATCTGATTCATCTTAGCAACTAAAATGGATGAAGCTCTGTCAATACCAATCTCTGAAGAAGCAGGAGAAGGAGGAAGCTCAAAACTAGTCTCAAGAACCAAAGTAGATGCAAGAACACCAAGGTTCAAGTGACCAAACTTCTCCTTAGAATCATGATTCACACTTGCTGCATGAGTGTGAATAGCAAACAATGGATCTACATCATCATCAAAAACAAAATGGGAGAAGGTATAAAGGCAAGATGCATGATCAGCCATCCCAACAGCGATGATACCTCTGCTCTCCAAGTCCCGTATGATCACAGAATCAGGAGTGAACTCAACTGTCTTCCCTGCACCAGAATGAGTAATCTGATAGATGGAAAGGAGATTGGTTGTCAATGAAGGTACACACAACACATTGTTGAATGTACATGAGTCACCAACATCAATTGTGCCTTTACCACTTGCATGCATGTATGTGTTGTTACCCATCAAAATAGATGGCAAAGTACATGACTGAAATGAAGAGAACATCCCCTGTGAAGATGCCATATGATGAGAAGCTCCAGAATCAAGAAGTCACCTCTCTGACTGTAGACTTGTTGATGCAAAGAATGCTTTTCCTTTTCCTTTATCTATCCAATTTACAATGCCTGTTATCCCTGTAGATGTAGATGATGATTGTGGCGAAGAAGAAGACTTGGGTAAAACTATTGTTGATGAAGAATACTCAATGTTATGTTTTTGAAGAAGTTGTGACATCGCTTCAAACTTTTTCTCATAACATTTAGTCTCATCATGACCTAATTTCTTACAATAAGAACACTTTGGCTTCTTCTTCTTATTAGACTCCTCTTTGGAAGAAGAGTTAGGGGTTTTCTTTGATTCTTTCTCTTGCACATTAGACTTTGAATCCTTTTGTTTCTTTCCCTTATTAGGTGAACCCTTAGGATCTTTTGTGCTTTGTGTTGCAACTAGAGCCTGTTTTCTAGGCGACTTCAATGTGCCCATGTGTAGTAGCTTGGCTTGTTCTCTTGTGAGTTGTGCAGCAAACTCCTCAAGTGAAGGCATGGTAAACTTAGTACCAAAGGCATCCATTGTAGCATAAAAGGTAGAAACATAAACTGAATATGCAGGACCCAATTTTGCAAGAATGGATAGAATCAATTGTTCATCTTCTTTCTCAAGACCACTTTGTTTGAGTTGCAACCTGAGAGACTTAAACTTTGTGAAGAAGTCTTTGATTTGTTCAAAGTCTTGAGGATTAAGTGCAATTAGCTCATTTTCCAATTTGAACTTTCTTATTTTATCTTGCTTGCCAAATAGATTGTCCAGTGTTGTCCATATCTCATTTGGTGTAGTACAAGACTCAACATGAAATCTCAAATCTGGAGAAATAGCAAGACAAAGTGTGCCAAAAGCCTCATCTCTTCTATCTAACCATTTTCTTCCCTCAGTAGCACATGTGGGTTCTGGATCTGTGCCTAAAGTTATTCTATGTAACTTTTGTTTATACAACACAAACTCCATGTTTTTCTTCCATTCAATATAATTATATGGAGTTAAAAGTGGAAATTGAGGCACATCCATGATGAAAAAACAAGACAACAACACAACACCCCTTTACTATGTAAGAGAGCCCCCCCAATTTGTTTGTGGCACTTTATACTTAGTACATTTTACAATTGTCCTCAAAGGACAAAAATTGGGAAAATAACAAAATCTCTTAAAAAAAGAGATCCTAGTGAGATTACAATCACTCACAATGATGTATTACAGCAAACAAATCCTCTCAAAACAAATTTCACCTCCTCAAGTATCAAAATGCCCAAGTTATCACTTAGATGCCAAAAAATCGACAAATGAAATAGAATACACCTGGAGCAAAATTTGAGAAAAGTGCATGGATGGTTGTGTAGAGCTCCTGAATACCTTTCCAATGCCACTTGAATTGCGAAAAATAGAGATCGTGGCAAAAAGTTATGAGCTCGGGAGCCAAAAAAGAAGATTTGTCTTCAACCTACAATAAATACTGTCAAACAGAAAAATCTATGAAAATGAGTGATACAACTGCGAAGAGCTCTCTGTTAGCTTTCCGTTGATATTTTGTTTGCTCGATTTTGACACCGTGGGCAAAAGTTGTGCAAAAAAGAAAAAAAACCCTATTTTAGGGCTTTGAGGGCAAAACAGGCCCCCCTGGCAGAATATTCTCCCTGGCTGGAATATTCCCCCTGTCACAAAACTACTGTCGGAAAATAGCCTGCGAGGTCATAAAACTACCAATTTTTCCAGGAAACCACCACTGAGGCAAAAAAACACAGTTTGTTTAGACGAAACCACCTTAGAACAGAGAAAACCACTCAAGGGAGGATAAAACCATCTTTACTGAGGGTTAAGATAGAAAACTGCCCTTGTACTATGCACGCCGAAAACCACCTATTTGGTATAACCGCCGATATGGATGTGGTGGTTAGCGGTCAGGCTTCAAATTCCACCGGTGTAAGGTTTTTTTACGGCAAAGAAAGGACCGCCAGTATAATCTTTACTTGTCAGAGCCACCACAGAGAAGTGTTAAGCTACCGGAAGATGCTGGATCCCGTCTTATGGTCACTTGGAATGTAAAGTTAAACCACCCGCTGGAAAGGAATGATGGTATCAAACTGCATATATTGAATCATTCACTGCGGAATGCTTGCCGACTGGAGTTATTAACCACCGGGAATGAAGTAGAGACCACCGCGGACCAGACGATGGTGGATTTGACCACCAATTTAAGCGCTTGAAACGCTACGGATCACCGAAGGAAAAAACACTGTCGCCAACAATGGTATGAAGTCTGCCGGAATGTTTGAGGATCCCGCTAACTGTCAAGAAGGTGACTGTCGCCGAAAAACAAATATGGCCAAAGCCAAAAAACATGGATTGAAGACCACTTTTGCTAGATAAAACAAAATGTCGCCGTTGGAAAAATCTACTGGATACCAGTGAGATTTAAATCACTAGGCGGTCATTGTAATTATTCCGGCACCTAAGTGAGCATTAAAGTGCTCGGGATTGTTTCAAGCCGTTTAAAATCTACGCTAGAAAATTCTAGGCTCGTCGGTTGTACCTATCAGCATATACCTTGGCGTGCATTAGATTTTCACAGCGATCAAAATCACAGACCCCCTGCGGCCATTAGAACTCTTGGTGGTCTGCGACCGTCGAGGTAGATGTATTGTGGACCACCAAAGATATTGTGGATTCAAACCACTATATGCCCATCGAGGGCGGATCTAAAGCTGCTGATCACAGGTAAAACCGCCGATGGAGATTTATGAATGCCATTGATGATAACAAAAAAATGTTGGAGATAACCATATAGCCAAGATCCCGAGCGACCACAATAGTCAGCTTGTTTTTATAGTCGGCTGTCTGTCAACATTCAAACAATGACTATTGTTTCTAGCAGCAGGCAGAGGTCAACTACCATACTCTGCGTAGCACAGATCTGTGCAGGGTACAATAGTACCCTACCGCAAATAAAACTTGTATAGAGATAAATTTATTAAACCACCAAGAATTAATAAAAACCAGTGGATGTAACAAAACAATACCCAACCAATTTTGCAAAAAATTGATGACGCCACAAGTACGCTTGCACAGTGACTGATGCAGGGTTGACGTAGACACTGCAGCGGTGGTACAGGTACGATATGGATTTTTTGCCAAGGGACCAAGGGCAAAAAAATTTTACCAAAATTTTTGATGATGAAATTCAACGAATGAATAGTCGATCTATATAGATTTGGGCCTCCTGATCGCAACCATGATGTTGGATTTGCTCCAGGACGCTCCTATGATGTAGCTCCAAGAAGAACCTCTCCAATGAGGGAAGGGAATTGCAGATTAGGCTCTGATACCATGTAAGAGTCAATGTGACTCAACAAGCCAGGATCACCTGCAATCAAGACAACCTTCCACACAAAGATGACAAGAGAAGATGCTAAAACAATGGAGCAACTGTATTAGACTGTCATATGCTGTATTCAGTATGAAATACAATGAGAGAGCCTTGCTTATAAAGGCAAGGTGAGAACTAGAAGGGTGGAGTGAAAGGTGGAGTTATTCCAACAACATGTGCCAATTAGAGGATGATAACTAATTGTACATGTGGAGGATAAGACAACTAACTCCAACTATCAACAACTCAACACACAACTAGAAACACCTAGACATCTAGAAGACTCACTAAGTCAACTTAATATGTGTGAATTATATGTTCACACCAATAGGGAGGTCTTCCATATGATATCTCATAAGGGGTCTTAGTGCTATTGACCCTCAATTGTAGTTTGTTAAGTAGGGAGACAACAATGTGAACTGCTTCCTTCCAATACATATCAGGTAGATCTGCATCTTTCAACATTACCCTAGCCATCTCTTGCACAGTCCTATTCTTCCTTTCCACTACCTCATTTTTCTAAGGGGTCCTAGGAGCAAATAGATGTCTCCTAATACCATGGTCTTCACAAAACATTTCAAATTCATTTGAAGTAAACTCACATCCTCTATCAGATCTTAAGCATTTGATCTTAGCATCCACTTCATTTTCAACAATTGCTTTGAAAATCTTAAACTTATCAAAGACTTTTGATTTTTCTCTTAAAAAGGTAACCCAAGTCATTCTAGAGTAATCATCAATAAGAAAAATGAAATAATTTTCACCTTGTTGACTCTTTATTATTGTAGGGCCACCTAGGTTAGTGTGAATCAGCTCCAGAGGCATTGTAGAAGAGTACTCCTTGCTTTTGAAATTTCTCTTTGTGTTCTTTCCTATTTGACATTCCTTGCATAATGTCTTTGCAGGCTTGGTTATCTTAGGCATATCTCTCACTACATGAATAGAGTTGATCTTAACCATATTATCAAATTTGATGTGTCCCATTCGCTTGTGTCACAACCAACACTCACCAAATTGAGCCAATAAACAGGTTCTTCCATTTACCTCCTTTAGATGATAGATATCTCCATGTCTTAATACCTTCTGCAACTAATTTTCTGGACCCTGTCTTCTTGATCTCACAACCTTTGGCATGAAATGTAAGATTGTATCTTTTACTGCACATCTGACTAACACTTAGGAGATTGTGCTTCAACCCTTTGACATAGACGAAATCCTCAGTCATGTTCTTTCCATCAATGGTTATAACACCCTTTCCACAAATTTGTGTTGACTCATCACCACCAAACTTAACAGTTCCACCATTCCACTTCTTAAGGATACTAAACTTATCCTTGTCACCGGTCATGTGGTTAGAGCAACCACTATCAAGTACCCAAGCATTAACTTCTTCTTTTGCATGAAAGGTAATCTGCACAACCATTGATCTTTCATTATCTTGGTCAGCCTACAAGGTACCAGACTTTTTACATTTCCCAATACCACCCTTTTTGTCACTTGAATCATCTGAATCGCCATGATCCTCATCTTCTAAAGAGCAGCTGTTCTCCATGGAGTAAAGACCCTTTTTGAACTTCTCTCTTGTTACTACCCCTTGATTCTTTAAAAGGATATTTAGAAGCAAAATCACCAGCTTTCCCACAATTAAAGCATTTGAAAGGTAACTTACCTATGTATTTGTTGGTGCCCTTAATCTTCTCACAAAGTTTTCCTCTACCTCATTAAGATCATCATCTTGATTATTCGTTTCATCTTCTACCTTCTTACTGACTTTGAATGCTACTTCCTTCTTTGGAGCCCCTTTGTCAAATTCTCTCATTTCAAAAGCTGTGAGAGAGCCAAACAATTGATCTACAGTATAGTGATCCAAATCCTGAGTCTCCTCAATGGCAGATATTATATGACTATAAGATTTAGTGAGAGATCCCATCACCTTCTTCACAATCTCATCTTCTTTCACTATTCCACCAAGACCTCTAATGTCATTAACTATTTTATCCATCCAGAGCATATAACTAAAAATGTCTTCATCTTCTGCCATCCTCAAGGTCTCAAATTTGCTCTCAAAGATTTACATCTTGGGCTGCTTCACTTTACTATATCGTTCATAAATGTGGCTAAGTTTTACCCAAAAATCCTTAGCAGAACTACAACTCATTACCTTCAGAATTTCTGAATCAGCTAGCCCACTTAGGATAGCACTCTTTGCCTTGGCATTGTTATCATACAAATTAATCTCATCTGGATTTGTAAGATCACTAGCAGGAGTAGCGTAACCATTCTTGACAAATTGTCAAACGCCAAACCCTAGAGAGGATAGATAGTTTTCCATTCTTAGCTTCCAAAAGGACTAATTTGTTCCATCAAACATAGGTGCCTTGTGAGATCCATTATGAGCCATCCTAGACCTTCCTCAAGCAGTTAAGCTTCTTCTAAGGAACTTAGCTTTGATACTAGTTGTTGGACACACCCAAATACTGAGAGGGGGGTGAATCAGTATTCAAACAATTCTTAAAACCTCCAAAGTAGATTAAAACTTAAACTTTACAACAATAATAGAAACATAAAAAATCAACACAATGCACAACACCACCTAACACCAAATGTACATTGAAAACCCCAAAGGGGAAAAACCATGGTGAGGATTAACACACAATATATGAAGCTCACTGCTATATATATTACAACTTTGTTTTAGGACTACAACCCAAGGAAGCTACTACTCCCTGCAAACTTTATTTTAGGGCTTCAACCCAAGGAAGCAACTACTCCTTGAAGAAAGGTTTTAGGATCACTCCCAAGGAAGCTACAAATCCCTATAGAATTTGTTTTAGGGATTCAACCTAAGGAAGCAACTACTCCCTAAAATAAGAACACACTCAAAAATGATTACAACATGATAGTCTTTCTATTGTTTGAAACTGACATTGAAGTTCACTCCTTTTCATGATTGTAATTATGCTTCTTCACTCCTCTTTTGATGATTGCTCTTTTGTTTTGACAACTTCTTCAACTATCTTCTTTGTAGCTTACTGACTCACTACTTTCAACCTTCAAGAAGTTTTGCCTTTGGCTCACTGCCTCCAGCAATCAATTAGGCACACTCTTTACTTCCCTTCTATCTCAAAAATATCTTCAAAATGAATCTAGATAGAATCTATCACTTATGCTCTTTCTCTTTCATTCACACATCATAATACATTGCACATCCACATTCTACATCTCACATTCACATTCACAATCATACCTCTCACCTAGATCAACTAGGTTTACAATATATACATGATATTACATTGATGTCATTACAAGTCAGCCAGAGACAACAAGAATATTACAATTACAAGTCGGCCATAGATTAAACAACATGAAACATGTAGAGGGAAAGCCCTAAAAGGAAATACATGCAACACTAGGAGGAGGAACACACCTTGTGGACTAAAAAACACACTTAACTTGGTCCTAAACATCATTCACAGCATCATCCTTCAAAGAATAACATCTACATGCTTCGTACACTTGAAATAGGTCACCCTTAAGCAAGAAGACATGAAGCTTGTAGCACATCAGTCATTACAACATTGCGGTACTCTTGGAAGATTAAACATTGCTTGTGCTTCTCCCAGATGAGTCGGCATGACCCATACAACATCTCCAAACACTTCTTGAACTCCACATAACAAAGACTTTGTGTTGCAAACCTTCAACATACCTCAGTTGGCTAGGTAAAAGCATAACCCAACAACATCATCATTCTAGACCACAACCTACTCCGGAGAAGCCAAAAAGCACCTTGTAGAGAAACAAGAAACATCACAAGATCATTAGGATCATTCTATATCAGCTAATTCACCATATCATGTAGCAATAAGTTGGTGCAAGCCAACAAACATTGATACTATCCATCAAAAAATACAGTCTTGCACTCTATCACTTACAACTTTCTCTGGGGAGGGAATGTAGACACTTAAAATTGTCCATGTCTTGCGACATCACCTTGTGATACACCTTGTAATGTTTTGCCCTAGGTCATTGCCTAATCCCACTCATAATTCTAACTTAATCACCTAATCCAATTAATTAAATAAATCTTATTTATTTAATTAATTCCCCCTTTCACATGTCCCAAATAAATCAAATAAAATATTTGAATTATTCCCTCACCTCTCACCGCATTGCAACACATGTCACATGCTACAACTTCCACTTACAACACTTCACATGTCAAACTAATTCAAATAAAATATTTGAATTAGGTCCCCTTTATTCTCCTTCGCACACTTGTCATGTGACTACAATCCCTCTTGGAGTGGGATACCTTAATTAATCTTGACCATCCATATCATTCAAACCAACTTTTGATCACAACCATCCATTCAAATAAGCCTTTTATATAAAGCAAACCCTACACAATTCATTTAAATATCGAGTTTTCAAGTAGCCTCATGTTGCCAAAATCAGTGTAGAATCATCTTTCATTAATCCTCATGCCATTATTATGCTATTGCAATAGTGAGCAATCAACAAACAACCCTTCGACATCATGCATTCGCATGCAAGATTGAGAAGAGTCATGGAGATAAGTCAAGTCTAGTGTGGATTCGATTTGCATTTGAGTTCATTGTTTTTGCTTTCATACTAGTTTGTACTTCATGGTGCTATTTAGGGTTTGATGCACTAGTACAAAAAGACCAATATATTACTAAAAACACTACTAAAAACTACTTATAAATGACCAAACATGGTTACGTGACCATTAGTAGTTTATTGCCAGTCATTTATAACACGACCAAATTGATGACTAAACCATTTTTAGTCATTTATTGGTTGTTTTAATTGATCGATTTGGTAGTATATTTACTCGTTGATTTAGTCATTGATTGCTGTAATCTGGTCACTTATTTAGTCATTTTTTATTCACTAATATATTTAGTCGTTAATTTAGTCATTTATTGTTGTTAATTGGTCACTTATCTAGTCATTTTTATTCACTAATTTCTATCCATTAGTAGTATATTTAGTCATTAATTTTAATCATCATTTTGATCAATTTGGTAGTATATTTAGTCATTTTTATTCACTGATTTAACACTGGTCATATATTTAGTCATATTTATTCACTTGGTCACTGATTTTTGTTAATTGGTAGTATATTTAGTCAATTTAATTAGTAATTGACATCAATTGGTAGTATATTTAGTCATTTTGAAGCTTGCATTTAATCATTAGTATATTTAGTAGTATATTTTGAAGCTTGCACAATGAAACAACTTTGAGAAGGTAAAAAAAACTTATTTTATTGATAAAAAATGCTTACAAACAACATATAGATTTGAAAATAAGTTACAATGCTTTCTCTTTTCTAAAAAAACCTTCATGGTTACAATACATAGCTCAAAGAATGAGCAAGAAACTAATTTTCTAAGTATCACTGATTTTATGAGTATATTTTGCTGGTTATTTCAGTTGACACTATCATGGTAGCTTCACCCTTTCCCTTTGATCCTTTGTCTTTTCAAGAACCATCGTGGACTATCATCAAAGCTCCTACTCTCTACCTTGCTGGATTGCTCAACACAAAGCTATTCTATACTCTCACCTTGAAACACTTATCCTTTTATGCCACTCAAGATCTCAAAAACACTTATCCTTTTATGCTCCGGAAGTCACTGTGACAGTCTAGGATGAAGGTGTTGCAATTCAAAAAGACAATATTGTCTTACCTGCTGAGATTGTGCATGCTGAGATTCCGTAGCTATCTTACCCGTTGTCCATGCTCTCTTTTACTCACTGTGAACTGTGCTTGCTCTGTCATGCATTGTAGGCTCTATTTTTTTTTAGGCTGGCTCCTTGAGAAGAACTTTGTGCTTGGCAAATACAATTGAATGTGACAGTCTATTTACATCATCATCTTCCAAATTCAATTGAGATTTGATGTCATCAAAACTAAGTTTTTCAACTTCATTGAACAACATTAATAAAGCGGCTTGCAGTTGATTCCATAACAGATTCAGAGTCAATTAATATTGCACACAAAGTAGAATCATATTTTTCAGAAGTGCATCTCAATTTCAAATAAATGTTTGGGAATCCAACTTTGTTTACTTCTGATAGAAACTCTAAGTAGGCTTGCAAATAATAAATTTCTCACAAATGGCAATTGATATTCAAAAACTAGTCACCTGGTAAGTCGATAATACCATCTCTATTGTGTTGCCATCAAAACTGTCTTTCATGGTGCAGGTCCCAAGAGAATATATCCATGTAATTTTGTGCTTCTTATTTTCCTTAGAATAGATTTATTTATATATATCTATATATACATTTAGCCTGCATCAAAAAGGTAAGAATAAACAACTAAGACTAGATGTATTTTTTGATTAAAGAAATTACAAACAAGTAACAAATAAGTTTTACTAGCTCAATAGGAAGATTGATATAAGGGGACTTGTAGGCTAGCCAATATCCAGTAGTAAGGACTTTAACACTCAAATCTATTCCAACACGAATGTCTTCTCTGACAAGATGAGCGAATTGTGGAAACATAGACAAAGCACATGAACTATTTGACAAAATGTCTCAAAGAAATGTGGTCTCATGGACTGCAATGATTGCAAGATATGCACAAATTGAACTTTTTGAGAAGACTTTAGAAACTTTCAAGCAAATGCAATTGGCAGGTGTAAATCTAGACTCCACAACCTTTGCTAGCATCCTCCTTGCCTGTGCCAAAATGGGAGCTTCGGAACACGGTATGGACATCCATCAAAGCATGAAGGATAGAGGAATTTTGTCAGATGTTGTAGTTGCAACTGCCCTGGTAGACATGAATACAAAATGTGGAAACATAGACAAAGCAGGTGAATTTTTTGACAAAATGCCTCAAAGAAATGTGGTCTCATGGACTGTAATGATTGCAGGATATGCACAAATTGAACTTTTTGAGAAGACTTTAGAAACTTTCCAGCAAATGCAATTGGCATGTGTAAATCTATACTCCACAACCTTTTCCAGCATCCTTCGTGCCTATGCGAAAATGGGAGCTTTGGAATAGGGTATGGACATCCATCAAAGCATGAAGGATAGAGGAATTTTGTTAGATGTTGTAGTTGCAACTGCCCTGGTAGACATGTATGGAAAATGTGGAAATATAGACAAAGCACGTGAACTCTTTGACAAAATGCCTCAAAGAAATGTGGTCTCATGGACTACAATGATTGCAGGATATGCACAAATTGACCTTTTTGAGAAGACTTTAGAAACTTTCAAGCAAATGCAATTGGCAAGTGTAAGGCTAGACTCCACAACCTTTGCCAAAATCCTCCCTACCTGTGCCAAAATGGGAGATTTGGAATAAGTTATGGACATCCATCAAAGCATGAAGGATAGAGGAATTTACCTTGAATATAGCAACATATAGCTTAGGGGTGGAAGCATCAACTTAAGGCAAGACAACCCACTTGGAATCTAAAAAAAGATACTAATATGGTGCAGGAGCACCTTCTCTATGGTGGATCCAATCTTGGATCATTTGAATTCTTTGCATGTCATGTTTTGTTTATGTTTTCAATAAGGCTTTTTAAGCCACATCATGTTTGTAATAAGGACTTTATGTCAATTTGGTCACTAGACCTATGTAGACCATGTTTTGGTCAAGTTTGTTGTAATAACACAATGAAAACATGTAGTTTTCTTGTGAGAGGAGAAACCCAACGGCTAACTGACTTTCAAAATTAGTTTGTACAGTTGGGAGGGATGTTAACTAATGTCTCAAGCCTTCTATAGGTGAGGTTGGATGTAATTATAGAGTATGAATGAAGATTTGGAGTTTTTGGGTGTGCTAAAAACATAGTTTTTTTATGAGTAATCTGATATAACAGTCATTTCTGTACGGCTTGTACAGATAGTTGATCACCTAAAATCAATTAGAGATGTTCATGTAGTGAGATATCTTTCATTTGGAAGTAGTTTGGTGTTTTGAAGTGTTATAGTTTGTGAGATATTGATCTTTTTGCAAGACTGGTCTGAAAACCTAGAAACTAGGGTTTTGTGAATAAATGGACTGTTGTTCCTCTGTCCACTGAAAGCAAGATTCTCATTTTCAGTGTGATGGAGGAATACAGTGTACATTTTGTGTTTTCTATGGTTTTGGGTCAAACACTCAAGGATCCAAGGAGTTTGGTATGAGTTTGACTAGGCATCTCTATGTGACTAGTCATTGAAATGGTAGGAAAAGTGTTGTTATGCGAGAACAGTGGAGGAGTGACCAAATTGATGGATGGTCAAGTGTTTGCAGAGTGATAGAAGTGTCATCGGCATAACACAGTCCCTCGAGGAAGGTTTTGGAAATTACACTGATCAACGGTGTTGGACCTATTGTCACATGAAATTGCACCTTGCTTGAATGGGACTCCAAGCATTCCAATGACACAATGGGATTGATCTCTAAGTGTGGGATTTTGCTAAATGAGATCAAACCTCTAGAGAAGGCCAGCTTCCTTGTCTAGTTATCACCTAAAACTATTGTATTTTTGGGGTGAAAAGGGGAAGAAATGTGCTAAAATGAAAGATAAAGCAACAACACTTAAAACATGAAAGGGTGATGCACCAGACAAATTTAAAGAACCCTTGCAAAACTGAAGCATGCACAAAACAACTAGATACATCAAGCAAATATACACAGAATAGGTGATTCTAATAGAGGTAAGAAGCAAGATGATTGAAAGGAACAAAAGATATTCATAGACAATCATATGCAGATTCACACAAAGATAGAGAAATCAGCAAAAGGCATGATAGCTTGCATATATCTAATGAAAGGCAAGGTTACAGCATGAAAAGTTCTATTTGGAAACAGGGAGAACAGGATGCTCCAAAATTTTTCCAACCCCATTTACATCATAAGCCTCAGCTTATATAGCATTTCAAAATTAACCTAGGTCGGTTACAAAATCCACTCAGGGAGTTGTAATCAGAAATATCTTCCTGAAGGGATGCCCACCTACTAGGAGTAATGGCGCCAAAGGATCTAGAATAGGGGCAAGTGGGAGATATTTTGATATTCAATGCAAACAGCTGCATCATCGATCTGATCCTCAGAATGGCGGAGGATAACCTAGCATTGAATGCAAACAGCTGCTTCTGACAGCTCTCGACAATTAGGCGGTGAAGAACAGACTGGAGATGAAGTGGTGGCGGGATATTTTGGGCCACAATGCGAGTTGTGCCCTCCTGTGCAGCAATGAATGCAAAAAAGATATCTTCACCAACTCAAAAAGTCACCGCTGAAAAGGTCCACCCAACTGTCATGCAGATCCGGGTCCAAAAAAACCTCCTGAAGAATTCCTGCCAAAATGTCATCATCATGATATTTTCAAATTTCTGTAGGAAAAGATTATCCCACATGCACCTGAAGAAGACGCCATCATCACTTTATAAGCTAGGCCATGAGCATACATAATGTCAGTGCTTTTGCTCCTGACGGCATCATCATGAGCCCCATCATCATCCTCCTTCAGCTTGATATCCTGTCGGCAAGACTCCTTACATCGGCGAGCCATCTGCATGTTAGCCCGATAGAGAATGTCACCCTGATATGAAATTAACCCTAAGCCTCATCATCATCTTCAAGACCCGTGAAATATCCTCCTGATGGAAATATCCTCCTGACGAGCTCATCCCGATAATTCATAGCACCCTGATGTATGAATATCACCCTGATGCGAAATATCCTCCTGAGGGAAGCAACATGATATAAAATATCACCCCGATGTTTAAAAATTGGGATGACATCAGCAAGATGTCAGGGAGGAAAGATCCTCCTGATTTGCCAACCTCATATGTCTCGCCGATGATCCAGATGATCATGTCCACAAACATCTTGATGACGTCACCATCATGTTCGAACATCAGGATGATCTTCAAATGCTAACTGGTGTTAAGGAAAATATGACCCCTTTCAGGCCTTGACGGCATCATCATGATATTTGGGGTAGGATGATATTCAGAAATATCATCCCCGCAAAATATCAGGTTGCACTGTAGCTTCATCGTAAGATCGGGGTGATCTTGGAATATGACTGATATTTGAAAATATCAACCCCGGTAGGAATATGCATGAAGCTGTGAAACAAGCAGACATCGCCCTGACATAGAAATGACGTCAGCAGCATCAGGATGATCTAGATGATCATGAAGTAATAAAATAACATTAGGGTGATCTTAACAAAGATCACTCGATATTCAAATGTGATGACCCCTCGGAAGATCTGGCCATACTTAGAAACTTTGGAGCACCAACATTGAGATGATCTTAACTAAGATCACCCGATGATAAAATATCACCCCCGCACGAAAGATCAGGTTGGCGGAAATATGATGACCTTCGCAAGAAAGATGATCTTCCCCCGGAATGGATCTGGATGACGTCAGCAGCATATGACTTGGTTTATCACTGCAGTTACCATGATGTCATCGTCATGTTATCGGATGGGGGGGATAGTTGGAAGATAGGGTGATATTTGTAATATCGAGTTATGATGGTGACGTCATCATCACATCAGGGTGATATTTAAAAGGAATGATGACATTCGGAATATCACCCGATGTTAAAAAAAAATCACCCGATCTTAAAAATATCACCCCATGTTCAAAATATCACCCGATGTTCAAAATATGACCCGATATTAGAACATCAGGTCATGACCAGATGATGACTCCACATAACTTCCTCCTTTTAGCGAATATCAGGGTGATGTAAAAAGCAAACTTGCCTATTTTTTCAAGCTCCTTCACATGGTGAGCCTCTTCAGGCAAGCTTCAGATTTTGAAATTGGGTTAAGACCTCACGATCACAAATATGGCTTTCATGGGGATATGCTTACTGACTGATCCTGCTTGAATTATTTTGACTCCTGCTAGAGGAAAAATAGGTCAACAACTTTGGTGACCTCTATGGGATGTTTGCCTGCTAAACAATTAGATCAGTGGCCTTAAGCATCCATTGGGCATGGAGTCAAGTTTAAAATATGCTGGGGAACTAGGACCTGCCTCTCAAAACACAAAAAGGGGAGAAGGTCTGCTTTCTCCTAATGACAAAGCAGCCTGTGTAGAAGCACTTAGGGAAGTAAAATGATCTAAACTACTGTACAACAACACTTATTGAAAACAAGAAGTCTAACCTACTAATTTACAGGGTGCTCATACCTCAAAACATCTTTTCAAGTGTATCCCATTAATCGAGATATGTAGATTTTCTCCATTCATATTTGACAACTGAAATGCATTGTGCTCCTTGCATTCAGTAATGAGAAAGGGGCCACTCCACATGCTGTCAAATTTGGAATGCTTCCCTGGTCTACTCCTCAGCTCATCCCATTTGAGCACCGTATCATCCACTCTAAAATGTCTGGGGGTGGCCTTCTTGTCAAAATTTCTCTTTGTTTGCAGCTGATGATGTTCCATGGCTGCCATAGCTTTATCTCTGCTTTCCTCCAGCTCCATAAGCTAAGCATATCTTACAACCATGGGGCTTTCTGCTTCAAACATTTCTAGATGATGCATGATGTCTAGTGCTAGCAGTTCCATAGACATAGGCAACCTTGCCTCCTTTCCATACACTACCAGATAAGGGGAGTTCCCAATAGACCTCTTAGGAGTTATCCTATCAGCCCACAGAGCAAACTTCAAATCAGTGTGCCAGGTCCTCTGATTATTCTCCATTGCCCTCTTAATAATCCTAATGAGATTTTTGTTTGTGGATTCAGCCAAACCATTACCCTGTGGATAATAATTTGATGAAGTATTCAAATAAATCCCATTCTTGATAGCCCAGTCAGTTATTCTTAGGCCAACAAAAGCTAGAGCATTATCAGAGATGATTGATTCAGGCACTCCAAATCTGAAGACCAAATCACAATAAAAATTTAAAACAGCGCTCTCATTAGATTCTTTCAGAGCCACTGCTTCAATCCATCTTGTGAAGTAGTCTGTGGCTGTGAGTATCCACCTGTGGCCTGCACTTGATGGTGGGTTGATAGGTCCAATAAAATCAATGCCCCATCTTATAAAGGGCTACTCTACCTAGATTGGGTGTAGAGGTAAAGCTGGCAGCCTCTCTTTTCGTACAAAAAGGGCACACTTAACACACTTTCTAGCCCATGCATGGGCATCCTTAAATAAGCTAGGCCAATAATAGCTAGCTCTCATTACTTTCCAAGCAGTAGTCCTTTGGGCAAAATGACCCCCTATTGTTCCATCATGGAATTCATGTAGCACCCTGTCAGTCTGATCAGTATCAACACATCTAAGCAATACACCATTAAAGTCCTTTTTGAAAAGGATGCCTTCTATTAAAACATATGGAATGGATTACAGCCTGAAGTATCTTCTTTTAGCCTTATCTAAGCCTACAGGACATCTACCAGTTTACAAAAATTGGGTCATATCATTAACCCAACTAGTACCTACTGCTGCTGTATCATCTTGATGCTCCTCTTCTATGGTCAGGAGCACCTCTTCTTCTTCCTCTACCTCATCCTTAGAACTAGTGAGAAGCTGCTCACTGAGTCCTCTGCCTCTGACCAGCTTGGTTATCTTGATCTCCACATCATATTCCATGACCTTGGTGATCCAACCAGCCCTTTTCTCATTAACATCTTTACTCAGCAGGAACTCCTTCACACTAGGATGAGCCACCATCAAGTGTATCTTGTTATTTGAAACAAGATGTCTAAATTTTTTCAGGATCCTGACTACTGCCAAGACATGCTTTTCAATGAAGCTATACTTCTACTCATACTCCTCCAACCCTTGGCTGAAGAAGGCGATTGGTTGTTCAAAACCCTCGCTCTGCTGCTGCACCAGAATAGCGGAGATGGTATCCAAGCCGCCATAAGCATACAAGATAAATTCCTTAGAGAAATTAGGATTGATCAGGGTTGGTGCAGTTGCTAATGCCTCCTTTATGGACTAGAAGCTAAGTCTGCCCTCTGACGTCCAACTGAAAGTTATGTTCTTTTTCAACATAGACGTCAAGGGTTTTAAGAGATTAGCAATATCAGGTATGAACCTTCCAAGAAAGTTGATTCTGCCAATGAAGCGCTGCAGTCCCTTCTTATGACTGGGTAAGGGCAATTCCAAAATGGCCTTTATTCTCTCCTTATCAATGGTAATACCCTCCTTTGACACAACATACCCCAATAACTTGCCCTCATGTACAGCAAAAATGCATTTCTTTGGATTGAGGGATATCCCAAACTCTTGGCATCCTTCAAAGACTAGCCTTAGGTGGGATAAATGCTCAGATGCATTTTTAGAGAAGACTGTTATGTCATCTAGGTAAACCAGCACTAGCTTATACATCAGACCCTTAAAGGCCATGTCCATGGCTCTTTGAAAAGTAGAGCCAGCATTTGAGAGGCCAAAAGACATCCTCTTGTAGGCCATAGTACCCCACTTGGTTGTGAAAGTAGTCTTGAATTGGTCTTCTTCCTTGACCAACACCTGGTTATAACCAGAAAATCCATCAAGCAAAGAAAACCTTTCTGAGCCAGCCACCATCTGCAGAATTTGCTCCATTGAAGGCAACGGGTAGTGGTCTTTTAGGGAGGCTCTGTTGAGGTCTCTGAAGTCAACACATAGCCTGATCTCCCCATTTTTCTTCCTCATAGGCACGAGGTTAGAAACCCAAGAAGTGTGCTTGATTGGAAAGATGATCTTCCCCTCAATCAGCTTGGTTAGTTCTTTGACCATCAGGGGTTCTAGCTTTGGATTCAAAGGTCTCTGTTTATGCCTCACAGGTTTTATACCTAGCTCTAACTCTATGGTGTGTTGGGCAATATGAGGATCAAATCCCTTTAAGTCTGCATAATCCCAAGCAAACACCTCTTCAAATTCCTTACAAAGAGCAATGAAAGCTCTTATGTCTTCAGCTGAGCAAATTTTACCAATTTTAAGGAGTCTACCCTTGAAACCTTTTAGCTCTTCATAATGCTCCTTCTTTACCTGCATACTGGTTTTTGTTTTCTTCTTTTGGTCATCAGTGCCAAAGATAGATTCCAAGGTGACCAATCCCTTGGGTAGCATATTTGTTCTCAGCTGAATTATTTGATCATTGTCATACTGTTGTTTGAGTTTATCCTGATTCATTATGGAAAGCTCATCTTCCTCTAATAGGAACCTCAGGATCTGTTCATCACTGTCAAAAACTTGCCAGTGAATATTATTATCAAGGATAGAAGGCCTAGAAATTATCTTTACATGAGGCTGAACCTTGTCCCTTTAAATATCACTGGGGATGTCAAATTGAGCCCCAATTGAAGCTAATCTGTCAACATGATGGTTCTGACTCCTTGGAATGGAGATCAGATTGAAAGCATTAAACTCTTCAATCAAATTCCATACCCTATGTTTGTAGCACTTCAGGGCATCACTTTTTGTAAGGTGCAATCCCCTCACCTAATTCACAATGAGCTCACTATCTCCAAACACCTGAAGACAGCCAATCTTCCTCCTTCTTGCCCACTGCAGACCTTGGATCAACCCTTCATACTCAGCAGTGTTGTTAGTACAAGAAAAGGCAAAATGAAAAGCAGCATAATAATTTTCACCTTGTGGTGACATAAGCATTGCACCACCACCAAATCCATTTCTACCCCTAGAGCCATCAAAATACATTCTCCATACCTCATCATGTTGCTCTACCTACTGCTCTGCTTTCTTCAGAAGACTTGGTATTATTGTTTCATGCTCATGCAATATGTACACTCCCAAGCTAGTTTCTTGGATATGTCCCTCAGGATCATCCACAACATTTTTAGAGGCCCACTCCTTCAAGAGTACCTCTGGTATGCTCTCAGCTTGTAGTTCCTGAGCAGCAACTAGTTCAGGGTCATCATAGATAATGCAATTTGCATTAACAACACTAGGTGTGTAAGGCTTTATGTGATAGTCTGAAAGTAACTCAGATTTCAAAGTTACTTTGGTGCCATATCTAGTCCTGAAAAATATGTGGGACCAGTCAGAAGATAGATATCCTCCTATTTGGCTGTAAATTCCCTTGATAAGCACATGGCAAAATGAGGAGGCAAATCTATTATGAACACCTCCTGTGAAATAGAAACATTGGGGCAAGTGTGTAGGGTGAGACCTAGGTCTCTTATAATACCCACAGTATTAACAGATGTACCATCCAACTGGAGTACACCTTTCTCAAGCGGCTGGTATCTAAGCCCTAACTAATCTGCAATCTGCTTAGGCATGACAGAACTACTTGCTCCACTATCCACCATGCAATTGTGCACTAGTTTGTCCCCAATTATCAGTGATACATAAAAGGGAAGAGGTTTGGCATCTTGGTTAGGCTGCTTGATGTCATCTTGGGATGAATTAGCAAGGACAGTCCTATTTGGGTCAACAGTGGTATCATTGGATACCTTCAAATCAGACAAGACAGACTGCAACATCTTCTTTTGGCCAGGGATTGCTAAGGAATCCCACATAGACATGGTTACATTCATCTTTTTCATGTTTTCAATATTATTGAAAGGTGAAGAGGCACCTACCTTCTGACTTGACTTTGTAGCAGCAGTATCAACCTGCAAATGAGGCATCTCCCTTGCTATTGCTGGAGTACTTCTTTGCAAGATGCGAGGAATATGGGATGTGGAAGCATCAGTATGTCCTCTACCTTTGTTTGCTGCTGGCTCAACTTCATAACCCCTCTTCTTAGCCCTTGTATTGGCAGCAACTGGATTACTATCACTGCTTACCCCACAGAATTCTCCTTCCTGCCAATTTATGAAAGCAGAATCATTTTGAGGTTGCTCTTGTTGTTGTGCAGCTCCATCATTTGGTGTGTATGGCTGTGTAGCTGCCACATTTTGTGCCATCAGAGCTTGATTTAAGACTCCACTTGAATAGGCTGCCTGATTGTGTGGCATATGGCATGGGACACACCAATCATAATCAACTGCAATGTTATTTTGAATAGGGACAAGGTCCCTTGCTGCATTAACAGGTACTGGATTGTAAGGTTGAAAAGGCCTTTGGTTCATATTTTGCCTCACACCTTGGTAGTTGTTCTGATAAGGTGGCCTATTGGCCTGGTAAGGTTGACCCTGCCCCTGATATGCTTGGTTCTGCCCCTGATGTTGTTGTTGATAAGGCTTCCTACCTTGAGACTATTGCTTCTTAATGTTTACTAAATCATTCCCAAAAGTCTATAGAAGATTTTATATTTTCTGCTGGCTACTTTTTATCTCCTTTAGCTCTTGAGATGAACTAGAGGCAGCAGGTTCAGAAGTGGAGGTACTTGGTAATGCTGCAACAACAGGTGTAGGGACAAAATATGGAGTGGGCAAAGGCATAGAAGCCTGGATCTCAAGAAAGATGGGCATAGGGGGCCTAGGTGCTATTTTTCCAGCCTGAATTAGACCGTTCTCTGCTCTAATGGCTACTTCATAGGCATCAGGTAGGCTTACACCTCCTAGTGATTGTATCATCACTGAAATATCACTATTTAAAGCTTTCAAGAAATATAAGAATGCATATTCAGCTGGAGGTCTTACTGTGGCAGGGATTCTATCCCATGTCTTCTGAAATCTGAAGTTGAAGTCCATCATTGGTTCCTGAGGAGCTCTCTTTATGGTCGTCATCTATTCCACCAATGATAGATTATCTGATTTATCCTGGAACTGCTTATTCATCTTGTCTCCTAATTCATCCCAGGTTCCTATAGTCTGTACTGGTAGACTTCTGAACCATTGTAATGCCTTTCCTTTGAATGAGGCAGCTAGTAATCTGATGGCGACATTCTCTTGTGTTACATGATGTACTCCACATAGAGAAGCCACATCTCTTATGTGTTCAATAGGTGTAGTTTGGGTTTCCCCTATGAAATAGGGCAGGCTCTTCAAGGCTGCCATAGGTATGGCATCATGTACTGCTAAGTTCAAAGGGCTTCCCCCATCAAAAGCCACAAATGGCTGATTTCTTGCCATCTGAGCAGCTGGAGGTGGGTTTGCTTGAGTTCCTACAAGGACTATGGAGGCAACTGGTCTGAAATTTGGTGGGGTTGACAATGTCCTCTTAGAATAGGGAGTTCTTACTACAATTCTACTCTGCCTCCTAGGTGGAGAAAGCTATAGATAATCAAATGAGCTTGAACTTGAACTCCTAGTTTATATCCTTTTCATAAAAGTATATCAGCAGAACTGGTTTGCCTAATCTTCCTCAGTATGAGTCACCAGATATGCCATTTTTAACCTCCTATAGGTCAGAAAATCACCGGTTGCACATCAAAACCAGTAATAAGCGTTTGTATGGTCCCACCGGGTGTGCCAGAAACTGTTGTCACATGAAATTGCACCCTGCTTGAATGGGACTTCAAGCATTCCAATGACACAATGGGATTGATCTCTAAGTGTGGGACTTTCCTAAATGAGATCAAAACTCTGGAGAAGGCCGGCTTCCTTGTCTAGTTATCACCTAAAACTACTGTATTTTTGGGGTGAAAAGGGGAAGAAATGTGCTGAAATGAAAGATAAAGCAACAACACTTAAAACATGAAAGGGTGATGCACCAGACAGATTTAAAGAACCCTTGCAAAACTAAAGCATGCACAACACAACCAGATACATCAAGCAAATATACACATAATAGGTGATTCTAACAGAGGTAAGAAGCAAGATGATTGAAAGGAACAAAAGATATTCACAGACAACCATATGCAGATTCACACAGAGATAGAGAAATCAGCAAAGGCATGATATCTTGCATATATCTAATGAAAGGCAAGGTTACAGCATGAAAAGTTCTGTTTGGAAACAGGGAGAATAGGATGCTCCAAAAATTTTCCAACCCCATTTACATCATAAGCCTCAGCTTATATAGCATTTCAAAATTAACCTAGGTCGGTTACAAAATCCACTCAGGGAGCTGTAATCAGAAATATCTTCCTGAAGGGACGCCCACCTGCCAGGAGTAATGGCACCAAAGGATCTAGAACAGGGGCTGGTGGGAGATATTTTGATATTTAATGCAAACAGCTGCATCATCGATCTGATCCTCAGAATGGTGGAGGATAACCTAGCATTGAATGTGAGCAGCTGCTTCTGACAACTCTCAACAATTAGGCGGTGGAGAACAGACTGGAGATGAAGCGGTGGTGGGATATTTTGGGCCACAATGTGAGTTGTGCCCTCTTGTGTAGTAATGAATGCAAAAAAGATATCTTCACCAACTCAAAAAGTCACCACTGAAAAGGTCCACCCAACTGTCATGCAAATCCGGGTCCAAAAAAACCTCCTGAAGAATTCCCGCCAAAATGTCATCATGATATTTTCAAATTTCTGCAGGAAAAGATTATCCCACATGCACCCGGAGAATACGCCATCATCACTTTATAAGCTAGGCCATGAGCATACATAATGTCAGTGCTTTTTCTCCTGACGGCATCATCATGAGCCCCATCATCATTCTCCTTCAGGATGATATCCTGTCGGCAAGACTCCTTACATCGATGAGCCATCTGCATGTTAGCCCGATAGAGAATGTCACCTCGATATGAAATTAACCTTGAGCCTCATCATCATCTTCAAGACCCACGAAATATCCTCCTGATGGAAATATCCTCCTGACGAGCTCATCCTAATAATTCATATCACCCTGATGTATGAATATCAGTCTGATGCGAAATATCCTCCTGACGGAAGTAACATGATATAAAATATCACCCCGATGTTTGAAAATTAGGATGACGTCAACAGGATGTCAGGGAGGAAAGATCCTCTTGATTTGCTGACCTCATATGTCTCACCGATGATCCAGATGATCATGTCCACAAACATCCTGATGATGTCACCATCATGTTCGAACATTAAGATGATCTTCAAATGCTAACTGGTGTTAAGGAAAATATGACCCCTTTCGGGCCTTGACGGCATCATCATGATATTCAGGGCAGGATGATATTCAGAAATAACATCCCCACAAAATATCAGGTTGCACTATAGCTTCATCGTAAGATCAGAGTGATCTTGGAATATGACTGATATTTGAAAATATCACCCCCGACAGGAATATGCATGAAGCTGTGAAACAAGCGGACATCACCTTGACATAGAAATGATGTCAGCAGCATCAAGATGATCTAGATGATCATGAAGTAATAAAATAACATCAGGGTGATCTTAACAAAGATCACCTGATATTCAAATGTGATGACCCCTCGGAAGATCGGGCCATACTTAGAAACTTTGGAGCACGAACATCAGGATGATCTTAACTAAGATCACATGATGTTAAAATATCACCCCCGCACAAAAGATCAGGTTGGTAGAAATATGATGACCTTCGCAAGAAAGATGATCTTCCCCCGGAATGGATCTGGATGACGTCAACGGCATATGACTTGGTTTATCACTGCAGTTACCATGATGTCATCGTCATGTTATCAGATGGGGGGATAGTTGGAAGATATGGTGATATTTGTAATATCGAGTTATGATGGTGACGTCATCGTCACATCAAGGTGATATTTGAAAGGAAGGATGACATTTGAAATATCACCTGATGTTAAAAAAAATCACCCGATCTTAAAAATATCACCTGATGTTCAAAATATGACCCGATGTTCAAAATATGACCCGATATTAAAACATCAGGTCATGACCAAATGATGACCCCACATAACTTCCTCCTTTTAGCGAATATCAGGGTGATGTAAAAAGCAAACTTGCCTATTTTTTCAAGCTCCTTCACATGGTGAGCCTCTTCAGGCAAGCTGCAGATTTTGAAATTGGGTTAAGACCTCAGGATCACAAATATGGCTTTCATGGGGATATGCTTACTGACTAATCCTACTTGAATTATTTTGACTCCTGCTAGAGGAAAAATAGGTCAACAGGACTGATAGGAGGTGTATCAGTGCAGAACAGTTTTGATCTCACCGACGACAGGTTGTATCGGCATATCGGCAGACGTTGGTCAGAGTTCACCGACGGGGAGTAGTCACACTGAAGACAATAGTCATCGGCGTGTTGGAGAAGATAATCCTACCATGGCCGATAGTAAGTGTCTTGCTGATAAGTGAAAGTCAAGTTTGATGCTAGAGCGATCGGTGTATCAGCTTATGTTCGTAAGTGTTCGCCGATGATCAAAGTCTTACCGACGGGTATAGTTCAAAGGTGTCATCAGAGAGACCGGTGTGTCAGTGGAATAGATTTGGAGTTTGTCGACGGTATTAAGTCCTGTTGATCATCAGAGTTGTTAGACCTCACGTCGGAGTGACTACAACGGTCAGAGTGATAAGTTGCAAGGTGGCCGACGGGGTATGTTTGGCCGATAAGAATAGATCACCAAGACATAAGTCACTCTCTCACCGATCATAAGTTTGATCAGCTGTGTGCTTCCTCTGTGCACTTTGCATCATAATACCACAAATCAAATTTTTGATTCCCAGTGATAGTATGCCCTTTCAATATATACTTGTGAATAGTAATCACAAAAGAAAGAAAAACCATATTAACTGGATAGATAGAAAATCCAGAATCTCACCACAACCTGTCGATCGACCATTAAGAATACAGCTGAAGCCATCTTACCACTAACACAATCAAGATCAAATTCATTCAAAGGTGTGCCCTCAATAAACTCTACACGACCTTTATAATGTTCTAGAAGGGTCTTCATCTCGAATCTGTACATAAGAAGTACCAGTACATAAAGTGAACAAACAATTTTTTTAGAAACACCAAAAAGAAAGGACAGAATAATATGTGGATTTGTACTGTAACAAATCCAGATATAAAACATTTGGAGTAGAAGAATGCAAAGACTATAAAATCATTCAAAGTAATCTAGAATACTTTATCCAAAGTTAGAAGCTTACGAGGGTTTATATGGTGCCATAATCACAACTCGAAGAGGAAATGCTAGCATACTTGCAAAGAAAAATTAATAATGCAAAGAATTAACCAATATTTTGGAGCATACCTTATCTCTGAATATTCAATTAGATGCATTTACAAGACAGATGTAACAATTCCAAGCTGTGAACAAAAATCTTTAATAGTCATTTATGCTTTAACTTGCCAACATTTATCATGATAAGGATAATAGAACTCTGAAAGAAAGTCCTGTATGGTTCAAAATGATAAATTTCCACTAATTAATTATAATAAATCTTGAAACTGTGTTGGTAGACATGTATGCAAAATCTAGAACCATGGACAAGGCACATGAACTGTTTGATAGAATGCCCCAAAAAATGTGGTCTCATGGACTGCAATGATTGTAGGATATGTATGGACAAGCTCTTCCCGCGGTGATGCGGGAAGTGCCTGGACTGTATTTCCCGCGGTCTTTGGTATATACAACTATATGCAAAATGTGGAAGCATTGACAAGGCATGTGAACTGTTTGGCAGAATGCCTCAAAGAGATGTCATCTCATGGAATGCAATGGTTGTGGGATATGCACAAAATGGATTTGTTGAACAGGCTTTAGAAACTTTCAAGCAAATGCAATTAGCGAGTATAAAGCAAATTTGACAACCTTTGCCAGCATACTCCCTACCTGTTGCAAAAACAGAGGGTTTGGAACATGGTATGGACATCCATCAAAGCATGAAGGATAGAGGAATTTTGTCATTTGTTGTAGTTGCAAATGCCCTAGTAGACATGTATGCAAAATGTGGAAGCATTGACAAGGCATGTGAACTGTTTGGCAGAATGCCTCAAAGAGATGTCATCTCATGGAATGCAATGGTTGTGGGATATGCATAAAATGGATTTGTTGAAAAGGCTTTAGAAACTTTCAAGCAAATGCAATTGGCTAGTGTAAAGCCAAATTCCACAACCTTTGCCAGCATCCTCCCTGCCTGTGTCAAAATGGGAGCTTTGGAATAGGGTATCGACATCCATCAAAACATAAAGCATAGAGGAATTTTGTCCAATTTTATAGTTATTAAGTAGGTGGTGTTTTTCGCAATGTGTCAAATAATGTGATGATTTCAGGATTCATCACATAATTTGACTCTTAAACTATGCAGTTGAATCCTAAAATCATCACATAAGATGTTATAGTAACAAGTGCCCTGGTAGACATGCATGCAAAATGTGGAAGCATAGACAAGGCACATGAGCTGTTTGATAGAATGCCTCAAAGATATGTGTTCCAGTTTATTGAAATGATTGCAGGATATGCACAAAATGGATACGTTGAAAAGGCTTTAAAAACTTTCAATAAAATGCAATTGGCAGATGTAAAGCCAAATTCCACAGCCTTTGCCAGCATCCTCCTTGCCTATGCTAAAATGGGAGGTTTGGAATAGGGTATGGACATGCATCAAAGCATAACGGAAGGGGAATTTTTGTCAGATGTTGTAATTGCAACTGCCCTAGTAGACATGCATAAAAAATGTGGAAGCATAGACAAGGCACATGAACTGTTCCACAAAATGCCTCCAAGAAATGTGGTCTCATTGAATGCCATGATTGCAGGATATGTTTGATATTGGTTTGTTGAAAAGTCCTTAGAAACTTTTAAGCAAATACAACTGGCAACTATAAAGCCCAACTCCTCAACCTTTTCCAGCATCCTCCCTACTTGTATGTAAATTGGAGCTTTGGATGAGGATATGAACATCCATCAAAGTATAATTGGAAGTGGATTTTTGTCACATGTTGTAGTTGCAAGTGCCACTTCCAATCACCAAAGCCTTCACAAAAACTTATGCACAAATTCTCTCTTGAATGGTTTCAAATTGTAATCAATTTCTTTGTAGCTTATAATGGATGGCTGAGATTTGACGTTCATTCTTGGTTCTTATGTCAATTCACTAAAGTGGCTCAAATCTCCAAACGTGTAAGGTACAAATTCATTTCAGAGAGCCTGGAGTGCATGTACATTGTCCCATATAATATGTTTGATAGAAAACTTGAGCAACTTTAGGCAATTCTTAAATACATATACACACATATATACTTATGTCTCATAAAAATATGTATGTGTACATATAGATATATTTATATGTATGTGTATGTATATATTGTCATATATATAATTGTAAGGGAATACAATCTCTTTTACATAAATCTAGGCTAGTTAAATAAATGCAAACAAGAAGCATATAATTAAACTACATTAAATCAGGAGAGCTAGTGTCAATATTGGCTCATGAACCAAACTTAGCACAACAGTGTGTCACTTATCAAATTGTAAGTATTTTAAGACATTCCATCAAAATGAGCCCAAAACTAAATACGAATGAGTATGAGTATGAAAATCTAACCATTTACCCCATCTGTTGCAAGCACAATAAACTGATCTCTACTTGTTAGGAACCTGTATGTTACTTTAGGGGTAGTAATGACACTAAATTCCTTCAGACAAAAGTCACCAAAAGCTCTAGTCATTGCAAGACTAGGATAGTTATCATTTGGTAACTAGACTCTATGCACATGTGGTTCATCTTGTAAAGCAATCACTTGACTCTTGCACTGCTTTATCCAATCAGCCTCCTCTAAATTTTGAAGCATAAAAGAAAATTTGTCTCAGTTGTCCATTTATAACATAATTAGTGTTTGCAAAACATTAAATCACTGAAAGTGAAGGATGAAACAATGCTAATTTCACTTTTCATGTTGACTCAGCTAAGTCAAGGATCATACTCAGATAGAAGAGACTAGAATTAAAATTATATTATAGAAGTAGAATAGAGGAGAGTGGACAGCAATTATATATTACAACTTTTTAGATGGTTTGAAGCCTTCAAATTGACATATTTATCTAGCATGCATTGAATTTTCTTGGTGTCTCAGAGTAATATGCATTCAACAAGATTACCAAGTCTTTTATGGACGGTAAGATGGGTGCAATGCAATTTTATAGTATGTAACTATGTACCATAAAAGAAAATTTAGTATATAATTAGACCTCCTGCTTCTGTAATGTTTAAGAAGTATTATCTTTTATCAGTGGCTCGCAACCTTAAATTAGCCTTGATTTTTCTGATCTAAATGCTTATTCAATTTTTCATTTTACTATAACTGGAAGCAGAGCTTGAATAACTATTTCTTAGTTTACCATTGGTTCTAAAGCTTGTTAATCTCACATACATATTTTATTTATCAAAATATATGATTTCCTTCATTTCCATTCTATGCTACTACAATTCACAGAAGCGAGATGCTAAGAAAATAAATGGCACAAGTATAGACAGTCACTACTTTATCAAACCAGATACATTTACACCATTCAATGCACCATGCATCTTATAAGAACATAATTGAACTAACTTGTCGAAGCAATATCTCCAGAAAATGGAAAGGAACAAAAGATACTCAATCTAGCAATTAAACATATAAGAAATGGGTGTTGCATATATACACAATGGAACTCAAGTAAATACACAAAATTACAAAACAATAGGATCAATATCTCAAAATCCTCCACCAATATTGTCCATCAATGGGAAGCTATGGTTGACAGAAATTGATTTTTCTTCAAATTGTTTAGGCCCTAGTGGTATCACAATCTGCTATATCATATGGAGGAATCTTATAAGGTATAAACAAAGAAATATAAGTTGAAATCACTAATACAAATCACCAAATCAAGGGGAAAACGACCAATGAGAGAGCTCATCTTAATCATGAGATACTTTTATGGAACTTTTTTTTGCATAAAGGCTTCCTTTTTTAGAGATTTGCTTCCCAGCTCCCAGGTATTGATCTTTTTCTATGAAATTTTGTATTTCACTACAAGATTGCCTCTGTATTCAATCATTACCCAATTGAAATAAACTCTCTTTCTTATGGGTTCGCTATTCTTTCTTGAACACTCTGAACATATTTTTTAAATAAATAAAAGCACCATAACAAAAATATGTATCCCTTTCCCAACTATTATACCTACATCCCAAAGATGATTTTCATAATGGAATGCTACATATTAGGTCTAAAACAAATATTACATATTTCCCTTTAGATAATGATAGATGGAAATTTAGCAACATAAAGCCATAAGACATATACTAGGCATAAATAAATCTAAAAAATTTGCTTGAAGAGAGAGGGTTTACCAGGTAAGTTCACCTTCATATCAATTGTTAACTAAATAGATGACAAATTGCCCTTAGGAGAAATTGTTCCCATGATAGCCCGAGAATCACCAACATGTGCAATCATAAGGTCCTGACCCTGATACAAGACAACTTCAAAGATAAGACACTAAGAGAGAGGCATAGAATCTAGATGATACATGTGAATAATCAAAAGAACTAGTTCATTTCCAGATTTGCAATGTATCCAACATTTAACAACTCTATAAGCCACTAAATATATATATATATATATATATATGACATTTCTCTGCCAATATCTGGTTATAAAATTACTGCAATTAGAGGATTTCTTTTCAATGAATGAATAATTATGGCCATCCACTTGGTGCCATAGTCAATGGTTACGGCCATCCCCTGGGTAGCATAGTTATTGAGGAGTCACCAGCATGATTAAACCTGTGACCCAATGATGTGTAAGCCAACTACCTACTATTGAGCCACAACCCTCAGACACAATTAGAGATATTTTAATTACATCTATTTCATTATTGCTATTGCACTATAGCAGTTGGTCCCACTCCCAACATATCACAAAAATCTCCAACATCTGCAACCAGAATCTTGGCCCCAACAGAAATTAACTTCAAGGATATGATAATTCTGAGGAGTAAAGATGTTGAAGCAAATCCTATTCTTGAAGGAAAGATAAAAATAATACTCTCATTTATAACTCTAAAATACTGTGGAACAACTTAGCAAGAAAAAGCTATATGAAAATAATCGATCTCTTAAGTTCTTGTTACACAAATTAAGTCAACATATTGTAATTTATCCACAGTGATATTCAAAAAAAGAAGAAAATCTTCATTTTGTAATTCTTCCTTTAGTATCTCCTTGAAGCCATACTTATTACTAACCTATCTTGTGGTCCACTAAACCTTCACAAATGGTAAGGGTTGGTTCATGTAAGACCTCTCAATCTATAAATGAGGGGTTCTAAAAAAAAATCATTTATCTATGTTTTATGAACAAAAAAACATCTGCCAATATTATTCATACAGTCTAGTTTCATACATATTTCTTAGTTGACTAGATTACAAGATCAAGTTCATTTTTCCATAGGTGTCGTTAAACATTTCCATGAGACAAAATCTAATAGTTAACAAACAACAAATCCTTGGCTAGGAGTTATCCAATTGAAGTCGATCTTATTTAGCCATTACATTGCTACATTCAGATGTTTTTCAAGAAGAAGCATCTGTAATAAGTACATGCATCCAATATAATGCTTAATCCTATTAACAAATACAAGTTGAAAAGCTTATCATAGTCATTGATAAAATGTGGAAGGGACAATGCTTATCCAAGATTGGAGCCACAAAGGAAAGAGATAAAATAAAATCTAGAAACATGAAGATATTGAGGAATATTTACATTCAAATTTGAAACTTTTGGCAAGGTAATCCCTAAATAAATAACACAACTTATTTCACTACTGTAACTACCACTAAAAACTTAATGAGATTCATTCACTTTGGAGGGGCTACTACAATTTAACATGAATTAAGAAAACTTAGAAAGCATTAATTATGTTACCTATTTGACAATGGTCACAGTAGTAGTCCCACTGCAGAAGGAGTCCAAAGTAGGATGTAACTTGAGTTCCTTATCCATCACCTTGAAATCTCTCAGGTAAGATTCCTTCCACAATGCAAATATTTTGGGTTCCTCCTCTTTCTAATCTTGATTCACAACATCATTAGATTTGTACAAGTCAGTAATCTATGTATCATTACCATCTATGTTAAGCAATTCAGCTGAAAGCAGCTCGTGCCACTGGTTTACCAGCATAGAAGCCAAAGAGTCTCTGACCCTTCTTCCAACCATGTGTCCATTCGTACCATGCCCATCAAAAACTCCAAGGAAGACTGTATCCTCACAGGACCCAAAATTCTGTCACATCCAAAAAGAATCAAAGGTCATTCAATAATTACTCATGTTCTGTTTTAGAACAATTCATAACAGAACAAGTAAATTTTCATTTCTTATGATTTGAAGAGCGGGTGATGTAGGGATTTTTGTCAGATATTATAGTTGGAAATGCTTTGGTAGACATGTATGCAAAATGTGGAAGCATTGACAAGGCATGTGAACTGTTTGGTAGAATGCCTCAAAGAGATGTCATCTCATGGAATGCAATGATTGCGGGATATGCACAAAATGGATTTTTTGAAAAGGCTTTAGAAACTTTCAAGCAAATGCAATTAGTAGGTGTAAATCCAAATTCGACAACCTTTGCCAACATCCTCCTTGCCTGTGCCAAAATGGGAGCTTTGGAATAGGGTATGGACATCCATCATAACATAATGGAAGGGGGATTTTTGTCATAAATTATAGTTTAGGCCCTAGCTCAAATAATCCCCAAGCAAATGAAAAAAAGGGGAGTCAAGAGCATCCATTTTGAAACCAGGTTTTTTCCTAGAGAAAAGAAAAGAAATAAAAGAAAACATTTTTATAAAAAATGTGAAGGGAGAAACTCACAATAGCAGAGCCCTTCACCATGGTGTCCTTATCCTGTGAGAGACTTTCATGCTTGTCTATTGTAGAAATGAGCACATCAATAAAGTCATAATGAGCCCTTCGTGTCTTAAGATGATCATCCACCAACGTCCAAATAAAATTATTTCTTTTCTTCTGCAGATTGATCATAGTCTTTGTGAGGCCTTGCAAATCGAACCACTAGAGAAACAACAAATAATCTCCCATAACCCTAAACCTCCTTAGTACGCAGGTTGATCATAGTCTTTGTGAGGCCTTGCAAATCGAACCACTAGAGAAGTGGCAAATAATCTCCCATAACCCTAAACCTCCTTAGCACGCAGGTGTAATGAAGAGAAAATTGAAACCATCACTTTGGTACCTTAGCCTTTTTATTTTCCTTTTGATTTTCCCTTAAAAAAATGTGCTTGCTTTTAGCGTTTAAAATTTTAAGCAATATGATTTTTTTTCAAAAGTGTTCTTTGAAGACATATTTAGTCATATGACTAATTATTTAGAAATATGACTAAATATTTAGTTGTGTTTTTTGCCTGACTATCAAATTAGTCATTTATAGCTGTGTTGCAAAAAATTAGTAGAATGACTAAAAGTTTTAGTCCCATGACTAAAAGTTTTAGTCACGTAGTCATTTATTTGCCCAAATTCTACTAGTGATGGATCTACTCTTATGCTCTTAAATTTTGTTGCAGGTTAGAACTAAATATTCATTTGCAGGTTAAATCTTTTTGTTATAGATTAATCTGTCGAGTCTGCTAAAGGAACCCTAAATCTACGTTGCCTCCCTATCCGTTATGGTTGCCATTTTTTAGATCGTTGACTACCTCTATTTAAACCATATTCTCCCGCCGCTTGAAAAATCTCCCATCCACTACTTAAATCTCCATCCGCTAGTGGTCAACTTTGCATTCCCCATTGTCGCAGCTTCAAACCCCCTAGTCCACAATCTTCGCCGCCTCCACAAAACCCTAAACTCTACATTCTCCATGACCACACATCTACCATTGCACATCACCTGCGTTGCCTCTCCATTTAAACCTACCACTGAGCTCAATGTCTAACTTCTGCTACCACAATCATCAACTTCCCCTATCTACATCTATTTGGCTGCTTGTTGATAACCGAAACCCTAACTTGCTCTGTCGATTAGTAAACCATCGTCACCCACAGTTTATTTGGTCAACACCTATCTGCCACTTTGAATCCATAGTCCCTACCATTATCGCCATCAGGTATCCACCATTGACCAGCTCCCTTACCCTGTCAACCAATGCACAAGACCCCTGCGTCACCTCCTCATCGTCGCCTGGCTATCATCAATTCCCCTTTAAAAATCTATTAGACTTTTGCTCATAGATTTACCATTAGGGTTTCATTAATAGCCAATGCTTGGTCATGGTGTTAATTTTAGCTTTCAAATCATTTGCTTGGCCCTGCGGTCAATCCTCTAGTGACTGCAGCTAACCCTAAACCACTAACATTAGTCATAACATCTGCCATTACCTGCTAAGCATCCATCTTAGCAGCTGTCAAAACTTTCATTGTCGCCCTAGCTGCTGGCAGGCTTTGGGCCCTTTTTTTAGCCTTCAATTGCTAGCCTGCGGTCACATTAGTGACCAGGCCTGTGGGGGGTATAATTTCCTTTTTTATTTTTTGGTTTTCTTTAGTCCTTAGTCATATGACCAACCAAGGGCTTTGCTCAACTTTAACCACCAAACTGAACCATTGCAACAAACTGACCCATGTGACCAGGCAGACAGTGACCACTAGCGGTTTATGTTGACAGCCAGACTTGCCTTGTTCTCCTACATGCCCTAATAGGGCATTTATTTTTCTTTGTCTCATAACTTTGTCATATGGGCTTGAAATCATGCAAACGAGGATGAAGTTAACTTGACTAATCTTCATCTTCAATTCATCACCAATTCACTTCATCACATCAAATCACTTCTTCTAATCATTCAATTCACCAATCTTCCTTATCAAACCAAATAAAGTCAAACCAATTCAATTCATCCAACTCTTCAAAACAATCAATTCTTCAATCCAATCCTCAAATCAAATCAAATCACCCAATTCTTCCAATCCAATTCATTCAATCAAATCAACTCGTCCAATCAATTTCTTGATCATATCATCACAATCATCATTCAAATCAATCATCAAGTCTTCTAATCAATTCACTTCCTTGTTCAATTCTCAAATCATCCTTAATTCAATTCAAATCAATCTTCATTCAATCAAATCATTCCAATCATCCAGTAAATTCAAGCAATCAATTCAATCACATCAATTCTCCAAATCATTCAAACCAAATCACATCATCATCAATCAATCACTTCATCAATCATTCTTCTTCAAATCACTTCAAACAATGATCCAAATGCAAATCAATCCTCAATCCATACTAATCAAGTCAATCAATCTTGCCAAATTATCCAATTGCATCAATCGTCTTGATCCTAATCTTGACGTAAACTAAATCAACCAATCAATTAATCAAAACTTGGTGTTGTTCGCATGGCCACCAACACTAGTATCAATCAATCAATCAATTGTCTTAGAAATGATGTTGATTTGTCGAAACCAGACCAGACATCTTAGATAACATGTTTCATTTCCTAAAACTAGACACTGCCATTATCATAATCACTCAATCATTGGTTTATAGCTTGACAAGGGCAATACCTTGTCTGCTTTTAAATTATTTGTGCATGCTTGCTTGCATGTGTTATCATTCATCTTGCATTTGAATCAAACCCATCAAAACTTTCCAAAAATACAAAAAATTAAAACATCCAAAAATACAAAAAAAATCTAAACATATTCAAAAATCCAAAAAAAATCGCAACATTTCCAAAAACCAAAAAATTCAAATATTTTCAAAAATCCAAAAAAATCAAATATTCTCAAAAATCCAAAAAAATCAAAACATTCCCAAAATACAAAAAAAACAAAAATCCAAGCAATAAAATCAATCCAATCGTCAATTCAATTCCTCCAATCCAATCTACAATTCATTTTATCAACACCATTCCATCAAATCAAGCCAATCTATCAATCAATCAAAATCACATCAATCCAATCCATATCATCCCATCAATAAAACATTATTAGAACTACATCTCACCTCTATCATTAAGTGCCTTGATCCCATGGATATAGGGTATGTAGGCAATCTGGGGTACGAAGGTACTACCCAGATTCAGGCACAGGCGATACACCTCTTCTATCTTTCATCATTCATCCAATCTTCAATCATTCTTCATCTTCATCCATCTCTCATCTCTTCTACTATGCATCCCCCACATGATCAATAAATACCAAAAATCAAATCACATCATCATCATCAATCCTTTAAATCACTTCTTCTAATCAACTCCACCATTTCATCATTCAAATCAATCAATCGATCAATTCAAACATTGATCCAAATGCAAGTCAATCATTAATCCATTTCCAACCAAGCTAATTAATCTTGCCAAATTATCCAATTGCATTCAATGGTCTTGATCCTAATCTTAATGTAAACCAAATCAACCAATCAATCAATCAAAACCTGGTGTTGCTCGCATGGCCAACAACACTAGTGTCAAGCAATTCAATCAATTGTCTTAGATAGGATGTTGCATTGTTGAAACTAGACCAGACATCTTAGATGACATGTTTCATTTCCTAAAATTGGACATCACCATCAATCAAATCCTGGTGTTGCTCGTATGACCAACAACACTAGTATCAATCAATCAATTGTCTTAGACAGGATGTTGCATTGTCAAAACCAGATCAAGCGTCTTAGATGACATGTTTCATTTCCTGAAATCAGACATAATCATCATCAATCAATCAATCATTGATTTACAGCTTGACAAGGGCAATACCTTGTATGCTTTTGAATCATTTATGCATGCTTACTTTCTTGCTTTCATGTGTTATCATTCATCTTGCATTTGAATCAAAACCATCAAAACTTTCAAAAAATACAAAAAAAAATTCAAATATTTCCAAAAAAACAAAAACATCCAAATATTCTCAAAAATCCAAAAACATTGAATATCCTCAAAAATCACAAAAAAATCAAATAACCAACCAAAATCCTAAGCAATAAATAGTGTCAGTCCACATGGTTGAACTACGATGCCTCTGAGCTGTCACATAGGCAAGGCCATCTTTGATGCGCTCCTGAGGCATTAGGTCAGTCCCTTAGGGCCTGTTGAGTCAATTGTCATAATAAGTCATCCTTTAACGAGATCAACACTTTGACCAAACCAAAGCAATCAATCTTTCACACTTGAAAACAATCCCAAACAACAAGACAAGCTATCAAATCTGTCAAACCAATCAATCACCTCATGATAATCAAATGTCATTATCAACTATCCTCATTAATCATCGCATATCCTACATGGAATGGGGCATTGTCGAAACTAGGACTTCAATCAATCAATCAATCATAATCATGTTGCAAGTATGGGCCTAACCGGTGTTGTCATTGATGTCAACATACTCCTGTTGCATTGATGATAAGGATTGGATGAGTTGTATGCTGAGGATATTGAGAAAATTAGTCCTATCAGGAACAGAGAAGAATAGTAAAGACAGTAAGGTAAAGATCCCAGCTAAGATGAAGATCAAAGGATGCGCATAAAAGGGTTTATTGATATGTGTCTTAAGATGATCCAGTAAATATCTAAGAGGTCCGCATGAAGATTTGAAGAAGTTATGGCCACCTGAGAAAAATTGGTTCTGGCAGATGTTTAGAGGTGACAGAGTGACACAGATAGGTCTGGTGAGATCCAGAATTGCAATATTTTATTTTACAGATTTGTTGGAGTGTTTAGGAAGTAAATGTGAATTGACAACTCAATTGGTTCGTGGTCTGGAGGTCTGTAAGCATCTATTCCAATATGACAGTGATGACAGACTGTGTTCTTGAGGTTCTGGGTGAAGGAGAGAAAGTTTTCAGTAAGCAGAAGTAGTGTGGATGTTCTTGGTGATTTAGGCAGGCTTGTGAAGGTCTTTGGATTGTGTCCAGTTTGTGTTGATGGTCTGCATTGAAGACTGAGCTCATAATTGAAGAATTACTCTCGAATGATGATGTTCTTCTTAAGTCTGGCCAACCAGATGAGTTACACATCCTGCGGATGATCTTGAAGATGTTCTATGAAGAATGGCATGTTCCTAAAGGAAGATTGAAGTCTCAGATCTGTGTGGCCAATAGTTTGTTGATCTGCATGAAGTCTTTTTGTAATTAGTCATGTTGTATTTATGTATTTGCTCTATAATGTATACCGACTTGGATGATTATTCTAAATTCAAATGTCTTGTATAAATAAGAGGTTGTGAAGTCATTTCAAGATGATCTGGTGGTGATGAGGATGTGGTAGAGAGGAGTAGAGTGAAAGGTAGAGCAGAAGTATTGGGCTTAAATGGAACTAACTCAAGCATGGTGAAGATGCTATTCTTCAGTTCAATTATGTAATATTTATTATTCTGTAGACAGTGTGTCTCCTGTAGGCAGTGGGCCTCTTGTGAGCAGTGTGCTCAGGTAGTGAGCCCTAATTGGCATGTGCCATTTTGATCTTCTTATTCTTTTAACAAAGAATACAATCTTGGGTTAGTCACCCCATGGTTTTTCCCTTAACTGGGATTTCCACGTTAAAATCTTGGTGTCATATGTGTTAATGTGTTTCTACTCTTGAATTGTTGCATTATGTTTCCATGATTAATTTATTATTATGTTGTTGAAGTAAAAGAAGGATTTAAGTGATTAATTGGAAGAAAGTTTTGGACAACTGATTCACCCCCCCTTCTCAGTTGTCTATCCTAAATCTAACAATTGGTAACAAAGCTAAGTTCCTCTAAAAGGGCTTAACCACTTGAGGAGATCCAGGATGTTGTCCTAAAAGTAGGATAGTCCGAGGTTTGATGGAACCAATTTTACTCTTTGGAAAAGTCGCATGGAATGTCACTTGCAATGTATGGGAATGCAGTATTGGATCATAACTTCAAAGAAGTATGTTCCTCCACAGAATGGACTGAGAACTATAGATGAAATCAGAGATGCTGAAAATAATCTTCGGGGTAAAGAATCTCTTCTAAGTGCCTTATCTAATTCAGAACTGACAAATGTTATTGATCTAAAAACCACATTTGAGATTTGGGAAGAACTGGAACTTTTGCATGAATGAGATAAGTATGTCAAATGTGTCAAGCTACAGAGTCTAAAAGGAAAATTTGAAAACCTGGAAATGAGAGAAGATGAAAATATCACTACGTTTATGCCAAGAGCAAATGACATTGTTTGTGGCATTAGATGTGCTGGTGGAATCTTGGATGAAGATGAGATTGTTGCCAAAGTTCTCAAATCCCTTCCTAATTCTTACAAGTACAAGGTTGTTGCTATTGAAGAATTCAGATCTTTTTCAAATATCACAAGAGATCAATTGGTTGGTAAATTAACTACATTTGAATTGTCTGAGTTTGGAGATGCCCCCCAAGACTGAATCTGCATTCAAAGCTAGTGCGTCTGTAAAAGGCAAACAAAAGTTTGATCTAGGAGAGAACTCTTCGAAGAAACTATCATGGTATGAAAAAGCAAGAAAAGATCTGGAAGAAGATGAAGCAGAAACTGCTCAACTTGAAGCCCTTATTGCAAAAAGACTGCCAAGAGGATCTGGTAAGTATGAAGAGAAATTGCCTTTTAGATGTTTTAACTGCAATAAGATTTCTTCATTTTGCCTCAATGTGTTCAGAAATATTTCAAGACCAAATCCTAACAGATCAAGATTCCAAAGAAATGTTACTATATTCATAAAGATGATGATGATGAAGGAGTAACAGACGATGAATCAGAGACAGGAAACGAATCCGGAAGTGATTGGGTGTTTATTGCCATCAAGGAAGAAGATCCAATGCCCTCTGAATCTGTCAATCATAACACAGTAGAGAGAGCTCTGGCTGCCCAAGTTGAAGAAAAGGATGATTGGGTCATTGACAATGGATGCTCCCACCATATGACAGGTGAAAAAAATAAATTCATAGATTTGGAAAGATATGAAGGAGTGGTAAAATTTGGTGATAATTATGCTGGCAGAATCAGAGGTAGAGGAACTATCTCTTTTGATGGAAAGAACAAAACTAGTACTGTAATATATGTTGAAGGTTTGAAGCACAATCTTCTCAATGTTGGACAGTTGGTGGACAAAGGCTATGATCTCAGGTTCAAAAATGGAAAATGTAAGATCTTTGAAAGTTCTGGAATAGAGATTGCATCCGGTACTCAAACAAAAGGTAATATCTTCCACTTGGTTGGTGATGGAAAAATTTTATTTGTTCAAATTGATCAGAGTTGGTTATGGCATAGGAGAATGTGTCATGTGAATTTTGATAATATCATCAAGATAAGAAACACCCAGGCTGTAAGAGATCTTCCAAGACTGGTGAAACCTACTAATAGTTTGTGCAAATAATGTCAGTTGAGTAAGCAAAGCAGTCTCATTCAAAAGTAAGGAACAGTCTTCTACTAGATTATTGGACTTAGTTCATACTAATCTATGTGGTCCGGCAAGAATCAGGAGTGTGCAATGTCATAGATACTTCATGTTATTAATTGATGACCATTCTCGGATGATGTGGGTGACTTTTCTGAAAAATAAATCATAGGCTCTTGAGAAATTCAAAATATTCAAGCCTATGGTAGAGAATGAAACTGGATTGAACATGAAATGTCTGAGGTCTGATAGAGGTGGAGAATTCACATCCGGTGAGTTCATAGAATTCTGTTAGAAACATGGGATAAAAAGACAGTTGTCTGCTCGAAGGACTCCATAGCAGAATGGAGTAGTAGAGAAAAAGAACCGGACCATCCAAGAAGCATCTAGAACCATGATGATGGAAGTAAATGTTCCTCAGATCTACTAGAGAGAAGATGTAAGCATTGCAGTCTATACTCTTAATCGAGTACAAATCAAAATCAATACTGGTAAGACCCCTTATGAACTTTGGTTTGGCATCACTCCCACTGTGAAGTATTTCAGAGTCTTTGGTAGCAAATTTTACATTAAAAGAGATGAATATCTACGTAAATTTGATGCTAGAAGTGATGAAGGAATATTCCTAGGTTATTCTACTGAAAGCAAAGCATACCGGTGTTATAAAAAGAGATTGAGAAAGATTATAGAAAGTAAAAATGTGAAGGTTGATGAAGGTATTGAAAAACCCTCAAGGTTTTATGAATATGATGAAGATGATCAGAATGATGTTCTAGTCCAAGGAGTCCAAGCCCCTTCTAAAATTTAGATCCAGACTGATCCAGTGAATCAGGAAGAAGAGATAAGTTTGAATGAACTTGTTCAAGAAACAGAAGTGCGGGAAATTCCCAAAGTTCCCAAGTATGTAAGACTGAATCACTCTAAAGATCATATCATAGGTGATAAAGCAAAGGTGTTCAAACAAGAAGAAAGATTGCTCAAGATTCAGAAGAGTATTGTCTATTTTCAAAGATTGAACCAAAGTCAGTGAATGAAGCATGCAATGATGAAAATTGGACTAAAGCAATGGAGGAAGAGCTGATGCAAATTGAGAAAAATCACACTTGGGATCTTGTTCTCAGACTGAAAAACAAGAATGTGATTAGAACCAAATGGGTCTTCCAGAATAAACTGAATGAAGATGGTGAAGTAGTTAGAAATAAAGCCATATTGGTCTGCAAGGGTTACTCTCAAGTAGAAGGAGTTGATTTTGAAGAAACTTTTTCTCTGGTGGTAAGGATTGAAGCAGTCAAATTATTTCTTGCCTTTGCTGCCTTCAAGGATTTCAAAGTATATCAGATGGATGTCAAGTTTGCCTTCCTGAATGGTGACTTGGAAGAAGTATACATTGAGCAACTGGATGGATTCCAATTGTCTGATCACGGTGATATGGTCTGCAAGTTGAAGAAAGCACTGTATGGATTCAAACAAGCCCTAAGAGCCTGGTATGAAAGATTGGATAATCATATTTTGAAGATTGGTTTCAACAAAGGTACTGCTAACAGTAACTTGTACTTCAAAATTGATCATGAAAACATCTTAATTGTTGAAGTGTTTGTTAATGATATCATTTTTGGAGGAAGAGATAGTATGTACAAAACTATTGCAAATCAAATGAAAAGTGAATTTGAGATGTCCATGTTTGGGGAAATGAATTTCTTCTTGGGTCTACAAATCATTCAAATAAAGAAAGGAATATTCATTTCACAGGACAAATATGTGAAAGAATTGTTGAAGAAATTTGGGATGGAAGACTCAAAACCAATGAGTACTCCCATGGCAACCAGATGTAAATTGAGCAAAGATGATGACTCTCCTAAGGCTAATCAAAAAAAGTATAGGTCAATGATTGGAGGACTACTATATCTTACTCAAACTAGACCTGACATTATGAATGATGTTGGTCTTGTTGCTAGATTTCAAGCTGATCCTAGAGAATCTCATGTCATGGCAATCAAGATGATTCTTAGATATCTAAAAGAGACGGTTGAGTATGGTTTGTGGTATCCTAGAGATCATAATTTCTCTCTTCTTGCATATATAGATGCGGATTGGGTAGGAGATGTGGATGATCAAAAGAGTACCAGTGGTGGAGCTTTCTTTTCGGGAAAGAGATTGGTTTCTTGGCTAAGCAAGAAATAAGAGGCAATATCTCTGTCCACTGCAGAAGTAGAATATATTGCAGCAGCAGGTAGTTGCACTCAAGTTTTGAGGATGAAGCAAATGTTAAGAGACATCAGAGTGGAGTATGAGGAACCTATCAAAATCTTTTATGATAATTCAAGTGTAATAAATATATTAAAAAATCTAGTGTTGCATTCAAAGACAAAACATATATCCATCAAGTTTCACTTTTTGAGAGTGCAAGTGAACAAGAATGAAGTTAGACTGGAGTTTGTGCCTTCCAAGGATCAGATTGCAGATATTTTTACTAAACCTCTGCCTAAGGACTCTTTTAAGTATCTCAGGGAGAAGTTAGGGGTTATTACCCCTCTAGTTCTGAATTAAGGTACACTGATGTGCATCAGTCCGGTGGATCTCACAGTCATATCTCATGGTCCAGATTGATGATGGGAAGTTGCTACTCAGGGGGAATAGCTAGTATGATTCTGAAGTGATGCAAGTATGTGCCCTTTGCCATTGATGTCAAAGGGGGAGAGAAGACATGTGAAAAACAAGTGGTTGTTGATCAAAGGGGGAGCAGCAAAGGAAGAGAAGACATGCAAATGGTTGTTGTTGATAGGGGGAGTTATGTCAGTGAAGAGAAGTTCTTGTCTTGATGGTTAAAACAGTTTTTCACATCATATGTTGCCATCAATGACATTGGGGGAGATTGTTGCAAGTATGGGCCTAACTGGTGTTGTCGTTGATGTCAACATATTCCTGTTGCATTGATGACAAGGATTGGATGAGTTGTATGCTGAGGATATTGAGAAAATTAGTCCTATCAGGAACAGAGAAGAACAGTAAAGACATTAAGGTAAAGATCCCAGCTAAGATGAAGATCAGAGGATGCGCATAAAAGGGTTTGTTGATATGTGTCTTAAGATAATCCAATAAAGATCTAAGAGGTGTGCATGAAGATCTGAAGAAGTTATGGCCACCTGAGAAAAACTAGTTCTGGCAGATGTTTAGAGGTGATAGAGTGACACAGATAGGTCCGGTGAGATCTGGAATTGCAATATTTTGTTATGTAGATTTGGTGGAGTGTTTATGAAGTCAATGTGAATTGACAACTCAATTGGCTCATGGTCTGGAGGTCCGCAAGCATCTATTCCAATATGACAGTGATGACAAACTATGTTCTTAAGGTTCCGGGTGAAGGAGAGAAAGTTTTTAGTAAGTAGAAGCAGTGTGGATGTTCTTGGTGATTCAGGCAAGCTTGTGAAGGTCTTTGGATTGTGTCCAGTTCATGTTGATGGTCTGCATTGAAGACTGAGCTCGTAATTGAAGAATTACTTTTGGATGATGATGTTCTTCTTAAGTCTGGCCAATTGGATGAGTTACACATCCTGCAGATGATCTTGAAGATGTTCTATGAAGATTGGCATGTTCCTAAAGGAAGATTGAAGTCTCAGATCTATGTGGCCAACAGTGTGTTGATCCATGTGAAGTCTTTTTGTAATTAGTCATGTTGTATTTATGTATTTTCTCTGTAATGTATGCCAACTTGGATGATTATCCTAAAGTCAAATGTCTTGTATAAATAAGAGGTTGTGAAGTCATTTCAAGACGATCTGGTGGTGATGAGGATGTGGTAAAGAGTAGTAGAGTGAAAGGTAGAGCAGAAGTATTGGGCTTAAATGGAACTGATTCAAGCATGGTGAAGATGCTATTCTTCAGTTCAAATATGTAATATTTATTATTCTATAGACAGTGTGTCTCCTGTAGGCAGTGGGCCTCTTGTGAGCAGTGTGCTCGGGCAGTGAGCCCTAATTGGCATGTGCCATTTTTATCTTCTTATTCTTTTAACAAAGAATACAATTTTATGTTAGTCACCCCGTGGTTTTTCCCTTAATCGGGCTTTCCACGTTAAAATCTTGGTGTCATATGTGGTAATGTGTTTATGCTCTTGAATTGTTGCATTATGTTTCCATGATTAATTTATTATTATGCTGTTGAATTAAAAGAAGGATTTAAGTGATTAATTGGAAGAAAGTTTTGGACAACTGATTCACCCCCCCTCTTAGTTGTATGTCCTAAATCTAATAAATCAAACCCTGGTGGTGCTCGCATGGCCAACAATACTAGTGTCAATCAATCAATCACTTACTTATACAGGATGTTACATTGTTGAAACTAGACCGGGCATCTTATACAACATGTTTCATTTCTTGAAACCAGGCTCCTTCTCCATTCAATCATAATCAAACAAACAAACACCTATCACTTGGTAAATGATCTAATGGTTGTTGACTCTTTTGGTCTAGTCTATCTGATCTTTCATTTGGATTGTTGTTCGGTCTTGTTCTTATGCTTCTCAAGGCAGTCCCTAAGTGATGAAGAGAAGTGAGGCTAGAGCAAGACCTTTTTCTTTGGTTGCTATTTTTGATTTGTCTTGACAAGATGACTAGGGTAGCTTGGTGCCTTGCGTGTGATCAGGATTCCATCGGATGTGAATCAAAGACATCCTATGCATAGGAAAGAGTAAATGCTACCTTGCATCAGGACTTGCATACCCCACAGTTATCTCATCGCATGTTCCAACAAGGTACCGCAGTTACCAATTTGAGTCAAGCATTCCTTGTCTATCATGTGCCTGTTTTGCAAGGGATCACATTTTCGCACTTTAGCCTCTGTCATGCCATTGTGTATGTTGTCCCTTGACATAATAAGTTCTATGATGATAAGCAGAAAAAAAATTACAAGTGAGAAGCTCAAAAATCTATCAAAGCAAGATCTCATTTCCATTCTTCTATCTAATCTTCATTCCTATGTCTCTCTCTCTCATCTTCATTCCTCCACATTCATTGCAACTTAATGTACCAATCATTTCCTCTATCCATTCCCTAACCAATACCTTTCATTTTGAGAGTCTACTCGTGTTTGTCCAACCCACCTATCCTCTCCAGGGGGCATCATCATCCTATCTTTCCATCATCATCCTTTTCCTCTATCCATTTACTTAGCTTCTTTGAAATGATGTTACTCAGCATAAATCACATCATCTCAAAGAGGGGCAAAATGTAGACACTTAAAAATGTCGTCATGTCACAAATGTGACAGGACAATTCAATTTCATCCTTTTTAATCGGTTGTCCATGTTTCTTCTATTATTAAATAATTAATTTTTATTGATTATTTAATTATTCATTCATACCCTAATGTCCCCTTTCATTCTATTAATTTAAACAAATAAGCATTTGTTTAAAGACCCCACCTAATTGGCAAAATCCTACCCCTCACTTAAATAAATCTCATTTGTTTAATTAAGGTTCACATGTCCCCTTCTCAAATAAATTAAATAAATGAACCCAATTTATTTAATTTAAAAACATCCTCCACCTCACCATTTCTCCCAATTTAAAATTCACTTTTGTCCTCTAGTGGTGAGAAAACCATAACCTTCATTTCATCCAAGTTAACATGTCAAATCCTGGCCATCCACTCAAATCACATCTTCTATAAAATCACTTTTTCCAACTCATTTTGCTCTCTCTGAGTTCATTTTTTATGCTCTTATGCTCTCAAATCTGATGTAAACTCTCCAAAATCTTGCTAATCACTCACAAGAGCTTCTTAAGATTGTGCAAAATCTACAAAATCTGAGAACACAATGTAAGGTGGAGGAAAAAAATGAAGATTAGTCAAGTTAGCTTAGATTTCTTAGATATTTTCATGTTTGTTTGAACTTTTTCTAGGCTTTCTTGCACTTCATTGTAGTTAGGGTTTAGTTAGTTTGCTATTTTTGAAATTAAACTTGATTTTTCCCTAGCACAGGGACAAATGATGTAAAACTTTAAATGTAGCACCTTTACAACCCACTGAACTTAACTTCTGAATTGCATGACCATATCTTTAAATGTGGAGGAATGCAGAGCATTCTCCTAGACAATCTTCTAGGCATCTTCCTACAGCAGAAACCTTCACCAACATCCAGAGACCAGAGCCTCTTTGTAGCAACACATACTTCCTTACGAACAATAGGGGAGAGCACACAACATGCTACATATCATCAGCACCATCTCCCCAATATCAACATTACTTCTACTCCTCATCTTGATGCTTCTAATTCCCATCTTTATTCTTTTAATTCTCATCTTAATATATCATCATGATATCATCTCTGCTGACAACAAACACACTCAATACAACTTCAATTGGCATTGAACAAGACATGACATCCAACCATGAACATCAACAACATCACTATTAGCACCATCAACATAAGCATCAATGACAGTCCAAACTAAGTGTTGACATCAATGACAACCACAATAGTAACAACCTTAGGTAACATATGTGCAACAACAGTTTTAGGCCCATTACTTAATGAGAGTTAGATATATAGTGTTAGTGGAAATATGAACAACATTATTAAACTACTTACTATCCAATAGCTCGATGAAATTGATGCAAATATAATAAACAAAGATATTAGCTTCATAGACCAATTCACCTCATAGCTTCCATTGTTGCCTATCTCATATTGATCTTATGAATAAGTTGAGATCTCAGAAGTATGTACTTCCTTGCTATTGAAGATGACAATAGGAGAATGGGTGTAGATGGATAATGCAATGAAAATTAAACTAAAAATGCAACTCTATGAAGATGGATAATGGAGATATGGAGACATGGTTGGATGATTGTGATGATAATGAGATTATGCAAGTGCAATGAGGATACTTTACCAAAGGCACGCTGGTAGAATTTCTGCAGAGTAAGATTACAAAAGCTCTTGGATTGATGAAATGAGGGTTCCTTTTATAGGCCAAGGAGGGGCCAATTCCAAGTGTCACGATCTCAACGGTGGAGACTTGGTCTTGTGATGTGTATGGTTCAGATTTGGTTGGTTGGGATAAGGGAGAGAAATATGGAAGGTGTTCCTCTCACCTTGACAAGGTGGAGAAAAAGGTGTGACATGAGGCCACATGTCACAAGGCTCACCAAGACCATAGAGTGAAGGTCAAAGAAGGAGACCTTATTTGTAGGATGGTTGGAAGGAATATAGGGACTTATGGGGCAAGTGTCTCAAGGTGTCCTTTGACTAAGATGACATGGAGAGACCATATCCATGTGAATAGGGATAGTTAGAGGAATAATAGGACATGTGGGTGAGGGAAATTAGATAATTAAATATTAATATATTTAATTATGTGTGCAACATAATGAGGTGGAAAGTGGGGTGGATTGGATGATGTGGATTTATGGAATGAATACTTTTAGGATAAGATGATTGATTAAATAATTTAGAATTATTTAATTAGGGATGACATTAGAATTGGATGATTTAATTGATTTTTAGTAGAATTATGATGATGTGTATCATATAAATAAATTAATGAATTTATTCATTTGATAGAGGAATAGGAATTAAAATAAATAATAAATATTTATTTAATTCGACTTAGCCATTTTTAGGTGTATACATTTTGCCCCTCTTTGAGACAATGTGTTTTATCACATTATTTCAAAGAATAAAAATATTATGCAATTGATACATGCCTCAGTTTGCCCCTGGTATAGGTTTATGATGATAGGATGCCCCCTCGAGAGATTGGATGGGAAGAATGTGACTACAGGATGACGAATGATCTCATGATGAGATAGGTTGAATGACAGTTTATGTGGGTGAAGAAATTGGTTGAGGTGGAAGATAAATCAGACAAAAAACATGCCCCAGCATGCACAAGGTTAAATACCTCCAATTAGGGTTCAATTCACTATAAATGGGAGTGTGGGGTCACATTCCTAGTCATTTGCACACTTGTCTTTGTTAGAGAGTTTATAGGAGATCATAGCCTTAGTGTGAATAGCAGTCAGCCATGATGCAGCAGGTTCTAGTTGAGTTGCACCGCTTCGAGAGGATCTGACAGTTCAACCGTCCAGTAGAGTATGACCCACCAGTAAGTACACCTTCAATTTTAGCTTAGGTGCATTTATTGTGGTAAAAAATCTAGGTCAAAGTTAGGTTTTGTGAATGCGCCGAAAGAATGGTTCTACGCAAATGCCCTGTGAATCAGCACAAACCCCGCGATTATGTGCACACACTACAGGAATTAGTGCAAACACATTAAATTCACAAACATGGTACAGATCTATGCATTTGCTCTAATGTTGCACATTCACTAGGGGATACTACACATTTGATATGAATCTGTGCATACGATATAAATTTGTGCATCCCTGAAAAAGATGTGCAAACAAAGGGGGTTCCTACGTATTTGTTGCAATGCTGCGCAAATAGTGTAAATAGGTGCAAATGACTCTAGATTCTACACATTTGAATTCTCCTGCGCAAACAAAAGGGGATGCTGCGCATTCACCCTAAATCTACGCATACAACTAGCAGAATTGTGCATCTGTTTTAGATAGTCAAAATACTTAGCAATTTGATAAAGTCGGCATCGTGATCGATGTTTGCCAACTGATAGGTCATCTCTGAGATTGATAGAATCTCATGAGAGATGATAGGATAGATTTCCTATTAAAAATAGCTAAGTTGTTGATGTTTGATAGATAGATTTGCAGTTTTGTTGGTTTTGTTTGATTAATGCGTATCTGGTCGATTGCAGGAGGAGCTTAATGATGTACTTATGTCTCGAGAGTGATTTCTGGTGACACAGTTGCTTAGACCATACTTGACAGAGATTGATCATCTAATTCTTGGATCAGCAAGGTTATCTTTTATTTGCTTTATGCCCGAGATTTGGGCTAATCTTGGTATGCTGACTGCGCTTGCTGAGTTATTTCATAACGAGGATGGGACATTCCATCTTCCTACTAGGGAGATTACTGTTACCTTGGAGGATGTACATCAAATTCTTTATATTCTGATAGATGGAGAGCTCGTGGAGTACGAGTCTCAGACTGGGGCTGGGATGGATGAGTGCCGCAGAGTATTTGATGATGATACCATTGATGGCACAGAGCTCAGTTGGGTAGACATGGTTGCCTACTATGAGTCTCTTCTGTCAGTTGTTGCTGGGTTGATTGGAGGGATAGTGTGCCCTGACAGGAGATCACACGGGTTTACAGTTGGATGGGGGAGAGCTCTAGAGCATATCACTATAGAGGGGATCCTATATGCTTGGGTGTGTGTTTGCTTGCACACCTTTACCATGATTTACACCAGTTTATGTATGATGGATCTTCGAGTTTGTCATGTAGAGTGTCTCTTCTTCAGATTTGGGCTTGGTGCCACATTGTAATTACTTGGTCGATTAGTATAGGCACTCGGGGCAGAGATTAGCCATATTCTTAGATGTTTCAGGAGAGTCTTTCCCAGCCCAAGTTGGGAAAGCTGGAGTACTGGCGGCATGTGTTTGACAATGTTGAATCAGTTGTTTGGCACCCCTACTTAGATCGCAAGGTATGGGATGAGGATGCCTCAAAGTTACCACTTTGTTTCCAAACCAGGTGGCTGATAGGGAGGACTCCCTATATTCTTGAGAGGCACATCATTTCTCGTGTGTATGGGCAGTTTGGCAGGATCCAGGGATGCCCCAGGGGAATGCCATCTTTGCTAGGACGCACAAGGAGCATCCTTGATGGGGTCCTGGTGGATCTTATGAGCAAGCATGGGTAGAGTTCTTGCAGATTCCTTACCAGCTGTGGCCGATGAGGAGGATAGTTGCTAATGCAGGCATGACATAGGATTATTCTGACTACTTTGTTACACATCCATTCCCTTGATACTCAAAACCTAGAGAACGGGCCCCAAGACTAGATGATCGGGAGGAGGAGCAGGAGGGGCCTCGACGTCGATGGAGGTGATGAGGAGGACGAGGTCGTAGGGGTGGGGTGGTGATGGTGGAGGTGGAGGTGGAGGTGATGGTGGAGGTGGTGGTGGTGGTGGTGGTGATGGTGGTAGTGATGGAGATGATGGAGACGGGAGGAGGGTGAGACAGCGAGTTGACAGAGACCCCACCCAGCAGGCACAGTTGGTAGTGCCAGGACAAATATAGCCTCCTGTGTAGCCTCAGGCACAGGGACATGATGATGGGGTGATTGCAAGGTTACGAGCCCAGTTGGATCAGCAGCAAACATAGTTAGGGTAGATGCAGGCTCAAATGGGTCAGATGCAGGGTGAGTTATAGACTGCTAGGTTGGAGAGAGATACCGTAATCCAGTAGTAAACTAGGGCATAGGAGTTGCTTGAGCAGGTACAACAGACTGTGGGACAGGGTCCCACAGGGTAGACAGTGGAAAAGATGGTGAGGGTTGGCTAGGAGATTTTCTACTAGAGGTCACTCTATGAGTAGGCAGTGCCTCCAAAGCAATGGGTAGGTAGCTTCCACCCCAGCGCCTGCAGCAAATCTTGACGGACATTTACGGAGAGTGGTGGAGTTATGGGGCCATGTAGGGGACCACCAAGTGCAAGGCCATTGGGAGGTGGTGCAGATGGCCAGCCACAACAGCTAGCACTTTAGGAGGAAGTGCCTCCTAGATATTACTAGACCTGTATCATTTTATATACTACCACATTGTGGACATTTCAATATGTATTATATTTTTTATGTCAATATACACTTAGACATTATTATTCTTTTGATGATGATGATATATATGATCTAGTGTTCGATGGACTATATTATGATGCATTGATTATGGATGGACATTACTCATGTTATGATGTTTTGATGATTATGCTTATATATGACCTACATGCTTTTGATATTGATGTATATGCTTATGTTGGACCTGATGATGTGATACTATGATGGTTACATTGGATAAAATGATGATGTTTCTATATGCAGTGATCTTATATGTGATGATTTCTACATGTTTTTGATGTTTACATACTTATAACATTAATGAAAAACCTATAATGTATGTTTGTACGTGTAATGATGTAAGATATGTTGATGATTATGCATTCTATGTTTTTTGTGATTTTTCAATGATGTATTCTATGCATGAGACTCATATGGATGGATGGCATGACTATATGACACTTGTTATGGAAAAACATGATTTACAATGTTTATGTAACCTAATGACCTAAAATGATATGCATTTATGGTTTATCATGCTTACGTTATGCATTTATGCTTATGGATATGTTTATGATATGCAAAAATGGTTTGTTTTTGTTAATGCCAAGTACACTCAATCATAAAATAACAAGACACTTTAGAAGAATTGATTTGGATAAATGAAAGACAATTTAGAAGAATGATTTGGTTAATGGATGAAATTGGATAAATGGATGAAATTGGATAAATGGATAAATGTACAGCTTAGATCTTGAGACACTTGAAATTTTGATAATGATGAAATGTTTATAATAAAATGGAATGCAATTTGGTATGTATGGATGTGGATTTTGTCATCTTCTTGTACAAGTTTTTGAAGTACTTTGTTTCATCATTGAGCTTTTAAAATGTTGTAAGAAAATACAAGCATCTAGGTATAATTAAACCATGATGACCTGAGTATTACTTGCATGGATTTTGATTTAGCAAGTTAATACAATCATCTAAGTATAATTGAACCAAGATGACCTGAGTATTACTTACATGGATTTTTTTTTAGCAAGTTAATACAAGCATCTAAGTATAATTGAACCAAGATGACCTGAGTATTGCTTGCATATCAACAGACAAGGATTACACCTGTTTCATGTTTAGACCTCTGATGTCCTTGATGATCATTATGTTGATCATGTCTTTACACAAGGCTTCACATTACTAAAGATAAACCCACAAATAGCAAACAAATAAAGAATTATGCCCCCATCATAGCTCCTCTAGTTTTTGACATCCTTGAGTAGCATAAAAAGACATACTAAAAAAAATCAAGTTCTAAGACTTAAACAACCATTAAATCTTCTTACCATACATATTTTTTTCTTGCAATAACTAATAGAGTCATGTTTGATAGTTTTAGGCAGGTTGGCGTTATCAGGTTTAGTTTGATGTCTCTTTGTCAAGATGATGTTTAAAGCTTACTTGTTGTGTTGCTTGTTGTCTAGTGATAAAACCATGATCTGATATGTTATCCTCTGAGTTGTAGTATTCAAAAATCCAATTCACTAACTAGGTCGAGGATTTGCCCCCAATCAAGTAAAGGATCGATTTATTATGGATGAACTGACAATAGACATGACGAAACGGGCCCTAAGGGACTAACCTAGTGCCTCGGAGGCTCATTGATAAATGGTCTTGCCTATGTGACGACATAGAGGCAACATAGTTCACTTTAAGTGGACTATGTGGACCTAAGACCTAGGGGTTGGGAAGCCTCGAGGGCCCATCGATGATGGCCTTGCCTATGTGATGACGCAGAGGCAACGTAGTTCGACCTTGAAGGCTGACACTGGTAAATGGATGAATGGAAGATATGCAAAGGTTTTCGATAGGATTAGGGATACAAATGGAAGGAAAGCCTTGGTGGGCCATTAATGATGGCCTTGCCTACGTGATAGCTCAGAGGCAACGTAGTTCAGGGTATTGGTGATACTGACAATGGACTTGTGATAAAATAATAGGATGGATGATAAGATTGGATAACCTTATTAGATAAGGTGATAGGGGTGACAGAGCACCAAGCTATGATAGGTTACTATTAGGTGGTTGTGAATGGATGCATTTATTTGATGGATAAGGTAGGAAAGATGGATGTGGGTTGGGTTTTTCTAAAAGATAGAGGAAGCGGTTTACAACAAATAGTGCCTATTTCTAGGTTTTCACCACTTGCTTTCTATTGCACCTCTTTTTTTATATATCCCTTGCATTGGGGTTATTTAGGTGTAGAACCTTTGAAGGTGCATACTATTGATGGGGTCATCAAACAGTTCACCTTCTGATGTTGATAGTTGATAAGCTCCTGATCCATAGGTAGCAACTATGACATAGGGACCCAACCAATTGGGTTCAAATTTTCCCTTTTTCTCTCTATCTTGTTGATTTCTTAGATTCTCTCTTAGAACCAAGTCACCCACATGGAAGACTCGTGGTTTGACCCTATGATTATAACTTCTTGACATTCTTTGTTGGTATGCCTTAAGATGGTTAAAGGTATGTTGTCTTCATTCTTCTAGCAACTCTAGCTCCTAGAGCCTAGATACTCTGTATTCCTCATCATTTATGAGACCCTTTAACGACACCTTGAGGGAAGGTAACTCAACTTCTATAGGCAAGATGGCTTCAGAGCCATAGACAAGGGTGTACAGTGTTGCACCTATGGGAGTGCGTATACTGGTTCTGTAGGCCTACAGAGCGGGGTTCAATTGCATATGTCAGTCACAACCAACATCATCAACAATTTTTTTTAGTACCTTTAGGATAGTTTTGTTCGATGCCTCAGCCTGGCCATTACCTTGTGGGTAGTATGGAGTGGAGAAGTAGTGCTGAATGTGGAATTTATCACAGAGTTCTTTCACATCCTGATTCTTGAAAGGTCGTCCATTATCCGTGACAATGGATAATGGAATAACATATCTGCATATGATGTAGTTAAGGATGAAAGAGGATATATGTTTCCCTGTGACATTGGTTAATGGAATGGCCTCAATCCACTTCGTAAAATACTCAGTGGTTGTGATAATGAATTTGTGGTCATTGGAGGATGAAGGGTGAATTTTGCCTACGAGATCAAATCCCCATTGGCAGAAGGGCCAAGGTGTCGTTAAGGGTTGCAACACTTGAGTGGGTGTGTGTATTAGATTACCGTGAATCTGGCATTTCTTGCACCATTTGACAAAATGATAGGAGTCAGATTCCATGCTCGACCAATAGTACCCGAGACACATGAGCTTCTTCGCCAAGGTAGGACCACTAGAGTGTGCCCCACATATTCCTTCATGTACTTCACTCAGAGTGGTTTGATATTCCTCACTATCAAAACACCTAAGGAGAGTACCATCTAAACCTCATCGATACAGGGTATTTGTGATGATGGTATATCGGGATGCTTGGTGTATCAATGTTCATTTCTAGTTGCTAGATAAGTCAAGAGGTAGGATATTCTCTTTTAGATAGGTGTAAATCTTTCTATATAAGGGAGAATCAGACCATACGATGTGGTAAATGGTGCTGGTTTCTAGGATTTCATATGCAGGATGGGAGACTAGCTCCACCAAGAGCTCATAATGTGAATGATTTTTAGGTATGTCCAAGAGAGATGAAATAGTAGCCATTGCATCTGTTGCTTTGTTTTCCAATCTTGGTATCTGCTTGAAGGATATCACAACAAAATATTCCTCGAAGTCATCCACCATATGCTTGTATGGTATCAGCTTCTCATCCTTAGTTTGATAATCGTCATTTACTTGATTAATGACAAGTTGTGAGTTCTCGTACACATGAAGTTCCCTGACCTTCCAATCTACTGCCATCTTAATGCCAATGACTAAATCTTCATACTCGACCACATTGTTGGTGCATGGAAATAGAAGTCTATATGACTTAGGGATTGTATCTCCATGTGGTGTTACCAATAAGATTCCTGCTCCAGATCCATGTTGAGTATATGACCCATCAAAGTAGAGTTTCCAAGTAGTGGTAGTGATGTTGAAGATAGACTCATCTAGAAATTCAAAGCTTAATGGTTTGTCATCTATCAAAGGTGCATCTGCCAGCTGATCTGCAATGACCTATCCCTTTATTGTTCTTCTATCTACATACTCAATATCAAATTCATTGAGTATCATGACCCATTTAGATATTTTACCTGTGAGGGTAGCTTTGCTGAGTAGGTATTTTAATGGATCAATCTTCGCCGCTAGCTTGATAGAGTGTGAGAGCATGTAGTGTCTCCACTTTTTTGAAGCAAAGACAATTGCAAGGCATGCTCTTTCAATTGGTGTATACTACAACTTGTAACCTACTAATATTCTGCTGATGTAGTAGATTTCTTGCTCCTTTCCTTCATGGTTTTGTTGTGCTAGTAGAGCTCCAAGAATTGTTGGTGTAGCTAAGATGTAGAGTAGTAGTGGCTTGCCCCGAATAGGCAGCATCAAGACTGGTGGGTTCATTAGATACTCCTTTAGATGCTGAAAAGCTTTCTCACACATGTCATCCCATTTGAATGGAATGTTTTTGTGTAAGAGATGTGTGAATGGATGGTACTTATCTACCAGTTGAGAGATGAACCTTCTGGTGGACTGTAGCTTTCCTTGTAGAGACCGCAACTAAATTAGATTCTTAGGTGGTAGCATTTCCATGATTGCTTTTTCTTTGGCCAGGTCCACCTCTATTCCATTAGTTGATACAATATATCCAAGGAGTTTACTGGATGTGACTCTAAAAATGCACTTTTTTGGATTTAATCGTACATTAAATTGCTCTATTCTTGTGAATATCTTGGCCAAGACTTGTATATGCCCTTCTCTGGTGAGTGACTTACCTAGGATATCATCGATGTAATCTTCCATTATGGTGTGCATCATGTCATGAAAGATCGTAATCATTGCCCACTGATATGTTGCCCCCACATTCTTTAGTCCAAATGGTATGATGCACCAACAATAGGTCCCCCACAGACATGCGAATGCTATTTTGTGCTGATCCTCTAGCGCTATTTTGATTTGGATATAGCTGGAGAACCCATCCATTAATGACAACATGGTGTGCCCTACTGTTAGATCAACAATGATATCTATCTTTGGTAGAGAAAAGTCATCTTTTGGACAAGCCATGTTTAGATCTCTGAAGTCATTACACACTCTGATCATCTTGTCTGGCTTGGAAATAGGTACAATGTTAGAAACCCATTCTGGACAATCGATGGCTCTGATGAACCCCACATCTAGTAGTTTCTTTAGTTCTTCTTTGACCATTAATGCTATATGTGGGTGCATTTTTCTTAGTTTTTGTTTAACTAGCTTAGCTCCTGGAGCTAGTGAAAGATGATGCATGATAAGATCAGGATCTAGCCCGGGCATGTCTACATAGGACCAAGAAAAGTTTATCTACTTTCTTTTGAAGAATTCCACAAATTCTATTTTCTCTTATTTAGATAATGACTCAACTAGGTGTATGATCCTTGGGTTCTCTTCTATGATGATGTTTACTGGTTGAGCTAGTTCAATCAATACCGAAGATCTCCCCTGATGTGCATGTTAGGGGAGAGTGTCAATCTCTTCATCTGTTGGCACCTCAGAGAGGTTTTCACTATTAGGTACATCTTTTCTTTTTACTTTTTTTATGATTTAACACTGCCGCGAAGCGGTTTTCACCATTATATATGCTTTTTATTTTTATATTTTTGTGACTAAAAGGATTGGCACTCTCTACAAATTATGCCACGTCATTAAGTTCAATGGTGAAGCCAGCCTTGTGATCCCTTGTGCGTAAATGGTCCCTAAGCTATAGATAATTGATGATAGCATCATCATTTTGGAATGTATCTAGGTGAGGGGTGTTTGGTTGATCCTAGTCTATCAATTCAGGATGCACTAGGGATAATGGATCATCTGGTTGATCTAATTCAAGGGTGGTGATGGTTAGAATTGATGAGTCATTTAAATAGGTAGAGGTATTAACAAGGTCTATCATGTTACTCTCCTCAAGTTGGTCTGTCAAGTGTGACATCATACTCTCCTCATGAAGTTCACTTCCATCATATTATGGATCGAACTCTAGCGATCTAGCCCTAGAGCTTTGTCCCTCATGCATCATATGAGTAGAGCTATAATGTTGAACCACATCAACCCCTTTTTCTTCACAAGACATTTCTGATAGGTTGTCCCATTCATACTCATTGGAATCTGTTTCACTAGCTTCTTGTAAGCAATGAATTTGTTCCACTAGATTAGTGGTAGTTGTGTGTTTGTCTTTTACTTGGAGTTTCTCCTTACCTTTGATAGTCTCTTTACCCTTGTATCCCAACCTAGTAGTGTCTCGGGCTGTGGAGGTAGAGGGTTGAATTGGTTCTATGAGACCATCTTTCCTTAATCCTATGGGATCATGTCCTTCATATCCCATCCTTTGTAAAATAGAAAACCCTTGACCATATTGTTCAATGGGTAGCTTAGGTTGATGGTCATTTGGTGTGGTTTCACTATCTTCATCTTTATAAAGCCACTGTAAGACATTTTTTTCATCACTCTCATCCGATAGGTTTCCCCATCTAATGGAAGGACCTTTAAGAGTCTCCAATGACTTGGCCTTGTTCATGGATGGCTTTCCATAAGATTTAGGTGATATAGGCAGTTGTGCTAGACAAAAAGATTTCTTAATGACATACTCTCCAACACCCTTGTCCTTGACTTTAAATTTTAGCTCTAATGCTTTGGAGGTAGAAGCTAGAGAACTTGGATCCACATGGTTTGAAGAAGAGGAAGTTTCTCGACTAGTGGGGATTACAACTTCTGGTTTTGATTAGATGTTGTTGCAATATTGGAATGGATCAGGGTCACCTTGTAAGGTAATTTCTTGACCATTGTGTGGGAACTCGATACCTTGATGGTATGTTGATGGAAAAAGCTCCATCACATGGACCCAAGGTCTACCTAGAAGAATGTTATACGCTAGCTCCATGTCTAGAACTTGGCACACAACATCTCTCTCTATTGGCCCAACCCGTATTGGCAAGACCACAGTTCCTTTGGAAGTTCTCTCCTCTTTGTCATATGCCTTGATAGTTATTTTATTTTTAGGATCAATGACATTTTCTAAAAACCCCAATGCAAGGATTAACTTTAACGTGCATATGTTTAAACCAGCCCCTCCATCTATTAGGACCCTTTTTATTCGGTGTTTGTGGATTTGGGCCTCAATGTGGAGGGATGCATTATGTGGTTGAGTGGTAGACATGTCATCTTTCTCTGTCAAAGATAAGAAATGTGGTGTGGTTAGATGACCCACCATAGCTTGAAATTACTCTTGAGCAAGGTTGGTCGGAATGGTTGTTTCCAAGAGGGCCTTCTTTAAGATGGCTTTGTGGAGTTGGTCAAGGATGTTGTATTGGTTTGATGTGGAGGATGACTTGGATGGAACCCCTTGGAGAGTAATGTTTCCATGACGAGTGGTCACATTACAGTCGGGTGTATTATTGATGGTGATCACATTGATGTGTAAATCACTTTGTGAGATATGATTAACGATGTACTCGTAAGAAACATTATTTTAGTTTACTTTGTCTGCACCATTGTTGTTTTGGTTCGATGGTCCTCCTTTTTCATAGTGAGGAAAAGGATTCCTGAATGCTATATGCTCGTCATTAGAGGTATGTCCTTCAATTGATATTCATTTTTTATCAAGTAAGTCTTGAACGGCATGTTTGAGTTTTTGACAATCGTTAGTCTTATGCCCTTTGCTTCTGTGATATTTGCAAAAGTCAGAATCACTCCACCAAGAGGGTTTAAATTTTGGTTCATATTCTCACACTGGTGGAAGTGTTATGAGGTTGCCCCCAATTAACTTCCTAAGGGCAGATTCGAGTGACTTCCCAAGTTGTGTGAACTTTCTTCTAGGAGGAAAGTTGGTTGGTTTTTACTCATTGCCTTGAGGCTTGGTGGATGGTGTGTTGTTTTGCAGGTTTGATAGATTGAAAATTAGTTGTTTTTGCATCACGCTTTTAGCATCCATGACACCATCGTTCACAATGGGTTTTGTTGATGATTGTTTTTACACATTCATAACAAAAGTTAAAATTAACAAAATGAACCTAAACTGTCTTGAAAGATATGAAGAAATTGATTAAGAGTTCTTAATCCCAAGTTTCTATATGGTCAGGTCTTGACCTTGTGGACAATTCAATAGGTTAATGTAAAACTGTAATATGCAAGGGGCCTTACTTGATTTAAGGTGATCTATGACTCATTGAACTCAAATTATGCAAATTGTTGCAAATATCAACAAATTATCCATCTCTTTCCATAAATTTACTACTATATCACAAAGCTTTGTATGATTTATAATGAAACCAGCTTTTCTTTTCAAATTGAAATGAAATTTTTCAAATACTAATACAATTCTACATGTTCCTTTCAAATGTAAGACAATTTCCTTAAAATCTTTGCGTTTAAGCTCATTATTTCCAATATTTGGGGAAAAGTTAGAAAATTCAAATTGAATATCATTCTACTACAAGATCTAAATGCTCTATTATTCACATTATAGGAAATACAGCAAAATTGATCAAATCAATAGACTAAATCTCCAAATGTGAAGCCTTGAGTATTTTCATGAACATACATTCAAGATTGTAAGCTTTTAAAGAGTTAGTATTTCAAATACAAGTAAGAGCTAGAAAACAGTCTAAAAATAGATGCAGAATCCCAGATTTACTTGTATTTAAAGTACACAGTTATATATGGTTTACAATGTATGAATGACATTTTTATTTCATTAATCAAATCAACAGAAAACTTACAAATGTCTTCTAGATAGAGTAAGGAAGCTAGATACTCCATGCATTCCTTAATGTAGACACAGGCGACCTCCTCCTCTAAACTAAAATCCTTCTCTAATCAAAATGTTTAAATGAATTACAAGTGCAAGCTATTCTTCAAAATCCTGGTGTAACTAATGTACAAGTAGCAGAGCTTCTTATATAGATTTTGAAGCTTCATACTGCTACGGCTACAAAATAATCTACGGTCAGGATCCATCTATTATTGATCAAGGGTGTATATTCATCTCTAACTGCCTCTCAAAATATATGAATGGTATCTTTTCTTCCTTAAAGGATGCCATTGGAATCTTTTCAAAAATAAGATTCCCCTTTCTTTGACTTCTTCCTTCTTATAGACTTTGCCCGCATATATCCTCCTACTTGATCCTTTTCAATATTGTTTGCTCCTTTTACATTTTTCTACTCCTTCAAATATGTTTTGAAATTATTAATTACACCTTCTATAAAGGTGCAATCTCCTCCTGGACTCTTTGTCCATACATACTCCTGCATTGTAATTCCATCCTTCAGTTTCTTTTCTTCTTTATCTAAACCTGCACTTTTCTTCTTGTATTTTCTCATCTTGGCACTTTCCTCCATCAATGAATCAATCATTTGTTTACTAAGATATGCTTCTAGACTTTCCATACATGGTGTAAAAATGGCATGGAATTTTGTTAAAGCCCTCTCCAGTTCATACGCTGGTGTATCCATGCACTCATGATCTAAGAGCTTTTCTACTATTCTTTTATGCATTCTAATCATGTCATCTGCCTTTTCTTCTAAGTCCTGAATAGTTGTTATACATCTTCTGATATTATCTTCTTCAAAATTTAATTCCAACCATGCTTGTGGCACTTGGTTTGCCATTGAAGGGGTAATTACTCCTTCATTTATTAATTCTTCTACTGTCTCTTCAATTTCCTTTAACTATTCCAATTCAAATTTGCATTCCTCTCTTCTAAATTGGCCATTATGTACAAGTCTATTGCATTTATTATTTTCCCTTGCAGCCACTTCCCATCTTTCCACTGCTTCTTTTATTACTTGTTCTCCTTCTTGCATGAAGTCCTTGAACGATTCTTCAAAAACATTGGCCTTAAGCCTCTTACTCTCCATGTCTTTTATTTCATCTTTAGATACAACTGCTATATCACTAGGCAATTATGGCACTGTTGTTTTGGGACCAAATACTCCCTTAATGAATTGTTGTAATTGGACAATGTGTCCTTTCAAATATTCATGTTTATCTTTATCCTTCCTTAGCATTTCTACCGTAACCTGGTGCATATCCTCCCATTCAGTTATATGTTGTTCCCTTGTTGTATGCCCTAGGTCAAAATTTAATATTTTATATTCATCTAAGGTTATTTATCCCTTAGTCTTTTCCTTTTGTGGTATGGCCAGGTTCAGTGTTCTAGATCCATCTAGACCTCTTTGTATGGCTAACATTGTTCTGGCCTTTCTCCTTTCTTTCCTTGGCGTTGTATCTCCCAATAGACTTTTGATATCAATAGGTACTAATTGTACCTCCTTCTTCTCTTTCATTATCTTTGCCCCTAACCAAGTTGGGACTTTTATGTCTTCAGAAGTTTTTTTTTTCATCAATTACCTCTTCCTGAGGTCTTTATGCTTCTCCTTGCTCTTGTTGTTGCTGTTGTTGTTCTTGTTGTTGTTCCTGTTGTTGTTGTGGAGGAGGTTGTTGTTGAGGGGCTGCTTCTTGTATCATTCGATCATCCTACTGTTGAGACTCACCCTCATTTTCTTCTTCTTCAATTTCTGTGTCCCCTCCATCTTCATTCTCTTCCTCAAGACCTTCCTTGATGATTCCTTTTCTTGGTCCTCCTCCTTATGTGCTTGTTTTACATTTGACATGTTTATATCTTCTGCTTGTTTTTCAATTTTACCTTCATCAATGTTTTCTGTATGTTCTTCACCTTCAAGTTTCTTGGCTGTATCTTCTATAGTTTCACCTTCTTTTTGTACTTGTTCGGTATGTGCAGGTGGCCTACCATTGTATTAGCCCCTTTTATTTCTTTTTCCTATTCTTTTGTGCTTTCTGTATTCTTCTTCTCTTCAATTTTCCTACCATACATGTTTAAAATGTTTAATACATCCACACCTGAAGTACCAGCTCTTGTTTCCTCTTTGGTTTGAGCAGGTGTTTCCTTTATTATCTCTTTAGGTAAATCCTCCTTTTCAGACTCTCTAATTTTATGTGCTTCATCTTGCACGTCCTTTATTATTTCAGGAGACACGAGGGTACCAAATGGATCTATTGTTCCTGATTCTTCTTGTACCCTTTCTTTTTCAGACTCTAAGCCTTGTTCAATTTCTATCTCAGCCTGAGTGTTTTGCTCCTCTTCTTCACTTAGGAATTCACTGGATTCCTCTTCTATTCCAATTTCTTTTCCTAAACCTATTTCTCTCTCCTCACTTTCACTACTATCATCCACGATGTGGATAGTCTCAGTGGTTTGTTTGGCTTCATGTGCTTTTGACCCTTGCAGCATTTCTCCAACCAACTCTATGTTTACCTGAGCATATGCTTGTCTCTTTTCTACTGAGGTGGACACACCAGGTATATCACTCAACTTGGCTCTCACCTGCTATGCTCCTATGACTTCACTAGTTTTTGAAGTCCCCACTTTTGATATGCTTATTGGTATTTCCTTTTTAACCTTTTGTCCTGTTATTTCTTTGGAAGCCTGTGTTTTTTCTGTACTAATATCATGGCTTAATGATTTTACCTCTACAAATGTATCAAATGATACTGCTACTGTTACTCCCAATGCATAAGGATCATCAGAGTGGCATTTTTATCCTTCTCTACAATTTTAGCTCCCACAATCCTTTTCTTCTCATAAAAGCATTGGAGATCATCACTATGCTCTCTTACTCTCTTTTTCCCTTTCTTTAGATAAGTGATCTTCACTCCTTTAGGTTTAAGCTGTTTAATCCTATCTTTTAACCATGTTTTTGAAAACAAGATGACTAGTTTGGACAATGTGTCCAAAGAAGTATTCCACAGTTGTGATCAGTCAGGCTCTCTAATAGGAGCAAGCCTGACACTTGCATAACTGTGATGCAGCAATTTATTATCTTCCTTAACCTCTGTAGGAACATATATATCTCCCATAGACCTCATTTGGCCAACTTTTAATCTCTTATGAGCCCTCTTTCTTACCTCTTTGTCATTCTTACAGTCTGACCAAAAATCCTCAATATGAATTTGATGTTTAAACTTTTTATCGATTGTACTTTAAATTCTATGGAATGGATCAAACCTTCAAGCCAACACAAATTCTTCAAATCCATAATACATCAATTCCTGTTCTGCATAACCAGCAACTTCCTCACTATAACAGGAGTATCTACCAATGGCCCAAGGTAACTTAAGATTTCCTCTGCTAAACTGCTTCTTATACATTTTAAAGGCATTCAAATTTTGCCTTGAGAACTCTAGAACAATCAATTTATCAGAAGGATACCTGGGTAGCATGAAAGGTTTTCCCTCAAATCCTTCAGTTCTGATACAAGTAAAATGTGGCAATTGAATATACCAGGAACTGTGCAACCCAATTGAATCCTCTGCATCTTTAGATAACCTTTTATTAGGGTCTTCCCTTAAAATTCTCACCATGTATGTATAGAACACATCATTTACTAGAGCATACTTCTACAATGCATTCTCTTCCTGTAAATCATGGTAATGTTCATACACCAACTTGTGACCTGGACCATTGCCTAAGGTTCCAACCCTTTCTATCCCATGTATGAATGGTCTAACCTCTATTGCACATGAATATAATATGTATGAAGACAAATAGAATGGCATCAACTTTTGCTTCCTTAGCATCGCCTGTTTCCATATGGCTGTGCTTATAGCCTTAGCCCAATGAATTTGTCTTTGCTCTTTTCCTACTTCTCTCAGGAACTGGATGACAATGAACATCCATGGCTTACACTTACTGCCATCCCTCAATCCCACTAATCTACTTAGCATTGTGATCATCAACTATATTTCCTCTTTAAATTCTATTCTTTGCAGATTCTTATGGATTCTTGCCACAGCCCTAGGTTTATTTTTGGCATTGTACCAACTGTAGAAGATCTTGCCTCTACACTCCCTTTCATTGTTGTGGAAATCCTCATTGTATTGAGATATATCAATATCCACCATTTTCTTATGTATTTCCAGACCGAATGTTCTCGCAATCCCTTCTGTGGATAAGTCTACAATGAGTCTGTCATAAAACATTATTTTCCTGGTAGCTGGATCATATAGGTATATGCAATCTAAATACAAATCCTTGGCCTTCATAGCCAATGGAAAACTTGCAGCTCTGTACAGTCCACTCTCCCATATACACCTCATATCAGGTGTAGCGTATGCTGCTATGATTTTCTGAAGAATGTCATCCGCATCATAATTTCCTATATTTGTGTATGTTCCCACTCCACTTGTACTGATTAATGATGCGTACCCTCTATGTAATGGAAACTCTTCCTTTTCTACTTCCTTGTGCGTATTTCTCTCTTTTTTAACTTCTCTGCCTGTATCTAATTTTTTCTGCTTTTGAGCCATCTTATAGAAAATGCATCTTTTAACTTTTTGGTTTACCTTATTACCTAGGGTTTTACTACAAATTTTCTATTTTTTACCATTTTACCCTAACCCCCATTTGTCCTTTCCATTTTGACTTTCAAATTTTTTTAACCCGCCCCAGATAATTAACAATTAAACCAATAATTTAACAAATGTTTACATTTCACAATGAAATTACTTAAATCTATTCGCATTTTACCAATTGAACTATAATGGTGTTTTAAGATAAATACCTGTATCTCTTGACCACTCAATTTTCGTCATTGACTGACTTTACCATTCCTTACCCATCTAGCCTCTGGAATTCTATCGCTTTGATGAATTTTGGTCAATTTCTGTAGCAATTTCTCTTTCTGCAGTTTTAATTCTTAACAATGCAACTCTGAAAGGAAAATAGCTTTAAGTTTACCCTAACCCGTGGAATTTTACTATTTTGGGTGTTATCTCGGCATTAATTATAGCAATTAATGTGCCTAAAGCTTTGGCCTTTCTATTTCAGTGTTTTATTTTAAACTTCTATCCGTTAGTTTATTTTCTGCATACATCTCATTTTTTTATCTTTCTCTATATATTGCTCTTTGTATGTCCCCTTTGTATCTTTTCGATATACAAACCTTTATGCAATGAGCCATACACCATGTTAACTCCTCTTCCATGCTTGTATCTTCAATTTGTATATCGTAATGTATGTTGACTTGTATAAGCGCATATACAAATTGCCCATACAAACCCCCTTTTACCTTTTATTTTTTCATCGATGTCTTTTATTTCCTTGTATATTGTGGATGTATATTATTAACATGCAATCACCTCAAATATACAAAGACTTTCCTTTATTTGACTTCCTTTTCGAATCCGTCTTGCATCTTTTATTTGTACCCTTTCTTGTATGTTGGCTTGTATATTAGATATGTATATTATTAACATACAAGCTCGAGATACAAACCGCGGGACCCACTTTACTTTCCACTTGTATTTCAATGATACAACCATACTTGTATCCATCCTTAGATACAAGCCCAGATACATACAAAATCCCTTGTATAATTATCTTGGATGCCTCATCTTTTATAAACCACATTACATAACTCTTCAGCTCCAACATGTATATAAAGTGAATGCATCTTTCAATATACATTAAGGTACGATGCATCACCTATATCAGCTTTTAATTCTTTTGACTTCCCCGCTATATGTATATAAAAATGTATAAACCCGAAGCATACAACATACAAACCGCGAAACATACCTCAATAAAACCAAATTTTATATTCTTCTCGGGTCCGTGATATGTATATAGTGTTGTATATCACCTTGTACCTTTCTTTCCACCAAACATACAACCCGATATACAAACTGTGGACTTAACCAATTAACACAAAATGCAATAAACACAAGAAGTTATACCTCACATGCAAACCCAATCCCATCAAGGGAGGAAGAAGCCTTTGCACCTAAAACAAGCTCCTAAGACATGATTATCCCTAGACAATAGATTTGAATGTGAAATGCTACTCTAATTTGCAACTCACTATTCTAGCTCAAGAGTGGTTTTGACATGGTAACTTTGCATAAACTTGGATGATGAAAATGGATGGAGAGAGGTTCTATTTATAGATTTTTGGAAGGGATTTTGATCCAAGGGTGGAGATTGATTTGGAAGATCAATGGTGGCGGATAAAAGTGATGTGGAGGGCCTAGATTCAATCTTGAATGAATGGAGGGCTAGGAATAAAAGTGAATCTTTTATTCATTTTGGGAAAAGGAGTTATTAAATGAGCATGGGGTGAAGGATTATTTTGGAATTAAAAATTCATATGGGGAAATGTAAATGAATTAAAAATTCATTTGGGAAGAGAGGAAATAAATGAGTATGGGTTTGTACGGAAAATTAAATGTGATGTGGGATGTTTATAAATAAAAAAATTGACTTATGTGGCTTTAATTCAATTTTTTATTTGGAGGATGTGGGGAAGAGTGTTAAACAAGGTTTGACCACCCAAATGAAGGGGTTAGGATTAATTAATCACATGTTTTATTTAATTAATCCTAGGGCTAGGATGAGGTAGGCTAGGGTAGGCAATTAAATAATAGCTATTTAATCGTCTAGGGTAGGGATATGTCACTTAGTAGGTTGGATTAATTAGTTAACATGGTTTTAACTAATTAATTGGATTTAGAGAAAAGGAGGAAATTGATTTAATAAATATTGCATATTTATTAAATCAATTGGTTAAGGTTGGGACTATTGAATTAATGAAATTAATTCAATTTTAGAGATAGAATGATGGAAAAATAGGAAAATGAAGGGATAATTAATTAAATAAAATTTAATTAATTGGTTTGGAGGGAAATTGACATGATTAGGGATATCGGGAGTCAGTTTGATGGTAGGAGGCATTTTTAGGTGTCTACATTTGCCCCTCTTTGATGTGGCATCAGGACCTAGGAGGGAAGTGGCGTCAGGTCGAAGAAAAATATGCCCCAGCTGTCTGGAAGGTATGAGATGGACAAGGGATGCCCCTTGAGAGGGCAGTGGGAAAATTAAAAAAAATTGGGCGAGTTCTCGAAAAGGATGTGACGGGAGTGAAAATCAGATAAGGGATGGGAAAAGAGGATGATGGGAAGAAAGACGAAGGAAAAAGGCTGAGATCTGCACCCTGGAGGGAAAAGGAGGGGGTGGAAGAATGACATGGCCCATTATATTAGGCAAAGTGGGCCCTTAGAGTGCCACATTTGCACAATTTTGACTTTAGAGAAGAAGGAGTGAAGGAGAGATGGCTAACCGCAACCCCCAGTTCCCTCGACTTCGACACATCTCAGAGCAGTTCCGAGAGTTTGGTTGGGCACTGGACGCTGGACCTCTGGTAGGGCCTAACCCTGACTTTGTAATTTTTTCATTTTGCGTGCATTTTTTTGGGGTTTGGGATTTTGGGATTGGAGCGCGTAGCGCCAACGGTAAGGCGGATTTGCGCCATTCTCTAGATTGGCGCTATCCTCCAGGGTAGGATTAGGGCGGATTGTCGCCATTAGGTAGGTTTTTTGGCACTATCATAGGGATTAGCGCAATGTCGGAAAGACTAGGGTTTTAGCATTTTTAGAGCCATATGGGCTTTGTAGTAGCGCTATATTTTAAACTAGCACTATAGGCTAGATTAGCGCAATCGTGTGTTTTAGCGCAATGGAACGGATTGGCACGATATAGAAATATCACGCTTTTGGTAGAATTGGTGCTATTCTATAGATTAGCACCAAAAGGGAGTGTGATGCCATTTGTCAAAATGGCGCTATTGATGCTGCGCAATAGTGCAAAATTTTGGATTGGTGCAAATAGGCTCGCGCAGTGGTGCTATTTTCTGTAATGGTGCCATTTAGAAGAATGGTTAGCGCTATTTATGAAATGGCACAAAATTTGGTTTTTTTAGCGCCAAATGATTTGGGCTTTCAACATTAGAAGAAAAGGGGGTGATTTGGAAGAAGATAGGTCAACATCTAACCAGAATGTTGTGTATGCAGGATACACAGTGATTTATATTGTAGTCACGAGAGCGACGAGTTCCATCCATGATGGCATTATTTGATGGTTTTGATGATGCTATGCGGGCTTGACTAGTGAGATTGGGGCTTCTGACAGTGGCATCGATGCCAGTTTTGTGAGCTCATAGAGCTTTGATGACAGCGGTTGTGGAACGGTATTGCTCTAAGACCTGCAGCTTTCTGTTGCCGACTAGTGAGATCACCATTACACTTGAGGATGTTTATTGCATCCTCAAGCTACCCATTCGAGGTTGGCGGGTTTGATATGACACGAGGATGGGGCGAAGTGCACTGATTATAGTGTTTGGAGCAGACCACATTATTCTGTCAGCAGATAGGAGAGAGATGGACTATGAGGGGACACTGGTTGCAGGTGCAGATCCCTTTGCCTTATTCCTTTGTGCGTTGATTAGAGGTGTTGTGATACCTGACAGGCGAGGCAAGGGCTTTCCAGTTGGCTGGGGAGGGATGATAGAGGGGATGGTGAGGCATGAGACTGTCTATGCCTAGGGATTGGCGATGCTGGGGCAGTTATACCATGAGATGCATACAGTCGCCTATTTGCATGATAGAGCATTGTCAGTTGGAGTTACTCTGCTTCATGTATGGATTTGAGAGCATATCCCAGTTACCAGGCCGACATGTGGGTATTATCGGCGGCCGTTTGAGGCCTTTGTGTTTTTATATCGGGATGTAGAGTATACGTACACTGGACAGGTACGGTATTGGAGGAGGATATTAGATGATGTGATTAGCGTGACCTGGCGACCGTATATCAGCGTAGAGCCATGGCCAGATGATGATGTTCATCTCCTTTTTGTATTTCAGCAGTGGTACCTTATGGGTCGAGGAGACCATACTATAGATATGTATCTACCCTCGTGGGTCATGCGGCAGTTTGGTTTGATACAGGACACCCCGCAGCAGATGGCGATATTTGCGCCGACTCCTCGAGATGCCGCCTTCTGGCCTACAGCCATACAACCACAAGTCGCCCTAGCTGATTTTAGAGCCCTACGGCCAGTGCGGTGGGATTGGAGGAGCATAGTGAGGGATGCAGGGACTACGGCTGCATATGATATATGGTGGCATATGCATCGGCCTACTTAGTTGACGGATCCCGTAGAAGAGGTAGCAGGTTTAGGGGGGATGATTCAGATGGTGATGGAGATGACTCAGATGGAGATGACCGTGTGGAGGAGGGGGAGGAGATCATTGAGGACGTCCTCATGGAGATTAGAGAGGATGGAGAGGAGAGGTTGGTTGGTAGGGATGGCCAGCCGATAGATGTGCTGGCGGCGGTGGCAGCAGGACAGGGGCAGGTGGGGCAGCAGGTACCTGTGCAGCAGGTTCCTATTGAGCAGGTACAGGTTGGAGCAGGGAGATATCCTAGAGGACCTCGGCGGCATGGGGGACATCCAGGGGTGGATAGGGGAGATCTGCCTCCACCACAGGTAGTGCAGCAGCAGGCTATTGGGGGAGGATAGCAAGCAGCAGGCAGGTTCCTCAGGGACAGCTGGAGAGGCTAAGGGTGAGAGGCTTACACCTCGTTAGAGGTGATGGGATGAGGAGGAGGAGATGGAGACCCTGAGAGCACAGGTGGTGAGCCTGCAGGAGGTATTGGAGAGCCGCGAGGTAGAGTTAGCACAGGCTTAGGGTGACATAGTCACTTTGACAGGGGAGCGAGATGCAACACTCGTTAGGGCCGAGCAAGCAGAGACTTCACTAGGTAGCCTACAAGCTTCAGGCAGTGGACTTGCCCCGGTGTTGGCAGTGATACAAACATAGTTGTCTCAGGTGTAGTCACAGTCATGTCAGCTGCAGGGACAGTTGAACCAAGTACAGGGGGAGTTGACAGAGAGCAGTAGGCGGATGGAGTATTATAGGGGCTTGTATTATGCGGTTGTGCCAGCAGAGCAGCGAGCACCAAGCTATAGCCAGGTCAGTGGATCGAGGGCATCGAGATCACATAGATCAAGATCTATTCAGTCCATTCAGTAGATGATGCCTCCTCCCTCACATGTGCCCCAGCAGGTTCCACAGGTGCAGGCGCAGCCACAGCCACCGACAAGATCACAGCCTTGACCAAGGTCAGAGTCTCCCACTCCCTCAGAGAGAGGATCCTCCATGTGATAGTTATATCATGTTAGCCCTTAGAGGCATTTTATCAGGACACTATATTTTTTGATGCATATATGAACGATGTACATTTTTTTCGGTGATTATATATGATGCGATGCTTTTTGATGGTTTATGATGCTTATGATTATGATGCTCTATTATGATGATGCCTATGTGATGGATGCAGTATTTCTTTATGGATTTTATATGTTGTGGATGTGTTATATTCATGCAATTATGTTTTTTATTTTATGGATGCATTAATGATGGATTTATTGTGATGTTATGGACTATATGATGTATAATGCAAATCAATGTTCAAACTAATAAACATTTACTATGGATGCAACAATGTGATGTGACGATGATTGTGATGATGTAATGTAACTACATGGTTATGAGATGATATGCAATGTGATGTATAATGTGCAACTAAATGATTCTAGAATGAACCTACTTCTTATGCAAACTATCAGTTGTTAATGGTGATCATTAATGAAATGATATGCAATTTAACTTAAATGATTTAGAATGAACCTAAGTGATATGCAAAAGAATTTAAAATGAACCTGAATGATATGCAAGTTAAACTGATTCTAAAATGAACCTAAGTGATATGCAATTTAAATGGATTAAAATGAACCTAAATGAGATGCAATTTAAATGGATTAAAATGAACCTAAATGAGATGCAATTTAAATGGATTAAAATGAACCTAAAAATGATATGCAACTTTAAATGGATTAAAATGAACCTAAAAAATGATATGCAACTTCAAATGGATTAAAATGAACCTAAAAAATGATATGCAACTTTAAATAGATTAAAATGAACCTGAAAAATGATATGCAAAGGGATTTATAATGAATCTAAATGAAATGAGATTAACTGTTTATGATATGTAGTTAGGCGATATGCAAGATGCATGCTAGGTGATAGGTGGGATGATCAGGTCCTGATACACATGATGTTCTTTGTTTGACCCTGAGTGGTAAGGCTGTGGGAGAGGGGATCAGGTGGGGAGAGGATAGGGGTGTATGGATGGGGTATGGGTAGGATTGGGAGTGTTTTTAGAGGATGGGGGTGGGGAGATGGGAGGATTGTTAGGTCATAAGACACCACGTCATTGAGGGGGGATTTACTTTGGTTCAGGGTGTGTTAGGTGGGAGTTAGTTGGGGGAATTTTAGATGGGGGGGATAGGGTAGGTGATTATGAAATCTAGGCCCAGATGATAATGTTGAATGAGTGATTAGGATGATGATTTTGAGCTTGTAACAGTAGTTGCAAAAGTTTAATTAAGAGCATTTCTTAGTTTACTGTAGCAATGTAGGATACAGTTCACAAAGGTATGAAATGACCTAGGTGATGATGTATATCATACGATTGCATGGACTAGACCTACAAACAATAGGTTGATTTCATGCATGCCCAAGGTAATATAATCTTGCCTAGCCTGGGAAGGGGACTCATAGCGATAAGTGTGAATAATACATATAAGGTTTTGATGCCTATATATGTAAATGGGACACATCATGCTAGAACTAACCCAGACTTCAAGATATGAATACTATTCTTGGAGTAATGAAACCAACCCACAAGCACAACATACAGAAACAATGACTATGTCTACTCCAGGTGCTATCTGATACTTACCATGATATAATGAGATCAAGGTAGCTTTGGAAATGACTTAGAGCGAGACAAAAAGATAAAAATCAATAATAAAAAAGACCAACGAAAATATACAAATAACCCTTGTGTGCTCTTGCCAAGAGACGTGGTGATAGAATGACAGATTTTTGTCCATTGTAGGAAAGATATATCCTAGGACACAGATCAGTTGGTGTTGATTGAAAAATTTTAGGAAGATGGGCAAAAGAACAGTCTGGCCAGATGTAAGATTATAGTTGGTATGTTGATTGATGATTTTTGCGCTAGGGACCATGTTTCAAGCGTATACGTAGTGTGTGTATTATTTATTAGATCTAGAAAGCTCAGTGAATGGGGACCATCCAAATGGGTTGGATGGGTGCATCTTATGTACCTAAGTACTGGAAACGTCCTTCATATTACAGACTGCCTACATACCATGTATCCACAGGATCAAGGTACTTTCAAGATGCGGGCGAAATGAATATGTAGTTCTGGTATGGCTTGATGATGTGGGAAAAGGTTGGGATGGTTGTGATGGTGGGAATTTGATGTGTGTCTTTGATGATTGTGATTTGTAGCGAGATCGATGTATGGGTGATTGTTTTGGATTTTCTGTGCTTTTCTACTGTTTTTGGATTTTTTGATTTTGTATGTTTTTGGATTTTTTTAATTTTTTATTACAAAGGGGAGCTTACAAGGATCCTCGTTCCATGAGTTGTCCTGGGAATGGGATAGTATGGGTTGGGTGATAGGACTTGATGTTTCAGAATTCCAAGTCATGGGATGCGTGAGATATGGAGTGATGTGACAAAAAGAGGACTTATTAGATGGTAGAACTAGCCACTATGCATGGCGCCTGAAACAGGTTTTCACCATGGTACTTATCCAAGGCATCACCGAAGTGATTTTCACCATTGAAAGTTTTTATTGCACTCTAATTTTTCTTGATTTTTGATTTTTTTGGTTTTTTTTAATTTTTTCTATATTTTTTTTGACTAGGGGTACCAGATGACTTATGCATAAAATTTCTTCAGATGGAGGATGTTCATAGGCTTATCCAGAGGCTGCCCCTCAGGTGTTGCAAGATGATAAGCTCCTAATCCATAGTCGGTTGTGACAACGTAGGGTCCTAGCTAATTAGGTTCGAACTTTCCTTGCTTAGGATGCTCTTGCAGGTTCTTCTGATTTTCCATTAGGACAAGGTCGCCTACTTCAAATTTTTGGGTTCTAATCCTCTTGTTGTAGCTTCTTCTGAGGCAGTTTTGTTATGCCTGTAGGTGATTCAATGCATTCAGGTGTTTCTCATCCAGTAGTTCTAGTTGATGCAACCTTGCGACGCGGTATTCCTCATCAGAGATTATGTTTTGCAAGGACACTCGGAGAGATGGGAGCTTGACCTCTATAGGTAAAATGGCTTCAGATCTGAATACTAGTGAGAATGGAGTGGCTCCTATTGGAGTGCGGATGCTTGTGCGGTAGGCCCAAAGGGTAGGGTTGAGTTGGAGGTGCCAGTCATGGCCAGCTTCATTGATTGTCTTCTTAAGAATGCAGAGAATGGTTTTATTAGAAGCCTCTACTTGACCATTTCCTTGAGGGTAATACAGTATGGAGAAGTGGTGTTTGATGTCAAATTTTTTGCACAAAGTGTGGACTTCTTGGTTCTTGAAGGGCTTTCCATTGTCAGTGACAATGGAATGAGGGATACCATATCGGCAAATGATATAGTGGAGGATGAATTTCGAGATTTGGATGCCCATGGTGAAGGTGAGTGGTATTACTTCCACCCACTTTATGAAGTACTCGGTAGCAGTGATAATGAACTTATGGCCATTGGAGGATGGAAGATGTATTTTCCCTACGAGGTCGAGTCCCCATTGTGAGAAAGGCCATGGCATTGTGAGAAACGCCATGGCGTTGTGATCGGTTGCAGCTCCTGTGCTAGTGTGTGGATGAGATCGCCATGTTGTTGACATGGGAGGCATTTCTTGATAAACCTGTAGGAATCTTGTTCCATTATTGGCCAATAATATCCAGTCCTGAGGATCTTTTTAGCAAGAGTGGGTCCACTTGAATGCACCCCACAGATGCCTGCATGTACCTCTTCCAAGGCTACTTCAGCTTCCCTAGAGTCTAAACAATGTAGAAGCATGCCATTAAGACTCCTTTTATACAGGGTGTCGCCTACAAGGATGAAGTGGGAGGCTCGACAGATGAACAATTTTCTCTGTGATGTGGATAGGTTAGGGGGAGGATATTATCATGAAGGTATAGGTAGGTTTCCTAATACCAGGAGGATAAGGGACCAATGACCTCGCACACTAGTTCGGATTGAGGAACATCGTATGCTGGGATGGGGAGTTCTTCGATCAGAAACTCACATTTCTTGTTGTCTTTCTTCATGTCTACCAGAGATCTGATGGTTGCCATGGCATCTGCTACTTTGTTGTTGAGTCTGGGGATTTGCTCGAAGTGGATGTCGTCGAAGTAGCCTTTGAAATCATCGACCATCCTCTTATAGGGAAGGAGCTTATCATCCTTGGTTTTGTATTCATTATTTACTTGCCTGATGACCAGTTGAGAGTCACCATACACAATTAGCTTTTCAATTTTCCATTGGATGGCCATTCGGAGACCTGTGATAAGGGCCTCATACTCTGCTACATTGTTGGTACATGGAAATGTGATCTTGAAGGATTTAGGGATTGTGTCGCCTTGAGAGGTAACAAATAGGACACCTAGCCCCGAGCCTCTGTGAGTGTATGATCCATCAAAATACATCTTCCATGTGTCTATGGCTGGTGTGATTGTCAAGATAGCTTTGTCAGGAAACTTCGCTATTGTAGGATGTTCTGCCGGAATAGGTGCTTCAGCCAGCTGATCTGCTATAACTTGCCCTTTGATGGCCTTTCTCTCGGTGTATTCTATGTCAAACTCTGTGAGAATCATGACCCATTTAGCCATTCTCCCAGTAAGAGTAGCTTTGTTTAGTAGGTACTTCAGTGGGTCAATCTTGGCGATGAGCTTGGTCTTGTGATTGAGCATATAGTGTCTTAACTTTTGTGAAGTAAAGATGAGGGTTAGACATGCTTGTTCAATTTGTGTGTAATTGAGTTTATATGAGATCAAGGTGTGGATGATGTAGTAGATGGCTCTTTCTTTCCCCTGTTCTTCGAGTTTTGCTAGCAAGGCTCCAATAACTGTCTCTATTGCGGAGATGTAAAGCAAGAGGGGTTCACCTTGCCTTGGTGGAGTTAGCACAAGAGGATTAGCCAGGTATTCTTTTAGTTGGTCAAAGGCATCCTGACACTGAGTGTTCCAGGAAAAAGCTATCTTTTCAGAGTAGATGCTGGAATGGTTGGCACTTATCAACAAGTTGGGCGATGAATCGTCAGATAGACTAGAGTTTTCCCTGTAGGCTTCTCAGTTGTTTTAGTGTTTTTGGAGGTGGCATTTCGGTGATGGCCTTGACCTTTGTGGGATCAACTTTGATTCCTCTTCCCGAGACTATGTATCCCAGAAGTTTGCCTGAGGTGACGCCGAAGACGCACTTCTTTGGATTCAAACGGACATTGTATTGCTCTAACCTATCAAAGATCTTGGCCAACACATCTAGGTGTTCTTCTCTGGTCTTTGATTTCCCTAGCAAATCCTCCACATAGTCTTCCATGATGTGGTGGAAGAGGTCATGGAAGATGACGGTCATAGTTCTTTGATAGGTAGCTCCTACATTCTTCAGGCCAAATGGCATTACCACCCAGTAGTATGTTCCCCAAGGGCATATGAAGGTTGTTTTGTGTTGATCTTCTTCGGCGATTTTTATTTGGTTATATCCTAAGAAACCATCCATGAGGGATAGCATTTCATGTCCTGTCATGAGATCCACTATCATGTCGATGTTTGGTAGTAGGAAGTCATCTTTTGGGCAGGCCTTGTTGAGGTCTTTGAAATCGGTACAACAGCGGATTCGGCCATCTAGTTTAGCAACTGGTACTAGGTTTGAAACCCATTCAGGATAATTGATTGGGCGAATGAACCCAACATCCAATAATTTCTTTAGCTCTGCTTTGACAAGGAGAGCCACCTGAGGATTCATTTTTATGAGCTTCTGTTTGACTGGTTTAGCATTAGGGCACACTGCAAGATGATGAACAACCAAGGCGGGATCTAGCCCTGGCATGTCTGCATAGGTCCATGCAAAATTGTGATTCCTGTGTGTGAAGAAGGACAAGAAGTTCTCCTATTCCAGTATGCTGAGAGATTCTAATCTGTATGTCATTTTTGGCTCTCCTGCTATCCCAAGATTCATTTCCTGAGCTGGTTCTACCAAGATGGGTGATCTGTCTGGATATACTTTGTCTACCTTGAGAAGGCCCATGCTTCCATCTCTTGGTGCCTCGTGGAGGTTTTCACTAGGAGATACATCTTTTGTTTTTACTTTTTTAGGATCTGATACTGCCGCGGAACAGTTTTCACCATTAGATCCATTGTTGATTTTTATGTTTTTATGACTGGAAGCAGGGGTTGTCTCCCTGAAATAGGCACCCGGATTGAGTTCCATGATGTATCCTACTCTGTGATCTCCCAAAGGGAAGTGATCTCTTGCTCCCATCATTTCAACGATGGCCTCATCATTAGGTGCGATGTCGAAGACAGGAGGTCACCGTTGGTCCCAATCAATGAGGTCAGGGTAAACTAGTGGTAAGTCATTGGAGGGTGAAGCGAGAGTGGTGACTAAGTAGATGGTACAAATGGATGAGTCGAAGAAGTCAACAAAGTCACTAAAGGAGTCTTGAAGGCCCGTTTCGTTAACATTGTCGACGTCTAAGGATATCGTAGCGACCTCGGCTAAGATACACTCGCCGGTAGTGAGGATGCGTTGTGGTTGACTGTACCCCAACCCTTGAGTACAGGGATTCTTTGTTGCTTGCAGTGGTTCTATGATTCCCTGTTCATGAAGGCCAATACCGCCTTGTCCTTTATAGCCCATACTTTTGACAATTTCAGAGCCTTTGCCATAGATTTCTGTTGGGATTGTGGGGGCTTCTTGCTAAGGCTCTTCATCCTTGTATAGCCAAGATGAGATATCTTCGAGTACATCCTGATCCAAGAGGTGTTTCTTCTCGAAGATGGGCGAGGGTTTGCACTTGATGATGAATGTGTTGGCTGCCTCTGTTTTTGGGATGTTGAATGTCTTAGGGTTGGGTAATGTGCCCACACAAAAGGTACCGTGCAAGTCATATTCCCCACATCCCATGTCAGTTAGCTTGATCTGGACCTCAGGTGGTGGAGGAGCTTGGGATGAAGTGAAGGCAATGTTTACGGGGTCGACATATGAGTTTGATGCTATGGGATTGGCTTCAGTGGTGGCTTTATTATATGGGCAGAAGGTTTGGTTGTGACCTTCCAGAAAACTGTAGTATTGGAAGGGGCGAGGATCGGCATAGACTATGACTTTTGTACCATTGTGAGGGAATTTGAGGCATTGATGGAAGGTATGGGACGGCTTGCATGGCATGAATCCATGGTCTACCAAGAAGGATGTTGTAGGGGAGGTCAAGATCAAGAACCTGACATTTTGTTTCCAATATTTCCTGTCCCACTTGAATGGGAAGCTTGATAGTGCCTTCAGAGAGGCGTTTGGTATCATCATAGCCTTTGATCGTGATGCACTCACTGGTGTTGACAACCACATCGAAGTACCCCAAGTGTTTTAGCATTTTTAGAGTGCATATGTTGAGGCCGAAGCCACCATCTATTAAGACATGTTTAATGGTGTGCTTGTGGATACGAACTTCGATGTGTAGGGCATCGTTATGTATGTGTTCAGAGGCGGGTAGGTCCTTTTCTGAAAAGGTGAGATGGTGGGGTGCGGCGATGTGTCCTACCATGGGTTGGAATTGAGTTACATTCAAGTTGGCAGGGACTTGAGTTTGCAAGAGCGCTTTGTCGAGGATGTCCTTGTGAAGGGGTGATGTGTGGAGCAACTCGAGGATGGAGATTTGTGCGGGTGTCTTTCCTAGATGCTCTAGGAGGTTATATTGGTGGGTAGGTGATGGACGTGTGGCTGGACGAGGAGGTAGGGGATCAGATGTGGATGCAGGCATTTCTTTTGTGGGAGGGGCTGTGCGGATGGATACATGACCATAGCAGGTTGTGACAGCACAGTCAGGTGCTTGTGCTCGAATGGTGACTGTGTTGACATGATGGGATGATGGTTCGATCCGTCCTACGATAGAGTCATAGGACGCGGGTGGTGGGGTGACATTGTATGCTTGGTTGGATGAGGAGGCTTTATTATGATTAGGTAGGGGATCCTTGTAAGCTCCGAGGTTGGCATTTGGTGATGGTTGGGCATTGTGATTGAGGCTGACTAGATTTTGTTCTATAAGGTCTTGGATGCAATGTTTTAGTTGCATGCAGTCAGCTATTTTATGACTCGCAACACGGTGGTATTCACAGTAGTCGTTCTCATTGTACCACGCAGCTTTTAGTTCATTCTCTTGACGGGGTCTAATGGGTGGGAGCATGACCAAACTTTGCTTGAGACATCTGTCAAGGATGTCTTTGATGGGTTCCCCTAAAGGTGTAAATTGTCTGTGAGGTTTACGTGGTTTAGTTGGGCCCTTCTGGTTATTTACATTTGTTGCATATGTATGCACAGGTGTTTGGTTTTATATATGTTGGATGGCTTTCACATCTGTGACGCCATCGTTCAATATGTTCTTGTTCTTCCCCTAATAGCATGATTTGTGATTTGATTGTGTGTTGGCATTGTTGTTTGTATTGGGGGTGTTGTTATTGGATTTGTGTTGCTGTTGTTGTTGTTGGTGTTGGATTTGTGGTCATACAATTTGATGGAGCCCTTGGCAATGAGGGCTCGTTTGATAGTGGTACCTTTGTCGATGACCTCTTCAAAGGTAGATGCACAAGGATTTGTAAATGAAACCCTAATTCCTGATTGAGGTTGGCCACGAACATGGTGACGAGTTATTTTTATGAAATTAGCCATGGGAGTTTGCTTGCTAAGCCTCTCCATCTTTGTAGGAAGGAAGTGAAAGCTTCTCCATTCTTTTGTTTGGTGTTGCAAAGGTCTGTCATAGACATTTCATGCTCGAAATTGTAGGAGAAGTAGTTTACAAATTTCTCTGCAAGCTCAGGGAAAGTCCTAATTCCTGGGGGAAGATATGCGAACCATTTAGCGGCTTGACCGTTGAGGCTTCGTGGAAATAGTCTCATTAGATAGGTATCGTTATTAGAGACTTCTAAGAAAGCGATGTAGAACTCCCTAAGGTGGTCCCTAGGGTCTCCCTTTCCCTTGTATTTGTCAAATTTAGGTGTCTCCAAATTCTTGGGGAAAGGGGGCATATACAATGTGCGATCGAATGGATAGGGGCAAATATCCTCGAACGAATAGTGTTTGCACTTGCCCCCAGTTTGCATGTCATCTACCTTTTGGATCAAGGACTATACAATGGTCGTGAGGTCTTGTGGTTGTTGTGGTGGTTGGGGTGTGTAGGTTTGTTGATTGGTGAGATGCTGGAGATGGGCTGGGATTTGATGTTGGAGATGGGTTGGGATTTGATGTTGGAGGGTTGTTTGGCCGAGGTTTTGATATTGTGGGTTATTGTTTTGGTTGATGTGTGCTTGGTGTTGTTAAATATACGTGGAGTTGTTGGAGAATATGAGGTGGTATTTGGGGATTGGGATTATGTTGATTTATGGGATTATGTGGATACGTGACATTGGATGGATTAACGTTAGATAGGTGGATGTTGGATGGGTTGGATGTATGGTGAAGTGGTCGTGAGAATAGTTGTCGTAGGTATGCTATGGTTTGGGGGTTGGGTGGAGTCACACTCGTGGAGGTACTTGCCTGCGTGGTGTTCCCTTGTATGCCTAGGGTGATTTGGGGGACGGAAGGGTTTATGGTAGTTGTGGTAGTGGAGGTGATGACGGGTTGGGAGATTGTAGGGATGGCGGTACTTGTGGGAATTGTAGAAGTGGTAGCGGTTGAGCTTGTGGAGGTGGTAGATACGGTAGGTGTTGACGTTTGAGAGGCTGTGGGTTGGGTATGTGATGTAGATGCTTGGGTATTTAATGGGGTAGGAATGATTGTAGAGGTGGATGGTTGTGATGATGTCGTGACGGGGGGGAGTTGAGCACCAATTTTGATAAGATGATCAAGATATCTACTTAGGTTCGACCATAGGATTTTATCAAGTAGGTCCATGTTATCGATGTCTTGTGTAAAGCTCAAGACATCTAGATCATCTTGGGAAATGGTGGGGATGTTTTGTGTTGGTGGTGGTGGGGGTGGTGATGGTTGTATTTGTTGTAAGTAATGAAAAGGGTTTTTGTTAGGGCCATATGGGGGGAGGTAAGAGTATGTAGGTGGGTTGTGTGTTTGATAGATGGGTATGTTGCTGCTATTGGTTTCAGGCATGCCAAATTGCCAATGTTTTTCCATTTCTTGATTCTTTTTGTGTTGTGATCTCGTGGTGGGCATGCACGCGTATGGGGTTGATTCCTAGAAGTAGAGTAAGATGGGGATGGAGACCTTAGAGAATCTAATTGATAATGTTGGACCCAAAGATGGATGTGGTAGTGAGATGGAGTAGAAGAGAGGATGTGGTGAAGATTGATATGTCTTTCTAAAGGTTTTAACCTAAGGGTGATACGAATGGATGATATTGATTTTGCATAAATTTTGGACCAAAGATAGATGATGATGTGTGTTTTGAGGATGATTTTGATGGAAGGGGTTTTGATTTTGATGTTGATTTTGACTGATTAGGATGATGTTTTTGAAATGACTTTATGGTCAACAAGTTGAGCTTTAGGCAAGATCTAGATTTTTGTGTTGGCACAAATGGAGGTTTTTCTTTGTTTGGGGTAGACTAATGATCTTACGCAAAGAGGAGTGATTTGTTTTTCTTGAAAGGTAGACTAATGAATTTTCAAGGAAAATGGGATGTTTAATGATGAGATCTAGATCTAACTTTGGCTCACAAGGATGACAAGCTTTGGTTGATGATTTGTTGATGGGTGTTTTGATTTGGATTTAGATTTTTTGAAATAATTTGTTTTGGTCCAAGGAGATATGCAAAAAGATAGAAGGGGGATGGATAGATATGGATTTGGGTTGATTATAACATAGCAAAGGGGTCCAACAATGGTGGTGATTGATCCTCTAAGGTCAAAGAGAAGGTGTGATTTTGGAAAATTTTTGAAAAAAATGGATAGATTGTTGTCGGATTTTTGGAATGTGAATATGGATTATGGTTGAGCAGAGGGTGAAGATCACAACTAGATAGGTCTCAGTTTCAGGCAAGTCAATCTGAAAATAGTGCCAATACATAGGTGTAATGGCACCAAATCTAGACAGAGATGGCGCTAAAACAAGACAGTGTTTGTCAAGGTCCTAAAAAGATAGATTTTTGATGGCAATTTTTTTGGATTTCTTTATTTGGAATGTGATCAAATGATTTGGTTTGTCTCTTGGCAATGTTGTTGCAAACAATTCAAGCACATTAATCACACAATAATCAAGATTTTGCTTTATTTTGAAAAAAAGATGTGTGATTTTATTTAACAAACACTTTGAACAACCTAAGGTGAGGATGTGACAATATTTGTTGAATCCCCTAGTTGTGCCTATTCAAAGCGAGTAGCTCCAGGATCTTGGTAGCACTGGCTCCTCCTTACAATTGCACACACTTCTCATGTATACCAAGATCCAGGTTTCTTATAAGGCTTGTCCCTCACCAAACCTTTAGATTATCCCTGCTACCTCGGCTAAGAACCGCATGAATCGGGGCCACTTCAAAGGTTTCCCTTATGCGTCAACAAATAGAAGGATTTTGGCTTGCTAAACAATGGTTCGTAGTAAGGGCATTCGTTTAGGTGGTTATACATGCGGCAGCACTACTCTCCATTATAGAGTCTCCCAGCCTCCAAGGGTTACGCCTTGGAGGGTTTTGGGGGAGGTTGGCTGTCGGTATAACACAACAACACCTGTTGTCTATGACTTTCGTCACAAACACCTTATTTTATATAGCGGCTTGGAAGAGCTTGGCTTTAGCTTGATGCCGCTTGGGTCGTTCCCACCTTTCGAAGCGGGGTGGCAAGCCCTTTAAAGATTAACAAAAGCAACATAATCACAAAAAATACTTTTGATCCCCAAGTTCATACAAAGATGTGAGGGGAGAGCATACGTATTCTCTATGATTGCATCACACTAAACATGGTTCATTTTAGATCTTTTGGATTAAATTGGGGGTGATTGATGCAAGTTTTGTGAGAATATTTTGATTCCCAAGGTCACCAAAAATGGTGCGAGGGAAGAGCATACGCTTTTTCACACCACAAGCAAAAGATCACAAAACACTTCACAAAATTTTGGTTTTCTTGATTACATGCATGAGAAATGCAATTTGTTGTTCTTTTTAACCCAATGACTTGATTGATGCAATTTGTGGTTCTTTTTAAAGCCTCAAAATTGAAGTGTTTGATAGTTGTTGGCCCACAATTTGTAAATTTTAGAACACCAAATTTTAAATGTTTGGGCACACACACACACACAAAGATTTGTTTGTTGTTGTTCAATTTTATAGCACCAAATCAAGGTGTTGTGTAACTAACATGCAAAGGGTTCATTTTTAAGCTCCAATTGAAGTGTTTTGCTAAGCTAGAAATCAAACCATCTTGCAAAAAGCTTGTTAGTATCTGCAAAGATGATAGTAGAAACATGCAAAAAACACTTGTCAGTACCTGCACAGCCAGCAAAGTTAGTTTTCCAAATAGCGCTAAAACAGAGGTCCAATAGCGCTACTGCAGACACGAAATAGACAGAACCCAACCCTTTTACAGATGGTGCTAATTAAATAAATAGCGCTAATATGACACCTCGAAAGTACCAAAACAGAGGATGGCATTACAATATTACAATGAAAGCGCTAATATCAAACCCTTATTGCACCAATCTAAGAAATAGCGCTATGATAGCTCTATGAATGCGCCACTGCGCAACTTGTCAAATAGTCTAGTTACTCCTGTGGATAGCGCTAATCTGGGGGATAGTGTCGATATGGGGCTGAATGCGTTCGACCTGCAAAAATGGGTTTTATAACCAAAAAAATGGAGGGTCAGGCTGCACACACAAGATGTCCCATTAGCATTGTTAGCATTGATAAATGGAAAACAAGACAAAAGAGAAGCGAAAGTGCATGTGTAAATTTTATGAAAAATTTGGCATAACTTCCCCTTGCATTTCCTATTATTCCTGCAAAACAGAGAGCAGTTGAGGCACAAAAATAGCAAGAAGACCGTTAGAAATGAGACATGTGAGTGGGGGGTTGGACTAATAATTAGAAGAATGTTCTGCAAGGATGGCGTTAAAATAGAATATAGTGCCAATACTCGCTAGAGATAGCGCCACTGCGAGGGGTGGATGGCGCTACACCTGTAAAACACATAACTTCACACCAAAACTCACAAAAAATTACTAGGATTGAGCCTTGTGGGTCCCACCGGGTGTGCCAATGTAGATTAGATAAGCAAATAAGGTAGAAATACTAAACAAAATATAATAAACACAAGAAGTTATACCTCACATGCAAACCCAATCCCATCAAGGGAGGAAGAAGCCTTTGCACCCAAAACAAGCTCCTAAGATGTGATTATCCCTAGACAATAGATTTGAATGTGCAATGCTACTCTAATTTGCAACTCACTATTCTAGCTCAAGAGTGATTTTGACATGGTAACTTTGCATAAACTTGGATGATGAAAATGGATGGAGAGAGGTTCTATTTATAGATTTTTGGAAGGGATTTTGATCCAAAGGTGGAGATTGATTTGGAAGTTCAATGATGGAGGATAAAAGTGATGTGGAGGGCCTAGATTCAATCTTGAATGAATGGAGGACTAGGAATAAAAGTGAATCTTTTATTCATTTTGGGAAAAAGAGTTATTAAATGAGTATGGGGGTGAAGGATTATTTTAGAATTAAAGATTCATATGGGGAAATGTAAATGAATTAAAAATTTATTTGGGGAAGAGAGGAAATAAATGAGTATGGGTTTGTAAGGAAAATTAAATGTGATGTGGGATGTTTATAAATAAAAAATTGACTTATGTGGCTTTAATTCAATTTTTTATTTGGAGGATGTGGGGAAGGGTGTTAAACAGGGTTTGACCACCCAAATGAAGGGGTTAGGATTAATTAACCACATGTTTTATTTAATTAATTCTAGGGCTAGGATGAGGTAGGCTAGGGTAGGCAATTAAATAATAGCTATTTAATTGTCTAGGGTAGGGATAGGCCAATTAGTAGGTTGGATTAATTAGTTAAAATGGTTTTAACTAATTAATTAGATTTAGAGAAAAGGAGGAAATTGATTTAATAAATATTGCATATTTATTAAATCAATTGGCTAAGGTTGGGACTATTGAATTAATGAAATTAATTTAATTTTGGGGATAAAATGATGGAAAAATAGGAAAATGAAGGGATAATTAATTAAATAAAATTTATTAATTGGTTTGGAGGGAAATTGACATGATTAGGGATATCGGGAGTCAGTTTGATGGTAGGAGACATTTTCAGGTGTCTACAGGTTCATATTCTCGCACTGGTGGAAGTGTTATGAGGTTGCCCACAATTAACTTCCTAAGGGCAGATTCAAGTGACTTCCCAAGTTGTGTGAACTTTCTTCTAGGAGGAAAGTTGGTTGGTTTTTACTCATTGCCTTGAGGCTTGGTGGATGGTGTGTTGTTTTGCAGGTTTGATAGATTGAAAATTAGTTGTTTTTGCATCGCGCTTTTAGCATCCATGACACCATTGTTCACAATGGGTTTTGTTGATGATTGTTTTTACACATTCATAACAAAAGTTAAAATTAACAAAATGAACCTAAACTGTCTTGAAAGATATGAAGAAATTGATCAAGAGTTCTTAATCCCAAGTTTCTATATGGTCAGGTCTTGACCTTGTGGACAATTTAGTAGGTTAATGTAAAACTGAAATATGCAAGGGGCCTTACTTGATTTAAGGTGATCTATGACTCACTGAACTCGAATTATGCAAATTGTTGCAAATATCAACAAATTATCCATCTCTTTGCATAAATTTACTACTATATCACAAAGCTTTGTATGATTTATAATGAAACCAGCTTTTCTTTTCAAATTGAAATGAAAATTGTCAAATACTAACACAATTCTGCATGTTCCTTTCAAATGTAAAACAATTTCCTTAAAATCTTTGCGTTTAAGCTAATTATTTCCAATATTTGGGGAAAAGTTAGAAAATTCAAATTGAATATCATTCTACTACAAGATCTAAATGCTCTGTTATTCACGTTATAGGAAATACAGCAAAATTGATCAAATCAACTGACTAAATCTCTAAATGTGAAGCCATGAGTATTTTCATGAACACACATTCAAGATTGCAAGCTTTTAAAGAGTTAGTATTTCAAATACAAGTAAGAGCTAGAAAACAGTCTGAAAATAGACGCAGAATCCCAGATTTACTTGTATTTAAAGTACACAGTTATATATGGTTTACAATGTATGAATGACCTTTTTATTTCATTAATCAAATCAATAGAAAACTTACAAACGTCTTACAGATACAGTAAGGAAGCTAGATACTCCATGCATTCCTTAATGTAGACACAAGCGACCTCCTCCTCTAAACTAAAATACTTCTCTAATCAAAATGTTTAAATGAATTACAAGTGCAAGCTATTCTTCAAAATCCTGGTGTAACTAATGTACAAGTAGTAGAGCTTCTTATATAGATTTTGAAGCTTCATACTGCTATGGCTACAAAACAATCTACGGTCAGGATCCATCTATTATTGATCAAGGGTGTATATTCATCTTTAACTGCCTCTCAAAATATCTGAATGGTATCTTTTCTTCCTCAAAGGATGCCATTGGAATCTTTTCAAAAATAAGATTCCCCTTTCTTTGACTTCTTCCTTCTTATAGACTTTGCCCGCATATATCCTCCTACTTGATCCTTTTCAATATTGTTTGCTCCTTTTACATTTTTCTACTCCTTCAAATATGTTTTGAAATTATTAATTACACCTTCTATAAAGGTGCAATCTCCTCTAGGACTCTTTGTCCATACATACTCCTGCATTGAAATTCCATCCTTCAGTTTCTTTCCTTCTTTATCTAGAACCTGCACTTTTCTTCTTGTATTTTCTCATCTTGGCACTTTCCTCCATCAATGAATCAATCATTTGTTTACTAAGATAAGCTTCTGGACATTCCATACATGGTGTAAAAATGGCATGGAATTTTGTTAAAGCCCTCTCCAGTTCATATGTTGGTGTATCCATGCACTCATGATCTAAGAGCTTTTCTACTATTCTTTTATGCATTCTAATCATGTCATCTGCCTTTTCTTCTAAGTCCTGAGTAGCTGTTATACATCTTCTGATATTATCTTCTTCAAAATTTAATTCCAACCGTGCTTGTGGCACTTGGTTTGCCATTGAAGAGGTAATTACTCCTTCATTTATTAATTATTCTACTCTCTCTTCAATTTCCTTTAACTGTTCCAATTCAAATTTACATTCCTCTCTTCTAAATTGGCCATTATGTACAAGTCTATTGCATTTATTATTTTCCCTTGCAGCCACTTCCCATCTTTCCACTACTTTTATTACCTGTTCTCCTTCTTGCATGAAGTCCTTGAACCATTCTTCAAAAACATTGGCCTTAAGCCTCTTAATCTCCATGTCTTTTATTTCATCTTTAGATACAACTGCTATATCACTAGGCAAGTCTGGCACTGTTGTATTGGGATCAAATACTCCCTTAATGAATTGTTGTAATTGGACAATGTGTCATTTCAAATATTCATGTTTATCTTTATCCTTCCTTAGCATTTATGCTGTAACCTGGTGCATATCCTCCCATTCAGTTATATGTTGTTCCCTTGTTGTATGCCCTAGGTCAAAATTTAATATTTTATATTCATCTAAGGTTATTTCTCCCTTAGTCTTCTCCTTTTGTGGTATGGCCAGGTTCAGTGTTCTAGATCCATCTAGACCTCTTTGTATGGCTAACATTGTTCTGGCCTTTCTCCTTTCTTTCCTTGGCGTTGTATCTCCCAATAGACTTTTGATATCAATAGGTACTAATTGTACCTCCTTCTTCTCTTTCATTATCTTTGCCCCTAACCAGGTTGGGACTTTTATGTCTTCAGTAGTTTTTTTTTCATCAATTACCTCATCCTGAGGTCTTTATGCTTCTCCTTGCTCTTGTTGTTGCTGTTGTTGTTGTTCCTGTTGTTGTTGTGGAGGAGGTTGCTGTTGAGGGGCTGCTTCTTGTATCATTGGATCATCCTACTATTGAGACTCACCCTCATTTTCTTCTTCTTCAATTTCTATGTCCCCTCCATCTTCATTCTCTTCCTCAAGACCTTCCTTCCTTGATGATTCCCTTTCTTGGTCCTCCTCCTTATGTGCTTGTTCTACATTTGACATGTTTATATCTTCTACTTGTTTTTCAATTTTACCTTCATCAATGTTTTATGTATGTTCTTCACCTTCAGGTTTCTTGGCTGTATCTTCTGTAGTTTCACCTTCTTTTTGTACTTGCTCGGTATGTGCAAGTGAATCTACCATTGTATTAGCCCCTTTTATTTCTTTTTCCTATTCTTTTGTGCTTTCTGTATTCTTCTTCTCTTCACTTTTCCTACCATACATGTTTAAAATGTTTAATACATCCACACCTGAAGTACCAGCTCTTGTTTCCTCTATGGTTTGAGCAGGTGTTTCCTTTATTATCTCTTCAGGTAAATCCTCCTTTTTAGACTCTCTAATTTTATGTGCTTCATCTTGCACATCCTTTATTATTTTAGGAGACACGAGGGTACCAAATGGATCTATTGTTCCTGATTCTTCTTGTAAGCTTTCTTTTTTAGACTCTGAGCCTTGTTCAATTTCTATCTCAACCTGAGTGTTTTGCTCCTCTTCTTCACGTAGGAATTCACTGGATTCCTCTTCTATTCCAATTTCTTTTCCTAAACCTATTTCTCTCTCCTCACTTTCACTACTGTCATCCACGATGTGGACAGTCTCAGTTATTTGTTTGGCTTCATGTACTTTTGACCCTTGCAACATTTCTCCAACCAACTCTATGTTTACCTGAGCATATGCTTGTCTCTTTTCTACTGAGGTGGACACACCAGGTATATCACTCAACTTGGCTCTCACCTATTGTGCTCCTATGACTTCACTGGTTTTTGAAGTCCCCACTTTTGATATGCTTATTGGTATTTCCTTTTTAACCTTTTGTCCTGTTATTTCTTTGGAAGCCTGTGCTTCTTCTATACTAATATCATGGCTTAATGATTTTACCTCTACAAATGTATCAGATGATACTGCTACTATTACTCCCAATGCATAAGGGTCCATCAGAGTGGCATTTTTATCCTTCTCTACAATTTTAGCTTCCACAATCCTTCTTTTCTTCTCATAAAAGCATTGGAGATCATCACTATGCTCTCTTACTCTCTTTTTACCTTTCTTTGGATAAGTGATCTTCAGTCCTTCAGGTTTAAGCTCTTCAATCCTATCTTTTAACCATGTTTTTGAAAACAAGATGACTAGTTTGGACAATGTGTCCAAAGAAGTATTCCACGTTTGTGACCAATCAGGCTCTCTAATAGGAGCAAGCCTGACACTTGCATAACTGTGATGCAGCAATTTATTATCTTCCTTAACCTCTGGAGGAGCATATATATCTCCCATAGACCTCATTTGGCCAACTTTTAATCTCTTATGAGCCCTCTTTCTTACCTCTTTGTCATTCTTACAGTCTGACCAAAAATCCTCAATATGAATTTGATGTTTAAACTTTTTATCGATTGTACTTTAAATTCTATGGAAGGGATCCAACCTTTGGGCCAACACAAATTCTTCAAATCCATAATACCTCAATTCCTATTCTGCATAACCAGCAACTTCCTCACTATAACAGGAGTATCTACCAATGGCCCAAGGTAACTTAAGATTTCCTCTGCTAAACTGCTTCTTATACATTTTAAAGGCATTCAAATTTTGCCTTGAGAACTCTAGAACAATCAATTTATCGGAAGGATACCTGGGTAGCATGAAAGGTTTTCCCTCAAATCCTTCAGTTATGATACAAGTAAAATGTGGAAATTGAATATCCCAGGAACTGTGCAACCCAATTGAATCTTCTACATCTTTAGATAACCTTTTATCAGGGTCTTCCCTCAAAATTCTTACCATGTATGTATAGAACACATCATTTACTAGAGCATACTTCTTCAATGCATTCTCTTCCTGTAAATTAGGGTAATGTTCATACACCAACTTGTGACTTGGACCATTTCCTAAGGTTCCAACCCTGTCTATCCAATGTATGAATGATCTAGCCTCTGCTGCACATGAATATAATATGTATGAAGACAAATAGAATGGCATCAACTTTTGCTTCCTTAGCATTGCTTGTTTCCATATGGTTGTGCTTATAGCCTTAGCCCAGTGAATTTGTCCTTGCTCTTTTCCTGCTTCTCTCAGGAACTGGATGACAATGAACATCCATGGCTTACACTTACTGCCATCCCTCAATCCCACTAATCTACTTAGCATTGTGACCATCAAGTATATTTCCTCTTTAAATTCTATTCTTTGCAGATTCTTGTGGATTCTTGCCACAGCCCTGGGTTTATTTTTGGCATTGTACCAACTGTAGAAGATCTTGCCTCTACACTCCCTTTCATTGTTGTGGAAATCCTCATTGTATTTAGCTATATCAATATCCACCATTTTCTCATGTATTTCCAGACTGAATGTTCTCGCAATCCCTTCTGTGGATAAGTCTACAATGAGTCTGTCATAAAACATTATTTTCCTAGTAGCTGGATCATACAGGTATATGCAATCTAAACACAAATCCTTGGCCTCCATAGCCAATGGAAAAATTACAGCTCTGTACAGTCCACTCTCCCATATACACCTCATATCAGGTGTAGCGTCTGCTGCTGTGATTTTCTTCAGAACGTCATCTGCATCATAATTTGCTATATTTGTGTCTGTTCCCACTCCACTTGTACTGATTAATGATGGGTATCCTCTATGTAATGGAAACTCTTCCTTTTCTACTTCTTTGTGCGTATTTTTCTCTTTTTTAACTTCTTTGCCTATATCTATTTTTTCTGCTTTTGAGCCATCTTATAGAAAATGCATCTTTTAACTTTTCATTTTACCTTATTACCTAGGGTTTTACTACGAATTTTCTATTTTTTACCATTTTACCCTAACCCCCATTTGTCTTTTCCGTTTTGACTTTCACATTTGTTTAACCCGCCCCAGATAATTAACAATTAAACCAGTAATTTAACAAATGTTTACATTTCACAATGAAATTACTTAAATCTACTTGCATTTTACCAATTGAACTATAACGATGTTTTAAGATAAATACCTGTATCTCTTGACCACTCAATTTTTGTCATTGACTTACTTTACCGTTCCTTACCCGTCCAACCTCTGGAATTCCGTCACTTTGATGAATTTTTCTCAATTTCTGTAGCAATTTCTCTTTCCACAGTCTTAATTCTTAACAATGCAACTCTGAAAGGAAAATAGCTTTAAGTTTACCCTAACCCATGGAATTTTACTCTTTTGGGTGTTAGCTCAGCATTAATTACAGCAATTAATGCGCCTAAGGCTTCGGCCTTTCTATTTTAGTGTTTTATTTTAAACTTCTATCTGTTAGTTTATTTTTTGCATACATCTCATTTTTTTGTATCTTTCTCTATATATTGCTCTTTGTATGTCCCCTTTGTATCTTTTCGATATACAAACCTTTATGCAATGAGCCATACACCATGTTAACTCCTCTTCCATGCTTGTATCTTCAATTTGTATATCGCAATGTATGTTGACTTGTATAAGCGCATATACAAATTGCCCATACAAACCCCCTTTTACCTTTTATTTTTCCATCGATGTCTTTTATTTCCTTGTATATCATAGATGTATATTATTAACATGCAATCACCTCAAATATACAAAGACTTTCCTTTATTTGACTTCCTTTTCGAATCTGTCTTGCATCTTTTATTTGTACCCTTTCTTGTATGTTGGCTTGTATATTGGAGATGTATATTATTAACATACAAGCCTGAGATACAAACCGCGGGACCCACTTTACTTTCCACTTGTATTTCAACGATACAACCATACTTGTATCCATCCTTAGATACAAGCCCAGATACATACAAACTCCCTTGTATAATTATCTTGGACGCCTCATCTTTTATAAACCACATTACATAACTCTTCAGCTCCAACATGTATATAAAGTGAATGCATCTTTCAATATACATTAAGGTACGATGCATCACATATATTAGCTTTTAATTCTTTTGACTTCCACGTTGTATGTATATAAAAATGTATAAACCCGAAGCATACAACATACAAACCATGAAACATACCTCAATAAAACCAAATTTTATATTCTCGTCAGGTCCGTGATATGTATATAGTATTGTATATCGCCTTGTATCTTTCTTTTCGCCAAACATACAACCCGATATACAAACCGTGGACTTAACCAATTATCCATTTTACCTCTGAATCCCGTCGAGTCTGACTTGTATGTAAAGAATAACACATTAACAATATCCATACAAGTACAATGATTAATAACCCGACCACTCCATGCGACTAAGACAACGACCTCTCATACAAATGACTTTGTATATGCAACATACAAACCCTTCTATAGTGCATTTTACCAAAACAAGCATATCTTGCAAAATATTAGGAATTTTTATATGGTTCAAAAAGTAACCCCTATTCATTTTTGACAAAGAATTTACCCCTATTCTGCTCTGGCACTTAATGCTTATTTTCTCATTTTTTGAACAAGATTTGTAACTTTTACTTCGTTTTCCCTTTTACCACCAAGTAGACCCACACACAAGCAAAAGCCACAGCCACAACAAGGGTCCTCATTTTGCTAAGAAGTAAAATGGGGCGTGTTGTGAGCATCACAACTCGCAACCAAATAAAACAATTAAATTAAAACCATTAAAGAAAACTAAATGAAATAAATTCATAACTTCCAACTATCTTTTCTGCAGATCATTATTTAACTTGAGACCTAATGTATTCAATAAGGTGCATGAATTTCCCCGTTCAATTTAAGTGGGTGCATGTGATTAATAATCCTCATCTTGAAAATAAGTTGAATAAACTAGTGACTGATATTAAACTACATAGTTGATGTCATTCCCTCATAGCCAACTGGATAGAGCCTTGCTACCAGCAAGCATCTATAGCCCCGACAAGGTTATCGTTACAATTCTCCTAAGTAGAGCCCCACTACCAGCAAGTGTCTATAGTCCCGGTAGAGTTACTTAGATGGCTTAATCTAGATTTTTAGTAAAATCTATTTTATTTATTTACTTATTTTTGTATATTTTATGTAAGATAGAGACTTTATAAGATATTACCATTGTAACATCATGATCCCAGGAGTGATCACTTGCTAAAAATTAAGCTGAGAATTGTAATGGTAGCAAGGGTGACCTCTGATTTTTTACCTAATATCTACACTGGTATGTTCAACAAACCAAGGATTTTAGGTGTGTCATTGTGAGAAACTTCCCTTGAATACTCAAACCATAGTTATTGAATACAAAATTTCACAAGCTACACCATTTTCTACATTCATGATAGTCACAACAAGTTATGTATAAGTTTCAAATAATTAACCTAAATGTTTTGAATTTTCTATTGTTTTCAGTGGTTGTTAATCTGCTCCTGTATACTTCAAAACAAAACAAACATCCTTACCCAAGCAACACCACACACAAACCAACACCACAAAATAAAACAAGACAAAACCCAACAAAACTGTACATTATTTACACTACGATACACAACATACCAACTACCCTCATCTCAAGCCTAAAAATAATGTTTCAAATGTTGGCCATTAACAGGTAATGGCACATCTTCCCCAGTCAAGGTTTTGAGCCTGAAAGTATTATCTCCTATTATCTCTGCGACCTGTAATGGACCTAGCCATAATTTGTCAAACTTTCCATGATTTCCTTTCTTTTCATGTGCTTTATCCCAACACAATACTAAGTCTGATATTCTGAATGTTTTGACTCTTGCTCTTTTATCAAACCATCTTTTGACCGCTGCCTGATGTTTAGCAAACCTTTCAATGGCTTGATCTCTCTTCTCATCCAATTGTAACATTTGGATTATCCTGGCTTCTCTGTGATCATCAAAGCCTAAATACTCATTAGCAAACTTCATGACAGGTATTCTTAAATTCACTGAAAGTATGGGATCAGTCCCATAAACTAGGCGATAAGGTGCATTGCCTAAGGCTGACTTAACCTTAGTCCTATCTACCCACATCGCATATTTTAACAATGCATTCCATTCTCTAGGATTCTTTACAATTAGCTTCTTGATTATATCCAATAAAATCTTGTTTGTGGACTTAGCTAAACCATTCCCTTGAGGATAATAATTTGAAGAAAATTTTAAAACTATCCCATATTCAAATGCGCATTTAGAAAATTTCAGAGAAGAAAATGCAAGGCCATTATCACATAACAGTGAATATGGAGCTCCAAACCTTGTTATGATGTTTTCTTCAAGAAATTTGATAACCACCTCAGTAGTAGAAAACTTGCAACATGTGGCTTCAGTCCACCTTGTACAATAGTCAGTTACTGTCAATATAAACTTATGTCCTACAGATGATGGAGGATTTATAACTCCAATGAAATCTAAGCCCCACTGTGCAAATGGCCTAGACTCAATGACTGGTTGTAATGGATTAGCCTGATTCCTTCCCTTGTCTGCTGTAGTCTGACAAGTGTGACAACTTTGAATATGACTCTCTGTATCTTTAAACATGGTTGGCCAATAGTATCCTACTCTTAGTATCTTGTGCATAGTAGCTAAATGAGAACCATGAGCAGTTCCATACTTATCATGCAACTCTAACAACACCTTATCTGCTTTAGTTCTATTTAAACACCTTAAATATATACCTTCATGGTTCTTCTTGAATAGAAGACCTCCTTGTACCATGTATCTATGTGCTTTAATCTTTAAAGCTCTCCTTTGAGAAGACTTCATCTTACTTGGATATTTACCTGATATTAGAAATGTATTCAAATCATCATACCAGCCTAATGCATCATTAGAATTTAATACATACTGCTGCTTGACCAAGTTTGGACCTGTGTTTGCTATGGTCTATACTAATGCTTGTCCTCTGACCAACTTCATTGGAATAATCTCCATGTCAAACTCTTGCAATATTGTAATCCATTTAGCTCTTTTCTCTCCAGGCTCATTCTGCATTAGCAGCATTTTTACTGTTGCATCTGGTACTATGGCCTTAACTTGAATTTGTAAGATGTAATGTCTAAACTTCTTAACTGCTCTTACTAGTGCAAATGCTTGTCTCTCTGTGTCAAGATACTTCAGTTGTGCACTCATGAAAGCTATGGCTTTTCTTCATTATCTTCTCCTTTTTGTGTCAAGGCAGCTGCAACTGAATGTGAAGATGGAAAAACATATATGTAAAATGGATTTGTATAATTTAGACTTGCTAACACAGGAGCATCAGAAATAGCTTCCTTAATATCTTTGAATGTAGCTTTGGCTACTGGTGTCCATTCTATCTTTGCATCTTTCTTGAGCATGGTGTTTAATGGTTGCACAATTTCTGCAAACCTGATAATGAACTTCCTAACAAAGTTAATCTTACCAAAAAAGGACTTTAATTCCTTCTTACTATTAGGTAATTGCAATTTTCTTATTCCTTCTACTCTGTCAGGATCAATGGATATCCCATTTTCAGAAATGACATGTCCTAACAATTTTCCTTCAGTTACACCGAATGAACATTTCTTTGGGTTAAGAGAAATCCCATACCTTTCACATCTTTTAAGTACTCTTCTCAAATCCTCTGCATGAGTGGATACATCTTTGGAATAAATAGTTAAATCATCCATATAAATAACAATGCATTTACTTGATAATCCACGGAATGCAATGTCCATGGCTTGCTGAAAAGTGGCACCTGCATTGATTAAACCAAAAGGCATTCTCCTATATGCATAATTTCCCCACTTGTAAGTAAAAGTAGCCTTCAACCTATCTTCTTTATCAACTAAGACTTGGTTATATCCTGAAAATCCATCTAAGAAAGACATCATCTTAGTCCCATTTACTGCTTGCAATACTTCGTCTATTGGAGGCAAGGGATAATTATCTTTTTCAGAGGCTTTCTTCAAATTTCTAAAGTCTACACATAACCTAATGTCTCCACTTTTCTTTCTCACTGGTACTAAATTAGCTATCCAGGTTGAATGTCTTACTAGGAAGATTATCCGAGCAGACAACATTTTTTTCACTTCTTCAAAGATAAATGGTTTAACATTTGGTTTCAAGGGTATTACATGAGTTATGATGGACGTATCATATGTCTTCAAATCTTCATATGTCCATGCTATTACATGTTTGTATTCTTTCATAACATCCACAATTTATTTTCCTAACTCCTCAAATCAAGCCTTTCCAATCAATACATTTTGTGGACTTTGCCATGTTCCCAGGTTATATGGATCACATTTACCCCCTTCATTTTTGGGCAAGTCCTTCTGCCTAACTACCCCATCGAAGTCAAAAATCTTTTCCAACTCAATTACTCCCTTAGGTAAGAAATTACTCTTCAAATTTATTATGTCTTCTTCATCCCAAGACACATCAAGCCTTTCCTGTTCATCAATGATTTGAGCTTCAAACACTTCATTACGAGTGAGAAAATCCACAATTTGTTGATCTCTCTCAAATACCTAAAAATGAGTAACATTATCTGGTATACTTGGAATATTAACTAATTCAATAGCAAATTGTTTTAAACCTGACAATGTTAAGGGTTCCAAAGTGCTAGTAACAATTGCTAATGCATCTAGTCTATGATTCAATTCTCTAGGAATATGTTCTATGTTAAAGGCATCAAATGAATCAATTAAATCCCATACCCTATGCCTATAACAAACCATCTTCTTATAATTGCATGCATACAACTTCCTTACTTGTCTGACCACTAACTCAGAGTCTAAAAATACTCTGATCATTTTCACCTTTTTCTTGATAGCCATAACAAGTCCATAAATCAAAGCTTCATATTCTACTACATTATTAGTACAGGGAAATTGTAGCCTATATGCTGCTCAAAATGACTTACCATTAGGATCTATAAGTTCCACACTTGCACCTGCACCTTGTTTAGATTTAGATCCATCACATTTTAGTGTCCACATGCCCTCTTTATTCTTTTGACCTTTTATTTTGGCATGTTTTGTCTTTTCTATTACATGTGCAGTACTATCTTGTTTCTTCATGGGCAATTCATTTTGACCTATTTGCATATTTATACTCTCAGTCTGTGAATTAGAATGACAGACATTCTTGTTTTTTGTTTCTTTTTCTAAATCTGGGATTAATATATCCATATTGTCCTAAAAGTATGTCTCTGATTGATTAGGATTAACCTTTCCTTCTTGTAGTTCCATCCCTTTTGTGCACTTTATGTATTGATATTCTATAATATCTCTACACATTCCACAATACTCTTCAGAATGGGGCTTATTATGGACTCTGCACATGCTCTTGTACAACTTGCACTAAACTGAAATATTTTGTTCAATGCACTTTTCCATTTCCTACCTAATGATCTGACCAAAACTATTTATTGCATTGTCTTCCTCATTAGAAGAATTTTCATCAAACTCAATAAACACTACTATTTCTTTACTGGCAGGCTTTTCTTTAAAATTTAGCATCAGGATTTCTTCAATTTGTACTCCCTTGTTAGTGACTCTATAAACCCAAGGTTCAACAGAAGCATATAATATCTCATTAATCCTATTGTATTCTGTAATCATATGTTTCATTCTGGGTTTAGCTTCTATCCTGATTTGATTTGGAACACCTCTCCAAGGTAACCACATGTGTGAAAAATCAATGGCCATATATCGATTTAATGTTTTGGACCAGTCTCTACTCAACAACATACCATAATTCTCAGGTATATCTACTACCTGAATATCAATAAACTGACTCACCCTCGGATCTGAGGCTAATTGCATTTGAATATGCATTAATTCTCCTATCACATTGACCTCAGTTTTGTCTAACTGTGTAACAACCTTGGCAGATTTGGTAGGGGTCAACCCTAAAGTTTTGCATATCCCTAAAGGCATTACATTGGCCAATGCACCAGAATCTACCATGTAATTATGTATGTTCTTTCCCAACATTCTAATGGTTAACAAGAAAGGAGGGGCTTCCCTCTTATCTGCATACATGACCACATTAGTGTTGGAAGGTTGTTCAGTTTTCTTACTTTTTTCTTTGGGCTGTGAATCTTTACTAGGAACATTCATATCAACAGAGACCTCGCTTGTCACAGATGTATCTAAGGATTTTATGAAAGCATTTCTAACCCCTGGGCTTTTCAATAATTCACATAAAGGTATACTGACTTTGATTTTCTTTATCTCTTCAGACAAGTAACTCATTAACCTCATTGTTTCCACTGTCTCTGTTTTCCCTATTTGGACTTTTTGTGCTACTGTCCCACTATTCACGTGATGATTAGCCTTTAGTATAGCAGGATTATTACTAGCATTTTAATCTAGGGGAGTACTGAAATTGTTGGGAGGAGTGGAAGTAGTGAAAGGAACCCCTGGCCTAGTGTTACTTCTCAAATTGTATGTATGATTTTTGTTAGACTATTGAAAAGTCTGTACCTCCTCTGTTCCATCTAACACTTCATTTTCAGTTTTAAAGGGAAACTGAAAAGCTTTCAATATTAAGGTTGTTTTAGGATATAGGTTCTCACAAAAGTAAGGCTCATCTTCTAACAGTTGATCTTCCTTTTCTTTAGTTGCAAAGGTAAAAGTCTCTAAGACTAAGGCAGTCTCAAATCCTGAGGGCCCTATTTCATTACCTTTGGGAATGAGAAACTCAAAGGTAGGAGCCTGTACATCTACATTGAAAATACTTGCTGCCAGATGAAACTGAGGGCAATCTAGTTCAGCATGGGCACTGGTATTATGAATCCTACACCAATTCTTTATTGCTACAATAGCCATTTGAGTTCTAGCTATTTGTTTTGTCTCCTGACTATCCAAATTTTCAAATGGAGAAGCTAGAGTGCCATTATTTAGCCCTGTGTTCCAGGTCCTAGGTGGCCTTGGTTGATTCTGATTTCTATTGTTATTACCCCAGGCCTTGTTATCTACACCAAGTCCTCTATTTTGCATTGCTTGTCCCTGATTATGATTTTGACTCTAACTATAATTCTGACCCTGATTAGAACCCTGACCCTGATTATAATTCTGGTTATGATTCTGGTCATGGTTCTAGTTGTATCCTTGATTATTTCTACCGTAGAAATTTTCATTTCTTAGTTGTGTCATTTCAGTAGTCAATCTTCTCAAGTGTGCAGTAATTTCTTTGATTTCTTCCCTCTCCTCTTGTGCCTTTTCCACAAATGTATCCTGAGGAGACTGGAAGAAAGACTAACCATTACTCTGATTGTTATTGGTACTGTTACCAGTATAAGGGACTATAGCCTGGATTGGGGAAGGATTATACACAGGTGTGTATGTAGGAATTGGATTCAATAGTGGAGTATTGTGTGTAGGAACTCCATTCCATGATTGTGTTTGACTTTGCATCCCAGGGTTTCCTCCATTAAGAAATGGATTATAAGTTGTTTGTCGCATCTCCTGGTTTACTGAGGCTGCCCTTATGAGCTTTGGATATTATATCTATATCAACCTTTATTTTGACAAACATAGCAGTTAGTGGATCAAGGGCAACATAATACATGGCTAATAATGCATCTGCAGTTACTATGTAAAGAGCCACTAACCTGGAATAAGCCTTTTGAAACCTATCATTAAAATTATCAATCAACTCCCCTTCACCTCTTTTAATTGCGGCCAATTTATGATATAGTGTAGAAGGATCGACTGGTCCCCTAAACCTAGACAAAAATGCCTCTTCCATAAGTGCCCAAGAACAAATATAACCATTAGGCAAGTTAACATACCAGTTAGAAGCCTGCTCATTAAAGGTGTAAGGAAACAACCTACATACAACATCCTCATATTCTAACTTGGCCCTAAAGCATGCCTCCTTGAACATCCTAATGTGATCTTCTGGATCTTGATGCAATTGATATTTAGGGCATATATTTTTAGGATTTTTTGGCATCTCATGATAATCATTGAATGTTATAGGGGAATTGACATTGAAATAAGCCATTGCAGGTCCTTGTGCCGGGCCTGGACCTCTAGGAGTACCTGGATTTCTAGGTGGACTAGGACCTCTAGGTGGACTAGGACCAAGATTCAAAGATCTAAATGAAGAACTATCAGGACTCACTATGTTATGGATGTTAAAAGGTAATCTAGGAGGCGTTCCAGATGAGCACTGTACATTTGATATTCTAGGATTCCAAAACAAAGGACCTTTATTCTATCTTTTATCAGGTAAATGCACAAATATATACTTAGAACTAGATTTAGACCTAGTCACCCTGCCACTGTTATGAGCCAGCTTTACTCAAATCCTACCTTAACTCCAATCAGGCCCTCCTTCTAGCACCAAAAACTGTTGATGATTGTTTTTACACATTCATAACAAAAGTTAAAATTCACAAAATGAACCTAAACAGTGTTGAAAGATATGAAGAAATCGATTAAGAGTTCTTAATCCCAAGTTTCTGTATGGTCAGGTCTTGACCTTGTGGACAATTCAATAGGTTAATGTGAAACTGTAATATGCAAGGGGCCTTACTTGATTTTAGGTGATCTATGACTCACTGAACTCGAATTATCCAAATTGTTGGAAATATCAACAAATTATCCATCTCTTTGCATAAATTTACTACTATATCACAAAGCTTTGTATGATTTATAATGAAACCAGCTTTTCTTTTCAAATTGATATAAAAATTGTCAAATACTACCACAATTCTGCATGTTCCTTTCAAATGTAAGACAATTTCCTTAAAATCTTTGCATTTAAGCTAATTATTTCAAATATTTGGGGAAAAGTTAGAGAAATTCAAATTGAATATCATTCTACTATAGGAGCTAAATGCTCTGTTATTCACGTTATAAGAAATACAACAAACTTGATCAAATCAACATACTAAATCTCCAAATGTGAAGCCCTGAGTATTTTCATGAACACACATTCAAGATTGCAAGCTTTTAGAGAGGTAGTATTTCAGATACAAGTAAGAGCTAGAAAATAGTCTGAAAATAGACACAAACTCCCAGATTTACTTGTATTTAAAGTACATAATCATTTATGGTTTACAATGTATGAATGACCTTTTTGCTTCATTAATCAAATCAACACAAAACATACAAACGTCTTACAGATACAGCAAGAAAGCTAGGTACTCCACGCATTCCTTAATGTAGACACAAGTGACCTCCTCCTCTAAACTAAAATACTTCTCTAATCAAAATGTTTAAACAAATTACAAGTGCAAGCTATTCTTCAAAATCCCTATGTAACTAATGTACAAGTAGCAGAGCTTCTTATATAGATTTCGAAGCTTCATATTGCTACGGCTACAAAACAATCTACAGTCAGGATCCATCTATTATTGATCAGGGGTGTATATTCATCTCTAACCGCCTCTCAAAATATCTGAATGGTATCTTTTCTTCCTCAAAGGATGCCATTGGAATCTTTTCAAAAATAAGATTCCCCTTTCTTTGACTTCTGCCTTCTTATAGACTTTGCCCACATATATCCTCCTACTTGATCCTTTTCAATATTGTTTGCTCCGTTTACATTTTTCTACTCCTTCAAATATGTTTTGAAATTATTAATTACACCTTCTATAAAGGTGCAATCTCCTCCTGGACTCTTTGTCCATACATACTCCTGCATTGTAATTCCATCCTTCAGTTTCTTTTCTTCTTTATCTGAACCTGCACTTTTCTTCTTGTATTTTCTCATCTTGGCACTTTCCTCCATCAATGAATCAATCATTTGCTTACTAAGATATGCTTCTGGACTTTCCATACATGGTGTAAAAATGGCATGGAATTTTGTTAAAGCCCTCTCCAGTTCATACGCTGGTGTATCCATGCACTCATGATCTAAGAGCTTTTCTACTATTCTTTTATGCACTCTGATCATGTCATCTACCTTTTCTTCTAAGTCCTGAGTAGCTGTTATACATCTTCTGAGATTATCTTCTTCAAATTTTAATTCCAACCGTGCTTGTGGCACTTGGTTTGCCATTGAAGGGGTAATTACTCCTTCATTTATTAATTCTTCTACTCTCTCTTCAATTTCCTGTAACTCTTCCAATTCAAATTTGCATTCCTCTCTTCTAAATTGGCCATTATGTACAAGTATATTGCATTTATTCTTTTCCCTTGCAACCACTTCCCATCTTTCCACTGCTTATTTTATTACCTGTTCTCCTTCTTGCATGAAGTCCTTTAACCATTCTTAAAAAACATTGGCCTTAAGCCTATTACTCTCCATGTCTTTTATTTCATCTTTAGATACAATTGCTATATCACTAGGCAATTCTGGCACTATTGTATTGGGATCAAATACTCCCTTAATGAATTGTTGTAATTGGACAATGTGTCCTTTCAAATATTCATGTTTATCTTTATCCTTCCTTAGCATTTCTGTCATAACCTGGTGCATATCCTCCCATTCAGTTATATTTTGTTCCCTTTTTGTATGCCCTAGGTCAAAATTTAATATTTTATATTCATCTAAGGTTATTTCTCGCTTAGTTTTCTCCTTCTGTGGTATGGCTAGGTTCAGTGTCCTAGATCCATCTGGACCTCTTTGTATGGCTGACATTGTTCTGGCCTTTCTCCTTTCTTTCCTTGGTGTTGTATCTCCCAATAGACTTTCGATATCAATAGGTACTAATTGTACCTCCTTCTCTTTCCTTATCTTTGCCCCTAACCAGGTTGGGACTTCTTTTATGCCTTCAGTAGTTTTTTCTTCATCAATTACCTCTTCATGAGGTCTTTCTGGTTCTCCTTGCTCTTGTTGTTGCTCTTGTTGTTGCTATTGTTGTTCTTGTTGTTGTTCCTATTGTTGTTGTGGAGGAGGCTACTATTGAGGGGTTGCTTCTTGTATCATTGGATCATCCTTCTGTTGAGACTCACCTTCTTTTTCTTCTTCTTCAATTTCTATGTCCCCTCCATCTTCATTCTCTTCCTCAGGACCTTCCTTCCTTGATGATTCCTTTTCTTGGTCCTCCTCCTTATGTGCTTGTTCTACATTTGACACGTTTATATCTTCTGCTTGTTTTTCAGTTTTACCTTCATCAATGTTTTCTATATGTTCTTCACCTTCAGGTTTCTTGGTTGTATCTTCTATAGTTTCACCTTCTTTTTGTACTTGTTTTATATGTGCAGGTGAACCTACCATTGTATCAGCCCCTTTTATTTATTTTTCCTATTCTTTTGTGCTTTCTGTATTCTTCTCCTCTTCACTTTGCTCACCATACATGTTTAAAATGTTTAATACATCCACACCTGAAGTACCAGCTCTTGTTTCCTCTTTGGTTTGAGCAGGTGTTTCCTTTATTATCTCTTCAGGTACATCCTCCTTTTTAGACTCTTCAACTTTATGTGCTTCATCTTGCACATCCTTTATTATTTCAGGAGACACCAGGTACCAAATGGATCTACTGTTCTTGATTCTTCTTGTACCCTTTCTTTTTTAGACTCTGAGCCTTGTTTAATTTCCATCTCAGCCTGAGTGTTTTGCTCCTCTTCTTCACTTAGGAATTCACTGGATTCCTCTTCTATTCCAATTTCTTTTCTTGAACCCATTTCTCTCTCCTCACTTTCACTACTATCATCAACAATGTGGACAGTCTCAGTGGTTTGTTTAGCTTCATGTGCTTTTGGCCCTTGCACCATTTCTCCAGCCAACTCTATCTTTACCTGAGCATATGCTTATCTCTTTTCTGTCAAGGTGGATGCACCAAGTATATCACTCAACTTGGCTCTCACCTATTGTGCTCCTATGACTTCATTGGTTTTTGAAGTCCCCCCTTTTGATATGCTTATTGGTATTGCCTTTTTAACCTTTTGTCATGTTATTTCTTTGGAAGCCTGTGCTTCTTCTATACTAATATCATGGCTTAATGATTTTTCCTCTACAAATGTATTAGATGATACTGCTACTATTACTCCCAATGCATAAGGATCCATCAGAGTAGCATTTTTATCCTTCTCTACAATTTTAGCTTCCACAATCCTTCTTTTCTTCTCATAAAAGCATTGGAGATCATCACTATGCTCTCTTACTCTCTTTTTCCCTTTCTTTGGATAAGTGATCTCCACTCCTTCAGGTTTAAGCTCTTCAATCCTATCTTTTAACCATGTTTTTGAAAACAAGATGACTGGTTTGGACAATGTGTCCAAAGAAGTATTCCACGGTTGTGACTAATAAGGCTCTGCAATAGGAACAAGCCTGACACTTGCATAACTGTGATGTAGCAATTTATCATCTTCCTTAACCTCTGGAGGAACATATATATCTCCCATAGACCTCATTTGACCAACTATTAATCTCTTATGAGCCCTCTTTCTTACCTCTTTGTCATTCTTACAGTCTGACCAAAAATCCTCAATATGAATTTGATGTTTAAACTTTTTATCAATTGTACTTTGAATTCTATGTAAGGGATCAAACCTTCGGGCCAACTCAAATTCTTCAAATCCATAATACCTCAAATCCTGTTCTGCATAACCAACAACTTCCTCACTATAACAGGAGTATCTACAAATGGCCCAAGGTAACTTAAGATTTCCTCTGCTAAATTGCTTCTTATACATTTTAAAGGCATTCAAATTTTGCCTTGAGAACTCTAGAACAATCAATTTATCAGAAGGATACCTGGGTAGCATGAAAGGTTTTCCCTCAAATCCTTCAGTTATGATACAAGTAAAATGTGGAAATTGAATATCCCAGGAACTGTGCAACCCAATTAAATCCTCTGCATCTTTAGATAACCTTTTATTAGGGTCTTCCCTCAAAATTATTACCATGTATGTATAGAACACATCATTTACGAGAGCATACTTCTTCAATGCATTCTCTTCCTATAAATTAGGGTAATGTTCATACACCAACTTCTGACCTGGACCATTTCCTAAGGTTCCAACCTTGTCTATCCCATGTATGAATGGTCTAACCTCTACTACACATGAATATAATATGTATGAAGACAAATAGAATAGCATCAACTTTTGCTTCCTTAGCATCGCCTGTTTCCATATGGCTGTGCTTATAGCCTTAGCCCAGTGAATTTGTCCTTGCTCTTTTCCTGCTTCTCCCAGGAACTGGATGACAATGAACATTCATGGCTTACACTTAGTGCCATCCCTCAATCCCACTAATCTACTTAGCATTGTGATCATCAACTATATTTCCTCTTTAAATTCTATTCTTTACAGATTCTTGTGGATTCTTGCCACAGCCCTGGGTTTATTTTCTGCATTGTACTAAATGTAGAAGATCTTGCCTCTACACTCCCTTTCATTGTTGTGGAAATCCTCATTGTATTGAGCTATATCAATATCCACCATTTTCTCATGTATTTCCAGACTAAATGTTCTCGCAATCCCTTCTGTGGATAAGTCTGCAATGAGTCTGTCATAAAACATTATTTTCTTGGTAGCTGGATCATACAGGTATATGCAATCTAAACACAAATCCTTGGCCTCCATAGCCAATGGAAAACTTGTAGCTCTATACAATCCACTTTCCCATATACACCTCATATCAGGTGTAGCGTCTGCTGCTGTGATTTTCTGCAGAACGTCATCCGCATCATAATTTCCTATATTTGTGTTTGTTCCCACTCCACTTGTACTGATTAATGATGGGTATCCTCTATGTAATGGAAACTCTTCCTTTTCTACTTCCTTGTGTGTATTTCTCTCTTTTTTAACTTCTCTGCCTGTATCTACTTTTTTCTAATTTTGAGCCATCTTATAGAAAATGCATCTTTTAACTTTTCTTTTTACCTTATTACCTAGGGTTTTACTACGAATTTTCTATTTTTTACCATTTTACCCTAACCCCCGTGTGTCCTTTCCATTTTGACTTTCACATTTGTTTAACCCACCCCAAATAATTAACAATTAAACCAGTAATTTAACAAATGTTTACATTTCACAATGAAATTACTTAAATCTACTTGCATTTTACCAATTAAACTATAACAGTGTTTTAAGATAAATACCTGTATCTCTTGACCACTCAATTTTTGTCGTTGACTTACTTTACCATTCCTTAACTGTTGAGCCTCTGGAATTCCGTCGCTTTGATGAATTTTTCTCAATTTCTGGAGCAATTTCTCTTTCTACAGTTTTAATTCTTAACAATGCAACTCTAAAATGAGAATAGCTTTAAGTTTACCCTAACCCATGGAATTTTACTCTTTTGGGTGTTAGCTCGGCATTAATTATAGCAATTAATGTGCCTAAGGCTTCAGCCTTTCTATTTCAATGTTTTATTTTAAACTTCTATTTGTTAGTTTATTTTCTGCATACATCTCATTTTTTTATATCTTTCTCTATATATTGCTCTTTGTATGTCCCCTTTGTATCTTTTCGATATACAAACCTTTATGCAACGAGCCATACACCATGTTAACTCCTCTTCCATGCTTGTATCTTCAATTTGTATATCGCAATGTATGTTTACTTGTGTAAGCGCATATACAAATTGCCCATACAAACCCCCTTTTACCTTTTATTTTTCCGTCGATGTCTTTTATTTCCTTGTATATCAGAGATGTATATTATTAACATGCAATCACCTAAAATATACAAAGACTTTCCTTTATTTGACTTCCTTTTCGAATTTGTCTTGCATCTTTTATTTGTACCCTTTCTTGTATGTCGGCTTGTATATTGGAGATGTATATTATTAACATACAATCCCGAGATACAAACCGCGGGACCCACTTTACTTTCCACTTGTATTTCAACGATACAACCATACTTGTATCCATCCTTAGATACAAGCCCAGATACATACAAACTCCCTTGTATAATTATCTCGGATGCCTCATCTTTTATAAACCACATTACATAACTCTTCAGCTCCAACATGTATATAAAGTGAATGCATCTTTTAATATACATAAGGTAGGATGCATCACCTATATCAGATTTTAATTCTTTTGACTTCTGCATTGTATGTATATAAAAATGTATAAACCCGAAGCATACAACATACAAACTACGAAACATACCTCGATAAAACCAAATTTTATATTCTCTTCGGGTCCGCGATATGTATATAGTGTTGTATATCACCTTGTATCTTTCTTTCCGCCAAACATACAACCCGATATACAAACCGCCAAACATACAACCCGATATACAAACCGTGGACTTAACCAATTATCCATTTTACCTCTGAATCCCATCGGTTCTGACTTGTATGTAAAGAATAACACATTAACAATATGCATACAATTACAATGATTAATAACTCGACCACTCCATGTGACTAAGACAACGACCTCTCATACAAATAACTTTGTATATGCAACATACAAACCCTCCTATAGTGCATTTTACCAAAACAAGCATATCTTTCAGAATATTAGGAATTTTTAAATGGTTCAAAAAGCAATCCCTATTCATTTTTGACAAAGAATTCACCCCTATTCTACTCTGGCACTTAATTCTTATTTTTTCATTTTTTAAACAAGATTTGTAACTTTTACTTTCTTTTCCCTTTTACCACCAAGTAGACCCACACACAAGCAAAAACCACAGCCACAACAGGGGTCCTCGTTTTGCTAAGAAGTAAAATGGGGCGTGTTGTGAGCATCACAATAGGTTTGTTCTTAGTCCAGAATCGTGACTTGTCCACATTGTTACTTGAACTAGGGGTGTCTTTGTATAGCTTAATTTGCCCCTTTTCTATCAAGGCTTTCTCAATGAGTAGCCCCATTTCAATTACCTTACTAAAAGTAGTTGGACATTGTATTTGGATTTGATATCTTAGTTCCGTGGGTAGATTGTGAACAAGCATTTCTATCATTTGCTTCTCTTGTATGTGGTAGGGACACTTGCTTGCAAGTTGTCTCCATCTTTGTAGAAAAGAGGCGAAGGATTCTCCCTCTTTTTGCTTGTTATTACAAAGACCCAACATGGAGATTTCATGTCCGATATTGTATGAGAAATGTTTGACAAATTTGTCTACTAGTTCATCAAAAGTGTAGATGTCAGGAGGTAGGCATGAGAACCACTCCATAGCTTGTCCTCCTAAGCTTCGTGGGAATAGTCGCATAAGATATGTTTCGTTGTGTGCGACTTCTAGGCATGCAGCACTAAATTCCCTTATATGATCTCTTGGATCACCTTTTCCTCTATATTTGTCAAATTTTGGAACCTCAAACCTTGAGGGAAAAGGTATCATGAGAAAAGATTTATCAAAGGGATAAGGTGAGATATCTTCAAGGGAGTAGTGTTTTGTGGTTGTGCCACTTTGGATGTCCACCAACTGTTGTTGCAAGGCTTGGATTTGTGTTGTTAATGTGTCCAATGGATTGGGTGTATCCTTAGCCTTCTCCAATTTAGAAGCATCTTTGTCAATTTTGGAGGCATCATTATCATTTTTGGAGCTATCTTTGTCATTTTTGGAGCCATCTTTCGAAGACTCGGCTCCATTTGAGGAGTTGTTCTATCTTAGATTTGAGACATCAAAATCTGAGGGCAACTTAGCTCCTTGTTGATCTAGCATAAGAAAATATTTATGAGGATCTGTGGCAACGATCCTATCCATTATCCTTTGAAATTTTGGATCTTGGAGGTGTTAAGGATTTCCTCTTGGTTAATTTCCTCTTCATCAGAATCGTGCCCATTATTGCGAAAGGGATCCATTTTTTGCTTTTGTTTTGCTTGGGACCTAGTTTGAACCATGCAAGTTTGAGATGTGGTTGAAGTTGGATTGTGAGACTTGGTAGACTTGGTTTGATGTTTTGATATGATATGATATGAGGTGAACTAGATTTTGCTAAGGTTTTATATTGATTCTATGTTGTCCAAACAAGGTGCTCTTGAGCTATAATGGTAATAGCAATCGAATTGTCGATATAAAAGGTAGTCAAAATAGGGATAGATGATCTCCTCTATTGATATAGACTATTATTTTATCAAGATACACAAGTATAGTTTCAATGTGAAGGATGATTGAAATCCTAATATGAAACTAACTAGATATTGTTTGAATTTGGTAGAGTATCAATTATGCCTTGATGTAAGTTTTGGTATGGTTTGATGTGTTTGGATACTAAGATAATGGTATGCAAAGGTGATGTTGTGAAAATGATATGAAGGTGAGTCTGCAAGGTTGAATTTATTTTCCAATTGTATACCAGAGCAAAAAGGGTATCTAGAAATAGTTTCACTTTTGTCTCAAATTGTACGAAATAGCTCTCTGTTGTGTATGCAAAACATCAAATGCGCAGGAAGAAATGGTAAATATGCAGCTCTGCCTGATGGATGCACAGCACTGTGTTTCAAATGCATAATTCTATTGTTCAAATGCGTGGTTTGTGTATGCATAACAATATCTTGTGAATGCACAATAGAAATGAATGCGTGGAAAGACTCGGTGTATGCGCAGCAAGATTCAATGTATGCGCAGGACTACAGAAATTTTGCCTTTTATCTCAGTTTGTTAGTTTGGCTTGTTTTGCACATTTTCCTAAGTTTCTCTAAAAGTTTTGTGGTATTGTCTTGACTCAAGTTATTGCCAAAAAACACAATAAACAAGAAGTTTCCATGGTTATTTGATACAATTTTTGATAAATGTAAAAAAAACAAGTACAATCTTAAGGATGGCAAGGACAATATTCGTCGAATTCTAACTTGGATTTTACTCTAGCCACTTACATAAAGGTGGACAGTTAGCAACTTGATAGCACCGGCTCCCCCTTACAGTGCACTCACTTCTCACGCATATCAAGTTACAATCCTTCCGAAGAGTTAGATTTTTTGTCTCCGCACTAGATGAGTGTATGACGTTGGATGGCTTCAAAGGTATGACCTCTTGCCTCAACAAATAGGGGTTTTTGTCTTTCTAAAACAATTGTCTTTTAGTTTGGGCATCCGTTTGGGTGGTTATACGTGCGGTAATTCGCTCTGTTATGGAGGCTTCCTAGTCTGAAGAGGTTAGGCTTAACAGAGTCTAACGCACCACAAGGGTACTATAGGAAATGTTTGTCGGTATAACACAACAACACCCATTGTTTGTAACTTTTGTCCCAAACACAATTTATTTAAAGCGGCTTGGGAGTGGCCTCGCTTTAGCCCATTACCGCTCGAGGTCGTCCCACTTGGAAGAAACGCAATCCCAAGGGCAGGCCTCTTCTAAAGGTTACACAAATAAAATGATGAGTTTGGCATTTTGATCACCCAAAAAGGGGAGAGCATAGTCCTATCACCATTTTTAAACACATAATACACTGGTTCTTTATCCTCCTAGAGTTTAAAACTAAGTGTGTTTTACTCTACCAAGCACAAAACATTGACAAGGTAGCAAAAACTTTGAAAAGATGATTAATTTTATCCTCCTAAACCAATCTATGTGAAGATTGTTGTTGAAGATTCAAACAAATTACTTTCCCCTATTTAAGCTAAATGAGAGTTTGTAATGCAAGATAGCAAACTGAAAAATTTGTTATGTTTTATCCACCTAGGTTAGGACTATGTGCAAGTTGTAATGCAACAATACAATTTACTTCCTCCTAATTAGATCTAGGTGAAAATTTGCATGAAGATATCAAATTACTTTCCCCTAATTAAATCTAGATGAACTTATAATGCAGCTAAATGACTAAACCAAGCTCCTACCCCTGTAAGAAGAATTAGTACGAAAACGCCTTGCAAATCAATACAACTTTTCTGTCAAAAAGTGAATGTGTAGGAACAAAAAGTAAATGCGCATCACTATACAATGAATGTGCAGAAAGAGATGGTGAATGCACAAGACTATTAGGTAAATGCGAAAAAAATGTCTTTGCACAGCAAAAAGTGGTGAATGCGCAAGAAGACAGGGTGAATGCACAAAAAGGTAAATGCGTAGGAGGAATCTGTGAATGCGCAAGACTGGAATGTGAATGCGTCGAAATGACCTGTCACGACAGTACCTTCACAAAAACACTCAAATGGAGATTAAAAATGGGGCTAGGCCCACGCCAAAAATGTTAGTGGAAATATGAACAACAGTATTAAACTACTTACTATCCAATAACTCAATGAAATTGATGCAATACAATAAACAAAGATATTACCTTTGTAGACCAATTCACCTCGTAGCTTCCATTGTTGCCTATCTCATGTTGATCTTATGAATGATTTGATCTCTCAAAAGTATATACTTCCTTGTTGCTGAAGATGACAATAGGAGAGTGGTTGTAGATGGATAATGCAATGAAGATTAAACTAACAATGCAATTCTATGAAGATGGATAATGGAGATATGGAGACATGGTTGGATGACTGTGATGATAATGAGATTATGCAAGTGCAATGAGGATACTTTGCCAAAGGCACGCTAGTAGAATTTTTGTAGAGTAAGATTACAAAAGCTCTTGGATTGATGAAATGAGGGAATGAGGGTTCCTTTTATAGGCCAAGGAGGGGCCAATTCCAAGTGTCATGATCTCAACGATAGAGACTTGGTCTTGTGATGTGTATGGTTCAAATTTGGTTGGTTGGGATGAGGGAGAGAAATATGGAAGGTGTTCCTCTCACCTTGACAAGGTGGAGAAAAAGGCGTGACATGAGGCCACATGTCACAAGGATCACCAAGACCATAGAGCGAAGGTCAAAGAAGGAGACCTTATTTGTAGGATGGTTGGAAGGTGTTAGTGTGTTAAGTTTTTCACTTAGGGCAATTACTCCAGGTGGTTTTTTCCTGTAGAGGCATTCTTATAGCTTTAGAATCCTGTACAATATGTAAATTATGTATCTCAATTTATTCACTCTTGTTTGGTGAAATGGCCTTGTGTTGCCTCTCTCATTTTCTGTGAAGGTTATTTTCTACAGATGGTGCTCCTGGGAGGTGGATGACACCAACATGGTATCAGAGCCAACCATTTTGCAATCCTTCCTTGAGAGTTTTCATCGAGTGTTTGAGATCGCTTATTTTTCTGGCATTTGAAATTTGACGAATTTCAAAGTTGCCTTTTATTCTTCTTTTTCTTGTTGTTTGTGATTGTTGCCTGTGAATTTGAGCATTGGAGGCCCATTTTTCTATAGAATCAATTCATTTGGTTTTGGCGATTCTCATTCCAGTGGTGTGTGAATCAGAATTTTTGTTTTCTTGCTGAAGAAGGCCCGCATTTGCTGTGGTGAGATTTTTGCGCAGCATAGATATCTGGCGCTTTGTAGATCGGTGGTCTTCATTCTCTGTTAGAGGTTTATATTTGGCAACGTCTTTTATAGTTGACATCACAATTTCCTGGTAGAAACTACATTTATATCAGACAATCCCTATCACCATTCATCTGTGGTCATTATTTTTGGGCATTTGAAACATTTGGAACAAATATTCATGGTATCTGCACTTCAAAATCAAGCCACGTTGTTTGCAGATTGGCTACCCAATTATCCACAGCCATGCCCTAAGAAATCCATCCTCCACTCCAGATATTAGAAGAGATTTATCATCAATGCCCTAGTTCAAATTATGGGAGGAAAAGGCAGTCTCTGCGAGGGTTGAGAAGCAGTGAAAGGGCGTCACCTTGGCCACCTTGCAGTATTTAGCCACAAACATTCTAAAAAAAATTGCAGTGGATATATATTATTCTACATTAGACTTTATATATCATAAAGTTTGCATATATTTGATTTTAGGGTTTGTGCGCTAAGGAGAAGTGCAGGTGGGCCCGTGCATTGTGTTTGGAGTGCCATTTGAGATCTTTTATCCCACATTACTCCTGTAGAGGAGCTATTTCCACTTTATATTCACTAACACTTGGATTGTATGGTGAAGTTGTGGAAAGCTTGTGGTGAAAGTGGAAATCTTGCTCAGACTTGGTGTGTGATCAGTGGCTTAGTTTGGTGATCGATTGGCACAACTGCCATTATTTTTATTGCAACACATCCATTGCATATTTTTTGCTCACTTGTAGAAGGTGGTCACACGGATGTCCTAGAGCTTAATTTGGCTCCCTCATTGTTGTATTGAGCCCCCATAAGTGAATTTTCTTCCATAGAGCATATCTTGGGCATTCGGAGTCTGTTTTTAGCATTCCGCATATCATTGGAAAGCTGACTTCACCAAGTTCGCAGAGGTATAGGTAAATCCACCTAATTTGGTTGATTTGAATGTTTCATTTGCAGTATTTTGGAGTTTCTAATTGTTGTTGAAGGTTAATGTCTTTATAATTTTGGAGATTTGTCATAGTTCATTATGGGGTTTTCATTTCATCCTGACGTGATTATGTTAAAAAGGGGAAATTATAAACAATGGAGAGATTGTATCATAAAACATCTTAGATGGCTTCATTTGTTGCCATATTCTATGATCTAGTTCCCCTTCCTGGTACTGATAGTAAGAAATTTGCATGGAATTGCAAAAGGGATCATGTCCTAGGAGTTATTGCAATGCATATTGATGATGCTGCTTTGAATGCTATTGATCATTTTGAATGTCATATTCTTTGGACTAAAATTTGGGAAATACATGGAGATCCTGATACTCAGTTATTCCCAGATGATCTTGTTTCAGATTATCTCATGCCTCTTCATTTTTCATATAGGATACCCTATGATCATGCCACTATGTAGGAGTTTGAAGTTTTGGAAAACTTTGAATCCTTAGATGAGGATGATGAGGGTTCTTCAGAAACTCCTTCTCCATCAGAGACAGTTGATGTACCTTCACCTTTAGTGATTCATTGTATAGAGTCATTGATTGAGGCTCGTATCATTCTTGTTCAGCAAGACCATTCATCTTTTGGTGGTGATTCATTGAGCACATCCAGTGATTCATCACAACTAGTATATCATTGTCTTCCTGATTGGGATTCGTATTTGTTGGACATTAGTTCCTTGTTCATAGAATCTCATATTTCTGATTTGGAAGACACATTTCAGCATATATCCCTCCTATTTGATGATAGTTGTGGTACAACTGTTGTCACTCCATCTTTGTCTTAGGAGAATGTTCAAGATAAGTTTCAAGTGGTACCTTGTTTGTCACCTTCTATTGTGATTGGGCATGTTCCTGATTGGTTTGTGGCATCATTTTCCAAGGTCTTAGCTACACATGAGCAGATTTAAGAGACATCATCATACATTTTCATGCTTCTTTCTTTCAATTCCTATCTGGAGTGGGAAGCATACTTGCATTTGTACTTGGTTTTGTTTCTTCCAAAAGGGAGACAAGTTGTTTGTCGACATTGGATCATGTTCTGTCTTCAAGCACTTACCATTTTTGTAGGCGATTACACATTGTGGGGGGGCTATATAGTCTCTCTCTTTCCCTCTTATGGGGGGGCTATTGATTGTATATACATGATGTATGTAGTCCTTGGGGGGTGTGATTGAGTCCTCCATCCATGCATCATTTTTTGTTTTCTTTTCTCTCTTTTGGAGAGGGGTTTCTTCCCACAGGGTTTTTCTCCTTTTCTCTAGTTGTGAGAGATTTCTTTTTTGCATTGTAAATGGGTACCTAACATGGTTGTGTAGCTGGGACCCATATTGCATCTTGATTTTGCATAATAATTCTCCCTAAGCCTGCACTTAAGGGGGGGTGTTAGTGTGTTAAGTTTTTCACTCAGGGTAATTACTCCGGGTGGTTTTTTCCCGTAGAGTAGTTTTCTTACTTGTCAGCATTATCATAGCTTTAAAAGCCTGTACAATATGTAAATTATGTATCTTAATTTATTCACTCTTGTTTGGTGAAATGGCCTTGTGTTGCCTCTCTCATTTTCTGTGAAGGTTATTTTCTGCAGATGGTGCTCCTGGGAGGTGCATGACACCAATAGAAGGAATATAGGGACTTATGGGACAAGTGTCTCAAGGTGTCCTTTGACAAGGATGACATGGAGAGACCATATCCATGTGAATAGGGATAGTTAGAGGAATAATAGGGCATGTGGATGAGGGAAATTAGATAATTAAATATTAAAATGTTTAATTATGTGTGCAACATGATGAGGTGGAAAGTGAGGTGGATTGATGATGTGGATTTATGGAATGAAGACTTTTAGGAGAAGATGATTGATTAAATAATTTAGAATTATTTAATTAGGGATGACATTAGAATTGGATGATTTAATTGATTTGTAGTAGATTTATGATGACGTGAATCATATAAATAAATTAATGAATTTATTCATTTGATAGAGGAATAAGAATTAAAATAAATAATAAATTTTAATTCAACTTAGCCATTTTTAGGTGTATACATATAGGTTTGAGGGTTTAGTGTTTTTGTGATTCATGATTTAGAAATCGCTTTGAAGGTCCAAATTTTAGCTTTAAGGGTTTGACATTCCATCTTTAACATTGGCATTTACCGGTCTATATTGAGTACTCATCACTTCATCTTCAAATGTAGTTATTTTAGATGGTTTAATATAAAGGTTCATTATTAACATTTCAAGAATCAAGGAACATGGTTCAACCTTTAATGGTTAGGGTTGTGTTTATGGTATAACTATTCAAGAATACAAATCACCATACAAAATAACATGTCTGAGACATCATAACATATAGATCACCATACAAAAGGACATCATATCATACAAATCACCATACAAAAACAAAATCCAAGAAAAAAGGTTGCATCTATTCTCTCTTTTCTATATTACTTGCTCCAAAGAAAAAACCAAAGGTCTTTGTCCTCGAGGTTAAGGGGGATGATTAATAGTCATTCGAAACCCATTTTTGTAATTCCTATGATCATGAAAAAATGGCATAAGAGGTCATTTACCATACAAAATGACATCTTAACATACAAAACACCATAAAAAAGGCACACATTCAGTGCTTTCGAAGAGTCATCCAAAACCCATTTGAAATAAAATCCTTTTTCAAAACCCCTCAATTAACCAAAATTTTTGCCTAAGACTCACAACCAACAAAAGGGCAAGGTTTTTTTTGCAAGAAATGTATATAACATAGTATGTTTGACCCAACAAAACTCCTATATTTCCCTCTTCACAATTCCTGACAAGAATGACAATTGGAAGACAAAATTGGTAGTTATACACACCTTTTCCACCCTTTCTGACTGTTGGAAATTTGTCCTCCACAAAGCCCTTGCATTGCTCTACAAAAGCACATAAAAAAATGACATCAAACTGGGATTTATGTTACTATTTTTTTGGCAAAAAAAGTAGATCAAAAATGACATCAAACTAGGTTTCCTGTTACTGATTTTTTTTGAAAAAAAATGCATAAAAAATGACATGCAAACTACATTTTCTATTAAAAAACCATTTGTAGATTACACAAGACATCATCGACAATTCTCAACAATCCCTCCAACCAAACCATAACGTAAAATATATGTTGCAGTTTTCATATAACCCGCATCTTGTTAGATTCAATAAGAAGCAAGAATCGTAGCCAAGATCTCTTGTTGGTAGTAGATCAATCACACTCTAATCGGCAGATGATCAAATATCAAAATAGTGGACTGAAGAGATTATCCCCAAAGAGAGAAAACAAGAGACAACTACAAGTGAATTCTGAGAATGCTCACATTACTCTCCTTAACTACCCGAGAGGGGAGAGGAGAGTTGTATATATAGTAAATAATGGGCAAATACATCCAAGAGGTGTAATAACTCCAACTACCCAAAATAGGCAGGATTTTTACCTACTTGGTAAAAGCCAAAATACATGGTTATACATACTTAGATAAAAACAAATAAATGGTTATGAGAGGTGCCATAAAAATCCAAAAGAGGGTGTGAAACTCAACTACCCAAGTGCGGGAGAGAGTGACACATGTAGCTGATGGATTTATCCACGTGGCCTCATAATAACCAAGTATAATAACCTAAGGAACCTTAATAATGTGTACGAAAAAGAAATATCCCTAAGGAAAATATGAATCCTACACTAACACCCCCCCTTAAGCATAGCTTAGGTGGGTGAAAAGATATGGATCCCGACAAGTGAAGCCTAGTGAGGTACCCATGTACAAAGAATTCCCCCTCAAAAGAGAAGCCCCCCACAAAGGAATATCCCCCAAAACTAGAGAGAGAAAACACCCCTTAGAGTAGAGAGAGTGAAGGCGAAGGACTAAGAAGCCCCTCTTGAAGTAGACACTAGTTACACCCCCAGTAAAGCTTGTAGATGAAGGAACTTGCTCTCAGTGAAGGGTTTGGTGAAGATGTTTGCAATCTGCTCTAATGTCTGAATGTACTTGATATCAATGATGTTTGTTATGAATCAACTCATAGATGTAGTGCATATGTATCTCAATGTGTTTTGTCTATAGGTGATGGATTGGATTCTTTGAGATCTATAATACATTTTAATTATCACAAAAGATGACTGTGGAATTTCTGAATGAAATTCCAAACTCAGTGAGAATATTCTAAAGCCAGATGGCCTTAGTAGTGGCATTAACTATCCCTTGATACTTAACCTCTATAGATGAAAGACCAATTACAAACTGCTTCTTGCTTGACCAAAAAGCTGGACCGAAACCAAGTGAGAAGTAATACCCTAAAGTAGGCTTGATATCATGAGAATCACCTACCCAATCTAAATCTATGTATCCCATCAAGTCAAAATCCATGCTCGTTGCATAGTGAATGCCATAACTGTGAGTGCCCTGAACATAGTGGAGAATCTATTTAGCTAGTTTCCAATGTAACTCATGTGGCTCCTACATGAACCAAGAGACCATGCCCACGACATAAGAACTATCAGGCCTCATGTGAGTCAGATAGATGAGACTCCCAACAAGTTGTTGATATAATGTGTCATCAACAAAAGGTGAAGAACACTTAGCCTCAAGTTTGACCCCTAACAGAAATGGAGTTAGTGCAGGCTTACAGTCAGCCATACAAAATCTAGAGAGCATATCAAGTGCATACTTGGGTTGTGCCATGAAGATACTTGAGGATGACTAAGTGATCTCAATCCCTAAGAAGTAGTACAAAAGACCCAAGTCTGACATCAAAAATGATCATCTAGAGTAGTTTTCACTACCTTGATGGTGGATGAATGACTCCTTGTGATAAAAAAGTCTTCGACATAGAGAACCATAAATGTGAGAGTATCATCTTGTTGTAGAATGTAGATGTTTGGATCAGAATGGCTTCATGTGAACCCAACTGATAGAAGGAAGGAGTCCATCTTGGCATACCAGGCCTGAGGAGCATATTTGAAACCATAGAGAGACTTCTGAAGATGAAAAATAAGTGAAGGATCTTAAATGAACCCCTGTGGCTACTCCATGTTGATTTCCTCCTAAAGGTCACCATGAATAAAGGCACTCTTAATGTCCATCTGATGAACTTCCCAACAATGGGCTACAACTATAGAAAGGACAAGTTGGATGGAATTCATTTTGGCTACTGGCATAAAAGTCTTAGAGTAATCAATCCCAAGCACTTGGGAAAATCCTTTGGCAACCAAGTAAGCCTTATGCTTGTCAACGAACCCATCTACTGAAAAATTTTATTTGATATATCCACTTACATTGAACAAGTTTTCTTCCCTTAGCAAGAGGGACTAAATCCCATGTATGATTCCTTTCCAAGGAACTAAACTCTTCTTGCGTTGTTGCCTCCCACTTGAGGACATCTGAAGCTTCCCAAAAAGTTCATGGATAAGAAGCTGAAGCAACGAAGAGATGTGGAGCCTATTGAAATTGTGACCTTATTATTCAAGTTGAAGGATCGCCAACCCACTCACCTGCTGACTACAAAGTCTGACGAGCCCAAAGAGGCCCTATGGTAGGAGAGCTAGGAGGAGAATCATCAAATTTTGAATGATGACTAGGAGGAGAGGGTGGATCCTCATCATCACTTTTTCCATCTAAAGTGGAGGAAGAAGACTCCTCATCAAGATCAGAAGGATTAAGATCCTTCGAAGAACTATCATCATGCTAGAATGTCTCTAATGTGATTGTTGATGGAGAAGTGGTAGGAGAAGAATTGGAAGAGTCCTCCTTAGTACGAACACTCTTCTTGACGAACAACTCATGTGTGGTAGGTTGGAGAAGCCTAAAGACTTTGACATTATCTGGGTACCCAACAAATATGCAAGGCTTACTTTGTGGATCCATAGCCTTGTGTTTCTCTGCTGGAACATGGGCCGATGCAGGAGAACCAAACACTCAAAAGTACTTAACTATGGGTTTCTGACTAGTCTAAGCTTGGAAATGAGTTACCCCCTTCACAACTTTGTGAGGAACCCAATTCTGGATGAAACACACACAATTGATGGCCTCTGCCCAATACCAAGGTGCCATAGACCTAGAGTGTATCATGCAATTGGCCATCTCTTTCAAGGACCTCTTCTTGCATTTTGCAACACCATTCTATTATAGATTGTAGGGAACTGTGTGCTGAAGATCAATGCCCTCAAACATGTGGTTGACATATTCCCTCCATTATATGTACTCATAATCTTGATGGCCTTCCTACATTGTTTCTCTGTAAAAGATTTGAAGTTTTGAAAAGGCTCAAAGACTTCAAACTTCTACTTGAGAAAATATTTTGAAGTATATCTAGAAAGATCATCAATGCATGTCAGAACATATATAGCCCTATTGAAAGAAGGATGTGGAAATGGTCCTGCCGAGTCACTATGTACCAACTCCAGAAGTTGTGTTGCCCTCCATGCTTTTCCTTTGTCATATTTCTCCTTAGGATGCTTACCAAGAATGTATCCTTGGCAAACTCCATCATAAAATTGAATTGAAGGCAACCTTGAAACTATGTCTTGTTGACCGAGCTACTGCAAGTAGCGGTAATTCAAGTGACTAAACCATTGATGCCACAAATGACTCACCTTATCTAAGTGAGTGAATAGTACTCTCAAAGGAGAGTCAGGAATAATGTGAGAAAACTCATACAGTCTGATTTGATGATCTTCTTTTCCCATGACAATTGTAGACCCATCGTACAACTCTTTGATTACCACTTTGTTTGGTGTCAACTCAACCCACTTGCCAGAGCCTATGTGAGTGATCTGATAAAAAGATAGGAGATTAGTTGACAAAGATGAAATGTAGAGAACATCTTAAAATGTTACTTTACCCACATGAGCAGACCCTCTCCCATACACTTCACCATGAGTGTCATCACCCATTAGAATGGTAGACATAGAACATGGCTCTAAGGAGGCAAAACCATCCTATGAAGAAGCCATGTGGTGCAAAGCACCCGAGTCAATTATCCATGTATCAGGTTGCGAAGCAACTACTACTAGGGCCTTTCCCTTTCTTTCCCCTTACTCTTTTCTATGTCCTTTGAAGACCCTTTTGATGAACTCTATTTGGCAGAGTCAAGCACCTTGATATTGTTCTTCTTGAGAAGATGTGAAAGGTGATCTATCTGTTTCTTAAACACTTGTGTTCATCATGGCCAGGTATTTTATAATAAGAACACTTAACCTTCTCCTTCGTAGGTTGTTCACCTTTTGATGAAGAGGTTTGATAGTTGCATTTGAATCGGTAGGTTTCTAATCTTTCTTCTTATCTCCCTGGTTCTTTTGTTTCTTATCCTATTTTCCAGACCCTTTTTATTTTTTTGTGCCTTGATTTGTAGCCAAGACATTTGACTTAGAGGGTTTAATTGTACTTGTTATCACCTAGAATTGCACCCTACTTGAAGCATGTGTAAGCATTCCAATGACGCAAGCATTTCAATGACACAATGGGACTGATCTCAAGGTGTGGGACCTTGCAGATGAGATTAGACCTCCATAGAAGGTTGGTTCCTCTTTTTGAACTTAAGGTTCAAAACAATTAACTAAACCTATGCTACTGATCACCAAGGAAAAGGGAAAGAAAGAGACTAAAATTGAAAGGGAGGTGATACACCAAGATTTAATGTGTTTTGTTGAACCTAGATTAAAGCAACAATGATCTTGAAACTAGAACAGACTCATGCAAACTAGAACATACTCACATAGACTCATGCAAACTATAACAGAGGTTAAGACAAAAACCCAGAGTTATGAAAGGGATTGTTTAATCCACAATACAAGCATACAATTTCCAAATAAACATAGTGTATAAGTCTCAAAGAGAGGCGAAATAATAGTTTGTATTGATCATGAAAGTTATAAATCCATTACAAATGAAAAAAGATTCATTATAGAGAGATATAAAAAGAAAATGAAAGACTCTCCTTTATTGGTGAACTGACACAGAGACATGAGAGGCTTAGAAGAGAGCACAATCCATCAAATCTATCCAGTTCTAGAGAAAATCATAAGGTTTGTTGTTGTAACAATTATTCTGCCTGTGTAATGACTCAAGGAAAATAACTAACCAACCCAAAATACATCTCTTACACATGCATATATAGCATTTATAATCACTATACATGTCATAGACATGGGAAAGAGTTGTCAATAAGGAAAACTAGTCACCCATGCTACAATAAATTCACTTCTGTGTCCTTAGAACATGCCCACATGTTTCTACCCTAAAAATTCACTGAAGAAGAGCGTCCGCCCATGCCTTTGGTACAATAAATTCAATGCATGGAGCTATAGTGGCATAAGGAGGTGATTATTTTATTTTACACAAGCAATTGGGCTCTGAAGAAGCACTAATGGTGACCAAGAAGGTCACTGAGCAGTCCCATCGTGTCTTGAACAGTAGAAAGAGCTAGGAAGGAAAAATAGTCCAAGCCCCAACCAATTGGGCTTCCTTTGATCGGGCTTCCTCTGATTGGACTTCTACCGATTGGGCTTCCATCGATCGGGCTTCCACTGATCAGGCCTTTGAGAGGTGAAGAAGGAAACCTTGATCTCCAAAGTTTGAAAGGAGAAATAGGGAAACCATCGGGCTTCAGAGATCAAGCCTTCACCATGCACCGTGCTTTTGAAAAGAAGAACCGCTCAATCCTCGGCTACGAAATACTTAATTATGAAGTTTGTTGAGGATCGGGCCTTGAACCTTCCATCTTCTACCTTCCAAAAGAAAAGAGGAAGAAGGAGACCCTTGCTTGCCAAATTTCAAAACACTTAGACAAATTTAGAAGTTCGGCAAACTTTGGCGATCGGGCCTTCCGTCTACCATTTTCCAAATGGAAAGAAAAGAGCTACAACCTCGGCACTTCGAGATCCGCAAGACTTAGAATTTTTCAAATTGGTGGACCTCAGCCATCAGGACTTCTACCTTCCACCTTTGAAAAAGAATAAGGAGGAAGAGAGAACTCTCGCTTGCTACCACCCAAATGACATAGAAACATTGTAGCTCGTCGAGCTTCGACAAACGGACCTTTCGAAAACTCGTTGCCTGGAACAAGAAGAGGAAAGAGAAATCTCCCGACCTTCAACTTCTAAAACACTTAGATAGATTTAGAAAGGACCCAAGGTAGATTTCAGAGCCAATAAGAATGTCATGATGAAGAGGAGAACCCCGAACTCTAAAACCCTAAAAAGATAGAAAACATAAGGATAATAGTTAGGATTTTGGACTTAGCCATTTGGGACTTTTTCCCTTGGACTTCAAAAGAGAAAACACGTAGAAATCTCATGGATCATTGGCCTATTTAGCCTGAAGGCAAAATAGGACAACATTTTTGTGACTATGCATGGGTGTTTGCCTGCTAAACACTGGGATCTAGAGGCCTTATCAATCCATTGGACACAGAGTCAAAAAGGGCACAAAGAAATAAGGACAGGGGTTGGCCAGATCAACATAAAACTAAACACGCCTTTAGGAAACAAGGTAAAGTAAAACAAACAAGGCAAACCTCCTCCTAATGAGGGTACAATAGAGTGCAACAACACTTATTGAAAGAAAAAGCACCTAACATATTTACAAAATCTAACAACCATACTAAAAGCAAGGTTTGAGATGGATCCCATTGACTAGGATTGGAAGGACCTCTCCATTCATCTTGGAAAGTTGAAATGCATTGGCATGTTTGTAGCTGGTAATGATATAAGGGCCACTCCACATGGCATCAAATTTTGAATGTCTCCCAGCTTTAGCTCTATCTTCATCCCATTTCAACACCAAATATCTATCACTGAATGTTCTTCCAGTTGATTTTCTTTCAAAATTTCTTTTGACCTGATCTTGGTGAGCCTTAAGAATCTTCATGGTAGCATCTCTTTTCTCCTCTAGTTCCATCAATTCAGCAAACCTTACTACCCTAGCATCATTTTCCAGCAATTCCAACTTGTGTGCGAGGTCAAGGGAAGGTAATTTTAGTGATAATGGAAGTTTTGCTTCCCTTCTATAAACAAGCATGAAAGGTGAATTATCTATGGCCCTCTTGGGGGTGATTCTATCGACCCAGAGGGTTGTTTTCAACTTGGAATGCCAAGTCCTTTGATTGTCTTCCACCATTCTTTTGATGATTCTAATTAGGTTTTTGTTTGTCAACTCAACTAGGCCATTGCCTTGAGGGTAATAGTTGGAAGATGTCTTCAAGTAAATTCCACAATTAAGTGACCATTTACTATTTCTGTGCATACAAAGGCCTTGATATTGTCAGAAATAATGGTGAATGGAACACCAAACTTAGTTACTATTCCCTCAAGGAAATCTAAAATAGAGGTTTCTATGGCATCCTTTAAGGCAACCGCCTCTGTCCACCTTGTGAAATAATCAATGGATACCAAAATCCACTTATGACCAAAAATAGAAAGTGGATTAATCATCCCAATAAAGTCTAAGCCCCATTGGGCAAATGGTTGATCAGCCTAGATTGGGTGCAGGGGAAAAACAACCAACTTTTGCTTACCTACAAATAATGCACATTCTTTGCAACTCTTTGCCTATTTATGGGTATCTCTGAATAAATGGGGCCAGTAATAACCAGCCCTCATGATTTTGATAGCAGTTGTTCTTGGTAAATAATGGCCACCAACAGGGCCATTATGGAATTCTTCTAGCACCCTTAAGATTTGATTTTGTACAATGCATCTAAGGAGAACTCACTGATGTTTATCCTAAACAAGACACCATCAACAAGAACGTAAGAAATGGACTAGAGTCTGAAATACTTTCTTTTTGCTTGATCTAGTCTGTTTGGGCATCTACCTGACTATAGAAAGGTGGCCATGTCATGATACCAATCATTTGGAGCATGAAAACTAGTTGACTGGACTTGTTTGAGGGCATATATTGTGTCATTTGCAACTCTAATGTTTGTTGCCATCTATTTGCACAGTCCTTTGCCTCTTACCAACTTGGTGATGTTGATGTTGATATCATACTCCATGACTTTTGTGATCCACCCAGCCCTCTTCTCACTAACATCTCTGCCCAAAAGGAATTCTTTACGCTAGGGTGGTTCACCATCAATTGTATCTTGTTGTTTGAAAGCATGTGTTTGAATTTTTTAGGTGCTTTCACCACAACAAACACTTGTTTCTCAATAAAATCATAACTTAGCTCATACTCTTTGAGAGGTTGACTGAAGAAAGCAATTGGCTACTCCAATTTCTCTTCATTCCACTGTGTCAAGACTATTGATATGCCCTCCTTACCTCCAAAGACATTGTTATCCTATTTTTTCTAAGGCTAAAATAGTCTAAGAGTCCCTCAGAATTCTTCCTTCCTTCAGAGAAATCCAATTTGAGACACTTTAAATGAAAGGAATTTTTGCCCCAAAATCCTATTTTTTTCTAATTGTTTTTCCTTAGCCTATTTTTGCAATTGTCAGCAAACTTGAAGATTCGCGAACCTACCAATTCGCCGATTGGCGAGTTCGCTGACAAGCTAATCAACTGACAAAGGAAGAAAAAGAAGATAAGGCAAAAATGTTAAGGAAAAGTTCAGTTGTTGATGAAACATGTGTGTGGTTCGTGAACCTACCGGTTCACCAACAAGGCAAAGAGAAACTTTGAACCATGAGGGCTGAATTCTCTAAGGCAAAAGAGCAAAAGCAAAGATAATGTGGTTGCCTTTCTTGCAAAACTCAAGTTTGGCGAACCTTAGGTTCGCCGATCGACGAATTCGCTGACAAAGGAAAAAGAAGGCCAAGGTTCACAGGAAAGGAAGGCCTTGACCAAAGTAAAACAAAAGGGAAGTGGTTCATGAAAAGGAAAATTTGTTGATAAGGTAAATAGTGAGAAAAAGAAAGCCAAAAAAGGGGAGAAGTCAGAAATCGGTGAAAGTCCAAAGGAGTGATCATTTCGTAATTTCTCAAGTTCACCGATAAGGCGATTTGTCGACAAAAAGGGAAGAAGCATAAAGCAAACTGGAATAGGTTATGAAATGGATAAGGAAAAGAGAGAAAGAAAGTAAGTAAGCCAAGGGATTAGTTCACAAAATGGAGGTTTTATCAACTAAAGGAAAAGTAAAGACAAAAATAGTTCGCGAAGGAAAGATTTGTTGATAAGGCAAAGTAATAGTCTAAAGTAAAGTAAAGTGAAAATCAATGTAAAAATAAAGCATGTAATAGAATGTAGTGATTTAAAATATTTTAAAGTAAGTTTAAAATATTTTAAAGCATTGTAAAAGCTTTTAGAAGGTGTGACTTTTTTGAGTGCCTAAAAATGTGCTTCCACAAGTAACGCCATTGTTGCAGGTTGAGGTCATGCAGGTAGATGAAACAGTGCATGCTTTCAATGCATGAGTACCTGATGTGTATGAGGAAAATCAATTATATCAAAACTAAATAAACCAAAAAACCCATAACATAAAGAGAACTAATCTAAATAAAAGCCATTACCAATAAATCAATGAAATACGAAAGCTTTTACCGAGACTTGTATTGTTCCCTCTGGATAAATGTGGATTGCTCAATAGTGCTGTGAAACCATGTTTGCAACAAGCAAGTAGAGTGCTCAAAGTGCTCAAAGATCAATGTTAAAAGATCATAAAGTGCTCAATCGATGTGATGTATGCTCAAAGCGTTGTAAAGGATGCCTAAGAATAAGTGATCGAAGAGGATTTGTGAAAGAGATGAGGGGGGTTTATATAGGTTTCAATGAAGATCGATCAACGGTCCAGATAATTCAAAAGAATCAATGGAGGAGATAAATCAAATAACCATGATGAATGTGCACACAACATGTGTCAATCCATAAGGATATTTTTAGTAAAATATGATGAAAATAAGATTGATTGAATAGATAACTCAACTTGTAATTTTGTCTTTTTTAGAGTTCTAAAAATAAGACTGATTGTGCATATGAGTTAACAAGATATTTTAAGAGGAATTGGAAGATAACTAAAATTAAACAAATAAATTTATTTAATTGTTTGTGCATGAATGAGGAACAAAAGATTATAAATAAAATATTTGATTTTATTTATTTTTAGAGGATTGAGATAATTTAAATAAATTTGCATGATTTATTTAAATTTAGAAGAACCAGTGATTTAATTAAATAATGTAGAATTAGTTAATTATAGATAAGATAGAATTGGATGAATTAATTAAATAATTGAATTTATTTAATTAATGGAGACTTGAACTTTGAAAGAGGATGATGATTTAATTAAATAATAATTTATTTAATTAATGGAGACTTGAAAGTTGAAAGAGGATAATGATTTAATTAAATAATTAAAATTATTTAATTTTGGAAGAATATAGAGGAATTTAATTTAATTAATTAATTAAAGAGAATTTATTTAATTAATGTTGAAAGTATGTGATTTAGAAGAATTTAATGAAATTAATTAAATAATTAGATTATTTAATTAACATTGAATGCAGGTGATTAGAAGAATTGATGAAATGCAAGTCATGTGACGACATGGTCATTTTAGGGTGTCTACATTTTACCCCTCTTTGATGCAATGCAGTTTACAACATTGCGTTAGAGAAAATGATTGTTGAAGACATGATACAATTTTTGATGCCCCAGTGTAGGTAGCTACCCCAGCGTAGCTGGCGTAGGATGCCCCCTTAAGAGGAAAGACAGGGAAGCAACAAAAGAATTGTGTTGACGCTCGACTAGAAGATTTTGTTGGAGACAGACGAGGTTGGCTTGATGATAGATAGAAGAAAGGAGATAGGAAAGAACATGAGAAAAAGATGGTTGATCGATCAATGCTTTGAAAACGATATAAGGCCATGGGTAAATAGATGGGTAAATGATGAGCTTGTTGCATTGGTTTCACAATTGTATATAAAGAGCAATCCTTATTTTTGATGTAGCACGTGGATAGTTCGCCACCAAGGTATAAAAGACCAAGGTGCTGTAATATCTGAGTGTGTGGACGTTGACTTTGCAAGGAAGCGGTTTGAACTTAGATCCCTTAGACATAATATGACCTTGTTGGTACATGTGAATGAGCCATAGTCTTTAAACATAAAATAAACTTCAATACATGTAAATGTAAGAAGAATATTAATATGTAAGATGCTAGGCCATAACACACACAAGATAAATATGATGTTAAGAAAGATGCTAAAGATCATTCCTCAAACACGGCACACAAAAGAAATGACTATGCCCCCAATCCGTACTACATTGCAACGTACCAAGATTATAGATAAATCAAGGTAGTCTTGAATAGGTATTGGAAAAGGAACAAAAGATAAACCATAAAGCAAATTAACTGACTTACAAAGTAAACATACAACCAACATATTCTCTTGCCAAAGAGGTTGCTCAGGATAGATTGGATAGGAAAGATAACAACCTTATCGTAGGAGCGATGTGTCCGTTAAAGGGGGCTATCTACCTAAAAAAGATAATGTCTCGCTGCGAGAGTTGCAGGAGACGCGTGTGTTGGTCTCAACAATGGAACATTCTACAGAAGACAAGCTTGTGGATCTGGTGCTTTGGTTAAGCTGGACTTAGTTGATGTTGGCAACTGATACGTAGGACAGTAGATGACTCTGGAAGAAAGATGCTTTGCTTCAGGTTTGTTAAGGACTTTTGCTTGGAAAGGATGCGCTAGCTTGTTGTTTTACTGCTTGAGTTAGTCAAGTCGAGACGAATAGATTTTGATAAACGGAAGACCAGAAAGGTGACATGTCAATGGATTGAGGTGGGTGAAGAATGATGAATTGTATGTGCCTGAGTACTGGATACTTCCTTCGTATTCCAGACTGCCTACATACCCTGTATCCACGGGATCAAGGCACATTATGAGGAAAGATGAAAAATGATAATATGTAGTTCTGGATAGAGTGATGAGATGGGTCAAGGTGTTGAGGGGGAGATCTTATGTACCTGAGTACTGGATACGTCCTTCGTATTCCATACTACCTACATACCCATATCCATGGGATCAAGGTAAGTTAAGATTGAAATGAGATGATATGTAGTTCTAGTGGTTGTGATGATGTAGGAAAAGTGTTGAGAAGATAGAAACCTTATCATAGGAGTGATGTGTTTGTTAAAGGATGCTATCTGTGGAAAGGAGAAAGATTGAAGTGATTGTGAACCACGAACAAGGATCCATTCCTAGACCTAGGTTAAGGAAGGAATTGCCCCCATTCCGGTAGTGAAATTCGCATGGATGAGCAATGAAGAAGACATAGAAAGCTTGACCCAAGACAAAGCTAACTATTGACATAGATCAAAACGTGGGATGACGATGATGGACACTGACAAATTTCCAAGCTATACTAGATAGGGAGATGGAAATGCAAACAAGGTCAATGGTTTTATTATGGATGGATGGATGAAGCTTGTTGTGAAATGGACATGGAATGAACAGGACTCTATAGATGATGGATGTTGACTCTACACATAGTGCTTGTTTGCCAGGTTTTCACTATGGTACTTATCCAAGGCACCCGTTTACCAGGTTTTCACCATAGGATGGAGTATTTTGTTTTTGTTTTTCATATTTTTTTTTGCAATACTTTGAGGATTAGGCATAGAACTTCTTGAGATGAACACTGTTAAGTGGCTCATCCAGAGGAATGCCATCAGGTGTAGCTAAAGTATAAGCTCCTGATCCATATGTTGCTATCACAATAAAGGGACCTAACCAGTTAGGCTCAAACTTGCCCTTCTTTTCTCGGTCTGCTTGATTTCTCTGATTCTCTTTGAGGACAAGATCACCAACTTGAAACCATCTTTCTTTGATCTTTTTGTTGTAATTACGCTGAAGACGGTTTTGATAGACATGGAGATAATTAAGTGCGGCAAGGCATCTTTCATCTAGTAGTTCTAGCTCAGCTAATCTGGAATTGTGATATTCCTCTTCGCCGATCAGGTTCTGCATAGATACTCTGAGGGATGGGATCTCGACCTCTATAGGTAGGATGGCTTCAGAGCCATAGACCAAGGCATATGATGTGGCACCAGTGGGTGTTTTGATACTAGTGTGGTAGGCCCATAGGGCGGGATTGAGTTGCAAGTGCCAATCACGACTAGCTTCATTGACCGTTTTCTTGAGGATTTTGAGAATGGTTTTATTGGAAGCCTCAGCTTGGCCGTTACTCTGTGGATAGTAGGGAGTTGAAAAATGATGTTGGATATTGTATTGTGTGCATAAGGCACGGACATCTTTTTTATTGAATGGTCTCCCATTATCAGTGACAATGGCTTGGGGGATACCATATCGGCAAATGAGGTAGTTAAGGATAAACTTGGCTATTTGCTTACCGGTGATATAGGTCATGGGAATGGCTTCAACCCACTTCGTGAAATACTCAGTGGTAGTAATGATATATTTATGGCCATTGGATGAGGATGGGTAGATTTGTCCTACGAGGTCGAGACCCCATTGAGAAAAAGGCCATGGAGTAGTCACAGGCTGTAGTTCATGAGTTGGTGTGTGAATTAAATCTCCATGTTGCTGACATTGTAGACATTTCTTAGCAAACTGTGCAGCATCTTGCTCTATTGTAGGCTAGTAATAACCTGTTCTGAGTATCTTCTTAGCGAGATTAGGATTGGTAGAATGTGCACCACAGACACCTTCGTGTATGTCTTGTAAGGTAGCTTCGGCTTCTTCCGCGTTAAGACATTGTAAGAGGATACCATCGAGACTCCGACGATATAGTGTATCACCTAGAATGGCGTAACGGAAGGATCGATGGATAAAGGTTTTGTGTTGGGTGGATGATAGGTCAGAGGGAAAGGTATTGTGTTTAAGGTATTCATAGATGTCTTCGTACCATGGGGAATTGGGACCAACAAGTTCGTAGATGATTTTAGTAACAGGGACATCGACGGCTGGTATCAACAATTGCTCGATCAAGAATTCACATTTCTGTGTATTTGTAGGCATGTCGATAAGTGACCCTACAGAAGCCATAGAATCTGCAGCCTTGTTATGCTCTCTTGGAATTTGCTCAAATGTGATGCTAGAAAAGTGTGGTTTGTAGGCATCCACTAGTTGCTTGTAGGGGACCAACTTTTCATCTTTTGTTTGGTACTCGTCTGTGACTTGGCGAATGACTAGTTGTGAGTCTCCATATACTTGTAATTTTATGATGTCCCATTGAATTGCTATATTGAGACCTATGAGGAGTTCTTCATACTCAGCAATGTTGTTGGTGCAAGGGAATGCAAGCCGATATGACTTTGGAATATAGTCATTTTGTGGTGTGATAAATAAGATACCAGCCCCTGATCCATCCTGTGTGTAGGAACCATCAAAGTACAACTTCCACATTATTGAGTTGGAAAGAGTGAAGAGATTCTCTTCCGGAAAGTCTGCTACCATAGGGTGTGTATCTATCATGGGTGCTTCTGCTAGTTGATCTGCTAGGGCTTGTCCCTTGATGACTTTTCGATCCATATACTCAATGTCGAACTCACTAAGGATCATGACCCATTTAGCTAGTCTGCCTGTAAGAGTTGCTTTTGCTAGTAGATACTTCAAGGGATCAATTTTTGCTATAAGATTTGTGTGTTGATTTAGCATGTAATGCCGTAGCTTTTGGGAAGCGAACACTACTGCTAAACAAGCCCTTTCCATCAGTGAATAATTGAGTTCATATCCCACCAAGGTTTGACTGATATAATAGATTGCATGCTCTTTTCCTGATTCATCATTTTGTGCTAGAAGGGCCCCAAGGGCCAAAGTTGTAGTTGAGATGTATAATATTAAAGGTTTATCAGCAACTGGTGGAACCAATACAAGAGGTTTAGCTAGATACTCTTTGAGCTGATCAAATGCTGCTTGACACTTATCATCCCATCGAAATGAGATATCCTTTCGGAGCAAGTGTTGAAATCGTTGACATTTATCTGCTAGCTGTGAGATGAAATGCCTGATGGATTGTAACCTTCCCTGAAGGCTCCTTAATTCTTTGAGGTTCTTTGGTGGAGGCATCTCCACTATAACCTTGACTTTTGCGAGGTCTATGAGATACAATGTATCCCAACAGCTTTCCTGATGTCACACCAAAGACACACTTCTTTGGATTGAGGCGTACTTGGTATTTCTCGAGCCTGTCAAAGATCTGTCCTAGAACTTGTATGTGATATGCCCTAGAAGATTTAGCTAGTATGCCATCCACATAGTCCTCCATGATATGATGAAAGAGGTCATGGAATATCATTGTCATTACTCTCTGATAGGTTGCCCTTGCATTCTTTAGACCAAACGGCATGACACACCAACAATAGTTGCCCCAAGGACAAGTAAAAGTTGTTTTATGTTGATCTTCTTCTGCCATCCTTATCTGATTGTAGCCTGAGAATCCATCCATGAGAGAAAGCATTTTGTGCCCTGTTGTCAAGTCTACTATAATATCAATGTTTGGTAATGGAAAGTCATCTTTGGGACATGTTTTGTTAAGATATCTAAAATTATTACACATGCAGATGCACCCATTGGGTTTAGACACGGGTACAATGTTGGATACCCAGTCGGAATAGTCAATAGGTTAGATGAATTTTGCATCTAACAACTTCTGTATTTCCACTTTTACCAAGAGAGCTATCTGTGGGTGCATCTTCCTCAGCTTTTGCTTGACTGGTTTAACTTTTGGATCAACTGTGAGATAGTGAACCACTAGCTTAGGGTCTAACCCTAGCATATCAGCATAGGTCCATGCAAAGTTGCTGGTTCTTTGTAAGAAGAATGTGTTAAGATTCATGTGCTCTATTTCTGATAATGATGCTGCAAGGAATGTGGTCTTTGGATTTTACTCTGTGTCAAGGTTTATCTCTGTAGAATCTTCCACTAGGAGAGCTGACTTCTCTTGATACTTAGATGGTAGGGGAAGGTCAAATCCTCCATCCTCAGGTGCCACAGTTGGGTTTTCACCTTTGGATACATCCTTTGTTTTTACTATTTTGTGATCGGGAGGTGCCACAGTGTGGTTTTCACCTAGAGATCTTTCTTTATTTTTACTTTTGCAACTGGAGGATTTGGCATTCTCACCAAAATAAGTTGTTGGCTCTAGTTCCATTACAAAACCTACTTTATGATCACCAAGAGGGATACCCTCCCGAAGTCCCATGAACTCGGCTATAGCTTCGTCATTCTGAAATGCATCTATAACAGGGGACCCTTGTTGGTCCCAATCGATAAGTTCAGGATAGACAAGTCTTATTTTATGGGTGTTTGTGGTGGAAGTTAGGGATACGGAGGATAGCATAAATACGAAGGATTCGGTGAATAGGTCAGTCATATGGAGGGAAGAGTCATCGATGGTATCTTCATTAGACGTCAAATCTACGAGAGAAGTTTCAGCCACCTTGTCGAGGATACCCTCGATGTCCAAGGCGCATGGTACCTTCCTACCAAATCCTAACCCCATCTTGTCTAGTTTCTTCGTCACAATAATGGGTTCCATAGTTCCTTGATTTTGTTTCCCAAGGCCACCTTTGTCTTTATAGCCCATGTTTTTGACTATCCTTAAGCCATTTCCATATTGCTTGACTGGTATTATGACTGGTTCTTTCTCCTTATAGAGCCAAGAAGAAATGTCCTCAATAGTTTCCTCTTCTAATAATTTTCCTTGTTGGAATTGGGTTAAAGATGTTGGGGGAGGAATAGCTGCTTTTTTAGTTACTTTGACAATGGGTGGTTAGCCGTAAGATTTAGGGGATAAAGGCATCCACCCCACACAACAAGATTTTGAGATATCATAGGTTCCAAATCCTATATCCCAGATGTGAGCTTTGATTTCAGGAAGAGGGTTAGGTTCACTTGTAGAGGCTTGTGTCAGATTTTCAGGATCAACATACAATGGGGATGCAAGGGCTTTGTCATTTTGAGGCACTTGGTTGCAATTCTTATAACTGCCTTGCAAGACACGACATAATTCAAAAGGATTAGGGTCTCCTAGGATAGTGATCTCCGTACCATTGAATGGGAACTTTAGAGACTGATGGTACGTGAAGGGGACAACTTTCATTGCATGGATCCATGGGTGGCCTGGGATAATGTTGTAAGGCAGCTCAATATCAAGGACTTGACACCTAGTTTCAAGCATGACGGGGCCCAGTTGTATAGGCAAGTGGATAACACCTTCTGAGCGGCATTTAGCATCATCATACCCTTTTATTGTAATACTTTGATCAGTGTTGACATAATCTTCAGAGTATCCCAATTGCTTAAGTAACTTCAAAGAACATATGTTGAGACCAACACCACCATCTATGAGTATACGTTTGATTTTGCACTTATGGATGAGAACTTCAATATGAAGGGCATCATTGTGACTCAGATCATGGGAAGGGAGGTCTTTCTCAAAGAAGACCACATTGTAGGGAGAAGCAATGTTACCTACTATAGCTCAGAAATCCATGACCGCTATGTTGTTAGGAACCGAAGACTCTTGGAGGGCTTTTTCTAGCATCACTTCATATGCGGGTGATGACTGGAGAAGGTCCAAAATAGAGATCTGTGCTGGCATTTTCCCTAAATGTTTGACAAGATTATAATCAGATTGAGTTGGGAGACTAGGTGTAGGACCACGAATGGTGACACGACCACAACGAGTAGTAACAGCGCAATCCGTAGATTTGCCTTTGATTGTGAGGGTAGACACTCAACTCTCTTCAAAATGACCCACAATGGAGTCAAAGGAAGTGGAAGCATGATTGACACCTTTACCTTTATCCTGAGGAGGAGGTGGACCATGGTGAGGGAATGGTTCCTTGTACATGTTAAGGTCTTTGTTCATGTGTTGAGCTGGTGGATCATCTTCAAAAGAGATTTGGTTGCCCTCGATGAGATTTTGGATTAGGTGCTTGAGTTTCATGCACGATGCAGTTTTGTGCCCTTTGCTCCTATCGAATTCACAGTATTCATTTTCTCTGTACCGTGCAGTTTTGTAAACCAGTTCACCATATGGGGGAGCATCAAGTAAGGTGATGAGGCCTTTGTGTAAAAGCTTCTATAGGACTGATTCTATGGGCTCTCCCAAGGGAGTGAATTGACGTCTTGGAGGGTAATCTTGTTGAGGCCGCTCTTGTTGTCGTTGTTGTTGGTTTTGATATGGTTGCTGATGTTGCTATTGTTGTTGAGGTTGACTTGGTTTGGAAAGCTGAAGAGGTGTTTGCAATGTTTGGACATGTTTAGAATTGACCACACCATCATTGACACGTTTTTGTTTTTATTCCAATATTTGGGTTTATCGTTTGTTTGGTGTTGAGGAGTATTGTCTTTAGTTTCTTTGAAGATTTTAAGCACACCCTTAGCAATGAGGGCTTTTTTAATGTTAATTCCCTTGTACATGATTTCGTCGAAGGTTGTAGCACTAAGAATTTGCAAATGGAAACCTAACTCTTGGTTGAGGTTTTGGACAAATATGCTAACAAGCTATTTTTTAGGAATCTTGAAAGGGAATTTGCTAGCCATTTGTCTCCATCATTGAAGGAAAGAAATAAAAGTTTCTCCATTCTTCTGTTTGTTGTTGCATAGATCAGTCATGGAGATTTCATGCTCTGCATTGTAGGAGAAATGGGTGGCAAATTTCTCTGCTAGCTCGTTAAAAGATTTGATTCTCGTGGGTAAGTGTGAGAACCATTCTATAACTTGACCTCCAAGACTGCGAGGAAAGAGATGCATAAGATATGTGTCGTTATGTGATACCTCAAAGCAAGAAAGATAGAATTCCCTGAGATGCTATTTTGGGTCTCCTTTTCCTTTGTATTTATCAAATTTAGGAATGGTGAAATTTTGAGGAAAAGGGATCATGGGTAATGACCAATCAAAAGGATAAGGACACACTTCCTCTAACGAGAAGGTCTTCTTGGTGTGGCCAAATGTAAGATTAGATAGTTGTTGTTGAACTTCCACGATTTTTAGCTCCATTGTTGAGGGAGGGGTTGGAAACATCTCCTGTTGTCCTAGAAGTGGTTGTTGTTGCCCATACGGAAGATTGTATTGTAAGCCATGGGTGTTGGTGTTATAAGGGTCGTAAGATTGGTTGGGGTCATATGCATTGTATGTTGGGTTTAGATTGGGTTGGAATTGGATGCTTTGATTTGGAGGAGGTGGGGGTGGTGTGAGATAAGAATATAGGCTTTGTGATGGTTGGAGAAAAGAGTTTGGTGGAGGAAAGCTAAAGCTTGTTGGGTGAGGATGCGATTGCGGAACATAGCTTTGGGAAACTTGATGTTGGGAATGTTGAGGGTGGCTAGGCAATGTGTGAAAGAAATTTAGCACAGATGAACATAGTGGAGGGACATAGGTAGATGTGATTTGCGATGGTTGAGGTTGATTGAAGATGAGTGCAGAAGAATGTTGTGGTTGGTATTTCATGACCCTAATTGGTTGAGAGACATGAAGGTTTGATGATATGGGAGGTGGTATTTGTTGAGACCCTTGTTGCATGGCTACATAGTTGTTCCCTAGATTGTAATTTGGTGGGAAACCTATTCGTGATGGGGTAACCAAAATTCCACTTACGATTGATGCGGACACTTTAGGAGTTTGTTGTATATTTGATCAAGCTATGGTGGCCTATTTAGCTAGCTCCGCTTGGCATTGAAGAGTCTCCTGTTGGTGTTTGTAGATTTCCATAGGAGTTAGAAGCAGTGATATGGCCCTCTTTCCTGTTGGGTTTTGATAAAGTGGATTCTCATATTGTGAGCTTTGTTCAGGTAAGGGCGTGGTCACTATTGACATGGTTTGCACCACTTGTCAGGTGTCTTCGATGTTGTTAGGCTCGCTAAGCATGGACAAATCAAAACCTTTGGGTAATTTGGCTTCTTGCTCTACTAGTAAGCGAAAGAAATGATCTTGGTTCTCACTAAGGATTTTGTCAAAGGCGGCTATGGCTCTAGGATCTTGTATGAATTCATCAAGATCTTGCCCATCTTCTTGAGAGGATTGACCTATTTCAAAGTGTCGCTCTTCTTGAGATGGGGCTTGATCTACAGTATAACCTTGTGGAACAAAATTCGGAGGCATGCCGGTGGTGTAGTGAGGTGTAATTACCAAAGGGACTCTTCCTTCCTGAGATGGGACTGGATTGGTAGTATAACCTTGTGGGACAAAATCTAGAGGCAAGCCAGTGGTATAGTAAGGTGTACTTACCAAAGGGGTTCTACCCTCTTGCGGATTGTTTGGTTGGTCAAGGTGTGGCATGTTCAGAGAGCTGGTTGATTTCACCGCGGGTGTCCTAGGAGTATCCTTGGGAGTAATGTTGAGTCAGCCTGATTGTGGTGTATGAGGAGCTGATTTGTGCTTCCTAGGGACAACTTGCTTGGACTTCATAGTTTGCTGGAGCCTAGTGGTTACCATGGAATACACTAGGACAAAAAGTAATGCTGGGATTTTTTTTGTGTTTTGAGAAAGACAAACTCTTGATGCACAATTCACTGGACCAAAGGCGCTATACTGTTTGACCAGAGGCGCAGGACTGTGCAACCAAAACCGTGCTACTGTAATACCAAAGGTGATGATCTGAGCTACCAAAGGCGAGGTACTGCTATACCAAAGGTGAGCTACGGTGACCAAAAGTGAGCTACTATACCACCAAGGGCGAGCTGCTGTAATACCAGAGGCGCTGAAGTAGTGTCTGATGCTTTAAAAGGAAAATTTTGATAGATTTGGTTTTGGTTCTGATTAGATTTGCTTTGGCATGAGAAAACACAGCAAACAAAGTTGGCAAAAAGGACTGACACAGCAGATAGTGTATGTTTGAGGCTCATAAAAAATTCCAATGTTTCCATAGGTATAAGACAATTGCAAACAAAATCAAGTACTTTTTATCCCTAGAGACAAGGTTTCATTGCAGTAGATCAGCTCACAGCTTAATACTCCGTTGATAAAAATGTCATTCCATAAAGGTGTCAGACATTTTGTATCTTTGTGAGAGATGATAGGTAGGGATATCTCACCCTCCCCTCGGAAAGCTCAAGTAGGTCACAAGAGCTTTATGGCCAAGGGAATACTATCTCTTCTCAAGGGAGCCAATGGTGAGTATCTTAAGGGCTTAAATCGATTCCCCTTGCACTAATGATTACCACAATGTTCGGAGGTAGATCGGGTAGTCACTATCTAAAATGGTTCTTAGTAGCTTTGAGGGACCAACGCCTTACGAGCAATGCGACAAGCTACTAAAAGATTTAACCAATCCTACTAAGAGTATCAAACACTTCGCTCAATGTGAAAATCATTTCCACAAAGAGCTAGTACACCTCTTTTCAGTTTGGAACCACAGGGTAAGGCTGACGTCGGTTAGGACTTGGCTTTCGCCTTATCCCTCTTATATAGCGGTTCAAAGGAAAACTCCACTTAGGGTCATCCCTTTTGGATGAAGCGCAATCCAAAAGTAGACCATTATAAAGGAATAACTGAAATGTAAGAGCAGGCACGTTAAATAAAGGTTCAATTGTCCCGTTATAAGAAAAATAAGGTGCAACTAGATTAGGCACACACACATTTGTAGTTGTCAATTGTCCCTTATGAAATTGAAGTGTTTGGCATTCATGTTCATTGTCCCTTAGAAAATTGAGGTGTTTTCGCATACATGTCCATTGTCCCTTAAGAAAGAAATATGTTCCTAAGACTTAGATTGCAAAAGTGATTTGTTCAATTATCCCTTAAGAAGGCAATATGTTCCTCAGACTTATTTTGCAAAGATAATTGTTCAATTGTCCCTTAAGAAAGCAATATGTTTCTAAGACTTAATGCAATAGATTTGTCAATTTCTTTAAAGCTCGTCCTGCATGCACATATTAGAGAAACCAATTTGCTCTGTTTGAGTGATAAGAAGCTGCAACAAGTGATATTAGGTCCACACAAACTAAAAAGTTAGTAAGTGTTTGAAGTCATAGATTGAAGAATAGGCTAATGAGTGGTCTTAAAAAATAAATCTTAGAAAATCCTTGAAATGATATTACCACTGTGTAGAAGGAAAAAAATATCAACTTTCAAAAAAACATCACCTGAATCCGAGTCCGTTTGTGAAAGTTATGAAGCTTGAAAAGTCTAAACACTGTGACGAGACAAAGACAACAGTGAGAAAATTAATTTTCTAGAAAAATAGAGAATCTTGAGAAAAAAACCAATTTCACCACGATGTAGATCACGAAATTCTGGCCTATTTCAAAAAAAAAAACACTGAAATACATGTCCATATGACCAAGATAATGAGGTTTGAAAATCGCCTATTAGATCAAAATGTTCAATGAAGAGGGGTCTGTCCTAACCCCCTCTAACTGAACCTTGGTCATTGATGTGACCTGCTACTGAGGGCTAAAAAGATTTTTAATTTTTAAAAAACTAAATTTAGTTTTAAAAAATTTCTTCGTTTTAAGTTTTTAAAATTTTCATTTTTTTAAAACTTTAAACATAGTTTCATTTAAAAAAAAAACCTTTTATAAAATTTTGTTTGCTTCCAACGATGAGAAACAAGAAAGAAAGAAAAGGGACAGTCCTCTTTGAAGGGGACATCCTTTTTGGCAGGTACATTTTTGCTTTTGCTTCTTTTAATTTTTGCTTTATTTTTGCTTTTTTATTTTGCTTTTCTTTTTTTGATTGATTTTTTTTTTACTTTTTTTATTTTTCGAAAAAAAAAAAAGCTTTTTAAAAATATATATATATTTTTTACTGTACCTCACAGTAATTATATGGCCTCGGGTTGCATGCTCAAGGTAAAAAAATTTTACCTTCACCTAAATAGGCCAAATTATATGTTTTTCTTCGTCTGTTAACCCTTCTAAACGCAACTGTGATGTCCGTTTTTTCCCAACAAGCTTCCTTTAAAAATTCATCTACGGATCTCTCCTAGAAAAAAGAGTTAAAAACCTGTGAAATCAAACTAAAAATTCTACAAATCTGATATTAGATCAGGACCAATGGGTCCCACCGAGCGTGTCAGAATGTGTATGAGGAAAATCAATTATATCAAAACTAAATAAACCAAAAAACCCATAACATAAAGGGAACTAATCTAAATAAAAGCCATTACCAATAAATCAATGAAATACGAAAGATTTTACCAAGACTTGTATTGTTCCCTTTGGATGAATGTGAATTACTCAATAGTGCTGCGAAACCATGTTTGCAACAAGCAAGTAGAGTGCTTAAAGTGCTCAAAGATCAATGTTAAAAGATCGTAAAGTGCTCAATCGATGTGATGTATGCTCAAAGCGCTATAAAGGATGCCTGAGAATAAGTGATCGAAGAGGATTTGTGAAGGAGATGATGGAGGTTTATATAGGTTTCAATGAAGATCGATCAACGGTCTAAATAATTCAAAAGAATCAACGGAGGAGATAAATCAAATAACCATGATGAATGTGCACACAACATGTGTCAATTCATAAAGATATTTTTAGTAAAATATGATGAAAACAAGATTGATTGAATAGATAACTCAACTTGTAATTTTGCCTTTTTTATATCAAAACTAAATAAACCAAAAAACCCATAACATAAAGAGAACTAATCTAAATAAAAACCATTACCAATAAATCAATGAAATACGAAAGCTTTTACCAAGACTTGTATTGTTTCCTTTGGATGAATGTGGATTGCTCAATAGTGCTGCGAAACCATGTTTGCAACAAGCAAGTAGAGTGCTTAAAGATCAATGTTAAAAGATCGTAAAGTGCTCAATCGATGTGATGTATGCTCAAAGCGTTGTAAAGGATGCCTGAGAATAAGTGATCGAAGAGGATTTGTGAAAGAGATGAGGGAGGTTTATATAGGTTTCAATGAAGATTGATCAACGGTCTAGATAATTCAAAAGAATCAATAGAGGAGATAAATCAAATAACCATGATGAATGTGCACACAACATGTGTCAATCCATAAGGATATTTTTAGTAAAATATGATGAAAACAAGATTAATTGAATAGATAACTCAACTTGTAATTTTTTTTTTTTAGAGTTCTAAAAATAAGATTGATTGTGCACATGAGTTAACAAGATATTTTAAGAGGAATTGGAAGATAACTGAAATTAAACAACTAAATTTATTTAATTGTTTGTGCATGATTGAGGAACAAAAGATTATAAATAAAATATTTGATTTTATTTATTTTTAGAGGATTGAGATAATTTAAATAAATTTGCATGATTTATTTAAATTTAGAAGAACTAGTGATTTAATTAAATAATGTAGAATTATTTAATTATAAATAAGATAGAATTGGATGAATTAATTAAATAATTGAATTTATTTAATTAATGGAGACTTGAAATTTGAAAGAGGATAATGATTTAATTAAATAATTAAAATTATTTAATTTTGGTAGAATATAGAGCAATTTAATTTAATTAATTAATTAAAGAGAATTTATTTAGTTAATGTTGAAAGTATATGATTTAGAAGAATTTAATGAAATTAATTAAATAATTAGATTATTTAATTAACGCTGAATGCAGGTGATTAGAAGAATTGATGAAATGCAAGTCGTGTGACGACATGGTCATTTTAGGGTGTCTACACCTGAATTTAATGAGGACGATGAGGTGTTTCAGTGGCCCATACTTCTGCAGGTCCTTTCAAGGTCAAAATTCAACACATAGGGCATGGTATCCTCAAAATCCATAGAGGTTCTGACAGAATTTCTGGGCCAAATTTAACGCAACATGGGCAAAACATGTTGATTGGGTTTCAATGCCCAAGGCTACACAGTGATTGAAATGCTATATATACATGTAAAAAAGATGTAATTATGTTAGTTGTTCTTCTGGATTATTATATAGGTTCGATAGTTTGTTGTCATGGACCTTGTAACACATTTACAAGAACCAATCGTATCTGATTCATTGTGTTCAAAACTGAGCCTTTGATGTCTTTGATAGTGGTTCACCTATGAATGTAATTGGTTATTTTGTGTCTACCTCTTCTATAACAAATTATCTTTCTTTTGTAATGGCTATTTAGCCTTCGTGATCAATACAATCACTGATATTTTGCCTCTCTTTATGCTCTTACTCTGTGTTTACTTGAAACCTATAGATTATTATGTGGATAAAACGGTCCCTCTTGTAGTTACAGTTTTCCAATTCGAGCCTCTGCTAAAGCTGTAAGTCTGTGTGAGTCTTTGCCAGTATTTGAGGTCATTGTTGTGTAATGTCAGTCCCAACTAACACTCTAAATCTGGTGCATCACCCCTTTCAATTCTAGTATCCCTTCTCTCCCTTTTCCTTGGTAATCAATAGCATTAGATTTAGTTGAATTCTCTGGACCTTAAGTATAGAAAGAGGAACCAGCCTTTTCTGGAGGTTTGGTCTCAACTGCAAGGTCCTACACCTTGAGACCAATCCATGTGTCAATGGAATACTTGAACAAGCTTCATGCAAGGTGCAATTTTAGGTGATAATTATTTCATCCATTGAAGGATTTAGTGTATTTTTTAATCAATTTTTCCATTTGGGGTAGTCTTCTTCAACACCATGGCGACTCTATTAATCAGTTTCCTAGTTTGAGCAGTCCATGCATTCAAAGATTCATCAAAGATCAAAGTTCGATGATGCTTTTGGTCTTTTCCAACCTTTAGGGCTCCCAAATCACTTGGCGACTCTCTTTTTGGTGTGTATCTAGTTTTCTCTAGATGCAGACCTATTTTGCTCCATTTCAAACATTTTCTATGATTATCTAGCATTTTGATGCGCTAAATGTCAATTTTTTATGGAAACTATGGTTATTCCTCGCCTTCTAGTCAAAACACAAGTTATTGGCCTCCATACCAACAATATCAGACCTAAAATACTCTTGATTTTATGCCATATAGCCCTGCTTCAGCATGTTATCAGCATCCTCATGATGCTTTCCTCCAACCCACCCCTGCTCAGTCTTCTTTTCAGCCTACTAATGCCTATTATCAACCTCACTAGAACTACTTTGCTCTACTAGAGATTAAAGATCATTTGGATAATATTGAAAGACAGGTAGGTTTAGTCAACCACAGGAGGACTTTAATTTTATCATCAGAAATGAGGATGATGAGATGGAGATACTCTTGGGTTTCTAGTGGGATTGGGATGAAGTTTAGGGAGTGATAGAGTATAACCGGCAACAATATGAGCTTACTCATCAGGCCTTCGTTCACCAATATCATATGGAAGCGAAGGAAAGAGCTTATTAGGAGAATCTTTCTTTGTAGATTGCATCTAAAGAAGAAAAATTAAGGCAATTGCTTTCCCAAACAAAGAGGCAAGAAGCCCAATCAGTTCCCTCCATTCCCAGTTTCAGGCAACCCCTCTCTTCTACACAAGTTTAGCTTGTAGAAGAAATAACCCCCAAATTCAAAATCCCAAGCTTCAGATAGGGGAAACCCTTTGAGCCTCTGAAACCACCTTCTAGTTTCAAAACCCCAAGTTTTAGAGGCCCTCAAACTTCACGGGAGCCTATTCTTGCACAAATTTAGCCTATTATTCCTCAGGAATGACCCTCTCAAGAAGCCCTTTCGGTCCCTATTCCATTTAATTCCTCTTGCCCTAACACTATTTCACTCTTCAAAGGTGGACCTATTGTTTATCGGGCTAATTGGAGGGATGAGCTGAAGAGGGAGGTGTCTGTAACAAGGGAGGAGCCACATGTTGATAATGAGACCTTATGCACTAGCCCACTTTTAAAAGATAGGCTAGTTTTTTGGTGAGACACTAGGTTCTATGAGCCAGAAAAGGAAGTGTTGGAGGTAGCTGTGGAGCAGCCTGCCATTCGTGAACCCTCATGCACCATTAAAATTGAAAAATCAAACCTACTGCAATAATTTAATCCAAATCATTCAAACCAACATCAGTGCACTGAGCACGAGGTTAGTGTTGATCCTGGTGCAAGGTTGAGTCCTCTTGACTTTGGTTCATTTGAGGAGTTTTCCCATGCTTTGAACAAGATTAATGAAACCAAAATGCAAAGAAAACATGGTGAAGAAGTCTAGTTGCAGAGATAACTCAAACAAAATGTAGTGGAGTTGCAGTCGACTGATGATGGCATGGTGGAGGAGAATAATCTAATAGCTCCAAGGGTCAATGATGCCACCCTATTTCATGAACTACCCAGCTACATTAAAGACAAAGAAGGCATGTAAATGCCAACATTGGTTGCAATTCTAGAGCAGTATAAAGACATTGAAAATGATGGCAAGTTGTTGAAATGTGTAGACAAGTATGACAATGAGGTCCCAGCTCATAAAGCAAAGCATATAGGCAACCCTATACTAAAAAATGCAAAGATTGATGATGCATATGTTGAGGAGCTCCCATCTTTCATAGAAGATAACGATGTAGAGATCGAGCATGGGCAATAACAAATTGAAGATTTGTTCTTAATTATCCGATAGGGATATCAACTTCTTGGTGGAGGAGATTTCACCATTGAGCGTGTGTAGGGCTCATTTTTTGAGCCTAATTTAGAAAACCATGAGGCCAAAGCAGAACTTATCATACCTGCGTGCTTTGAGGAGCTTGAAGACCTCTTTGGGATGAGATATTTTTTCTGCTCAAAATGTGATAGCAAACCAACATTCCCTGAGGATGATTTCACCATTGAGTAGGTTCATGGCTTCTTTTCAAAGCCTAATTCAGATGACCTCCCTGAACAACATCTTATGTACAAGGTGGAGGCAACCATATTTCTAGTAGGGCCACAAAGAGCCAAATCATTTAGACCAGTAGGAAGAGAACAAAACAAAGCAAAGGCATGAGATCAACTCTAGATTTGCATGCCATTTCAAGGGGATGTCATATCAGACATCTGGCCTAGCTGGAGACAGACAGTGAAGAGTCACCACTTGCAATGCTTACCTATGAGCATGAAGTTAAGAATCAAAATGAGTAGGATCAACCCATTTATCCACCTCTCAGGAGCTGCATTTCTAATTAGTTCAGGTGGGTAAGCGAGAGTTTGTTCCTATAGATGGGGAAGTGTTTCATCAATTTGTTATATGTCAACTCCTTCCCCATCTCCTATTAACTATCTATAAGCTAGGAAAGCATTGTAAATTATCAAGAAAGGGCAGGTATTTTGAAGAACCAATTAATGGCTTGTTTGAGGTCATTTCCTTGTTGTTTTGTGTAGTTTTCCCTTCCATAAGTGCTCTTGCATAGGCAACATCCTCATTAGGTGATTGTTTGCCTTGTTGTTTGTTTGGTTTTATTTTATGGAGCTAGTTTTTAGTTTTGTATGGTCATGTTACTGCAATTTCCCTTTTGACTCTGTGCCCAATGAATTGTATAAGGCCACTGGATCCCTATGTTTAGCAGGAAAACACCCCTGCACAACTGCCAAAATGTTATCCTACTTTTGCCCAGGCTAAAATAGTCTAAGAGTCCCTCAGAATCCTTCCTTCCATCAGATCAATCCAATCTAAGACACTTTAAATGGAAGGAATTTTTGCCCCAAAATCCTAATTTTTCTAACTATTTTTCCTTAACCTATTTTCGCAGTTGTCAGCAAACTTGAAGGTTCGCGAACCTACCATTTTGTTGATCAAGGAGTTCACCGACAGAGGAAGAAAAATAAGACAAGGCAAAAAAGTTAAGGAAAAGTTTAGTTGCACATGAAATGTGTGGTTCATGAACCTACTGATTTGCCAATAAGGCAAAGAGAAACTTCACCAAGCAGGCGAAATTCTCTAAGGCAAAGGAGCAAAATCAAAGACAAAGTGGTTACCTTTCTCATCAAAACTTAGGTTTGGCAAACCTTAGGTTTGTTGATTGACAAGTTTTGATGCAGGAGCATCCCTGGTTCAAGAGCAATCTTGCATCAACCAAAAACATTTGCATTTCAGTTTGTTTGCAATGCAATTTGTTTCTTTTCATTTTCCAGTTTAGTTCAGGCAGTTTAGTCAGAAGCATATTCTGTATTTTGGTCCAGTAGCATTTTTAGATCTTATGGAGCTGGACTTAGCATCTACATTCATTCATCTACATCATATCCAGAATTCAAAGACCACACTTCAATACCGGAAAGATATCGCTATCAGAAGTTTGACCGTTTCTTAGAGCAGAGCATCCAGATAAGCACAGACAATCAGCTGAAGGAGAAACTTGCAGAAGCATTTCTCAATATTTGGAGCTTAATGACACATCATTTAGTGATCTTTGGTTCATGGCCGACCTTCCTTGAAGATTCACACCTCATTCCATTCATTTATCAGAAGTGTTCTATGCATCTAGGTCCGACCTATCTGTGTACACATGTTACATCTCTTCTTTGGAATTTGTGATCTTCCTTGGCCGACGCGGAGGAATCTATTGGTCTGGAGATGATATATATTAATGTAATAGATCCTTAGGAAAGCAGTTAGCAATTGATTCATAACTCCTAGTTTAGATTTTGTGCGAAGAAGCTTCAAAGCTTTATCTTGCGCATATATGTAATCAGGCCTATGAGCCCTAATTGTAAGGCCGCATGTTGCCGACTGATCTCTATTTGAATTCTATGATATACTGAATGACAGAATCTGCATTTGTTCTATTTCTTTGAGTTGTTTATGTTGTGTTTACTCTTGTTGCACGGTCCGGATAGTTCATTCTGTGAACCCTCCTACCGTGATTGCACCAAGTTCACTGATCAACGAATTCGATAACAAAGGAACAAGAAGGCCAAAGTTCACAAGAAATGAAGGCACTGACTGAAGTAAAGCAAAAGGGAAGTGGTTTGTGAAAAGGAAAATTCACCAGTAAGGTGAAAAGCAAGGAAAAGAAAACCAAAAAGGAGGAGAAATCAGAAATTGGTGAAAGTGCAAAGGAGTGATCAATTCATAATTTCTTAGGTTTGTTGATAAAGCAATTTGCCGACAAAAAGGGAAGCAACATAGAGCAAAGTGGAATAATTCACAAAATGGAAATTGTGCCGACTATAAGCAAAAAGAGGATAAGGAAAAGAAAGAAAGAAAGTCGGCCAAGGGATTAGTTTGCGAAATGGAGGTTTCGCCAACTAATTAAAATCAAAGATAGAAATAGTTTGTGAAGGAGAGATTTTGTCGATAAGGCAAAATAATTGTCTAAAGTAAAGTAAAGTGAAATTCAATGTAAAAATAAAGCATGTAATATAATGTAGTGCTTTAAAATATTTTAAAGTAAGTTTAAAATATTTTAAAGCATTGTAAAAGCTTTTTAAAGGCACAACTTTTCTGGGTGCCTAAAAATGCGCTTCCACAAGTAACGCCATTGCTCCAGGTCAAGGTCATGCAGGTAGCTAAAACAATGTAAGATTTCAATGCGTGAGTACTTGAATTTAATGAGGAGGATGAGGTGTTTTAGTGGCCCATACTTCTGTAGATCCTTTCAAGGTCAAAATTCGACACATAGGGCATGGGCATCCTCAAAATATGCAAAGGTTCTGACAGAGTTTCTGGGCCAAATTTAATGCATCATGGGCAAAATGTGTTGATTATGTTTCAAAGCCTAAGACTGCATAGTGATTGAAATGCTATATATATACATGTAAAAAAGATGTAATTTTGTTAGTTATTCTTCTGGGCTATTATACAGGTTGGACAGTTTGTTGTCATAGACCTTGTAACACATTTACAAGAACCAGTCAGATTTGATTCATTCTGTTCGAAACTGAGCTTTGATGTCTCTGATTGTAGTTCACCTATGAATGTAATTGGTTATTTTATGTCTACCACTTCTGTAACAAATTATTTTTCTTTTGTAATGGCTATTTAGCCTTCATGATCAATACAATCACTGATAGTTTGCCTCTCTTTATGCTCTTACTCCGTGTTTACTTGAAATTTGTAGCTTATTCTGTGGATAAAATGGTCCCTCCTATAGTTACAGTTTTCTAATTCAAGCCTCTCCTAAAGCTGTAAATCTGTGTGAGTCTATGTTAGTATTTGAGGTCATTATTGTGTTATGTTAGTCCCAACTAACACTCTAAATCTGGTGCATGACCCCTTCCAATTCCAGTATCCCTTATCTCCCTTTTCCTTGGTAATCAGTAGCATTAGATTTAGTTAAATTCTCTCGACCTTAAGTCCAGACATAGGAACCAGCCTTCTCTGGAGGTTTGGTCTCAAGTGCAAGGTCCCACACCTTGAGACCAATCCCATGTGTCACTAGAATGCTTGAACAATACACTAGAATAATATCAATTGCATGCTTAGAATATACAATTAAATCATCAAGATACACTAAAATAATATCATTAATACAACCTTTAAAGGCCAAATTTATTGCTCTTTGGAAGGTTGCTCAAGCATTGGTCAACCCAAATGGCATTTTCTAATAAGCCAAGGTACCCTATTTGGTGGTAAAGGTTGTCTTATACTGGTCTGATTCTTTTACAAGAATTTGTTTATAACCTAAGTAGCCATCTAGGAGTGGAAACCTTTCAACTCCTGCTACTGTTTGTAATATTTGCTCCATTGAAGGGAGTGGATAGTGGTATTTAAGGGAGGCCTTGTTTAGGTCTCTAAAGTCCACACACAACCTGATTTCCCCATTCTTCTTCCTAATTGGAACTACATTAGCCACCCAAGAGGAATGTTTGATTAGGTAAATAATTATGGCCTCTATGAACTTGGACAACTCCTTTTTCATTAATGGTTCTATTTTGGGGTTGAAATGCCTTTGCTTTTGGCAAACAAGTTTGTCATGGGGATCTAAATCAATGGTATGTTGGATTAAACCAGGGTCAAAACATTTCAGATCCCTATAATCCCAAGTAATCAAATCATCAAATTCATTACAAAGTTTAATAAAACCTTATCTTTCAGCTTGGTTACATACCTTGCCATGCTTTAGAAATATGTATAGTGAGATTTCCATCTCTTCATAGTCCTCTTTTTTTACTGTCATGTTCATCTTCTCTCTTTTAGGTTGATCATTAGCACCAAATATGTTTTCTAAAGTGACCAATCCCCTAGGTAGTTTATTGGTCTTCAGCTGGATCACCTTGTCACCATACTGCTCCTATAACTTACATTGATTACCAACAACAAACTTTGCCTCATCTTACAAGAAATTTACAGTCTACTAGTCATTCTCAAATACCCGCCAACTGGACACATTATCAGGCACAATGGGTTGTGTAACAACTTTCACATGTTGATCCAAGCTTTGTTTGACATTCCTAGGAATGCCAAGCTCGACACCAACTGTAGCCGGCCTATCAGCTTCCTTGTTTCTTCCTCTAGGCATTGCCTAGATATTGAAGGCATCAAAGTCTTCAATCAAGTCCTAGACTCTGTGCTTATATGACTTCAACAAGTCATTTCTTGAAGCACTTTGTGATATGATTTGGTGGACAACCAGTTCACTGTCACCAAATGCCTGCAAAATTTTTATTCCCCTCTTTTGTGCCAACTGCATGCGTTGAATTAGGGCCTCATAATCAGCCACATTATTGGTGCAGCTAAACTGTAGTCTGAAAGTGGATAAGTAATTTTCCTTTTGGGGTGAAATCAGTACAACCTCAACACCTACTCCATTTTTACTCTTGGAGCCATCAAAATATAATTGCCATATCCCACTTAGATCTGTTGTTGACTTTTTAAGATCAAGGATGATGGCATCCTCCTCATGGATACAACAAGTACCCATCATGTGACTTCTAGATGATTAGGAGTATCAAATTAAAAACAATTTGCCCACTTGTCAAGCAATATATCTAGAATATCTTCTGTAGGAGTGGTAGCTTCATGAATAGGGCTACCCTCCTCTTTCAGATCATGGATTGTGCTATTCATGTTCAAAGGGGTAGGAGTATAAGGCTCTATGTGATCATTCGATATTGGTTCAACCTTAATGGTCACCTTAGTGCCATACCTAGTTCTGAATAACATATGGGACCAATCAGAAGATAGGTATCCACCTATTTTGGTAGTGAACTCTCTAGATAGGCATATACCAAAGTATGTAGGGAGGTCAATGACTGAATATCTTTTGGTATATGCCTATCTAGACTACACCCTTTGTTATAGGCTCATACTTAATGCCTAACCTATCAACTATTTCTTTAGGCATAATAGAAGTACCTGCCCTAGAATCTACCATGCAATTATGCAATAATTTATCACCAATGATGAGAGAAACATAGAAAGGATGGGGCTTGCTAGTTTTTCTTGTGCTTGCCTCCTCTCTTGGTTGGCACAAGTTTGTTGGGGTGGCCGCTTTTTCTTTTGTTGTCTCCATAGTAGGGTAATTGAAGCTTGTTAAAGCTTCCTACAACAAATCCCTTTGTGATGGGATTAACATGGCATCCCACATAGTGACATTCAGGTTAGTCCTTTTCATCTGATCAACTATGTTGACAGGGATCTATCTAACCTTATGGTTTACCTTTGCAACTATAGTGTCAAATTTTGTTTGTTGACAAGCATGGGGTTTCTATTCTAGCACTAGATTTGCCTTACCAACAACTTGATCTGCTTGTTTTGAAGGAGCCTTGGCTACTACACCTTCATTTGTAGCCATTTGGGATGCATCAGAGGTAGATGCTTGACCAACTGTAGGGACTAGTGTATCCTTGATGGTTCATCATGGCCAGGCCTTTTATAATAAGAACACTTGACCTTCTCCTTCTTAGGTTGTTCACCTTTTGATGAAGAGGTCTGATTAGTTGTATTTGAATCAGTAGGTTTCTGATCTTTCTTCTTCTCTTCCTAGTTCTTTTGTTTCTTATCCTGTTTGCCAAACCCTTTCTATTCTTTTGTGCCTTGATTTGTAGCCAAGACATGTGACTTAAAGGGTTTAATTAAACCTGTTATCACCTAAAATTGCATCCTGCTTGAAGCTTGTTCAAGCATTCCAATGACACAATGAGACTGATCTCAAGGTGTGAGACCTTGTAGATGAGATCAAACCTCCAAAGAAGGTCAGTTCGTCTTTCTGAACTTAAGGTTCAGTGTAATTAACTAAACCTATGCTACCGACCACCAAGGAAAAAGGGAAAGAAAGAGACTAAAATTGAAAGGGAGGTGATACATCGAGATTTAGGGTGTTTAGTTGAACCTGAATTAACATGACAATGATCTCAAAAGTAGAACAGACTCACACAAACTCATGTAGACTATAACAGAGGTTAAGACATAAAATTAGAGCTATGAAAGGGATTGTTTTATCCATAATACAAGCATACAATTTCTAAATAAACACAGTGTATAAGTCTCAAAGAGAGGTGAAATAACAATTTATATTGATCATGAAAGCTAGAAAGCCATTACAAAAGAAAAGAGATTCATTGCAAAGAGATATAAACACAAAATGAAAGATTCTTCTTCATTGGTGAACTGACACATAGATGTGAGAGGCTCAGAAGAGAGCATAGTCCATCAAATCCACCCAGTTCTAGAGAAAATCACAAGGTTGGCTACTGTAACAAATATCCTGCTTGTGTAGCGACTCAGGGAAAACAACTATCCAACCAAAAATACATCTCTTACACATGCATATATAGGATTTTTGATCACTGTAACAGTCATGGACATGGTAAAGAGTCGTCAACAAGGAAAACCAATGCCCATGCTGCAATAAATTCACTTATGTGTCCTTGCAACATGCCCACATGGCTCTGCCCTAAAAATCTGCTGAAGAAGAGCGTTTGGCCATGCCTTGGGTACAAGAAATTCAATGCAAGGAGCTATAGTGGCATAAGGGGGCGAGAAATCCATTTTCCACAAGCAATCAAGCTCTGAAGAAGCATTAATGGTAGTCAGGAAGGTTGGTGAGTAGTCCCATCACGTCTTGAACAGTAGAAAGAGTTAGAAAGGCAAAACAGGTCAGGCCCCGACCAATCGAGCTTCCTTCGATCAAGCTTCCACAGATCGGGCCTTTGAGAGGTGAAGAAGGAAACCTCGATCTCCAAAGTTTAGAAGGAGCAATAGGGAAATCATCAGGCTTCAGAGATTGGGCCTTCACCATGCACTGTGCTTTTGAAAAGAAGAACCGCTTCCCGACTCCAAAATACTTAGAAATTATGAAGTTTGGCGGGGATCGGGACTCAAACCTTCTATCTTCCACTTTCCAAAATAAAAGAGGAAGAAGGAGACCCTTGCTTGCCGAAGTCTGAAACAATTAGAGAGATTTAGAAGTTCGACATACTTCGGTGATTGGGCCTTCCATCTACCATTTTCCAAATGGAAAGAAAAGAACCGCAACCCTGACTTTCGAGATTTGCAACACTTAGAACTTTCAAAACTGACGGACCTCGGTCATCGGGACTTCTGCCTTCCACCTTTGAGAAATAAGGAGGAAGAGAGAACTCCCTCTTGCCACCACCCGAATGACTTAGGAACATAGTAGCTCATCGAGCTTCAACAAGCGGACCTTCCACCAACTAGCTACTTGGAAGAAGAAGAGGGAAGAGAAACCTCCCGACCTTTGATGTTTGAAACCCTTAGATAGATTTTAGAAAGGAACCAATGTGGATTTCATTGTTGATAAGAATGTCATGACGAAGAGGAGAACCTCAAACTCTGAAACCTCGAAAAGGTAGAAAACACAAGGAGAACACTTAGGATTTTGGACTTGTCCATTTGGGGCTTTTTCCCTTGCACTTCAAGAGGGAAAACACTTGGAAATCTCATGGATCTTTAGGGCTATTTGGCCTGAAGGCAAAATAGGACAACAGTACCCATGTGAACTATTAGGAATTATATGTAGAAGATACCAATTAAATGCAAATAAAGATTAAATAGAGGAATGAAAAATACACAGAAATAATAACGAGAGACAATTTTTAATGTGGTTCACCCAATCTCGGGCTACATCCACCAACAGAGAGTCTAATATTATTATCCAACAAATTAAACTGATTACAACTAGCAACCCTTGCAACTCAATCCTGTTGCAAATGCTACAATACAATATCGAAATCCCACCCGTAACATACATCCCAGCCGCTTATAATAAGCTTTTTGGAAGCTTCTAGAATTAGGGTTTTACAATGTCATTTTTCTTTTGTCGGTTAACAAAAAATTAACAACCGACCTCGAACCCCAGTGAGGATACGTTACGAGTGTACAATACTTGCATGATTAGTCACCACCTACCAACATGAACTAGTTTATCTTGTTCCTTAGTGAGTTCTGCAACAAACTCATCTAGTGAAGGCATTTTGTAGTTGTAACCAAGAGCATGTTTTGTGGCCTAAAAGGTAGAAACAATCACATAATAGTTTAGACCAAGCTTCAAAAGAATGCTCAAGATTAGATTTTTGTCTTCTTTTTCTATTCCACACTATTTCAACTGCAATATGATGGCTTTTAATTTTGTGAAGTCCTGTATGGTGTCAAAATTGCTAGGACTCAACCCTATGAGTTTGTTCTCCAATTGATGACCCCTTAATTCATCTTGCTTACCAAAGAGGCTTTCCAATGTGGTCCACGCATCATTGGGTGTTTTATCAGATTCAATATGAAAAAGTAAGTCAAGAGAAACTGACATACACATTTGTTAAACTATTTTATCTTTTCTACATCATCTTTGGGTTCTATCTCAAGTCCCATTGTAACCTTGTGATATCCATGCCTTTTGAGATAGATTATCATATTTGATTTCCATTCAAAAGAGTTATATGGTGTTAAAAAAGGAACAATGGATGCATCCATTGTGCAGAAAAGTAAATTTGAAATGCAGAAGAGAAGTGCAAAAAAAAGACACACGAGTCACCCCCCTTTTCACTAGTTTTTGAAATGACCCCCCTAGAAATTATAAAGTTGACACTTTATAATTAGTGCGATTTACAATGCAAATATCAAATATTCAGACTCTTATAGGGCCCAAAATGGCCAAAATACTGAAACTACAGTTCAAGTACAATAAGAGATCAAATTGAGAGCACTGATGTGGATTACACATAAAAATATGAATTCTAGAAAACACGACACCAAAAACAGAGTCCGTTTGCACAAGTTATGGGTCCCGAAACATCTCAAAATGAGAACTACATACAAAATTCTAAGAGAATCTTCAATTTTTGGAAATATGGAGAGTCAAAACAAAACACCAACTTCACCATAACATAGAGCATGAAATCTACCCCAAATAAAAAAGATTACACCAAAAAAGGAGTTCTTATGTTCAAGTTACAATCATTTGAAGTTGGGCTGCCAAATCAAAAATGCAAATCGAGAGGAATCACCATGCTAAAGGTTGTTTGGTCGTCGAATTTAAAACGGTCCTTTTTGACGGTCATATGTGTTGGTTTTTCTTCTGAATCAGCATTAGGGTTTGCCACTTCTAATGCACAGGCAGATTCAGCCAACTAAATACAGGAGGTTGCGTGAGCTGCCTCCCCTTCACTTCTGGTTCTGCCGCACCAAGGGGGGTATCCCTATAACTCAAGATATAACCTTGACTGGCTCAAAGATAGAAAGATCTAACTTGACAACAACAGGCAGAATACTCTCATGTATGGACCAAGATCTGTATGATGGATCACAAGGCTGGCAACATTCTTGGACATGATGTCTGGTTGGGTATGAGAGCATGCAGGGGGTTCCTAATCCTACTCCTACAACTAACAGGTGGAAGTATGAAATGGTTTGGAATGGATTTTGGATGCAAAGCTGGACATGGTTGTAACATAAACACAAAGCAAGATTGGTGCCTATCCAGGGCCTGGAGTCAGTAGACATACACCTGTGAATGATCAGCATAAACAGCTAAAACTGGATTTCAGGGGGATATATATGATATCTGCCTTACAGATATCTCCCAATAAAGAGTGTTAAGTTATCTCTACTTATGGCATCCCTACTGCAGTATACCCTTCCCAATGTTCAACCTGAAAACAGTTTAATCTACCCCTTGAGCAGAAGTTAAAAGATCAGACATTCAACATAGGAATTCTATGCTCTAGAATCTAAACATTACCCAAATATCCAGATTCAGAAGAAGAATACATGCAATACTGGAGACAGAATTAACACAACACATGCTAAGATAGCATTACTCATATAAGATTAACCACGAAATCAGTGGATTCATGCCAAATCGTACAACAGGAGATACATAAACTCACAAGTTAAACTGTACAGAGCAACCAGATCAGCTTGTATCTTATTACAGAGCCAAAAATCTTCAACTTTCAACAACCACAAATGAGTAACACTTCCTGCTTATAATAGCCAGGTAGTGTACCACAGCAATTAATTACATGGTTGACCAAAAATCCCGCCAGATACACAGTATCAAGAAAATGGCGCTCAAACACTACCAGATTGGCGCCCAAACATGAATGTAGCAGGTAGGGGAGGAGACAGGAAGAAATCTCGAGCCCTGCGCCACTGTCCGCTGATGTACACCTTCAATCGGGTACCAGATCCGCCCATACCTCTGCAACCCTCGCCATTAATGGCGCACCAACTCGCGGCCTTGGGAAAAACATCAAACAGTCGATCGCAACCATTTCCTACCGAGATTCATCATCATGATATTTGAAATTATGCAGGATATCAATTATCCCACATGCACCCCACGGCAACCTCTTTAACACTTTATATACTAGGTCATGAGCATATATGATGTCGGTGCTTTTGCTCCTGACGACACTAGTATAAGACTTCATCATCATCCTCCAACAGCATGATATCCTGTTGCTTGAAATATCACCCTGACATCAGCATCATATCGCAATATAACCTGCATGATAATCGCCTTCATCGGCACAACCTGATCCATCGGAGGAATATCCTCCTGCTGAGCCTATACCAAAAGTCTGGCCGATGAACATCCTGATGACATCATCATCATATCCTGCTGACGTCATCATCATATCTGCCCACTGCGCACCTCCTCATATCCGGATGACGTCATCATCATATTTGCAAATATCGGGGGATCTCCACAAGATGATCATTGTTAGAAATATGACCCCCCCGGACCTTGATGACGTCATCATCATATCGACATCAGGATGATATTTGGAAGATAACCGGACATTTGGAAATATCATCCTGATGCACAAATATCATGTTGCACTGTAGCTCCACTATAAGATCGGGGCGATAGATGAATATGATGATGCTTGAAAAGATCACCCCCCACTAGATAATGCACGAAGCCGGCAGGCGGATATCTCCTTGATATCAGCATCATCATGACGCTGGAACAAACATATATCCGGGTGATATTCAAAAATGAAAATATCACCCCCTCCTTCGGAAATATCATGATGCAGATAGGCAGAGAAATAGATATCACCCTGACATAAGAATGACGTCAGCATCATCAGGATGAGAAAACAACGAACATGAAGTGATACAACATCATCAGGATGATATTGACTAAGATCATCCTGACGTTCAAAATATGATGACCCCAGTGAATATCGGGTCACACTTAGAACTCTTCAACAACATCATCAGGATGATCATAACCAAGATCACCCGATGATAAAAATATCACCCCGGCGAAATATCATGCAGGCAGAAAATATGATGACCCCCGCAAGCAACACGGTGATAACTGAAAATATGATGATGATGATGACGACCCTTAAGAAAAAACAAGTCAGGTCGAACAACTCAGAGAATAACCCCTTCAGAAGATCGGGGCAACATCATCATCATGTTAGGGCAAGGTGATAGTTGGAGGATCACCGGATACTTGAAAAATCACCCCCGCAAGCAAATCAGGGCGCACTGTAGCTCATCAGCAGGATCAGGATGATATCCAGACATCACCCGATATTGAAATATGATGATCCTGAAGCAAAACAAGTCGACAGAAAACATGATAATGCAGACCATCATCGAAGACAAGATGATGATGATGACCTCCTCCTCAGGAAAATATGATGATGCAGCTAAAAAATGCTGAGGAGGTCCAACACTTAGAACATTTTTTGGATACTTAGGGAAAGTGCCTGTATGAAAATTGCTCAAAAAACTGCCAGTCAATTCAGGCACTAACACTGGCTCTGTCTGGGGACATGCAGGTGCAAGACTGCAGCGAGAACCCCAGAACTCTGGGATGCAGACCAGTCCCTTATCCATTGGGCACAGAGTCAAATACTGCACCGACCTGCATCACCAAACACACTTGATGGCCTAAGGCCACCAAGAAAAGAAAAACATGTATCTCCCTTTGTCAAATATCTTGTTTTCATCTGCATGCACTGGGTCAAGCTTGGAGATACTGTCAGGATCCACCCACAAACAAACCTTGTCATCTGCATATTCAACCCTCTGATTTGGCTTGTCATTATCAAACCTGTGCAGATAACTTTCAACATCATGTGACATGTGGGTGCAGAATATATCAGGCAATGCATACTCAAATGGTATAGAACACAGGTTATCATCTGTATCATCATCATGCATTGCAACATGATCTCCTAGCTGGACTGCAAATAGGAAACACTCAGAGTCCACCACACAACTAGGAAGATCAGGGCTCATTGTATATACTGGCACATCAAAAGAAAAGCTTTCAAAATCACAATTGTGTACATCATGTACACAACCATCAGCAGCACCAGGCTGGAAAAGATCAGGCTCTGGCATCTCTTTCAAATCAGGCACATTTTCACAATCACTTACCTGATGTATGTCGTTTCCTCTTTCATCAGGATGAGAAACAGAATCCAAGCCAAAAATATTGTCTAGATCTTCACCATACTCAAACAGATCCTCATCACCATATGTGTCATAAATGGGTGACCCAGGTGCATCAGTTTCATCATAGTATGCCATTTGTTCATGGGCAGCAGAACATGCATCTTCATCACCAATGGATTCACTCTGTGGAGGAGTATCAGCCTGTGTGTCATAAGCAAAACAGCCATCAAATGAAAAACAATCATGCTCTGAACTAGCACTTATTTCAATTTCTGACTGCTCTTCATGATCTCCATGTGTTTGAAAGGTAGGCAATGGGTTACACATAGGACTGCTTCTCTGTTTGCTTATATCTTCTCTGTCTTGAGTACAATACTCACAATTGTCTCCACAGGTCCATTCCAAAAATTGCTCATTGCTGTCCACAACCTCGTTATTGTTTTCATGGTCAGCTGCCTCATCATTGCAATGGGAATCCTCATTAGTCCTTTCACTGGCATCCTCAACTGGTGAACAATCCAGTTGAGCAATATTGTTAGCATTATGTTCAAACACAGCAGTCTCAACCTCTATGCTTTTATTTTCATTTTTATCTGCACATGATGCCATAATCATTTGGTCATTTGCAGCTTCATAACCATTTCTCACACCAAGGCCTGGGGACAGGGGTTTCAGCAGGTACACATTTCTAATTTTTTCTATCTTTTCTATGAACCTGTATGCCATCTGCATACTTGTCACCTTGAAATCCCTCAGTATTGCACTAAAGCCCTCCTCAAAAGCTTCAAAGAATATGCCAACACAGGCTGAAATATCAGGTCTGAAGACTTCTGGGATCTGTGAAAGGGCTATTGCAAACCTATGACTGAAATCAACACATGGCTCTTCATCTTGTTTTCTGATTCTCATCAATTCTGCAACAAGATCAGCCGGTTCTTTTGCAAATTCTTCCTTGAAACAGTCAGCAAGCTCATCCCAACAGGCAAAGGATTTCTTTGGAAAGCTCAAATACCAGTCTTTTGCTTTTGCATCAAAGGACCTAACAAAAAACCTCATCCACATATCCTCATCTCTGAATGAATATTTTCCCATAAAACTGTGAAAATTTTGGATATGTGCATTCCCATCACAAACATTGTGACCACTAAATCTAGGCATCTGACAATATATCCTAGCAGGCATAGTTTCTACTTTATAATCCACCCATGACAAATCCAGTTGGTCATACAAAGGATCAAAAGGGCTGACAGGAGGTTTAGCTTTCTGACTGGCAGACACAACAGGGTTACTGCTTTTTAACTGGGCCTGCTCAGCCTCTAAGAATATCAACCTATTTCTTATCTCTTCTATTCCTTTATTCAACATTTCACCACTGAGTATGGGATAATTCATACTTGGATTCATAAAAATCTTACTCTTAGACATCCTTTGTCTGTCTAAGACCTAAGGCTTCCCCTGGCATCCAACCTATGCAGTAAAACAGCAAATAAAGGGGAAGTAACAAGGTACCTTTTCTCATACAGATGCAGAAATATGTACATCTTTCAACCAATAACATACATCTATCTTTCATGTGCATTTAGATCTTTTTTGCAGAGTCGCCACCTCTCCAGAGAGGACAAAATTTTCAACAGCTGAAAGCTACTTTTCCAGGTTCATTCCACCAGCAGAGCATCATTTTGTTGGTGACTCAGATAGGCCACAAGATATAACACTTTTTCATCAATTTTTCCCCAGCGGAGTCGCCATTTTTGTTGGTTTTTCTTCTGAATCAGCATTAGGGTTTGCCACTTCTAATGCACAGGCAGATTCAGCCAACTAAATACAGGAGGTTGCGTGAGCTGCCTCCCCTTCACTTCTGGTTCTGCCGCACCAAGGGGGGTATCCCTATAACTCAAGATATAACCTTGACTGGCTCAAAGATAGAAAGATCTAACTTGACAACAACAGGCAGAATACTCTCATGTATGGACCAAGATCTGTATGATGGATCACAAGGCTGGCAACATTCTTGGACATGATGTTTGGTTGGGTATGAGAGCATGCAGGGGGTTCCTAATCCTACTCCTACAACTAACAGGTGGAAGTATGAAATGGTTTGGAATGGATTTTGGATGCAAAGCTGGACATGGTTGTAACATAAACACAAAGCAAGATTGGTGCCTATCCAGGGCCTGGAGTCAGTAGACATACACCTGTGAATGATCAGCATAAACAGCTAAAACTGGATTTCAGGGGGATATATATGATATCTGCCTTACAGATATCTCCCAATAAAGAGTGTTAAGTTATCTCTACTTATGGCATCCCTACTGCAGTATACCCTTCCCAATGTTCAACCTGAAAACAGTTTAATCTACCCCTTGAGCAGAAGTTAAAAGATCAGACATTCAACATAGGAATTCTATGCTCTAGAATCTAAACATTACCCAAATATCCAGATTCAGAAGAAGAATACATGCAATACTGGAGACAGAATTAACACAACACATGCTAAGATAGCATTACTCATATAAGATTAACCACGAAATCAGTGGATTCATGCCAAATCGTACAACAGGAGATACATAAACTCACAAGTTAAACTGTACAGAGCAACCAGATCAGCTTGTATCTTATTACAGAGCCAAAAATCTTCAACTTTCAACAACCACAAATGAGTAACACTTCCTGCTTATAATAGCCAGGTAGTGTACCACAGCAATTAATTACATGGTTGACCAAAAATCCCGCCAGATACACAGTATCAGGAAAATGGTGCTCAAACACTACCAGATTGGCGCCCAAACATGAATGCAGCAGGTAGGGGAGGAGACAGGAAGAAATCTCGAGCCCTGCGCCACTGTCCGCTGATGTACACCTTCAATCGGGTACCAGATCCGCCCATACCTCTGCAACCCTCGCCATTAATGGCGCACCAACTCGCGGCCTTGGGAAAAACATCAAACAGTCGATCGCAACCATTTCCCGCCGAGATTCATCATCATGATATTTGAAATTATGCAGGATATCAATTATCCCACATGCACCCCGCGGCAACCTCTTTAACACTTTATATACTAGGTCATGAGCATATATGATGTCGGTGCTTTTGCTCCTGACGACACTAGTATAAGACTTCATCATCATTCTCCAACAGCATGATATCTTGTTGCTTGAAATATCACCCTGACATCAGCATCATATCGCAATATAACCTGCATGATAATCGCCTTCATCGGCACAACCTGATCCATCGGAGGAATATCCTCCTGCTGAGCCTATACCAAAAGTCTGGCCGATGAACATCCTGATGACGTCATCATCATATCCTGCTGACGTCATCATCATATCTGCCCACTGCGCACCTCCTCATATCCGGATGACGTCATCATCATATTTGCAAATATCGGGGGATCTCCACAAGATGATCAGTGTTAGAAATATGACCCCCCCGGACCTTGATGACGTCATCATCATATCGACATCAGGATGATATTTGGAAGATAACCGGACATTTGGAAATATCATCATGATGCACAAATATCATGTTGCACTGTAGCTCCACTATAAGATCGGGGTGATAGATGAATATGATGATGCTTGAAAAGATCACCCCCCACTAGATAATGCACGAAGCCGGCAGGCGGATATCTCCTTGATATCAGCATCATCATGACGCTGGAACAAACATACATCCGGGTGATATTCAAAAATGAAAATATCACCCCCTCCTTCGGAAATATCATGATGTAGATAGGCAGAGAAATAGATATCACCCTGACATAAGAATGACGTCAGCATCATCAGGATGAGAAAACAACGAACATGAAGTGATACAACATCATCAGGATGATATTGACTAAGATCATCCTGACGTTCAAAATATGATGACCCTAGTGAATATCGGGTCACACTTAGAACTCTTCAACAACATCATCAGGATGATCATAACCAAGATCACCCGATGATAAAAATATCACCCTGGCGAAATATCATGCAGGCAGAAAATATGATGACCCCCGCAAGCAACACGGTGATAACTGAAAATATGATGATGATGATGACGACCCTTAAGAAAAAACAAGTCAGGTCGAACAACTCAGAGAATAACCCCTTCAGAAGATCGGGGCAACATCATCATCATGTTAGGGCAAGGTGATAGTTGGAGGATCACCGGATACTTGAAAAATCACCCCCGCAAGCAAATCAGGGCGCACTGTAGCTCATCAGCAGGATCAGGATGATATCCAGACATCACCCGATATTGAAATATGATGATCTTGAAGCAAAACAAGTCGACAGAAAACATGATAATGCAGACCATCATCGAAGACAAGATGATGATGATGACCTCCTCCTCAGGAAAATATGATGATGCAGCTGAAAAATGCTGAGGAGGTCCAACACTTAGAACATTTTTTGGATACTTAGGGAAAGTGCCTGTATGAAAATTGCTCAAAAAACTGCCAGTCAATTCAGGCACTAACAATATGAACGTCAAATTTAAGACAATGTTTTTGACGATCAGATGAACGTCAAATTTAAGACAGTGTCCATGATGGTCATTTGACTGTGAAATTTAAGACAATAAATAAAAATCTGTATAGCCGTATAGTATGGACACTGTACGACCTAGGGGTGAAAACATTTTAGCTTAGAAAATTACAAACTCTGATTTCAATGATTTGACAATCAATCTTAAGATTTTTGGGCCTTTTGAGCGTGATGGCGAGGTCCGTTTGGGCCGAAAATGCTCTAATTTGATGATTACCTCTAAGCACCTCTCTAAAAACCTCTGTAGCAACTAGGTCCTCTAATATCCAATTTTTTTGAAACAAAAGCCAATCTTGACTTTTCTAAGCCTTCTGGACACTATGGAATGGTAAAAAATGCCTACAGGATTACCAAAAAGCTGTAATCACCCAGATCTCACAAGAACACAAATATGCATACGAGAATATTACAAGTGCTTATTTTCTTTCTACCTATTCTGATTCTCCAAATCATCCAAGGATGCAAGAGAAGAGCATGATGCGTTTTTGAGAAAATATTAGCAATCTAATAGTCTCAAATATCTCAAATAATAGGATCACAAAAATGAACTAAACAAACAAACAAGCTCTGATACCATGTTAGATTCTGCGATGAGGGAGAATCATAGCCAAGATCTCTTGTTGGTAGTAGATCAATCGCACTCCAATCGACATATGATCAAAAATCAAAATAGTGAACTGAAGAGATTATCTTGAAAGAGAGAAAACAAGAGACAACTGCAAGAGAATTTTGAGAATGCTCACATTACTTTGCCTGACTACCCAAGAGGAGAGAGGAAATCTATATATATATATATATATAGTAAATAATGGGCAAATACACCCAAGAGGTGTAATAACTCCAACTACCCAACATAGGTGGGAGTTTTACCTACTTCGTAAAAGCCAAAATACATGGTTATACCTACTTAGACAAAAACAAATAAATGGTTATGAGAGGTGGCATAAAAATCCAAAAGAGGATGTGAAACTCAACTACCCAAGCATGGGAGAGAGTGACACATGTAGCTGATGGATTTAGCCATGTGGCATCATAATAACCAAGTCTAATAACCCAAGCAACCTTAATAATGTGTAGGAAAAAGAAATATCCCTAAGGAAAATAAAAAACCCACACTAACACATCTTACTTGTGTTTTCAGTTGTAGACGACACTTGGCTTCATCGGTCCAACTGCCTTCTCCTTGCTACACCAGTCTTTGGGTCGTTGCAACTTCCAATGGAATTGTTGTTGTTTTCGTCATTGCTAGAAAACAAAAATAATACATGCGTCGAATGAAGGAAAAAGGGTTTTTTAACTCGTAAGTTTTGAAATGTTTGGCGTACAAGGGGTGATGGGACAACTGAAAACATGACGATAAAAACGTCCCATTTACGATGCCGTCATCTCATCCTCTATCATCATGTTATTGCATGGCAAGGGAGGGGACATGGTGTTATGATGTGTTAGGCATGTCATTTTGTCAGGAATGAAATGAATGAAATATTTTAATAACGTCCACAAGACCAAGCAATCGAAGGGACCCAGAAAACAACCCCTCAAGACATTTTCAATCTCTTTTCGAGGTCATATATCCTGCTATGAAACTTGATCAATAAACCAACCGTACTGTGAATCCATGCCTCTTCAAATAACTCACTAAAGCTATCCACACTCCAACTATTTCATATTAACTTCTAATATTCGCATAGGCAACATACTCAGTGATGAAATGCCATTCAATTTCAACCACCCCTTTGTTGTAGAAAATGCAAGTTCTTTCAACCCAATCTTTCTTGGGGATCGTCCATCTACCAGTCTCACATCTAAGATGATGGGACCCGGTCCTCAACTGAGCAACTAAAATCCTAGCCTTTCCCTTGAGTGCAGCCCTCACATAGTCTTTTTCACCATGATCACACGTGGGATGAACTCTTTTATAAAAAGTTTTTTTTTGGCCAATCTGTTTTGTCCACATGGCAGTCCTAAATTTATCTAACACAATTTTTTATTTCCTCCTTATTATTAGGACAATTTTGCAAGCTATTGTCCCACTTGTCCATCCACTTGTTGTTCTACTTCATCCACATCTTTTTCTTGTGGTCTAATCTCTCCCCCACCACTTTTTTTAGGCCATCGATACGTATCCATATTTTCCACCTTTTTTAAGTAGCTTAGTAGTCTTATTATCGCTAATGCCTCCAACGGGAAAGTACCTGCTTCAGCTAAAGGAATCTCATAGGGAACTGTTGATTTGACTTTAAAATTGCTGGTGATAAGATGATTTTGAATTCTTTCTAATTGTTTCCACTTGTGATTTGACATGTTGCTCCCCACACCTCACACCCATAAAGGACAACTAGCATGACCAACAGACCAAAAAGGATTTTCTTGGTTTTCCAATCCCAAATTTTTGCTTTCCTACACCTATTATGAAGTAAGAGACTCTCCATCCACCTAGAATCCTTTTTGCTCTACAGGTCTCCCAGCTGAGCCTATTGTGAAAATCAATTCCCAGATACTTGTATTCTCCCACTATCTCTAACGTGTTACCTTCAAAAAAGAAATTAACCTGCTGCTTCTTCATTTTTAACGAGAAAATTATGACCTTGGTCTTGCTGGTATTCACCTGCATCCCTACCTCTTGGCAAAAGAGCTTTAAAGCCTATAAATGTGCATTCAAACCACTGGCCATTTTTGCCATTAAAATAAGATCATTAGCATACAAAAGTAACTTCACCACATAACTTAATATAGCTATATGCCTTCTCCGTTGGTTTTGTTTAACCATGTCATGCCCACTTTTACCGTGTGGTCATGACATAGAAAACAACATGTCATGTCCACATCTGCCATGTGGTCATGACATGAACAACCAAAAACTTTTCCACCCATCCCTAACACCCCATCGCACAAAGACGGGGAAGGCAAACAAGGTGCGGGATATGATATCCATGACACCTTGTCAGGTGAACCAAACCAAGAAAAGACGACATAAGCGTCAAACACAAACATCAATACAAAAGAAGTGACACGCACATCCTCCCAGTTCTAGTTATGATAAGAGAAGCAGAAACCTAGGTAGGCAAGTTACTATGTTGTTCATCCTTAAAGGAAACAAACCTCTTGGAGAAACCAAGCACTCCGCTACTCTTGATTGCATACAACTAACCCTTAAAGGCAACTATAAAATCCAAACCGAGTGAAAGTTTTCATACTAAGAAAACTAAACAAAAAGGTCTTACACAACTATATGCCATATGAAGATGGATTGGAATAGTTAACAAGACTTGATAGGTTGTGTGGAATAAGGCAAGATGTGAGCTGGAAGAGAGGGCAAAACAACTATGCAGCAAAGGCAACCACATCGTCTTCTTATGATAACTAAGTATAATAACATTATCTAAGAATCCAATATCCCACAACACTACTAAACCAACGTTAGGACAACTCTACTATTGTGAGTTAGATCAAGACAAGGAACCTGAATTAGTTTATAGCACAAACCAATCCATAGAGTTTGGGGATGAATTTATGTGTTTATGCTACGACATGTCTTTCATTCCACAAACAAATTGAGAGTGACCCAATTACATCTTATGAGCACCTTAATAGAACATCAAGAACGTAATATAAACGTTTACTAGACTTAAAGGAAGTATTATGCAAAAGAGGTAATCCTATTCCTAGTCTATTTAAAATGTTAGCCTAACTAAATTTAAATAGTTCCATAGCAAGAAATGATACCCCTTAAGGAGTAATATCGCATTGAATAATGCATATGCTTTCTGTAAAGGAAAATTTCTTTGTTTGTCTTTTTTTTTTGTACTACAATTTTAAGGTAATTTCCTATTCAAGAATACAATATACAAATAATTCTTTTTCTTATAATACAAGTTAGAAATTTTCTATATAACTAAGTAAATACTTTCTGTAAAACAAAAATTATTTTCTTACTTTTCTTTAACATAGAATATACAATTCTAATTCATTATATAAAATAAGAATAATTCAAAAGGTTTTATTATAATTTTAACATGATTCTAAAGAGTAATAGTTTCTCATAAAGAAAAGTTTTGTTTCTAATTAAATTTTTCCTTTATAGTGAGAATTCGTGGGATTCTCTTTACTCCTAAATAAAAGAGCTCTTATAATTTTCAGAAATGAATCTATTCCTAAACTTAAAATAAAAGCAAATGGAGTCTCATATGCATGTAAAAGAAATATCTTATGAGTCAAAAATATTTATACTATTGAGATAAGGACAAGAATGCAAGGGAATTATTATTAAGTAATGTAACGTTTTAAGAATGCAAGAGTATAATATAATTTCAACGCATATACAATCCAGACACAGTCACTGATGTTGGTATTGTTATATGATTGGGCAGGAGAAAGTTATATGGTCAAAATTATCTCTTAAACCTATGCTTATTGTTTTTTAGCGTACCCAGATACGATTATAAGCCACCTATGATTTGAATTAGATGTTGACCCTTAAGCTGCCCAAATTGAAGACTCAATGGAAAGTGAAGTGAAATGATAAAGTTGGACTTCTTTGGTTGCCATCTCCCAAAACATAAGGCCATAGCTATTGTTCAAGCCCAAGTATTTGCAATGACTGCAACTTTGCAACTCTAAGAATTAATTCTGCAGAAATGTCTTGAGCACATGTTAACATGGATGATAGCCTCTACAATAGAATTACCTTGTGAAATTATTTTGGGACTACCAAGGATATGGGAAAATGGATCACCTTACTTGACACACAAGTCTTGGGAGGGTTGAATTAATAGATGCCATTACTTATCAAATGACGAAATTCTATCTTAGAGTCAAAGCATGCAGAGATTTATAATTATTTGTGTAATATTAAAACATTAATTCCTAATATTTAAAATTGAATTAAAAAAAAAAGAATATATATTTAAATGTTACCTTCAGTTTTCCATCGACATAGTAATTACTGCTAATAATTATCACTCTCATGCATGCATATATAAGAGTAATAACTTTGAATCAACAGGAGTATGTCTATGAGTGCATGTGTTTGAGTGACAAATATAAGTTAATGATGTCAGAGACAAATTCCAAATACAAATAAATTACTCTGTTAGGTCACTGGCGGTCAATCTAGACTAAACATAGTCCCAGCATTTACAATCTAAATTATATATTGGATAGAATGTTGAATCAGCTGGCTGCCTAGCAAGCAAACATGAAGGCATGTAAAATATATTTGTGATTGTGTTTATTCATGTGGGCACCTGTTTGATTCTGCACAATCTCAATATATTTGAACAACAACATCTCATCCAGACAAAATAAAATAAAATATTTTAAAACCACCTACAGGTCATGCGTTTCCTGATAATCTACATCAACTTAATAGCCCAATAAGACAGCATTTTCAGTAGACCAATCTAGGCATATAAACATCACGGCATAAGGAAATGTTTGAGATGAGTACATGGGGAAAAAAAAGATGTAATAAAAATGTCTTTTCCTTGTCATTCTAATGAAATAGTAGGAGAAGAGAACTCATAAACAAGGGGAACTCATGATGGTTTCAAAATAACCTTATAAAAAGAAATACTCCAGTCATGACTAGTCTGATATCATATCTTTGTTGATGAGGGATGTTTTCTATTATTCGTATACTCTTGCTTGGTTCCCTCTTTAAACTTTATAAGAAATTTAGTGTCGCAATGACTAATTGTTCAATTGTATACATGTGGGCAGTGGTAGTGTGCAATGTAGGCATGGTCGAACGTCCAAGATGGTTATGGTCAATTGCCCATGATTGTTCCATCTCCTGCTCCCAAATGACAGACTCTCAACATTCCTGGTGCCAATGGTTTCATCGCATGCACCAAAGCTAAGCATCTCTATATGCTATTAGTTGTATTTTAAATATCCCAGGTATTAAAATTTGGCAGTTCTCTTCCAATTTGAGTTATTGCATTTAGGAATAGTTGTAAGCCATATCTTTCATACTTACTTAGGTGGAACCATCATGATTTTACTCTTGCATTTGGTGAGGATATCCAATTGCCCTCACTCCAAGATAGCCTCAGAAATTTATAGGTCGATCTACTCAATTGCATTAAAAATATTAAATCAACAGCAACATGTAAATATGCAAATCCATGCTCTCTTGCCACACATAAGAAGAAACACTAGAATTTGTTTGCGAGGACCATTTAAACTCGTTGTCATGAATTATTATCATAAATTTTGCTACTTTTGAGTGAAAGGCTAAATAAATACTGTTATACGCGATCCTTTTTCTCTTCCTCTAAGGTTATCCTTGTTTTGTAATATATTTTCTAATATTTATCTGTCAATGTGCAACAAAAACTCAGCTCTAAAATTGTTAAGTTAAATTTTAGGGGGGTGTTCCTTTGATTTGGAGAGATGAGGCTTTTCATTTATTCGATGTATGTGATAATATTCTTGCTGCTAAACAAACACTCACGAGTTAGCTATAAACGACCTATAAGTTCAAATTATCAGCATTTCCCAGTCTCTGTTAGCAACAAGTAAAAGTGACCACATTGGGCCCAAGCAAACACAATGAAACAAGATAGCCAGTTCAGAATATTAATTGTTGATTATACTGAAAAGCCCCACAGCATAGAAACCCAATTTGCCATGAGTAGATCACACATTTTACCGAATAGGCATAAAAACTTAATCCAGTTGAACCTCATTAGGTCAAGTCAACTGAGACGAGGGATGGCTTAATGAATGGATCCTTTCCTTGTACAACATTTTTGTTCAAATGCCTGAAAGACATGTATATAAGTGGAGAAATTATAGACAAGACACGCGCACTGCTTCATAGAATGCACAAAAGGTATGCGGTCTCATGACACACAAAGATAGCAGGAGATGCACATAATGGATCTGTTAGAAAGGCAAGGAAAAAAAAAACTATCAAGCTAATGCGAATAGCAGTTGTAAGGCCAAAGCCCATGACCCTGGCAGCATTCTTCCTGCCTGCGCCAGAATGGTAGCTTTCAAACAAGGTAAGGGCATAAACTGATGCGATTAGCAATTGTAAGGCCAAAGTCCACGACCCTGGCAACATTCTTCCTGCCTGCCCCAGAATGGCAACTTTCGAACAGGGTAAGGGCATAAACTGAAGCCCTCAAGATGTTGCAACCTCATGAAATGAAAAGGATGCAGTCAAGCATAAAAAGGATAAGACACTCTGATATCAACAAGTACTATCGAGGAAGATAACTGAAACAGTAAGACAACATAAAAATCACAAAGCCACCAAGGAATCATGCAACAGTGTTTGTCAAGACTGGAAAACCCTCATAGGGGTAGAAAAACCACTCGGTAAATTGCTTAAAACAAAAGATTTACTGTTTACAAAGCCTCACCGGCTAATACATCTCACTAGTAATTGTATGTGCCTTACTGGTAAAAGAAAGACAATAAATTAACTCCCAAATATGTTTGTGTAATTCCGATAAGAGAACCAGTAGAATAGGGTTCAATATTACCAGGAATTAGATCAAAGTCACCTGAAAAGAACGACCACCATAGTCACCGCAACTTGCTGCTATCTTCCCCAAGCTGAGCAGCTGTCTTTGTCCCATCCATTCTTCCCTAAAAAAAAACTCCCCGTGCCCTAGTATATCACCGCTAGGGTTCCTTTTTTTTTTTTTTTTTACCGTGTCACCCACACTCTTTGGTGCCCCCATCATCATTACCCATCCCTCATGCCTTCCATGAGATTAGTGCCAAAAAAATTTCCCCATCCCCCAGTGCCGATAACAATAATCCCTTTTCAAACCCATTACGAGTGTCAAGATGTTTTGCTCAAAGTAAAAAAAAAGACAATATTTTCACCTTTTCATGCCAAAATGTCACTTGTGCATAGCATGGTCACAATTAATATCCCAAGTATGTACTCAAACTGTTTTCACATATTATGCCAGATCAAAATACCATGTCCTTTGACAAGATAACGTAGTCTTATGCCAATTCCTTGCAATTAGATCATTGCTCAAATTAACCATCCTGTATACATGTCCACCGAAGTAAGTAACAACAACCTGTATACCTGCCCATGAAGGTGCCATGGTCAATATGTATGCTGTGTCCTGTCCACTGAGAAATGTGTGTCAATGTGTATATGACCAACGCATGTAAATATGTATGTCAATGACCGATCAGTGTTTATCACAAGACATCATGTATCGGTATCATATCACCAAAATGATAATACCCATCTGGAATGCTGACTTCAATCTCGATGTTGCCTTGAATGACCCAGGACTAGCAAAGCACTACAAACCACTCTTCAAGTTTATCTCTATATAAACCAAACAGGGTGGGGGAAAGGGGGGGCACCCCTGTTTGACCCCAATGTCACTGCCAAAGAAATTAGACATACCCTCTTTCATTTTGATTTTAGCCCTAACTTGCTCATAAAGCTTATGCACTGCCGCTTGATACTCATCTGGAATCTCAAGCTCCTCCATCATTCTCCAAAGTTTGTTCCTAGGAATCGTATTAAAAGGCTTTTTTAAAATCAATGAAACAACAGAAAGCTTCCCCCCTTGCGTGTCCCAAACTTTCTCAATGAAGTGTCTAAGAGTCACACAATGATCAATGGTATAGTGTTTTAGTTTAAAACCAACTTGCCTTTTTGCTCTTTTCCCTCTTTTTCAGGCAGTCTACTGATTATGCGCTCTATCATGCTTCCGAAAAGCTTTCCAAGAAGAGGATTGACCATACTAGTATGGTAATTAGAGGGTTATTGATATCCCCACTTTTAAAAAGAGGAATAACGACACTAGTTGTCCACTCTGTTGGAAAACCAACTTGTGTGACACTGTTAAAGATCCGTTTGATGTGTGGAACAAGGAGATCAACCCCCACTTAAAATAATCAGCTTGCAACCCGTCAATGTCTTGCGCTTTACCACAAGCTAATTTCTTTATACCCTACTTGATATCTTCCACTGAGAAGAGCTCGACAGATGTGTTAATTATGGGAGGTTTATAAAACTTTCATCTGTGTTCTCTCATAAAGGAGCTTCACATACTCTAACCATTGGTCACTTGTGATATTATTTTCTATTTGTTTTATCTTTTGTTGCAGCTCTCTCCAAAAGCCTTTAAGGTTGTGCTTACCCAAAGATATTAATTCTTTCCTTCTTGAGGTCACATAGCTCTCCTTTTTGGATTTTATCAGCTGCTCATACTTTTTTTTGCTGTCTTTGTTAGTCTTCTTTTCTTTGAGGGATCTTTTTGCATCCTTGCACTCTTCGTCATACCATGGATTAGTCGGGAAAGTATTTGAAACCCTCTTCTTAGGCCGAGATCTCTTGCAGACCTTTAAAGCTTTGTGAATTAAAAGAATCAACAGACTGCTGCCAATACATTCACTAGTTTCACTATTTTCTTTTCCCCCTATGTTATTTTTGCCATCCAAAGGTACTGTTCAAGAACGGCAGCAAAGAGTTCTTGATTTTCTTGACTCATGAGGATTTTTCCTTGTATGTGGGCCTTCTTTTGGATATTTTAGCGCTACCCTCTTTGTTGGTAGTTTGTGAGAAAGCCGAACTTAACCATAAGACTGACCAAAAAAGCCAGGTTATTAAATAATAACTAAATCAATTATTTTGTCTAGAACAAATCCCCACTCAAATAACTTGGCTACTTGAAAGGGTCTTACCATGGGATTGTCGTGCGGTTTCTCTTGACGAACAGGTACCTATAACAACAATTCTTGCAGAAAAAAGAAAAGATCATCTTATTACGTAGATTTACGATGGCTGCTCCGCATCAGAAAAACACTCTCTATGTTGGTAAGTATTTTCCCAAGTTCTCCCCTTTTCTTTCAAAATCACGGGTTTTGTAATGATGGTTTAGTTGCAGTGGCTTAAAGTGGCGGTGTAATTGTAATGGCAGGTGGGCTGGAGGAGAATGTGAACGAGGCGATTCTTCATGCGGCGTTTATACCATTTGGGGACATTAAGGATGTGACCACTCCTCTGGATCAGGCCACTCAGAAGCATCGCTCCTTCGGCTTTGTGACATTCCTCGACAAGGACGACGCCGCCGCCGCCATGGATAACATGAACAATGCCGAGCTCTATGGCAGAGTTTTGACTGTTAACTATGCCCAACCCATTAGAATCAAGGGAGGCGAACAAGGCTGGGCTTCTCAACCTAGTAAGTTCTTTCTTCCTTTTGGTTTGGTTTCCCATGGAATTTGTGGGTTTTTTAGTAGGGCGAGTTTTTTTATTTATTTTATTTTTAATTTGTGGTTTTAAAATTGGATAGCCAGTAACACGGTCTCATTGACCGCACTGGTATTTGGTCTCTTTGGCCTAGTGTCAAAGATCTGAGGGTATCTATTCTGCAAAATCTGTCATCTCTTATTTAGTACTTCTGTAGAATCGAATCTTGGTGGGCTCGTTATAAGTCAGAATTCTATTTAGGTAAGGTTACATGTTTCTTAAAGGAGGTGTACCGTGTGGGGTATGCTTGGACCATATTTTATTAAGTATGTTCGTTGTGATGGCGCAGGATATTGGCTGAACACATTCTCAAGATTTCTAAACATGGGTATGATACTTTCAAAAAATTTGTTCCACCACAAACTTGCCACATGTGAGCAGGACTTATGGACTCTACTGTAGTGCAATGGGGTGTGTTAGAATTTTTAACTTGGGTAACACATTTACCCTGTGTCCCATTATCATTACACCACAATTGCACTGTTACAATTCTGCTTTCATTTGTGCCCAATATCTATGTTTTTTCCTCAGACGTATCTTAGGAACGATTATTGGCCACCTTCACAGACTCACCTGTATTTTAGAGTGGGGTAGTCTTGGAGATTCATATTTGGTGAAGTTAAACCACAGCTTGGCCTGCATATAAGATTCTTAAGTCTGCACCGTAACCATTATAATTGAGTTAGGTTTGAACTACAAAATTAGGATGCACTAAGATTTTTAGACTTAGATCAAGCACAAATGTACAACACTAAACCTGGCTTATGCTTGACCACAAACTTGGGAACACTTAAATGATTTTGAAGCTAGGTCACAGCTATGTTCTAGTGAGTCCCCTTTTGGGGAGGGATGGGAAAAGTAGGATTGCTTAAAGGCAATGCACAGAGGTATCCCAAAATTCTAGGAACAATATCTGAATAGAAAAGGAAATGGGAAATATCTTCACACCCAAATTCATCTTAAACACCCTGCCATTTAATCTCTGTAACTTTTAATTTAAGTAAGAGCATGTAAACAATTAGCACCTGACCTCAATCTATCGATAGTCTTGTTAAGCATTTGTCAATGCGTGCGATAGACCATAGTTAACACCTTTGTATCCTACATGTTGACCTACATACTATCTCTTACCCAAAGCATGCTTGCAGAGTTCGGAACCCTTGTTGCTATGTCTGTGTGGTTAGATTAAGATCATGCAATACTAATCTTTGCAAATGACATGCAGTAGACAAACTCATAGAACTTCTATGCATTCATTCTCTGTTACAATGATTACAATAATAGGGTTTTATAGGCGCCCTGCCGTAATGCAAATGACTCAAGTTTTGAAGTGCATGTTTCAGTGACTTCGAGTTTGACAACAGTGAAGGATGCATGCGCTAGTTAACTGGATTGCAATTGTGCACACATACTTGGTTAATCGACAGATAATTGTGCTATGCTTTAGTTATCTACTCACAATGTTGTGACAGATAAAGGCCCACCTGGTGCCAACATTCTCTTGGTGCAATTTTGTGTTTGATCCTTTGAATGCTTAGATCAAAATCAAAACCCAAAACCCAAAACCTAAAACCCAAAATATGTTCCTCAAGCAGGTGGGGTTATGGAGGCAACTTTTGGGTGTAACTGTTAGGATCCGTGTCCTCAAAATATTCTGCCATATAGCACATGTGGCAATAGGTTGGGGAGCAAAATCACTGGTGTTGGCAAGGAGATCCTTTATTGTAGAATGTAGCCTCATCATCATTGGCCAACAATCTATATTGGTCCTACAAGATTTGAAATTGGGCATGCAAATTTTGTGATGTCTCCCAGCATATGATGTAGTTCTATGCACACTAGTTTGGCGAGCTTGCTCAGGCATGTTGAAAAGTGAAAGGAAATTTGCAGCCATAATGACCTATTTCCACATAACCCCATGAGAGAAAAATATGCAAACAAGTTTTCAGAATTCACAAGTAAAAGAATAGATAAATATACCATCAAGATGACAGAAGATGTATCTTGGGAAAACCCTTATGAGGGAAAAACCTAGCCTCCAAAAACATCCACACTTAATGTATTATCTCAAGAACAAAGATTACAATACATAGCCTCCATGAATATTTCTAAAACATGAAGCTCCCTAATTGCATTCTATGTGAACAAGCAAATGAGAATCATGCAATCACACATCCCAATCTATGCTTACTTTCCTCACATATGCAACTTACAAGAAATGCTTAATCCAACCTTAGCCAACAAGCCAAAGGTTATGCAATCCAACCTCAACAACTACTCATGTGTTTGCTTTTATAGAAAATAAGGTTGCACAAAACCACCAAGTGGTATCACATAACCATGCCCCTCAAAACCATGAGCTCACTAAACCATGTCCCCCTCATTTACTTTTTGGTACTAAGTTTTCCTAATATTAAATATTTTCCCAATGTGCAAGCCACATTAAATATTTATTCCAATGTTACATACAACTTGCAAGTGGCCCCAAGAATGCCTAACCCATTGTGATGCTCACATCTTTAAGATGCACCACAATTTAAATATTACATTTTACATTATAGGCATTATGCAAGGTGTACAATGCACATTTCCCAACATTTCCCACTTGTTGTATACATTGCATAAGGGGTCAAAAGTAAATTGAAACATCAAGAAAATGATTCATGTACCCAACATGTACCATGTAAACATACATGTTTTCCATGTGCTCTATCAAGATACCTGCAACAATAACCAAGGTGACAACCATCTCAAACATGAATTCTCTCATCCTCCATCATGTCAATGCACAAAAGATAAGATCCAATCCGAAGAGATGCCACACTAAATTGTCACATAGAAGCAAGAATCTTGCCTCAACTGATATCCAAACACAAACATTAAATCCAATGGTAACAAATACGCCCGATTAGCTGCCAAGAATTAATCACCATAGCTAGAATAACAACCACAACTAGTTGCTAACACATCCAACTAACCATACCTTCAATCCAAGGTATACTAATCATAACAAGTAGACCTTATGCCATCAACATATCCAACCCAATCCACAATGATCACAAGTCTTTGTATAGACATTATCTTGCATAAAGAAGTCCTCCAAGATAACATCACATAAACATGTGATAAAGAACCTCAAGACCCTCAACACCATAGTATAATGAGAACATCCAACAAATGACACATATACATCTTGGAACTCCCACCACATGGGTAATGTCAAATCTGAAATCAATCAAGGCATACAAAGATCCACCAATAGCACTCACATAGAGGATGTGGCTAAATCCTCTATCACATAGTTTTGAAGAACACACATTGATATGCAAAACCTGCAAACTAAATAACTGCAACATAACTCTCTCACCACAAGCCTGTATCTCTCCCAAGTTCTCCACATCATATAAGATAGACAAACCAACTCTGATGTCACCTGCAAAACTGGCAAACTAAATAATTGCAACATAACTCTCTCACCACAAGTCCATATCTCTCCCAAGTTCTCCACATCATAGAAGATAGACAAACCAACTCTGATGTCATGTGAACACAAATATCCAAGATGGAGGATTAGACCAGCAAGAGAAAATCTGCAAATCAAAACCATGTCTTTCCACCAACACCAATGTGCTATAGTTGTGAAAAAGTAAGATCTTCTTAAACTCCAAATCAAGAAGTTTCCTCAACAGCCAACTGTTCAAATAAACCAACCATGATGTAAGCCTCTCAGACCAAAGGAAAATCAAACAAAACCTCCATTCCTCAACAAGGAATATGCGCAAAGGCACTTACCATCACCTTTTTCTCTTCAAAAACACATTTACCTCAAAAAACTCAAGATCTAAACAAAAGGAGATCATAACCATGCATCGATTCCTCAAACAAATCCTCAGAACTAACATCCATAGCTCAAGACTCAAGCATACATGAGAAAGACAAGACACAAAGAAAGAATGCATATGAAAATTAGGTGGGCAATACCTATTAGATCATTCATTGTCGAGAGTACCAATGAGTGGGAACGAGATTGCTCCTCTAGAATACACTAAGCCACAATGATTCTCTCCAAGAACAATCTCCTCAATAGGAACATGTTGAACTCATCCAACCTAGGTGTAGGCTCCTCGGTCTTCCTGTTGATACCTCATCAAAGAATAACCATCTTAGCACACAATCTCTAAGAAATAAGAGATCTTTAGCCTCACCCAAATCTGAAATAGGTGTACAACCAATCATCTCATGCCAGTCGAATTCCAATGCAACACCGTAATAACCAGAAGATCACAAGCAAAATAATCACACCACTCATCAATCAAATTATCACAAATCACTGCTAAAGCTCCAAATGCATAATCAAGAACTCATCATGACGTCATGATCTACATCTCCTTAAAGGAAGATCATATGTCTCAAATGAACATATTTGCTCCCAAGAGCACTTGTATCATGCTAAAACTCTAATGCACAATCAAGAGTCCACTATGGCACAATAACATCCATCCTCCAAACCAAGGATCATCTATCAAAACTGACAAATCATAATTGACACCTCAACCAAAGACTCCAAGAGTCCTCCATGGTAAACCAAGATGTCAACATCTCCATATTGCATAAAAATAACCATCTTCTATCAATACAACTCAAGATGTCGAAGAACTCTCATTGCATACAAGAAATAGGATCCAAGAGCTCCTCCATGACACCAAGAACCACTGTAGAAGATCATCCATCACCAAGTGATGAATCCACATCATTGTTAAAGCTCCCTCTGAACTATGATACCGAGCTACCCATGGCATCATGATAGCCATCTCCTAACTGAAGATTATCCATGGCCCAAACACAATCAAAGAACTCAACTGCAACATCAGGAGCTCCCAAAGGGCAAAGTAAAACCATGATCTCCAAACCAAGATGATAAACCACCTCCTATAAACTAGGAATCAATCCAACACCACCAACAATGCATTCACATAATAATCATGTCGTGCCAAAGATCCAAGTATAGGAACCTCCATGACACTATGATCACCACCCAAAGTACTTGCATCAAACTCCCACTGAATTTAACACGTCTGTACCATATAGTCAACAAATCCAAGTTCCATAACACAACTGTATTAGGTAACACCATCTCTCTTTGCTTCATAATCACAACCAAACCAATGAACCAAGTGACCAAACTAGGCCAACCAAATAGAATCTGCATAAACAATTGAAATATCTATGGGTATAGACAGCTCACATCGTAGTTATCCATGCAACTTGTAAGTATAAACAATCTACAATATTGCACAACTCGTAGATCTCACAATGCAACATAAAAATTCAACCGTACATTGGTAACCATGTCAAACATAGATAATCAGAGATAAACATGTAAGTTTTCCATGACTCAAACACCAAATCACTGCTAGGTTCGATTTGCCACAAACTCACAAAGTACCACAGTCAAAGGAACCATCAAATATCTCAAACAGAAATGTAAGTGAACAAATCATATATCAACATCTCCAAACTTGATCCACTATGAAGTGTTTAGAAAATGCTCTCCGTTGCCTATAAGAAGTCCAAAATTAGACATTGTGGGCACAAGATATGACCCGTCAAATCACTAAGAGCAAACTTGGCTTCCAATTGGCATTTTCTGTCCAAAACAATAAAATTCGGAAAAACCATTGATACCTTAGCGTAGTACTCTGAAAGAGCTTTCCATCAACTATAGGAACATAAAAATTCAACTTGTTAGGCGAAAGTTATGCCTCTTGGAAAAAATAAGCTCTATTAGGCCTCAAAAAACAAAACTGGTGGCTGCTGGGTGGTCCTTTGGTGGCTGCCAACATGCAGATGGCATTGTGGTTTCTCTGTCAGTGGCATGGCCAGCCCATCGCCCTGGGGGTCTAGCCCTCGCGGGGTGGGCGTGACTGCCCGTTGTGCAACCATGCAACCGGGGGCCAATCCCTAGGCGGTTTGTTCACCATAGGACCAGGGGCTAGCCCTTGAGAATATTTAAAACCCGTGCTCTGCAATCATGATGTCACCCTGCACAATAATTTTTTAAAATTATTTTTCCGTAGACCATGCGGCCTGTTGACACTGCATTTGTGCAGTGACTGTACTTGACCATACGGAATAGATCTGTACACTCGTACGAATTTTGTACGAAATATTCTTTTCAAGATTCTTTCTAGGGCATGAAAATGATGAAATTTTTTTTGATCCGAAATATAGTCGAGTTTGTAGTGTCCGTTGCGGAACCATTGGCTCAAATCCACATGAATTTTTGTGATCACTCAAATTCTAACTCTTTTTGATCACCAAGTTCTTGATGTGGGCAAGGTGAGATCATATAGAGATTAGAATGAGGACAATGAAACTAACTGGAAGATGTTGGCGGCAAGCCGACCAACTTACAATATAAGCAGAGACAGAATTGATCGAGCCAAACTGGTTAATGGTGAATGCAAATTCTGATTAAGCCAAATTGGCTGATGGTGAATGCAAATCCCGATCAAGCCAAATTGGTTGAATACAAGCGGTATTGCGTCAATGCCAAAATGACAGACTAATTTACTTGATTTCGATACACGCCAAACTGGTGGATAACAAAAACAATGGGTCTAGCGGTGAACCGTCCAAGACCTTTATACAAATATAATTGGATCCAGCGGTGAACCGTCCAAGACTTTTATACAAATATAATTGGATCCAGCAGTGAACCGACTAGGATCTTACAATGATGTGCGTGAATTCAAACTTCTGGCAGTAAACCTTCCAAAACATTACAATGGTGAAAGATAAGCAATTTTTACCAAATCCAGGAACTATTTCAAATAATTATCCAACATGCTGAAAGTAGATATTTTGTCAAACAGTTTGCAAACAAATTGAAAACACATAAAATAAATACCTGGATTGAGTTGGTAAAATTTGAGTGATGATCAAATGTTGTAGCTGGACCAAAAATATGATAAATTGCTGATAATTCCAACTCAAACTGCTGATTTAAACAATTTTCCACAAGCTGGTCTAAGTATTGCTGTCCTATGGATCTCATCTGGTTTTTATAGTCACCCAGCTGATGTACGGCTCTGATATGCTGATTGAAATTCTGATATATGCTGCTAAACAGCTGAAACCACATGGTATGGTACCCCCATAGACATGGTATGACACATTCATCAAATGTATGGCTGCCAAAAATGATTAAAGTATTTTCTAAAAAAGCTGCGACCTCTTTAGAATATTAATCTACATATGGTAAGGCACACCAAAGTCATTCAAATAATCCTCAAATAAACTCACAACCTTAAGCAAATCCTCACGCCACCTTTTTGGCATTGTACGACAGCTTATGAAGACAAAGTCAGTCTTAATAAGACAAAATACATGCTGATTTGGAAAGGTACAGCTGGAATATTTTGTCTTTTCTGCAGATTTTGAAAAATCACTTCCTCTTAAAGGTACGACAGCTGAAAGCAAAGATCTCTTTTGATCTTTTAAACCCCAAAAGGTATGACACTCATATTTTGGCTTTAATGAAGACTTTAAGATTTGTATGACTCCTCCTTGGCATAGTACGGCCTGTAGAATGAGAAGGTATGACCAGCCTTTGGATAAACTCTTCTACACAAATTTAATTGATCAAATTTGTTTTGCAAAAAGGCATAAAATATATATTAAAATTTGCACTCACACCAAAGCCACAAAATCACACACGGTAATAACACACTGATTTTTGGTATTTTTGGAATAAATTGCACCACATAACAAATTGAAAATTAGGTAAATCACAAATCTACACTGCAATTTGAAACACGTTGCAAACCCAAAAAAATCTCTGCAAATCCAAAATATTGAAAACTACAATTGAAATTCAAATATCTGAAAAATTGAAACTTCACACAAACAATAGCTAGAACAAATTATTCAGTTCAAAGGTAATTCCTGAATGGAATCTCTCAAATGTCTAGGAGGGTTTTCGTTCTCGAAATCATTCTTGCCAATAGGTTTTCGTCCTAGGGCAAAGAAAAGATGAACAAAGTTGAATCTTTTTAAAAATAGGGTTTTGGTTTATCAAATTCGTAACCTTTTCCAATGCACAATTCCCCCTTTTATAACTCTTTGAGGGAAAATATTTTAATTTATTTTCTTTTTCTCCTAGTTTCCCACTCGAACCCTAAAAGTGTCCTTTTAACTCACTTTTGTACCCCCACACCTAGTGACACTTTATACAGTCACTTTTTGCCTTCTTTTCAAAACAACCTTTTAATAATAAAACATAAGTTGCTTTAATAAAATAAAGTTACTTTTGACAACTTAAGTTAAATTAATAACTTACAATATGTACTTTAGTATATAACTTTGCCCAACTTACGGTATGTATTGTTGTATATAAGTTCACTCCAACTTACGATATGTACTGCATTATATAAGTTTGCTCAACTTATGGTATGTATTGCAGTATATAACTTCGCAACTTACGATATGTACTATAGTAGATAACTTTGCAACTGATGGTATGTACTTTGCCCAACAAAAAGTTGTCGCTCTCCAAGGATGATGGAATTCTCCAAGAATCTTGGAGCTTTCCAATAATATTGGAATGGACCAGAAAAGAATATTACAGAGTTTTATATGGATTCATAGGTTTTTGGGCCTTTTGGACTCAATGGTGAGGTTGGTTTTTGTCTAGGAGGTCTCCAACAAAAGCTCACCCCCAAAAGAGCCTAAATAGAAAATGCATTCGCCAAATCTCTATCAAACCCTAGATCTGCAACAACTCAAGTATGCAAACACACCTATAACCTTGAAAATGTCTTCATTCTTTTCCTGCAAGGCCATGGATTCAATTATGCACAAGAACCTACTCATACCAAGGGTTACAAATACTTGAGAGATGTCCCACCACTTGGCAACCAAGCTTTGATACCAAATGAAAGGAAATTTGCAGCCATAATGAACTATTTCCACATATCCCATGAGAGAAAAATATGAAAACAAGTATTCAGAATCCACAAGCAAAAGAATAGACAAACATACTATCAAGATGACACAAGCTGTACTCTGAGAAAACCCTCATGGGGGAAAAACCTAGCCTTCAAAAGCATCCACACTTAATGTATTATCTCATAAACAAAGATTACAATACATAGCCTCCATAAATACTTTTGAAACATCAAGCTACCTAATTGCATTCCATGTGAACAAGCAAATGAGAATCATATAACCACACATCCCAATCCATGCTTCCTTTCCTCACATATGCAACCTACAAGAGATGCTCAATCCAACCTTAGCTAACAGGTCAAAGCTTATGCAAGCCAACCTCAACAACTGCTCATGTGCTTGTTTTTATAGAAAATAAGGTTGCACAAAACCATCAAGTGGTATTACATAACCATGTCCTTCAAAACCACGAGATCACTAAACCATGCCCCCGTCATTTACATTTTGGTACTAAGTTTTCCCAATATTAAATATTGTTCCAATGTGCAACCCACATTAATTATTTATCCCAATGTTACATACAACTTGCAAGTGGCCCCAAAAATGCTTAACCCATTATGATGTTCACATCTCTAAGATGCACCACAATTTAAATTTTACATTTTACATTATAAGCATTATGCAAGGTGTACAACACACCTTTCCCAACAAAAAGAGGCGTGCTTTGAGTCTATAAAAGCTGGCTAGTCTTTCATCTATGTGTTGACGAAGATCGCCTCACTTGGGCTCAAATCCTCTCATTTAGATTCTTTTTTGAGCTTGTCCAGAGTGGCTATCTTCGGGGCTAGGCGTGTGTTAATTAGAGCCGGCCATTTGATTGCTATAAGAAGAACTAGTCATATATGGGCTAGATCTCCATCAAAATCAGCACAATTGACTTGAATGGGCCCTAACAGGCTAATGAGCTCGCTTCTTAGAGTAGTCAAATCCACTTGTTGCACAAGCTATGTGGTTGCAAAGGCAAGAACTTCTATCAGTGATGGTGTTGGTGATGACTCAATGTTTTTAGTAGGTGGAGAAATTATAGCTAGCGTAGAGATCAAAACTGCGTGGACCAAAGTGTTCAAATATTCAGCATGTTTCTACAAAGATTTTGGAGTTGGTGGCTATGTATCTACGAGAGGAATGTCCGATCATGTGGTTGGTTGCATGAAACACACTAGATTGGAGTGTCGTGTAGGCCTGTTTTGTGTTCTCAAGGGCAAGGCCCTAAGACAAAATATGTGCATCTTTATTAATGATGATTGATTTAAGTGAATCAGCTAGCCCCTGCATTGATTATATATTCTCAATCGCTTTCTTCGCATTAGTCTATGCGGCAAGGGTAATAGCTTTGAACTTGTTCATTTTGCATGTTTGAGTGCAGTGTATTACATCATCCTTGTGCTGGTTGCGAGATATACATTGGAGCATTGCATGAGTGGAAGCTAAGGATAGGGTAGCCAAGCTACCATCAATAAGTGTGCTGGAATGCCAACATGATGTGAGCACCTCCATCATCTTGCTATGCATTTATTACACGTGGTAGTTGAAGGAGGGTAGAGGACTTCGGTGCAGCAGAGTGGTGCATTGCAAAATGATACCAATGTCATGATGATTGTTGAGTTATCTGCAAATAAAAACTCGGGGTCTTTGCCTAGATACAGGGATGTGGTGTTAGGGTGTAGCTGCTTGGCAGGGGTGCCACTGGAAGTTTGGCCTTGATGTGGCAAAGCGTTAAGTAGATGGGAGGAAGACATCACAGTGGTCTCTAACTTGATAAGGGGAATTTTGATGGTAATTTGAGGGAATACATAGGTCGGGCTTGGTGGAGGCGTAGATTGGAAATGTGGTGATGTAGCAATTGGGACACGTGGGGGAGAAGGTGCAGTTGGTGGGGAATGGGTAAGAGATCCCAGTGGTGGCTGAGTAGGAACTTGTTGAAGTGGCGGGGATGTAGCTAGATGAATTGGAGTCTGTTGATGCGTTTGTTGTTGATATGTGTGCTTCTCCTGTTCTTGTTGTGCTTCCTCTTCACGCTTTTCTTCTGTTTAAATATGAAGCCCAACATCTATGTGCCTACGCTTGTGAGGGGGAGAAGTGGCTTTGGCCTTGGCCTTAGTGAGTTCCTATGCGGCATATGAAGACAGTGGCAACTTGTTGTCGAGTTGGCAACCAAAGGCAAAGTGACATCCATCGGGGTGCTGTTCCCCTGAGCCTTTCTGCCTCGACATACTGCATGTTGAGGACATTAACGATTTTCACCTCCATCTGGGTAGATTGCACGACAATGATGGTGGTAGATTTTAAAGCAAACAGCTGGAAATTGTTTTAGAAGTGTAGGTGGGATGTGATAGTTGCTGACACATTGCATCATGATGACCTTTGTCCGTTTGGCCATTATTCGCCCATTTTTGGTTGAAGCATGCAGCTTGGAAGATGGTCCCAAGCCTTCTGTGCATTCAAAATCATATAAATAGACAAAAACATGGAGTAGTCATAGACCACATTGTTTACGTCAATTTGGTATTTGACATATGCTACAACAAGTGTAACTTTTGTTTTGTGTGACTTGCGTAACAACTTCATGCCATTAAGATGGCATGTAGTGTGGACACAGGTTGTGTCATAGGGTTCGTCGAGTTTCGACCATGAGGTTCGAAATTCGATGAACTTTTCGCCAGAGTATGAGATTCGCCCAAATTCGTCATAAAATTCGCTATTATAAATGCTTTTCTTTTAGCCGATAGGCTTTTATATGTAAAATTGTCTCACGCCATCAAAAAAATTCGTGTTGGAAAATTTTCTATACTCGTCGGTTGTTCCTATTGGCGTATTCCTTAAACCTCCTCTCTCGTGCAAGTGCTAGTAAAATATGTCAGAAGTGTAAAATTCGACGCTTGTGAAAAAGCATATTAGGAATTAGGTTTTTATTTCCCCACTCCCACACTCGTTTTCACTTTTCTGAGTTGCAAAAAATTAAGAATTTTATTAAGATTAAGATCCGATGGGTTACAAAAGCCCTAATTATGAGAAGCCAATTTCTTTTAAGTTTGTTATGAAACACATCCGATTGGAAAAAATGTGACGCATTGGATATTTTTATTAAACATCGGGGATCTAAAAGATTTTAATTGATATTTATCATATGTATTGTAGTTAGGTCTAGCTTGGTGCATATATAATAGTATTAAATTATTAATATATTTATGTTAAAATATTATAATATATTTATATATTATTAATATATAATAATATTAATATTATTATTTTTAATATATAATAGTATTAATATATTTATATTAATAATATATAAATATATTATTATTATTAATAGTATTAATATATTTATATTAATAATATATAAATATATTATTATATTATTATTAATATATTCATATTAAAATATTATAAATATATATTTTAAAAAAAAAATAAAAAAAATAAAAATTATATAAGGCGAATTTAATCACAATTTTTTTTTCGCCTTGCCAAACTTCATCTGAATTTTATGGTTGCCAAACACGAACACGAATGCGAACCTTGTGACATAGGACACAAGCATTGTTAGTGTTTGAAACTTTGACACTATAGCCGCTGCAGGACTCTCATGAGGGCATAGACTTCATCCTTGTCATACTTAGTGTTGAGCACTTTCTCAAGGTTGATGCACGGTCTGGTGGTGTCTTGCCATGCTTGAGCACATGAAAATGTAGTGAGCTCAAATACTAAAATAGGGGTGACGGATATGGATTTGTTGTTGAGATACATCTCATTATGGAAATAACTCAACAAAAAGCAAACTAGACTCTTTGGAGTGCTGAAGAAAGGTAGTTGGCGAAGACATAAAATGCCAGCATCAAGGTGATCCTTGCCAACTTGGTTCCATTTCGATTTTTGTCTTCCTAGTCCTCTCGTCGATGACATCCCTTCCTAGGGGCGTGAACTTTGCTTATCAACCTTTTTGTAGAAGTGGTTGGTGTTCTTGATTTTGGAATACTTCAAGGCACCCTGCAGATCATCCTTGATGTCGCAATTCAGGGCTACTTGCATAAGATTAAGCTCGATGTCGGCGGTAGGTTGAGCACCATCCACACTTCGTTGTGCTATGCCCTCTGTGCTCCTTCTGTGTAGTTGGTACCCAATCCTTGTGGAGCCATTGATGCAATGCTAGAGTCGTAGGGATGATTTGAATTGCCAAGTGCTGGTATGCCTAGAATTTTTGTAGAGCTTCGCTATTTCTGAGAGCTTAAAGACTTTTTGGTTTTCATTGCAAAAATGGTAGCTTTATATAGGCATGTTGTAGTGGAGGGGGTATCAATTGCTCATATTTGAATGCCTTTGGAAAATGTGCAGTAAAATCATGAAAATCAGCCAAAAGCGTTTGCCACCATATGAATATCCAATCATATGTAAAAAAGGTGGAGGTACTGTTAGACAAAAAGACATTTACTGTTATCTGTTGTTATAGCTATCATGTGTCGCATGTTTGGGCGGGATTGCCAATCTTATCAACCAATCATGGCGAGCCTCATGGCATGGCTGCCATTAATGCCATGCAATAACTGCTACTTTGTGGTCTTTCAAATAGTCACATTTCTTAAAAAGTGATGTAATATTCCTTGGATCCATAAATGCGCATGCTGGTGATACATGTATAAGAAATGATTTCATATTTTAAAGTGCATTCAATTTTGTTGATGTCACATGCCAGGCTGGAATTGGAGTGGGCATCCCCACACAATCATATAGTTGGCTTCACAACATGACGTGGCATCACTTATCATATCAATGCCATTGAAATGACTTTCTTGCGTGTGGTGTAACATATTGCCTTTGCGTGCATGCTCTGCACTTACCTGCATAGATGTACTTGGGTTGTGCAATGCCAATTCATGTGGTCCCTAGGCGACTCTAAAGGCGAGGTATGACCACAAACAATTGAACCAATAGTATAATCCTTATATTATGGTGTAGAATAAGGTAAACAAGCACTTTTACCATACAACACACCATTCTTGAATCACTAAACTTGTATAAATTGCATTTTGTGACAACCAAGTTGCCAATGATTCTTTTGTGTGTACAAAGTTCTTGATTTGCACGATTAACCCTATACCTTCAGGGTGTTATACAACATCAGTGCTTGCTCATTGGCACAAAAAAAATGTTTTTGTCCTCAAAAAATAAACAAGTATGTCTAGAAAAACTGCATCAAAGAAGATGCGCAAAAACAAAGAAACACAAAGAACTCCAAGAAATAAAAGTCTACTAAAGCAAACGACTAATCAAGAGTTATTATAAGGGCCACAAGGGACTGAAATTATTTGAGGTCGCAAGGCCATAAAAGAAAAGTGTTAGCATAAAATTGGTCAAAGCAACATTATTAGCAAAATGTTTTCCAGTGGAACTGCACCATTGATTGCGATATCACAAACCAAGGATGGGCCAAGCCAGTGTACTTTCAACTTGCTACTAGGTTGGAATCGACTATCAAAGAGTAGCACCATACTACTAGGTTGGAATTATCATTGTTTAATGTGGCGACAATGCCATTGTTTTTGGTGCTGCTTCTCCATATGTTGACTTCAGAGCACCAAAAATTGTTTCTGATTGTGTGGTAGCTTAGAAATGTCCACTTGTAGGGAATCAAACGTTCCCCATTCCGGCTACTTGCACAATGCATAGATTGGGTAGAAGGAATTCGACTAGTACCACTGCTTCTTTACCATAGATCAATTGGAAGGGTGTGTAACCGATGAGGCACTTGGAGGTAGTGCAGTAAGGCCAAAGGACAATATGAACACAATCGGTTCAATTTTTGTGCCCTACATCACAAATTTTGATCAGTATGTTACCTAAAATCTTGTTGAAGTTCTCCACTGCGCCATTGGCCTGTGGGTGGTATGGAGTGCTCGTGATGTTGAACCATGAAAGTGGGCAAAAACACTTGGACTGTAGAGGAAATGAAATGGGTCCCTTGGTCGCTTGTGAGGCTCAACAGATAACCAAACCGTATGATTATATTTTCAAAGATAATGCGCGTTGCCGTTTCAGTAGTACAATCTCTTGTTGTCAAGGTTTTCGCCTAGTGGGTCAAATCATTAATTGCCATGATAACATAGCGTGCTCCAAAATAGCACAGCAGGTTGAATCAGACCCACAAAATCGATTGCCCATATTTCAAATGATCATTGTGCAAGTATTAGATTCAAGGGTAGCTCATCTCCTTTGTTTGGTTCTTTGATGTGTTGGCAAATGTCACAGTTGGGGATATATTCATGAGCACTCTTCCGAAGTGTTGGTCACCAAAGCTCAACTTGGAGAATCTTTTGCCTTGTGGCAACACCCTTGATAGTGTCTTGTAGCTTGTCCTTCATTACATTCTGTAAGTACAACTGTGCATTCATTTTTGGGCACATATTGGTGCAACACTTCATCAAGACCCATTTTATATAGGTGCCCATTGATCAATTGATATGGTGTTGTGCGCACTACTAGCTGCTTTCATTGCACGGTTGTGTAAGTTCCAGGTGCTTGCTCAAACCTGAGAAAAGCTACAATCTTTTCCATTCCATCTAGGATGGCGTCAATGCAAAATAGTTGTGCATCAGGGAGTCTGTCCTTTAGTGGCACAATGCTCTTTTCTCCACTCTTGATGTATGACAGATGATCTGGATGGACATGGTGCTCGAGGCACACTACAATGGTGAAGTCAAACTCTTGAAACAGTATTAGCCATCAACATACTCTCTCATGTAGGATTGGCTTTTGACCGCATCTGATGGTTGGTGAAGAAGACAAATGGTGTGGCTGACAGGTATTGCTAGAATGCAGGGTGTAGACCATTGCCAGGGTTTTGCACTTACTTGTCATGTAATTGCACTCTGCTACAATCAGCTTCCTGCTTGCAAAATAGATTGGATCGTCCAAGTTCCCTTCACCTGGTTGCACTGGAACAGCCCCAACAACGGTGCTAGAAGCATTTACATGTATAGGGAAAGGTACACTCCAGTTTGGGAATTGTAATATTGACGCAGTTGCAAACTTCTCCTTCAATGTATCAAAAGCTTGTTGATGTAGTGCTGTCCAGATGTGTGATAACCTCTACAAAATTGTATAACTAACTTACTACACCCAAATTTATAAACAACACACCACACTGAAATGCTGTATTTTATTGATGTCATAAAATTGGATTACATACATAACAGCTTGTTACCATGCCAAACCTGCAACATATGTGATGATCTGCAAACAGTTCTCCAAAACTGATTCACTGTGTACTGTATACAGCTGTAACAGACCACCAAACAGTTCCCAAAAATGAAGAAAGAGAATATCTTCAGCACTGTTGCAGCCGCTGGACGAGACTGCGAAAGGAAGCCAATGGGGTTTTGTCCTTAGGTTTTGAGATTCAAGGGATTTCGTCCTCAAATCAGCTACATAACACTAATGCAGAAATAGAACAGCAAAAGGGAGAGACTTCTAATAGACAAATGCCTCATTTTATAGCACAAAGGAGGGCCTAAATCGTAGTGCTCCCATAAATTGACTGCATTCCCAGAGTAGCAAATGCTATTCAAGTCAAAATGCCACCATCTTAGTGTCTTGTAGGTGCACATTCTTCTTTTCTTGGTCTCGTGATTTTTTTTTGGAGAAACAATAGATTGGTCCTTGCAGATCATTTGAGCAGTCTTTTTCCATGATTCCATGTGTGTTGCACTCCTCCATTCTGTATTCTCTATGACAAATCTGTAGAAGGGGAATTTGATGCACTTGCGCGATGAATGGCCTAGTTCGCCGCAGCTATAGCAAGTGACTTGTTGAGAACAACCATCTCTTCATCCTCCACCTCATCCTTCTTTGCGTCCAGGTCATCCAAAGCCTCAACCTTGATATTGCAGTGCAGTGTGTTGCTTAGATTGAGACTGGGTGCTAGTAGTCAGGACTTGCTTATTGCAATTTTCATGCAATCTTTGCACTAGGTAAGAGTTAGTGTCGTGTGTGGCACTATGACAAACATCACACTAATAATTTATGGAGGCACCTTTCAAGTTTTGGAGAAGTGGGCATGTCGATGTTTCATGAGAATCATGGCAAATAGCGTAGTCAGGGATGCATGGTGCTAAAGGAAATAGGGCGATGCCTGTGGCACAAGCTTTCACCACCGGGCAATTGGTCGCTATGTAACCTTCGTTTTGACACCCAAATTCCCAATGCATGAGAGGCTTCTTTTAACTTCTGTTTGTCTTGCAAGCTGCTCCATCCGTGTGACCATTTGTATAATCTTCTCCTTCAACCATGTAGTTGGACCATAAGATTGTGGTTCACCCAATGCTTCAAGCCACAGGGCAGCTTCAATGGCCTCTTTGTGAGTAGGCAACATACACTGCACTAACTCCCTTTGACTATGTTTGGTCAAGTTGCTTATGAACCATTCTTTTTGTTTTACATCATCAATTGTTTGTGGGATTTTGGAGATGAGCTCCTTGAACTGTTAATCATAGTTATGTATTGACTCATCAAGCTGTTGCTTGATGTCCTTGAGGGTGGTGATGTTGTGATGTGACATCTCTGGGTAGGCAAGGAATTTAGTCCTCAGGTCCCCAAGATCAGTTTTTGTTCCATCAAAGTCATAGTGTGAGTACCAACCCTATGTGTGTCCATTGAGTGTGGCCGCAAACTACTGTATCTTGTGGACATCGTTGGTTATATCTTTGGTGCACCATGCAATTTTGCACTCCTAATGTCTTGCCTCATCGTCATCTCTAGCGAACGGGTTGACAGACGAAAGAGTAGGCTCAAATATGATCACAAGAATTTGCATTTTGTTATTTGTTTTCTGGATAATTGTGCTACCAATCTATCATCTATTCATGGATGAAGACATGGCCTGATAATTTAAAAAAAAATCAACTACAATTGTATTAAAAATACTATTTCTGAAGGTATCTCTTCTCCTTCAATACTCCCTCTAGCTTGTTGATGCAAAGTGCACGTTGCAGATTGTTGCGCCTCTTTGTTGTCACTTAGTGAGGATCGGTCTCTTCTTAAATCATGTGGGGTGGTGGCCTTGGGGCACAGGATGGTTCATCACCATTGGAACCCACATATTCAACCTCTTTAATAGTCACCTCAAGCTCATAAACGGGTGTTCCATCCTATAGGTTGCTGATCTTCAGCTAGACATGCTTGACCCATCTGTCCACCATTGACACCTCTACATGATATACATTATCAATGCCCTTAGTGTTGCGCTGCCTCCTTTATGCATAGTGTGTTGGTGTGGGCTGTCTTGCCTCCAATACGGCTGGTGCAGCCTCACGCCGTCTCTCATATCTATACATATGTTCCTTGTGCTCCACATTAATACTGTTGTTCTCCATATTGTCTTGTGTGCTTCCTCATGAACCAGTTGTCCCCTTGTCCACACATCCTTTTGTGTGGAAGGCAACTACATCATGAAAGCCTCCATGTGCTTCTCAATCAACAACATTTTTGCCTAAAGCGCAATTTGCTTTAAGAGTTTGCGTAGGATAAGGGTTAGAAACTTATGAAGCGCTTCTTTAGTGGACTATAGGTGGTGACAACAAACTGAAGGATGTACGAATCAATCATGCCTTTGATAAATGTATCAACCGTGCGTGTTCATACCAGATCTGCATGCTTCAGTAAAGCAATTGATTCAGGTGTCCACAAGACTCGGCATTGATTCTCACTTCGACACTATCTAAGCCATGCAAAGATCTAGTTGAAATTGTTGGGGAGCTTGACCTCGAATTATTTGTACAAATCATCAAATAGCTCCTTCTCATGCCATTGCTGGATCTTTGCTCCTGTGGGAATCTCTTTAGTGATGAAACTCTCTACTCTTCTTGTGAACCATCTACAAATCTTGTCCCATATTACTTGCCATGAGACGTTGGAGATACAAGACACAAATTCCCAAAGGATCTCGGCAATGGAACCAAAATTTTACCATTTTTTATTTTTCAATGTGTGCAATAGCCCATGGTTAACCACCTTTGTAGTCTGTGTGTTGGCCTACATACTATCTCTCACCCAAAGCATGCTTGTTGAGTTTGGAACCCTCGTTGCCCGTTGGATTATGATCATGGAATACTAATCTTAGCAAATGACATGCAATAGACAAATTGGCAGAACTTCTATGCTTTTGTTCATTCATTCTTTGTTACAATGATTACAATAGTGGGGTTTTATAGGTGTTTTCCCCGATGCAAATGACTCAAGTCTGCACATGCATGTTTCGGTGCCTTTGAGTCTTAGAACAGTGAAGTGTGCACGTGCACCAGTTAACTGGACTACAACTGCGCTTGCACACGTAGTTAACTGACAAATGACTCTGCTATGCTCTACTTAGCTACTTACAATAGTGTAGCGTATAAAGATCCACATGGTGCCAACAATTCTTAATTGATTTTCTGACTATAATTATAATTTATTTCATTTTTTTGCATGTGTATGTCATTATTGTAAAATACACAAAAAGTGAGAATACACAAAAAAAAACAAACCTGCCTTTCCGTCTTGGTCTAGTCCAGTATAAAATAGACAGAGGTTCAATAGGTGAGGACATTGACCATAGACAAGAAACAGGAACCAGTTAGTTCATCCTCATCTGTACTGGTTAAATTCTTGAAACCACAGCTGTTCAAAGTGGAGAGTGAGGCTTATATGGCAATGTGGCATGTCTCATTTATACCTGGGAGATAGGTTCAAGCCAATATTTTTGTTTTGTCACGACTCACAAATGAAATAAGGTTTCAAGCCAAGTAAATGTTGGTATTCAACTGGTTTTCCACATGAAAATTCATATTTGGTGTTGCTGGAGATTTTCAATTGATTGTGGAAACTATATTTGGGAGAATTTTCCAATCTGTTTGCCATTAAACTTGACCCTTCCCTAACCTTTTTGCAGTCACCGTGTTTAAGCTAGTTTGATTATGTTTGGGATGGACCAGGTGGTTTTAAATGCTACTTATTTTGTTTGTCTGCATGAGATTAAAGATTTCAAACATCTTAGGTTAGCGTCTTCAACTTGGGCTCTAATGATCTTTGGGTGGTCGAGCTCACCATGTGATTGAATTGTGTTTTGCAGTTTGGGCTGATGCAGACACTTGGTTTGAGAGACAACAGCAGGAAGAGGAAATGCAGCGGCTACAGGCTGAACAACAGGCCATTGCCCGTAAAGCTGATGAAGAAGAGAGGAAAAAGTTAACCCAAGAACGTGAAGGAGAAGTGGAAGAACCAGAAGAAAATAACGATCCAATGGCAAAGGCAGAATCTGAAGCTCTTGCAAACCCTGATGCCGGAAGATAGAGCAACAAGTTGACTTTGAAGTTATTTACTTGTGTGAAGGCCATGTCGATCAGGTACCACGAGCTGTAATTTTTTGTTGAATTACTATATGCAGAGTGAGTCTTAAAAGCTTGATACAAGAAGTAGGGCTTTTCTTTGTAACTGATCCAATGGGCATATGTTGAGAGCATGCCAAGATTTGTAATATCTGTACAGAGGCACTAGCTGCCAGCATCTTGAGATTTCAAATGTTTCTTTCCTTATTTTCCACTTCCTAACTGTATTTTGTTTTTGGGCACAAAAATTATCTTACAGTGATATTTAAACTAACATAAAGCATTGCTATAAATCTAATTGGAGGAAAATGTTCTTATGATCAAGATTGCTTAACATAGTGTCTTTGTTGCCTTTAGAACATCCAGGAGTTCTTTTGAAGGGGTCTGTGATGAAACTCAAGTTGAAGCTACTGGTCTATTACCATATTTGTATGTCACATCAAATGATCTTCAGGGTTGAGATGTAATCAGCTGCATATTTTGTTTAATAATGAAACTTCTGTAGGCTATATAAATATTGACTTTGATACAAAACATAGGAAGTATTACTTCGATACAAATCGTAGGAAGTATAGGATTCATAATTTTCACAATTCATCTTTCCTGGTTTTAAAAATATGTTATTGATAGCTAGATACAATTAGATCAATACTAGTTTTCTGTGCAAACAAAGAAATATGTCTTCTTTACTTTTGGGGTGCTTGAGAGTGACTCGTGCTGTTATCCATCATTAACTAGTATAGATATCTTAAATACATCTATCTAAAAGATGTTGAGAGATATCTCTTGGTGTTTGGTGCTTTTTAGATAGATGTATTTAAGATATCTTTTATTTTATTTTTAAATTTGTGTTTATGGGAAGAAAGACAATATGTTTATTATTAAATATTAATAATTTGACATGTAAATAGCTGTCAAGTTTAAGGCAAAAGGTAAGAGTTTTTTGTTAACACACTCACGCCATTACACTCCACCCTTGCTGCTATTGTAGAATGCCTCTTGGCATAAATATTTTATTGGAGTTCTCTTTCTTGTGATTGGAAATTCTTTTTGGAACTAAAGACTTGGAGACTCTTTTACCCTTTTCAATATTTTCTGAGAAAACAGCTTGGAGCCCTTTTTTCTTTCTACAAGAAATACAACATTTTCAAATTATGGGTTTGAACTTTGCGCACAGGTGCAACAGGCTTCAATAATTCTTGCCAGTTGAGTCATCTTTTGAAGGTTCAGTATTCTCCAGCCTCTTTATATTTCAACTTTGCCCTCCTAGTTCTTTCATCAATGTTTTTGGGCTTGTCCTTGGTTATCTACTCGAATGCTGTCTTTAATCCAAGTCATTTGAATCTCTCTTTCCTATCTCAACTCATCATGATCATTTATCTCACCTCTTCCCCACTGTATTTTTATTTAAAATTCTTGTCAACTTCCTGTAAGGTCCTATTAGAAGACTTTACAATTCAGATACTTACTGTAGAGGTGAAGGTGGTTGGAATAAAGAATGTTAAACAAGGGCTCATATTTTGTAGTGCTTTGCTCCTTTATTTACCATTACATTGATTTCAAATAGTTGCATCACAAGGCGATGTTCTGGTAGAAGAAATCTTATTAGCAAATGTTTGTTCTTTTGTTTCTTAATGCCAAAAAAATCTGAGTTAGTTTTTAATTAGATGAAGGTATATTCTGAGTTTAGGGCAGGTCCACTTCTTCCCCTTGTGCTGTCTCCAAGCAATTGAAAAGAGAAAAAGTAATAGCTGTTGTGGTGCATCCGGGATTGATGGAGCATTCAAACTTGATCTGAGTGCCATTCATCCAACTTTGCAGTCTGCAGCTCCCTTTAAAGCACCCTATAATTATGAAATTAATTGTAGTTATATTTTTAGTGTTGTTTATATCTTTACTAGCCTCCATTAAAAAATGGGAGTAATAGTTTCGATATTTGTATTTGCATAACAAAGTATGAGTTTTCCTTAATGCCAAAGTAGTTTTATATATTCTAATTCTAAATATAGCTTCTATTTCATAGGAGAGATATCTTCTAGCGTTTTGGGTTGAGAGATATTGCTTTTGCATGTCACACTCCATTATTTTTTGTGCAATTACATGGTTTCTTGCTAATTGCACATTTGTCGTTAAATTTTTGCATTATTGCAATGCCCTAATCAATTGTTGTTTATGTCAGGCCAGGAATGGACTGAAATGAAAATGGAAATCAATGAGAATGCAAACCCCAAAAGTTTGATTCATTGAGTGAAGGAATTGTACATAAATAGATCATCAAAGTGACATTTCAGTTCATATCAAAGTGACCTTTCAGTTCACAACAGAGACTGTTTAGTTCATCTTCAAGTTGACTGGTTAGATTCTACAAAAAATCTTAAGGATTGTTTACAAAATATTTACATAATATTGCGTCCCCCCCTTAATCCATAGGGGTTTTGGTGAGACCAAGCATGCCTCTAATTTTTTCAAATGTCTCCCTTCCAAGCGCTTTTGTTAGGATGTTTGCTGGATGATCTGCAGTTGGACAATGGGCTATTTTGACACCATCATCTTTCACATAATGTCGAATCAAATGGAATTTGGAGTTGATGTGCTTGGTTTAGTCGTGAAAGACTGGATTCGTTGCCATCTTGATTTCAGAAGTGTTGTCAATCATGAGTGGTGTTGATTAAACCTGTTTTTCCTGCAAATCCCTAAGGATTCTTTTGAGCCACAATGTTTCTCTGGTTGCTTCGGAAGCTGCCATATATTATGCTTCTGCTGAAACAAGAGCTGGTACTGACTACTTTCACTTCCAAATTGATGAGTGTTGATCCTAAATTCATCAAGAAACCTGAAGTAGATTTCCCATCTTCAAGATCCCCTGTATAGTTTGAATCTAAATATCCAACTAGTTTGAAATCTGCTACCTTGGAGTAATGAAGCCCAAAATTTCAAGTTCCGTCTAGATAACGAAGAACCCTCTTTGTTGCTAGCCAATGACTTTCTCTTGGCTTTTGCATGAGTCTTGAGATAATACCAACAACAAATGAAATGTCCAGTCTAGTTGTAGTTACATAGATCAAACTTCCAATGAGTTGTCTATATTTACTGGCATCTTCAAACTCTGCAGTATCATTTGATGTCAACTTCAGATTTTGTTCCGTGTGTGTGTTCAGTGGTTTATAGTTTGTCATTCCAAATCTGCTCAAGATTTAACCAATATACTTCTATTGTGTGATGAAAATGGATTGGAATTTTAAATCACTTCAATACCTAAATAGTAATGAAGATGATCCAAATCTGTCATTTAAAAAACTTTCATCAGTTCTGCTCTGAATTTTATAGTGTATTTTTCATTATTTCCTATTATGAACAGATCATTCACATATACAACTGTTTTATCAATTGTCTTCACAAAAAGAGTTGCATCTTCAAATTCCAAACGCTTGAAGTTCATGCTTAAGAGGTGCTCAGTGAGCTCTTCATAGCAAGCTCATGGGGCTTGTTTCAAACCATACAACGATTTTACTAACTTGCACACTTTGTGTTCTTGACCTTAAACTGCAACACTTTGTGTTCTTGACCTTAAATTGCAAAACCTTCTAGCTGAGTCATGTAAACTGTTTCTTTGAGATCACTATTCAAAAAAGCAGTTTTCACATCCATTTGATGAACTTTCCATCCATTTTGTGCTCCCAAAGTTAACAAAACCCGAATGGTGGTCCATTTCATTGTAGGTGCAAAGGTTTCCTCATAGTCTATTCCTTCTTTTTGAGCATCTCTTTGTGACAAGCCTTGCATTGTGTTTTTCAAGTGAGCCATCTGCATTGTATTTGTTTCAAAATATCCACTTGCAACCAATAGGTTTAGAATTGAGTGGAGGATCAACTGACTCACAAGTGCCATTTTTGATCAAGGCATCATATTCATCTTTCATTGCTTTTCTCCACACATCAAGCTTTTTTGCTTGTTTGAAGGAAGTTGGTTCTGAATCAAAAGCAATATTGATTTCATCTTCGAAATGCTCTCTAAGGTAAACTTTGTTAGCTTATCTTGAATGTTTTCTACAAACTTTTCTTGTTGTTTGGCTTTATATGTAATTTTAGTGCCTGTTTTTCCGACTTCATTAGGTTCGACTTCTTTGAGAGTTTGTGTGGCCCATTTCGACATCTTTTTCTTTGTTACTTCTGGAGAAATTGGTGCCTCATTTTTTTTGATTTGAAGCTTCTTTATTTGTTGGTTGTTGCTCTATAAACAAGTTTTCTTCTTTTGATGAAGTTTAAAATTCTTCCTTAGGGGGAGTTTTGTGTTCAACTACTGGAGACAAAATGGGTTCAACAGATTCCAAACGGTCACACTTAATGTTTGGATTGCCATATCACTTTCTTTGAAAACACCAAATTTTACAAATTTCTCAAGCCAATGCAATTGTCAATCAATGCAAATTGAATCCTTTGTGGTTTCACAAAAAAAACATTTATTGCAATGAGAATTTTTTGGTTTTTTCTTGTCATACAATCTATAGTGTAATGTCCCTTTTTTTGGCCGATAGACCGTTTGTGCGCATTATGCTTGTTTCTAGTTTTTCGGAGGCTATTCGTCATGTTCGGGAGAACTCCAACGTTCTTGGAATGGCCGTGGCTTAGTCTTGTAGAGCAATTATTTGTGGTGTTAAGTTCGGCTAGTCATTTGGAGTTCATTGATGCTTTCAAAATTCAGTTCCAACTTCTCAGGTGCTCTCCAACTTTGTTGGAGAAACATGCTATTTTTAGACAATCACTCGACGACCTCTGATTTTTGTCCCAAGTCCTCTACTACACTTTGGTATGGTCAGAGTTGTTTGATCAGTGCATTTCTATGCTTTCCGTAGCTTGAGACTATTATATGACAGTTTAATTAATATTTAACTAAGGTCGTGTAAGGTTGAAACAACTATTAGCAACTTAGTGTAATATTAATTATAAGGTGGATATAAATGTTTTATTGAGTGCCTGGAGATATAAGTTAAAGATATAATGTCTATGCATCCCTTAATGTGCTGCTCAATTAGGAGTTATAAGGGGTGAATTTAAAGATATTTAATGTTTGATTAAAGGCGATCTTCAAATGTGGCGCTCACTTTGGAGTTATAAGGGGGTGAATTTAAAGTTATATTATTTTAAGTTGGTGCCCCATTTAAGTGTGAAGTGTTGGGATAAGTAGGATCAACCAGGAAGATAGTTCATCACAGGAGAATAATGAAAAGCTTGATACGAGAAGAAAATCTCTATTGCTTAATTTTTACAAATGTACAAATGTGCCTATTTAAAGGCAAGAGAAATATGACGGGTATCTTTTAATTAACCTAACGGGAATACCTTCCCAAACTAATTATTGAAGCCTAAGTAAAACTTAAGCGAGGTATATCTGTTTAACCTAACACCCCCCTTAAGTGCAACTTAGGGAGAATAATTATTATGCAAATCGAACATGCAAAATGCAATATATATGGGTCCCGACAACTAGGCCATGTTAGGTACCCATTCACAAAGCAAAATGCGATGCAATCTTTCACAACCGGAAAAAAGGAGAAAAACCCTATGGGAGAAAACTCCTCTCTAAAAGAGAGAAGAAAACAAAAAATGATGCATGGATGGAGGACTCAATACCACCCCCCAAGGACTACATACATCATGTATATACAACCAATGAACCTTCCATAGGAAGGAAAGGAGGAGACTACATAGCCCCCCCATAATGAATAATGTCCTGCAAAGATGTTAAGTGTCTGAAGGCAAAACATAATCCAATCCTTATAAACCACTTGTCTCCCTTTAGGAAGAAACAAAACCATGTATAAATGCAGGTATGCTTCCCATTCAGGATATGCTTTGAAAGATGGAAGTATGAAGAATGATGATGATGATGTTGTCTTTGAAAAATGTTCATGTGTCTCCTTGTTCAGATAGAATGATGATGCCACAATCCAATCAGGTACATCCCCAATCAAGAAAGAAGGTGACAAACTGGAACTATGTGGAAACTGCTATAGAACAAACTCCAAAGACGAAAATGCTGAAATATGTTTTCCAATGAAATTTGAAAGACAATGATTGTCCTCTTGATCAGGAATGATGGAAGTCTCAATCAATGACTTTGGATAAGAAGCCAATGGATATGAAGGTGGATCAACTATCTCTGAAGAAGAATCAGGAACCTTTGAAGCAACTGCAACCTCATCTGAAGTCTCAAAAATGTCCAAAGGATCACAAGCATGGTCTAACTTCTCTGAAGGATAATGAGGCACATCGGAGTTGGAAAGAGGAGCATTGAGAGATGGTGGAGGATCATGGTCTCCATATGAGTCTCGAATATAGGTCCAAAGAGCACAAGGGCAATCAAGATGGATAATAGACTCCAAAAAGTCGACATCTAGATGCTCAAGAATAACACTAAAGACTCTAGCCCTATAGCCTTTCCAAATATGATATTCACAAGGTGTGCCTGAAATAGGAACATGATTATAGAGATACGGCAATAGATGTAGCTCACTAATCTTAGTGAGGATGTAATCACTCCATTGCTCATAGTTCCCTTTCTCCAAAGAAAAACCCATTATAGCTATCAATTCTTCAAAAACTCAGAAAGATAGTACCTTCCATGAAGACAACTTCCTAATGCAATAAATGCTGATAGACGGCGAAACCAGGCAGATTGACTTGTACCACTACGAGCTTGGCGAAGTCAGCTTTCTGATGATATGCGGAACACGAAAATCGGACTCCGGATGCCCAAGATATGCTTCGTGGAAGAAAGTCGCCGATATGGAGTCCACTGAATAAAAGAGGGGGCCAGATTGAGCCCTAGGGCGGATTGACCCTTGATCACGTACGTGACCACCTGCTAATAATGGGCAAAAAATAAAATAAAATATCCTATGAGGCTAAAAATGGAGCACCGTGATTGGGTGCAAAATAGGGGGCCCAACCCACCGAATGGGCTAGTCAATATGTTGGCGGGATCCACGCGCCAATTGATATGTCATCATAGACAAATCACCAACTGCTAGCCTTAACACATGAATTGAGCATACACATTAGCAACAAGGTTTCCTATCAACGTGGGAGAGAGACACAATTCACATTCTCGTGAGCCTCTGCTCACACTATGACAACGGCCGCCAGGCTATATTAATAGTCGAAACACTTATATCATAGGCAATGTGGGACTAAGTCCCAGTCCACTTCAAAACAATGCCCAAATGACTGGCCCACCACACACTGCTGCGGATCAAAAAACCTAGATAAATATTGTTGCAAACTTTTGAAATGAATAAAGCCTGCGCCAATGTATAAACTACTCTCCATGTTTTCCTGCGTACCCCAAAAGCAGTGACTGTAGGTTTTTGGATTTGCAGAGACAATAATCTTCGGCGCAGAGAAGAGATGGCGCAAATCTGCAATCACGAAGCAGCTTTGATGGGGGAACTTGTACATTCCACGTTGAAATTAATTTTGGTGGCTTCTGCTCTAGGTGAAAACAATAGTAAGGCAACCTGATATATTTGAATCGGCCAATTAATGGATTTCTTGTTGTTGTGAATAGTGTTGAATGAGGGCAAATACCCCAAACACAGACACAGATTGATGCCTCCGTAATCTGATGTGTAGGCACAGATTGATGCCTCGATTTATCTCTTCTCCAGCGCAATTCTTCAAATTCGGGCGAGGGTTCCTAGCACTGTGCTCTGATACCATGTTGGGATAAACATGATCAACCAGGAAGATAGTTCACCACAGGAGAATAATGAACAGTTTGAGATGAGAAGAAAATCTCTATTGCTTGATTTTTACATATGTACAAATGTGCCTATTTAAAGGCAAGAGAAATATGACGGGTAATCTTTTAACTAACCTAACGGGAATACCTTCCCAAACTAATTATTGAAGCCTAAGTAAAACTTAAGCAAGGTAAATCTATTTACCCTAACATGAAGTAAATGCCCCATGAAGCCATAAAGCTATAATATATTTTATTTATCCTTGGCATGCACGAGAAGGTTATAAAATGGAGTTTTGAATGCTCATGGGAGTTTATGCATTTTATGATTGAAATTTTTGGGGAGAGCTTCTAAGCTTGGTCCTGTGAGGTTGCATCCCTCATTCTTCTTCTAGTTTTGGTTGTGGAAGACCAACCCTCGCTGGAAAAATCTAGTGTTTTTGCTCCTGAAAACACAATGGGCTTCAATGAAGTTTTCATGTTGTGGAATCGAAATAAGTATTTTTTTGATGTGTTCTAATGGTGGTTTGGGAATGCAGATTTGAGTTAAATTTTTTGAATATTAATGCTAAGTTTTAGTTGAATCTGATTTGAGTTGGGGTAGGCTGTACCTTTCCAGATGAATCCGTACCCAACCTGGCCGTTGTATTTCTCATTTAGCAAAGTGAATAAAGTTTGTTTTATTAGTGCTGAGGTGGAGTGTTTGTTTTAGTGGGTAGAAAAGACAAAGGTAGGCTAACCCTACCCTTTGAGAATGCTAAGAGATGAAGTCGTTGTACCACACCTGCCGTACAACTTCAAAAGGGATGTGAGCATGGGAAAAATTAGGCACTGTCTTTTTAAGGGCTTTCTCACCTCTAACATGGGTGCCTAGGGTAAAGATAATCATTGCAAGTGTTTGCCTGGGGAACTTTGGTGGATTTAGTGTGTTGTGAGCATTTTGGTGTTATCTAGTGTTGCTGTACTTGTTGTGCTAGCAGGGTACATATCTGATAATTAATTCTGAGCAGTAGTTTATGGTTTTCAATAAGATAGGAGCGGTTTGGTATGAGTTTGAATGTGTTCATTTCAGTGATATGGTCAGTTGTGAGAGTTTGGGAGTGTGTTAGCAGTAGATTCAGTGTTTCTGGAGGTGTTTCAGAGTTGTTTCAGTAGTTTTTGGGTGTTGCAGTAGAGTAGAAGTGTGATTATCTTCATTCAGACCAATGCCAATAGTTAGGGCAGCTTCTACAGTGATCACAACATCTTCCATCAACTGCAAGCATTGGTATATGATTTCTCTTATGCAATTTGATGATTTATGAACATATAGTTCTGATTTAGTTGTAACAACAACTTGAAATTATATATCATAATTATATGATAAACTAGAATGATGGATTAAGGCAATATTGTTCATGAATGTAACCCTGGATGGTATTACTGCAAGTGGAGTAGTTGTTTTTTGCTCATTTCTCACCCCACTGAATAAGTGGTTTCATTGTAAAGGCTTTCTGCTGAAAAGTGGATGTGCCTATGCTTTTCCTTTCAGTACGCCCACTGAATAAGTGGTGAATTCCCACTAAATAAGTGGATACCGCTGAACAAGTAGAAGTTGTTATTTTGCTGTTATATATTTTTAATTGCTAAATCTGAAGCACTTATATGCTCTCACCTTGACCATATCGGGAACTGGGTGATCAGAAGGGTGTGGAAGACTCTGATTGCTGCTTCTCATTTGAATAGTGTTGATTTCGAAAATAATTAGGGGTGTTGTATTACATATAGCCCTTTGAGGATTCTGAATATCCCAAAGGGACGCATTTGTGACTCTTGTAGTCCGACTTGTTCCTTTTCTCCTTGGGAATCATTGTAAGGTAGATCCGAAAACCCAAAGATGCCGCCGCACTGACATAAGATGACCACACCAAATTTCACGTGGAGTCTTCATTTGAAGAGCTGTTGAAGGTGACTTGTTGCAGAGATAAACAACTGTTTGAGCTGCTTCTGCCCAAAAGTACGAATTTACTCCGAAATACATTGCTCGAACCATATTCATCACGGTTTTGTTCATTCATTCAACTACATTTTGTAGAGGAGTGTGAGAAATTGTGAGATGATGCTTGATCCCATTTTTCTTGAGTCTTTAAACATCTTTAATGTGAATTCACCACCATTATCAATCCTTAGCGCACCAATATGGGATTGTGCATCATTTTCTATCATGATGCGAAACTTTTGGAATGTTTCAAAAGATTTGATATTTGCTTAAAAAAATAGAACTAGGCCATTTTGCTGTAGTCATCAATGAACATGAAATATTTATTACTGCCAACAAAAGGAATTGGAAGGGGACCTCATAAATCAGAGTGAATCAATTGCAATTTCCTTTTAGCTTTCCATTTTGACTTTTGAAAAGGCTCTCTTTCTTGTTTAGCCAATATGCATGTGCTTCTCCTTTTTCAATCTTTTTGGGTAGAGTTGACAAACCTACAACACCATTCTTTTGCATTGTGTGAATATTGTCATAAGTGGTATGCCCAAATCTTGCATGCCACGATAGACTTGCTGACATTCCTCCAACAAGGTGAGCAAAGTTCCTTGAAATTGAAGACTCGTCTTTGAGTTTTAACAATTTTCCTTCCTCAAATCTAGTCAAGGCAACTATATTATCACTTTTTCTTTTAATTATAACCTCTCCATCATGCAGTAAAATGGAGTGGCCTTGTTGTCAAATGAGCACTGGAGACATCAAGCTTCGTTTTAGTTGAGGAAATTATAGGACATTGTGGAGAATAAAATATGGAAGTCCCGGTGACTTGAGTCAAATTGTCCCTTTTCCTTCGGGTTGCAAACTTGTTTTGTTTGCCAAGTACATAGGTCCACATCTTTCCTCATGAAACTCTTCAAAGAAGTCTCTTTGGAAAGTCGTGTTGTGTGGCACCCATATCTAGGACCCAAGCATCAAACCAGGTTGAATTCATGAAGACATAGTTGACATCATCTGATATGGAAAGCACACATTCACTTGCAAATTGTGCCAAGTTTGATTTTGAGTTTTTCTTCTAACCCTTGTTTTCTTCCTTTTGTTTTTGATAGGCCTCAATCTTATCCCATGGTGTTATGCATTCGTGGGCTTCATGACTCCCCCTTTTGCCACAATGTTTGAAAAACAAATTTTGTTTGTCATTTTACTTTTCACGATGTTGACTATTATTTTTCCCTGTTATGCCTCCTCTTTCTCTATAGCCTCCTTTCTCTCTTTCATTTCCTTCATTTTTTGAAGATGAACTCTTATTGAATTTTTCTTATATTGCATATCGTTTACAAATATTTTGCTCATACAAGCATCAACATGAGACTAATACAAGCTCTTTACGAGCAAACACACTAGAAATCACCTATGGAAGACCAAGAGTCACTACTTAGAAATCCACTTTATTTGGAAACCACATCCACATTAGAAGCGAACTATGGAAGATGAGGAGTCACAACTTAGAATTCCACATTAGATGTCCCTATGGGGATTTGAACTTGGGCGTCCACAATGAGAACCCAACAATTTAACCAATTTAGCTTAACCCCTTGGACTTTATTGAAATATTTGACTTTTTGATGAGCATAACAAATATCCTCTCTCATGGATTCAATTTTTCTTCCAAACACCTTTTCTCTTTCAACCATCTTTTCAACCAACTAATCAAAATTGAGTGTTTTTAGATGATAGCTTGGTTGTAATTACTCCAAGTGGGTTGAATATGTGGGAAGAAGAGCTTTTATGAAAGCAATCATATATATCAACTTTTATGCCGTCAGCTTTAACATGTTTGATTGCTCGGATTTCAGAAGTGAGACACATTACATCATCCTTCAACTCAAGTTTGAGCAACTTTAACTGTAATTATATGTGTTCCAATTTTGAATGTGAATCATACAAATCCTTCAATTTGTGTAGTGCTTCCAATGGTGTGTTGCACTCTTGAATGTGATGAAAAACTTCTCCATCAATTGAAGCCCTTATCAAGGCCAATACCTTAGAATTTTGATGTTTCTAGATTTGTTTTTTGTAGCTACTATAGGTTCAGTTGGTTGTGAGTCTCCATCAAAATGTTGAACCACAACTTATTGAAAATGAGAGTATTCTCAACTTGCCTTAACCATTTTGACTAGGTTTCTTTTCTGATTAGTGTCGTACCAACAATTGATGTGATAGAATGCATTTTGCTACCAATGGGAGATGGTTTGGCTCCTTATCACTCCAAAAGGTTCCCTTTTCTATATACCACCAGACTAATATGTTAGACTTAGGGCACACAATTGAGAGGGGGGGGGGGTGAATCAGTTGTGCGAAAATTTCTCAAATTAAACACTTGAATCTTCCTTTAGTGATTAACAAAATATTAATCATGAACCATAATGCATTCAAATAAAAAACAGAAACATATCAACACATAAGACACTAAGATTTTGACGTGGAAAACCTGGTTAAGGGAAAAACCACGGGGTGATTAACCCAAGAATGTATTCTCTGTTAGAAGAATAGAAAGAACAAATGACACATGCCAATTAGGGCTCACTGCCCGAGCACACTGTTCACAAGAGGCTCACTGCCTACAAGAGATACACTGTCTACAAAGAAATAAGTATCACCTTTAAGAACTGGAAAATAGCATCTTCACCATGCTTGAATCAGTTCCATTTAAGCCCAAAACTTCTGCTCTGCCTTTTGCACTTCTCCTCGTTACCACACACTCATCACCGCAAGACACACTTCAAAATGATTTCACAATCCCTTATTTATACAAGGCATCAACTTAGGAACAATCATCTAAGTCGGCAAACACCCACAAGAACATCCGCAAGATGTGTAATACATCCGGTCAGCCAGTCTAAAGAAGAACACCAATATCCAGTGGTAATTCTTCAAATGCAAACTCTAACTTCAATGCGGACCACCAACATGAACTGGGCATGATCCAACGATCATCATAACCTTCTCTGTATCACCAAGAACATCCACACTTCATCATCCTATTGGAATTTTTCTCTCCTTCATCCGGAGCTTCAAGAACACAGTTTGTCATCACTGTCACAAATGAATAGGCTCTTCCGGACCTTCAAACCATGAACCAATCTAGTTGATACTTCACAGGGACGTCCTCAACACTCCCTCAAATCTGCAGAATGAGATAATGAAATTTCAGATCTTACGGACCTATCTGTGACACTCTGTCACCTCTAAACACCTGCCGGAACCGGTTCTACTTGAGCGTCCATAACTTCTTTAGATCTTCATGCGGACCTCTGAAAACTTGACTGGAGCATCACAAGACTTATATCTACAAACCCTTTAAACCGCATCCTCTGCTCCTCAGCCTATCTTGGACTTTTACCTTGTTGTCATCACTGTTCTTCACTGTTCTTGATTGAAACTAATTTTCTCAATATCCTCAGCACACAGCTCATCCAATCCTTCATTAATGCAACATGAGTATGTTGACATCAATGACAATACCGGTTAAACCCATACTTGCAACAATCTCCCCCTTTGTCATTGATGGCAACATATGATGTGAAAAACCATCAAGACAAGAACTTTTCCTTACTGTCACAACTTCCCCTGTCAACAACCATTCACATGTCTTCTCTCCTTTTACTGCTCCCCCTTTGATCAGTAACCACTTGTTTTTCACGTCTTCTCTCCCCCTTTGACATCAATGGCAAAGGGATCATACTTGCAATTTCACCACCTCAGACTCATACCTGCTGCTCCCCCTGAGTAGCAGCTTCCCAACATCAATCCGGATCACAAGATATGACTGTGATATCCACCGGATTGATGCATATCAGTGCATCCTAGTTCATCACCGGAGGGGCAATAACCCCTAATTTTTCCTTGAGATACTCAAAAGAGTCCTTGGGAAGAGGTTTAGTAAAGATATCTGCAATCTGATCCTTGGAGGGCACATACTCCAATCTGACTTCATCCTTGTTCACTTGCTCTCTCAGAAAGTGAAATTTGATAGATATATGCTTAGTCTTAGAATGCAACACTGGATTCTTAGAAATATTTATTGCACTTAAATTATCACAAAAAATTGTGATAGGCTCCTCATATTCTACTTGAATATCTCTTAGCATCTGCTTCATCCACAAAACTTGAGTGCAACTACCTGCTGCTGCAATGTATTCTGCTTCAGTTGTAGACAGGGATATTGCCTCTTGTTTCTTGCTTAGCCAAGAAACCAATCTTTTTCCCAAAAAGAATGCTCCTCCACTTGTACTCTTCATATCATCCACATCTCCTGCCCAATCTGCATCTGTATATGCATGAAGAGAAAAATTATGATCTCTAGGATACCATAGACCATACTCAACTGTTCCTTTTAAGTACCTAAAAATTCTTTTGATTGCCATGACATGAGATTCTCTGGGATCAGCTTGGAATCTCGCCACAAGACCAACAACCTGCATTATATCTGGTCTAGTTTGAGTGAGATACAATAATCCTCCAATCATTGATCTGTACTTTGTCTGATCTGCCTTAGGAGAGTCATCATCTTTGCTCAACTTACATCCGGTTGCCATGGGAGTGTTCATTGGCTTTGAATCTTCCATTCCAAATTTCCTTAACAATTCTTTCACATATTTGGTCTGAGAAATAAAGATTCCTTTATTTGTCTGAGTAATTTGCAGATCCAAGAAGAAATTCATTTCACCAAGCATTGACATCTCAAACTCACTTTTCATTTGATTTGCAAAGGTTTTACACATACTGTCTCTTCCTCCAAATATGATATCATCAACAAATACTTCAACAATCAAGATGTTTTCATGATCAATTTTGAAATATAGGTTACTATTAGCAGTACCTTTGTTGAAACCAATCTTCAAAAGATGTTTGTCTAGTCTTTCATACCAGGCTCTAGGGGCTTGCTTTAGTCCATACAGTGCCTTCTTCAATTTGCAGACCATATCACCATGCTTAGATAATTGAAAACCATCCGGTTGTTCAATGTACACTTCTTCTTCTAAGTCACCATTCAAGAAGACAGACTTGACATCCATCTGATACACCTTGAAATCCTTGAAGGAAGCAAATGCAAGAAATAGTCTGACTGCTTCAATTCTTGCCACCAAAGCAAATGTTTCTTCAAAATCAATCCCTTCTATTTGAGAGTAGCCTTTGCAGACTAATCTGGCTTTATTTCTGATTATTTCACCAACTTCATTTAGTTTATTCCGGAAGACCCATTTGGTTCCAATCACATTCTTGTTTCTAGGTCTAGGAACAAGATCCCAAGTGTGATTTTTCTCAATTTGCATCAACTCTTCCTCTATTGCTTTAGTCCAGTTTTCAGCATCTATGATTTTATTTATGGTTGTCGGACCACCTTGTGGAGGTACATACATTTTTGTGACCATGGACCAGTACGCCATTCCCATACACTGCAAGTGACATTTTATGCGACCTTTCCAAAGAGAAAAGTTGGTTCCATCAAACTTCGGACTATCCTTCTGGTATGACGACATCCTAGATCTCCTTAAGCGGTTAAGCTCCTTTTAGAGGAACTTAGCTCTGATACCAATTGTTAGACTTAGGGCACACAACTGAGAGGGGGGGTGAATTAGTTGTGCGAAACTTTCTCAAATTAAACACTTGAATCTTCTTTAGTGATTAGCAGAATATTAATCATGAACCATAATGCATTCAAATCAAAAGCAAAAACATATCAACACATAAGACACCAAGATTTTGACGTGGAAAACCCGGTTAAGGGAAAAACCATGGGGTGATTAACCCAAGAATGTATTCTCTGTTAGAAGAATAGAAAGAACAAATAGCACATGCCAATTAGGGCTCACTGCCCGAGCACACTGCTCACAAGAGGCTCACTGCCTACAAGAGACACACTGTCTACAAAGAAATAAGTATCACCTTTAAGAACTGGAAAATAGCATCTTCACCATGCTTGAATCAGTTCCATTTAAGCCCAAAACTTCTGCTCTGCCTTTCGCACTTTTCCTCACTACCACACATTCATCACCACAAGACACACTTCAAAATGATTTCACAATCCCTTATTTATACAAGGCATCAACTTAGGAACAATCATCTAAGTCGGCAAACACCCACAAGAACATCCGCAAGACGTGTAATACATCCGGTCAGCCAGTCTAAAGAAGAACACCAATATCCGGTGGTAATTCTTCAAATGCAAACTTTAACTTCAATGCGGACCACCAACATGAACTGGACATGATCCAACGATCATCATAACCTTCCCTGTATCACCAAGAACATCCGCACTTCATCATCCTACTAGAATTCTTCTCTCCTTCATCTGGAGCTTCAAGAACACAGTCTGTCATTACTGTCACAAATGAATAGGCTCTTCCGAACCTTCAAACCACGAACCAATCTAGTTGATACTTCACAGGGATGTCCTCAACACTCCCTCAAATCCGCAGAATGAGATAATGAAATTCCGGATCTCACCGGACCTATCTGTGACACTCTGTCACCTCTGAACACCTGCCGGAACCGGTTCTACTTGAGCGTCCATAACTTCTTTAGATCTTCATGCGGACCTCTGAAAACTTGACTGGAGCATCACAAGACTTATATCTACAAACCCTTTAAACCACATCCTCTGCTCTTTAGCCTATCTTGGACTTTTACCTTGTCATCACTGTTCTTCACTGTTCCTAATTGAGACTAATTTTCTCAATATCCCCAGCACACAGCTCATCCAATCCTTCATTAATGCAACATGAGTATGTTGACATCAATGACAACACCGGTTAAACCCATACTTGCAACATAATATACCAAACCTCTCACTATGTTTGCCCTTCCGATATACCCATCGATACGTGGAAGAAGTCCATCCTTTCTTTATACCTGTCGGTACATGAAAGAACTGTTAAAACATGTGAGAGTAGAGAGGTACATGGCACATAGGTAATACATGAAAATGATTTGCCCTATCAATAACACCCTTTCAAGATTTACGTCTTGCGATAGCGACGAATGGGTAGTGGAGGGAAATGGAAAATGAAAAATGTGTCCTTATTTCTCCTCGACGATTTACAAGGATGATGCCATAGATATTGTTGTTGCAGTTATATTAGGCGGTGAGCATAGTAGTTCAATTGTGACGGCTTGACCTGTAAATGTGAACTAGAGGTACCACAAATATTGAATGCTTCGATTGTTTTGGTTTGCAAATTTTTCTTTTATTTGTTTATTTACATTAAAAAATGACTTATTTTGCTATATTTTTTAAATAAGTAATCAAATTTCATATATCCTCCAAATTTATTTTCTCAAAAATAACTTTTCAAAACTCGGAAAATAAAAAAAATTGATTTTTCCAAAATACTTTTCCTCTAGAATTTTAAAGGAATCTATTTTTTGGAAAGATGAAACTTATCTTTGAAAAAGAGACTTTTCGAATTCCTTGACTTGAATTGTTGCCGTCTCTTGATGCAAATGATGGCTTGCAGAGTACCATTGACGCGCTAAGCACTCTCAACGACCTTTTGTTTAATGACAGATTTTCAAAACTCTCTAGCAATAGATAAGGGTGGAGAATTTATAAACTCCTTCCATAGCAGAATGTCTGTGATTGAAGGCCAAATCTAGTGTGGCGACTGCGTGGAAGCTTGTGTTGATGTGGAGATGTGAAAAAATGTAGGATAAATCCTATGAAGATGTTGCAAGTATGTGCCTAATCAGTGTCGTCATTGATGTCAACATATCTGTGTTGTCATTGGTGTCAACTGTGCTCTTATTTTGTTGAGGATATTGAGAAAATTAGCCCCTTTGGTGATAACAATATGTTGTAGTAGAAACAGTGCATTACATGTAGAAGAACAGTCCAGAAGTATGCTCCGCATTTCTTGTAGAATAAATATCTTTGCCTGCGGATTGGAAGTTATTTAAAAGCCTGTCTAAAGATGTTATATTTCGAGTTTAAACCTCTGGTATGAAGAATTGAGTGAGTTATGTTCACTAGAGTGAAAACAACTTTTTCTATATGTTTGGCGGTGACAAGGAGAAAGTGCTTTGCTCCGCATTCCTCCGCATTGAAGTATTTTGGTCCGTTGTTCTGGAATTAAGCCAGTGATGATGTTAAGTGCCTTCAAATGCAATGGTTCGTGATTTGTTGGTCCACAAGCTATCTTTTACTCATGACAGTGGCTGATAGTGTTGTTCCTGTACTCCGGTTTGAAGAATCTTATTGTTAGAGTGATTAGAGATCGTGTAGTTGTTCCTGGTGATTACAATGTGCTTGTGGATGTCTACTGATCATGCTCCTACATTCGGATTGGTCCGCAAGGTGTAATTCAGATCGTGCATGAAGCGTGTTCTTGAGAATACTTGTGTTAACTCAGTTTTAGCCGACCTGGTTGTTGACACATTTTGCGATTACACTTTGAAGATTGTGATAGCGTATTGTAGCATGACAGATTGTGTTTGAGTCCCAGCTAAGGCACGATGTGGTCCGCATTCATTTCTTTTCTTTGTAAATCTGTTTAGGTCCAGACCTATTATGATGTAATATATGTTTGCCGACCTTGGAGATTGTTCCAACGGTTGATGATTGTAATGCCGACCTTGATGATCATTCCAAGGTTGATGAAGTGTATAAATACTTGTAATTGAGTCGTGAAAATGTATCCAAGTGCGAAGATGCAAAGATAAAAGTGAAGTAAGGTAGTAGAGCAGAGCAGAGGTGTTTGTGCTTCAATGGAATTAAACCTTGGCATGGAGTAGATGTTGTTATCTCAGTTCAACCTTTTGGCAGTGAGCCTCCCTTTGGTAGTGAGCCACCCATATGCAATGAGCCTTTCTTTGCAGTGAGCAATTTGGGCAGTGAGCCTCTGTTTTTTGGTATTGATATAACTTATATATTTCTGTGGGCTAACACCTACCGTGGTTTTTCCCTTTTAGGTTTTCCATGTAAAAATCTGGTGTCTCATGTGTTGATTATGCTTTTGTGTTTAGCTTCTCATTTTATGCTTTCGTGGTTATATCTGAATATAAGTAATTGATAAGTTGATGATCATAATTGGTTAAAAGTTTCAGGATAACTGATTCACCCCCCCTCTCAGTTGTCCAGTGCAGTCCAACAATTGGTATCAAAGCCACATTCCTCTGAAGAAGGCCTAACAGCTTGAGGAAGATCCAGGATGTCTTATAAGAAGGAAGCTCCACATTTTGATGGGACAAATTATTCTCTTTGGAAGGTCCGAATGAAAAGTGATCTCCTCTATCTTGGTTATAAAGTTTGGCTAGCTACACACTCATATTTTGTCATGCCTGAAGGTGGCTTGACAACTGAGGATGATATCAAAGAATATGAATTGGATGTCAAAGCAAAGGATGCTTTGTTAAGTTCCTTAAATGACTCAATGTTGACAAAAGTTGTGAACCTTGAATCTGCAAATGAGGTATGGGAGAAGTTGAAAAATCTGTATGAAGGAGATGATTCTCTAAGAGAAGATAAGCTACAAAGCCTGAAAGTAAAATATGAGGGTTTGAAGATGAATGAACATGAAAATATAATAGTCTTTATGCAAAGAGTTGATGAACTTGTCACTGGAATAAAAGGTATGGGAGGAACTCTCAGTGATAAGGAAGTTGTGATGAAAATTCTCAGATCACTACCAAAGTCCTATAGTCACAAGGTAGCTGCTATTGAAGAATTTATGACTGTGAAAACTATTGACATAGATCAGTTACTTGGAAAGCTTATAGCCTTTGAGATGAGAGAATTTGGTGATGCCCTGCCAAAAGTTGAATCAACTTTTAAAGCCAGTACTTCAGAAAAATTTTCCAGAGATAAGAAATATAAGGTGGATGATGACTTTGATGAAATTGAAGCTAACTTTGGTGACAAGTTGCAAATAGGTTCTGGTAAATTCAAAGGTAAATTACTTTTTAAGTGTTTCTCTTGTGGTGAATTAGGACATTATGCTTCCAGATGTCCTGAAAGAATTGAAATAAATAAGAAAAAGTATGAGAGCAGGCCTAGAGTTCCAAAGAAATGTTACTATGTTAAAGTTTTTGATGATGGAGTGATTGATGATGAATATGATGATGCTAGTACCAGTGCAAATGAATGCCTATTTATTGCTATTAAAGAGGATCCTATGTCTACTAATTTTGCTAGTTGTTTGAAGGAAGAAAAACCAGTGGAAGAAAGTGCTTTGGCTGTTTAGGTTGAGAAGGATAAGGATGAATGGATTATTGATAGTGGATGCTCACATCACATGACCGGTGACAAAAGTTTGTAAGTTTGGAAAAGTATGATGGAGGACTGGTTAGGTTTGGAGATAATGCAACTGGTAAGATTTGTGGAAAATGATCTATTTCATTTGATGGAAAGCATAATACTGACAATGTTCTATATGTGAAGGGTTTGAAGCATAATCTTTTGAGTGTTGGTCAGATGTGTGACAAATGATATGATCTGAGATTCAAAGATAATGGGTGCAAGATCATGGAAAGCTCTGAAACTGTGATTGTTAACGGTAAAAAGACAAAAGGTAACATCTATCAATTGAGAGGAACTAATGATTATTGTTTATTGGCTCAGGTAGATGAAAGTTTGTTGTGACATAAAAGGATTTGTCATATAAACTTTGATAATCTAGTAAAGATAAGTTTAGGTCAAATTGTGAGAGATTTACCAAAACTTGTGAAACCATCTAAAACAATCTGCAAGGAATGTCAGTTAGGGAAGCAGATAAGAACAAGTTTCAAGAACAAAGAGCAATTCTCTGCCAATTTGTTGGATCTAATGCATATAGATCTCTGTGGTCCTACAAGGGTGAGAAGTCTACAAGGTGACAAGTACTTGATGAAGGGGGTAAATCACAAAAACACAATAGAAATTGCACACATAAAGTAGAATGATCTTTTATTGATATGGGCAAAACATTACATTACAGAAGCTCAAATACAATCAGAGGATGAATCCTCTACACGCTGCATCACATTACAGCTTCCTATCTCTAGACTTTGGAATTATCTGCCTTTTGTAAACCCCAAATCAATTAGGGTTTTTGTTTTCCTGTCTATTCTGACTCCACTTTTCCCCCTTAATTCTACTACCGCCCAGGGTTTCCAAAATAGTCATAAATAGTACTTTTTGGCGGCCTCCAGCTAAATATCAAAATTTGCAACTCCCTCCAAAAGTAGGTCAACTTCCAGGAAGCATAACTTTTGATCCCGGTGTTTGATTGACGAAACGTTTTAAGCGCTGGAAATCTCGTGACGTGAACTGTCATGCCGAAAATCTGTAAATGGTTTTCCATCAAATTTTTAGGACGTTATGGGATGTTTTAGTGCCTCATCTCATTTCAAAAATTTTTAGGGGCTTTTCGGAAAACAAAAACTTTAATATCTTTAAGCTCACAAATAATCTTTGCTTGATTCCTTCGCCAAAGGTTTTATATTTCAGTTATGAAGCTTTCTGTAAGTTTTTACTTCAATTCGTGCCCAAATGCAAACTTTCCTAAAATAACAGTTAAACTTTCCAAAAATAGCAGTTTGGAAAAACTGAAAGTCCTACATCATTATTCAAGATATTATAGAACCAAAAACACTAATTATGGAAAGAAATGAAAACAAATGCAATGATTTTGAATCAACTTCTTTTTGGGTGATGCAAGATTGCCCTTACACCACTGGATGCTCCTACATTAGACACCAAGGGTAATTTGAGAAGTGACCCTATCACGTCTCAGGTGTTTGTTTGAGGAAAACCCAAACGGTCAACCTCTGCCTTAGATAACCAAGAAGAATCTTCAACTGACATTCCTTTCCATTTCACCATATATTCTTCATATTGCCTGTTTCAAGTACTTCTTTTCACACGACTATCCAAGATCTCTTCTATCTCCTCCGTTGAAGCAGATGCCAGAATACTCCATTGTTCTTCTATTGGTCCATCCTATGTTCCACCTTCATGATATTCTAATAAATTAACAATGTTGAAAACAGGGGAAATATTGATCCCACTTGGCAGTTCTACCTCATATGCATTTCCTGAATCATGCTTCTTTAGGATTCTGCACGCTCCAAATTTCTTTATTTTCAACTTATTGTATGTTCTAATTGGGAGCCTTTCTTTTCTCAAGTGAACGATGACTTCATCTCCTACCTAGAACTCCTTATATCTCCTCTTCTGATCTGCCTTAGCCTTGTACTGAATATTCATTTTATAAATGTGCTTTCTCACCTCTTCATGCAAATTCTTCAGATGTTCTGCAAAGTCTTCGGCTTCAGCACTTGTCTTTTCTCCTTTGTCCAACTTCCTTAACGTAGAAGTATTTCTTGGGCTATTGCCATATACAATCTGGAATGGTGATTTACCAGTACTCCTATTGATAGAATTGTTGCAAGCAAATTCTGCCTGTGGTAAAATCAAATCCAATCCCTTAGGCTTATCTCATACTAAGAATTGTAGCAGGTTACCCAAACTCCTATTCACTACTTCCATCTATCCATCAGTCTGTAGATGGTGTGCAGAACTGAACTTCAAATCTGTCCTCAACTTCTTCCACAGTGTCATCTAGAAATAACCAACAAACTTGGTATCTCGATATGAAACTATGCACTTTGGTAGACCGTGTAATCTTACCACCTCTCTAAACAATAATTCAGCAATATGACCATCATTAGTCTTCTTACAAGGAATGAAATGTGCCATTTTCGAGAATCTATCCACCACCACAAAAATGGAATAATGTCCTCTCTGTGTGGTTGGTAAACCAAGAACAAAATCCATACTAATATCATCCCATGGCTTCTCTGGTATAGGTAGTGGCCGATATAGACTTGTATTCTGACTTGCTGCTTTCGCGATCTGACATACTCTGCAACTCTGCACAAATTTCCTCACATCCTGCTGTAACTGTGGCCAATAATATTTTTCACCAACAATAGTAATGGTCTTATCTCGACCAAAGTGTCAAGCCAATCCTCCACTATGCTTCTCCTTAATCAGGTTCTCTCTCATGGAACTCAGAATGCACAACTGGCTTCCTCTAAACAACATGCCATCTTGGATTATGAAATCCAACCATTTTGTCATGTCCAAAGTAACAGGTTTCAAACAAGCTTTCCAAACCTCTGCAAAAATTAGATCTTCAGGATACAAACTTTTGAGCTCATCGAACCCAACAACCTCTATCTTCATTTCTGTCAACAAATTTTGCCTTCTGCTTAAGGCATCTGTAACTCTATTGGACTTCCCACTCCTGTGCTTCAAAACAAAAGTATAACTCAGCAAAAACTCAACCCATTTTAAGTGCCTTTGATTCAACTTTCCTTGACTATTAAGATACTGCAAAGTCTGATGATCAATATATAAAACAAACTCTTTTGACAACAAATAATGTCTCCATTTTTTCAAAACATGAACTATTGCATAAAATTCTTGATCATAAACATAATACTTTTTCTTGGCATCATTAAGCTTCTCACTAAAATAGGCAATGGACTTACCTTCTTGACTCAAAACAGCTCCTATAGCACTACCACTAGCATCAGAATCTACCTGAAGTACCTTATTGAAATCTGGAAGTGCCAAAACAGGTTGCTCTGTGACTTTCTGCTTCAATGTATCAAACCTTTTGTCTACTCCTTTAGTCCATCTAAACTCTTTTCTATCCCTTCTCATTGTCTCAGTTAGGGGTGCACAAATGGTACTAAAATTCTTGTAAAAACTTGCCAAACCATGAAAAGATCTTACTTCTGTAGCACTCTTTGGTGTAGGCCATTCAATGATAGCCCTCACCTTCTTTGGGTCCATCTTAAGACCTTCCTCTGAGATAACAAATCCCAGGTATACCAACTCCTTTGCAAAACTATATTTCTTCAAATTAATCCAACAACTTCTCCCTCAGCTTTTCTAAAACTCTTCTGATATGCATCAAATGCTCATCCGAAGTCTTACTGAAAATCAAGATATCATATAAATAAATATTACAAAACTTTCCAAAAATTCTTTCAGTACCTCATTCATGAGACACATGAATGTGCTCGGTGCATTGAATAGTCCAAATGGCATGACTAACCACCCATACAAACCCTCCTTTGTCTTGAAGGTTGTCTTCCATTCATCTCCTTCTCTGATTCGGATATGGTGATACCCACTCTTCAGATCAATCTTCGTGAAATACTTGGCTCCACTCAAACATAACATTATGTCATCCATTCTTGGCAATGGAAATCTGTACTTCATCGTGATCTTATTTATGGCTTGAGAATCTGTACACATTCTCCACTCTCCATCTTTCTTTGGTGCTAGTACTGCAGGTACTACACATGGACTTAGGCTCTCCCTTATCAGTCCCTTCCTTAACAACCCGTGAACTTGTCTGTTCAACTCTTCATTATCTACTGGAGTCATTCTATGGGCCGCCTTATTTAACAAACTGGTTGCTGGTATCAAATCCATTTAATGACTTATCTTCCTCACTGGTGGTAAACCTTCTAGTACATTATCAGAGATAATGTCCTGAAATTCTTCCAACATATCTGAAACTTCTACTGGTACATCTTCAAATTTCTCTTGACTGATCTTAAGAATCAATGTAAAGCAATGACGCTCATGCTTCATACCTTCCAAAAATTTTCTACCATCTACCAAGCAAATTCTGGTAGTACTACATACCTTTTCTTCCACCTCCTTCAAGGGCTTCAACTTATGACAAACTCCATCCTTTGTTAGGGAATATGTGTTTGCATGGCTATCATGGACAACGCTCCTATCATACTGCCATGGCCTCCCAAACATCATATGACATGCATCCATCGGTATGATATCACACAACACCTCATTATGGTAGTCCGCAATCATGAACTTCACTAAACATTGCTAATTGACTAAAGCTCTATGGTCCTTCTACAACCATGCAATCCGATATGGATTTGGATGCTTTCTTCTTGTCAACTTCAACTTGTCAACCATCTCCTCTAAAACAAGATTGTCAGTGCTTCCACTGTCAATAATAATATCACAACAGTTACCTTCATATTGGCACCTTGTGTGGAATAAACTCTTCCTCTGATTGGGTTATTTCTCCTCATTCAAATTTTTTTTTTTGACAACTAGGGTTTCTCCCTTTTCAGCATCTTTAGAACACTTAGACTGTACATCTTCATCTACATGTGCAACTCGTGCATTACCTTCAGGCTTCTATTTGTCCTTCTTTGATTTTGCTGACACTCGTATGCTCGATGCCCTTCTCCACATTGGAAACATGTTCCTCTAAAACCTCCTCTTCTGGGTCCTTGCCCAGGTCGGCCTCTTCCTCTTCCTCTTTGCTCACCATTATATTGGTCATGAGGGTGGTAGGCATTATCTCCTCTTTGATTTCGATTGGTGCCAGCTTCTTCACTTTTCTTTTGATCTTCATTATGACCTCCATAGGGTCTTCCACCAGTCGTTCCACTTTGAGCTCTTTCCCTTTGTTTGCTGTCAAATCTTTTATTCAGCTTTTCTTCCACCTTCAGGGAAAATTGGTATGCATCTTCTATGATGGTCATTCTGACCAGACTCAGCTCCTCTTGAATACTTAGCCTCAACCCATTAATGTAATGGGCTACCTTCTCCTTGTTGGCCTCTGCATGGCCTGTCTTGATAGTAATTTTATAAAACTCTTCTGTATACTCCTTAATAGACTTGTTACCTTGCTTTAGTCCTTGCAGCTTCTTCAACAACTCCATCTCATAGTCCACATGAATGAACTACTTCTTCAGTTTCTCCACCATCCGATCCCATCTAGTGATATTTCATTTTTCTCTTTTGTTTCTCTCTAATTGTACCTCCTTCCACCAAATACTGGTATGGCCCTTCAACTTTGTTTTTGCAAACTTGACCCGATCTGGGTCCTCCATATCTTCATACTTAGAATACTCCTCCATGTCATTGATCCAATCAATAACCTGTTTCAGATTCAAATCTTCAAAATATGTAGAAATTTCAATCCTCGGCCTCTTTCCAATCTTCAAAATGGCCCTTAACAACCTAACTTCTGCAGGATCTCTTGTAGCTTCTTGTTCTTTCTCAGATAGCTCTTCTTCAGCTTCATCTTTGCTTTCTTCTCTTATTTTCAGCTCAAACCCTCTTCGTAGCTCCTCTTGTAATGCATCAATTTGCCTTTACAAGGCTCTAAAACCCTCTTCCATCAAAGCATTCCTCCCAATATGATTTCTTTGTGGAGGCATCTTGATCTCTGCAACAAACCCACAACCTCAAGTCCTGGTGCAAACTGCGTCACGGTCGGTGATCTGTCTACACACTCAGGTACCCTTGCTCTGATACCACTTGATGAAGGGAGTAAATCACAAAACACACAGCAACAGAAATTGCACAGAGAAAATAGAATGATCTTTTATTGATATAGGCAAAACATTACATTACAGAAGCTCAAATACAATCAGAGGATGAATCCTCTACAGGCTGCATCATATTACAACTTCCTATCTCCAGACTTTGGAATCATCTGCCTTCTGTAAACCCCAAATCAGATAGGTTTTTTGTTTTCCCACCTATTCTTGACTCTACACTTTCCCCCCTTAACTCTACTACCGCCCAAGGTTCCCAAAATAGTCATAAATAACATTTTTTGGCGGCCTCCAGCTAAATTTTGAAATTTGCAACTCCCTCAAAAAGTAGGTCAACTTCCGGGAAGCATAACTTTTGATCCGGGTGTCCGATTGATGAACCGTTTTAAGCGCCGGAAAGCTCGCGATGTGAACTATCGCGTCAAAAATTTGTAAATGGATTTCTATCAACTTTTCAGAATGTTATGGGATGTTTTAGTGCCTCATATCTCATTTCAAAAATTTTCAGGGGCTTTTCAGAAAATAAAAAACTGTAATATCTTTCAGCTCACAAATGATATTTCCTTGATTCCTTTGCCAAAGGTCTTATATTTCAGTTATGAATCTTTCTGTAAGTTTTCACTTCAATCCGTGCCCAAGTGCAAACTTTCCTAAAATAATAGTTAAACTTTCCAAAAATAGTAGTTTGCTATTTTTAGAAGTTTGAGAAAACTGAAAGTCCTACATCATTATTCAAGATATTATGGAACTAGAAACACTAATTATGGAAAGAAATGAAAACAACTACAATGATTTTGAATCAACTTCTTTTTTGGGTGATGCAAGATCGCTCTTACACCACTAGATGCTCCTGCATCAGACACCCAGGGTAATTTGAGAAGTGACCCTGTCACGTCTCAGGTGTTTGTTTGAGGAAAACCCAAATAGTTAACCTCTGCCTTAAACAACCAAGAAGAATCTTCAACATGCCTTCCTTTCCATTTCACTAGATATTCTTCATGTTGCCTATTCCGAGTTCTTCTTCCCACACAGCTATCCAAGATCTCTTCCATCTCCTCCATTGAAGCAGGTGCTGGAATACTCCACTATTCTTCTGTTGGTCCATCCTCTATTCCATTTTCATGATATTTTAATAAATCAACAATGTTGAAAACAGGGGAAATATTGATCCCATTCAGCAGTTCTACCTCATGTATTTCCTGAATCATGCTTCTTTAGGATTCTGCACGGTCCAAATTTTTTCATTTTCAACTTATTGTATGTTTCAATTGGGAGCCTTTCTTTTTTCAAGTGAACCATGACTTCATCTCCTACCTGGAACTCCTTATATCTCTTCTTCTGATCTGCTTTAGCCTTGTAGTGAATATTCATTTTATTAATGTGCTTTCTCACATCTTCATGCAAATTCTTCAGATGTTCTGCGAAGTCTTCGGTTTCATCACTTGTCTTTTCTCCTTTGTCCAGCTTCCTTAACTCAGAAGCATTTCTTGGGCTATTGCCATATACAATTTGGAATGGTGATTTACTAGTACTCCTATTGACTAAATTGTTGTAAGCAAATTCTGCCTGTGGTAAAATCAAATCCCATCCCTTGGGCTTATCTCCTACTAAGCATCGTAGTAGGTTACCCAAACTCCTATTCACTAATTCTGTTTGTCCATCAGTCTGTGGATGGTGTGCAGAACTGATCTTCAAATTTGTCTTCAACTTCTTCCACAATGTCCTCTAGAAATAACCAACAAACTTGGTATCGCGATATGAAACTATGCTCTTTGGTAGACCGTGTAATCTCACCAGCTCTTTGAAAAATAATTCAGCAATATGAATAGCATCATTAGTCTTCTTGCAAGGAATGAAATGTGCCATCTTTAAGAATCTATCCACCACCACAAAAATGGAATCATGTCCTCTCTGTGTCCTTGGTAAACCAAAAATAAAATCCATACTAATATCATCCCATAGCTTTTCTGGGACAAGTAGTGGCTGATATAGACCTGTATTCTGACTTGCTCTTTTCGCCATCTGACATACTCTGCAACTCTGAATTTCCTCACATCCTGCTGCAACTATGGCCAATAATAATTTTCACCAACAATAGTAATTGTCTTATCTCGACCAAAGTGTCAAGCCAATCCTCCGCTATGCTTCTCCTTAATCAACTTCTCTCTCATGGAACTCTTCAGAATGCACAACTGGCTTCCTCTAAACAACATGCCATCTTAGATTATGAAATCCAACCATTTTGTCCTATCCAAAGTAACAGGTTCCAAACAAGCTTTCTAAACCTCTGCAAAATTTGGATCTTCAGAATACAAACTTTTGAGCTCATCGAACCCAACAACCTCTATCTTCATTTCTGTCAACAAATTTTGCCTTCTGCTCAAGGCATCTGCAACTCTGTTGGACTTCCCAGTCCTGTGCTTCAAAACAAAAGTATAACTCAGCAAAAACTCAACCCATTTTAAGTGCCTTTGATTCAACTTTCCTTGACTATTAAGATACTGCAAAGCCTGATGATCAGTGTATAAAACAAACTCTTTTGGCAACAAATATTGTCTCCATTTCTTCAAAGCATGAACTATTGCATAAAATTCTTGATCATAAACATAATACTTTTTCTTGGCATCTCTAAGCTTCTCACTAAAATAGGCAATGGGCTTACTTTCTTGACTCAAAATAGCTCCTATAGCACTACCACTAGAATCACAATCTACCTGAAATACCTTATTGAAATCTGCAAGTGCCAAAACAAGTTGCTCTGTGACTTTCTGCTTCAATGTATCAAACCTTTTGTCTGCTCCTTTAGTCCATCTAAACTATTTTCTATCCCCTCTCATTGTCTCAGTTAAGGGTGCACAAATGCTACTATAATTCCTGATAAACTTTCTGTGAAAACTTGCCAAACCATGAAAAAATCTTACCTCTGTAGCACTCTTTGGTGTAGGCCATTCAATGATAGCCCTCACCTTCTCTGGGTTCATCTTAAGACCTTCCTCCGAGACAACAAATCCCAGGTATACCAACTCCTTTGCAAAAATATATTTCTTCAAATTAATCAGCAACTTCTCCCTCAGCTTCTCTAAAACTCTTCTGATATGCATCAAATGCTCATCCCAAGTCTTACTGAAAATCAAAATATCATCTAAATAAACAATAGCAAAACTTCTCAAAAATTCTTTTAGTACCTTGTTCATGAGCTGCATGAATGTGCTATGTGAATTGGTTATCCCAAATGGCATGACTAACCACTCATACAAACCCTCCTTTGTCTTGAAGGCTGTCTTCCATTCATCTCCTTCTCTAATTCGGATCTGGTGCTACCCACTCTTTAGATCAATCTTCGTGAAGTACTTAACTCCACTCAAAAAATCCATTATGTCATCCATTCTTGGCAATAGAAATCTCTACTTGATCGTGATCTTATTTATAGCTCGAGAATATGTACACATTCTCCACTCTCCATCTTTCTTTGGTGCTAGTACTGCAGGTACTACACATTGACTCATGCTCTCCCTTATTAGTCCCTTCCTTAACAACTTGTGAACTTGTTTGTTCAACTCTTCATTCTCTGCTGGAGTCATTCTATGGGCCGCCTTATTTAACAAAATGGCTTCTGGTATCAAATCCATTTGATGACTTATCTTCCTCATTGCTGGTAAACCTTCTGGTACATTATCAGAGATAATGTCTTGAAATTCTTCCAACATATCTAAAATTTTTGTTGGTACATCTTCACATTTCTCTTGACTGATCTTAGGAATCAATGCAAAACAATGACGCTCATGCTTCATACCTTCCAAAAATTTTCTACCATCTACAAGCAAATTCTGGCAGTACTACATACCTTTTCTTCCACCTCCTTCAAGTGCTTCAACTTATGACAAACTTCATCCTTTGTTAGGGAATGTGTTTGCACGACCATCATGGACAACGGTCCTATCATACTGCCATGGCCTCCCCAACAACATATGACATACATCCATCGGTATGATATCACACAACACCTCATCATGGTAGTCCCCAATCTTGAACTTCACTAAACATTGCTCATTGACCAAAGCTCTATGGTCCTTCTGCAACCATGCAATCTGATATGGATGTGGATGCTTTCTTCTTGTCAACTTCAACTTGTCAACCATCTCCTCTGAAACAAGATTGTCAGTGCTTCCACTATCAATAATAATATCACAACAGTTACCTTCACATTTTCACCTTGTGCGGACTAAACTCTTCCTCTGTTCGGGTTCTTTCTCCTCATTCAACCAAGTTCTTCTGACAACTAGGGTTTCTCTCCTTTCATCATCTTCATCTACATGTGCAACTTGTGCATTACCTTTAGGTCTTCTATTTGTCCTTCCTTGATGTTGAGGACACTCGTATTCTTGATGCCCTTCTTCTCCACATTAGAAACACATTCCTCTCAAATCTCTTTTTTCAGGTCCTTGCTCAGGTCGGCCTCTTCCTCTTCCTCTTTGCTCACCATTATATTGGTCACGAGGGCAGTAAGCGCTATCCCTTCTCTGACTTGGATTGGTGCCAGCTTATTCACTTTTCTTTTGATCTTCATTACGACCTCTATAGGGTCTTCCACTAGTCCTTCTGCCTTGACCTCTTCCCTTTTGCTTGCTGTCAAATCTTTTATTCAGCTTCTCATCCACCTTCAGGGAAAACTGGTATGCATCTTCTATGGTGGTCACTCTGACGAGGCTCAGCTCCTCTTGAATACTTGTCCTCAACCCATTAATGTAACGGGCTACCTTCTCCTTGTTGGCCTCTGCATGGCCTGTTGTGATAGTAATATTATAAAACTCTTTTGTATACTCCTTAATAGACTTGTTACCTTGCTTCAGTCCTTGCAGTTTCTTTAGCAATTCCTTCTCATAGTCCACATGAATGAACTGCTTCTTCAGTTTCTCCACCATCCGATCCCATCTAGTGATCTTTCCTTTTCCTCTTCTGTTTCTCTCTAATTGGACCTCCTTCCACCAAATACTGGTGTGGCCCTTCAACTTTGCTTTTGCAAACTTGACTCAATCTGGGTCCTCCACATCTTCATACTCGAAATACTCCTCCATGTCTTTGATCTAATCAATAAGGTGTTTCAGATTCAAATATCCAGAATATGTAGAAGTTTCGATCCTGGGCCTCTTTCCGATCTTTGAAACCTCAACAACCTAACTTCTGCAGGATTTCCTACAGCTTCTTGTTCTTCCTCGGATAGCTCTTCTTCAGCTTCATCTTTGCTTTCTTCTTTTGTTCTCGTCTCAAACCCTCTTCGTAGCTCCTCTTGCAATGCATCGATTTGCCTTTGCAAGGCTCTAAAACCCTCTTCCATCAAAGCATTCCTCCCAATACGATTTCTTTGTGGAGGCATCTTGATCTCCGCAGCAAACCCACAACCTCAGGTTCTGGTGCAAACTGCCTCACGGTCGGCGATCTATTTACACACTCAGGAACCCTTGCACTGATACTACTTGATGAAGGGGATAAATCACAAAACACACAACAACAAAAATTCCACACAGAAAATAGAATGATCTTTTATTGATATGGGCAAAACATTACATTACAAAAGCTCAAATACAATCAGAGGATGAATCCTCTATAGGCTGCATCACATTACAATTTCCTATCTCTAGACTCTGGAATCATTTACCTTCTGTAAACCCCAAATCAGCTACGGTTTCTGTTTTCTCGCCTATTCTTGACTCTACACTTTTCCCCCTTAATTCTAGTACTGCCCAGGGTTCCCAAAATATTGATAAATAACATTTTTTGGCAGCCTCCAGCTAAATTTTGAAATTTTCAACTCCCTCCAAAAGTAGGTCAACTTCCGGGAAGTATAACTTTTGATCCGGGTGTTTGATTGATGAACTGTTTTAAGTGCTGGAAATCTCACGATGTGAACTATCACACCAGATTTCTGTCAACTTTTTAGGATGTTATGGGATGTTTATTTGCCTCATATCTCATTTCAGAAAATTTTCAGGGGCTTTTTGAAAAATAAAAAACTTTAATATCTTTCAGCTCATAAATGATCTTTGCCTGATTCCTTCACCAAAGGTCTTATATTTTAGTTATGAAGCTTTCTCTAAGTTTTCACTTCAATCTGTGCCCAAATACAAACTTTCCTAAAATAGCAATTAAACTTTTCAAAAATAGTAGTTTGCTATTTTTAGCAGTTTGGGAAAACTGAAAGTCCTACATCATTATTCAAGATATTATGGAACCAGAAACACTAATTATGGAAATAAATGAAAATAACTACAATGATTTTGAATCAACTTATTTTTGGGTGATGCAAGATTGCCCTTACACCAATGGATGCTCCTACATCAATACTTTATGTTGTTTATTCATGATTAATCTAGAATGACTTGGGTTACTTTTCTAAGAGACAAATCAGAAGCCTTAGAGAAGTTCAAATCTTTCAAGGCAATGGTTGAGAATTAAATAGAATTGAAAATCAAATGCTTGAGATTTGATAGAGGAGGTGAATTCACATCAAATGAATTTAACATTTTCTATGAAGAGCATGGGATAAAAAGACAACTGTCTACACCTAGGACTCCTCAGCAAAATGGAGTTGTGGAAAGGAAAAATAGGACAGTTCAAAAGGCTTCTAGGACAATGATGAAGGAAGCAGATCTGCCAGAAGTTTTTTGGAAAGAGGCTATTCATACTGCTGTTTATATCCAAAATAGAGTTCAAGTCAAATGTAATGGTACTCAAACTCCTTATGAATTATGGTATGGAAGAATTCTTTCAGTAAGGTATTTCAAAATCTTTGGAAGCAAATGCTATGTCAGGAGAGATGAAGATCTAGGAAAGTTTGATGCAAGGTATGATGAAGGAATCTTTCTTGGATACTCTACCAAGAGTAAGGCCTACCGGTGCTACAACAAAAGGCTCAAAAAAATTGTTGAAAGTGCAAATGTGAAGGTAGATGAAGGCAAGGAAAAGATATCAAACTTGAATTACTATGAACGAGATAAACTTGTTGTTGGCAATAGACACATTGGAGCTTCATGATTGTTGTCATTGATGGCAACAAAGGTTAACCCACACATCCGCAGGATATGATGAGTCTCTACCGGAAGGCAGATTGCAGAGTATTGTGATCCGGTAAGCAAGAACAGAGCATGTGGCGAGGACCGATAGTCAGCTTCGGATCTCTCAGAGGAAGTATCTTGGTGAAGTGCAGATTTGGGGAAGTCAAGAGGACTACTTTGACTGATAGATTCCAAGGATTTAGCCTCCGGTGACAGATGAAGAAAAAGATATGAATACTTGAGTGTCGAGTTCCTGATTGGCAGTGTGGATAGAGGAAGAACTGACTGGTAGAACATCAGACATTATTCTGGATGCGTTATTGATGATGGTGAAGATTCTTAAGGCATAAGTTATGATTGGCCGACATGATTGATGACTTCTACAAGTATATCCTTGATCCACATTACTTGGTAAGCAAGGATTCAGCCGACAAATCAGAGTTCATGGAAAATATTGACTATTCCGGATGCCGACTAGAAGGGTGATGAAATCACTTGTGCGGATATATATACAAGATGGATTTAGTTGTGAGAGGTGTTGTGGTTTTGTAAAAAGTGCGAAGAAAAGCAGTAGAGCAGAGCGAAAGCAGCAAGGCAGGTCCGGTATGTGAAGGGACAGTAGCACTAAGGAAGAGAAAGGATGAAGTGCAACAGATCAGTGTGTTGGCAAGAGACACTATATGGATTCATGGTTGTTGTCATTGATGGCAACAAAGGTCATCCCACATATCCGCAAGTCATGATGTGCCTCTACCGGAAGTCAGAATAAAGAATGTTGTGGTCCGGTGAAGAAGAACAGAGCATGTGGCAAGGTCCGACAGATTGGTCCGGACCTCTCAGAGGAAGTGTCTTGGTGCAGTGCGGATTTGGGGAAGTCAAGAGGACTACCTTGAGTGGTATATTCCAAGGATTTAGCCTCCGGTGATGGACGAGGAAAAAGATATGAATGGTTGAGTACCGGATTCCTGAGAGACAGTGAAAACAGAGGAAGAACTGACTGGCAGAGTATCAGACTGCTTTCCGGATGTGTTACTGTTGATGACAGAGGTTGTGAAGGCATGAATCATGTTTGGCCGACATGATTAATGATATCTACAAGTATATGCTTGATCCGCATTGCTTGGTGAGGAAGGATTCCGCCGACAGAACAAAAGTTTGTAAGAAACTGGACTGTTCCGGATGCCGACTAGAAAGGTGATGAAATTACTTGTGCGGATATATATAGAGGATGGATTTAGTTGTGAAGTGTGGTGTTGTTGTGGAGATATATGCGAATAAGTCCAGATAAAGAGCAGAGGTAGCAAAAAGGATCCGGTATGTGAAAGATAGCAGAATAAAGAACAGAGGAAAGATGAAGTGCAGCAGATCAGTGTACTGAGCCTAACCGGAACTGAACTCCAGCATATGTAGATGCTTCCAATCAGTTCAAGACTGTGATTCTCATCACTTTGTAGACAGTGCGTCTTCTTGTAGGCAGTGGGCCTCTTGTGAGCAGTGTGCTCGGGCAGTGAGCCCTAATTGGCAAGTGCCATCTTTGTAATTTCCTATTCTTCTAACAGAGAATAATTTTGGGTTAATCACCCCGTGGTTTTCTCCCTTAACAGGGTTTCCACGTCAAAAATACTGTGTCATGTGTTTCTTGCTTTATGGTTAATGTTTTATGTTTGATTTTATGCTGCATCAATTAAAAGGAAAGTTCAATAAGAGAAATAATTAGGATAACTGATTCACCCCCCCCCTCTCAGTTATCAACACAGTGTACTGAGTTTAACTGGAACTGAACTCCAACATATGTAGATGCTCCTTATCAGTTCAAGTATTGTATTACACTCTTTATAAATTATAGACAGTGAGTCTCTTGTAGGCAGTGAGCCTCTTGTGAGCAGTGTGCTCGGGCAGTGAGCCCTAATTGGCAAGTGCCATTTTGTAATTCTATTTTTCTAACAGAGAATACAATCTTGGGTTAATCACCCCATGGTTTTCTCCCTTAATAGGGTTTCCACGTCAAAAACATTGTGTCATGTGTATTTCCATTTCATGGTTATGTTTGCTTGTTTGAATTAATACTGCACTAATTATTAAGAAAGTTCAGAAAGCTGAAATAATTAACATAATTGATTCACCCCCCCCTCTCAGTTATCAACACCTGTGACTATATTGAATGAAGAAAATGATGAGCAAGAAGACATTCAAAATGAAGAAGAGTCTTTGGAAAGTGTTGTCGAGACTCCCATGTATGTAAAGATCAATCATTCTGAAGATTAGATTATAGCTGACAAAAACAAAGGTGTGTTAACAAGGAGAAGAGATGCAGAGGAACAAGTCAATTACTATTTTCTTTCAAAGATTGAACCAAAGACTATGAATGAAGCATGCAATGATGAAAATTGGGTAAAGGCAATGGAGGAAGAACTATTGCAGATAGAGAAGAATGAAACTTGGGAATTAGTTCCTAGACCTGCTGACAAAAATGTTATTGGAACTAAATAGGTCTTCAGGAACAAGCTAAATGAAAATGGAGAAGTTGTAAGGAATGAAGCAAGACTTGTATGCAAAGGATATTCTCAAATTGAAGGGATAGATTTTGAAGAAACTTTTGCCCTAGTAGCTCGGATTGAAAATTAGAATATTTTTGGCGTTTGCAGCTCACAAAGATTTTAAGGTATATTAGAGGGATGTGAAATCTACCTTCCTGAATTGTGAGTTAGAAGAGGAAGTATATATTGAGCAACCGGAGGGATTCCCATTGTCAAATCAAGGTGATATGGTATGCAGGTTGAAGAAAGCATTATATGGACTCAAACAAGCTCCTAGAGCTTGGTATGCAAGGTTAAATAAGTATTTATTGCAATTGGAATTTAGTAAAGGTACTACAGATAGCAATCTATATTTCAAAATCAATGATGATCAGATCTTGATTGTTGAGGTTTTTGTTGATGACATTATTTTTGGAGGAAATGAAAGTATGTGCATAAGGTTTGCCGGTGAGATGAAAAGTGAATTTGAAATGTTCATGTTTGGTGAAATGAATTTCTTTTTGGGTCTGCAAATTAATTAATTAGATAAAAGAGTCTTCATATCTCAGTCTAAGTATGTGAAAGAGTTGTTGAAGAAGTTTGGGATGGAAGAATCTAAACCGGTATGTACTCCCATGGTGACTGGTTGCAAGTTGAACAAAATTGATGAATCACCTAAAGCTGATCAGAAAAAATATAGATCCATGATTGGAGGATTGTTTTATCTAACTGAAACTAGATCTAATATTATGCATGCAGTTTGTCTTGTTGTAAGGTTTCAAGCTAATCCAAAAGAATCACATGTGATGGTAGTTAAGAGAATCCTAAGGTATTTGAAAGGTACTCTGGATGATGGATTATGGTATCCAAAGGACAATGATTTCACTCTCAGTGCTTATACAGATGCAGATTGGGCCGAAGATGTTGATGATAGAAAGAGTACAAGTGGAGGTGCCTTCTTCTTGGGTAATAGATTGGTCTCATGGCTGAGCAAGAAACAAGATTCAATATCTTTGTCAATTGTAGAAGCAAAGTATATTGCAGCAGCATGTTGTTGCACTCAAGTATTATGGATGAAGCAAACTTTGAAGGATATAAGAGTTGTGTATGAAGATCCAATTACAATCTTTTGTGACAATAAAAGTGCCATAAATATTTCAACGAATCCAGTGATGCACTCAAGAACAAACCACATATCAATAAGGAATCACTTTTTGAGAGAGAAGGTGACCGGAGAATGAAGTAAAGCTGGAGTATGTGTCCACAAAGGATCAGATTGCAGACATTTTCACTAAGCCTCTGCCTAAAGATACCTTTGAGTATCTCAGAGAAAAGTTAGGGGTCATTACCCCTCCTGTCCTGAACTAAGATGCATAGGAATGCATCAATCAAGTGGAGCTCAAAGTGTCATTCTTTGATTTGGATTGATGTTCTGAAGGCTACCTCTCAGGGGGAGTAGCTAAATATTTCTGATAAAGAAAGTGGATTAGAGCAACAACATGCATGTACCCTTTGCCATTGATGTCAAAGGGGGAGAGAAATCATGTGAAAAAATCAGGGGGAGAAAGAATCCAGATGTGTAAAGAGAAAAGGGGAGAATCTTGTCTTAGTGGTCTTTTCCATTTTTCACATCATATGTTGCCATCAATGACAAAGGGGGAGATTGTTGTAAGTATGTGCCTAATCAGTGTTGTCATTGATGTCAACATATCTATGTTGTCATTGGTGTCAACTGTGCTCTTACTTTGTTGAGGATATTGAGAAAATTAGCCCCTCCGATGATAAGAATGTGTTGCAATAGAAACAGTGCATTACATGCAGAAGAACAGTCCAGAAGAATGCTCTGCATTTCCTGTAGAATAAATATCTTTGCCTATGGATTGGAAGTTATTTATAAGCGTGTTTAAAGATGTTATATTCCAAGTTTAAGCCTCCGGTATGAAGAATTGAGTGAGTTATGTTCACCAGAGTGAAAACAACTTTTTCTGTATGTTTGGTGGTGACAGGGAGAAAGTGCTTTGCTCCGCATTCCTCCACATTGAAGTATTTTGGTCTGGGGTTCTGGAATTAAGTCAGTAATGATGTTAAGTGCTTTCACATGCAATGGTTTGTGATTTGGTGGTCTGTAAGCTATCTTTTACTCATGACAGTGGCTGATAGTGTTGTTCCTGTACTCCAGTTTGAAGAATCTTGTTGTTAGAGTGATTAGAGATTGTGCGGTTGTCCCTGGTGATTACAATGTGCTTGTGGATGTCTCTTGATCATGCTCCTACATTTGGATTGGTCCGCAAGGTGTAATTCAGATAGTGCATGAAGTATGTTCTTGAGAATACTTGTGTTAACATCAATTTTAGCCGACTTGGTTGATGACACGTCTTGCGATTACACTTTGAAGATTGTGATAGCGTATTGTAGCATGGAAGATTGTGTTTGAGTCCCAGCTAAGGCACGGCATGGTCCACATTCATTTCTTTTCTTTGTAAGTCTATTTAGGTCCAAACCTATTATGATGTAATGTATGTTTACCGACCTTGGAGATTGTTCCAATGGTTGATGATTGTAATGCCGACCTTGATGATCATTCCAAGGTTGATGAAGTGTATAAATACTTGTAATTGAGTCGTAAAAATGTATCCAAGTGTGAAAATGCAAAGATAAAAGTGAAGTAAGGTAGAATAGTAGAGCAGATGTGTTTGTGCTTCAATGGAACTGAACTTTGGCATGGAGTTGTTGTTATCTTAGTTCAACCTTTTCGCAGTGAGCCACCCATAGGCAGTGAGCCTTTCTTTACAATGAACAATTTGGATAGTGAGCCTTGTAGGCAGCAAGCCTCTATTTTTTGGTATTAATATAACTTATATATTTATGTGGGCTAACACCCACTGTGATTTTTTTCTTTTAGGGTTTTCCACATAAACATTTGGTGTCTCATGTGTTGATTATGCTTTTGTGTTGAGCTTCTCATTTTATGCTTTCATAGTTATATCTGAATATAAGTAATTGATAAGTTGATGATCATAATTGGTTAAAAGTTTCAGGACAACTGATTCACCCCCCCTCTTAGTTGTCCAGTCCAACAGAAGAAACAAAGAAAAGGCATGGAAGCGCAAATGAAATAGAGAATTGATTGTAATGTCATGAGAGTGGATACATTTGTAAATGAAATAGAGAATAGTCTATAATGCCATGGGAGAGAAATAAACCATATGGGAAGAGACTAGAAATGAAGTACTGTAAGTTAGAGAGAAAATTGGGAGGTGTGAGTAGTTCCGTAGCAGGCTACCAAGTGAACTGCAATTTAAATATTGCCACTCTCTGTGTGCATCTTGTTCTTGAGCAATTCTAAAATGGATTGCGTTTCCTCTGAGGTTTTGAAAAATAGCGGGCTTTCATGTGAAATCCCTCGATTTGGCCAAGTTAATATCGAACTCCAGGAGAAGCTTAAAATTTTCTCAATTTATCTTCTATTGGTTGTCTCCAAAAATACAAAGGCCCTCTAGTTGATGTAGTCTTCTTTTTGTAGGGTGTACTTGTTTGGAGAGATAAAGATGAAGAAATCACGGTGTGTGGAGAGATGAACTCTCGGTTGGAGCAAAAACATGGAGGATTATCTTATTGTGTTTTTCTAGATGAATGGAAGAACATTTTGTTACAGAAATGGACGATGAAGAAGAAGAAAAATAACATGTGCTCTGATACCAATGGTAGGCCATGAATGGACTGAAATGAAAATGAAAATCAATGAGAATGGAAACCCAAAAAGATTGATTCATTGAAAGAAGGAGCTATACATACACATATAATGAAAGTGACCTTTCAGTTCACAATAAAGAGACTGTTTAGTTCATCTTTAAGACAATTATTCAGATTCTACAAAAAATCCTAAGGATTATTTACATAATATTACAATTTAGGCAGATTGTTTGCCTTATAAAATAAACACATAATAGTCCATTGCTGTCCTTGTTGTAGCTGCATTAGGAGGAATGGTTCCCAAGAAGGCAAGGAAGCTTGTCCTAAAAGTGTCACGAAGTAAGCTTACTCCTCCTCACTTGATATCCTACGATGTTGTCAATCATCCTTGTAAATGGTATGAAAACTACTCTTTGATTAGTTATTTTTTGTTGGTTGATTTTGTTCAAATACCATGCTTAAAACATGGAATCAACACAATTGGGAGAACTATAGTGTTATGGTTGTTTGGGTGTGCATTACAACTAAGAGCTTTTTTTGCCATCTTTTGAAAACTCTAATTAGTGTGAGTAAATTTTTTCAGGCCCTTGGTTATTTAAGAACACTTAGCTTGTTTTATAACATTAATTATAGATTTTGTGGTTTCTAATGCTACTCTTAAAAGGCCTTGCCTGGTTTGAAGTTTTTACTCTCTCCATTTTCTTATGGGCTTTCCTCAACCAATTTACCAAATTGGTCGTATGTTTTTAAAGGAAACTAAATTAGATCCACACTAATTCCAAGAAAGAAAGAATGTAAAAACAAATCTATATAAATTTTAGCAGAGTATCAACTTATAGAATACAAGATATGCCTTAATAAAACCTTCACAAGAAAAACCCAACAACAAAAGCTCATTTTATGTATTAATCTCAACAAGGTTACAATACAATGCAAAGTTAAGTGCTTCCAATGGAGGTCTTCAACTTTGAATTTGGAGTCATAATCTTGCAGCATGTACTTGCAATAAAAAATGGTGTAATCTCCACCTCAAGCCTTCAATATATAAGCCAAGGAGACTCAAGAAACCACCAATGGCCTAAAACCATGAGCCAAGATATTGTCCAACTAGTCCATGTGGGACCTACACACCCTCCTCCAAGAGTAACTCCTCTTGGAATAGAATAAAATACCCAATGTTGAATGTGGATCCTATTACCAAGGGGGTCCAATGCAATTCCCAAGTGCTCCATGTGGGAGCACTAATTATATTTACAACCTTCTTACACCACTATATTAGCTGGTCAAAGATGCCCCTCCTAGTATACTATGTAACCTTTTTTTCAATGCTTTCTTACAACTGTCATAATATTTCTTTCAAATCTTTTATTCAACTTCTCTTCCACCTTTAGAGAAAACTGGTATGCATTTTCTATGGTGGTCATTCTAACCAGGCTCAACTCCTCTTGAATACTTGGCCTCAACCCATTATGTAACGGGCTACCTTCTCCTTGTTGGCCTTTGGATGGCATGTTCTGATAATAATCTTATAAAAATCTTCTGTATACTCCTTAACGAACTTGTTACCTTGCTTCAATCCTTGTAGCTTCTTCAACAACTCCAACTCATAGTCCATAGGAATGAATTGCTTCTTTAGTTTGTCCACCATCTGATCCCATCTAGTAATCTTTCCTTTTCCTCTTCTATTTTTCTCTAATTGGACATCCTTCTACCAAATACTAGCATGGCCCTTCAACTTTGTTTTTGTAAACTTGACCCGTTCTAGATCTTCCACATCTTCATACTTGAAATATTCCTCCATATCATTTATCCAATCAATAAGCTCTTCTGAATTTAGATCCCTAGAGTAGGTAGAAACTTTAATCTTAATTTTCTTTCCAATCTTTGAAATGACTCCCAATAACCTAACTTGCACAGAATCTCCTGCATCATCTTATTCTTCCTCGGATAACTCTTCTTCTTTAGCTTCATCTTCGCTTTCTTCTCTTATTCTTGGCTCAAACCCTCTTCACAACTCCTTTTGCAATGCATCGATTTGCCTTCGCAGTGCTCTAAAACCCTCTTCTGTCAAAGCATTTCTCCCACCACGGTTTCTTCATGGAGGCATTTTGATATCTACAACAAACCCACAACCTCACATATCCTAGTGAAAACTACCTTATGGTCGGCGATCTGTCTACACACTCAAGAACCCTTTCTTTAATACCACTTGATGAGGGGGGTCAAACCCAGAACACACAATAACATTTAAAAGAAAGCAAAGAGGAAGAGGTCATGGCAGAAGGACTGGTGGAAGATCCTGTGGAGGCCGAAATGAAGATCAAAAGAAAAGTGAAGAAGTAGGCACCAGTCGAAATTAGAAAGGAGATAATGCCTATATCTCTTGTGACCAAAATAATGGTGAGAAAAGAGGAAGAGGAAGAGGAAGACCTAGGCAAGGGCCTGGAAGAGGAGGTTTTAAAGGAACCTGTTTCCATTGTAGAGAAGGACATTGAGCCTACGAGTGTCCCCAACATCAAGGAAGGACAAATAGAAGACCTAAAGGTAATGCGCGAGTTGCACATGTAGATGAAGATGCACAGTCTGAGCATTCTGAAGATGCTGAAAAGGGAGAAACCCTAGTTGTTAGAAGAACTTTGTTTAATGAGGAGAAAAAACTAAATCAGAGGAAGAGTTTATTCCGCACAAGGTGCAAGTGTGAGGGTAAATGTTGTGATATTATTATTGATAGTGGAAGCATTGATAATCTTGTCTAAGAGGAGATGGCTAACAAATTGAAGTTGACAAGAAGAAGGCATCCACATCCATATCAGATTGCATGGTTGTAGAAGGACCATAGAGCTTTGGTCAATGAGTAATGTTTAGTCAAGTTCAAGACTGGAGACTATCATGATGAGGTGTTGTGTGACATCATGCCAATGGATGCATGTCATATGCTATTGGGAAGGCTGTGGCAGTATGATAGGTGTGTTGTCCATGATGGCCATGCAAACACCTATTCCCTGACAAATGATGGAGTTCGTCATAAGTTGAAGCCCTTGAACAAGGTGGAAGAAAATGTATGTAGTATTGCCAAAATTTGTTTGGTAGATGGTAGGAAATTTTTGGATGGTATGAAGCACAAGCATCATTGCTTTGTGTTGATTCTTAAGATCAGCCAGGAGAAATGTGAAAATGTACAAGCAGAAGTCTCAGACATGTTAGAAGAATTTCAAGATATTGTTTCTGATAATGTACCAGAAAGTTTACCATTGGTGAGGAAGATAAGTCATCAAATGGATTTGATACTAGGAGCTAATTTTCTGAATAAGGCAGCCCATAGAATGATTCTTGCAGAGAATGAAGAGCCGAACAGACAAGTTCATGAGCTGTTAAGGAAATGACTGATAAGGGAGAGCCTAAGTCCATGCGCGATACTTGCAGTACTAGCACCGAAGAAAGATGGAGAGTGGAGAATGTGTACAGAATTCTCAGGCCATCAACAAAATTACAATCAAGTACAAATTTCCATTGCTAAGGATGGATGATATTATGGATTGCTTGAGTGGAGCTAAGTACTTTATGAAGATTGATATGAAGAGTGGATATCAACAGATCCAAATCAGAGAAAGATATGAATGGAAGACAACCTTCAAGACTAAGGATGTCCGGTACGAATGGTTAGTCATGCCATTTGGGTTAACCAATGCACTGAGCACATTTATGCGGCTCATGAACGAGGTACTAAAAGAGTTTTTGGGTAAATTTGTCATTGTTTATTTAGATGATATTTTGATTTTCAGTAAGACTTTGGAGGACCACTTGATGCATGTTCAAAAAGTTTTTGAGAAACCGAGGGAAGAAAAATTGTTGATTAATTTGAAGAAATATAGTTTTGTGAAGGAGTTGGTGTACATGAGATTTGTTATTTCCGTTGTAACATTACTTTTTCCTAGAATCAATTAATTACTTGCAGTGGATTTTATTATAGTTAATATTAGAGTTAAGATAATTTAGAATATTCAATAATATCAAAATAAATGTAAATAACAAACGTAAATTACAACATGTGTTAATTAAATAAGATCTCTCTGTTGCAAGTATGGGCCTAATCGGTGTTGTCATTGATGTCAACATACTCCTGATTCATTAATGATAAGGATTGGATGAGCTGTGTGCTGAGGATATTGAGAAAATTAGTCTCAATCAGGAATAGTGAAGATCAGTGATGACAGTAAGGTAAAAGTCCAAGATAGGATGAGGATCAGAGGATACGGTTTAAAGGGTTTGTAGATATGTGTCTTAAGATGGTCCAGTAGAGATTTCAGAGGTCCGCATGAAGATTTGAAGAAGTTGTGGCTGCTCAAGTAAAACCAGTTCCGACAGATGTTCAGTGGTGACAGAGTGATACAGATAGGTCCGGTGAGATCCGGAAATGCATTATCCTGTTCTGCAGATTTGAGGGAGTGTTGAGGAGGTCTTTGTGAAGTATCAAATCAATTGGTTCGTGGTTTGAAGGTTTGCAAGCATATATTCCTTTGTGACAGTAATGACAGACTGTATTCTTGAGGTTCCGGATGAAGGGGAGAAGGATTTCGGTAAGCAGATGAAGTGTGGATGTTCTTGATGATTCAGGCAAGTTTGTGGTGGTCTTTGGATCATGTCCAGTTCATGTTGGTGGTCCACATTGAACTTGGAGTTTGCATTTGAAAAAAAACTTCCGGATGATGGTGTTCTTCCTGAGACAAGCCGACCGGATGAGTTACACATCATGCGGATGTTCTTGTTGATGTTTGTCGACTTAGATGATCATTCCTAAGTTGATGTCTTGTATAAATAAGGGATTGCGAAGTCATTTCAAAGGTGGACTTGTAGAGATGAGTGTGTGGTAGTGAGGAGGAGAGCGAAAGGCAGAGCAGAAGTATTGGGCTTAAATGGAACTGATTCAAGCATGGTGAAGATGCTATTCTCTAGTTCATGTATGTGATACTTATTTCTTTGTAGACAATGTGTCTCTTGTAGGTAGTGAGCCTCTTGTGAGCAGTGTGCTCGGGCAGTGAGCCCTAATTGGCATGTGCCATTTTGTTCTTTCTATTCTTCTAACAAAGAATACAATCTTGGGTTAATCACCTCGTGGTTTTTCCCTTAACTGGGTTTTCCACGTCAAAATCTTGGTGTCTCATGTGTTGTGTTTCTGCTCTTGATTTGTTGCATTGTGTTTCCATGATTGATTTATTATTGTGCTACTGAATTGCAAAGTAGAGTTAAGTGTTTAATTTAAAGAAAGTTTTGTACAACTAATTCACCCCCCCTCTTAGTTGTGAGCCCTAAGTCTAACAATTGGTATCAGAGCCAAGTTCCTCTAAAAGGAGCTTAACCACTTGAGGAGATCCAGGATGTCGTCTTACAAGAAGGATAGTCTGAAGTTTGATGGAACCAACTTTAATCTTTGGAAAGGTCGCATGAAATGTCACTTGCAGTGTATGAGAATGGTGTACTGGTCCATGGTTACAACAAAGTATACACCTCCATAGGGTGGCCTGAAAACCCAAAATGAAATCACAGATGCTGAAAATAATTTGCAGACTATAGAGGCTCTTTTAAGCGCATTATCTGATTCAGAGCTCTCAAATGTTATTGACCTACCAACTGCTTTTGAGATTTGGGAAAAACTGGAACTTCTACATGAAGGAGACAAGTATGTTAAATGTGCAAGGTTACAAAGTCTGAAAGGAAAATTTGAAAATCTGAAGATGAGAGAAGATGAAAATATTACTTCTTTTATGCCAAGAGTAAATGAGATTGTTTGTAGAATTAGAAATGCTGGTGGAGTCTTGGATGAAAATGAGATTGTTGGCAAAATTCTCAGATCCCTACCTGTTTCTTACAAAATCAAGGCTGTTGCCATTGAAGAATTCAGAGCCCATACAACTGTCACAAGAGATCAATTGGCTGCATTTGAAATGACAGAGTTTGGAGATGACCACCCCAAGATTGAATCTGCATTCAAAGCCAGTGCCTCTGTAAAAGGTAAACAAAGGTTTGATCCGGGAGAGAACTCATCAAAGAAACTCTCATGGTATGAAAAAGCAAGAAAAGACCTAGAAGAAGAGGAAGCAGAAACTGCCCAACTTGAAGCCCTTATTGCAAAAAGACCGCCAAGAGGATCTAGTAAGTATGAAGGAAAATTGCCTTTTAAGTGTTTTAACTGCAATAAGATTGGTCATTTTGCCGCAAAGTGTCCGGAAAGATTTTCAAGGCCAAAACCTAACAAATCAAGGTTCCAAAAGAATTGTTACTATGTTCATGAAGGAGATGATGAGGGAGTAACAGATGATGAATCAGAGATAGGAGACAAATCCGAAAGTGACTGGGTGTTCATTGCCATCAAAGAAGAAGATCCAATGCCCTCTGAATCTGTCAATCATAAAGTTGTAGAAAGAGCTCTGGCTGCCCAAGTTGAAGAAAATGATGATTGGGTCATTGACAGTGGATGCTCTCACCATATGTAGGTGATAAAAGTAAGTTCATAGATTTGGAAAGGTATGAAAGAGGAGTGGTAAAGTTTGGTGATAATTCTGCTGGTAGAATCAGAGGAAGAGGAACTATTTCTTTTGATGGAAGGAACAAAATCGGTAATGTACTGTATGTTGAAGGACTGAAGCACAATCTTCTCAGTGTTGGTCAGTTGGTGGACAAAGGCTATGATCTCCAATTCAAGAATGGAAAATGCAAGATCTTTGAAAGTTTCGGAACAGAGATTGCATCCGGTACTCAAACTAAAGGTAATATCTTCCACTTGGTTGGTATTGGTAAAAGTTGCTTATTTGTTCAAGTTGATCAGAGCTGGTTATGGCATAGGAGAATGTGTCATGTGAATTTTGATAATATCATCAAGATAATCAATACTCAGGCTATAAGAGATCTTCCTAAATTGGTGAAACCTACTAATAGCTTGTGCAAAGAATGTCAGTTGGGTAAGATGAGCAGAGTCACTTTCAAAAGTAAGGAACTGTCTTCTACTGGATTATTGGACTTAGTTCATACTGATCTTTGTGGTCTGACAAGAATCAGGAGTGTGCAAGGTGATAGATACTTCATGTTATTAATTGATGACTATTCCCGAATGATGTGGGTAACTTTTCTGAAAGAGAAGTCAGAAGCTCTTGAGAAATTCAAAATATTTAAAGCTATGGTAGAGAATGAAACTAGTTTAAAATTGAAATGTCTAAGGTCTGATAGAGGTGGAGAATTCACATCTGGTGACTTCATAGATTTCTGTGAGAAACATGGAATAAAAAGACAGTTGTCTACTCCTAGGACTCCACAGCAGAATAGAGTAGTGGAAAGAAAGAACTGGACCATCTAGGAAGCATCTAGGACCATGATGATGGAAGAAAATGCTACTCAGATCTATTGGAGAGAAGCTGTCAGCACTGCAGTCTATACTCTCAATCAAGTTCAAATCAGAAGCAATACCGGCAAGACTCCTTATGAACTTTGGTTTGGCATCACTCCTACTGTGAGGTATTTCAAGGTTTTTGGTAGCAAATGTTACATTAAAAGAGATGAAGATCTAGGAAAGTTTGATGCTAGAAGTGATGAAGGAATATTCTTGGGTTACTCTACTCAAAACAAAGCATATCGGTGTTATAACAAGAGACTGAGAAAGATGATAGAAAGTACACATGTGAAGGTTGATGAGAGAATTAAGAAACTCTCAAGGTTTTATGAATATGATGAAGATGATCAGAATGGTGTTTTGACTCAAGGAGCCCAAGCCTCCTCTGTAAGTGAGATTCAAACTAATCTGGTAAACCAGGAAGAAGAGATGAGTTTCAATGAGCTTGATCAGGAATTAGAAGTGAAAGAAATTCCCAAAGTTCTCAGGTATGTAAGACTAAACCACTCTAAAGATCAGATCATAGGTGATAAAACCAAAGGAGTACAAACAAGAAGAAGAATTGCTCAAGATTCAGAAGAGTATTGTCTGATTACAAAGATTGAACCTAAGACAATGAATGAAGCTTGCAATGATGAAAACTAGACTAAAGCAATGGAGGAAGAGTTGATGCAAATTGAGAAAAATCACACTTGGGATCTTGTTCCCAGACCTAGAAACAAGAATGTGATTGGAACAAAATGGGTCTTCCGGAACAAACTGAATGAAGTTGGTGAAGTAATCAGAAATAAAGCCAGATTGGTCTACAAGGGTTACTGTCAAATAGAAGGAATTGATTTTGAAGAAACTTTTGCTCCGGTGGCAAGAATTGAAGCAGTTAGATTATTTCTTGCCTTTGCTGCCTTTAAGGATTTCAAGGTATATCAGATGGATGTCAAATCAGCCTTCTTGAATGGTGACTTGGAAGAAGAAGTGTACAAAGAGCAACCAGATGGATTTCAATTGTCTGATCATGGTGATATGGTCTGCAAGTTGAAGAAAGCACTATATGGACTAAAGCAAGTGCCAAGAGCCTGGTATGAAAGAATGGATAAGCATCTTTTGAAGATTGGTTTCAACAAAGGTACTACTAACAGTAATTTGTATTTAAAAATTGATCATGAAAACATCTTGATTGTTGAAGTGTTTGTTGATGATATCATTTTTGGAGGAAAAGATAGTATGTGTAAAACTTTTGCAAATCAAATGAAAAGTGAGTTTGAGATGTCCATGCTTGGTGAAATGAATTTCTTCTTGGGTCTACAAATCACTCAAACAAAGAAAGGAATCTTCATTTCTCAGACCAACTATGTGAAAGAATTGTTGAAGAAATTTGGGATGGAAGACTCAAAACTAATGAATACTCCCATGGCAACGGGATGTAAATTGAGAAAAGATGATTCTCCTAAGGTTGATCAGACAAAGTATAGGTCAATGATTGGAGGACTGTTGTATCTCACTCAAACTAGACCAGACATTATGCAGGTTGTTGGTCTTGTTGCTAGATTCCAGGCTGATCCTAGAGAATCTCATGTCATGGCAATTAAGAGGATTTTTAGATATCTAAAAGGGACAGTTGAGTATGGTTTGTGGTATCATAGAGATCATGATTTCTCTCTTCATGCATATACAGATGCGGATTGGGTAGGAGATGTGGATGATTGGAAGAGTACCAGTGGTGGAGCATTCTTTTTGGGGAAGATATTGGTTTCTTGGCTAAGCAAGAAACAAGAGGCAATATTTCTGTCTACAACTAAAGCAAAATATATTGCAGCAGTAGGTAGTTGCACTCAAGTTTTGTGGATGAAGCAGATGCTAAGAGATATCAAAGAGGAGTATGAGGAACCTATCCAAATCTTCTGTGATAATTCAAGTGCAATAAATTTATCTAAGAATCCAGTGTTGCATTCAAAGACTAAACACATATCCATAAAGTTTCACTTTTTGAGAGAGCAAGTGAATAAGAATGAAGTCAGATTGGAGTTTGTACCTTCCAAGGATCAGATTGCAGACATCTTTACTAAACCTCTACCTAAGGATTCTTTTGAGTATCTTAGGGAGAAGATAGGGGTTATTGCCCCTCTGGTGATGAACTAAGGTGTAATGAGGTGCATCAATTTGGTGGATATCACAGTCATATCTTGTGATCTAGATTGATGATGGGGAGCTGCTACTTAGTGGGAGCAGCAAGTATGATTCTGAAATGTTGGAATTGCAAGTATGTGCCCTTTGCCATTGATGTCAAAGGGGGAGAGAAGACATGTGAAAAATAAGTGGTTGCTGATCAAAGGGGGAGTAGTAAAGGGAGAGAAGACATGTGAATGGTTATTGCTGATAGGAGGAGTTGTGACGGTGAGGAGAATTTCTTGTCTTGATGGTCAAAATAGTTTTTCACATTATATGTTGCCATCAATGACAAAGGGGGAGATTGTTGCAAGTATGGGCTTAATGGGTGTTGTCATTGATGTCAACATACTCCTGTTGCATTAATGATAAGGATTGGATGAGCTGTGTGCTGAGGGTATTGAGAAAATTAGTCTCAATTAGGAACAATGAAGATCAATGATGACAATAAGGTAAATGTCCAAGATAGGATGAGGATCAGAGGATGCGGTTTAAAGGGTTTGTAGATATGTGTCTTAAGATGGTCCAGTTGAGATTTCAGAGGTCCGCATGAAGATCTGAAGAAGTTGTGGCCGCTCAAGTAAAATTAGTTCTGGTAGATGTTCAGTGGTGACAGATTGATACAGATAGGTCCGATAAGATCTGAAAATGCATTATCCTATTCTACAGATTTGAGGGAGTGTTGAGGAAGTCTTTGTGAAGTATCAACTCGATTGGTTCATGGTTTGAAGGTCCGCAAGCATATATTCCTTTGTGACAGTAATGACAGACTGTATTCTTGAGGTTCTGGATGAAGGGGAGAAGGATTTCAGTAAGTAGATGAAGTGTGGATGTTCTTGGTGATTTAGGCAAGTTTGTGGTGGTCTTTGGATTGTGTCTAGTTCATGTTGGTGGTCCGCATTGAACTTGGAGTTTGCATTTGAAGAACAACTTCCAGATGATGGTGTTCTTTCTGAGACAGGCCGACCGGATGAGTTACACATCCTACGGATGTTCTTGTTGATGTTTTCTGACTTAGATGATCATTCCTAAGTTGATGTCTTGTATAAATAAGGGATTACGAAGTCATTTCAAAGGTGGACTTGGAGAGATGAGTGTGTGGTAGCGAGGAGGAGAGCGAAAGGCAGAGCAGAAGTATTGGGCTTAAATGGAACTGATTCAAGCATGGTGAAGATGCTATTCTCCAGTTCATGTATGTGATACTTATTTCTTTGTAGATAGTGTGTCTCTTGTAGGCAGTGAGCCTCTTGTGAGCAGTGTGCTTAGGCAGTGAGCCCTAATTGACATGTACCATTTTGTTCTTTCTATTCTTCTAATCGAGAATACAATCTTGGGTTAATCACCCCGTGGTTTTTCCCTTAATCGGGTTTTCCACGTCAAAATCTTGGTGTCTCATGTGTTGATGTGTTTCTGCTCTTGTGGTACAGGAGCACCCCTTCAACAATATAAATATACATAAGAAGGAGAAGAACAAGACTTTAATATGTTTTAGACATTTCATGCTACCTCATATCATCTTCAAAAATGTAACATTTTATATTGGCATTTCATGTTTGTAAACTCCAAACTTGACATTCTAGACAAGTTGGATTAAGGGAAGGGTTAATCAATGTGTCTTAACATTAAGAGTTTTGCTGTCCCATGCAAAATAGATGTCATGTAATTAATTAGGGGCTTCTACCAATAATCTTGGTAAACTCAAATCCCAGAAACAGAGAGGAATGTCGGTCTCTCACCATTGGGAAAGATAAATGGGAAATCCTCTGGCATAGAGAGGGTGGTGTGTTTTTTTGGTTTTTTGTTGAACAGTTGAAGAGGAAGGAATAGAAATTCTGCAATTCGTTCTTTTCTGTCTAGTTTCTGTGTAGATATTCTGTAGGAAATTGTTCAATACATATAATCTATACAGCACTTGTGTAGGGTTTGAATTAGTTTCTTTCGGTGATCGGGATGCCTGGATAAATCCATTCCACTGGTGGATTTCTGTGAAATCAGTGGAATGGATCTGTAAAATAGTTTTTTTTTTCAATTTTGTTTCGTTTGAAATTACAGAACCACTCCAAGTATCTCCTAGGTGTATACCGTTGTTGCACCTGAGTGTCCATTTGTGTATATTGGTTGTATACGTCCTATGTGAATATCAAGACTGCCTGTGGAAGTACATTTACCATGTATATGTCAATTGTATATCGATTGCGTGTTTTGCTGTTGCATGGCGAGAAGACACCAGTGATGAGTATCTGTCTTTTGTATTCGGGTCATCGGTGTGAGAAGGAGGTCTGGTCGAAAAGGAGTTGACGTAGGGATTTCGGTGTAAGACCTAGAGTGGTAGCCGATAGTTCATGTCTTAGCGATGGGGATGTTGACGTCGGTGTGAGGTGAAGGCGTCAACAGGAGATTCAAGGAGTTCGCCGATAGTGGGAGTCCCGCCGATAGGCGAAAAGGAGAGTCTTCACCGATAAGGTGTTTGGCATCGGTGTGAGTGGGGTATCGGGGAGACTTCCTGTGGCTAGGCTGACAATATAAGTGTTGCCGATAGGCAACTTAGTCAAGGGTGGTGACCGTTGGCGGAGGTGACAGGGGCCGGCGATCACCGGTTGAGGATTATAGGTATTGGTGTGACAATCGGCGTCAGCGAACGAGCTAAAGGTTAGACCGATAGGCGATATCCTGCCGATAGGCAGATAAAACGAAACCCTCATTGGTGTGAAATGGGCATCGGGGTGAGATGCATTAGAGGTGTCGATAGCCATTGTTAGGCCGATAGGGTATATCGGTGAGACATTTTGTTAACTCTTGCCGATGAAATGAGAAACACCAAATTCCACCATTAGTACACATTTCCAGCTATGGCTCTGCATCAAGTGGTATCAGAGCTAGAGAAAGCTCTGGCAAAGGCTGTTGTGTATTTTGATTTTGTCATACCTGCATTTCCCATGCGGTCACGACACACAAACACGCGTGTCATGCCCACATTTGCCATGTGGTCATGACATGAATTGCAAATTTTTTTCTCCCTATCCCTAAAAACCACTTCGCACGCGCTTGCGTGCTCGGTGGCAATACGCCTAAGGCGTAAACATGACAACATTTTAGATGAAGTGAAGGCCGTCTAGGGTATATGCGACATGAAGTGTGTTGCTCTTAGGGTTAGAATGTTTAAATCTGAACCCTAGTTTCCTAGGTGAAGATAGTTCGCCTGCATCGATCCCTAATTACTTAGATTGAAAGGTGGAGTGATATGCTGTCATGATGGCACATGGTTGAAGGTGAAAAGATGGAATGGAATAGATATAACTTCGCATCAAAAAAATACCCTAGGAATCTAGCATAACGCGTTTTTGATGACGTAAGGAATAAGAATTTTTAAAATAATTATACAAAATTAATACGATTAAATAAATATCAATTAAACTTAGAACGAAATCAACGAAGTAAGGTAAGATGATAAAATTAATCAAAACGTCAAGTCGACAATTAAATTCAACCAAAAAACTGAGTTCGTCATTAAACATAATTTTTGGCATTATGTTTAATAACCCTCTCAAAAATTAAGATAGAAGAGATAGGAGAAACTAATTAACTTCTCCTATAAAAGTTAAGTTAAAATCGACAATAATTAATAGGATGTAAAAATTCCCGCCCAAGGGAAAGAAAACAAAAAAAAATCCCAATAAGGAAATTCAAACGTATGAAGGAAAATTACCCTTCTCCGCCGAAATAAAAAGAAGAATTAGTCTCCCCAAAAATGAAATTATTTCACCAAACAATTAAGTCAAATACAAAATAATATCTTATTCAAAAATAAAAACTCATAGAAAGGTCCCATTTTAAACTTATAGATTTAATTATAAAATTCCATCCTATAATTATCCCTAATCCCATTTTAAACTTAACTACCACTAAAAAGCCCTAGTTAAAATCACCCAGAAAGGAGAGGCTTAAAATTGAAATTTAAAATTTACAATGCAAAAACCTCCTCCTCACCCATACCCCCCCAAAACAAAATAAATTGAAAATTCTAACCTAAAAATCCTAACACAATAAAAGAATAGTTTTCCAACAAAAAAAAAGGGTTGCCCTAAACCTATTTCCCTTCATCTAATTTCTTTATGCCCTAGTCTCTCTTGTTGTTCTATTTTTTCTTTTCTCTTTTGCAGGTATAGGAATTGGAGGCAGCCATTAGAGGCCATGGAGAGGGCTTGCCCCTACCTCCCACGGAGGTTTACACAGTAGTCTGGGGATCAAACTTATTGTTTCTTTCTTTTTTTTTTTTAAAACAAAATATGCTGAAAGTGATTAAAATTACTGTGAGTGAGATTGAATTGGCATTGCAGGGCCGAAGGGAAAGAGGAGGCTGCGGGGTCGTGGTTCCTGACGGAGGGTAGCGTAGAGGGCAGGGTGGAGTGGCACGCAGGGTTTGGAGTGTGAGGTGAGGTATTGGCGGAGGTGTGGAGGGTGGTGTGTGGGGAGATGGGAAGGGAGGCTACGGAGGGGACGACACTGGCGGTGGATGTGGGCGGCAGAAGGTTGTGATTGCAGTGGCGCGAAGAAGAGAAGGGGGAGGGCTGGTAGTGTTAAGGGGTGTGGGGTGTGGAGGGCGCCGCACGACGGCAGCGACTGCGCTGAGTGCAGGGTGCTGCGGAGGCTCTGCGATGGTAAGGAGGTGCGTGGTGTGGGGAAAGCGGCGGGGCCATGAAGTTTGCAAGGTTTGGGGTTTATGGGGGGGGGTGTGGGCAGAGACTAAGCCTCCTCCCCCACACCCACAGTCTCTGAAAGAAAATTGTGGGCGGTCCTGTCGCCTACACACATATATATATTTTTTTATTTTTTTTGAAATTTTTTTTTGCATAAATTTTTTTTAATAAAACTTCTGTATTAACTAATCTCTGTTTTCTATTCGTCATTGCTATGAATATTTTGTTTAGTTTTTTTTTTTTGTTTTTAAAAGAAATAATTATATATATATATATATATATATATATATATATATATATATATATATATATATATATATATATATATATATATATATATATATATATATATATTTACAAATGTATACATTTTATTTACCAGGCTAAAAGCATCTCTTTTTTTTTTAAAACAACACAGTCAAACCAAGATAACACAGTTTGAAATGTATATCTACTCATTAACAGTGGGGTATATACACTCATTTATATCTATGTGTATATATTGTATATATAAAGAGTGTATATCTATTTTTATGGAATATCAATAAATGAGCACCTATTTTTTTTTGTTATTACATACAGATCATTTCCTTAACAAACCTACATTTTTAAACATAAGTGTATATACATTCTATATTCTACACCGCAATGTAATACAAATAATCTTCAGCAACATATATTGAATACTATCAGGTTATTGCTTACTCTTTGTAACAACAGCAGATTCATAACACTCTTTTTTTTTTGAAAGCATAATACTTATTCAGAATATGTTAAAACAACAATAAGGTAAGAAATTGAATTTCATATACATTTCAGATAGCTTTTCTTTTCTTCCATTCACAACATGATATAAACAGAAACTCATAGCACATGCTTATTTATTTATTTTTAGAGAGAACAATGGTAGAAAGAATATTTAGGTTTAATTTCACATGCATAGGTGTCACTTGAAAAAGAATGTGACTAGAAAATTAAAACCCATGCAAATATTCAATATATCTTTTTTTTTTGATACAGTTCAACAAACCCAACAATACATTACTTTTCCTTTGATGGTTCAATAACAGAATTACAAATAACATCTAAATAGCTTGTAGTCCCCATTTAGAAAGAAAAGGAAAAAAAAAAAAAAACACAATTTTGTTTGATAGCCAATCTTCATGAATCATGAAGTAAACATCAATAAGTAGTATAGCATAGTGCATACTTATCTCTGTTTGGTTTTGATACCCAACTTCATGCATGCCATAAGTTGGTCAAACTAGTTACATTAAGGCCTCATTGGCCATGACTGCAATAGCCATAATATCACTACAAGATCACACAGGGATGGGCATCTCAACCTCCTTCCTTTCTTCACTCAAACCTGCAACTAAACACAGCAATGAAGCAAAAAAACCAGCCACTAGGGAAGGAAAGCTCTCTTCCCTACCGTAGACTTGCAAGAGGGTCACCCCCGAGCTAGGGAGGTAGAGAATTCACATTGGGTTTCATTCCACAACAATAGTTCAATCACATTTACACAAAAATCAGAACAACCCCCATAGGCTTAACACATAACTATGCTCATAAAAATGAGCCTGGTGAGGGTAGGGAATAGACCTCTCAACTTAAAAAGGGCTCCCAAAAGGAAAGAAAATCTCAACTTCTGGCCTCAAGCCAAAATCCCAGAACACCACAAATCCAAAGAATCTCAAACCAATATGCATGGCACTCTTGCCATTCAGAAATCTCCTCCTCAAATGATGATAAGCCCTCAAGGCATAAACACATAAACACATACTGTGGGAGAGCCCCCAAGGATTGTTCCTCTCCCCTACCCATACAAGTTGAGCATTTCCTCCATTGGAGGTGCTCTCACCATAACACCCACCCCAACATCAAATGCAAAACAACACAATGCAAACAATCTTACAACCAAAAATTCAAACATGGACATCATATAAGCAAAGCAAGAAGCAAGTTAAGAGGCCTACCTTCAAGGCCTTGACAATGGAAGAAGAAATTGGTGAAGAGCTCCAAGCCTTCCCCAGCCTTCCCACTTTTAGAATTTCTCCAACCTTCTCTAACTCCTCCAAACTAGAAAGGAAAACTCAAATGTTGCAAGAAGTTTTTTCAAACTTTCAAGGAAAAGACTAGAAGAGAAGAACCCTCACTCCTCTACAAGAGGAGCTATTATAGGCCATCCACCTGGCCTTGAGGGAATGAGAAGGTGAAATTTGTCACCATCTCTTCCCTCCTCCAAAGCCACTTGTAAGAGTGAGAAGGTAGGAGGATGAGAAATGTCCTCCTCTCACCCCACCTCCATCTCCACCTCATCCACTTGTGCTTCCACACAAGTGGGAGGGGGACAAGTGGTGAGTTGGATTCCCACTCACACCTCAAGAAGACAATGGCCTTGAGTGGTGCTACCACTCACTTGGGAGTTTGGGAGGACTCTTGGAGACCTCCCTAGTCTTCCTTGGGAATGCTTCCCAAAACATAGGGATGGGAGATGGGTCCTTCCCAAGGTAAGGCCCATCCCTCATCTTCCCTTTTTCCAATTTTCGTCACTTTGACTCAACCATGGTCTAGGGTGACCTAAGGTGAGTCAAAACTAGGGTTAGGTGGTCCAAGTTGACCCTAGACTCATGATTGACCACCTAGGGTAACTCTTGGGACCCTAGGGGTCATGAAAGGGGTCAAAAATCCACATATAAATGGCCCAAAAAAAAAAAAATACCAATTGACATAAATCAATTAAAATTTTACAACACTTAATATTAATCAAAATAAGAAAGGGAGGGGTTACTACGGCTTAAAAATAATTAAAATTTAAACCAAGCACAATAAATCATCATTCAATTTCACACGAGATCCTTATCCCTCTTGGGAACGGATCGGCTTAACCAGGAATAACATGGTGTGAATCCTACCTTTGATTTCCCGTGGCTAGGGAATGTAAAACCTACACATCTCGATCAAGTGTCAGTCCTGTCAGAAAAATCATAGCTGAAGCAACTGAAATTAACTCCACGCAAATCAAAATAAACATCAATGCATAACTTACAAGTTAAATTGCATTTTCCATAACATGTCAAATAGTTCACATCACATAAATAACTAGAATCTCATAACACAATAACATCTAATATAAATCCCATATATCGAACTACATCATATCATCCAATATGATCGAATCAAGTCACATGTATCAAATCAGTGAGATAAAACATCAAGTCTGCATAGCATAATGATCAAAATATGGGAAGTAAAATAATCGGCCTCACAAATTTTGAAAGTTGTTTGTCCCATCTAGCAGCAGAAGGAGAAAGAGAGCAAGGAGTATCTGTGGGGTAGAAGGAGGAAGCAAAATGTCAGAAGGAGAAGCTTTAGAAACTTTTCCAGCAAAGATGACTAATGCTGAATTGACGGCCTTGGTAAGAAAGCAAATAGCAGAGAGCAGAGCTGATAGAGCTCAAAATCAGGCATTGAAAGAAGAACTAGAGAAGTTGAGGGACAAAGTGGAGAAAGGGGAAGAAAAATCTAGTGAATGAGAAGATGGGGATGATGAGGAGACCCCAAAGCAGGAAGAGCTAGTGGTTCCTGCAGACCAGAGATCCTTACTTAATGCCCTCAGGTCCATGGAAAGAAGGACCATGGATGTGAAAATAGACCTGCCAGTGTTTGAAGGAAAAATGGAACCTGATTCAATAATGGAGTGGATAGACTCCTTGAATAATTTCTTTGAGACCGAGGAAATACCAGAACACCAAAGAGTGAAGATGGCTTAGTCCAAAATGAAAGGAGCTGCATTGACTTGGTGGAATTTCATCCAAGATGATAGGGTGAAAGAGGGAAAGAACAAAGTTGCAACATGGAAGAGAATGATGGCATTGGTCAAGGAGGCCTATGTTCCATTGGATTACAATATCCAATTACATAAGAGGAAACAAAATTTGAAGCAGAAGGAGCTAGATGTTAGCTCATACACAGAAGAATTCATGAAGCTGTGTGTAAAAACAAAGGTAAGGGAAGGTGAGGAAGAGAAGGTAGCAAGGTACCTCAATGGTTTGAGGTTTAACATCCAAGAAGAAATAAATTTGCATAACCCAGAGACAGTTCAAAAGTGCTATCAATTGGCACTCAAGGTAGAAGAGAAATTGAAGAGAAGACATGAGCAAAACAACAGAGGAGGAGGAGAACAACAAAGAGGAGGAAGAAATCCTTTCAGAGGCAGAGGATTTGGATACCAAAGTGAATCCAATCAAGAGAACAATAGAGGAGACAATAGTCAAAATAAAAGGGAAAACTACAATCAAAGAGGCTTTAGGGGCAGAGGACCTATTAGATGTTACAACTGCAACCAAGAAGGCCATATAGCCAGCAGATGTCCAGAAAAGGCAACCAGTTCAATGGGAGAAAAGAGAGTAAGTCTGATCCAAGAATCTGATAGTCCAAGTGTGACAAGTTCCAGCGCTTCTCAAAGTGTGAATGCTCCTGACAGTTATGGATGCCCGGAGAAAGGAGAATCTTTGATGATTAGGAGAATAATGGCCACCGTGAAGTTACCTGACAAAGAACCTCCACAAAGGTAGTCTCTTTTCAGAACCACTTGTAGGGCAGGAGGGAAATTATGCAAGGTAGTAGTAGATTCTGGTTCAACAGACAATATGGTATCTCAAGAAATGGTGGATAAACTGAAATTAGAAAGAATTCCACATCAAAATCCTTACAAAGCCTCTTGGGTAAGTGCTAATCAATCACTTTTAGTGTATGAACAGGCATATGCTGATTTTCAGATTGGGGATTATCAAGATAGAGTTTTGTGTGACATATTACCCATGGAATGTTGTCACCTACTTTTGGGTAGGCCATGCCAATTTGATAGGAGAGCATTGTATGATGGATATGCTAACACATACACCATCAAGAAGGATGGGAGAACTATTGTGTTGATTCCATTGCAGGAAGATGCTGAAGTAGAAAAGACAGGTAAGATTATTTTGGTAGGTAAGAAAGAGTTTGTGAAGATACATACAACAGAGTCACAAAAAGTTGAGGATATCCCAAGGAGAGGAGATCACAGTTTGAAGAAGATTTTAGTTCTGGCTGACAAAGATCATATAGATCAATAGAAGATCCAGAAGCAGGTTTGTACACAGCCACAGGCTGATTGGAAGTGCAAGGATGCAATCTTAATAGGGACTATTGTTTGTCCTCTAATAGTTGAAAGACCAACACATTCTGTCATAGCAGTAAAGGAGGTTCCCACTGTCCATGTTCAGATAGAGATGATGGTAGGAAACAATGATCAACAAGGTGTGAGCAGAGCCTGTAGTGCTAAGCATGAGTATTGGCCTCCCTGGTAATAAGTTGTAGCACAGAGATCATGTGACAAATATGAGACAACAACTACAGGTGGATTCAGTCAAAGCCTTAACTCATGGGTCATGAGTTCTTTTCAAATGGGGGAGTATGGTGCAAGAGCACCCCTTCAACAATATAAATATGCATAAGAAGGAGAAGAACAAGACTTTAATATGTTTTAGACATTTCATGCTACCTCATAGCATCTTCAAAATGTAACATTTTATATTGGCATTTCATGTTTGTAAACTCCAAACTTGACATTCTAGACAAGTTGGATTAAGGGAAGGGTTAATCAATGTGTCTTAACATTAAGAGTTTTGCTGTCCCATGCAAAACAGATGTCATGTAATTAATTAGGGGCTTCTACCAATAATCTTGGTAAACTCAAATCCCAGAAACAGAGAGGAATGTCAGTCTCTCACCTTTGGGAAAGATAAATGGGAAAATCCTCTGGAATAGAGAGGGTGGTGTGTTTTTTTGGTTTTTTGTTGAATAGTTGAAGAGGAAGGAATATAAATTCTGCAATTCGTTCTTTTCTGTCTAGTTTCTGTGTAGATATTCTGTAGGAAATTGTTCAATACATATAATCTATACAGCACTTGTGTAGGGTTTGAATTAGTTTCTTTCGGTGATCGGGATGCCTGGATAAATCCATTCCATTGGTGGATTTCTGTGAAATCAGTGGAATGGATCTGTAAAATAGTTTTTTTTTTCAATTTTGTTTCGTTCAAAATTATAAAACCACTCCAAGTATCTCCTAGGTGTATACCATTGTTGCAGCTGAGTGTCCATTTGTGTATATTGGCTGTATACGTCCTATGTGAATATCAAGACTATCTGTGGAAGTACATTTACCATGTATATGTCAATTGTATATCGATTGTGTGTTTTGCTGTTGCATGGCGAGAAGACACCAGTGATGAGTATTTGTCTTTTGTATTCAGGTCATCGGTGTGAGAAGTAAGGAGGTCTGGTCGAAAAGGAGTTGACGTAGGGATTTCAGCGTAAGACCTAGAGTGGTAGCCGATAGTTCATGTCTTAGCGATGGGGATGTTGACATCGGTGTGAGGTGAAGGCGTCGACAAGAGATTCAAGGAGTTCGTCGATAGTGGGAGTCCCGCCGATAGGCGAAAAGGAGAGTCTTCACCAATAAGGTGTTTGGCGTCGGCGTGAGTGGGGTATCAGGGAGACTTCCTGTGGCTAGGCCGACAATATAAGTGTTGCCGATAGGCAACTTAGTCAAGGGTGGTGACCGTTGGCGGAGGTGACAAGGGCCGGCGATCACTGGTTGAGGATTATAGGTATCGGTGTGACAATCAGCGTCAGCAAACGAGCTAAAGGTCAGACCGATAGGCGATATCCTACCGATAGGCAGATAAAACGAAACCCTCATCGGTGTGAAATGGGCATCGGGGTGAGATGCATTAGAGGTGCTGATAGCCATTGTTAGGCCGATAGGGTATATCGGCAAGACATTTTGTTAACTCTTGCCGATGAAATGAGAAACACCAAATTCCACCATTAGTACACATTTCCGGCTGTGGCTCTACATCATCTTGATTTGTTGTATTGTGTTTCCATGATTGATTTATTATTGTGTTGCTGAATTGCAAAGTAGAGTTAAGTGTTTAATTGGAAGAAAGTTTTGTACAACTAATTCACCCCCCCTCTCAGTTGTGAGCGCTAAGTCTAACACTCTAGTAAATCATTAACAAAACAAATTGGACAACATAATCACATGATCAAATTAACATCAAAACCCACATATATCATGATTCTAATATCTTTTATTAGCATTAAGTTTAGTACTTAATTAATTTCCATCATAGAAAAGAATAAATACATATCTTTTGGATCTCAAAAGTTCTCCCAAATATCACTCAGGAGAATGGATTAGAGATTGAACCCTTTTTAGCTAGTGAGCACTTCCAGGAGGAACCTAGTTCTTATTCAGAACCAACCATGTACTTTCCAGCATTCTGCTCTTTTTCAGAAAACATACATGTTTCCCAAGAATCCTGCTACTTTTGAGAAAGTACACACACAAGTGCTCCAGAGCCATGTTTAACAAAACATGCTCAACACAAGTGCACACACAAGTCTTGGCCAGGACATTCCCGGATGTACACTATACCTTGATTTGGACACACACTGTGTGCCCCTTCTCCAATGCTCATAGCCAGCTAATCAATAACCCTTCTTGATGGGGAGTGCACAGCGAGAAACACAGACCATGCCCTAATACCTTACAGTTGGCCAGACTTCACATATGAACTATCAGAACATTTCCATCGACCGGACAGTCACTGTTGGAATGACTTTCTAAAGTCTCTCCATCGTCTGACTTACACCGATAACTGACTTCCCTCAGCGTGGCTTGCTCTATCGATGAACACTCGCAACCTTTGGCCGATGTGCTAATGAACCAACACAGCAATACGCCATTAGGGTTTTTGACTCTCACACAGTCTGATCTACACTCTACGCCTAGCACATAGAGATGCTAGGGCATGCTACTGTGCATACTCCTCAATCTGAAACATCTACCCCGTCAAATAGGAAAACAAAACAGGAAACGAAAAACACAAATTATACAATGAAGCCATTCCACTGATTTCGATAGAAATCTCACCAGTGGAATGCTTCACGATGCCATACAACAACAAAATGGAAAGCACAGAGAGAATGGAAATCTACAACTAAACAATTTGTAATTACAGGAAACGAAAATTAAATTGACAGAACATAATAGCTTTATTTCTTTTGAGCACAATACAATCACATTCACACCCTTCTTCGATCTGATTACATTCGATGATCATTTGGTTCATTCCTCTGGGCATTTATCAACTCGCCCTGAGTAGTACCGAATTGACTCCAAGCGGGTGGGAGATCAATCCAAGTGATTAGGAGAGAACCGTCTAAACAACCTCCAACTGCCCTATTGTCCTATTTTGGCATTATGCGGTTACAATTTGACAAATGTCCCCTAAGTCACTTGGGACTTACAAAATGAACCTAGATACAAACCGAAATGAAAATGCATTGGTTAAATAGACCTTATTACAAAAAGAAAACATGATTTTCTAGGTGCTCTTGCACCATATTCCCTGGGTGAAAATTGTCTCAAGTCCTCTTAGAGACTAACTGCTGCAAATCACCACCCTGCTTTTTGATGTCTTCTTCTAGCATCCATGTGGCCTCTGAATCTGGAAGTCCTTGCCATTTAACTAAGTGCTCAAAATATGTCTGATTTCTGGTCTTCTTGGCTATCTTGCTGTCCAAGATGTACTCCATTTTCGATGGTTTCTTAGGTGGTAAATACTGCACCCACTCTATATTATTTTGGATAGAATCTGCTATCCCTTCTCCTGTATTAGGACTCCTATATAATGTCAGATCAAAAACATTGAATATAGGTGAAATAGCAATATCATCAGGGAGTTCAATTTTATAAGCATTTGAACCATATTTTTCTAGAATCTAACAAGGTCCAATTTTTTGCATCATCAACTTGCTGTGTTTTCCTGTGGGTAGTCTGTTCTTGTTGAGATGAACCATGACCATATCTCCTATTTGGTACTGCACATCCCTTCTTCTTTGATCCACTCTAGCCTTGATCTTCTGACTAGTCTAGTGTAGAGTATCTCAGACTTGTTGATGGATCTCTTTCATAGCTTCTGCAAATGTATTAGCATGCCCACTCTTTTGTCCAACCCTTGAACATCTCGCAATTCAAAAATTCCTCTAGGATGACTACCATAAACAACTTCAAAATGACTTAGACCTGTACTTCTATTTGTATAATCATTATAGGCATACTCTACTTGTGGGAGTACCACTTCCCAACTACTGCCATGTTCTCTTGTCAAACATCTCAGCAAATTGCCTAATGACCTATTCACAACCTCAGTTTGGCCATCAATTTGAGGATGATAGGCTGAACTAAAAGACAAATTTGTACCCAATCTTTTCCACAAGGTTATCTAAAAATGTCCCACAAATTTGTTGTCTCTGTCAGATACAATACTCAAAGGCAATCCATGAATCATGATAATTTCTTTAAAGAACAAACTTGCAATGTAACTAGCATCATTGGTGGTTTTATAAGGAATAAAGTGCACCATTTTGCTGAATCTATCTACCACAACAAACACACTGTCATAGCCTGTCCTTGTCTTGGGCAATCCCATCACAAAATCCATACTCAAACTTTCCCAAGGTCTGTTTGGTATGGGGGTACAGTCCTGCATTGGTTGAGACTCCCTTTGCTTTCTGGCAAATCACACAACTCTCAACAAACCTTCTGATATCAGATTGCATCCTTGGCCAAAAGTAAAATCTTCTTACAAGATCTAAGGTCTTATTGAGCCCAAAATGTCCTCCTAAACCACCACTATGTTTCTCCTTCACTATATTATCCCTCATTGAACACTTAGGGACACATAGTTGGCTTCCTTTAAACAAAAGTCCATCTTGCAATGTATAATCTAAAAAGTCACCATGGAAAGCATTGACAAACTCACTGCATACCCTGTAAATCTCCTTGAAATCTTGGTCCTCTTCATACAATCCTTTGAGTGCCTCAACACCCATGCTTTGTAGCTGCACTTCTTGCACAACACCCTTTTGCTTAGAGCATCAGCAACCTTATTGGCTATTCCTTTCTTATGCTTGATGATGAAGGTGTATGCTTAAAGACTTTCCACCCATTTCATGTGTCTATGACTGAGATTTTCCTATCCATTCAAAAAACCGAGAGCATGATTGTCAGTGTATACAATAAATTCTTTAAGAAGCAAATAGTGCCTCCATTTTTTCAGAGCTTGTACCATGACATACAACTCTAAGTCATAAGAGGAGTACTTCCTCTTGGCTTCATTTAACGTTTCACTGAAGAAGGCTACTGGTCTGCCTTCTTGGCTCAACACTGCTCCTATGGCCAGTCCACTTGCATCACATTCAATTGTGAAAACCTTATTGAAATCAGGTAACACTAAAATAGGGAATTTAGCAACTTTCTGTTTCAGACTCTCAAAACTCCTATCTACTTCTTTTGTCCACACAAACTTCATCTTACCTCCACCCTTGATGGTCTCCAACATAGGTGCACAAATGTCACTGTAGTTCTTAATGAATTTCCTGTAAAATGTGGCCAAACCATGGAAACATCTGACCTCTCCTGTTGTCCTGGGTGTAGGCCAATTCAAAATAGCTTCTACCTTGGAAGGATCCATTTTCAAATCACCCTTAGAGATGACAAAACCTAGGTACACCAATTCTTGTTTCATGAAGTCACACTTTTCCAAGTTTAGCAGTAACTTCTGATCTTGCAGCCTCTTCAAGACTATAGGTAACCCATCTATGGTGTCCCTATTAACTAACTTTAATGCATTTAAAAATGCCCTTTGGTCTGCTGGTATCTCCTCAGTCTTTTTACTAGTTTTAGCAATTTCTGTATCACCTTCATCGTTGTCACTTTCATCTTCCCTATCTTTGCTTTTGGACTACTTGAACTCTCCCAACTTGGATTCAAGCATCTCCTCGATCAACTTCTTAACAGTGTCTTGTGACATACTTTTGGGAGGCATCCTCTCCGCCTCTGTCTGACATAAACATTCATAGACAGCACCCAAACACCAACACTTCTGCAAATCCTCAATTCGATTTGCCACCCCAAATATTTTTGGGCTCTGATACCAATATGATGGGGAGCGCACAATGGGAAACGCAGACCAGACCCTAATACCTTACAGTCGGCCAGACTTCACATATGAACTGCTAGAACATTTCCATTGGCTGGACAATCACTGTTAGAACGACTTTCTAAAGTCTCTCCGTCATCCGACTTATGCCGATAACTGACTTCCCTCAGCGTGACTTGCTCTGTCGGTGAACACTCGCAACCTTTGGCCGATGCGCCGATGAACCAACACAACGATACGCCGTTAGGGTTTTCGACTCTCACACAGTCTGATCTACACTCTACGCCTAGCACATAGAGATTCTAGGGCATGCTACTGTGCATACTCCTCAATCTGAAACATCTGCCCTGTCGAACAGGAAAACAAAATAGGAAACGAAAAACACATATTATACAACGAAGCCATTCCACTGATTTCAATAGAAATCTCACCAGTGGAATGCTTCACGACGCCATACAACAACAAAATGGAAAGCACACAGAGAGAACGGAAATCTACAACTAAACAATTTGTAATTACAGGAAACAAAAATCAAATTAACAGAACATAATAGCTTTATTTCTTTCGAGCACAATACAATCACATTCACACCCTTCTTCGAACTGATTACATTTGATGATCATTTGGTTCATTCCTCTGGGCATTTATCAACTCGCCCTGAGTAGTACCGAACTGACTCCAAGCGGCTGGGAGATCAATCTAAGCAGCTGGAAGACAACCATCTAAACAACCTCCAACTGCCCTACTGTCCTATTTTGGCATTATGCAGTTACAATTTGACAAATGTCCCCTAAGTCACTTGGGACTTACAAAATGAACCTAGATACAAACTGAAATGAAAATGCATTGGTCAAATAGACCTTATTACAAAAAGAAAACATGATTTTCTAGGTGCTCCTGCACCACTTCTCCTTCGTGATTTCTTGCAATGCTCTTATTTCCTCCTTTCTCCACCTTCTTCCTTTGAGAGATCCCCCTCTCTCTTCCAAGTCACACAAATGCCTTATATAACATTTAAAGGGGTGGTTTCTAAACCATCACACCCTTTCACAAAAAGATTGTCATTAATAATGGTTTAATAAACATACTAACTCCTCTCTTTTAAAGGGGTTTTCATAATTATTCTTTATTTATCTCCATTTTAACCAAAAGGATCATAATATCCTTTATTTTCCATCTCCTTTTTAATTATAAAGAGTAAATAAACTTTATCCTCTTATAATTTTAGAGGGTTATTCGTAAATAACTTTCTATTTTCTATTTTGTGTAAAAAGTCACATAACATTTCTCCCCCTGTAAATTAGCTGATGTCCTAGTAGCTCAAGTTGAATCTACAACATTTTTCAGCAAAAATAATTAGTTAAGTGTGGATGTAACATTATCGATATCACAATGAACCTACTTCATTTATAATCATATTTCTCAAATGTTAGATCTTCCAATAATTCTTCTACTTTAACTGTAATTACAACTAAATCTCATAGAAATATTTTGTTAATCAATAACATGATTAGAACTATAAGTACATTTTCACATGAAATAGATCATAAATTTATACTTGAGAAGCTAATACAAGTGTATACAATAAATCTCCTGGTTATTAATGTGTAACCTTATCTTTAATACAAATATTTTAATCTTTTATGTGTCACTTTAATATACAAAGTATTATCATATAATCACATAGTACTTACCTAGTGAATGACATGCATATCCCATACTATGTAGTCACTCATCACTGAGTACCATATACTCAAAATACATTTACTCAAAATACATTTAAAGATGATAGTCATGCATTCCGGACTACATGAGTATCTTCTTTTCATATACTAAATACAATTGAATAGCAACAAATACATCAATGCTTATATAATTTCCTAGTCAGTGACAAGTCTAAATCTAACAAGGATTCAAATGTTTACTATCAATAGGGTGTTCATATTACCTAACCTGGATCTCCATCCTATACAAAACATGTACAAGGTTATTGGGTTGATCAAGTCCAATAACAATTACAATTTTTTTAAAATATTAAGAGAAACTTTATGTTCTTGCCACTTCTACTAGATTGTATATAACATTTTTGAAAAATCTAAAATATTATATTTTAATTGACATTACTATTTTCTTTTAATTTTCATGAGAATTAGGTCATCAAGGTTGATTCCATTCATCAAAAAATAGTTAAATTTATTTTAAAAATTAGAAAAATTCATTGAAGTAGAGGATGGAACCCTTGTTCAGCTATATCTTATTTTATTTTTCATAAACAATCATCAAAATGTTTGATGTTCCATGGAAAATATATTTTGAGGACATACAACTTTTAACATTTATTAAAAAAATATTTATCAAAAATATATTTTTTTTCACTGCATTAAAATATGGAGAAAAATGACGAGAAAAATAAAATAAAATAAATTTTGTTATCAATAACTAAACATCCCAATAATTAGAAATCCCACCAAACTGGCTTTATCAATTATTTTTAACAAAGAAGTAGTAATGAAAATTTAAAAAAAATTATACCAAACTAATTTTTTATTTTTTAAAAATATAGCCATAAACTACATTAAGATAACTACACTTTATTAACTGCACATTTCAAGTTAAAAAGTAAATTAACTGTAGGCCTCCTTTCAATTTTGTCTCGCGCCCCTTATACTCTGTTGGTGATTCCCTTGTTTTTGGTTTGGGCATGATTGTAATGATTCTTTGGCAAGATTGCAACATATGACTTGATAGAATAAATATTCTATTTAGGAAGCGGTCCCATGGGAGGGGGCTTCCTAAATTATCTCAGCGGTGCTGCTAAGATTTTTTAGGAGCATTTTACAATGGGTGGTCCCATGAATTTTGTATTTGCAGGTATGCTTAAAATTTTAAGCTTCGAATTTTAAGGAAGCGGGTGGTTTCATGAAGTTTTTTAAACAATAGTTTATGCTAAATAATTTAGCAGAGATTTTTTAGGAAGCCAAGGAAATAAAAATAAATACTGGAAATTCCCTCCAAAATTTCCCCTAAATTAAATGGCGGGAATGAAAAAACTGTCAGTTAAATCCCTAAGCAGGTGGGGAAAAGTTTCAGCCCCACCCCATTTGCACCAGCTGAAAAACAAACACCTAGACAATAGCTGCTCCTATTTTTGAGAAGAAGATTCTGATTTAGGCATTAGCAGACTTGTTTGACTTCCATGGGACCCTTTTCTCCCAAAAAATAGATCCTGTAGTAGCTCCATGGGACTGCTCTCTTAGTATGTGGACTGTTACAACCCCGCTAGTCTGTCGTTGCAAAAGAAAAAGGAAAAGAAAGATTCTTTCAAGGTGGATAAGTACGTATTGCCTCACCAGGTTACCTGCACAGCTAACTTATTATATTCAATTTAGTGTTGCACTGCTATTAGCTTTGAAACTAAGTTGTTTAGGAGGGGGTTCTATGGAGCTAGATGATCTATTTTTGTGGAGCAAGGGGTCCCATGAAACCCAAAAAAATTGTTATGGCATAAATTAGAATCTTTTCCTCTAAAATAGGAGCAGCTATTTTTTAGGTGGTTGATTTGGAGTGGGTGCATTTGAGGTGGGGTTGAAACTTTCCTTCACCTACCTGGTTAGTAGGAAATATTTTAGAGGGAAAATTTTTTATTTGATATTTTTAATCTTTTTATTTGTAAGTCCTAAAAAATAGCTAAATCAATTAACATTAAACTAAAAACCTCATGAGACCACCAGCTTCCATAAATTTCAGAGCTTAAAGTTTTAAGTCTACCTGCAACTACAAAATTCATGGGACCGCTTATTTTAAAATGCTCTTAAACAATTTGGGCAACACGGTTAGAGGAAGCTAAAGAGCATTATAGTGCTGGGAATTCTCACACCGTAAAAAAAAATCACGCCATAAAATTTTCTAAACTCGTCCGCGTATACCTTGAACCTCCTATGAGTGCAAGTGCTAGTATAATTATATCTTGAAATTAAGAAACATATACAATATTATATGTGCCAACTGTTAAGTCATTATTATATGTGCTAACTATTAAAGTTTGAGGTGTGAAGGGAAGGAAACAAAGACAAAAACAGATACAATACCTAGAGATAGATAAAGTGAAACAAAGTAGTATAGAAAATTTAAATTTAATTTCTTGTTTTGTAGATTGTATAGATCATTGGACACAAAATTTTCATATCTATATGACTATGATTTTAATTAAATTTTAATTTAACATTTAAATTTTACAAAATCTAATTGATAGGCTTGATAGTTCAGCCCATTTCATGGAGTATTGTATTAAATAACATTAATTCTCAGTTATATTGTATACTGTTATATAGTATTTACATTTGCAGTTTTGATTCAACAATGCTAAGAAGTAATTGAATATAACTACTATAAAAACTATTTTAATACCACAATTTTTATTTCCATTCAACACAAAAATTATCTAATAGTAAGAACTAGACACAATGCTTCTCTTGTTTTGAGTCTCTTGAAAGAGTATGTGTTGAAGATTACTTCTACAGGAGACTCTTCTCTTCCTTCTGCTCAACCTTCTTATTCTTATCAGTGCAATCCAACTCCTTAATGCAACTCTTGCTACTGCCCTGCTCTTTGGTGCTCATGGCCATTATAAATGCCCCTATGTTTGTAGAGAAATAGCCCTCTTAAATTATAAATTAATACGTAATTATCTTTATAATCATAATAGATATATACTTAACCCCTTGACCTATTTTGATTGCTTTAAGAGACATTTTCTCATTACTTTCTTAAATGTGAAGCACATGGGCCATAGGAGGGAAGCCTCCACCAAGTGGAGATTTTCCACATCCTTACTGTGGAAAGTTCTCTTTGTTATTTAGTTTATCAATCACATCAAAATTTTAGTTACTATCTAGTTGGATGGCATAAATAAAATTGTTTATGTAGTGCTGGGCCATGGGCACTATGCACTAGGGAAGAAAAATTGCTGATTAATTTGAAGAAATGTAGTTTTGTGAAGGAGTTGGTTTACATGTGATTTGTTATCTCAGCTATAACGTTACTTTTCCCTAGAATCAATTAACTACTTGCAACGGATTTTATTATAGTTAATATTAGAGTTAAGATAATTTAGAATATTCAATGATATCAAAATAAATGTAAATAACAAACGTAAATTACAACATGTGTTACTTAAATAAGATCTCTCTAGTAAATCATTAACAAAGCAAATTGGACAACATAATCACATGATCAGATTAACATCAAAACCCACATATATCATGATTCTAATATCTTTTATTAGCATTAAGTTTAGTACTTAATTAATTTCCATCATAGAAAAGAATAAATACATATCTTTTGGATCTTGAAAGTTCTCCCAAATATCACTTTGGAGAATGGATTAGAGATTGAACCCTTTTCAGCTAGTGAGCACTTCCAAGGAGGAACCTAGTTCTTATTCAGAACCAACCATGTACTTTCCAGCATTCAACTCTTTTTCAGAAAACATACATGTTTCTCAAGAATCTTGCTCCTTTTTAGAAAGCACACACACAAGTGCTCCAGAGCCATGTTTAACAAAACATGCTCAACACAAGTGCACACACAAGTTCTGGCCAGGACATTCCCGGATGTACAATGTACTTTGAGTTGGACACACACTGTGTGCCCCTTCTCCAATGCTCACTGCTAACTAATCAATAATCCTTCTCCTTCGTGATTTCTTGCAATGTTCTTATTTCCTGCTTTCTCCACCTTCTTCCTTTGAGTGATCGCCCTCTCTCTGCCAAGTCTCACACAAATGCCTTATATAACATTTAAAGGGGTGGTTTCTAAACCATTACACCTTTTCACAAAAGGTTGTCATTAATAATGGTTTATAAACATAATAACTCCTCTCTTTTAAAGGGGTTTTCATAATTGTTTTTTATTTATCTCCATTTTAACCAAAAAGATCATAATATTCTTTATTTTCCATCTCCTTTTTAATTATAAAGAGCAAATAAACTTTATCCTCTTATAATTTTAGAGGGTTATTCATAAATAACTTTCTATTTTCTATTTTGTGTAAAAAGTCACATAACATTTCTCCCCCTGTAAATCAGTTGTTGTCCCAGTAGCCCAAGTTGAATCTACGACATTTTTCAGCAAAAGTTGAATCTACAACATTTTTTAGCAAAAATAATTAGTTAAGTGTGGATGTAACATTATCGATATCACAATGAACTTACTTCATTTATAATCATATTTCTCAAATGTTAGATCTTCCAATAACTCTTCTACTTTAACTGTAATTACAACTAAATCTCATAGAAATATTTTGTTAATCAATAACATGATTAGAACTATAAGTACATTTTCACATGAAATAGATCATAAATTTATACTTAGAAGTTGTATACAATAAATCTTCTGGTTATTAATGTGTAACCTTATCTTTAATACAAATATTTCAATCTTTTATGTGTCACTTTAATATACAAAAGTATTATCATGTAATCACATAGTACTTACCTAGTGAATGACATGCATATCTCATACTATGTAGTCACTCATCACTGAGTACCATATACTCAAAATACATTCAAAGATGATAGTCATGCATTCCACACTACATAAATATTTTCTTTTCATATACTAAATACAATTGAATTGCAACAAATACATCAATGCTTATATAATTTCCTAGTCACTCAAATAGAGTTTTGGGACAAGTCTAAATCTTACAAGGATTCAAATGTTTACTATCAACATGGTGTTCATATTACCTAACCTGGATCTCCATCCTATACAAAATATGTACAAAGTTATTGGGTTGATCAAGTCCAATAACAATTACAATTTTTTTAAAATATTAAGAGAAACTTAATATTCTTGCCACTTCTACTAGATTGTATATAACATTCTTGAAAAATCTAAAATATTATATTTTAATTGACATTACTATTTTTTTTTAATTTTCATGAGAATTAGGTTATAAGGTTGATTCCATTCATCAAAAAATAGTTAAATTTATTTTAAAAATTAGAAAAATTCATTGAAATAGAGGATGGAACCCTTGTTTAGCTATATCTTTTTTTATTTTTCATAAGCAGTCATCAAAATTAGTTTTTTTTTTTCCACTACATTAAAATATAGAATTTATAATATGAAAAAAAACGACGAAAAAAATAAAATAAAATAAATTTTGTTATTTAATAACTAGACATCCCACCAAACTGGCTTTATCAATTATTTTCAACAAAGTAGTAATGACAATTTAAAAAAAAAACTATACCAAACTAATTTTTTATTTTAAAAAAATATAGCCATAAACTACACATAAACTACACTTAGATAACTACACTTTATTAACTGCACATTTCAAGTTAAAAAGTAAATTAACTGTAGGCCTCCTTTCAATTTTGTCTCGCGCTTTTTATGCTCTGTTGGTGATTCCCTTGTTTTTGGCTTGGGCATGATTGTAATGATTCTTTGGCAAGATTGCAACATATGACTTGATAGAATAAATATTCTATTTAGTATGTGGACTGTTACAACCCCACTAGTCTGTCGTTGCAAAAGAAAAAGGAAAAGGAAGATTCTTTCAAGGTGGATAAGTACGTATTGCCTCACCAGGCTACCTGCACAGCTAACTTCTTATATTCAACTTAGTGTTGCACTGCTATTAGCTTTGAAACTAAGTTGTTTAGGAATGGGTTTTATGCAGCTAGATGATCTATTTTTGTGGAGTAAGGGATCTTATGAAGCTTAAAAAAATTGCTATGGCATAAATTAGAATCTTTTCCTCCAAAATAGGAGCAGCTATTTTTTAGGTGGTTGATTTTGAGCGGACAGAATTTTTTTTTTATTTGATGATTTTTAATCTTTTTATTTGTAGGTCCTAAAAAATCTCTGCTAAATTAATTAGCATTAAACTAAAAACCTTATGAGACCACCAGCTTCCAAAAATTTTGGAGCTTAAAGTTTTAAGCCTACATGCAACTACAAAATTCATGGGACCGTTTATTTTAAAATGCTCCTAAACAATTTCGGCAACACCGTTGAGATAATTTGGGAAGCCCCCCTTCATGGGACTTCAGCCTTAGAGGAAGCTAAAGAGCAGTATAGTGCTGGGAATTTTCACACCGTAAAAAAAAATCACACCATAAAATTTTCTAAACTTGTCGCCTATACCTTGAACCTCCTATGAGTGCAAGTGCTAGTATAATTATATCTTTAAACTAAGAAACATATACAATATTATATGTTCCAACTATTAAGTCAATATTATATGTGCTAACTATTAAAGTTTGAGGTGTGAAGGGAAGGAAACAAAGAGAAAAACAAATACAATACCTAGAGATAGATAAAGTGAAACAAAGTAGTATAGAAAATTTAATTTCTTATTTTGTAGATTGTATAGATCAATTGAACACAAAATTTTCATCTCTATATGACTATGATTTTAATTAAATTTTAATTTAGCATTTAAATTTTACAAAATCTAATTGATAGGCTTGATAGTTCAGCCCATTTCATGGAGTATTGTATTAAAGAACATTAATTCTCAGTTATATTGTATACTGTTATATAATATTTACATTTTCTCAGTTATATTGTATACTATTATATAATATTTACATTTGCAGTTTTGATTCAACAATGCTAAGAAGTAATTGAATATACCTACTATAAAAACTATTTTAATACCACAATTTTTATTTCCATTCAACACAAAATTTATCTAATAGTAAGAACTACACACAATGCTTCTCTTGTTTTGAGTCTCTTGAAAGAGTATGTGTTGAAGATTACTTCTACAGGAGACTCTTCTCTTCCTTCTGCTCAACCTTCTTATTCTTACCGGTGCAATCCAACTCCTTAATGCAACTCTTGCTACTGCCCTGCTCTTTGGTGCTCATGGCCATTATAAATGCCCCTATGTTTGTAGAGAAATAACCCTCTTAAATTATAAATTAATACGTAATTATCTTTATAATCATAATAGATATATTCTTAACCCCTTGACCTATTTTGATTACTTTAAGAGACATTTTCTCATTACTTTCTTAAATGGGAAGCACATGGGCCATAGGAGGGAAGCCTCCACCAAGTGGAGATTTTCCACATCCTTACTGTGGAAAGTTCTCTTTGTTATTTAGTTTATCAATTACATCAAAATGTTAGTTACTATCTAGTTGGATGGCATAAATAAAATTGTCTATGTAGTGCTGGGCCATAGGCACTATGCATTATGGTGTGTCCATGTGTTTTCTTCTATGTTGCATGACTCACCCGTCTTCTTTTCAGAAAAAAAAGACAATAAAATAAAGAAAAAGCTTATTCACCACTACTTTGGGTTGAGGAAAATGCAGAGTGAAACGGTTTTATAGCCAGAATCTGCGTATGCGGGGTCCTTTGGTTGTTCAGCCTGACATGGAAGCACAAGACAAGCCGACAGTGGCTATTTTTAATGTTCTCTCCATCTATATTTTTGGCCCTTCTCAAGCACGCTTATAGATTTGCTAATTGGAGATTGTTTCTAGGAGTAGTGTTTGTGTGGATTATCTGCTACGTGTATTCCATGATCAATTAAAATAAGTAATATGCCTGATATTGGGGAGCAAAAAATTAAGGATTGGTGCACCTAACACTTTAGTTTGGCCTCAGGGAGAAGGTTAGTTAGAAAATCGTAGCTTCTATTCACACTGTTGCCCTAAATTTCTTCCAAATATTTATAATAAGCTATGATTTAGGCAATGAAAAATAGCAGGATGGTTTACACATGGAGTACATCCAGCGCAAGGGTTTGCATTACTATGTGACATCTGTATAGTGTAAGGTGACGCTACCATATACAATCCATGAAACTCAGAAACTCAGCATATCCAGACTTATCAGATAATTGAGAGAGACATAAGCAGTAAAACATAAAATGAACTCATCGAACTTGGATTTATTGAGAGCATTAACTGGCTGTGGCTGGGGAATATGACTGGTAAGTCTAGGTTTGATTAATAGGTTTAAGATGAGTTAGGGATTGAGGTAGATTGAGGTAGATTGAGGTGGATGAAAACTGTATTGCCGAGTTGCCATGTTCCTCACCATTCTTGATTCTTTGGAAAAAATAGGACATGGACATGCAAGGGCGAAGGTTAAAGCTTCATACTGTTCATATCATATCCATATTGTTCATATAATAGCAGCAAAAGTCTTTTGGGGAAAAAATTGGTAAACCAAAAGTATAAGATTTTTTGAAAAAATTGGGGATTTAAATGGGAAAAATTGGAAAAATCAGATTTTGAAAAAAACATAAAAAATGTAGAAAAATGGACAAAAACTTCTTGTTTTTGAAATTTAAAGGCATTTCAATAGCATAGAGATATAGAGAGCAAATAAAATTGAGAGTTTAGCCCATGAATTGTAGAATATAGTTGAATTACATTGCATTGCACAAAGCATACTTCATAGTACATAAATAATAACTAGATGTTGACAGTTTACAAATTTTCAATTACAATCTAGTTTATACAAAGTCAACCTATAAACCGAGTATAAAGTTTCAAAAAACTAGATGTAGCCAATGACTCTTGCTACTAAAAAGAGAGCTACACTAGAGGGTTGTAGGTCCTGATGACGAAGCTCTTGGGTCAGAGTCTCTCCTAAGTCGTTCAACCACATCACTATCTAAGTTGGCTTTTGTTAGGATATCAAAATCCTCAGGATCTAGAAAGTCATCATCATCTGCAATCCACTCAGACTCTGGATCAATTTCATCTTGAGCCCTTGACTGGCTTGTCATCCTCAACAGTACCTAATTTTGTCTATATAGAAATTATTCTTGGTAATTGAAAGTGAAAAACATAACAAATACAATTATAACTATGATTGAAAGTATATTAAAAGTAACTTTGAGCTTTTTTAAGCTTCTAGCGGAGGTTGTGGTGAACAAACACCAAGTCATTCATCTATTGTTGTGTTAGACGATTGCGTTTCTTGGAATGTATGTGTTCAAAAACACTCCAAGTATGCTTGCAAGCAGATGAACTACATGGCTGGTTCAATATGTTTCTCACCATCCATCTAAGATTTTTTGCTTCGTGGCCATAAAAATCCCACCATTGTGTTGAAAAACACAAATTATTTTGAGATGATATCATGTAAGATATACTAAAATCTTAACACCTTTAATCTACATGTCCATAATATAGAGAAATTGTCCAAAGCTTATAGAGTCTACCTTGTTGGAAGGTTTTCCTACTTTGCACAATAACTATACTTGAAAAAAACCCCATTGGCAACTTTGCCATAAGTGTTTGCAGCTTTTCTGGGGTAGGGAACTTTTTTCCATGCACATGAATAGGCCTTATGTGACTTCAAAATCATCTTTGAATGAGGAGCTATATAGAACAAGGTTGGATTCAGATAGTATCTAGTAGCATGGAGGGGGGAGTACATTTGTCAATTCCATCTTCTATCAATTATTTCCCATAATGACATGTACCTATCCCTGTTATTTTCCATCCTACCCCTCATCACCTCCTTGGCCCTATCCACAACTTCATACAAATAGCCCATGGGGGATTTCTCCCCATCCACTAGCCTCAAAACTTTTACTAGAGGCTCTAAAAATTCTACAACTCGTTCAATTGCATCCCCAAAACTTGTAGAATAAATGTACTTTGCCACCATTATGCCATCTATTTTCTTTGTGAAGACAAACTCCATCCACTCATTTGAAACAAACATTCACTTCAAATTCATTTTTTTGTTGGCAAAGAGTTTGCAATGCAAGGAAGTGCGTAGCAAATCATGTCACCCTTGACCGAACTAGCTTCTTGGCCTCTATGAAGGAGCACATTAGACACAACACCCTTGTGTGATTGTAGATGAATTTGGTAATTGTGTGAGTCTTTTGCAATACCTCCCTAACCCATTCAAGTTTTCCAATGTCCTCTAGGGCTAGATCAAAGCAACATGTCATATATGAGCCTAAAAACATAGAGGGATACTTGTTCTTCTTGAGTCTCCTAGCAACAACATAAGCAACAACATTGTCTATAATAAACTGTACAACATTTGGTGGCCCTACATCCATGACCACCTCGTCAAACAAATCAAACAATGCAGCTATAGATTTGATCCTATCTGATGCATCCATGGATTTCAAAAAAATATGCCAATATCACAAGAGACAAGGAAGTTGACGAGGGTTCAGTTCCTTCTATCTATCAATCCATTTGAAATTATGGTGCAACCAGTCTTTGTCCACTCTAGTCGATGTTAATCAACAACATCCTTAACATCTTGTACTGCATCATTGAGCATACCAACTCTTAATGTCTCATAAGACGTGGCTTTGAACCCAGGACCTATAGTTACAATAGCATCCATCATACTTTGCTAGTATAGAGACCTGACAACATGGAATGCTAGGCTAGAGTAGTACCAAAAATTTACAATCACCTTCTTTGCCTATTTATGGACATTTTTCCTCCATCCTGTACTCTCCAAAGTGGTATGTGATCTTGGTGTACTATGAGGTGCAAAGAAAGAATTAATGCTTTATTCACTTATCAGATTAAGAGCATAGCATTCCCCCTTCTTCAAAGAAGTGTTGTCCTCAACGTTGATCAACTGTGGATGCTTTTGTATAAAGTCTTCATTTTCTCATGTTGTATCTTCAACTTAAGAGTTCTTCCATTTTATCAAATACTCTATGATTTCCCTTGTTCAAAACCTCTTGGTACATGTTTGAAGAATTCCCTCAGGATCCAAGACTATTCTTCCCTCATCATCAAGCTTTGGTAACTTAGTTTGTGCTATGCATGAAACATGGAAGACTGGATGAATTTTTGTTGACATAGGTAACTCCAATTTATATTCTACATTACCTATCTTTTGCAACACCTTATAAGGACCATAGTACTTGGGTGCAAGCTTGTTATCCTTCTGTTGTTGTTTTAGAGACATTTGCGTATATGGTTGTAATCACACAAAGACTCAATCTCCCACTTCAAAAGTCCGTTCACTATGATGTTGATTCATCTATTGCTTCATTCTATTTTGTGCCATTGTTAAGTTCTCTCATAGACTAGAAAGTACCTCTTGTTGATGTTGAAGGTGTTCTTCAATTGTTCAAACCTTTGGTTGTGCCCTTAATGAAGAGGTGATTGAGGGTGGCGGGTACCCATATAGTGCCAAAAATGGAGACATCTTAGAAGAAGTATGGAAGGAATTGTTATACCACCATTTTGCTAGTGGTAGCCATTGCACCCATCTTTCTTATTTATTCCAATCAAAACATTGAAGGTACCCTTTCAAGCATTTGTTTACCACCTCAGCTTGTCCATCAGATTATGGATTATATGATAAGATACAAGTAAGATGAGTGCCAAAACATGAAAATAAGTCAATCCAAAAGTTACTTGTAAATATAGGATCACGATCACTTACTATAACTTTTGGAGTCCCATGTATTTTTTAAATAATATTCATAAAGGTTGTTGCTATAGTGCTTTCTACCAATGGGTGTGCAAAAGCACAAAAATGTGCATATTTGGTGAGATGATCCACAACAACCATGATGACATTTTTTCCTTTAGATCTAGGTAAACCTATGATGAAATCCATAGATACCTCTTTTGGGAATTAAGGTGTCTCAACCTTTGCAAGTTCCTAATGTTGTATTAATAATTACTTATTATTTGCCCAAATATTTAATTAAGTGCATGCAAAATTATTATGTCATCTTGTGGGAGTGGTACGGTGAGGTGTCACTCTATAGAGAAGGTGACATGGATGCATACTTGGCATTACATGTGGATTTTGGCATCCTATGTTGTGGTAGAGGTATTTTTCCATGTGTCAACATCTTTTGGTGTTGTAAGAGGTTTATGACACATAAAACTTATGATGGATTCTATGACAGTGTAAGAGCTAGATATAGAGGGGAGTATGACGTGTTATGACACATATGACATTGTCATAAAGCATCTTTGACCTATCCTTCTGGAGCGCCCAAGTTGGCCTATGACAGGATGTAAGAGAATCAACTATTAATAGTTAGTTATGATAGATTCTCTTAAGTTGTAAGTGCTGTTGGTTATGACAGATGCTATGACAATTGTAAGATGTGTAAGAGCATCTATCGTAAGCCAAATTTAGTAAATTTGGGGTGTCCATGTAGAGGAGATTCCTGACATGTTTGGACAAGTGTCGGTGATGGTTGTAAGTGCTGAACAAGTGGCACTGTGCAATGTGGGTCATATGGATTTTTACTATGGTATTTTTGGATCTTGTTTGGTCCTAGGGTAATGCCTTATGGTTGTTTTTGTTGGAATTAGCCAAGATCAGCAAGTAAGAACTGAGATGAACTTCCACAAAGCATAAGCACATAAAAGCCAAAATGTATAATCAAGAGACTACATCAAGAGTTAATGAAAATGTGCAAAGAGCCTTGCATATATAGGCAAGGAGAAGGAGGTGAGAAGGAGAGAACCAACTATGACTAACCCTCTATGTGATGAACACATGTGTGCATATGTGGAGAGTGATGGACAAATGTCTCCAACCTCCCATAAGGTGATGAGAGAATATCTCCAACCTCTAATGAGGTGAAGTGTCAAAATGACTAACCTCATGTGAGCACATGTGGTGAGACAAAAAAGTGACTAACCTCAAAAGTGAACTTAACCTTTAATGTCAAGGTTAAGTTAGACCTAGTCACTAAGTGTGACTTAAGCTTGGGTGTGGGTTAGGATAAACCCAACACTCTAACATTTTTTTGGGCCCCCATGAGTCTATATATTGAGGGCTTGAGATGGAGGCATTGAGGAGTGTTTTATGCAAGGTTATGCTATCAGTTTTCCTCCAGAGGAGCAAGATGTAAATCTCCATGTTAAAGTTTTGAGCCTACAAGTGTATTGTAACATGTTTGTTGTTTCATATTAATACATTGGTTCGATGATTTGGAGTGTGGGGTTTTTTACCCGAAAGAGTTTTCCCCACGTATATTGGTGTCTCTTCTCTTCTGTCTATCTTTCTTCTATTATTCTTCTTTCAAGTTCTTAAAGTATTAATTTACATGTCGTTATGCTACTAAAATTTACTTAGATCTATAAGCTACATTGCCTTTCCTCTAAGGGTTAATGTCTTGGGAAATCAACTATGTCTTTTCCGCTTTAAGGGCATAGTAGTACGTGCTTGTATCAATTTATTGAATATCTGTTGAAGAAAATCATAGGATATTGGAAGGTGCTTACTTGGTTCTCTTTTCCTTTCAATTGGTATCAAAGCTATGATGGTTCCATGGTTGCATGAGATTGCATGTGTTGGTTCCATGGTGTTTAAGGTTTTGGGTATTTCTTTTGTTGTGGTTTCTTAGCCTGACAAACTTGAGGGGATCTGTAGGAAGGAAGTGGTTGATTATTAATCCTTGTTTGAGTGGAAGTCTTGAAGTTGATCTTTTTTTCATGTTACGGTAGGCATTTGAAGGATGGAGAAGATGGAGTATTATGGAGTTGATCATGTCATTACATTTAATATGATATTGATCTGGAGCTCCTATTTGATAGTGTGTAAAAACCCTCATGCATGGTGGTTGTGTTCTTTCATTCTATGGTCATGTGCAGCAGAATATTTGTGTTGGGTGTCTATTCTTGGCTTCTTGATCACATGGAGAAACTTGGGTTGTCATGAATATGGTTTGATGTGCTTATGTTGGGTGCTTGGTTTTAGTCCTTGGCATTGGAAGACATTGTTTTGTTAACCTTAAATGGATTTACATTGTGGAGTTGATCATTGGATGATCTAAAAGATTTTGGAACAACCTAGCTCCTATGTATGCTTGTACATGGTGGTGGTCATGGAGTTGGCCTACAAGTGGGCCCGGAGTTTCTGGACCTCTTCTTCCTTTTGGTTGGTTGTACTTTCATGTCTCAGTTTCATATTGATTTGATCTAAGGGTTTTGTAGATTTCTCATTCAAAATCTACTGTTATTCTTATCCATGTTATTCCATTATTTTGGTTTAACTATTTTGGTGGTTTTTAGACTTATGGGTCTTCCAGATGATAAGTGGATATGAATTTACATGTATGTCAGTGACATGGTGGTTTTGCAGGTTTTACATGGTTAATCAAAACTTGTGGTTTTGTAGATTTGCAAATAAACTAATTTTCAGATTATGAATCCCTAGGGGTGTTTCTGGATGTAAGATAGTTGCAGGTTTGCATGTATACTTCGTGCATGGTGGGAGAAGGTTTGTAGCTTTCTCAGTGTGGAGATGTTGGTACGTGATTAGTCACTCATAATTTCTGTAGTGTTTGCTTGATTAGTTCCTTGACTATGGTTACTCATTTGTGGACTTGTTTGGCAAATCAGATTTGAGGTTGATCTGGTGTTTGAGTCTTGAGTTCTACATGTTATCTTCTTTGATATCTCAGTTTGCAGGTTATTGATGTGATGATGATTTTGCATGTTGCATTTGTTTGGAATCTATAAGTTATGTAGTTTGTGGTTGTGTACATCCCATTGATTGCAATGGAATGACTTAGATGTGGACTATCTATAGCCACAAGATCAATTCAATGTTTAGGCATAATTTGTTAGTTGGCCTTGTCTGTAGTCATTTGAGCATTGGTATGTTGCATTGGGATGAGAGGATGGATGATTAGAGTGCCTGGATAGTCGATTGTTGGAACTTGTAGCATGTTTATCACGATGTCATGGATAGCTTGGATACATGGTTATGTGTGAGCTTTTGATAGTGATGGTTTTATCTTCTTGTTTCAGAGATCTTGGTTCTACTTTATTCTTTTGTGTTGCTGGATTGTAGGTGAATTTTTAAATGGTATTAGAGCCATGGATGATCTTCATTCGGAGGATGGTTATCACGATGCCTTGATAAGCTCGATATCACAGTTTTAGTGGGAGCTTTGGCAGTGATTTTGATCTGTCACTTGGTGATGGATGATCTTCATTCAGAGGATGGTTATCACGATGCCTTGATAAGCTTGGTATCACAGTTTCAGTGGGAGCTTTGGTAGTGATGTGGATCTATCACTTGGTGATGGATGATCTTCTATAGTGGTTGTAGGTGTCATGGTAAGGCTTTTGGATTATGATTCTTATATGCTATGAAATTATTTTGACATCTTGAGTTCCATTTTTAGGGGATGGTTATCTTCATGTGATTGGAGATGGCATTGTGTCTTGGTTTACTCTAGATACCAATTGGATTTTTAGCATGATGGTGCCCCTTTGGCATGATATGTCCTGAGCAGGATGTTATCTCTTAGGAAGAGATGCTAGATCTCGATGTCACGTGTGTTCCTAGATTTTGTAGATGTGTAGTGGGATCTTTGATAGTGGTTTGGTGAAGTTCGCTTTGGTTTTGAGTATTAATCATTTGATTGAAGCTTCATGATTTTGTAGGATGCATTTGAAATTGGCATGTATTGATTGATGGATGCTCATGGATACTAGAGAGACTTGAGGTGAGGCTAGAGATCTCTTGTTGTGGGGATCATGTGTTGGAATGGTGAACTTTTTAGTAGAAAGATCGAGGAGTCTTCACCTAGGTATGGACAACTAGTTCATGTTTGGAGCTGAGAGGAGATTGTTCTTGGAGAGAGTCTATGAGGCTCGGTGTATCTCAGTTGAGCATTCTCATTCCCCACTCTCAGTTCACTCAGTAGAAAATGAATTGATAGTTTTCCCCATGTTGTTTTAGATTCATTTTGTTTTATGCTTTGATTTCTCATGGATATGGATTGTGAGATATAGTTTCTAGTTCTAGAGGGTTCATTTAAGGAGTACTTGGCATGGTTATCTCCTTAGGTATATGGTTTGATTTATGAGAAGTTTTGGAGATGTTATTGGGCTTAATTCCTATTTGTGGAATGAAGTTTTTAAGTTTGGTCTTCCTTGGTTAGAGAAGCTTACATCCTTTTTTGATTATTTGAGATATATATGTTTTGTTTGATCTTTTGAGATTGAATGTTTGGGTGTTGGTAAGGCTTTTCAGTTGGGGTTTTGTGAAGGAAATATTACTTGGCACAACTTAGCACTTGGTGGTGTTGGCAGAAGAACTTGATATGGTTTGCAATTTTTCTTTATGGTCTCATGTTTCTTCCTACAGGTTCTTATTCATCTAGTATGATAATTGGGTTTGTGGTCATCTACTGTTGTTGAAATTTATTATTTTTTAGCAATAGTATGTGGTCTTTTAATGTATGTCATTTGAGATGTGGAGGACTTGGGAGAAGTGGATTAGATCAAAGGTGAGAGAGTGAGCAAACAATTGTTTGTGAAAGTATGCTCTATTTTGCAGTAGGTTGGTTGTAGTTTGCAGATCATTGTGATTATTCTTTGTATTACAAGATTTGATTATAAGCCACACTTTTATGTAAGTGTTGATTGGTAGACTTTGTGTTGCTTTGGTTGGCATTGCTCATGCAGTTTGATTCCTAGGATGTATGTATGTCTTTGGTAGATTGTTTTTCATTAGATTGCAGTATCAAGGGTCTTTAGATTTTTTGCACATTAATGGTTTTGATGTGTTTGTTATCATGAGAGATGGTAACTTTGAGAAGGACAGTGGATTATATAGGGATGAGAGTTGCATTATGAGTTGGATATGTCATGTGCAGAAGTTCTATCAATGGTGGGTTTTTAGTTGTATGTAAACAACTAGCTGTTGGTGTTGTTCTAACTATTTTTGGAGCATTCATGCTCAATCTTTTTTTGGAGGAATTTTTGAATTTAGGGTTGTATTTTGGTAATTGGTTTGAAGTTGGACACATTGGTGTGTCTATGTGACATTTAGTGTTTCATCTTCTTTTTGAAATTCTAATCCTTTGGTCATGTTGGTGATCACTTGGAAGATGTTGTAGATGCTTATGTAAAGATTGTGAGCACAATGGAGTTCAGTTCAGATAGTATGGTGACCTTGGTTGTTCATAGATTGCTTGTGTTTCTATTGGCTCTTGAAAGGTGTTTGACAAGTGGGAGAATGTTGAGAATTAAGATGTCTCAACCTTTGCAAGTTCCTAATGTTGTATTAATAATTTACTTATTATTTTCCCAAATATTTAATTAAGTGTGCAAAATTATTATGTCATCTTGTGGGAGTGGCACAATGAGGTGTCACTCTATGGAGAAGGTGAAATGGATGCATACTTGGCATTACATGTGGATTTGGGCATCCTATTTTGTGGTAGAGGTATTTTTCCATGTGTCAACATCTTTTGGTGTTGTAAGAGGTTTATGACGTGTAAGACTTATGACGGATTCTATGACAGTGTAAGAGCTAGAAATAGAGGGGATTATGACAAGTGTTATGATGCATATGACATTTTCATAAAGCATCTTTGACTTATCCTTTTGGAGCTCCCAAGTTGGCCTATGACGGTTGTAAGAGAATCAACTATTAATAGTCAGTTATGACAGATTCTCTTATAGCTGTAAGTGCTGTCAGTTATGACATATTCTATGACAATTGTAAGATGTCTAAGAGCATTTTTCATAAGTCAAATTTAGTAAATTTGGGGCGCCCATGTAGAGGAGATTCCTATGACATGTTTGGACAAGTGTCGGTTAAGGTTGTAAGTGTTGAACAAGTGGCACTGTGCAATGTGGGTTGTATGGATTTTTACCATGGTATTTTTGGACCATGTTTGGGCCCATGGTAATGCCTTATGGTTGTTTTTTGGGCCCCCACGAGTCTATATATTGAGGGATTGAGATGGAGGCATTGGGGAGTATTTTATGCAGGGTTATGTTATCAATTTTCCTCTAGAGGAGCAAGATGTAAATCTCCATGTTAAGGATTTGAGCTTGCAAGTGTATTGTAAAATGTTTGTTGTTGCAGATTAATACATTGGTTTGATGCTTTGGAGTGTGGGGCTTTTTACTTGAAAGGGTTTCCCCACGTATATTGGTGTCTCGTCTCTTATGTCTATCTTTCTTCTATTATTCTTTCATGTTCTTAAAGTGTTAATTTACATGTTGTTATGCTACCTAAATTTACTTAAATCTATAAGCTACATTGTCTTTCCTATAAGGGTTAATGTATTGGGAAATCAACTATGTTTGCTTCTGCTTTAAGGGCATAGTAATACATGCTTGAATCAACTTATTGAATATTTGTTTAAGAAAATCATAGGATATTGGAAGGTGCTTACTGGGCTCTCTTTCCCTTTCAACCTCCTCCCACCACTAACTTGGGATAGATAAGGGCTATAAAAGACCTAGAGTCTTAATTATCTCCCCTTTATTTTGTTGACATTTCATGCATTCTGCTACATATTTTTGAACATCCCCTTTTATCCCCTCCCAAAATAAATCTCGCTTGATTCTGTGATAAGTTTTCAAAAATCCAAAGTGCCCACCTATTGGAGAAACATGTAGTTCTACCAACACCTTAAATTTAAGGGTTGAATCCTTGCAAAGGTACATCTTGTCTTTGTACCATAGAACATTTCATTTCCATGCAAATTTGTTTGACACACTTGAATCTTGTTGGAGTTTCTCAATGAGAGTTTGAGTATATGAGTCCTTCTCCCACTCTTCTCTTTCCTCATTTACCCAATCTTCTTGTAAAATGGAAATGGCATACAATAGTGACTCTTTGGATTCATCCCTCAATAGAGCATCAACCAAAACATTCTCCTTGTCATTCTTATATATGATCTCAAAGTCATATCCCAATATCTTTGTGACCCATTTTTGTTGTTATTTAGATGACAACCTTTGTTTGAAGAAATATTTGAGACTATCATGATCTGTCTTTACCTTAAAGTACCTTCCCATTAAATAAGACCTCCATTGTTAAACTACATGCAAGATAGCCAACATTTCCTTCTCATAAATTGGCTTCAACAAATTCTTACCTGTGAGTTGGTGGCTCTCAAATGCTATGGGTCTTACTTCTTTCTTGAGTACTACTCCTATGCCATGACCTAAAGCATGCATAACATTCCATAATGAATGTTTTAGAAAAATCTTGGGTAGCTAGGATTGGAGTTGTGCACATGGATTCCTTTAGCTACTCAAATGCCTTTTTAGTTGCCTCATTCCATTGGAAGGAATCCTTCTTCAACAAAGCTATGAGAGGTGATGCTATGCTACCATAATTATTTACAAATTGTCAATAATAACCTGTAAGCCCTAAGAAACCCGATAGGTTCTTGAGGGTCCTAGGAACTTTCTACTCTACAATAGCCTTGATCTTATGAGCATCCACCTTGACTCCCTTATGAGACACAATATGACCTAGGTACTCCACTTCTTTGACTGCAAACACACACTTGGATAGCTTAGCATATAGTGGATGTTACTCAAGAATGTCCAAATCTTGATTTACATGCTACAAGTGTTCCTAACAAGTTTTACTATATGTTAAGATGTCATCAAAAAATACCAAAATAAATTTCCTTAGGAATGGCTTGAAGATAGAGTTAATCAAACATTGAAATGTCGATGGTGCACTTGTGAGACCAAAAGGCATTACCAAAAATTAATAATGGGTCTCATGGGTTCAAAAAGTTGTCTTATGTACATCCTCATCTCTAATTCTAATTTGATGATAGCTAGAATGAAGATCAAGTTTTTTAAAATAAATAACACCATTAAGCTCATCTCACAAATCATCAATTACTAGAATATGAAACTTATCTTTTATGATGAACTTGTTGAGTTCTCTGTAATTAGGACACATCCTTCAAGTTTCATCTTTCTTGCGTACCATTACCACCGGAGAGGAGTAAGCACTTTGACTATGCCTGATAATACCTACTTCTAGCATCTCCTAAACTATCTTCTCAATCTCAACTTTTTGTACATGTAGGGCCTAATGTTGGGTGGTTGGCTCCCTGGTACTAGTTGGACGACATGATCATGATCTCTTCTAGGAGGAAATCCTTTTGGAATGTCCCCAAAAAATACTGAGTGCTTAGCTATAACTTCTTATAGATCTAGAGGTGTAGAAGCCTTCGAGTGATATGCTTCTAATGAAAACAACTAGGCCACAAACCTATCTACCCACTTCTTAAGCATGTTTTCCATTTGGTGTGATAGCTTACCATCTATGGAGACTTTGCATGTAACCCTCTTAGTTATACTCTCATTTCCTCTAAGTGAAAGCACATGAATAGTTCTTGGAAGTTCATCTCAATTGTTCCCACAATAGTAAGCCACTATACTCCTAAAATAATATCTGCTACACCTATGGAGATAGAAAACACTAGGAAATCAAGACAATAATATCCCATGGATAATTTAATGTTGTGGCATTTCCCAAAACAACTAACAATACCCCATCTACAACTAGGACCTAAAATTTTGGAGCTAGATATAAAACAATGTAGACAAGTAGCTAACTTTTTATTGATGAATTTGAAATGGCCCAAATAGAATATTTTGCCGAATTAATTAAAAAAAAATAAACCACAACAAATTCTGAAGTGAAATATGCATCTCAAACCCTCATGAAATTATTTTCAAACATGTCTTGAAATACCCACAAAAAAATCTAACAATTACTTCATGATATTGTTCCCAAATTGATATAAATTTGCACAACAATTACTTAGACTCTCCTATTGATATAGAATTATGTAAATACATGAAATATGCTGCTACAAAAACAAAATGTATAGAAACACCAAGACCAAACTAAGAATGAATCTCCACACCAATTCTCACTGAAACTATAACTTTATACAATACTGCCGACAACTAATGGAACCCAAAACACATGAGAATGCTTCAACATTGATTTATATAATTTTTTGATGCAAACCACTGAAATATTATTGACTCATATTTTAACTTAAAATCCAAATTTGAAAATGAATTTAAAAAATTTAGTACTAATAGTCATCAAAACACCAAACTAGTTAACTAGTCTTCACATAAATCATTCCAAAACTACCATAAACACTCCAAATCATTTTTATTTATGTTTTTTGATGAAAATGACATAAAACCAGGCCTACAACACTAATTTGTAACAGCAGCAACATCTACAACACTTCATAACAAATCTATTGGCAACAACACCAAAATATGGTGAAATACACATGGTTATTTCACCTAAAACTGCCTAAAACCCCAAGAACAATGCCCAAACATGTAAGAGCTGAACCAAAGCACTTGGGATTGATGAAGAACAAAAATACACATATCCACACATCCACAACACAGCATAAACCTCAAACAACACCACTAGAAACACAAAAAACACTCAAATTGCCAAAATCAACCTGCAAACCCAAAATCACTAAAACTACCAAACCCTTCAGCACTAATGCAACCTCTTGATGAGATTACTATCTACAATCCAAGAACACTGCCCTCAAATCACCTAAAACTCATGTCCATGGCCACAAGCTTCAACTTCAATGGTTTCCTAGTCCACTGAATAAAAACAAAGCATCGACTCTGCAAGAGAAAAATGAAAAATTTGCAATAGCCTCTAAAATCCAAATTCCATATTTTTATTTGCATACGAGGCTATCTTAGGCACCCAAAATTCTCCACACCTTTCTTTGGGGAGTTACACCAAGCAATTTCTAAAATTGGACTCCACTCATATCATAAACTCCAACACACCTTTAGTGCCAATGATGAGTCAAATCCATGACTCATTTATTTCTTTATATTTCCTGTTTCAAAAGACTTTTATAAAATATTATGGCATATACATATATATTATTATAATTGTATTTGTCTCTTGGATGGATTATACACATGTTTAGTATTCATTTCCTTTTGATGCAATCTCTTAGCTTATTTACTTGAATTACATTTTCAAAGTGCATATCTCATGAATTGTGGTATAAGTGGTTTATGTTTGCACAAGGATTATAGCGGTGAGACTCCAGTGGTCTCTGGATCCCTTTGAAGCCCCTTTTTTTGTGAAGAGCCTGAACTCCATATGGCTCAGATGTCGTTACCCTTCAATAGAGCCATCCTCCCCTCGAGTCAATGACTATTATAGGCCGATCCTAGGTCTACTCAAAAGGTCCAGCAACACAAACATGATCGACGCCTCAATTAAAGTAGCTATTATGATCCAAGTCTCCACGCCAATTCATTTTAGTGACTAACTGAAATAACTATTAATTGGCATCAGTTCCAACTGAAGTCACTGCCACCAAGCGTTGTGCCATTCCAGGAAATCACTCAAGTTCGCCAATAGCCAAGTCGATGGAAATCTCTGATCTTCAATAACCCGCAATGGAATCATTAATGTAATAAATAAACAACTGGCTTTAATTCCAGTCACTGTAGTTAGGTTCGCTGATAGTTATTTCTTTTTAATAAAGCTCGACTGTATAAATAGGAGCAAGTCATCTCTTTAAGTTAGTTCCAGATTTTGATAGCAAGTTGTTAGTTCGTTTGTATTTCCAGTTGGAGGAAAACTCCTTGTTTTCTAGTTCTGTATCCATGTCCATTTTTGGACTTTGATTTAATGCAAATGAAGGGGGAATTCTGCTAAAAGTTTGTTCAAGCTCAGAGGATCGTCTCTAGTTGGGAAAGTAGGGCCCGCTTCCCCAAACTAGAGGAGATCACTCAGTATTTTATGGTTTTGTCTTTCTGTTTAGTAATATTATATGTGTATGTTAACTCTGTGATGTGTCCTCTCTTTTCTGTATGACTGTTTAGCTAATTATCACTTGTAGGTTTGTTTTATAAATTCTAAAAATACCAAAAATAGGATTGTTATTTCAACAACACTGATATATTCAGAGTGTTTCTTTACTGTGGTTGACAATGGATTCAATTACTTTGGAGTTCTATTTCAGCACTTAAGATAGTTTCCTTCTGGCAGTTTAACGAGTTTCTTTCAAGCAAAGTGTGTTTATTTTTCCAACAATTAGAATAATTTCCTTTCAAGCAATTGTGTTTTTTTTCCAAAGCAATTAGAATAGTTTCTTTCCAAGTATGTGTGTTTCCTTTCAAGCAAATAGATAGTTTCCATTCCTTGCATGTGTGTTTATTTCTACAAGTTGAGTAAACCGGACTTCATCCACCAACCACCAATTTGGATTCACTCCAAAATCCCCCACACTAAGAGTCTTATCGCAAATCACTCTACGCACCTCTGGATTGATAATTAAATGATGATGAATTAATAAACACTACTACGACCTCATCATTTTTGTCACCATTGCCAGGGAATAATCTACAAATCATTGTAGGTTTAAGGTGTTGATAAGACTTCTTAAATGAGTGCATTCTAGATTCATTAGTTTATGAGAAGGCCTAGGGATGCCTTAGGTCAATTCATCAAACAAACCACAGCTAGCACATCTCTTGAACTTAATCATTTGAGTGATCAAGGATCTCTTGTAACATCAGAATCTCCCATTCTCTTTGACACACCTTCTACAATGGGTGATAATGGTGATCATGAGGAGCCAGCTAACAATAGAACATTCTCTTATCCAATCTCGATCACTCCTGAGAGAAATGAACCTCCCATGAAAAATATATCTCCTGCATTCCTACCCACCTTTCGAGGGAAGACTTCTGAAGACCCAAACCAGTTCCTGTTTGAATTTAAGGTCCTTTGCCAGACTTATGATTATGCCACAGACAATCAGAAATTAAAACTTTTTCCTTCCACTCTCAAGGAGTTAGAGCTTTGATGGTTCATGGGCTTGAGAGCAAACTCTATCTCTACTTGGGATGAAATGGAAACCACTTTCCTTGACAAATATCAAGATTATTGTAGAGTCAGGGATAGGAAAGATGAACTATTCTACATGAAGAAGATGGAAGATGAAAATTTGGAGGATTATGTGGATAGATTCCTATTTGTCCATAGGAGATGTGGAAATAATCTAGATCAAGAATTAAGTGAAACTATTTTTCTGAGAGGAATTGATGATGAAATTAGGGAAGCTTTAAACCCAATGGGAAAAGGAGATATTAATAAACAAGATTTTACAGAAATTGTGGAAGTTTGTAGGAATTACTCTCGCACTTGTGCAGGTAAGAGAATATTGAAAAAAGGCAGTACCAGTGATGTTACAAAAGTCATGGAAGAGCTAGAAAATTTTAAAACTGATATCTTGCTTCATCTCAATACCACTTTGGATGGTATGCAAGCTAGTAAAAGGAACACGAAACCCTTAGCCATTTATTGCCCTCGTTGTATAGAAAAACATCCGCTTAGGGAGTGTCCCTTAAATCAAATAGAGTTATGCAAAATTTGTGAGAAAAGTCATCCAACAAATGAGTGTAGCCTACTCCCTGAAATGAAAAATAGATTGAAGAAGGTACCAACAGACGAGGAAGAACTAAATTTTATTGGACAGAAACAACCAAATTATGGATTCAATCAGTTTTCAAACCAATATACTCCAAGGGCCCCATCAAATTGGGGCACAACCTCTTGGAATGGACCTTGGGGAGGTCCACTTCCTCTAATGCAAATGCCACCCCAGTGGGGACCAGCATAGCCTCAGCTAGACTAGACAAATCAATCTTGGACCAACCCTCAATGGCCAAATCAACAACAATGTCAACAGCAGTGGGCACCTCAATATAACCAAGGAATGAGGTGATTTGGGAATCAACCACAAGCCTTACTTTCTAGACCCTCATAGTCTGCAAACCTGAATCCAAGTGATTAGGTAAATCAACCTTCAATGCCTGCTCAGCCAGTTCCCAATCCTAAAAATAATAGGCCACAACAACAGGTGTATAACACAGATCCAAATACAATCACCCTGAATGTTGTGGAAATAAATGACATCCAACTTCGATCTCAAAGCATTCCTATAAATATCCCTATTGAGGAAGAGGAAGTAATGCCCAATGTTGATAAACAACAAAAAGATGAGAAGACTGAGACAAGAAACTCAAAAGAAATTATGAAGGAAACCTCTATTCCATTCCTAGAACGATTTAAACAGACTCCTCCAAAATCTAAGGAAAACCAACTTGCACATGATGACTCATAGTTAATCAAGGAACTTAGAAAGATACATATTGAAGTTCCTTTGTTAAAAGCAATAAAATATATCCCTGAGATAAATCAGACCATTAAGAGCTTATGCTTAAAACTTCCAGGAAGAAAACAAAAATTACCCAACACAATCCAAGTAGAAGGGAAACTTGCCGATGTCCTGTCAGGCAAGCTAATTCCTCAAAAATATGGGGACTGTGGAAGTCCTATTATTTCAGTGGAAATAAAAGGATTATTAGTCTCTAATGTATTGATTGATTTAGGAGTTGCTATCAATGTGATGACATTAGAAACAATAGAAGCTCTAGCATTAACACATATTCAACCAACATCAACTGTGTTACAGCTGACATATTTATCTATCACCAAACTAGAGGGAATTTTGGAGGATATCATAGTCACTATCAATACTTGGGACTATTCAATTGATTTCCTCATCCTTCAGACCAGAAAGAAACATTCAGGGTACCCAATAATACTTGGTAGACCTTGGCTGGCTACCGCAACAACCCTTATTGACTGTAGGTCAGGAAATATGACTATTTCAAATGGGAAAAAGCTGAAGGAACTTTCCATCTATCCCCCTGCCAAACCGTTCTTACAATATGAGAATAAACCATGGATAGATGATCTGATGGATTCAGATGAAGAAGACACCTCCTCATTGGCAATGGTAACAATTGCATAACATTTTGAAGAATGCAATGAGGAGTATAAAGAATTGGAATCAAACAACGAAACCTCCTTGTACAGTCTCACCCAACAAGAGGTCTCCGAATGGCTCCGAAGAGATCTGAAGGGCTCTTTCAAGGCATTCCACTGTCCATATTCTGAACAGATTGCTTCCCACTTAAATTATCAAGAAGAAAAAATGTTACACTAGATTGTGCCTCACCTTTGTCTACTAAATACTCTATTAAGTCCTTACAAAGACCTTCTTTCTATTCATAATGGCACAAATCAAATCACTGTACAAACCAACAAACAACTCTCTATCAGTAGTTGGTTAACATAAACAAAAGAAATTTGATTGACAAAACTGTTACAAAATCATACCTAGGCTTTTGCATGGGAATACAAAGACATGAGAGGAATCCACCCCAGTGTATGCACACATCATATCTACACTGAAGATGTCCGTGCTGTTAGACAACCACAGAGGAGAATTAATCCAGCCTTGAGGGATATAGAAAAGGAAGAAATAGAGAAACTGTTACAGGTAGGATTCATCTACCCCATTTCTGACAGCTAGTGGGTATCGCCATTGGTTATAGTACCAAAGAAAAATGGCAAGTGACGAGTTTGCATTGACTATAGAGAATTGAACAAAGCTACTAAAAAAGACTATTTCCCACTTCCCTTCATCGACCAGATGCTAGATAATCTGGCTGGTAGTCACTACTTCTCCTTTCTGGATGGATTCAGCGGCTACAACTAGATTCAGCTGGCTCCAGAAGATCAAGATAAGACTACCTTCACATATCCATGGGGGATATTTGCCTATAGAGTTCTGCCATTCGGATTATGTAATGCACCAACCACATTTCAACGGGTTGTGTTGGCAATTTTTGCTGATTTAGCCAATACATGTGTAGAAGTTTATATGGATGATTTCACGGTGCATGGAAAAACTTTTGATGAAGCCTTGAATAGTTTGAATAAAGTGCTTGAAAGGTGCAAAGAACATTAGTTATCCCTAAATCATGAGAAGTGCCTTCTTATGATGACTGAAGGGATAGTCCTAGGTCACCACATCTCATAAGAGAGAATGAAAGTGGACCCCAAAAAGGTTGAAATTATAGTTCAAATTCCCCCTCCTCAAACTCAAACAAAAGTGAGATGTTTCCTAGGACATGCTGGGTATTATCAAAGGTTTATTGAAAAATTCAGTAGAAAAACTGATCCTTTGTTTACCTTGCTTAAAAAGGATTCTGAATTTAATTGGACACCACAGTGTCAAGAATCCTTTGAAGCCATCAAAAGTGCCCTCATGACATCACTAGTCATCAAAGGATTGAATTGGAGTGAGCCATTCTATATTCACATTTATGCTTCCAATCAGGCCATTGGAGCAGTCTTAGGACAGGCTAACGAATTTGGAGGGATGCATGCAATTTATTATGTTAGCAAAAACTTAAACCCTGGAGAGAGGAATTCTTAGCAGTAGTTTATGCAATCAATAACTTCTGCCACTACATCACAGGCTACAAAGGTTTTATACATACTAATCATGCATCTATTAGGTATTTGATGAATAAAGCTATGGTAGGCGGTAGAATTATTAGGTGGTTGTTATTGCTGCAAGAATTTGACATAACCATTGTTGATAAACTTGGGAAAGATAATGTTGTTGCTGATTTCTTATCCAAATTGACTGTGCAGGGAAGTAACAAACTAGTAGACGCCACATTTCCGGATGAACATCTCTTTTCCATTTCCATACAATCGCCATGGTTTGCAGATTTAGCTAATTATTTGGTTTCATGATGATGCCCACCACATTTCAATCAGAAGGAAATCAAGCGACTGATTTGAGATAGCTCCAGATACAAATGGATAAATGGTATCTTGTTTAAAATTGTCCTAACCATGTATTGCGAAGGTGTGTTCAGGAAACTGAAGTTTATGACATAATCTGAGCATGCCATGATGAACCTTCCGGTGGACATTTTTCAGCCCTCTAGACGGGACAAAATTCTTGGAGCAGGGTACTTTTGGCCAACAATGACCAAGGATATCCAACATTATGTTAAGCACTGTGACCAATGCTAGCAAATGGGACGTCCAACTCCTACCACAAAGATGCCGCTCCATCAGCAAGTGGTTCCTGAACCATTTGAAAAATTGGGAATAGATTTTGTGGGGCCGATAGATCCGCCTTGCAGAGAAAATCACCACATTCTAGTCTGCATCAACTATGCCACTAAATGGGTCGAAGCAAAAGCATTACCAACAACAAAGGAGGAGAAGGTTGCAGATTTTCTGTATAAGCACATCTTGTAAAGATTGGGAGCACCTAGGGTCCTTGTTTCTGATCAAGGAACACAGTTCATGTCTACTATGATCAAAGCATTCCTGGAAAGATATCAAATCTATCACAGGAAGTCATCTCCATATCATCCTCAGAGCAATGGTCAAGTAGAAGTAACGAATAGAGAACTGGAGAACATCCTCACAAAAGCCATTTTAGGAAAGAGAACAAATTGGGCTGAAAGAATGACAGAAGCTGTTTGGGCCTACAACACCACATGGAGGACCACCACTAGTTTCCACCATATGAATTAGTCTATGGGAAACACCCAGTGTTGCTCATAGAATATGAGGTGGAAACATTGAGAACAACACTTGAAGTTGGTATTGACTTAATTGAAGCACAACAACACAAGATGATGCAACTAAATAGATTGGAGGAGATGCAGATGGAAGCATTGCAACACACATAATTAATTCAATAGTAGAGAAAAGAATGACATGATAGGCACATTATTAGTAAGCAATTCAAAAAAGGAGATTGGGCCCTACTGTACGATTCAAAGTATCAAGATCTCAAAGGAAAACTACACACTAGATGGTTGGGGCCTTATGAAATCCAAGAAACCTTCAACAATGGGGCTGTTCAGCTAGTTCCCATTGGTGGGGATCACATAATTCTTTTGGTAAATGGACATAGATTGAAGCTATATCACAAACACTACAACAAATCCCTGTGATTAGCTCCTTTTTTTGCTTCCACCCACTGTTTTAATGTATTTTTCTCCAATTTTTTGAAAAAATCAACGCTATTTATCGGGATGGCACTTTTTTTGGCATTTTTTGTGCTGATCAGAACAAGTAGGTGCTAAATTAGGTGCCAAATTGTGCCTAAATTAGAGCTGACTTTAGCACCCAAATTAGCGCTGACTATAATGACTAAATTAGTGCTAACTTTAGTGCCTTACACCAAAAAATTTAGTAGTCTCATCGATACCCCGAAAGTTGAACAGATAAGGCACTTCGATGTGACACCAAAACGTGTCATGACGATCAAACGAAAATATTGATAACCTTTAAGGGATTCAGGATATCAAAGTGATATGCTTTAGAGTCTCATAGATAGAAGGGGTCGCGCTGATGAAAAGATGATGTAAAGGGTATTTTGAAGAAACTCTACTGTGTCGAAGAGAGGGTTTTTAGGGTTTCTTCGAAAAGGTGAAGAAAAGAAATTAAAATATCAAAAGAGTGATTTCTTGTTTGAGGAGACTCATATTATCGAAGTAACGCTAGTTAGGGTCATACCAAAATCCTAAACAATAAATGAGATTGCAAAACACATCAACTCGAAATAAAGTGACAAGACATAAAGGTGGCGATCTAACGCTCTATTTTTGAAAACATTTAAATTCCCTTCGATGATATGAGAAACACAAGAAATATGCCATTGATTGCACAGAGGTAAGATTGTTGAATGGGAATTTAGAGGGCATTGTAAAGAACAAGTGCAGGGCGTGGATGAATAAGCAATTCAGGACTAGAGTGATTTTTCAAGTATTGAGAACTTGCTTGTATAGATTAGTCTATGTTTATAAATCATAGAGTTGAAATCTAGACATAGTGATAGAATATGGAAGAAATAATTTAGAACCCAAAGAGTAAAAGACAAAAAACTAGGGATAGGCATCTAAACTGGGATTTATTAGACCAATGTCCTAGGTCAGGACATAAATCTAGAAGAAATGCCCAACTAAACCCACATGCTGAGAAATTTGAAGATTTATACAGGGATATTGGGGATATATGGACACCAGTCAGAGGGTATGATCTCTTTATCTCCCATTACAGAAAAATGCACAGGCATAAACCCATTTCAAACCCATGGTGGCTAAACTTGGGTAAATTGGTAGTCCTGAATGTGTTTGTAAATGTCCAGTTGATGAAGTTTTTTGCAGAGAAATTCAACCCTAATACTTGTTATATTGAATTCAATGATGGGACTGGTTTCTTCCCCATTACCAGAGACTATATAGCCACAGTGTTGCAGTTAGACACAAGTTTAGACAAGAAATTTAGAATCAAGGATTTGTTGGTTAAGTACCGCAATATGAGTAGCAATTATAAGAGATGGAAGTTACCCTTGCACAGGCCACACGGTGACAATAACCAACTTAGGGTATTTTTAGAGGGTGAAGATCCACCCTACTCAACTAAATTGTTTGAAGATTATTTCAAAAACACATATTACTTTGCCTGCCAGATATTGGGAATAGAGGCCTCCATGTTCATGGAAATTGTGCCCATGGTCCTAGATGTGGACATACAGAGTCATGATGCGCGGTATTTTGATTATGTTGAATACCTAGCATATAATATAAAAAATGATTTAATGTCTATTAAGAATGGAGGAAGTAAATTCAGACATTATTCTTTATTTATGCATATGGTATTATATGAAGGACAATGTATGGGCTTATGGGATAGAAATCTCAGGGTAAGAGACCTAGAGATCAATGGAGATATAAAACCTATGCAAATGTGGAATGCTATTTGGGATAACAGATGTGACAGATCCCATTATTTATACTTTGAAGAGTTTTTTGTGAAACCAATATTGAAACAGTTTGGACATCCTTGCAACTATAATTTTTCATTGGAAATACAAAATTTTTTGAGACCAGAAGATAGACACGAAGAGGGAAAGTTTAGCCATAATTAGGGTGATTGGTATGTTTTCAGAGATTGCACTATGATAAGAGTATTTGGATATGAAGGGCCACCCTTCCTGCTACCAAAGACATGCCCAGATCGAGTTGCATACTTAGAAATTGTTAGGCAATTGGCTTCAGACTTCATGCATCTCAAGAATCAACATAAATAGTCATTTATGCCTGTGACTTTATGCTTTGGATATTTCACAGTACTTTCTGACAAAGGTTATCAATTAATTGATAGCAAATTACAATAATTCAGATTACCTTTTGGAAATGCAAGAGGAAATTTTGATTCAGAACACTTCATAAACAGTGTAAAAACAAAGCAGAAGTTAAAGGGATATGATCATGTCCTATTTGTTGATGAAGATTTAATCAGAAATTGTGATGACACTACAGTAACAGAAAGAAGAAATTTGTACCATAAAACCATGTTAGTAGAGGCTTGGAGGGTAGCCCAAAACCCCACCTACACCAGATTTTCCAGGATATTGATGATCCTATCGAAAGACTAGACACTATGATTACACATGCACCAGAACTGATCAAGAATGTTCCCCTTCATGTATTTAACAAAAAAAGAAAACAACTTAAAGATGCATAGGCTGAGTATGAAGTACCCCTGGGTCACTTGTCACCTCAACCCACACCGGATATAAGTTTCTCTGCAGACAAAAACATTGCAGAAGGAGAGGGAAAGTTTGAAGAAGGGGTGCAAAGTTATGACCCAACCATTGAGGGGTATGAACTGCCTGAAGATAGAGAAGCTGTCATTGTGGAAGTACCAAATGATCTATCAGAAGACATAAGGCAATTGGCCAACAATAAATTCATAGAAGATGATGATTTCATCAAAACACCTAAGTTTAAAGCCTTCTTATATGAATACAAGGGAAAACAAGCTAGGAAGAGAATGAAAGATATCACTCTTGACATACAGGATGAGGTGTTGTTTGAACTTCAGAAGGAGATTGACAATGAATTGGAGATAATGACTCCAGAAAGGGGAAGGACCTTGTTACAAGAAGTAGGTGTGATTTTGATTCCTGGATGGGACATGGCTTCGGCCATTGTATTTGATTCTTTCAATAGAAATCAAGATAAGAAGTTGAAACTCAGCATAGAGGCAATGGATGATATCAGAAGAGGATTAGGGTATGGCCTTGATAAAAGAGCATTGCTTATATGGGCATTGTATCCTCCAAATAAGAGACCACATATCATTGATGATCCTAATAAAGCTTTTGGTAGCTTGTTGATACAAAGGATTGAGGATATAGATCCTATGGACACTACTGATTTAAATGTTAATGTTGTATGGTTTACTAAAGCACAAATTGAGAAATTAATCAAAGATAATAATATATATAAGAAAGAAAATACTATGCTGAGACAAGAGATTGATTTGCACAGAGACAAGTTGCCTTCATCCAGCAGCTACTCACCATACCTAGAAGGTGATCAAAGGGTAATAGAGGCCTTGGTAGATGTGAATTATTGGAAGTATAAGGCAGAAAAGAATCAAAAGAAAAGTGAGCAGCTAGAAACTGAATTGAAAATTGTCAAATATAGTATGGCCTCTGAATTGATTCAAAGAAGGTGTGGCCACATGATGAAAAATAGCGACAAGGTTTGGGATTTACACAATAGAGCACATCAATTATACCAAGAGCATAAAAGACTACACCTCAGAATGTTGGAAACAAAGGAAGGGTTGAATGCTAAAGTTAGCACTGAGGAATAAATGCTCAAATGATATAATGAATTGATGAAAGAACATGAGAGATTTAATGGTATATTGATAGCAGATTTGAAAGATTTTAATCAACGTATTGATTTGGCATTTCCCAACTTCTTCAATGATGAGGGCAACCTAAAAGATAAGGACACTTGGAGGAATGAACTGGGTCAGTTACTACCACCACTACTTGAAAATGTAAATAATGAGAAAAGGATGATAGAGAATACTTATACATGTCTAGGAAAGATATTTACTCTGGAATCAATGATGAGTAGTTTACTTGAGACTGATCCATGTGATGATCAAGTGTACATTGACCATATCAGTCAAATAAATCTATTTGTATCCACAACATTGTGATGAAGCAAAAATAGTACAATTTTGTCAAGCAATGCAAGTGTATCAATCTGTATTATGGAGATGAGGACGACCTTGCCAGGCCTTTGAGTCACGGGTCACTCTATGGAGATTAATGGAGCCAGAATTAGATCACTGCATATGCTTTTATCTTCATTTATGTTTGTTAATTATGCATTAGTTACCAAAAGATGTTATTATGAAAAGGTACATTGTTTCGGGCCTAAAGCTTGTTTGCATCCTATAAAACAAGATACCAAGTCTACTATGAAGGAGATCATCCAATCTATTTCAGAGACATATTTAATATAAAAGTAGTATTTGAAGAATCTGTTTCCATCTATCTATGTTTTCAAATCAGTATGAATTGCTAAATTAATAAAAAGAATCAGAGTTAGTTGGTGGATCCAAAATTGATGTTTAATTGTTGTGTTGATGTCAATGTTTATGAGTTGCATGATTGTCTCCAAAGTGGTTTGTCAAGTTGTTTAAGTTAATATATCAAGGATATCATTACTTTTTCAGTATACATTTGCTGTTACTATATGATCTGTGTGATTGGTTTATGAGGAAGTTGATTTAAATCTGGCTAAGTAGTCAGTGTTTATTGGTCTCTGCCTAGAGTTAAAATCCTTTAAACAATCTATTCCAGTTGGTTTCCTTCCTGTTAGAATTAAAATCCTTTTTCTAGGTCATAGCAATTTGAGGAAATATCATTGGAATTTATAAGAAGAATCTTGTACCTCAACAATCTTGCACATCTGCACAAGATACAGATTTACATAAGTGCCTAACAATATGAGTTAAGTCAATATAAAGATCCATTACACCGTTGACTCCTGATTTCTTTGCCCAATAGTTAAAGCATTGGTCCAATTTACTATTAATCTTCATACCCTATTCATACTTGCAAACCTTAACCTTAGAAATACATTCCAACCCTTACATCTACTTCACACCCGTTTGCCACTGTGAAGGTTACAGAAAAATCTATAATATCTTTCAAGGTACGCTGACCTAGGTTTAGCAGAGCCTAAAGTGAAGGGGGTTTAGCCATATCTACCCCGTGTCGTTAGCCAAAAATGTCAAGAGAGCTTGGCAACCTCTTAGGATTAACAACCTACATTTTTGTGACCTAACCAATTGTTTGAGATGTTTCAATTGGAATGTAAGAGGTTTGGAATCCTCTAAGAGGAAATATGCAGTTAGAGATTTTTGTACCACTCTATGAATTTTAAATGACACGGTTCAATGCTATTCCACCCATGTAAAGGAGTTGTATACCATCATGCAAGCCATCAAGCAATGACCTCACTACATCTTGGGAAAGGAGGTCCAATCATCCACTTTGATCACAAGCCACTCCAATTCTTGTAAACTCAGAACAAATTGGAAAATGTGCACCAAATGAAATGGATGACATGTCGACAACAATTCCATCTAGTTATCTGTAATCACGAGAAGGGAAAAGACAAAAAGGTATTTGACTACCTAAGCTAATAGCGAGTTCATGCACTCACCACAATGTTGGACTCGTGGTCACAACTTCTTTGATCGGGAACCTCTGTACCCACCAGACTTGTACTTTGCATAGAACTACACCAAGCTTTTACAAGGCAAATAGGTTGGTGAATTTTACATGTCTAACAAGCTTCTCTACAAGCTTAAGTATCTCTATGTTTTAGACACCACACCACACTAGAGACTCATCTAGGAAGCATACTATTCCAAAATAACTCAACACTTCAACATTACTAAAACACTAGCAACACTTGAACAACACCTATAGTGGCCTCACATATGTGCAAATTGAGAACCACATCAAGTCTCTCATTCTTTGTAGCATTGCAAAATATTGGAAATAGGAAGCTTGTACTCTACACCCCTCTCTTAGTTTTGACACCACCTTGGGAATCAGTAACATGGATTTATTAAGAAGACTACCTATGACAAAGCACTGGTGTAACTACATGACTGTGTTACCATTATGTATTTTTCTTATGTTTGCCTTACTTATTTCTTCTTATATTTGAATGAATATCAGTTATTGAGCCTCAATATTGTGCTTATGTGAATGAATATGCTGATACAGTAAAGCATTTACTGTGGATGTTTTTAGTTACATGTTCAAAATTATGTTCAACATAAAAATGGAAACTATTTAAAAATAATAAAGTTAACAAAGTTGCTTATTTAAATAATTGTGAGTTACATGCATTAATATTTTATTAACTTTTGTGTCTTCACGAACATATGTTGATACAAAATGAATGGAAGAAGCATCCAAGTAATCCTAATTTTTTCTGCCAACAATTCATACCAAAGATTGAACAATTTAAGGATATTGCAATAGGTAATTTGTATTGACACAAATAATATTACTGAAGCATTACAAAGTTTAGGCCATAAGAATCATCCTTTTTAAAACATGGATTGCAAATAATTCTAAAAATTTAGAAGTCTTGGTCATTAACATTATTGTTTGCTACAATGTCATCAAGTGTATCATTGTCAGTGTTCATATATTCTTTCAAGTATTTAATATTATCATCATCCTCATCTTGACCTACATCATCTTCATTATCATTGAAATTTGATGTAGACCATCTATATTGTTACCAGATGTATTTGGATCATCATTTTCTATACCATCCATATTGTTGTCTTCCATAACATCATCTAACTCTGGATTATTGTCTTCTTATGCCTAAACATAACCATGTTCAACATCATCATGGATGTCAATTTCTTCGATGTTCTCTAATTCCTCTCTCATTTTGTTGGCCATCATTATTTTGCTCAGTATCCACTAATGCATTGTCAAATACATGCCTTAACCTTGGATCATAATGTATGACAAATATCCATTTTGGGTCCAAAATATCTTCATAGAAAAATACTTGCACATGAACGACATACATATATTAGATGTATGGTATAACAATTTTATTGATTAATAAACACATGTATATATTCGCAATAAACTATGAATTAATAGATTAATGATCACTACCGCTTCTTGTTTGAGTTAAAGAAATACCTGCTCACAATGAATTGGTAGAACATAAGGCTCCTTATCCTCCGGTAGGAAACATGAGGAATCTATAGAAAACAATCCACTATGGGTATCATGTCTTCATGTTCTCTCAAATGCTTCATACCATCTACACTTAAAAACACAACTTTTAAAAGAGCGGTAATCCAACTCAATAATTTCTTGTATTTTTCCAACATATTGTAGATTCCCTTCAATTATATTCTTATCTTTTGAGCTTGATCTACTGGATTGCTTGAAGTCAACCATGATGCCACAATCGAAGGATCGTCTCTTTACATCTACACTTTCTACATGATAATGTCAACCATATGACCACATTGCTGGATATTTCCTCGCTTGTGAAAGACCATTTATTTCATTGAAAACAAATATAATGACGAATATTAAAATAGTTAATAGTGTCAAAATTGTAAGGAAACAACATTTTGTAAAATTCTAATTGTACCTTTCTTTCACATCCTCTAGACATGTTGATTTTGTCTTCTGTTATGTTTGAATCTATACCTGCATCTTTTATTTGTTTTTGAATTTGTTCAGTAACCCATTCTAGTGTGCAATCTTTGCCCCATTCCCCAAGCAGATCAGTGGGAAGTGGAGTATTCCTTGGGTTTGATCTCTTAAACTGTCTCCTTGCTTCTAACACTTTTGCTTTCTTTTTATCATATAGATCGATCCATTTGTTCATAAAGTCCATGTGGTACAGAATGAACTTGTCAAGTATAGAACTTTCATCTACACCTATTACATGTCAACATGTTTATTTCAAACTCCAAATGTCATGCTGTTAATTTGACAAATAAATTACAGAGTAAATTAATGATTGCAAGAAAAACAACCACACTGATCATGAATTTACTTACTAATTTCTACTTGAACACCATTAGATTGTGGTTTTTCTCCATCAATAATATCTGATGCTCGTTCTTCATCCCAGAAGCATGGCCCATCTTCAAAATCCTTACCAAGGAATTCACATAGGAAGAAAAATACTTCATTCAATACATACCCTTCAGCCATGCAACCCTCTAGATGTGCCTTTTGTCGGACATATCTTTTTAGAGTTTTCATATACCTCTCAAAGGAAAACATCCACCTCGTTGATACGACACCGGCCAATTCAATGTCATCGACTAGATGTATAAGTAAATGGACTTGTAGGTCCATGAAACTTGTAGGGAGATCCTTCTCAAATACACATACAATTTTTGCAATTTCCTTCTTCCATTTTGGCACTTCACATTCATGGATCTCCTTGGAGGTCACCCACCTAATATAAGAATAGTAAATTAGTATGAACCTTTAGTCAAAAATTAAAATGCAATATAATATCTCTATGTCTCTCACACATGAACATTTCATATAACCACATACCTTGTAAATGCTAACAATTAACTTATGGCATTCCTTAAGTCAACTGTAAGACAGGAATCCCCCCTAATTGCCAATGACATGATATGCTATCAAACACATTTATGAAAATGTCACTAGTAATTTTTCCTCACACAACAAAATATCAAAATATATTTAGCACTTAATCAATGTTACTAGTAAATGTTAAATGATGATATATAATACCTTTATAAAATTATGAAAATCATGTGTTTTAAATCTTGTGATATGTCCATCAACTATAAAAGCTTTAGCCAATGATGAACCATAGCCAATAGGTGTCTTTATTGAATGGATGACATTTTTTAGTTGGTCTAACTCTTTTTTTAAAAAAAAAATCCATAGAGCTTCTGCATATGTTTCAATTTCCTTGTTTGGCCACAAATGTTTTCTATCAATTTTGGTACGTGAAAGAGCAATATCTCTCCTCGAAGACAAGGTGTCCTTCTCTTTGCCTAATATATGTCGAGATATAAAATCTGGGACATTTTTGAAGATGTGCATAGGATCTAATAGGCTAGATATTAATAGATCCTTCCACTAAGGGAGCTCATAAAATATGGATTTCCTTTTCATTCCTTCTGGCATATTAACTACAACTTGTTCTGGTTCTTCAATTGAATTACCCCGATCAAAAAAATCCTCTCAAGCTTGCAATTCAGAATCTTCATACTTCTTAAGCCAATCACCTGGACCTATAATCATGGGAGGGCCTCTATTTTCAAAATTTCCATCAAATTGATTCTTCAGGCGATTTCTAAACTTATGATCTAGTGGTAGAAAAACCCTGTTGTTTGTGTAAATAAATTTATGTAAATCTTTAGAATATCACCCTTGAAATTGTTCTACACATCTTGGACAGGCAAATATCCCCTTTGTTTGAAGCCTTGCAATTCAATAAGTAATGTTAATAATATCAAAAAAATAGTATAAAACTAAGTATGAAAGTTGGGAAGGAAATAAATTATGAGTGTAAATACGTAAATATTTAATCTTACTAGAACAAACACCAAGTCTTGGGAAATCATGAATAGTCCAACATAGTACACCATACAATATGAATGACCTACTTGATGGGGGACGTGATATGTCATACATTCTTATGCCTTTCCATAGCAGTTGCATCTCATCAATAAAAGGTGCAAGATAAACATCCATGTTTTTAACTTGATGTTTTCCTGGAACAGTGAGAGTCAGCATAAGGTACTCCTTTCTAACACTCATCCATGGGGGAATATTGTATACTATCAATCAGAATGGCCAAACACTATAATTTGAGTTTAGGAAAGAGAATGGGCACACTCCATCAATTGCAAGACCAAACCTGATACTACGGGGTTCATCTTTGAATTTTCTTGGCCATTTTTCCTCTGTGTTTCATTTCTTTGGAGTCGGCTAGAATTTGCATGAATCCATCTTTACTTCTGTTCTTTGCATGCCAGTCCATCAACTGTGTAAGTGACTTGCAACGAAACATTCGTTGAAGTCTAGGTATAATTGGCATGTGATGTAAAACCTTCTTCGGAACTATAGGACCTTGTACATCTGTATGATATATCTTCTCTTTGCATACACGACATTCTACCTTGTTTTCATATTCATCTGTGTATAAAATGCAATCATTTTTACATGAATGAATTTGCTTATATTCAATCCCCAACTCAACCAACAACAGACGCACCTCTCTCCAAGTTGATGGCAACACATTCTCTTCAGGGAATATTTTAGTTTTTAGTGCCCTGTAAGATTGCTAGATATCAAATCAATTGAATGTTTGACTTATGATGAACATGTTTCATATGTCAATCTATACTAGGACTATTTATATACAATATATGGTTTTAAATTCCCCTTAAAGAAATATAAACAAAGTTGATGAATGTTTACGAATTATGTACACCAATTGACAATGCAAAGTAAGAAATGGATTTCATCTCACTTTAGTAGGGTAGTGAATCCTTTGTTTGACCAACCAAATAGTGACTTGATTTCTGATAATATTAATGTGCATGCCAGTGAGGTTCTACTTGCACCCGATTTGAACACGGGTGTCTTCGTTGCTTGCTTGATGGAGTCTTTTAGGTTGTTATAATCAATATTATGTTGGTGGTAATTACCCCTGCTATCATTGTTACTATCAACCATATGATCATTATTGTTATCATTGTTTCCATCCCCAAATAAATCTGTAAGCATTTCATTCAATCCTTCTTCATGCACTGCATTTTCACTATCATGATCATCATCATTAAGGCTAGTTGGCATGTTATCAGTGTATGCAGATCTCATAAATAGTTCAAATTTCTCAGATGCTAGTATTCTCTTCAATGTTGCTCTTTTCTTCTTGGTATGTTTTAAAGGATGGTTTGGATCATCCTATCCAGACCTTAATAACCCAGTTGGATTTTGGGTATTAGTATGTGTTTCATCAACATCTTCTACCTATCAACAACACAAGCATTATTTAATGTTTGGCAACAATTGTACTAAATTCAAAATGTGTCAATTTCAAAGAAATATAATCAAATATTGCTTAAAAAATAAAAATATAAATTGTATGAACATATATACATCAATTAAATAACGGAACATTATTTTATAGGCTACCTTTTTAATACAATAATTTAAAGAAAACACAATTTTGACAACATAGTTTATAAAACATAAGTCCACACTCATTTATTATTCTTTGGTTTTCTGCCCTTAAGAACATCTTTAGGGAGACCTTGTTCTTCTCTTTTCTTTTGTGCAGGAGTGCATTTTAAGAAGGGGTAATCAATCAATAACTCATCCCCAATGGTAAGGTCCATAATAGCCTCAACCATTATCAATCTATCAACCTCTCTTTCCATATCTCCATCTTTATCATTTATAACCTCAACAAATTGACAATTCGGTCTTACAGTAGGGTCCCTTCCCTTACTACTATTTATAAATCCTACAATATTTTTGTTTGTGTATGCATGTCCATCTATATACATAAGATGACCTCTATTCATTTCTTTTCCACTTTCCAATTGGAGATGATGTGTATACATATTCGAATTTAGACCATATGATGACATGCTAGGCTTATATTTTGATAGCCTTCTCCATTCACCACTGTAATATGATGGACCATAGTATGGTATTAATCTCCTAGTGGTTTGTTCTGAATTGTTTCTATATTTAGATCCCACATGTACATTTTGGATGACAAAGAGGTCTAGTACGCTCCATGAATATTGGAGGGTCATATCATGTAGCTATATCCCCAAAATTGAAACACCTCATACACTGTAGGTAGTTGTTGATCACTAGGCCAAGCACAATATAGTCGATGATCAAATGTCTCTTTGTAAATTGATCTCAAACTCAGGGGCAAGTCATCATCTCCATCACATTCATTCTCATAGGGGATGTAGTCTACCTTCCCCTTGTCTTTAAGAAAATTATGCATCTTTAAATCGGTTCTTGTTCTGTTACTTGTTTTCATCAATTCATCATCTTCAGAGCTGGTATATTGGTACGTATTTTTGTTAGATGTATCATCTGATGAATGATCATTGCCCTCTAGGCTGGAAGTTAGTGATCCAGGAAACTTTAAACCAAGAACTTTATCCTGCAAGTATCCATTAAGAAAAAAATTAGTTATTTAAATAATATAAAACAATGTTTAAACGAAGTATAAATGTTATTTATATCAAATTGGAAAATTCCTTACCACAATTCCTATTGGATTTAAATTGATTGTAGGAGGCATACTACCAACTGGAATCTCATCATATATGTAATGTCTTTGTACAATCACTCATTTGAATTATTTCTTTCCATGACATACAGAACATCCACAAACAACAATTTTCTCAAAGTATTCATCCCATGTACTATAGTCCTGAACAACCTCTTGTTCAGTGCAATCATTTGTTGTGTCTGCAAGATCCATTGTAATATCCTCTTCCACCCACTGTCGTCTACGTGATTTAACAGTTTTAGGTCGACGTCTACGTACATATATTTTTATTTTGCTAGTTGAAATCTTAGGCTCTACATTTTCTCCAATCTCCATCTAAAATAATCAACAACATGCATTAATTTATGTCAAGATTAGATAATACATTATAAATTTCAATAATACTATGAAAAAAGATGGACGTATCACAAAATACCATTAGATCATTTTTTCCCAAGTTAAGTCAAAATTTGAGTACCTAATGTCTCGCTTCATCTGTTGTGTCCTCATTTGATATGACACGATCTGTTGCCATGGCTTCGTCTGGCCCCTATAATACACAACATAGTAAATAATGTTTAGTACACCAATTATATCATTTCAACGAATATGCTATCCAACACAAAACCTCATGTTAGTCATTTATGTGACATATTCATATCATGTTTTGGCCATCCTAATTTTCAAACTTTTCCCTTGATCATAGAATCACATTTAATCACCATTCTTGTGCATTTTCAACCAATAAGTTTGACCTCAGAGGCCTCATGGATAAAAAAATGACTTTATCTCCTCTATGTTGTAGCATTTGTGAATTCATAAACACCTTCCTCCTTTGGTTGAGGTTGCTTTCTCTTCTTAGCTCTATTGTATCTACAGATTCCATTGTCATATCTATTTCCACCCACTTTCCTCTCCGCGATTTAGTAGTTCTACGCCGTCCACGTCCTCTCTCCATGGCCTCCTCTGGATCCTATAATACACAACAATAACAATAGTCACATAACAGCTGTGCACCAAAAGGTTAAAAGGAACCAATCAAGATAACCACACATGAACAACAAATGTGTCCTGACAGATTATATAAATTTCCTACATGTTTCCATTTATCCTCTAACCTTTCTACATCAACCCTCAATTGTGCAGACCTCCTAGTTGTTATATACAAATGATTTGTATCCTTGCATTCCAATTGGCAAATACATTGAATTGATTTGAATCCTTGTATAACCAATTTACAGGTATAGTGAATTGATTTGAGTTTTTACATTCACAATTAAAAAATCATAGCGATATGGTTTGAATCCTTGAGTACTCAATTACCAAACACGGTTAAACGATGTAGGTTTTCGTATACACACTTAGCTCTTATAGTGAAATGTATATGAATATTTGAAGATCCATTCACCATACATGGTGACTATTTAGACATAGGACTTTGAAGTCCATGCACTGAACAGAGGAAAATACTACATCAGTTTTCAATGCCTGATGACATGTTTAAAGACATCTCTTCCTTTAACAACATTTGAAAAGGGAAGAAGTAGGTGACTTAATTTGTGAAAGAATTGTGATCACTTTCACTGGTAAGCTCATTATTCTTGCATTGGCAGAATTTGATAGATTTCTTCTCATTTGTAAAATTGTAAGCAAAAGGTTTTCATTATAGTATGAGCAAATTACAGGCATCCACATCATCCAAATTGCAATAGTCATCATCATCATCAGCAAATCATTTGTATCTTTTTTCAATCACTTTGGAGACAATACAACAACATATAAACATGAAAATTAACACAACAGTTGAACACTAAAAAAATGTTACCATTTAAGTACAGTCTTCTCCATAATACTGCTTCATAATATATATATATATATATATATTAATTGCAAAGTTTTTGGAACATGAAAGTGGATGATTGGGATGGGTGCAATCTATCTTCTTACTAAGTCCCCTAAAATACTTCAGAAAGAACTACTACCCTCCTTTTTTCTCTCAGGTCTTGGTCTCTCTTATATGTGAGAGGTAACAAGCTATAGGCCCGTTACAAAAAGACATGACTTTTGACAACTAATTATAATTGAAAATAAAAAAATTTCATTAAATGGATGCACGGATCCATTAATCTCCGAATAGAGGCCGTGACCATCTAAGGCCTGTGCAAAGCTTCTATTTTCTGATATGATGCCCATCATACTGTTGGCTGATCTCCTCCATCTGATGATTGTCCTATCGTATTTGGAACGTTCATGGTTTGATTGATAAACAGATTTATTGCAGAGAGATGATGGATGTAGTCCTGTTCTGCATAGGTATTCACATTGATAATCACTTCCTTCATATCATACTCCATTCACATCATTTTTTCCAACTACTTATGAGTATTTTTCAAGACTATCTCTTCATCGTTAATCTCCTGTAATGCATTAGTCAGAACCATGGCCAATGCTTCCTTCCAATCATCACATTTTTGGAGATTCCTAGAATTATCATGAAGTGGTGGAGCAAGATTAAAATAATCAAGCTCTTCTTTGAGCTTGTCATGATATTCATCATGTGACTCTATCAAATCATTATATACCTATAATGCTTGTCCCACCAAGATCCCTTTGCCCAATAGGTCTTCTCTCTTTTCAGTCATCTTCCCCTGTAATCTTTTATTTTCTACCATTGTTGAGCGTGTCAGCTTAAACAATTTCTAATAGGTATCAGTACATCTCATCATTTTATTGAATCTTTCCCTGATTATTTCAGATGCCATATCATATTTGATAGTTTTTACTTCCTTCTCCAGCTCTTTACATTTCCCTTAGGATTTTAGATGGCAATTTTTCCAATAAGATGCATCATTAAGTGCATCCAACACTTTCTTATCTTTCTCAAGGTCTGGAGGATAGAATTGTGATATAGAAGAGGAAGAGGATCTTTCCTTTTGATATAACAACTCCTTCTTTAGTCTATCATTTTCTTTAAGTAATTTTTCAACTTGTGCCTTATTGAACTTTGCCACATTAATGTTGAACTCTTCTGTTTCCATGGGGTCATTATCTCTTACCCTTTTGACTAAGAGATGACTGAACATTTGATTTGAATTATTAGCAATTGCTGGTCTCTTATCCTATGGGTAAAGTGACCAAATGAGTAGAGTGGCTTCATTTGCATTATACCCTGATCCTGATCCTGAGTATATCTTATCAGTGGCTTCTTCAGTCAAATTCATTCTTTTGTCTTCTCTCTTCCTGAAGCTATCAAACAAAATTGCTGAACTCATATCCCACCCTGACAAGAGTAATACTTTGGCTTCTTGAAGCAAATCCCTTCCTCTTTCGGGAGTGATGGACTCCATCTCTTTATCAACTTACCTTTTTAATTCATCCAAAGCAGTAACCTCTTGTTCAGAAGTGACATCTTGCATTTTTTGTCTCACCTTTTTTCCTTTGTACTCATAGACAAATGACTTAAATTTAGGAGTTTTAATAAAATCATCATCAGAAATAAATTTCTATGCAACCAAGATTCTAATGTCATTAGATAATTCATTTGATGTCTCAAACTTTATATCATTCAATTTAGGAGGATGCTCATATTGTGCTATTTCAGGAGCATTTATTGGCTTCATTTGTTCACTTTCTTCATCACTTTCCCCTTCTTCACTTATGTCAGTATCTACAGAAAAAAATACTTCAAGGGTAGGCTGTGAGGCTTCGTAGCCCAGAGGATCTATGTCTTCAGCTTGTTTTCCTGAATAGATTATATAAGTTGTATAAAAAAGAACTGGGGGCACATCTTTTATGATTTTATCTACATGAGCAATCAATTGTTCAATCCTTGCCAGTGGATCCTGTATTTCACAAAACATTTTTGAATAAGATTGGACATGTTTCCTTTTCCATTCATCAACAAGTATCACTTTGTTGAATGTACCCATTCTATTGATAGTAGAGGCCTCATCACAGTTTCTAATCACATCTTCCTCTGAAAATAAATGTTCATAACTTGAGAGCACTTGTGAAATCTTTGATTTATGAATAAAATCCTCTGAATCAAAATTTTATCTTTCATTACCTATAGGAAGATTTAATCCTTGCAAACATCTTTTATGATTTTATCTACATGAGCAATCAATTGTTCAATCCTGGCCAGTGGATCCTGTATTTCACAAAACATTTTTAAATAAGATTGGACATGTTTCCTTTTCCATTCATCAACAAGTATCACTTTGTTGAATGTACCCATTCTATTGATAGTAGAGGCCTCATCACAGTTTCTAATCACATCTTCCTCTGAAAATAAATGTTCATATCTTGAGAGCCCTTGTGAAATCTTTGATTTATGAATAAAATCCTCTGAATCAAAATTTTATCTTTCATTACCTATAGGAAGATTTAATCCTTGCAAACATCTTTTATGATTTTATCTACATGAGCAATCAATTGTTCAATCCTTGCCAGTGGATCCTGTATTTCACAAAACATTTTTGAATAAGATTGGACATGTTTCCTTTTCCATTCATCAACAAGTATCACTTTGTTGAATGTACCCATTCTATTGATAGTAGAGGCCTCATCACAGTTTCTAATCACATCTTCCTCTGAAAATAAATGTTCATATCTTGAGAGCCCTTGTGAAATCTTTGATTTATGAATAAAATCCTCTGAATCAAAATTTTATCTTTCATTACCTATAGGAAGATTTAACTGTGGGTTGTCCAAAAATGAGAACTATTCAAACACAAAGTGGTGATAATTTACTGGTTATTTCAAAAGATCTCATTTCTATAGAATATCTATCCTACAGTTAAATGAGGGCATGATCGACTGATTATGTCTAATTTTGGACAACCCACAGTTATATCAGGTCATCAGGGGAATATGAATATCTATCCTATCGATGACTATGTGTTGCAACAATGAGCTCACTATAGTTCGCTATATTGGTCTATTGGGGTAAGGACTTCAAAGGTTAGCCCAACAGGGTATTTTTAGACAGATAACACTGTAAATTATTTTTCATAGGGCTGTCGGTGGAGCTATAAATACGGTTCCAACAATGAAGTGTTGCTAGGCTGATACACTTAGGAAAAGATATTATGAGGATTTGTTCATAAATGTAATTGTTCTGATAGGATTTTGTCACACATGTTTTAGCAATAGGAGTTAATATGGATCTTATCACACAATTTTTCATAAATTATTTCAATCACAAAATTATAATGTGGCCAATTTCTATGGTATATAGAGGATAAGTGTGAAGAGGTTGGTGAGAGATGTAAAATTTTTTCTGGTTCTAACAAGTTCAATCCCTTTTCAATCAAAATTGTTCATATAATGTTCGTTCGTGCGGCCATTAATGTCCATCACTAGAAATGAATGCAATAGATTTTTTAAATTTCAAAATGTCAGATTGCATTGGTGGGACTATCATAGTTTCAAGCCGATCTGTGTGCTTCATTTGGTGTCATCTTTGTTTTGTTGGGTGAATATTTTGTCATTAACTCGCTAACGGCAAAATGGGTATATCAGCCACAGCTATGATGAGACAAAGTCTCTCCTCTCAGCAAGGGGAGGTTCCCTCTAATTACTTGACTTTTACAAACCAAATAACTTATGAAATTTATGTACACTAAAAACTATGTTTGTGGTGGTTCCATCTCATCTCATTCTCTTTTTTCAGAATAGATGTTTATATTTCAAACTCTTGATATAAGACTTATAAATTATCACAAAATCACAGAAACACAAAGTTTTCTGTTACCTCACTTACTACTTGTAAATGGAACTATTTGAAGTAGAATGCAGCCCAAAGTCTTCACTCCTCTTTAAGATGATAAAAGTAAATCGAATATAACAACTTGCAGCACAAAGTCTCCAAACTATTGTATTCTCACAAACATGAACATATAACCCACAACTGATTTGATAACACAAAGTTTATCAGAATCAAATTAAGAGCGCTCTTCAATCACTTGAAACAAACTCCACACTTCAATTATTATCAAATAAGATTATGATAGCAAGACGTAAGAACAAAACTATCACAACACAAATAATCCCAAGACAAAGATTGGAATTGAACTTGCTTTCTTGTATTGATAAATATTTGAATATTGATTTTCATAAAAAGCACAAAGTCTTGATTTGCTTCTCAATTCACCAGAGTTTTCTTGCAATAGACAAAAGATAATATTTACAAAAGAGGCCCCCTTTATTTATAGGGAAAGACCTTGAGAAAATTTAGGAAATCTACAACTACTTTGACTTATTCAACAAGAGAGTCCTATTTGACTTATGACTTCTCTTGTTTCACATGTAATTACATTTTGGAAAATTACATATGTAGATGTCCAAAACAAAATTCAATTTACATAACATCTAAGAAAAACAAGCTAAGGCACTAGCTTCCTCCATCTTTTTTCCTCAGGAAGTTCTGGTACATAGTTTGAACGACTGACATCTTGCATGCATCTGGCTTCGCTGTGTTTTCGGAGATGGTGCGAGCTCAGAGAATTGAATCTTTCATCGCCTTTATCACCTTTTCATGCTTGTCTAAATTATCCTTTAGATTCTCCAGAGTCGAATGTTGATCATACAGGTTATCCATTGAGAGCACTGAGGGAGCTTCCTCTTCAAATTTCTTTTGTACCATTTCTTCGAAGGAACTTATCATTTCCTGTGCTGTGAGGAAACTATGATCTTCCCTTGTCAAGGTGCAAGGAAGTTCTTCTAGCCGGTGTAGGAGTGTGACATCACTATCTTCGCTGGCTTCTCAAGCTTGGCACAGATCTTCAAGTAGACTCTTTATTATGAAAATACGATGAGCTAGAGTCTCCTTGGTCATGAGATATGATTCCCTGTTGGTGATGACCCCAATGGTGATCAGATTCTTTATCTTGATCTTCTTCATATCTATCCACTCTTCTAGGCTTTCTTCCTGATCTTGCAGCTCTTGTGAAAGTAGATCTATCAAATTGTCCAGCTCAGCTTTAGCTTTGTCCATTTTCTCTTTCTTTTCCACAGCGATTTTTAACAGAACTCGTCCTTGAGCCAACAACCGCTCCACTACATCCCCCACTATCTTGCCTCTGGCTTGGGCTTTTTCAACCTTCTGTATCAGGGGATCTTCCACTGTCACTGCCATTGGTTCTACTATTTCTGATGACTTCACTATTTTCTGAAGGATAGCAGCCAGTTGTTCTGCTTTTGCTTTGTATTGCTCCTTTTCCCTCTTGGCTTCATCATACTTTTCAAGTAGGGTACTGGCAGTGGTCTGGAAATCTGCTTTGACACCCTCATGAGTCACTTTACCAAGCTCAACCCTTGAGATGACATAATTACTCATGTCAAAAGTATCAACCATGGTATCTTCAGGAGGTTTGGGAATTTTGGCATATTTGATTCCCTTTTCAGTGACCAGCCTAGAAACAGTCTTAGGCTTCTTCTTCTGGTTCTTTGCTTTCACGGGCAACAGCTTTTCAATGTCAATCTCATTAGGTGAGATGGCTTGCTTCTTCCTGTTTGGAGTATAGGCAGATAGCCATGGAGGAAGTATAGATGTATCAACAGCTGGAGGGGGATCCACTACTTGCTTGGCTATATCTATATTCGTGCCAGTGATAGTGACAATTGGACTTGTGTTGGTAAACACAACACCTGTTTCAACAACCTTTTGTGATGCATCCAGAAGGTTCTCTAAAATAGTTTGTTCCCCAATATCAAAAGAAGGGGAAGATAAGCTTGGAATGGAACCAGAAGAATCAAAAATAGTTCCAAAGCTAGCTTTCATGGATGGAGTATTGTCAGAAGAAACAACAAAAATGGGAGAAAGAGGAACATTTGAAATTGCTGGCAAACCATCAGAAACTAGAACATGAGGAAGAGGTGTAAGAACTTGTGTCTTGGAAGGAAGATCTTTCACAGGAGTCTGAGGGGAACCATCAAGTCGCTCTACCTCTGTATCTTCATCTTCACCTTGTTCAACTTCATCAGATACCTTTGTCTTAGACCTTTGAACATTTTGTTCTTTAGTCTCAACATCTTCAATTTCCATCTGATCATCATTAGTATCTTCAACATTTGACTTAGTGGCATCAGAAGCCTCTGTGGTTTCCTTCTTCTTTCCTCCCTTAGATACAAATTTGATCTTTGGTTTGTGTATCTTGGAGGAGGAAGGGGTGTCACTCCTGTTTTTAGTTCGGTTCTCTACCTTCTTACCTGTTTGCTCATGTGTTTCTTCTTCAGACCATGTAAGGAACTCTTTCAACTTAATTCCCTTACTTTCCAACCACAAGTTGGTGTTCGCCAGTATTGGTTGGAATCTTTTCCTAATAGATGTCTCCTCTTTGACTAACCATTTCACCTCTGGGAGAGGTGAAGCCTCAACATTCTCTGCCTCATATTTGTGATCTAGGACATCCCCATCATCCTCCATTCCATCTGGAATATCAGCGAGTCCTAGTTCCCCAATTTGACTTAGGTGAAGCCTGCAGAAATCTAGTTTTCTAATCTCATTTTGAGTCCTGAGATCCGTCCATATGTCTTCGACCATTGGCACATGAAAAGTTGACTTCCTCTTGATTTTATCTTGAACCCTTCTGAAGTCAAAATGATTTCTTTTCTTGTAGGTCTTCATGGTGACCAACTGCAACTCGGAGTCAATTATCTTTGCTTTGTTGGCAGATTGAACTGAGTACCTCCCAATTTCAATGGGAAACTTTATCCCTGACTTCTTAAGCTCCATCTGTTTGTTATGCACCACGATCAGTTGTCTGAAAAGCTCCATAAGAACAATGCGATCACTGGGATACTGTGGCAGCATGTAAGGGTAACCAGGATAGTATCCTACCCGAAGATATGTGAAGGTGGGAAATTGCAAGAACAAGCAACCAAAATAATTTACAAGCTGCCAGGATTCATCTGAGACTCTGTTCTGAACCAGTTCACCATCCCACAAACACATGAAAACTGAGAAGAAAGCATCATTGACTCTTCTGAAATGATGAATTGACCCCTTCAGAGTGATTTAGGGGTAGTATTCATACACTGGGACCAATCTCCTGTCTCCTACTTGGGTTAAACCTGGAAAGTTCCTCATGCTTGCAGCAACATAGACAAGATAAGAGGTCATGTAAAATTTGAAGGTAGTATTGACGCTTACCAGTTGCTCATGCAAAGCATTGCTGATCTGTTCACCGCAGAATATCTTCTGATTACCCCGTAGAATCACCTTGATGTAAGTGTACATCCAGTCCTGGAATTTGGAAGCGAAAGGGAGTCCTCTGATGTGACTCAAGAGAGTAATCAAATCACACACTTCCTCCACAAAATCATCCTGTGAAGGTCTTTTGGCCATCTGGTCAAAGTTACCCTAGGAATCTTAAACCATTTGCTATTATATACCTCCTAGCAGATTCTACGTCATTATCATAGTCTTGTTGACCCTGAGCAAAGTCAATCCACCCAACATTTTCAATTGGTGGACACATGAAGATTTTGTCCATGAATTCTGCATCTAATCTCATGATTACATTTCCCTATGAGTCCGTCACAGCTCTAGTATCCCTGTTGTAATGATTGGCCACTTGTAGAACAAATTCAGGATTGTGTGCACTGATTGGAAATGACACAACCAAATGGATACTGCTGTCAATGATTTTCTGCATAGGCTTGGAGGGATTTGCTTGTTTAGTTCTATCTACGAATTCGGCCAAGTCCACATGCCCAATTTCTGTGTCTCTGATTTCATCAACATTTGACTGCACTGCTGTTACCGGAAAGACACCCTGGTACTTGTACTTCATGGCTCTGGACTTTGACGGAGATGATTCTGACATGAGCTCTTGAGAGAACTGCGAATTTGAATACCAAGAACGCTGATTGAGAATTGCAAAAGGCCATGATCTCGCAGTTAGGGGAAAAATTGGATAAACTAGGTCAACTACGTTTTGACGATCATGGACAGGAAAGCATGCGTTTGAAGGGCTTGAGTGTGCAAATCAAGGCAAAGGTGAAAGCGGGCTTCTAGTTTTGAAAGGTGAATTTTCCAGTGTTGGGAAAAATCAGGAAAATGTGCTTGAGCGGGTGATTTGGCCGCCATTGCAAGTTAAAAGAATCTCCAGGTGTAAAGGCGGTGAAAAATATCGCCGTCGCATGTATTTTGGAAATTGTTTGTAACATGTTCGAGCGACTGAAATGACCGCTATTGCAGGTAAAGATTGAAAACCTCGTGTTTGGGTAGGGAAAAACACCGCTTCAGCACTTTGTGAGTTTCCTCAACAATGGATGCTCGGGCGGGTGAAAATGCCGCTTTGGCAGGTAAGTACTTAAAAGGATTTTGGTGCAAGGGCGGCAGAAACTACCATCGTTTGTAGATTATGCTAGATTTCCTCTTTGAAGGGTTTGATCGGGGATTATGACCGACACTGCATGGGATGAAACCCTTTTAGGTTTTAAATGTAAGGGTTTCAAGTGGCAATCTTCACCATCTTTGCACATTTCGAAGGCAAGGTTGGTAGTCGGGAAACTTCGCCGACGTCGCACCATGGTTTATGGCAAGGGTTGTGGGCCTAAGTAGTAGATCCTAGGACACCTCCGGCGTATGGGTGAAAACAAGTCCAACACAGCTCTCAAACAAACCTTACTCAACAAGAAAATGCAGTCACGAAAATAACAAAAACAACAAAAACCTAACAAAAATCTTAAACCAAATATACAAACAAACAATGACTAAGGGGGAACGGAAACAAAAAGAACCTTACCTGTAAAATCGACTGAAAACCCTAAGTGCCGATTTGCAACAGGAAATCCGCTAGCACGCGATTAGGTGGTCGAAGATGGTATGAATGAATTGGCTAAACAGTTTTTTTTTGTTTTGAAATAACAAAATGAGAAGAGACCACGGGTTTTATAACACCTTAAAGGTTGAAAACAAAACTTAATTTCTTGGCACGAGTGGCCATTAATGGCACTCGACGCCCAAAATCCCAGAGATCTCACTCGAGTGGCATTTTTAGTCATCGATGCACCAACATTAACAAACATGAGACGGCAGTGAAAATTACCGCTATTACAAGGAAAATAAAGAAAAACACGTAATGGCAGTGAAATCCGTGACTTTACATGTTTAATATAAAGACATATGCACAAGCGGTAATAAACACCGCTTTTACACATGGAATAAAAACAAGTAAAGAGATATGTAGGAGCGGTGTTTTTAGCCGCTCTTGCATATCATGACTCAAAAACTTCCTTCCAAAAATGACCTAAATCGACATTTTTGCCGATTTACGACTTGAACGATCTTCACACATATCGAGAAAATGATTCAAAGAGATGTCATAAACCAGCCTAGGATGTCAAACAACTTCATACGAGATCAAGAGGATCTTGTCTCAATCCACGAGCTTAGAGTGTAGATTCATGAAACGGACAAGTTTCGTGGGGGGTTGTCTACAAAACGAGCATAGCTGGTTTTGAGAACAACATGTTTATATATTCATAATTGATCGCCAAGACTCACTGAATGTCTTTTTAATACACAATGTCCCCTTAGTTCTCTTATTCAGTCGGGAAGACATTTAGTAATCTCACAGATATGGCATAGGTGCCTTTTATCTTACTTAACGTTTCGGGGAGAACAATATGAAGTTTACCCAATATTAGGGTAATCAAAATTATTAGAAATCCTTTTAGTCATCACCGAGTGTCCTTCCAACGAATAATAGTCATTCCTATTGTTATCAGGCTGACATAGGGGATTAGGGTTTAAGGTTTAGCGATAATGGATTAGGGTTTAGGGTTGAGGGAATAGGGTTTAAGTTATAGTGTTTAGGGTTGAGGGTTTAGGGATAGGGTTTAGGGTTTAAGGTTTAAGGGTTGAGGCTTGAGGCTTTAGGGATAACATTTAGGGTTGAGGGATTAGGGTTTAGGGTGGAGGGATTAGGGTTTAAGGTATAGTTTTTAGGGTTGATTGTTGAAGGATGCATTACGCTAAACTGAAAGGTTATAGTCCCATTGGAGAATGATGTCATCACGCATGACCATGTCGAGTGCCCTCATCGATGTTGGTAAGGGATACATGGAAGGCAAATGGATTAGGTAGATAATGGATTATGATGTGGATTCTAGAGGGGAGAAAAGTGGATTATGTAGGGAAAATAGTGGATTATGTCGGACTTATACCAAAGCATGGACCATAGGGATGATATGTGGAGGGTATGTAGGATAGTGGATGAATGATGGTAGATTTATTGCAGAATGGAAGGGAACCATGACCAATGGTTGCACACATCATGATAAATGTGAAGCTTGTGATGCAGATGTAGTGTAGGGTGCAATGGAGATGTTTTCTTAGGAGATGGATGATGAAGGACTTTAGGAACCCACATAGACTTAGGCATTTTATTACTTTTGTCTTGCTTGTGGGATGGAATGTTTTGACACTTTTCAACGAAATGGGAATTTGAGATGGGAGTAGATGGTTGGGATTTTTTAGAGGTAGACAACTCATTTAACTTGATTTCTTGTTGCTTAGGTACCCATACTATTTTGGTTTTGGACTTTTCTTACGGAGGTATGGGTTTGGATAAATTTTTGGATTGATTTTTCTTTGACTCTTTGTTTTTATGTCCTGAGGCATGAGGACCCTTAGGATGTTTGGCATTATCAGTAGAGGCATCTAATTTTGCATTTTTGGATCCCTTGGGTATGGTGGAATGAGTGGAAGCTTTAAGATTAGGGTTGAGGGTTGAGGGATTAGGGTTTAAGGTATAGTGTTGAGGGTTGAGGGTTTAGGGTTTAGGGATTAGGGTTTAGAGTTGAGGGATTAGTGTTTAAGGCATAGTACTATTTAGGGTTGCGGGTTTAGGGATAGGGTTTAGGATTTAAGGTTCAAGTGTTGACGATTGAGGCTTTAGGGATAGGGTTTAAGGTTTAGTGATAAGGGATTAGGGTTTAGGGTTGAGGGATTAGGGTTTAGTGTTGAGGGATTAGAGTTTAAGGTATAGTGTTTAGGGTTTAGGGTTTAAGGATTAAGGGTTGAGGCTTCAGGCTTTAGGGATAGCATTTAGGGTTGAGGGATTAGGGTTTAGGGTGGAGGGATTAGGGTTTAAGGTATAGTGTTTAGGGTTGAGGGTTGAAGGATGCGTTACGCTACACTGAAAGGTTATAGTCTCATTAGAGAATGATGTCCTCGCACATGACCATGTCGAGTGCCCTCATCGATGTTGGTAAAGGATACATGGAAGGCAAATGGATTAGGCAGATAGTGGATTATGATGTGGATTCTAGAGGGTAGAAAAGTGGATTATGATGTGGATTATGTAGGGAAAATAGTGGATTATTATGTGGATTATGTCAGACTTATGCCAAAGCATGGACCATAGGGACGGTATGTGGAGGGTATGTAGGATAGTGGATGAATGATGGTAGATTTATTGTGGAATGGAAGGGAACCATGACCAATGGTTGCACACATCGCGATAAATGTTGAATATTTTGATGTGGAGGTGGTGTAGGGTACAATGGAGATGTTTGCTTAGGAGATGGATGATGAAGGGCTTTAGGAACCCACATAGACTTAGGTAGTTTATTACTTTTGTTTTACTTGTGGGATGGAATGTTTAGACACTTTTGAGTAGAATGGGAATTTGAGATGGGAGTAGATGGTTGGGATTTTTTAGAGGTAGATGCCTCATTTAACTTGATTTCTTGTTGCTTAGGCACCCATACCGTTTTGGTTTTGGACTTTGCTTGTGGATGTATGGGCTTGGATAAATTTTTGGATTGATTTTTCTTTGACTCTTTCTTTTTATGTCCTGAGGCATGAGGACCCTTAGGATGTTTGGCTTTATCAGTAGAGGCATCTAATTTTGCATTTTTGGATCCCTTGGGGATGGTGGAATGAGTGGAAGCTTTAAGTTTAGCTTTAAGATTAGGGTTGAGGGTTGAGGGTTGAGGGATTAGGGTTTAAGGTATAGTGTTGAGGGTTGAGGGTTTAGGGATTAGGGTTTAGGGTTGAGGGTTGAGGGTTTAGAGTTTAGGGATTAGGTTTTAGAGTTGACGGATTAGGGTTTAAGGCATAGTACTATTTAGGGTTGAGGTTAAAGAGACAAGTTGATACCTTACCTAAGTTGTCATGTTCTTGAAACATTGTCACTATAAAGAAGAGATATCTAGAGAGTAATGTCACAAGGACATAACCAAGGCATGCACTATCATGAGCCATAGGGACAACTTACTACACCATCCAAAACTCCATTTGCACTAGCTACTATCAATAATTCACATTATTGGGGACTGACATGAAGAAAACACCATGCATAGGACTGTCATAGTCAAAGTGGAGGGGATTGTCTAGTCATTGTATGACTATCATAATAGCTAGTGGGTTAGTTACCATGCTTCAACCTAAAATAGGTTAATGAGAACATAGAAATGAAAATCACAATACCATAAGCACACTCCATAAGCTACCAATATAGTCCCAATATCATGTCATCATGATAGTAAGAGAAGAGTTGTTTGGTTTTTCCAAAACCATATCACTTGCATAAGGATTGTCACCAACCATCTGCATAAGGTCATGAAAGAGTGAGTCATTATTGAGCTAATCATAAGAGAAGCATGAAGTGAAAATACTATCATGGAAACAAGATATAGTTACTTATTATAAGGACAATCCAAATTTGGTGAGGTTATGTTTTTATCAACTTCCAAGAAAAATACATCATTTTGTACTGATTGGTGCTAAATTAGGTGCACTTTGCGCCACCTTTTGCACCCCAAATAGATTACATTTTGGCCTAAATGTTGGCACTAAAGTCGACGTTAACTGCTCCGACTATAGCACCGACTACTGGATCAAAAAAATTTAAAAAATTCCCAACTGCACATACCCCAAAACAAAAAAAACAAAACAAAACTTTATTGATTTTTGGTGTTCATTTTTTGTTTGGTGTTCGAGCATTTGGGTTGGAGTCCTACCTGAATTTTTTGTTTGGTGTTCATGTTTTGTTTATAGGCGAATTGTTCAAGTATCATGTGGTTGCAAAGGAGGAGGGTAAAATTGTAGACATTGCATTATTTCCTCTACATCCAAGAGCAGTGAACACATTTTTCAAACCCCAATGCCTAGGTTCACTTATCATTACCATCAATACCTTTCTCTGAACACAACTTTCTCACTTCCTTCCTAAAAAATTAGTCGAGTGCTTTAAGACAAGTCGATTGTGAGCAAACTAAAATTAGGGCTTTTGAGAAGAGGTTGAGCAAACTAAAACAGAGGTTGGTCGAGACAATATGAGGAAATAGGGCTTTTGAGATGAGGGTGAGCAAACTAAAATTAGGATGGGAACTATAGATTCCCTCCCAAGGCACCAATTGATTCATAGGAAAACAACTTCATGATTTGTTCTACAAAGTAAAGATCAAAAACCTTGAGGAGTACAGAAAAACTGCCATAGACCGAATGGAAATAATTTGCCCAATTCACCTCAAAATGTCAAGCAATAGAGGGAAGAGAGCAAAGGGAGCAGACTCTAGCCACAATGAGGTAATTCATTGTCAATTTATAGATTTGTAAATGTTTCCATTGTTTCTTTGATTTTTAGTTTTTAGTTTTTATTTGTAAATTTAAAAGAAGAAATTTATTTTATAGGAACATGAGACTGACAAAAATAAAGAGGCATTGGCTTCCATATTGGGGGTAGAGGCAGTGAACAAATTGGACGGTGTGGACTTGACAATGCTTGCTAGATACATAGAAAAATGATCTGGTAAAGCCCTTGAAACATTACAACAAAATCAATAGTGTCAAAGGGAATCAATTGATTCCCCAACCAATCATGAATAGAGCAAAAGATCTAGGAGGAAATCAATAACAATAACCTCTAAGAATGTGGAAAAGGGAACAAAGGCTTCCAATGTCCCACCCACTCCTAGGACACAGACTTCTTCGACCACCACACCATGTTTTGCATCTTGCATTGGTACCTACAATACCAAGATAGAATATGATGTGGTTTCAGGGGATGTTTAAATGACAGATGCTAGAAAAACTTTTGTGAATAGGTTGAAGGAATCACACCTTCAATAGTTCAAAGACCATTTACATTTGCCATTCTCAAAGATACCCATGCACTTGCAAAAAGTAGTTATCCAAGACATGGAGACTGAATTTGGCACAGGTTGGTCTGTAAAGAAGATAAAGCTACAAATGTCTCAAAACTACAAGAGATTTTGGTGCAACCAAAAAAAGAAGATAAAAAAACACCCTCCCAAACAAAGGCTCAAAAAATGCCAATTGATGTAAGTTTGAAAGTATGGAAAGAGCTTGTAAAAGCATATGAGAAGTCCGATGCATGAAGGAAGTCTAGTGAGGAGAGTACACATGTATTTGAATTTGCTCATAAGATTATATCAAATTTATTAAATGATTTTTAAATTTTATTTGTGCATAGTTAAATTGAATTAGTATATGTTTCAAGACAAGGCCTCCAAGGCTAGGCTTGACAAACTTTGTGCCACACATCATAGTGGCCAGAAAGGTTTACATGCCTTGATCTGTACATTTGTAAGTATATTTAATAAGTTAAAATGATATATTTTTTTTAATTTCCAAGGAAAAAGTAAATGATTGCATATTAATTAGTTTAACTAGTCCATGTGCCATGTTTTGGCATGAGGAGAAATATGGCCGGCATCCAAGCCAAATTGAAAAGGAAATGTTACAAAGCAAAAAGTAGACTGATTTTGTAATTTGGATGGAGAACGAGGTATCAATAGTTGACTTTTGATAACTTAGTTGAATATTGTTCTGTTAATATGTCAATTTGAATTTCTTGTGTTGAGTTGTTTATTGATGCGTAGGATGAGTTCTAAAGTGCTTCTCTGTTGGCCCTAGTGCCCTTAAATGTAAGATTTCTCTTAGATGACAAATGGTTACTCTTATATCTTTGGGGACCCTTCTTGGTGCCATTAGGATCATAATGAGTATACTAGTCTTGTGCTGCTTACAAAAAGTGGTTGCAATTAACCTAATCTTGTGGTCATTATCTACAACATTTTATGTGTGCCATGCTATCTCATATGCTTAAGTTTACCAGGCTAATAATGAATAGAAAATCCTTGTTTGCCTGCCTCCAACTAATGGACTTGTTGAAACCTAAAATTTCCTACCATTTTTTGCAAAAAATTTAGGTTCCCATGATGAAAAATCTGACTACAGCACTCAAAAATGCACCTGTACAATATACTTTAGTGGCCTACTTTGAAGGGTTATAATTTGAAGCCTATTCATTTTTATGTCAAACCACTTGGTAGGCATACTTATCTATCATATCTGAGTGTACATACTTGATTTTAGCTTCCCACGATCAGATTGGACAAGGTTTTGTAGTGCCAAGTTAAAGGGTTCTGGTGGTATTTGGTGGTACCCACCTAGCGTTAGGGTTTTAAGTCGAGTCTGCAAGCCTATATTTTTATTCCTTTAAACCCCTTAAGGCCTTAAGTTTTCTTGTTCTTTGGCCTCTTGCACTTTATCTTTTAAAACTGCATTGACTTCCTGTATTAAAGGGTATTTGTCTTGAGGTCTTCTTAAAGGGGTGATTGTGACTAGGGTATGAAGACTAGGACTTTGTATGTAATATTAAGCCCTCCTTTTGGATTTGTTGGAAGCCTTCTTCACTAATACATAAGGACTGTCAAGACTCCTATGATAGTGCATTAGAGAGGCATTGAAATCACAAAGGAGATAAATGTTATTAGGCCATCACCCAATGGAGAAGGGATTGTCATAAAGAGCATGACAATGTCACCTTGTCATAGTCACAAAGGGGATAGTCTTTGTGGTGGTAATTAAAGTCACTAAGTTTACATCCACCTTCCTAGGGTCTGCAGAAATTCCTGAAGTTGAATTTGTCTATTTTAAAGATCTTGCCATGTTTTTACAAATGGAGACCTCCCCAATCCTCATCTCAAGTTTTAAATGCACAATGAAATGATGGAGGACAATCATAATTGTCATAATAGTAGATTAGCATTTTTTATCTCAAGGTTGCCCTTGAGACTGCCAAGGGGATGGATATAGAGTTGGGATTATGGTTTTTGTTTAAAAGCCTTGTGTCATTGACCTAATATTTATTTGTGGCAAGGATCCCAATAGTCTAAAGATTACAAATTGTTGTCAAGAAATGACTGTCATAGTTAAGTGTGGTACAGTGATACAATTTCATCTTGGTTGAGTATTGTATAAATCTCAATCTATTTAGAATGAATGGGGTATTAGGGTGTGGTATCACTATATAGGTAACCATTAGGTGATTTCTTCAACCCAATCTTGGCCTATATAGTACCCAGTGTGAAGAGAAAGATAGTGTTGTCCAAGAACCTTGTTACGGCCACAAATGAGGGCAGTCTTAGCTATTGTAACCATAGTTGGAGTCCCTTGTTTTTACCATAACATACGTGACCTAAAACCATGACTCTACGAGTATGAGTTGTTTGAAAGCCAAATTCCACAACATTTGCCACCATCCTCCCTGCCTATGTCAAAATGGGAGCTTTGGAATAGGGTATGGACATCCATCAATACATAAAGGATACAGGAATATTGTCAGATGTTGTAGTTGCAACTGCCCTGTTAGACATGTATGCAAAATGTGGAAGCATAGACAAGGCACATGAATTGTTTGACAGAATGCCTCAAAGAAATGTGGTCTCATGGATTGCAATGACTGTAGGATATGCACAAAATAGATTTGTTGAAAGGCTTCAAAAAATTTAAAGAAAATGCAATTGGTTGGTGTAAAGCCAAATTCTACAACCTTTGCCAGCATCCTCCCTGCCTGTGTTAAAATGGGAGCTTTGGAATAGGGTATGGACATCCATCAATACATAAAGGATAGATGAATTTTGTTAGATGTTGTAGTTGTAACTGCCCTATTAGACATGTATGCAAAATGTGGAAGCATAGTCAAGGCACGTGAACTGTTTGATAGAATGCCTCAAAGAAATGTGGTCTCATGGACTGCAATGACTGCAGGATATGCACAAAATGGATTTGTTGAAAAGGCTTCAGAAATTTTAAAGAAAATGTAATTAGCTGGTGTAAAGTCAAATTCCACAACCTTTGCCAACATCCTCCCTGCTTGTGTCAAAATGGGAGGTTTGGAATAGGGTATGGACATCCATCAATACATAAAGGATAGAGGAATTTTGTCAGATGTTGTAGTTGTAACTGCCCTTTTAGACATTTATGCAAAATGTGGAAGCATAGACAAGGCACGTGAATTGTTTGATAGAATGCCTCAAAGAAATGTGGTCTCATGGACTACAATGACTACAGGATATGCACAAAATGGATTTGTTGAAAAGGCTTCAGAAATTTTATAGGAAATGCAATTGGCTTGTGTAAAGCCAAATTCCACAACATTTGCCAACATCCTTCCTGCCTGTGTCAAAATGGGAGCTTTGGAATAGGGTATGGACATGTTGGTTTAGGACAGACAACTGAGAAGGGGGGGGTGAATCAGTTATCACAAAAACTTTCTTTTCTTTAAACACTTAAATCCTTCTTATATTTCTACAGCATAATAATGATTTAATCATGGAAGCACAATGCAATATCTCAAGAGCAGAAACACATTAATACATATGACACCAAGATTTTAACGTGGAAAACCCGGTTAAGGGAAAAACCACAGGGTGACTAACCCAAGATTGTATTCTCTATTAAAAGAATAAGAAGAACAAATGGCACATGCCAATTAGGGCTCACTGCCCGAGCACACTGCTCACAAGAGGCCCACTGCCTACATGAGACACACTGTCTAAAAAATAATAAATATTACATACTTGAACTGGAGCTTAGCATCTTCACCATGCTTGAGTTAGTTCCATTTAGGCTCAACACTTCTGCTCTTCTTTTCATTCTTTTCATCTCTACCTCTTTCTCATTTCTACAAGGATACTTTGAAATGACTTCATAATTCTTATTTATACATGACATCAACTTTGGAATGATGATCAAAGTCGGCACAACATATTCAGAGCAATTACAAAAATACAACTTGATTTGTTGCAAGAACTTCATGCGTATCACCACACTGTCAGCCACACATATCTGGGACTTCAATCTTCTTTGAAGAACATGCCATGCTCCATAGAACATCTTCAAGATCATCCACAAGATGTGTAAAACATTTGGTTGGCCATGATTAGGAAGAACACCATCACCCGAGAGTAAATCTTCAATTACAGGCTCAATCTCTAATGCAGACCGCCAAAACGAACTGGACACAATCTAGAGACCCCCACAAGTTTCTCTAAATCACCAAAAACATCCACTCCACTTCTGTTTACTGAAATCATTCGCATCTTCATCTGGAACCTCAAGAACACAGTCTATCATCACTGTCACATTAGAATAAATGCTTGCAGACCTCTAGACCATGAACCAATTGAGTTGTCAATTCACATTGGCTTCCTAAACATTCCACCACATCTGCAGAACAAGATATTGCATTTTTGGATCTCATCGGACCTATTTGTGTCACTCTGTCACCTCAGAACTAGTTTTACTCATTGGACATAACTTCTCCAAATTATCATGCAGACCTCTCAAATCTTGACTGGATCATCTTTAGACACATATCTACAAACCCTTTGATGTGCATTCTTTGATCTTCATCATAGCTTGGATCTTCACTTCATAGAGCTTCACTATCTTCATTGTTTTTCTCTATTTTTGATAGGACTAATTTTCTCAATATCCTCAGCACACAACTCATCCAATCCTTAACATCAATGCAACAAAAGTATGTTGACATCAATGACAACACTGATTAGGCCCATACTTGTAACAGGACATCCATCAATACATAAAGGATAGAGGAATTTTGTCAGATGTTGTAGTTGCAACTACCTATTAGACATGTATGCAAAATGTGGAAACATAGACAAGACACGTGAACTGTTTGACATAATGCCTCAAAGAAATGTGATCTCATGGATTGCAATGACTGCAGGATATGCACAAAATGGATTTGTTGAAAAGGCTTCATAAATTTTAAAGCAAATGCAATTGGCTGGTGTAAAGCCAAATTCCACAACCTTTTCTAGCATCCTCCTTGCCTGTGTCAAAATGGGAGCTTTGGAATAGGGTATGGACATCCATCAATACATAAAGGATAGAGGAATTTTGTCAGATGTTGTAGTTGCAACTGCCTTATTAGACATGTATGCAAAATGTAGAATCATAGACAAGGCACATGAACTATTTGACAGAATGCCTCAAAGAAATGTGGTCTCATGGACTGCAATGACTGCATGATATGCACAAAATGGATTTGTTGAAAAGGCTTCAGAAATTTTAAAGCAAATGCAATTGGCTAGTGTAAAGACAAATTCCACAACCTTTGCCACCATCCTCCCTGCCTATGTCAAAATGGGAGCTTTCGACCAAGCAATTTGTAGCACTTAAGGTTATGTACTAGAATTTACAGTTGATAGTTAAATTTATAACAAATTTTTTAATGATCTCTACTAACGTTTATTATAATTGTTGCATGTTTTACATTAGAATGACATATTAGCTGTAACTTTTTTGAAATTTTATTATGGTATGTGCACTTTGATATGATGTAATATGATTATGGTTTCGTTTCATATGTTGTAATATTAGATATATAACAGACAAATAAATTATTGCATGAAATAAATAATAACTTTTCATTTTAATTATTTTTTTTTGCAGAACACAGGTCTTCTAGAAGATCAAGATGATCCTCATGATAGAGATCCAGATTATGTTGGTTTTGGTATAGATCACATGGTAGAAGATGATGATGATGCAGATACAGAAGACACTGAGGTTGATGACGATGATGATGACGATGATGATGATCATGATGATGATGATGATCACGATGGTGGTGATGATGATGATGATGATGATGATGATGGTGGTGGTGGTGATGATGGTGATGAGGCAGTTGCTCGTAGTAGCCAGTGACATTCATGATCATATAGACTGCATCATGGATCATTGTTGATATATCATTATGATACCTCTTTTCATAGTCGCTAGCTATCATATGTATCATTTTCATGGCCTGCAGTACCATATTAATGAGTTGTATCATAAATTTATGTATCATTTTGACTTATATCATTTGGACATGTATCATCTTGACTTGTATCATTTTGAGTTACGTAATTTATCATTTTTACTTATATTATTTGTACATGTATCATTTTGACATGTTATTGATCTACTGGCATATTTGACTTTCACTTGTTTTAGTTACATATGATGATGATCTTATCCATAATGACTTATCAATTTATATATATTCAAAGTGGTCGATGATTTTTGGATGGATATTTATTACATATGATGATTTTAATTTACTACTCAGGATGGATGTTGTCAAATTCAATTAAATTATAGATATTTGACTCACTTGTTTTAATTATAGATGATGATCATGTTATAATAATTATCTTGTTATTTAATCATATGAGTTAAATAATTAAATTACTTACTCTATAATCATATGAGTTATTTAAGAGGCATGATATATTTAACTAATTAAATTGAAATAAAACATATTAAATTAATAAATGTAAGCAAAACAATAAGCATTTTTAGAAGCAATAAAAGAGACAAAAATGGAAGCAAAATTGGAAGCAACAAGCGACGTTATATCGGAAGCAAAATTGGAAGCAAAATTGGAAGCAAAACCAGACACAAAATTGGAAGCCAAACTAGAAGTAAAACCGGAAGCAAAACTAGAAGCAAAATTGGAAGCAAAATTGGAAGCAAAACCAAAAGCAAAATTGGAAGCAAAAGTGGAAGAAAAACTAGAAGCAAAAATGGAAGCAAAACCAGAAGCAAAATTGGAAGCAAAACTAGATGCAAAACTGGAAGCAAAATTGGAAGCAAACCTGGAAGCAAAACTGGAAAGAAAATTGGAAGCAAAATTCAGAAGCAAAATTGGAAGCAAAACTGGAAGCCAACTTGGAAGAAAAACTGGAAGCAAAATTGGAAGCAATAGTGGAAGCAAAACTAGAAGCAAAATTGGAAGCAAAACCAGAAGCAAAATTAGAAGAAAAACTGGAAGCAAAACTGGAAGTAAAACCAAAAGCAAAACCGAAAGCAAACTTGGAAGCAAAACCAGAAGCAAAATTGGAAGCAAAACCAGAAGCAAAATCGGAAGCAACACAAGAAGAAAAATCAGAAGCAAAATTGGAAGCCAAACTAGAAGAAACAAAATCTGGCGCTAAATTCAGCGTTAAACCTGGCACTAAAATCTGACGCTAAACTCGGTGTTATAATCGGTGCTAAACCCAGCGCTAATTCTGGTGTAATAGTGAGATGCTATTGGGCACCGAGTTTGGCGCCGACAAAAGTGTCCAATTCATGGACTCAAATGCACTAAATTCTGGCGCTATTTTAGGTGCTAATTGCTTGTTCTGTTGTAGTGAAACCATCTTCCAAAGAGGAGTTCTCTATAGAAATTCAGTCTTGGATAGAGCATTTCATCATGGAGGATCTCTCTTCCATGAGACTCATGTTCTAAATGATGATTCTGGAATGAATAAAGCAATAAAGGTTGAATACCAAAAATGATGGCCTTTTCTATCATAAAACATATGAAAAAATCAGGCAAAGTTGAAAACTAGAAATGGCAGCTTTGTCTAGAGGGAAGATTGAGAACCAACAAATGGTGGTCTTTCCTTCGAATTTCCTATTTCCTTCAATAAAAATCCTTTTTGTAGTTCTGCAGGTCTTTGTATTGAAGTTTTTTGAAAAGCTCCAGACATCTCCCGATAGATCCAGATGGCTATGGATGGCTCTAGACAAACATCAACGAATGCTTGCTTTCCAAGGTATCATTGGGTGCTAGGTTATGTTGCATTGCGAAAAGTGATTCGGTAAAAGTTAAGGCGAAACCATATTAGGGATGCATACTATACAAAGGTATATTCCTACCTTGAAACTTGTATAATTATTTTAATATATGTATGTATGCCATGTGTTTCCCCAAATGACTCGCATGCAGTCCTTATTTTTCACACGCGCCAAGGCAGTTGCATGAATGATGGTAGTTGGATAGGTGGCAGCAATAGGATTGTTTTCTAATCTTACATACCTTGCAATAAGATGCAAGTACTTGGTCATAATGATAACAACATTTTCAATAAATGCCATAAAAATAAATAAGTACTCGCTTGAGATATAATGGTGACCAGTAATTATGACCATAAAAGGGAAATGCATTTGAAAAGATGTGAGAGCTATGGTTGCTAGCGTTAGCTCTGGATGCGAATGGAAAAGCAATTAAGGTGGCATCTGTGAATTTCCACTTCACACATTGCCACTCCAGTTTAAACCTCTAAAGTATGCACCATGAATGCTGAAAAGACAGGTAGGGTAACTGCCAACCTATCCATCTTTCATGTGATTATTTCCTTGCTTAAACCTACCATTGACAACTCAAAATTCACATTCCTTCCTATCTTGAGGAGAGAGAAAGAAGAAAAAATAGAGCTCCATTGTGACATTTCTCTGCAAATTCAATACAAAATCAGTTGAACAAATGGGAAACAAAAGGAAAGCTGAGCTAGAGAATCTAGTTTTTGACGATGCCAATGCACAAATCTTCCAGGAGACCAGATGGTTGGAGTTCTTGCAGAAGTTTGAGGGGTTTGAAGTAGAATTGGTTGACGAGTTCATCACAAACTTCCACTGGACCTTCACCACAGTTAAAGGGGTAAGGATACAAATAAACCCTACTATAATTAGTCAACTTTCTAGCATACCAATAGTAGGTGTTAATTTGTTTTCAAGTAAACCATCATATGAGGAGCTAGTTTAAAATTTTCATGTTGCTTCGGAGCCCTTACCTCAATATGTTGTGAGTAAAGGAGCAACTAAAGGAATTGAGAAGACCAGTCTTCCAGACCCATGGAAGATTGTTGTCCTATGGATCATGAAATTATTTACATGTGATGGTCAGTATGGCACAATTTTAGGGCCAGGAATGAGGTTAATTAATCACTTGAGGCATGGGGCCAATGACCCAAGATATTTGATAAATTTGCCTACTTTCCTGCATACAAACCTAGTCAACATGATGACAAAAAGGAAGAACAAAGAAGGGAAGATTAGCCACCTTCGCTTAATACATTTGATCGTGAAGCACCACTTCCTACAGTAGGAAGATGGCCAACAGAAATGGGAGGACTTTCTTGCCTTGCAGCCCAGAAGGAAGAAGGCAAAACACCACACTTCCACTGTATCTATTTTAAGAGACCCTATTGCAGTGTCTTCTAAATCCCCTGAAGTTTGGTTTAGACAACTCAGAAGGGGGACATGACATCATAGTTAAGCAGGTGAAGCAGTAGCTTCCACCCCTTTCAGGATACACCACCCCCATATGTTAGTTATTTTTTTAGATGAGGAGGACAGAGAAGAAGCAGAGCAAGGCCATACCACCATCTCAGGTGAACATTCATTCCTTGCTGCACAACAAAGATAAGAAACTCATGAAGATAGGGGGACTGAAGAGATTGGCAGTGGTGAAACTCCAAAGGAAGCTAGTGAAGAAGATACCCCTGAAGAAGCAGAAGAGGATATCTTGCAACGTAGCCACAGGAAAGGGAAAGAACCCCTCATGGGAATTTCTAAGGATACAACAGCTCAGGCAACTTAGCATGCCGTGGCTTTATCAAAAGTTGAGTTTGATTTGAGGCAATGCGGGGCACAATTAGAAGCCATGGCTTGACAATTAAAAGCCAAGGAAGAGGAGCTTGAGAAGTAGAAGGCAAAGGATGCATTGGAGAGAGAAGAAAAAGAAAAAGAAATTTTTGTTTTTAAGGAGGTAGATAATCACAAGGCCATGGTGGCCTAAAAAGACATTTAGATCACACAACTTTGGCAAAAGGCTTCTTAGCAGACCCCTGCGCCTGCATCACTAAATGTCTATGCCCAAAATTTGCAACTAACATTGGACAATAGACAACTCAGAGGTGAGATCATGAAGCTCAAGAGAGATCTCAAGGCCCTTAAAGAAGAGAAGGTGCGGTGGTGGAAAACTTGGATTTGGCCTGTGAAACAAGGGAAATCCTATTAGCTTAGCACCCACCATCAGGTGTGTATGCTGTGTTCCTCAGAGAGCAATTTTTGAGATGGAAATTACTAAGGATCAGTTGCAATCTTCCATTTGATTTTGATAATGATAGATATTTTGTTGAGTGCTATATGCTAAATCCAAAGGACCAACAAAATCTCTTGTGTGAGTTCTTCCAACATGGCCACATTATGGGACATGTCAATACTTCAATGCTTAATCTATATGTGGGAGAGCTCTAGATCCAGAGCTATCTATCTCTACTCAAGAATAATAGGTTATGGGAGTAAAGGATGGAAGAATATAATGCAACAACAGAATCCACAGGGTTATTAATGAGGCATGAGTGCCCTAAGACCACATGGTTCACCAACACCTTCAAAGAAAATGATTACAGGTAGGGCATCACAAATAAATATGTGAGGAATTTAAATTCTTGTATTTCTGATTTCTTTGTAATATCAGGTTATCTTCCAAATGCAGGAGTCACAAGCAACATATTCAAATTTGAGGACTTGCCTGATACATTCAAGAGAAGGGAACCTGTGTCCCCTGCAAACATCAGGTGGATGATTGACAAAGTAAGAAAAATGATACCCCTGATTCAGGAGAGGCAACAAAACTAGATTGGTATGAGGTTCAAGCCACCATTGATTTTGATGCTAGCTCCTCGCCTCAGTCACCCTCCAGGGCACACAATGAGAGAAGTCAAGTTCAACACATGGTTCAGTAGGTTGCAAGAAAATGATGGATTACAACCCAAGGGTAGACAATTGTTTCAGTACAAGGATGAGGACTACAATTGTAGCACAATCATTGAAGGAAAGAATATACTTGATGAAGTAGATGATGCAGGACAACCATGAGGACATGGCATAGTTTCAGTTAGGGGGAGATGATGAGTCAAATCCATGTCTCATTTATTTCTTTATATTTCCTGTTTCAAAAGAATTTTATAAAACATTATGGCATATACATATATATTATTATAATTATATTTGTCTCTTGGATGGATTATGCACATGTTTAGTATTCATTTCCTTTTGATGCAATCTCTTAGCTTATTTACTTGAATTATATTTTCAAAGTGCATATCTCATGAATTGTGGTATAAGTGGTTTATGTTTGCACAAGGATTACAACAGTGAGACTCCTAGTGGTCTCCGTATCCCTTCGGAGCCCCTTTTCCTACGAAGAGCTTGAACTTGAGACAGATCCAAATGTCATTACCCTCCAATAGAGCCATCCTCCCCTCGAGTCGATGACTATTATAGGCTAATCCTAGGACTACCCAAAAATTCCAGCAACGCAAACATGATCCATGCCTCAATTAAAGCAACTACTATGATCAAAGTCTCCATGTCACTTCATTTTAGTGACTAATCAAAATAGCTGTTAATTGGCATCAGTTCCAACTAAAGTCACTACCACCAAGCACCACACCATTCCAGGAAATCACTCAAGTCCGTCAACAACCAAGTCGATGCAAATCTCTGATCTTTAGTAACTCGCAGTGGAATCATTAATGTAATAAATAAGCAACTGGCTTTAATTCCAGTTCACTATAGTTAGGTTCATTGATAGTTATTTCCTTTTAATAAAGATTGACTGTATAAATAGGAGCAAGTCGTCTCTTTAAGTTAGTTTCTGATTTTGATAGCAAGTTGTTAGTCTGTTTGTATTTCCAGTTGGAGGAAAACTCCTTGTTTTCCAGTTCTGTATCCATGTCCATTTTTGGACTTTGATTTAACGCAAATGAAGGGGGATTCTGCTAAAAGTTTGTTCAAGCTCAAAGGATCATCTCCAGCTAGGAAAGTAGGGCCCGCTTCCCCAAACTAGAGATCACTCGGTATTTTATGCAATTTTGTTTTGTCTTTCTATTTAGTAATATTATCTATGTATGTTAACTCTGTGATGTGTCCTCTCTTTTCTGTATGACTATTTAGCTAATTATCACCTGCATGTTTGTTTTATAAATTTTGAAAATACCAAAAATAGGATTGTTATTTCAACAACACTGATATATTTAGAGTGTTTCAATGCTCTGGTTGACAATGGATTCAGTTACTTTGAAGTTCTATTTCAGTACTTAAGATAGTTTCCTTCTGGTAGTTTAACTAGTTTCTTTTCAAGAAAAGTGTGTTTATTTTTCCAGCAATTAGAATAATTTCCTTTCAAGCAAGTGTGTTTATTTCCAAAGCAATTAGAATAGTTTCTTTCCAAGTATGTGTGTTTCCTTTCAAGCAAATAGATAGTTTCTATTCCTTGCATGTGTGTTTATTTTGGCAAGTTGTGTTGGTATGTGGCAACTGATCATGCATGTACTATACACTTGTCATGTATCCTCACTGGGGTTTAGGGGCGTAGCCCCCAAAATTTTTTTTCCCTCTTTTTTGCTTGTTCAAAGTCGGTTATTAATTTTTGTTAACCAACAAAAGAAAAATGACATTGTAAAACCCTAATTCTAGAAGCTTCCAAAAGGCTTGTTATAAGCGGCTGGGATATATGTTTCGGGTGGGATTTTGATATTGTATTGTAGCATTTTGCAACAGTATTGAGTTGCAAGGATTGCTGGTTGTAATTGGTTTGATTTACTGGATAATAATATTGGACTCTTTGTTGGTGGATGTAGCCCAAGTTTGGGTGAACCACATTAAAACTTGTCTCTGGTTGTCATTATTTCTGTGTATTTTTATTCCTCTATTTAATCTTTATTTGCATTTAATTGATATCTTCTACTGGCTAACCCTAACAAGTGGTATTAGAGTGGGTTGCGTTTAATTATCATTTGCAGGAAAGTCTCACGGTTAAGTGGGAGCAATGGCGGATGAGGGTAAATTAAAGGTAGATAAATTTAATGGGAAGAGCTATCAATTATGGAAGATGCAGATGGAGGATTATCTCTATCAGAAGGATTTATGGAGGCTATTGGAAGGAATAGCCAAGAAACTGACAACAATGATTGATGAGGATTGGAATCTTCTGGATAGAAAGCTACTGGGAACCATTTGGTTGTGTATGGCATCATCTGTGGCATTCAATATAATAAAAGTGACAACAACAAGTGAACTGATGAAATTTTTGGCTAAATTGTATGAAAAATCCTCAGCCTCAAATAAGGTATTTCTCATGAAGTGTTTGTTTAATCTAAAAATGATTGAAGGTGGATCTGTGATAGATCATTTAAATGAGTTTAATATGATTACCAGTCAGTTAACTTCTATAAAAGTGAAATTTGATGAAGAGGTGAGGGTTCTCTTGATATTATGTTCTTTGCCAGAAAGCTGGAATAGCTTGGTAATGGCTATAAGTAACTCTGTCTCTGGTTCAAACACTTTAAAATTTGATGATGTTGTTGTTATTATCCTTAGCAAGGAAATGCAATGGAAAAGCTCAAGAGGGTCCACATCAGATAGTGTTTTGAATGCAGAAAGCAGGGGAAGATCAAAGGAGAGAGGAAAAGGCTTTGGAGGTCATGGGAAGTCATGAGGAAAATCAGAGGACAAGAGATCCCAATCCAGAGGATAGAAGGATTGCTGGTACTATGGGAAACCAGGTCATTTGAAGAAAGATTGTTGGTCTTGAAAGAATAAAGAAGGAGACAAACAAGAAGGCAATAAGGAGGCAAATGTGGTAAGTAATAAATATGAAGATGATGCTTTGATTCTTTCCCTAGATAATGCTGATGATTCATGGGTTTTAGATTCAAGGGCCTCATTTCATGCTACGCCCCATAAAAGTTATTTTCTTGATTATGTCCAAGGGGATTTTGGGCTGGTTTATTTGGGAGATAACAAACCCTGTCAGATTGTTGGAAAGAGAAGAATCAAGATTAAGTTGTAGAATGAGAATCATTGGCTACTACAAGAGGTAAGGCACGTTCCAAGGCTGAGTAGGAATTTAATTTTAGCAGGGCAGCTAGCTAATGAAGGTTGCATTGTTAAATTTATTGATAAAAATTGGAAGGTTTCAAGAGGTGCCTTAATAGTGTAGTACAATTGAACATATTGTCTTTTCATTGATGCCAAAATGATAGTGACATCAGTGACATGGTTTTCATGGTAGTGACATCAGTGACATGGTTTTCAGATCTCTCAGTTTTGATCTACATCAGTGACATGGTTTTTAGATCTCTCAGTTTTGATCTTTCAGTGGGTTAGTGTGGTAGTGATCTCTCAATTTTGATCTTGAGTGAAGTTGTTGTGACTTGGTCATTTCAGTGGATTACAATTGCTTAATCTTAAACTTTATTTGTTCTAGTCATATGTTGCATCTCATATGATGATTTGTCATATTGATCAGTGGCATTCATTGCATATTATCAGTATTGAATCAGGGCAAGGTTCTTGGGCTTGTATCATTTAACAAGAGTTAATATGCATCATATTAACTTCATCCAATTGGCTTCATGACAGTGGCATCACAGTTTTCAAATCTGATAAAATATGGTTCATTTTGCTGTGTTAAAGGTATGATGATGTTTAGATTCCTTGGAGTGGTAATTGTGGTTAGTGCTTAATACCTAACTAGCTTTAAACAATGTGCTCAACACTCATTTCAACTAATCATAGTCTGCTCGTCATCATATTTTGCACTTTATGTTATAATTTTAAGGTGACCGGTGACAGCAGGTTCTATTCAAATGATGACCGGTTGAAGGCATCTTTAGTCGTTGAGTGGTAAGTTTCATTAAGACTGATGCCCTAGTGGAAATAGTGGTCTCAAGTCGTTCTAAAAGGCCTTAAATCCAACGATCCGTGTTTAAAACTAAAATGGCAGGCACCGCAGATCGAAGGATCAAGTTTAAATTAGAAGGAATCTACAAACGGTAAGTTAGACTTGCTAAAATTGACGGCCACTGTGTTTCTAAAAGGCATAAAAGCATGCTATTTTTATGTCTTTCACCGAAGATGAAGAGGGACTCAAGTTAGATTTTTTTGGTAAGAGTAAGAGTGAAATTTGGAAGGTTTCCTATGACAAAGAATATGAAAAGAATGTGATCTTCATGATGTTGTTTTTAGTTTTATTTTCTTTCAGAGAATGTGATATGAATAAAAAATATGGTGTTGGAAGTTGAACCAATTTTGAAGATATTATATGATGGAAGTTCATTTTGTATATAGAAAGATTTTGTATGGCAGGTGTGTTTTTGAAGCAGATAAGAGAGATGATCTTGTGTGTGGTGAGAAGTTTTTAGAATGGGATTTTTGCTATGAAATGTATTTTTATATTGTAGGTATGAAGAAACAATTTTTGGACAGGGAATTATGTTGAGTTATTGAAATAGTGATGGTGCAATAAATGGATGGAGTTTTTCAATGATCAAGATGGATTAATATTTGTTCAGAGAAGGTGAAAGTGTTGAAAGACAATAATTTCTCAGAGAGGGTCAATTATTCAATTTTGCACAGTGAGAAAGTTCATGAAATGGTGAATTGTTTTTGAGATTGTTTTGCAGAGGTATGAAGTATTTTGAAGATCAAAATTGATTGATTGTAGATGATGATGACAGTTGAAGGTTGATTGCAAAGAATATATTTTTGTTTGTTTTAAAAGGGAGAAATAAGGTTTTGTTTTTATTGAAACAGGGAAATCCCCTGAGTTATATTTTTCATTGAATTTTTGATGTTGTAATGTCAGTGAGACATGCAGAGAAGTACAATATGCCAATGAGGTAGAATTGTAATGTCAGTGAGACAGTTGTAATCTGAAATTTGTGTTAAGCCAGTGAGGCAGTTGAGTGGTTTTTATACCCGAGGAGGGTTTTCCACTCGGGAAATTTCTTGTGTCAAATTTTGTGTTGATACTCTGCATAATTTTTGTTCTATCTGAAGAATTCTATAATTGTGAAATTAAATTAATCAAAAGGAGTAAAAAAGTGTTAAAATTGTTAACAACACTGATTCACCCCCCCCTCTCAGTGTTGTGTGTATCCCTACAATTGGTATCGGAGCTTGGTACCCTGTCAAAGCTTAATCAGCTTGGGTAGATCATATTTCTGGAATACTTATCATGGCAAGTCAAGAAGGTTACTCAAATTACAAAGCACCTATGTTTGATGGATCTAACTATGCTTTTTGGAAATTTAGGATGGAGTCATATTTGTCATCTCTGGGGTATGATGTGTATGCTGTCATTGTTACTACATATACTTCTACAAATCCTCCTAGCACAGCTGATGAGAAAAGGGCATATGAAAATAATGCTAAGGCTAAAAATGCATTATGTTGTGGTCTTACCAATGACATTCTTGTCAAAATCATGGAGTGTAAAACAACCAAGGAAATATGGGACAAACTGTCTAATATTTATCAAGGAGATGATAAAATCAAAGAAGCAAAATTGCAATCCTACAGAGCCAAATTTGAAAGTCTCAGAATGAGTGATGATGAGAAAGTGGCAGAATATTTTCTAAGAGTCCAAGAAATTGTAAATGCTATAAGAGGACTTGGTGATACACTGGAAGAGAAGACAGTTGTTACAAAAGTCTTAAGGACTTTAAATCCAAAATATGAATCCAAAGTGTCTACAGTTGAAGAAAGAGACTTAAGCAAAGTTACCTTTGATGAACTTCATGGCACTTTCACAACTTATGAGATGAGAATTAGTAATGACATACCTTCAAGCAAAGAAGCTACTTTCAAATCAGTCAAAAAAGAAAAGGAGATTTCTGATTTAGAAGAATTGGATGATGATCAAGAAATATCTCTTGCAAGCAAGTTGAAGAAGGGATCTGTTGGTAAGTATAAAGGTAAGCTTCCATTCAAATGTTTTGAGTGTGGAAAGATTGGACACTATGTAGCTCAGTGTCCTTACAAAGACCTAGACAATGATGAAGATGAAAACAAGAAGCAATTCAAAAAGAAACAGTTTGTTTCTAGAAGGAAAAATAATTTCAGAAAGAAAAGAAGTTTGTTCATCAAAAATGTTGATATGACTGAAAGTGATTCAGATGATTTTCTTGATGAAAATGCACAGACTTTATTTATGGCTATTCTAAATGAAGTTCAAAATGAAAAATGTGAGGAACAATCAAACAGTTGTGAAGCTGTTATTGACTTTGAAGGAGAATTGATGTGTGCATTAAGTCAAGTTAAGAAACTTAAAAAGGAAATCATTGCACAAAGAAGTCAGTTTCAAAAGGAAAATGATATCATGAATGATAAATTAACTTGTTATGAGAAATAGATTACTGATCTAATTCTTTCTCTTGAAGAATGTAAGATAATCATTGATGATAAAAACAAAGAGTTGAATAATAAGGACAACGAATGTCATACACTTGAAGCTGAAATTGTTGATCTGAGAAGAAGACTTGATATGTGTAGAAGTAGTGATAAACTTGATGATCTTCTTGATAGACAAAAAGGATTCAAAGATAAATCAGGTCTTGGATTTGAAGAAGGACAATGTTCTCAAAAGGCTAGTACAAATGGCAAATCAATCATAAGGACAACAAACTACAACAGGAGTGATACTTTTAGGTATAATGCTCACTTTACTGGATATTGTTTTTGTTGCAACAGGTTTGGACATAAAGCCAGTGAATGCAAATTTGGAGCCAGAAGAGAAATGCATTTATTTCCAAGGAACCCATTCATGTTTTTAAGAAGTTTGAAGTGTCACAATTGTAAAAATTTTGGGCATATTGCCAAATTTTGTAGACCTTCCTTGCAAATGTAGCAAACTACAAGGAATACTGTTTCAAGTTTGTCTTCTTTAAGTTCTGAAAAGAAGTTGCTTGTTTGGAAACCTAAGTTAATCAATAAGAGCCTTGATGTTATGATTGCACAAGCTGCTTTTCATGCCAAAAAGAAGGAATAGTGGGTGATTGACAGTGGTTGTTCCAACCACATGACAGGAGACAAAGAAAAATTTGTTAAGTTTGAAGACATTAATGAAGGCTCTGTTATGTTTGGAAATAATGATTGCATTATGATCAAAGGCAAAGGTACAATTCTTCTTGATGATGAAACACCACTACATGATGTGTATTTTGTAGAAGGACTGAAGCACAACTTGTTAAGTGTTAGTCAAATATGTGACAATGGTTTTAATGTGGTTTTTGATGCACATGGATGTGAGATCAAAAAGAAATCAGGTAAAGTTATTGCAGCAGGTCTAAGGACTAGTGGTAACATCTACAATCTTCATAACTCTGAAACTAAAAGTGTTGATAGCCATATCTGTTTCATGGGTCAAATTGAGGAAAGCTGGTTGTGGCATAGAAGACTTGGTCATGTGAATTTTGACAATCTTGTGAGAATCAGCAGGAATCACAATGTTAGAAATATGCGTCATATTTCAAAACCAAGTAATACTATATGCAAAGAGTGTCAGCTGGGTAAGCAAACCAAAGTTAGTTTCAAACCTAAGGAGTATTTTACTTCAAAACCTCTACAGCTGGTACATTCAGATTTGTGTGGTCCTACAAGGACTAAAGCTCTAGGAGGAGAAAAATATTTTATGCTTTTCATTGATGATTTTTCAAGAATGACATGGGTAACATTCTTAAGGCATAAATCAGAGGCATTTGATAGATTCAAAATCTTCAAGAAGATGGTTGAAAAGGAATCTGATTTCAAGCTAAAATGTTTAAGGTCAGACAATGGAGGAGAGTATACTTCAAAGGAATTTGAGGAGTATTGTGAAAAACATGGGATAAGAAGGCAATTTTCCACTCCTAGAACTCCACAGCAAAATGGAGTAGCTGAAAGGAAAAATAGGACTGTAAAAGAAATGGCAAGAACCTTACTACATGATGCAAATGTACCTAATGTCTATTGGAGAGAAGCTGTTCATACAGCTGTATATACTTTGAATAGAGTTCAATTAAGGGTAAAGTCAAATTATACTCCTTATGAACTTTGGTATGGTAAGTTAGCTAATGTTGGTTACTTTAAAATTTTTTGAAGTAAGTGTTACATCAAGAAAGATAATGATAGCTTATGTCGTTTTGAGTCTAGATATGATGAAGGCATATTTCTTGGTTATTCTACACATAGCAAAGCATATAAGTGCTTTAACAATAGGCTCAAAAGAATAATTGAAAGTACTAATGTTAAGGTGGATGAGGATTTGCAGCCTTGTATGCAGTTGATTCATGACAAGGAAGATGATCATTATTCACAAAAGGAAGAAGAAATACAGGAAGAGGAAGAAGATCCTGAAAAATCTATTGATGTTAAGACAAAGACTCCTTCAAAGGCATATCAAAGAGATCATCCTCATGAGTTGATCATTGGGGACAAGGACAGTGGTGTGGTAACTAGAAGAAAGCTTGCTGCTGCACATAATCAAGCACATGTGTGCTTGATATCTGAAATGGAACCTAAAAGTTATGTTGAGGCCAGCAAAGATGAAGCTTGGATTAAAGCCATGGAAGAGGAGTTAAGCCAAATAGAAAAGAACAAAACATGGGAACTTGTTCCAAGACCAGAAGGTAAGAATGTCATTGGATCAAAATGGGTTTTTAGGAATAAGCTTGATGATAAAGGTAAAGTTGTTAGAAACAAAGCTAGATTGGTTTGCAAAGGGTATTCACAAATTGAAGGTATTGACTTTGAAGAAACATTTGCTCCTGTTGCTAGATTAGAAGCTATAAGAATGTTTTTAGCTTTTTCAGTTTATAAAAATTTCAAAGTTTACCAAATAGATGTAAAATCAGCATTTCTAAATGAAGATATTGAAGAAGAAGTTTACATGGAACAACCAGAAGGTTTTGTGAATAAAGATAATTCAGATTATGTTTATAGGTTGAAAAAGGCCTTATATGGTTTAAAGCAAGCTCCAAGGGCTTGGTATTATAGACTGGATAAGTTTCTGCAAGAACAGGGGTTCACAAAAGGAGGTGTGGACAGTAATTTGTACTATTTAATCAAAGGTGAGGATATTTTGGTTGTTGAAATTTATGTTGATGATATCATTTTTGGTAGTAACAATGATGATATGAGTCATTCATTTCCTAACATCATGAAGTCAGAATTTGAAATGTCTATGTTGGGAGAATTGTCTTTCTTTCTTGGTCTTCAGGTATCTCAGCTTGAGAAGGGAATATTTATCTCACAAAATAAATATGCCAAAGAGATGTTAAAGAGATTTCAAATGGATGATTGCAAACCTTTGGGTACTCCTATGGAGACAGGGCATAAGCTAAGTAAAAATGATGAATCACCTAAAGTAGAATAGTCTCTGTATAGTTCTATGATTGGGAGTCTTTTATATCTCACTGCTTCTAGGCCTGATATTATGCAGGCTATTTGTTTGGTTGCAAGATTTCAAGCTTGTCCTAAACAATCACATTTGAATGCTGTTAAGAGAATCTTTAGATATATTAAGGGTACACTTGATTTTGGTTTATGGTATCCTAGACACAATGATTTTACACTTCTTGCCTATACAGATGCAGATTGGGCTGGATGTCTTGATGACAGAAAAAGTACAAGTGGGGCAGCTTTCTTTCTGGGTGGTAGATTGGTTGCATGGCATAGTAAGAAACAAGATTGTGTTTCTCTATCTATAGCTAAAGTTGAGTACATTGCTGCTTCCTCATGTTGTACACAGGTACTTTGGATGGTACAATCACTTCTTGATATTAAGGTTGAGGTTAAAAAGCCTGTGTCTATTCTTTGTGATAACACAAGTTCTATCAATATGTCAAAGAATCCTATAATGCATTCAAGAACTAAGCACATTGCTATCAGATATCATTTTCTAAGGGAAAAGGTGATTGAAAATGAAGTTGCTTTGGAATATGTGCATACAAGTGATCAATTGGCTGACATCTTCACAAAGCCTTTGCCAAAGGAGACATTTGAAACTCCGAGACAGAGATTAGGAGTTCTGTCTCTTTGCTCTCTTCAATAAGTTACAGAGATATTGGATTCAGGGGGAGTTGTTTTCTATATCATTATGATGTCCTGAATCTCATTACATTTGTACATAGTTTGTGTATAGTTTTGTACATTTTTGTATGAATTTTTTTTGTATTTGATCAGTGAATAGTGAAGTGTGTTATTGGCAGAATTTTATGACAGAGGATTATTTTTTTAAGAACAGGATTGCCTTTGACATTCTATGTCAAAAAGGGGGAGAAATAAGCAATGATTTTTCCATCAATGTCAAAGACAAAGGGGGAGTTTTGTAGTACAATTGAACATATTGTCTTTTCATTGATGCCAAAATGATAGTGACATCAGTGACATGGTTTTCATGGTAGTGACATCAGTGACATGGTTTTCAGATCTCTCAGTTTTGATCTACATCAGTGACATGGTTTTCAGAAATCTCAGTTTTGATCTTTCAGTGGGTTAGTGTGGTAGTGATCTCTCAGTTTTGATCTTGAGTGAAGTTGTTGTGACTTGGTCATTTCAGTGGATTACAATTGCTTAATCTTAAACTTCATTTGTTCTAGTCATATGTTGCATCTCATATGATGATTTGTCATATTGATCAGTGGCATTCATTGCATATTATCAGTATTGAATTAGGGCAAGGTTCTTGGGCTTGTATCATTTAACAAGAGTTAATATGCATCATATTAACTTCATCCAATTGGCTTCATGACAGTGGCATCACAGTTTTCAAATCTGATAAAATATGGTTCATTTTGCTGTGTTAAAGGTATGATGATGTTTAGATTCCTTGGAGTGGTAATTGTGGTTAGTGCTTAATACCTAACAAGCTTTAAACAATGTGCTCAACACTCATTTCAACTAATCATAGTCTGCCCGTCATCATATTTTGCACTTTATGTTATAATTTTAAGGTGACCGGTGATAGCAGGTTCTATTCAAATGATGACCAGTTGAAGGCATCTTTAGTTGTTGAGTGGTAAGTTTCATTAAGCTCAATGCCCTAGCAGAAACGGTGGTCTCAAGTCATTCTAAAAGGCCTTAAATCCAACGATCCGTGTTTAAAACTAAAATGGCGAGCACCGCAGATCGAAGGATCAAGTTTAAATTAGAAGGAATCTACAAACGGTAAGTTAGACTTGCTAAAATTGACGGCCACTATGTTTCTAAAAGGTATAAAAGCATGCTATTTTTATGTCTTTCACCGAAGATGAAGAGGGACTCAAGTTAGATTTTTTTGGTAAGAGCAAGAGTGAAATTTGGAAGGTTTCCTACGACAAAGAATATGAAAAGAATGTGATCTTCATGATGTTGTTTTTAGCTTTATTTTCTTTCAGAGAATGTGATATGAATAAAAAATATGGTGTTGGAAGTTGAACCGATTTTGAAGATATTGTATGATGGAAGTTCATTTTGTATATAGAGAGATTTTGTATGGCAGGTGTGTTTTTGAAGCAGATAAGAGAGATGATCTTGTGTGTGGTGAGAAGTTTTTAGAATGGGATTTTTGCTATGAAATGTATTTTTATATTGCAGGTATGAAGAAACAATTTTTGGACAGGGAATTATGTTGAGTTATTGAAATAGTGATGGTGCAATAAATGGATGGAGTTTTTCAATGATCAAGATGGATTAATATTTGTTCAGAGAAGGTGAAAGTGTTGAATGACAATAATTTCTCAGAGAGGGTCAATTATTCAGTTTTGCACAGTGAGAAAGTTCATGAAATGGTGAATTGTTTTTGAGATTGTTTTGCAGAGGTATGAAGTATTTTGAAGATCAAAATTGATTGATTGTAGATGATGATGACAGTTGAAGGTTGATTGCAAAGAATATATTTTTGTTTGTTTTAAAAGGGAGAAATAAGGTTTTGTTTTTATTGAAACAGGGAAATCCCCTGAGTTATATTTTTCATTGAATTTTTGATGTTGTAATGTCAGTGAGACATGCAGAGAAATACAATATGATAGTGAGGCAAAATTGTAATGCCAATGAGACAGTTGTAATCTAAAATTTGTGTTAAGCCAGTGAGGCAGTTGAGTGGTTTTTATACCCCAGGAGGGTTTTCCACTCGGGAAATTTCTTGTGTCAAATTTTGTGTTGATACTCTGCATAATTTTTGTTCTATCTGAAGAATTCTATAATTGTGAAATTAAATTAATCAAAAGGAGTAAAAAAGTGTTAAAATTGTTAACAACATTGATTCACCCCCCCCTCTCAGTGTTGTGTGTATTCCTACAAATAGTAGCAAAAGGTGTGAGAGTAGGCACTTTATATCTTTGTACAGGTCATACTGTTCCTTCTACTTTAGTTGTTGTAGAGAAAAATTAAATGGGTTCAAGAACAGTTGGTGTGGGTTCGCAGGAAGAGACTGAAATAGTTACTGCAGGTTTTGAGACAACACTGTGGCATAATAGACTTGGGCATATGAGTGTAAAATGTATGAAGGTACTTCATTCTAAAAAAGTTTTACCAGGTTTGAAATGTATTAATATAGATTTCTGTGAAAGTTGTGTGTATGGAAAACAAAAGAGAGTTAGTTTTCTCAAGGATGGGAAGCAAAAGAAAGATGAAAAGTTGGAGCTTGTGCATATAGATGTATGGGGACCGGCTCAAGTATCTTCTCTTGGTGGATCTTGGTATTATGTTACATTCATAGATGATGCAACTAGGAAGGTTTGGATTTATTTCCTTAGGCAAAAATCTGATGTATTTGAAACATTTAAGAAATGGAGAAGCTTGGTTGAGAATGAGGTGGGTAAAAGATTAAAATGTCTTAGATCTAATAATGGTGGTGAGTATTGCAGCAAAGAATTTGAGGATTATTGTTCCTTTAATGGAATCCGTAGGCAGAAAATAGTTCTAGGGACTCCACAGGAGAATGGAGTGGCTGAGCACATGAATATGACAATAATGGAGCATGCAAGGACCATGCGATTGCATGTTGGATACCTTTAAACATGTGGGTAGAGGCTATCAACACTGTTGTATATTTAATTAACAAAGGTCCTTCAGTTCCTTTGGGGTGTGGTATTCCAGAGGAAGCATGGACAGCTAAGAAGGTGAGTTAGTCTTTTCTCAAAACTTTCAGATGTGAAGCATTTGCACATGTAGATTATGAAAATAGAACCAAGCTAGATGCAAAATCAAAAAAATGTACCTTCATTGGATATGGCATTGATGAATTTGGTTATAGGCTTAGGATTTTGAAAATCAAAAAATTGTGAGAAGTAGGGATGTTGTATTCAATGAGAAGATGTTGTACAAAGAACAGTTGCAGCAGCATGAGAAGAAAGAAAAGGATTATGTGGTGCTAGATGATACTTCAAATAGTGATGTTCTAGTGGTTCCTCACGCTGTGCAACAACAACAAGAAATACCACAAACTCTAGTGAATGTTAGACAATCAACAAGGCTAAGTAGACCTCTTGAAAGGTTTTCTCCCTCTTTGTATTCTATTTTGTTAACAAATGTTGGTGAACTGGAAGGGTATGATGAAGCTATGTAGGTGGATACAAAGGTTCAGTGGGAGCTTGCAATGAAAGAAGAAATGGACTCCTTGTTGAAAAATCAGACTTGGGAATTATGTAAGTTGCCTGCAGGTAAAAAGGCTTTACCAAACAAATGGGTTTATAGGCTGAAAGAGGAAGATGGAGGTAAGAAAAGATTTGAAGCTAGGTTAGTTGTAAAAGGATTTGCATAGAAAAAAGGTATTGATTTTGATGAGATTTTTTCTCCGGTTGTTAAGATGACTTCTATTCATATTGTTTTAAGTATTGTGGTTGCTGAAGATTTGCATTTGGAACAACTAGATGTGAAAACTGCCTTTCTCCATGGTGATTTGGAGGAAGAGATCTATATGGAACAACCACAGGGATTTGAGGTCAAAGGTAAGGAGAAACTAATGTGCAGATTGAAGAAGAGTTTATATGGCCTGGAAAAAGCACCTCGACAATGGTATTTGAAATTTGATAGTTTTATGGCTAAGCAAGGCTACATCCCGTGTAATTCTGACCATTGTGTTTATTTTAAGAGGTTGGATAATGACATCTACATTATTTTATGTTTATATTTTGATGACATGCTTGTAGCAAGGTCTAACATGGAAAAGATACATACAGATGAAAATCTAGTGGATATGTTTACAAAGGCAGTGATAAGGGAGAAGCTAAGCTCCTCTTCAGCTTTGGTTGGTCTTCAAGACTGAAAACCAAAAATTAGAACAATAGAGTCCAGGGTGCTTAATTCCAGTGGGAGCTGCATGTGCAGCGGTGTCATCCAGGATCAGTCTCCAATTGGGAGATTGTTTGGTGTGGAGCCTAATCAGTCTCCAAGTGGGAGATTGTTGGTATGTGGTGACTGATCATGCATGTACTGTACACTCATCATGTATCCTCGTCAGGGTTCAGGGCTAGGCCAAAAAAATTTTTCCCTCTTTTTTGCCTGTTTAGAGTTAGTTGTTAATTTTTGTTAATTGACAAAAGAAAAATGACATTGTAAAACCATAATTCTAGAAGCTTCCAAAAGGCTTGTAATAAGTGGCTGGGATGTATGTTGCGGGTGGGATTTTGATATTGTATTGTAGAATTTTGCACCGGTATTGAGTTGCAAGGATTGCTGGTTGTAATCGGTTTCATTTACTAGATAATACTATTGGACTCTCTATTGGCGGATGTAGCCTGGGTTTGGGTGAACCACGTTAAAACTTGCCTCTCACAGTCATTATTTCTGTGTATTTTTATTCCTCTGTTTAATCTTCATTTGCATTTAATTGATATCTTCTGCCGGCTAACCCTAACAAATTGAGTAAACCAAACTTTATCTACCAACCACCGATTCAGATTCACTCTAAAATACCCCTCATTAAGAGTCTTATCGTAGATTGCTCCAGACACCTCTGGATTGATAATTAAATGATGATGAATTAATGAACACTACTATGACCTCATTAGCCAACTCACAAGATATACCAAAATCTTCATTTTCAATAACTTGAGATTCCCTCCAAAACTCCCATGCCTAAGGAAGCAATTTAATTATTTAATAACTTTTATTTAATATTTATTTGTTAGGAATATGGAAATTGCACCCAAACAAAGAAGATTAAATAAATATTATTTCCCCAAATGTAGTCTTGTGATCCTGACTTACTATTTCTGGATAGTGGGAACTTACTATATTTAGTAAGTGCGATTTTTGGAAAGGGGACATGACAAGCACCAGAACAATATAAATATTAAATAATAATATTTTCCAAAGTTGTTTCGTTACCTCTGACTTGCTATTTTGGGATGGTGAAAACTTACTTATTTTAGTAAGTGCTATTTTTGGAAAAAGAGACATGACAAGTCATCCCTTCCCAAAATTTCTTGTCCTCAAGAAATTGCAATCATAATGCTCCAGTCTCCTCATGCAAAAAAGTTGAAAAATGTCAAAATGCACACCTGATGTAGAGCATCTAGGACAACAGACAACCTATCTCAGTTGAAGGATATTTCAGACCTTCAATGCCATACTCACCAAGTTCACTGTCTCTGTCAGCAATCAGGCTTCTACCAAAACAAGGTTTAAACACCACAACATATACATGTTCATGTTATGCAGAGAGGGGACTTCCAGGCTTACACCTTCCAAGACTTCTGACTCCAACTAACATTCTCTCCAACCCACTATGCAGGGTCTGCAGAATAGCAGTCTTGCCAATGTCTTCAAAAGACAGTCATAACATCTCACTGCTCTAGAGGAAAGACAATCACCCTAGCCTCCTTGCAATGATCTCTATTGAGACACACTCAAGATTGTACAATATGCCAATCTCTAACATTCACACATACCTAATGCATTCATAGACAAAGCAATACTAAACCAAACTTACCAAGTTTCTTCTTGGGGATGACTGCCGTCCTTCTCTGGCTTCTAACACAAGATTCTGCAGGGTCTCTTACTTAGTCCCAACACATTCTCCTGCCTCCCCTATCCTCACAAGACCTTGAGACAAATAAAATACAATCCATTCCACTGATCAAAAATAGAAAAGATCAGTGGAATGGGAATAAATCCATCGATTTGCCCAAAAGAACCCTAACCTAGGTTTTAGGAGAGCTTAGCACAAAACAACAGTTTTCTCACTCCTAGTTTGCTGTCAAGACTCCAAACAAGAATCAAATCCAAGCTACTTCAATACTCTAACCATGCATTACAAACTTGGGCAATGACAAGGCTGTACAGGTACGGTTTATCACAGAAAACAACAATTTTTCTAACTATGACAGCAGTTTTAAGATAGTCTAAAGTAAATTAGTGGTTTCTCTCACCAAGATTACTGTCCAGACCTCAAATAAGGTTTGAATCAAAGGTGCTTCAGTCTTCTCACATTCCATTACAAACATATGCCATAACATTTCCGTATAGGTGCAGGTACAGCCTGAAAACAGTGAAAAAACACAGAAAAATAGAAAAAATAGAAAAAAATAGTTCTTCTTGTTATTATCTCAACTCCTCCAAATCTCTCCTTATAATCCATTCTCCCTTGGATTCAAATAAGACTCATACAAATTCAAGAAGTCGTTTGGGATGGTGGGGTTTTTGAAAACTGCCCAACCATCGAGCTTTTTCTTTATTTTCAACTGCAGCCACTAAAGACTGATATAGTAACTGTCCTTCCTTGGACTGTAGTGACTATTTTTGTGGTTTAACAATGCTTTTTAACATGTAGTTAACCTTTGGACAAGGTTATAACACACCCTTTCAACCTTTGACATGCCTCTATAGGCTTACAACCAATGAGATTACCCCCTACACACATTAGGTGGCTACAAACTTAAGGAGACTGCCTTTTTGCCACATGACTATCCTCTTGAGGGCTTACAACAAGATAATAGATACTAGTTACTTGGACATAGTCCCTTACAAGTAAGCCTCATTACAACATTTGGATGGTCTCATAGACCTTATTGACAAAACAACTACTTGAAGATCAAACAAAATCTAGACATCTTGGTGCTCCTGCACCATACTCCCCGGCATGATGAAAACTCTTATCCCAAGAGTTAGGGGATCTGCTCCATCCATTCTTCCATCTTGTTGGAATGTTCCTCTGACTAGGAAACATGAACTCTCCAAGAGTTATCTTCCTCCTTCTCCAACCTGTATGGCTCCTGTCAACAGTGTTAGTACCATAAAACTTGTTTTGATGTCCTTGTCTAGGACCCTGCTGCTGCAATGCTTCAGCTCTTCTCAACTGGAGGTTCTGATTTATTCCTCCCTGTATCATCTGTTGTTTGCCTTCCTTCTTCTGACTCCTTATAGGGCAATCAATGTCCCCAATCTTGACATAACTCAAGTCCCAAGCCTACTGCTCTCTAGGACTATCATCCACCTTCTGCTGTTGCAACTGTTCCTGCTACTTGCAATCATCCTTAACCTGCACATTCAACTGTAGTTTTTCTCCAAAACAAATAGTAACATGTTCCTTCTTATCTTCACAAGGTAAAGGCATCAGTTTTAACTTCTTACCATCTTTGTGCACCACATAGGTACTAGTATACCCATCATGAATTGTCTTTCTCAAATGCTGCCATGGTCTACCCAAAATAATATGCCCTCGTCATTGAAATAACATCACACAAAACATAGTCCTGATATGGACCAATTGTAAAATCAACATATGCCTTCTTAGTAACCATTACCTACTGCTCTTGACTCACCCAAGTGACTTTGTAAGGACTAGGATGATCAAATGTTTTCAATCCCAACTTATTCACCATTTCCCAAGAAACTAGATTATCATGAGAACCTGAATCTACAATCAATTTGCATATCTTTCCATGGCTTAAACAATTAGTTCTGAAAATAGATACCTGTGGTGGTTGCCGCATCTTGCCTTTTTCCACCATGAGCATTTCTCCAACCATCATTGGAGAGGCTGACAACATTTCTGGTTCTTCTGGCTTCTCCTCCTCTTGTGCCAAGTGAACTCTTCTATCCTTGGTCTTGTCAACACCATCCTTCTTAGGACAGTTGAAAGATGTGTGTCCCACCTCATTGCAGTGATAACATCTGCCTATGAACACTTCTCTACCTGATCCAAATCTACCTCCACCTCTATATCCACCTCTCTGATCTGCAGAAATCTCCTTACCCTTCTCATTACTATTTTGAACTTCAGTAGCAGGTCTATCCCTACCTCTGTTTCCTCTTCCACTTCCTCCTTGCCTTTCTTGCTTCCTCTTCACCCTTTCTTCAGCCCTGATGGCCAACTGAAAACATTCTCCAAGAGATTTTGGTACTGCCAAACCAATTTCATCCTGCAAGTTATACCTAAGCCCATTAAGGTACCTTGCCACTTTCTCTTCTTCATCTTCCAATCCTCCTCTAATACTAAGCTTATGAAATTGCTCAGTATAGGACATAACATCCATGTCCTTCTGCTTCAGACTCTGCCTCATCCTCTTTGTCTGAATGGAGTAATTAGATGGAAGGAATTGATCCTTCATCATATCCTTCATCCTACCCCAAGAAGTGATTCTTGATGCACCTCTAGCCATTCTTTCTGTCTGCACACTACTCCACCATGTAAGTGCTGTACCTCTCAGTTTTGTTTTTGCAAACTTGATCTTCTTCTCATCACTCATCTCCTCATACTCAAAAATTTTTTCCAGGGCATCTATCCACCCTAATACCTCTTCACTATCCATCTTCCCCTGATAGATAGGTAACTCTATGTTTTCCTTTGTCCCACTTCCTTAGACTGCCTTCAACAATCTCACAAATTTCTTTTCTTTAGCATCCAACTCATCCTCAGGAGGATTCTCATCTGCATCCTCATCTCCTTCTGACTCATTTTGTTCATCCTTTCTAGGATTCTTCTCCAATGCTTCCAATCTAGCCAAGATTGATGCATTCTCTCTTCTCACTTGCCTCAACTCTCTTTCCCTTGCAGTATCCTGATCTCTTCTGTCCCTCAACTCTTTTTCTCTAGCCATTTGATTCTTAGGAGGCATCCTTACACCTCTCACAAACTCTTACTGTTTCACAAGATCCTTTACTCCCTCAAGGACCTACTAGTGGCTCTGATACCACAAATGATGCAGAGCATCTAGGACAACAGACAACCTATCTCAGTTGAAGGATATTTCAGACCTTCAATGCCATACTCACCAAGTTCACTGTCCCTGTCAGCAATCAGGCTTCTACCAAAACAAGGTTTAAACACCACAACATATACATGTTCATGTTATGCAAAGAGGGGACTTCCAGGCTTACACCTTCCAGGACTTCTGACTCCAACTAACATTCTCTCCAATCCACTATGCAAGGTCTGCAGGATAGCAGTCTTGCCAATGTCTTCAAAAGACAGTCATAACATCTCACTGCTCCAGAGGAAAGACAATCACCCTAGCCTCCTTGCAATGATCTCTATTGAGACACACTCAAGCTTGTACAATATGTCAATCTCTAACATTCACACATACCTAATGCATTTATAGACAAAGCAATACTAAACCAAACTGACCAAGTTTCTTCTTGGGGATGACTGCTGTCCTTCTCTGGCTTCTAACACAAGATTCTGCAGGGTCTCTTACTCAGTCCCAACACATTCTCCTACCTCCCCTATCCTCACAAGACCTTGAGACAACTAAAATACAATCCATTCCACTGATCAAAAATAGAAAAGATCAGTGGAATGGGAATAAATCCATCGATTTGCCCAAAAGAACCCTAACCTAGGTTTTAGGACAGCTTAGCACAAAACAATGGTTTTCTCACTCCTAGTTTGCTGTCAAGACTCCAAACAAGATTCAAATCCAAGATAATTCAATACTCTAACCATGCATTACAAACTTGGGCAATGACAAGGCCGTACAGGTATGGTTTATCACAGAAAACAGTGATTTTTCTAACTATGACAGCAGTTTTAAGATAGTCTAAAGTAAATCAGTGGTTTCTCTCACCAAGATTACTGTCCAGACCTCAAATAAGGTTCAAATCAAAGGTGCTTTAGTCTTCTCACATTCAATTACAAACATATGCCATAACATTTCCGTACAGGTGTGGGTACGGCTTGAAAATAGTGAAAAAACACAGAAAAATAGAAAAAATAGAAAAAAATAGTTCTTCTTGTTATTATCTCAACTCCTCCAAATCTCTCCTTACAATCCATTCTCCCTTGGCTTCAAATAAGCCTCATACAAATTCAAGAAGTTGTTTGGGATGGTTGGGGTTTTTAAAAACTGCCCAACCATCGAGCTTTTTCTTTATTTTCAACTGCAGCCACTAAAGACTGATATAGTAACTGTCCTTCCTTGGACTGTAGTGACTATTTTTGTGGTTTAACAATGCTTTTTAACATGTAGTTAACCTTTGGACAAGGTTATAACACACCCTTTCAAACTTTGACATGCCTCTATAGGCTTACAACCAATGAGATTACCCCCTACACACATTAGGTGGCTACAAACTTAAGGAGACTGCCTTTTTGCCACATGGTTGTCCTCTTGAGGACTTACAACAAGATAATAGATACTAGTTACTTGGACATAGTCCCTTACAAGTAAGTCTCATTACAACATTTGGATGGTCTCATAGGCCTTATTGACAAAACAACTACTTGAAGATCAAACAAAATCTAGACATCTTGGTGCTCCTGCACCAACACCAAACTTTGATCCTATATGAGGTGTGGCATATTTTGCCAAGGAACACCATGCAAACCTAAAAACTCAGACTCCTGTGTAACAATGTCATGAAACCAACAAAAATATCCATGCAAATATTTGATACATTCACTCCAATTCCAAATCTGAAACACATATTCCCAAAGAAATTTTATAACTTCACCAAATGCCTCCCACTATATATAAGCACTAGCATGTGATAAATCAAACCTAAAACTCCTGCAACTTCTCCCAATGATATAAATCTCATTTTTATGCCTCCCACTATATATAAGCACTAGCATGTGATAAATCAAACCTAAAACTCCTGCAACTTCTCCCAATGATATAAATCTCATTTTTCCAATTCATGGGATTGTTATAATAGTCAGTCCTCCATAACACAAAATACACATTTTTAAAATAATTACTTCTTGTACCTTTGTAATGTGAAGATACACCCTGCTGGAAATATCACTAATTATTTCATACTCTGCCTCCAAGTGAAGGATGTTAAATGCAAATGCAAGATCTGATTTAGGACAACAATAGTATAATTGAGGAACAACAAATAACATCATATAATAGTAGGAAATATTCTTCCAAACTTTGGAAATTAAATCCGCAAACAACAATTCATTATGATGGAACACTGTGCACTCTTTGAATCCATCCACTAGCACATACTAATCACTCCTCAAAATTTCCTTATTCAAATCTTCTATCCAAAGCATGAGAGCTCCTTTCATATATTCTCTTAAAATCAAGGATTGCCTTGTGTACACATCGCCATGTTTCTTTTGTTCCCACTTGTCATTCTTATATGATGTAAGATCCCAAACACTAGCTTCGTATTTTGATTTTTGGGCTCCAATGGAAATCATCAAGTTACTGTTAAAGGGTCTCTTCACAATATGGATCAGTTCAAATTACATGTAAGCTAAGAATAAATCATAAGAGTCACAAACCTCTTCGAACTTCCTTTCAAGTAGTGTTATGATGGCTGGAGTGATTATCTCTAACAGTGAAGACTTGTTTCTATCATCATCATTTAAGTAATCTTTTCCAAAATGCACCAGTCTATAGCTGTACATAATTAAAATCATCAAAATCAACATCATACCAATGATTTAAAGACTACAGAAATAGAAAACTTGAGTAATAGTCATCAGTGTGATCAATGTAAAATTGATGGGCAACAATGTATGAACCCACAATCTCTCCATAAACATCAGAAACATAGAGGTTGGAAAAAAACGTACAATGACTAAAAATACTCCCATAGTGGCTACAAACTAAAAATTACTCAATCCCAAAATTGAAACCAACTTCATGATAACAAATGGTGAAGTATAATGGTTGGTCATGATGAGGGCAACAACCTCCAAGCTGAGATTTTTGATGACAATGATCCTTATCTTGTTTCCTTTGCTACATATTTGCAATATGCCATTTTTGTCATCTTCTACAAACATATCTAAGTTTGAAGCCTTTTCACCAAGCTCGTACTGAATTTCTTCAATGTGAAAGTTGCCTTGAATCTCAACCTTCTTTTTCTTTAACTTCATCTCAATAATGTACCTTTCAAAGAAATATGACCATTGTATGCTAACAATTATGCTTACCTCTTCTAAATTTGTGTTGTAATGTTTACATTTGACTTCAGAATCTCTTATCATGATGCCCCAAGTGTTGGAAATTAAGGTGTCTCAACCTTGGTAATTCCTTGTATTTATTATTTGTAATGTATTTATTTTATTAGCCTATGATGTAATTAAGTTGCACATCCTATTTTGTCATTTAGTGTGAAGTGGCATGATGAGTTGTCACTCCACTTGTAAGGTGACTAGGATGGTCAACCCACTCCATGTGGATATAGGCATCCCATATTGTGGTAGAGGTTTTCTGCAATGTGTTGGCATCTTGAGCAATGTGTAAGGAATCATGATGCGTAACGGTCATGACAGATTCCTATGACATATTCTATGATGTATAAGAGTCGTAAATAGAAGATCCTATGATAGGTGAGGACATGTGTCGAAGATCATCTTTGAGGAAGGCATCTTTGGATGCCCAAGGGAGGTTATGACATGTTGTAAGAGGAATATGCTATTTTTAGTCAGTGTATGACAGATTCTCTTACAGCTTTAAGTGTTTTCAGTTATGATGGATTCTATGACAGCTGTAAGGTGCGTAAGAGCATATGACATAGCCTATCTTGGGACTAGGCGCCCACATTGGGATGAGGTGATATGACAAGTGTCAGAACCATGTTGCAGTGTTGGACAAGTGTCCTTAGGCATGGGTTTTGGGCCATGAGGCCAAGATGGATGCCCATCTCAAGGAGGTTCCATTTTTGCCTTGTAAACTCTATTTAAGCAGGTGCTTGGATGGGAGATGCATAGTGTAATTGATAGGTACTGTTATGCTACTAGAATATCTCCAGATACGAGTGTCGAAGACTCCTAAGAAGACTTGCATTGCAAGTGTGTTGTAAACATTCTTTGTTTTGATAATACATTGTGTAGGTTTTGGAGTGTGCGGTTTTTCACCTGTAAGGGTTTTCCCCATGTTATATCTTCTCTCTCTCTCTCTCTCTTCTATCTACATTCTATGTGTATGTGTATTTCTACAATATTTTTGTTGTTGTGTTAACATCACTGTAATTGTAAAGGTTGTAAAGAACTTGCATACATCTCGCCTCTTTAGATTAGTGTAGGAAGCGATTTCTACACACCTAGCTTTCTTTCACCAAGCCTCCACTCTTGAGAGATGGTTTAGATCAAATTGTATGTGGGTTAGAAAGCGGTTGTAACAATCATATTTTGCTTGGTATTTTCATCCAAATAGTGATATATCAGTTGGTATGTTGGCTCTTAGAATCCTCAAAGAATGGGACTTCTTACACCCAACTTGAGACAAAAGGATCTTCAAATTATCATGGTTGTAACACTACATTCCCCTACTCGGATTCAGAAATGTAATGGTCAAAAACCACCTTGTACTGGCTCTAATATCCACAACAAGATAATCCTTGCATTCCTTGTTCTCATCCCAAGTCATGATAAATTTTTGTATCTCCATGATGCTAGATTTGGCTAAAACAACCGGATCCCACACCACTATGTGTAAGACATTTTGATGTTGAGAGAAAAATTCTCCCTTCCACTTGGCATCCTTCATCTTTTAATTATTCATAGTATGAAATGGCTGCAACAATATTGTTCTATATTTTTAATGCCTCAAACTACTATTGCCAAAATGATCAAGGTGCTTACCTTTATTGGTTGATTTCAAAGTTTTCACAAACTCAACCTAGTCATCTTTTTGTTTCAAAACATTCTCCTCACATGCATATTCATCTACCATTCTATTTTGAAAATTGATAAGTGGTTCACCCACTAAAAGTTCAAAGGACAGTGCATTTTTTCCGACCCTAAATTCTTCACAAACATTATGTGAATCCTTTCTTTTACTGAATTTATTACTATTCTGTTGACACAAGAAGACATTAGAAATTAATGAAATATCTTCAAATGATAAAGAATTTTCACCTTCAATTTGTGTAGTGGAATCGATGGTTTGTTTCGATTCTGTTTCTCCCTCATTTAAATATCTGACATGCAAATATTCATCTTCTGCAACTTCTTGAAGATTTGATTCCTCTTCTATTGGTTCCAAAGTTTTCTTTTCTTTCTCCACCTTCTGATCTTGTTCTATCCTCTTTTGATCCCTCTCATGTATTTCTATGAATTTCTCAAATGGAACAACTAATTTTAAAGATTCAGATTGCTTGACATAATCTTCATACCATTTTACAGCTACTGCAACAAATGATGCTCTAGTATTTGCAATAGGTGCAACTCCTTCTTCATTATTAGGTAAGAAAGTAAGCTTTTTTGGATTGGAATTAGACACTACTTCCTTCCATATGGAAGTGCTTCCTTCACCTACAATATCTTCCACATTCTTCTTGTTTTGTTGTAATGACGTTTGCTCCACAATGTTGGCCAATTTATCAATAGTAGCAATAAATTTATCACGTGGGTCTGCCTTATTCTTTCATCTTTCTTCAGCCATGGTTTTCTCTTCTTGAAATTTAGAATCAACTTTTAATTTCCTTTGCTCTCTTCTCAAAGATCTGAGATCCCTTTCACTGGGAAGAATGAATCAATCGACCCTACAAGCTGGCAAGATCATGCCCTAATACCACTGAAATGACCCAAATGGAATATTTTACCAAATTAATTAAATTTAAATAAACAACAACAAATTATAGAATGAAACATGCATCTCAAATCCTCATGAAATTATTTTCAAACATATCTTGAAACACCCACAAAAAAATCCGTCATTTGCTTCATGATATTGTTCCCAAATTGACATAAATTTGCACAATAATTACTCAAACTTTCCTATTGATATAGAATTACGTAAATACATGAAATATGCTGCTACAACAGCAAAATGTATAGAAAAACCAACAACACCAAACTAAGAATGAATCTCCATACCAATACTCACTGAAACTACAACTTTTCACAATACTACCGACAACTAATGAAACCCAAAACACATGAGAATGCTTCAACACTGATTTATATAATTTTTTGATGCAAACCATTGAAATTTTCCTGACTGATATTTAAGCATAAAATCCAAATCTGAAAATGAATTTAATAAATTTAATACTAATAGTCATCAAAACACCAAACTAGTTAACTAGTTTTCACATAGATCATTCCAAAATTACCATAAACACTTCGAATCATTTTTATTTATGTTTTCTAATGAAAATGATATAAAAATAGGTCTACAAAATTGATTTGTAATAGAATCAACATCTAAAACACTTCACAACAAATCTATTGGCAACAATACCAAAATATGGTGAAATACACGTGGTTATTTCACCTAAAACTGCCTAAAATCCCAAGAACAATGCTCAAACATGTAAGAGATGAACCAAGGCACTTGGGATTGATGAAGAAAAAAATATACTAAACCCTTTAGCATTGATGCAACCTCTGGATGAGATTGCTATTTGTAATCCAAGAACACTACCCTTAGATCACCTAAAACTCATGTCCACCAGCCACAAGCTTCAACTTCAATGGTTTCCCTGAAGAAAAACAAAGCATCAACTCTGCAAGAGAAAAAGGAAAAATATGCAATAGCCTCTAAAATCCAAAGTCCATATTTTTATTTGAATGAGAGGCTATCTTGGGAACCCAAGATTCTTCACACCTTGATTTGGGGAGTTACACCAAGTAGTTTCTAAAATTGGGCTCCACTCATATCATAAGCTCCAACACACCTTTAGTGCCAACTCACAAGATATGCCAAAATCTTCATTTCCAACTTGTGATTCCCTCCAAAATTCCCACACCCAAGGAAGCAATTTAATTATTTAATAAGTTTTATTTAATATTTATTTGTTAGGAATATGTAAATTGCACCCAAACAAAGAAGATATTAAATACATATTAAATAAATAAGTGCTATTTTTGGAAAGGGGATATGACAAGCACCGGAACAATATAAAGATTAAATAATAATATTTTCCAAAGTTGTTCCATTACATTTGACTTGCTATTTTGGGATGGTGAAAACTTACTAATTTTAGTAAGTGCTATTTTTGGAAAAAGAGACATGACATAAGTTATGAGTGCTTCTTGAGTCTATCAACATTGTTATTCTCTCTTTCTTTAAGAGAACCACTACCTTGAGAGTTTGTGGGGTGCTAAAACCATAGACTACATGAAAATAAATGATTGGTTGGGAATCTTATGATTTCTCATCTAACTCATTGTCACTTTCTAATATTGGTTCCTCCTCCCCTTCTTCCTCACTTGGCCCTTCAATATAGAACAATTTATTTTCAAGGCATTTATGTCCTCAACTGTATTTGCTATCATAGTTAAAACATAACCGTCTTTCTCTCTTCTCTTCATTTTTTGTGTGGTGTCAATCTAGTAAGTTGAAGAGGTGATTGTGTAGGAGTGCTTTTAACTCTTATGTTTACAAAACCATGCCTTTTATTAACCATAAATTTTTCCTCTACCTACTTTTCCATAATCATTTCTTGGCAAATTGGATGAAACATGTGTACACCTCATATTTGATGTGATCCTTCAAGCCCCCAATAAATAGTTCTAACAAATTTTCCTTTGCCACATTTTCCACTCTTGAAGACAAAGTTTGGAATTGATCAATATAATCCTTGACCATACATATTTTCCTTAATTTGGCTAAAGTATCTATCCATAAGATTGTCACCATAATGAGTAGCGAGCTCCTCTTAGAAAATAGATCAAGTGACAACAAATCCCTTCTTTCTCTTTTCTTTTCATAGCTAATGATACCAAATAAATTGGTCAAGTTCCAAGAATAAGGAAGATATTGCCACATTTTGTTGACAAGGAACATGATGAATGTCAAAGAATTGATCCAATTGGTGGAGCCAATTGGTAGGATCTATGCCATCAAACTTTCATATATCCAACTTTGGTGTGAAGTGCATAGCCAAAGAATTATCTAGGTGACGATCCATCTTTAAGTCTGATTCAAACCCTAAAGCACCCTTCCCCTTAGGAGACTCCTCTTCCTTCCAGTCTAGGTTGTGTGACTCCCTATGTTTGGGATCTCTAGGTAGTTGTCCATAAACAATTCTCTCCATCATTTTCTCAATCTTATCCACCCCTTGCATTCACTCTAACACAATTAAAAATATTTTATCCTTCATCGTGTTGGTTTCTTTCTGATTGTGTTCAATTATAGATTCATTTTCTTTATGAACAATCTCCTCATTTTCCACATCCTCATTGTCTGGAGACTTTCTAGGTGTGACAACATTCTTTTTGCCTCTTATTGTAGGCCCTGCCATGATGGAACAAATAATAATATAACAATAAATCACACAAAACAAGTCCAACTAATATCAAATTTTTATTGTAACTTACCATGGCCTAGATCTCATTTCCAAAAAAATCACTAAAAAATTAGTTGATTTGTAGCATTGAGAGTGAATTGGTAGAAAACCTAATTTCAAAATAACCTCCTTAGATCCATTCCAAGTGCCTTCAAATCAAGATTGTAGATATATCAGTGTGCCCTTGTTCAACCCTCTAGAATCAAGAAAAAAATTGCTAAATTGCAACCCTAGGAGTGAAAATGGTGGAAACCCTAATTTTGTAATAACTCTCTTAGTTATACTCCAATTGCCCTAAAATATATACTGTAGTAGCTTTAATATGTCCTTGAAAATCCCTTCAAAAATCTTGAAAAGATTCTTCAAAATGAGGGATATATGTGTTTCCCAAAATGACCTCCAAATTTAAGAAAAACTACTTGTTTCTTGCCTTCACGGTGCCAAGATGATGCTCTAATACCATGTGTAATGAAATAAAATACACAAGAGAAGAATATAATATGAAATATGTTGAAAATATTTCATAATAATAGAGAAAAACAAGTCACTTCAAGGGGAAAACGTCCAAATATCTCCAATGAGAACACAATTCACAATATAATGATAATAAACTTACCACTACCTCCTATATATACCTAATTATTCTCTGGTTGCCACCTAGGTTGACTTAGATACTTAATTATAACCCTTAAGATGACCAAACTATCTATATATGACTATACTAATGATTATATACTTAATTAAGAGTTATGGTAGCCACAAGCTGACTACTCATAACTCTAAGCACACTATCAGATTAAGGGCGTAGCATTTTGAGTGAGTGGATGGAGGGCTAAGATTTTCTTGAGAGATCAAAGGATGAGATCAATTGAGAGGATGGGAGGCATGAGAAGCCACCAAGTGGCACCATGTGAATGGTGGTCAAAGGGAGCTCCAAGATTCAAGGGGAATCAAGGGTGGAGATTTTACTAGGATAGAGTGGATGGTGGGAAATGAAAAAGTAGATTTTTGGAGGGATGTGAAGATCTTGCGCATTTTCAAAATACCAATCATTTACAAATAAAATCCATACCTTTGACCCCATGTACACATTTGGGATTTGTGCAATATTTACACTGATTAATCATATTTTGAAATGTGCAAATGATTATGGAAGGATAATGATTTGATTTTGACAACTAACAAAAAGTGGACAAAATAGGGAATTAAATAAATATTTGAATTTATTTAATTTTTTGGATGGGATGAGAGAACTTAGATAAGTAAATTATTTAATTTATTTACCGAAGATTGGATATATGAGGAATTAATTAATTAAATAAATAGTCTCAATTTATTTGATTAACTTTTAGGTAAATAGTGAATGAATAGTGATTTCATCAATTAAATAATAAATAAACATTTAATTAACTTTGGAAGGAAAACAAGAATAATTAATCAAACAAATGAGGTTTATTCAATTAATTATAGAGGAAATATCAAGTGATGTCCTAATGATAGTGAAATAGCGATGACAAGATTTCAGGTGCCTACACATTTATAAACTTTTTTAGGCCCCAAAAGATCAACAATTATTATAAGAAAAAGTGAGATACAAACACGAAAGCAATAAAACTCCCACAAAAGGATTTTATAAGCACAACCAATAAGAAATGAGCACATCATTCTCTTGATTTTATATCACTTATGTGCCTTGGAAAATATGAGACTTGACAAGAAAACACATTAGGCTCACTACAAATAATTAGAGACACAACCTCCTCCCATTCACCTATGTACACACAATCCATTTTATATATTTGTTGATTGGTCTCCTAAACCAATATAAAACACTCATGTGCTTGTCACTTTAGACCTAATAATAAATGAGACTTAAATGGTCCCACCATGCCCACCACACAACCACGTGGCAAATTATTGTTGTTCCATATATTTTGGACCCATATGAATTGTATATGAAATTAATTGAAGACTAATGAGAAGCCACCACATATGTCACATACACATTAAAATGATTACCCTCACATTAACACTATAAAACACCAAGCATCTTACTGAAGATCAAGTGTTTGGTGTTCATGAAAAACAAGATCTACAACCCATTTGACTACAATGAGATGAAACCTACAGGAAAATAAAACTCACTAAAGAGGGGGATCGTATCCATAGCCAAGAAAGAGATGCCATGTTACCTATTAGGTACAACTAAAACAATAACATGCTAAGATATTCTTGCAAGCCCACCCACATGCTAGCGTACATGTGTCCATGACCAATGTATGCCTACCACATCATCACACTATGGAATCAAACTACCACCACCTAGATCCACTTGGACACCAACATATTGATGGAATATATCATTTCCAAGCTATAGGGAGAGATAAGAGACTAGCCTTTCCATCCTCTTGCAAAATACACTCATTCCCATAGAATTGATAATTGTTGACCAACCAAATATAGGAACTTCACTTAAGTTACAAGTGACTGGAAACAACAATACAACTTTCAAATATAACATAAAGCACAAGGATAATTTACAAAGGCCTAAGCACCATGAGAATTACTTTTAGAGGGCCAAACAAAGAATTATGGATTTAACAAATAAGCCACCATGAACATGAAGAATGAAACATAGTGAAAACACACAAGGATGGATAATTCAGAATAAAGCTGAGGTACACATAGGGTCATAGGGCTATGATGTAAGAAAAAGATTTAGCCCTTCGATAATGAATTTGCAAACACTCATATAGCCCTAATTTCATATCTATCAGATTAGTTTGCATTCAAAGGGTTGTAACAATGAAGCCATAAGCTAGAAAAGGGGAAAACCAAAAATGGTGTCAATAGTCATGTTGATGGTTGTTTTGGTACATCAACCTAAGTAGAACAAATATCACTCTACTTCTCCTATAAATGTGATTGATCTAAAAGATTAGTTGCCTCCAAGGTCCTTGTTAGTTGGGTCACAATAGTGTTGGAGTAGCTAAGTGGTCTATGTGATTGTTTATTGAAGGGGCTTGTGCTAGTAATATTATTCTTGGACCAACAATGATGAAGTCTCTTTCTGTGATGTAGGAAAAACTACTCCTCAACCAAACATATCAATCAAGGGAACTTTTCACTAACATTACATTAGGGTGAACTATTAACAAAATCTATGTCTACAGAACCACTTTATGTTTCTAATTATAATGATGGAAAATGAATAACAGTAAATAGAATTTACAGAAATAAAGTATAGAAATGAAAAGATAACAACATAAGGAACCTGGCACCAGGTGGTTAGCCTCACTGTCCAGGACACCAGTGCATAGCATGAATATCCACGCATTGCGCTGTAGTATGTACAATGGAAAAGATAGAAATTCTAGAATGCGTGTGTTGTATAGCCTCAGTGTCCAGGATGCCAGTGCACGACACAGATGTCTATGTGTTGCGTTGGGGTTTGTATGATGGAAAAGATAGAAATTCCCAAATGTGCGTGTTTGTACAGATTCTAGAAAATACCTATTGACACAGATTTCAATAATTAATGTACAAAAATACATAAATGCTAATATTGATTAGAAGTGATAACATAAAATTAAAATAATTGAAAGAATGGAAAAGGGGGAAAGAAGATGCAAATTCCCATGTGTTTGATCTTTTCTTTGTGTAACCTGCAAATGCAAAGACTGAGGAAAAAGGGGTTGGGGTTGTATAGGAGTTTGCCTCAATCAAACCCCTGCTTTTGGTATTTCTACCTCTATAGACAACTAGAGATATTGAGATTGGTAAAATATAGTGTGTGTTCTTAACCTTAGTGCATCTAGAAATAAGAACAATGACAAATAAAATATAAAGGATGTGAGAATCCCAAGGTACTTAGGGGCACAACAAGAATGAAAATACTTGCAATCAAATAAGAATACTATTACCAGAGGGACTTGTGAAAGCTAAATAGAGTAAGAGAGCTTGAAGAGAATGCCGAAAGAATGCTATAGAAAGTTGTAGAGAGCTTGAGAGCACAAGAAATGAGATGCAACAATGGCGTTAGAAAATTTGGCAAAGCTTCACTATGAAAGAGATTCGATGCTTTGAAATGTGAAGTTTAAGGGTTTTTATAGAAAAGAGAGAAAAATCAAGGAAAGAGCCGTTTGGGCACGGATAAGGATTTGTAAAATCTCAGGGTATTTCACAAGATAAAGGAAACTTCCAAAAATGGTCGTCAAACTAGAAGACACTTTCGGGGTGTCAACGTGTTGTGTAGATGTCCGCGCTAAGTGCTAGTGTCCAAACAACTATAGTTCTTGAAAGGTCTAAACATCTTGAGACAATGCCAAGGTTAAGGTACTTTTGTAGAATATGGATAAGTTGAGCAAGAAGGGCTAAAATAGCATAAGAAACAAGAGCTGAGCACCATGGGAGGGAAAAAGTCTAATGCAAGGGATAAAATGAACCTACAAACAATCTAGGGAATGGACACTAACGGAAGGCCAAATACAACATTAAATTATGGGTGAACATAATTTACGATGCAACATTTAGCCCTCGCTTTAGCAGGCGTATGAACCTGCATGCATATGCATGCTAAAGTAGAAGAGAAATACTAACAGTAAATAACATCAAGGATACCCCAAAAAGGATACTATAGAGGATGCATGATGTCGCCAAGTGAAAGAATGGAGCCCCCAACTTAGGATCTTGCAACACCACAATATTAAACAACAAAAACCTACAAGACAATAGTGTTAGAGCATAAACCTACAAAATGACTATGTCAGAGCATCACAAACATATACATAAACATAAACAACATAACATACATAGAGGAGAAAAACACATAGCAAGCAAAGAAAAATTTTGAGTTAGCAAAGTGAAAGAGACCTCAATGTAAAAGGCTGTCTCAATACCATGCGTTATCCACAAAATACAAAAAAAATAAAGAAAAATACAAATACAGGAATTCTTATATGAATAGAAGAATGTAATGAGTCGATCTATTTCTTCAAGGAGAGAAGACATATAGATAGATAGGGAGAAATCAATATGGACGAAGAAGAGAGTACATGACTTAAGACACTAGCTTTCTCTATTGATAGGGGTCATGCAAATAACAATACCATCATGGATCACGAACTAGAAAGCTGCATTATGGAGTGTATAATGGTAGATCATATGAAGCACACAAACTAGCAAGCTGCATTATGCTAGGTGATGATGAAATGCCAACACCTTAGGGAGCATACCAAAAATCAACACCTTAGGGAGTGTATCAAACACCAACGCCTTAGGGAGTGTATCAAACACCAACACCATAGGGGGTGAATGCTTTGGGGAGCATTAAATGCAGTAGCTTAAGGGGTGAATTGATAAGCTACACCTCAGTGGGTGATTTGATAAGATACACCTTAAGGGGCATGAATAAAAGATGCATGTATGGATACACATGTGAGGAGAATATATGCCCCCCTTAAAATATTAGCATGTATAATATGAAAATATCTTAAGGTAAAGAAAAGGGGAAGATAGAGGAAGGGGGATCCTTATGAAGAATACGTGTCCCTTTGAAAAAGTTGTCTCTGACCCCTAGAATACAAGTGAGGACAACCATTAAAAAGAATATTGTGTTGTTACCAAAGATGAAGTATGGTTGCACATAAAATTATACCAACATGAATGGAAATGAGAAAACATAGAAAACTATAGGTGCCATATAGTGGGTAGCAACATGATAGTCTCATAGAAAATAGAGGAGAAAGGATGACCTAGATAGAGGTGAACCTCAATATCACTTCTCATGTAGAAGAGAAATAGGTGCTTCATCAACTGGAGGAGTGAGAGAACCCATGTTAAGAAGTTGAATTTTGTGCTTCCAGGTGTAACATTCACTGGTGGAATGGCCAAGCACTTGATGATATGCACAAAAAGGAAGTGTTGATTGAATATGCTTGGGAAACTTCTTGCATGTAGGAGGAGGAAGAGTGATCAAGTGGGCTTTGAGAAACCTCAGTAAGATACACTCTTGTTTAGATAGAAGAGATGGAGTAGGAAGAAATGCTTTCTGTTGTGGAAAAAAGTTTGATTTATAAAAAGAAGAAGCCATAGAGACCTCAGACAATGGAGGGGATGCAAATAGAGGAGAGAGCCAGAAACCTAAACCCATTGTAGAAGGTAAGTGTAGTGTAGGTTCCACAGGGACTTTAACTCCTTGTTCCATGCACCCTAGACCACTTCCATTATATATGTTCTTAGAATGAATTTTGTGTCCAAGCCCGTAATGTGTCTTCAAATTAGAAAGGGGAGGAGAATCAACATCACTAGCCATTATCGAAATTAGAAGTGTATACACATGTTGTAGGAGAATCTGTAGAAAAATTCACATGAGAAGAGGGATCGATTCTAATACCATAATGCATATCCTTTTTGAGTGTGGAAGTGTCAGATTGAGAAGGGTCATTCTTATATTCACCAAACCAATGAGGGGTGAAGTCTAAGGATCCCCACTCATCACCAAGATGTGTATTAGATGAAGAAGGCACATCATCATTAATAGAGGTGACAATGGTGTTTGAGAATTTGTTGTAGAAGGTATAAAATTATGACAAGAATAAAGGGAAGGCTTATAGTGAACCAATTTATCCTGTCGACAATATTGAAAGGGGTTTGGATCAGCACTTACCTTATGTACTTTACCATTATGAAGAAATTTAAGAGATTGATGAAGGGTAGATGAAACTACACCCATGGAATGAATCCATGGTTTACCAAGGAGAATATTATAAGTGTAAGGAAAGAAACGTGCGGAAACACCTTCCTAATGGCAATTAACAGGAGAGAAATACATAAATTTACAAAAACTTTGCAATTACAGTTCCATTCAAGAAGCACAAACATGAATAACAAAATAGCCAATAAAGAATGAACACCAAATTTTATGTGGGAAAACCCTTACGGGAGAAAAACCCACACACCAAAGCAAAGATCTGTTGTATTACAGTAAAACATAAATTATATACAAGTCACAAAGCTATGCTCTTTTAGGTGTTAATTCACAGAACAAATCTGGCAACCAAACATTTCTCTGATCAACCATGTTCTTTTCAATCAAACAATCCCATTACTTATAGAATGTTCAATGTTCATATAACATACATTCTTAATAGTCATTACAACTTACCACAGCGAAACAACCACAAACAGTTAACCGTCAAAACCATGTCGAGGTGTCAGGGAGACACTTAAACTTGTCCCACTGAACTCCCTTTGTCCCTTTGACATACACATTAATCGCCAAGTCATTTAGTCTTCAACTCTCAACCAATAGCGTACTCCCGCAAGACATTGACCGGGCCCCACCATGGAGCTTGTGGGCTGGCGGGAGTGAATATTCAAACATATTAGTCATATCAGGGGGACTGCATATCATCTCCCACCGAAGTGAACAAGTCTCACCAAAGTCACCAAGTGGTCCCTACCATTGACACACACGACATCCACATCACCACTGCGAATACCATTCTCCACTCCATCGCAAGGTACATACTGGGTCCCACCACAAAAGACATGGGCTAGCGGGTGCTGTTGGATCAAGATGATCTCAAAGTTGTAAAGTTGCCAAAAAATCAAACTTGAGAACCTCTTGGTCAAAAGTTATGAAGTTTTTGAAAACCCCTGACTGGCTGACAAAAAAGAGACTAAGTTGGGAGGTCAGGAGGTTATGAAAATTTAGAACCATGTGACTTAGGTTAGGAAAACTTAAGATTCCTTGACTTAAGTTATGGAAACTTAGAACCCTGTGACTAAAATGTAAATGTCAGGCTGATGAAGGAGTTTAAACATAACTTGCAGGGAGAAGAATAAGATAGTAAATTTGAGTCACATTTTCCAACATGCTCCCACTTGATGAAGAACTTATTGTCTCCTTTCAATGCTAGAAGTTACTGAATATCATAGGCCCCAAGGCCCATTGAACTGGCACACCATTTGAACTTATCCACGCTCACAGGCTTCATCAATGCATTATCAACATTTGTTAGAGTATCAACCTTCTCTAGAATAACCTTTCCATCCTCCACCATATCACAAACAAAATGATACTGCATGTCAATATGTTTCGTCCTAGCATGGAAAGTTGGATTTTTTGCCAAACAAATAGTACTCCAACTGTCAGAGTAGATAGTAATTTGCCTTGCATCAAACCCAATATTAGAACACAAATGTCTAAGACAAATTTATTCCTTGCAGGCGTGAGTTTCTATCATGTACTCCACCTCAGTAGTAGATAAATCAACTACAACCTGCCGCTTGCTCATCCAACTAACTACACCACCAAACAATGTGAATACATATCCACTGGTGGATCTTCTGTTGTCAATGTCCCCTGCCCAATCAGAATCCACAAATCCATGAATGCTAATAGATTTCTGTTATCCAACAGAGTTACCATGATAACACAAGGCATACTCTGAGGTACCCTTCAAATATCTAAAGACTCTTTTCACAACATCCCAATGCGGCCTTCCTGGATTAGCCATAAACTGACTAAGTACTCCCAATACTTGGGCAATGTTTGGCCTGGTACAAACCATTGTGTACATTAAACTACCAGCTTCACTTGCATAAGGCACCCTGGTCATGTCCTCCATCTCAGTAGGAGATTTTGGACAATCTTTAATAGATAGCTTCGTTCCTTGCAACACTGGAACAACTAGTTGCTTGCAATATGTCATATTAAATCTCTCTAGGACAGTACTAATATACTTGCTCTAGCTGAGCCAAAGTTTTCTATTTCTTCTATCCCTTCTGATTTCCATCCCTAGAATGTACCTAGCTGCTCCTAAATCTTTCATTTCAAACTATGCTGACAACTAAGATTTTAATTCTAAAATCATACCCTTACTATTCCCAATGAATAAAATGTCATCCACATACAGGGCAATAATAAGAAGTTGACCATTTCTAGTCTTGAAATACACACAATGATCAGACTTCGATCTCACAAATCCCAAAGATAACACATAACTGTCAAACTTTTGGTACCACATTCTAGGTGACTATTTTAAACCATACAGAGATTTCTTTAACTTGTAAACTAGATTTTCCTTACCTTTTTCAATGAAGTGTTCTAGATGGGACATGTAAATTTCTTCTTCCAAATCTCCATGAAGAAATGTTGTCTTCACATCCATCTACTCAATTTCTAAGTCATACACAACTGCAAGTGACAATAGAAATCTGATAGATGTTAGCTTAGCTACAGGAGAAAATATTTCTCCATAATCAATTCCCTCCATCTGGGAATACCCTTTCACGACCAACTTTGCTTTATGCTTCTCAACACTACCATCTAGACCAATCTTCTTCTTAATCACCCATTTGCATCCAATAGGCTTTCAACCTTCAGGCAAAGGTACCAGATCCCAAGTTTCATTCTTCTTCAATGACGCCATTTCTTCATTCATGGCTTCCAACTAGGAATCTAAATCAGACTTACCAATAGCCTCTCTAACAGTCCTAGGCTCATCAATGTTAACAATCAAAGCATAGGCACAACTATAATCTAACATAGAATATCCAAACCTTTCAGGTTGCTACTTCTCATGTGTAGACCTCCTCACAGGCTGAGGCTGAGGTTCTTCTTCTTGCTCAGAACTTTCAGAGCTACTCAAGCTCTCCTCATTTATAGGTACACTAGGAGTTTGTAGTTCCTCCTTATTTGGAGTAAGAGGAATTTCAACTACCTCCTTTTCTGTTTCTTTCACCTCTGGCTGAAGATTAACTATAGAAGGTTTCAGCTCATAGAAGATTACACTTCTGTTGTACAACACCTTCTCAGTAACTAGATTTCAAAGATTGTACCCTTTCACACCAATCCCATAACCGATGAAGATACATTTTACAGCCTTATTTTCCAACTTGGATCTTTTCTCATTCAGTACATATGCATATGCCTCATAGCCAAAGACTCTAATGTGTCTCAATCTTCTTTCTAGACCATGCTTCCATAGGTATCTTGTCCACAAGTATCTAAGTGGGAGATCTATTAATTAGATAACATGTTGTAGCCACAGCCTCAGCCGTGAACTTCTGTTCCTAACCAACACTACTCAACATACTTCTCACCCTTTCCATCAGCATTCTATTCATCCTTTCTACAACTCCATTTTGCTGTGGAGTGTAAGGAGTTGTTTAATCCCTTTTAATTCCATAGTCTTTGCAATACTTTTCAAAATCTGCAAAACTGATGGGACTCTCTCACACAACTTCCAACTGCCTATTTGCTACAGTCATTCACAAGTCAACACTTGGAGATAGTCGTTTGTTTTAAACTCAAAAAGAACAAAGTCTACCATTAAAAACACAAGCTTAGACTGTTCCAACAATAGACTGAACCAGTCCTATATTTTGTAGGCAAATACGAACATTAACAAGAAGAAAAGACCATGACTTATGAAGGAAATTGATCTGTTCACTAGCTAGGCATTGAACCTAGGATATATGCCATTCTTTTACCCTTCAAAGACACAAATACAACCTAGCATAGATTTGAATGCAAAGTATTCACTCACAACTCTGCTACGATCCAAATTGGACTCTTAGTGTGGGGATTTCTGTCAACAAACACTCATACTTGCTCGGCTACATAGAGACATCCATCAAAATAAAGAAGTATTTCATTGGAGAACCATGACTTTCTTAATCCAAAATAAAAAATGACTATCTTTACATTAATAACCCTTGTTCGATATGATCCTACAAATACCATGAATCGAGGTCTTCTTGTGGTCATTCGACCCTTCTGGGTGTCGTTCACTTCCCATCCAAAAAAATTCTCTTCTCTTCTCACTATCCAGTAGATCAAAACGTCTGTCTCTCCAAATAGATTAGCCTACCTAACCATCCATCTTCTTTCTTTATTCTCTTTCTTCACATCAGGGTCATTCTTCCTGATGCCCCATTGATGACTTTTCAACCTTCTTTTATTCTTCTGCAGGCATCGACCTCCCATGCCCAACGAACTTCAATCCTCCTCAATGAACTCCAATCAACTTCCTAAAATTGGTTATCAACTGTTCTTCATCGGTCATAGTTTGTTTGCCTTCTAGAAGTAAGAAAGAGGTAGAAAGTTGTTTTTGTTCCTATCTTAATGGTGATAGGAGGTAAATCGAGGATAGAGGAAACTTATTACAAAAATAGAGGAAAATTGACACAACATAAACTAGCTGCTAGAAAACAGAGAACAACTAAACTAATGATGTGATGCACCTGCATCAAACTCCCCAGGGGACAAAGAAATCATGTACTCCGATACATGGAGCCATTATTCAAAATTGATCCATCTGTATTCTTTTCTTCCACTTCCTCCACAATCTTTCTAGGATTTTTATTAGATTTAGCCAACTTTGCTATTCATCATTCAACTCCACTAGTACCAGACTCCTTTCTTGTACATTCACACACAAATCAATCCATTCAACTATATTAAAATAAAAAAATTCAGCATTTACTTTTCTAAATAGGTCAACTTTACCCATTGAGCTGTCTACTTTACTAAAGGCATGCTCAACCTTAAACAAATCTGCATTCATCATTTCATATACTTCCTTCCCCATGGTCCAATTATATAGCATTAAACCACTTTTAATCCCTTCTTCCTCATCACAAACCCCAATGCCATGCACTATTTCAGACTTTTGCTCAAATTCTTCATTAATCAACATACCAAATGAATACATAACAACATTCTCATAAAAGGTTTTCATATTTACCTCTGACTTCACCATTACACCATCTCCTTTGTTTTCAGATGTAACCTTTATTTCTTCACCCTTTGTTATCTTTCTTTTATGCATATCTTCACTCTCATTCTTCTTTTGTCTTTCTAATTCAAACTCAGAAAATAGTGTCCACAAACCATCTGCACCATTCTTGGTTGCTGCCCCTACTTCAAATTCTGCCTCTACCATGTTTTTATCATGAATGTATTTTCCTTCATCTTCCTTACTCTCTGCTACTTCAGCTTCCTCTTCTTTATTTTTGGCTGCTCCTTCCTCATTTTCCATGCCTTTTCCTGCTGTCCATCCTTGGTTCTGATTCTTGATACCCCTTTTATACTCCTTGTTGAACTTCTCAATCTGCCTTCTTTTGTTGTCCTTCTTTTTGTATCTTTCTCTTCTCATTTCTTTCTCATCTACAATCAACCATAACTTGCTCTCATATTCATAGATTTCATTCAAAGCCTCAAAATCATCATCATACAAATCAGATTAGCTACCTCTCACCTTGCACTTACCATGCTGCTCTTCCTCAAACTCTGTTGTATGCTTTCGGGCATAATCTTCTTTCTCATCTTCTATGGATTTATTCAAGTTTCCTTATTTACTGGACTTGTCTTCTTCTTCAAACCTTCTATCTTCTTGCTTTGTCTTCTTATCACCATGTCCTTCATTGTCATCTTATTCTACTATTGTTCCATGCTTCACTACCCATACTTTACTTGTCATATTGTTGGACTGTTGTCCCTTCATTGCTGCACTTATTTTGCTTAATCCATGCTCTGGTTTCAGCCTTAAATCATCTTCTCTAGGCCTTCTTGCTTACCAACTTGTCCTAAAATCTAGTTTCCACACATATTCCCCACTTTGCAGCTTCTTGTTAGTACAAACATTTTCAAAAGAACCTTCTTCTTTGCATTTTAATTGCTACCTCTTAACAATCTATTTCTTTTGCCAACTTGGAATTATATACCCATGATTTACCAATTCCTTTCTCTCTTTACTAACTTGCTTATTCACATTCTTACTTCCACTTATATGCTCAAAATCAACATTTCTATTTCCTTTTACATAATAAAAATCAAAATTGTGACTTCCTTTTACCTATTGTCCTGATTTGTTGCCACCATTCACTTCTTTGTTTTCCAGATTTTCCTTTTTGTAGACATCTTTTCTTGCATTTGCAACATCTTCAAAATCATCTTGAAACTTTGGGGTTTCTTCCTCCCCTTCTTTAGTATACCAGAAATCTTCATTATCCACCCTTTCTTCATTCTCAAGCCCTTTGTAATTTATCTTTGCTACAAATTGTGGCTTTACATCTTCTTGATATAATGCTGCAACTTGCCTCCCCTCTTTTCCTTCTTCTGCAACATTCTCTATGACATCGTGGAACTCTAATGTATCTTCAACATCTTCATGGTCACACTGAAAGATTTCTACACCATCATTATCTTCATCTCCTTCAGGCACTTGGCAATGCATATCTTCTGCTGTAAATGGTTTCCTCCTTCCCTCACATTCATCTCTTCCTATGGGTGCTCTACTTGCCTCATCTCTTGTCAACTTCTAGGTCTTATCTTTAACCTTTCTTATAAGGTTTCTCATGCCTGCATACACACACTTAAACACAACATTAGATAATAAAAATAGAGACCAAATTGTCTCTATGAGTGCCTCCTTCATGGACACTCTACTTTCTTCTTTACTCTCCTTCTTAAGTGCTGCTTGATGCACTCCTTCCTCCTTCCCTCTTTCTTTCTTATCTCTTCCCATGTTCTCCTCAATGAGAACTTCCTTCACCTCCTCTAGTGTATGTTGCTCACTGGCCAACTCTCTACTGTCCCACCCTTTGTGGCTTCTCTCTTTTCTTCTCAAAACATTCATCCTCTGCCTTTTTCTTCTCTTCATAATCATCTTCACAGGCCACTTTACTTTCTTTTCCATGGGCCAACACCAAAAATATTCCTAGCTTTCTTCTTTAAACCTTTGCTACCTTGCAATCATGTCTTGTGATAAATCTTTCCTCAATTCTTCCAGCTCTTCTTTAAAATCTGCATTTTGTCTTGCCTTCTGGGCTTTCTTTCAGTTCTTCCCTTCAGGACTTTCTTTCTTGTTTGTCTTTATGCTTCCTTTCTATATTTGTTGCTACATTTTCATGTCCTTTACCTTTTTCACAATCTTCTTCATGACACCTTGCCTAGGGCCTTCTTGCCTTAGTCTTTTGGAACCTGGGCTCTTCAATAGCCTATCAATCTGCAACACACTTACTTTCCCTAATATCAATAAACTTAACTAATTTCCCCTGCCTAGATCTTTTGGTATCCAGGTTCTCCACAACCTATCAATCTATAACAAAACTGCAACACTCACCTTTCTATAAAGATTAGTAACACATTCAATATTCTCAGCCCAGATCTTTTGGGCTCTGATACCAAAATTGATGGCACTCTCTCACACGACTTCCAACATCCTACTCGCTACAGTCATTCACAAGTCAACACTTGGAGATAGTCATTTGATTTAAACCCAAAAAGAACAAAGTCTACCATTAAAAAAATAAGCTTAGACTGTTCCGACAATAGACTGAACCAGTCCTATATTTAATAGGCAAATACAGACATTAACAAGAAGAAAAGATGATGACTTATGAAGGAAATTGATCTGTTCACTAACCAGGCATTGAACCTAGGATATACGCCATTCTTTCACCCCTCAAAGACAAAAATACAACCTGGCATATATTTGAATGTAAAGTATTCACTCATAGCTCTGCTATAGTTCAAATTGGACTCTTAGCATGTGGATTTCTATCAACAAAACATAGTTCTTAACAAACCAGTAAACACTCATACTCGCTCAACTACATAGAGACATCCATCAAAACAAAGAAGTATTTCATTAGAGAATCACAACTTTCTTAATCCAAAACAAAAAATGACTATATTTACATTAATAACCCTTGTTTGATGTGATCTTGCAAATACCATGAATCGAGGTCTTCTTGTGGTCATTCAACCCTTTCGGGTGTCGTTCGCTTCCCATCCAAAAAAACTCTCTTCTCTTCTTGCTATATAGCAGATCAAAACATCTATCTCTCCAAATAGATTGGCTTGCCTAACCATCCATCTTCTTTCTTTGTTCTCTTTCTTCACATTAGGGTCATTTTTCCTAATGCCCCATTGATGACTTTTCAAGCTTCTTTTATTCTTCTGCAGGTGTCGACCTCCCATGCCCAACAAACTTCAATCCTCCTCAACGAACTCCAATCAACTTCCTAAAATTAGTTATCAACAGTTCTTCATTGGTCACAGTTTGTTTTGCTGCTGGAAGTAAGAAAGATGTAGAAAGTTGTTTTTTTCCTATCTTAATGGTGACAGGAGGGAAATCAAGGATAGAGGAAACTTATTACAAAAATAGAGGAAAACTGACACAACATAAACTAGCTACTGGAAAGTAGAGAACAACTAAATTAATGATGTGATGCTCCTGCATCAAGAACAAAACTCTCCACCATTATTTGTCCTCAAGCATTTTATTTTTCTTCTAGTCTGATTTTCAACCAAGGTCTTAAATTCCTTAAACCGACTAAAAAATTCAATTTTACTTTTGAGAAAATAAACAAATGTCCTCAAATAATCATCTATGAAAGAGGCAAAATATTTAGACTTTGATAATGGAGGAACATTAACTGGACCAAATACATAAGAGTGAACATAATCCAAAATTCTAGAAGATTTATGAGGACTAGAATAAAACAAAATATGGTGTTGCTTTCCATATATGCAATGTTCACAAAAATTGAATTCAAGATTACAATCATCAAGCCCTTCAACTAGGTTTTTATTTTTAAAGGATTTTAAGCCTTTTTCACCAATGTGGCCAAGTATGATGCCACAACATTATTTTGTCTGTTGGGAGTTTCACCTCCAAGGAATTAACACCCACAAGAACAACATTTTCCTTCTCTTCACAATAAGATTTATTTGACTTTACAGAAGCACTATTACATTGAACTGCATGTGCGTCCAGCTTGTACAGAGTGCCAATTCATGCACCCTTAGCTAGCACCATAGAGCCTCTAGTCATCTTACAAGCATCATTCGAGAAAGAAACTTGCACATCAACATCATTCAACTTACTTACAGAAGCCAAAATTTGAGCCAGACTTGGTATATGCATTACATCATTGATTCCATTTATTCTTCCATCAGGAAATTGAATTTTGACTCTTCCATGACCAACAATTTCTAGGTATGAATCATCACCCAGATACACCTTTCCACCTTTGTATTCTTCATACTTCAAAAACCAATCTCTGTGAGATGTCATGTGAAAAGATGTACCTGAGTCAATTGGCCAAACATCATCCAATGCCTGAGTCACTAGGGTTGCAATGAAGGCATTTGCATCACTCTGAGAAGATTCATTATCAAAAGAATTGTTCTTCTTTTTCTTCTTCTTCTCCTCTTTGCATTCTTTTTGGATGTGTCTAGTCTGCCCACAATTCTAGCACTTCACCTTGGACGTTTTACTAGGAGACTTTGATCTCCCCTCTAACTTGGATCTAGACTTCTTTTCTTTGTTCTTGCCTTTCTTCTTTGATCTTCCTTGAATAGAAAGGGCCTTCTTGGCCATCTTAGAAGAGTTCATTCACATTTCCTCTAAAAGTAGCGAAGTAGCCACCTCCTCCATCTTGAAAGTGGTTGTAGTACTCCTAATAGCCATTACCAAATGATCCCATGTGTTAGGCAAAGAACACAACATGAGCATGCAATGATCCTCTTCTTCTATCTTCACATCCACAGACGTCAACTGAGCAATGATCATGTTAAACACATTCAAATGATCTACAACGGACGCTTCTTCCTCTATCTTCAAAGAATACAGCTTCTTCCTCAAAAATAACTTATTTACTAGAGATTTCCCTTGATAAATGTCACCAAGATTCTTCCATAGAAGTGTCACTGTCTTCTCTTCATGGATGTTCAAGAGAACTAAATCATCCAAGCATAGTCTAATCAGACCTTTGGCTTTTCGGTCCATTGCATCCTAGTCATCTTGCATGGTTGCTGATGGTTTGGTAGAGGACACTACAACTCATGATCCAGAAGAAAATCTTCCATCTTGAGTTTCCACAACTCAAAGTTGCCACCATTGAACTTCTTAATCTCTATTCTTCTAGATGTGCTCACCATCTTAAGTCTACAGTAAGTTATAAACTAGATTTCTCTGCAAAACTCCCACTGAACAAGATCAACACAAAAAACCTATCTTACCCACAAGGACAACAAAGCTGGCCAAGCTCTAATACCACTTGTAAGGAAAGAAAAGTGTGGAAATGCCTTCCTAATGCCAATGAATAGGAGAGAAATACATAAATTTTCAAAAACTTTGCAATTATAGTTCCATTCAAGAAGCACAAACAAGAATAACAGAATAGACAATAAAGAATGAACACTAGATTTTATGTGGGAAAACCCTTATGAGAGAAAAACCCACACACCAAATAAGAGATCTCTTGTATTACAATAAAACCTAAATTACATACAAGTCACAGAGCTATGCTCTTTCAGGTGTCAATTCACAAAATGAATCCAGAAGCCAAACATTTCTCTGATCAACCATGTTCTTTTCAATCAAACAATCCCATTACTTATAGAATCTTCAATGTTCATATAACATACATTCTCAACAATCGTTACAACTTCCCATAGCCGAACGACCACAAATAGTTTAACTATCAAAACCATGTTGAGGTGTCGGGGAGACACTTAAACCTATCCCACCGAACTCCCTTTATCCCTTCGACATACGTATTAATTGCCAAGTCATTCAGTCTTCAACTCTCAGTTAATAGTGCACACCTGCAAGACATTGATCGAGCCCCACCATGGAGCCTGTGGGCTGGCGAGAGTGAATAGTTAAACATATCAGTCATATCGAGGGGATTGCATATCATCTCCCACCAAAGTGAACAAGTCTCACCAAAGTCACCAAGTGGTCCCTACCACTGGCACATGTGAGATCCACGTCACCACTGCAAATACCATTCTTCGCTCCATCGCGAGGTACAGACTGGGTCCCACCATAAAAGACACAGGCCAGTAGGTGCCGTGGGATCAAGATGATCTCAAAGCAATGAAGTTACCAAAAAATTGAACTTGACAACCTCTTGGTTGGAGGTTCTAAAGTTTTTGAAAACCCCCGACTAGCCAACAATAAAGAGACTAAGTCGGGAGGTTATGAAACTTTAGAACCATGCGACTTAGGTTAGGAAAACTTAAGACTACATGAATTAAGTTATGGAAACATAGAACCCCATGAATTAAATGTAAATGTCAGGTCGATGAAGGAATTTAAACATAACCTGCAGGGAGAAGAACAAGACAGTAAATTTGAGTCACATTTTCCAACAATAAGAAAGACTCCTGCATGACATGAAATTCAATAGGTAATGTAATGGGCCCTAATGTAATAGGCAATGTGATAGTGCCTAAAGTTGGGTGAGCCACATTATCAAAACCACTTATGGATAGATTTGAAGGAGAAATAGAAGAAGCATCAATATCAAGGCAATTAAGGAGGTCTAAACTACATATGTTAAGAGTGGAGCACTATCAATAAAGTTTCACTTGATCCCAGTCGAGTTTATAGCTACAATAATCATAAGAGCATCATTTTTCTTCTAAACTTCAGTAGAAGGGAGTTCAGACACATGAAAAGTGATATCATTTGGTGGAGGAAGGGAAATAGGGATAGGAGTAACCTGTTTGTTTTGCCAAGTGCTATACGTGTGGGCTATTGCATGGTAGTGAGGAGCCACAGACACGTATTGAGTTATTAACTTTGAAATCTCTAAAAAATGATTCAAAGGTCAAGAATCGTCAGAAATTCCTTGAACAATGATCATATGACGAGAAAGAGGGGGTAGATTAGGTGCCCTATGCACAATGATTTTAGGAACAGAAGAGATATTTTGGACATTAATGCACTTATCCAACATCCCCTTAGTAGGTGGGATAAGTTGATTAATAATGATTGAGTTAATATTATTATTTTCTTGAGACGTACAAGATGTAGAAATGAAAGAGGTATGCTCAACATCTATCCATGGGGGATTTGATGTGAGGTGAATCTCTTCAACTACTAATGCTTTGTCACTAGAAGGAAGACAATTGAAATGAAGAGAGTGTTAAGAAAAGTATCTATGATTTCATCATCTTACACCAAAATATCCTCATGAGTAGGAGAAATTTTAGGAGAGGGATCAAAGAAATAGAGTGACATAGGAAGAGCTAAGTCACCATCACATGCATGGAATGGAACATCACTTTCAATAACCCTTTGAGCAAAGTTATAAAGTGATGTGAGAGGAGAATAGAACATGCTAATTTTAGGAAAGAAACATCTTTTAATTTTCTTTTGAAAAAATGCATGAAAAAGAAGGAGCTTTAAGTTCAACACATCAGGTTCACCAAAATGTGATGTAGGAAAAACTACTCCTCAACTGAACATATCAATCAAGAGAGATTTTTACTAACATTACATTAGGCTTCTATTAACAAAATCTATGTCTACAGAACCACTTTATATTTTTGATTACAATGTTGGAAAATGAATAACAGTAAATAGAATTTACAGAAATGAAGTAAAAAAATGAAAAGAGAACAACATAAGGAACCTGGCACCAGGTGGTTAGTCTCACTGTCCAGGACACCAGTGCATAGCATGAATATCCACGCATTGCGCTGTAGTATGTACAATGGAAAAGATAGAAATTCTAGAATGCGTGTGTTTGTACGAATTCTATAAAATACTTGTTGGCACATATTTCAATAATTAATGTATAGAAATACATAAATGCTAATACTGATTAGAAGTGATAACATAAACTTAAAATAATTGAAAGAATGGAAAAGGGTGAAAGAAGATGTAAACTCCCATGTGTTTGATCTTTTCTCTATGCAACCTATAAATGTAAAGACCAAGGAAAAAGGGGTTGGGCTGTATAGGAGTTTGCCTCAATCTAACCCCTACTTTGGTATTTCTTCCTCCATAGACAACCAAGCATATTGAGATTGGTAAAATATAATAGTGTGTGTTCTTAATCTAAGTGCATCTAGAAATAAGAATAGTGACAAATGAAAGATAAGGGATGTGATAATCCGAAGGTTCTCAGGGGCACTAAAAGAATGAAGAAATAAGAATAAAATTACTAGAGGGGCTCGAGAAAGTCAAAGAGAGTAAGAGAGCTTGAAGAGAATGCTAGAAGAATGCTATAGAAAGCTATAGAGAGCTTGAGAGCACAATAAATGAGATGCAACAATCACATTAAAAAATTTGGTAAAGCTTCTCTATGAAAGAGATTTGATTCTTTGAAATGAGAAGTTTAAGGGTTTATATAGAAGAGAGAGAGCAAAAAATTGAGGAAAGAGTCATTTGGGTGCGGATAAAGATTTAGAAAATCTCAGAGTATCGCACAAGATAAAGGAAACCTCCAAAAATTGTCATTGGACTAGAAGACACTTTTGGGATGTCAACGCATTACATAGACATCCACACTAAGCGCTAGTGTCTAGACAACTATAGTTCTCAAAAGGTCTAAACATCTTATGACAATGCCAAGGTTAAGGCACTTTTTCAGAATTTGGATAAGTTGAGCAAGAAGGGCAAAAATAGCATAAGAAACAAGAGTTGAGCACCATGGGAGGGAAAAAGGCTAATGCAAGGGCTCAAATGAACCTACAAATAAGCTAGGGGAATGGACACTAAAGGAAGGCCAAAACAAGCATGAAGTTATGGGCAAGCACAATTTACAATGTTACACTTTGATGGGAAGAGGGTATGTTAGTCCTTTAATTTTCACTTCCCAAAAAATGCATTCTCTTTGCCCAAATACATTTAATTTCTGTTATAGAATATCTTGAGTTTGTCCCTTTGGAAAATTTGTGTTCCCGAGCATTTTGTGTCATTCTGAAAATCCAAGGAAATCCAAAAATTAAGGCATGAAGAAAAAAGAATGAAGACAATGAAAAGGCAAGTAAATTGGGTCATTCCTGGCCATCGAAATTTCACTGATGAATAGGAACATGGCCAAAATGGGTTTGTATTGCCTTGTTTCTGACCATTGGCAAAATGTAGATGGACAAGAACTCAGCCAGAAAGGAAAAAACACAGGTTTTAAAAATTGTAAAGAGTGTTTCAAGTGGTTTTTTCAGGTTGTAGCTATAAAAATGCATCCATGTTTTCCCCAAATGATGCCATCAATGTTATAAAAAATGTAGATTGAAGATGGAAACAATTAATGTAGAGGTAGGTGGATTTGAATGCTACAGTTATTTTTGCCCTAAATTTTTCCCACCCAGCAAAGTGTTGCAACACTATAAAAATTTGAATGAAAGAAGAGATAGGGGTTGGTCGCTGAACCAATTGGGTGTAGTTGCCTCAAGAGTTTCTATGGCTTCAAACAATGATTGTTTAGTATGCAATATGAAGGGATAATTTTGTAAATAAGAGTAAAGGGCTTTCATTGTGCATTTAGATGTAATGGTATGTCTCCAAGGTATTTTGTAATGATTCAAGAAAACATTAAAGTCACAGTTTCATGTTCTCCTTCGCCATAGTTGCTGGTGTGAATATAATCTAGTTTGATATATGTGTGACATCATATTTTGTAATATAGAGCCTTTATATTGGTCTTTCCATGGTTGCATGTGGATTATTACAGTTGTATTGCAGATAACTAAGTATGTCCATTATGTGTAGATGCTATTTCAAATTTGTATGTAAATACATATAATTGGATTATGTTGACATCTTGCAAATGTATTCCCTTTTGTCTCGAATTCTATGAATCTGTTGCCCAAAGGAATAGGTACTGGTCTAGTTTAGTGAAGGGCCAACACTTTCATTTAAATCAAATATTTGTTTTGGGTAGTTGTAGGAGTAGGTTTAGTTTTAGTAATGTGTTGTGCATGATTCAATGCAATAACCTAGGACAAATCTATGGCAATCTGAAACTATTTTAACCTTTTGTGAGTCAGGTCATGCATGTTTGCATTTTTCATTATGTAAGAAACGTTAAATGAATACATCTTATGGGGATATGAGCAATGCAATTTTTGGGTGCATGTGTAAAATGTGTAATCAACTATAATGAGGTTTATGTGGCTAGTCGTTCTTGAGTTAGTGACAGTGTTTGGAATCAAGTTAGTGAGTTAGGTTTAGCCATTGATTTTAGTTGTTCATATCATTATCTAACCTTAGGAAACACCCTCCCGATTCTAAGCTGAGATTAAAGTGTAGGAGAGAAAACCCACTCTTGCCCACTGGTTAAGAATCATCCTCAACCTATTGATAAACCACTTTCCAATCATCTTGATGACACCCCTAGCCTAGGTGATTGGAAATGTTTTAGGGCTTTGGATTGTGGTTATTTTGGGAACCAACATTTTGGCAACTCTGCTGGGAACAAAATTTAGAGTTTTATTTTATTCTGGGCTACAACGAAATTGATGACTCTACTAGTTGGACGACCTAGAAAAAGCTTTAGCCTTAAAGATCAGTGGTGCTTCAAGGATATCCTCATTCAATGAGGTGGTGACTTTACTATCAAAAGGAAAGTTTGTGTGATGTTGTTCCTTTCTTTCTATTGGTGATTTGAATGCCCCATGTTAGTGAGCAGTAGCTGGTAAAATAAAGGTGCATGGTTTTCTTCCTACCCGTTGAAGTTTGTGTTCCTGTCATGTTGAAGGAACAAATTTGTATACCTCAATTTTCTACCTAGAATTGTAGAATGTTTTAGTTATGGCATATAGATGTGAATATACCCTAGGAATTCCCTTTCATATGCATCTTCTTATGTTTTAGACCCTAGGAATTATATTAGATTTAATGCCTATAACTATTATAGTGATGCTTACTCTAGTAATGGCTCTGCACCTTTGTTGGCAACATAGTCAAGAGACATTGCTTTGATGGAAAGTTGTATGTTGTCATTGATGGCAACAAAGCATAGCAGATGGGTTTTCAGTTATGACACCAAGGTCTGGTAAAGGTCTGGAAGACTAACTTAGTCAAAATGGCTAAGTATGGGCAAGCAATAGATTGATAGAGATTGGGTCAGTATGCCTCCACAGTTGAAGATCATTATATGCGGTTCATGTATGTTATTCATAGCTATTTGGTGATCACATGTTCTAGTGTTCAAGTTCTGACTTCCTCCAGAAGTCATATGGTGAAATGTCTAAGTCTGAGTGAACAGAGTTAAGACAAGAACAGTGCACAATACCAAAGTAAGAGGGTCTGCATTCCTCCGTTGTTGAGTATTTTGATTTGTGGTTATGAGGCAACAAAGATACTTATTATGACTACCTAAATCTAGAGTTATAGCTTCTGAAGTTCCTTTGATCACTTTCTACAAGTTACTCTTTATTGGCTTAAAGTTTGACAATGTTTCACAGTGACTGAGTGATAGTTCAGAGATCCACATTTGTTTATAGTTGGATAGTATGTTCTATGGTTCTAAAGGTATGACAAGAAAGCTATAATGGATATTGGATATGATTTTCAGAGTCTCATATGGTCCACAGTAGAAGTTATGATGTGATAGTTGAACTGGTCAAGTGTGTACTTAAGGGATAGGCTGACAAGCATGTTACATCCATATGCGGTTAAGATATATTGTTTGAGCTGTTGTTATATGGAGCCTAATTAGACTTAGAGGTTAAATTTACCCCACTTTTATCAGTGTAGTTTCCCCCCAAATTCCTACGGGGTCTAGGGGCAGCACCCATGGCGCACTCCCTGTTGCGATACAGGGTGGGGTTAAGGGGCAGCACCCCTGTGGGGGCTTGGGGGCAACGCCCCTGAAACCTCACACAATTTTTTTTATTATTTTATTAAGGCTTCGGGAGTTATTTATTCATTGGCTAACATAAAAAAAACCTTATTTTTGTAATCGACATAAGGCTTGATAAAAGAGACTAAGGGTTAGGGTTTCCATCGATATTATATTGTAGCATTTGCAATGGTATTGAGTTGCAGGGATTGCTGGTTGTAATTAGTTTGATTTAATGGATAATAATATTGGACTCTCTGTTGGTGGATGTAGCCCGTGTTTGGGTGAACCACTTTAAAACTTATCTCTCGCTGTTATTATTTCTGTGTATTTTTCATTCCTCTGTTTAATCTTTATTTGCATTTAATTGATATCTTTTTTCAACTAACCCTAACATGAAGAATCAATCTAAGTGCTTGAATGATTTGTCCTGACCTATATGAAGACTATTGTATGTTTGGGTCCGCATTGCTGTTTGTGCACAAGATCAAGCCGACAAGGTATAACATTTGTATACACATTTCATGCTTGGCTTGCTAACCTGATTTTGAGATGAATCTTGTTGCGGATATATATACTCGATGGATTTCAGTGTTAGAGGAATGGAAAAGTGTGAAGAAAGTGTGAATAAAATGTGTGTGTGATCTAAGGCAGTTTTGTGATCAGAAAAGGATAGTAAAAGCAAAAAGGTAGAGCAGATGTGAAGCAGAGCAGAAAAGCAAGGCATACATTATGAAGACATTTGAGTCTGTATACTGAGCTATTAATGGAACTGCATTTCAGCATTCTGTAGATGCATTTGGACCAGTCATCTCTTGTCAGTGAGCTAATCCTTCTTCTATCTTCTCTTCCATTTTCTTGGCAGTGAGCACTTCTTTGGACAGTGAGTCCTTGGGTAGTGAGCCCTAAGGCACTAAACCTTCATGTAACTTGGTATCTATCATAATATATTGTGAGCTAACACTTACTATGGTTTTTCCCATTTTGGGTTTTCCACGTAAAAATCTCGGTGTCTATGTGTTATGTCTTTATGGTTGTTGTTCTTATGTTTGTTTTGCTTTCACCTTATTGAATGAGGTAAATGGATTAATAATTATGTGAAAGAGAAGTTTTATAGAATACTAGTTCACCCCCCCTCTCAGTATTCTTTGTGATCAACAACCTTATGCAAACCTAGACCTATATGCACCCATGCAAAACCAAAATGAGTTAAGAATGCAGGAATATGAAATGGATAAAAACACTCAGGTTCTAGAGTCCATGTTGCAGAAAGAAAAAGAAATTGAAAAATGTATAAGGCTGCTATAGTTTAGAGTACAATCTAATGCTTTCCCTACTACCCCCTAAAATTAGGTTTCTCAGTCCCTAGTCACTCCCTTAGATCCTATTTATAATCACTTAGACCCCTCTTGGGTTGATTATAAAAAAATGAGTATGTCAGCCAAGGTCTACAGACAGTTGCCCAAGTTTGATGCGTATAGCATTTGGGAAGGGGACACACATGTTGATGTGTTCTTAGAGTTTATGGAAAAATTTTAGTTTGAGGATGAGGACATGTACATGATATTTTTTGTTAGGTCATTGCACAGAAAGGCAAGATAATGGATTCAATTTTTTCCAGGGCAATCCTTTGCCTCTTGGAGTGAACTTGTGGTTGTGTTTGAAAATGAGTTTGCAAAAGGTTTAGAACCTGTTGATCTTGTCATAGAGCTAGACAAATTATTAGAAGACAAGAGGGAGAGTCTAGCATGGACGTTAGCCACAGGTTCACAATTTCTCTTTCTATCATTCCACATGATTTTAGACCTAACACTCTCGCTTTCAATGATATATTTTTTGAAGCATATGAGAATGGATTGAGTTTTGTGTAGGAAGATTTTAAAATAACAAGTATGCAGCAGACATATTTATGCCTAGACTACATGGAGAAAGAAAGAAATGACTACAAAGTAGGTTTGCTATCCACAAGTATCAGTATTGTTGGTGAAGAATATGTTGATATGAACATAAAATGTGTGAACACATTTAATCAGATGAGTGCAACATCAAATGAATATGAATGTGTGGTCAGAGGAGTAGAAGTTGAAGGTGGTGCATCATATGGAAGTGATCCAGATGATGAGGGCAACATTCACACTCACCTTTAGTTGGAAAGATCATCTAGTGAAGATGAAAATCATGACATTCTTGATGACTTCCAGTTTGACAATGAGATATGTCGCTTGTTGGATAATGAGGAAGGCAAGTGCATGAGTGAGCAGAAAATTGGGTCAACTTATGAGGCTAATTATTAAGATTGTACATAGGTAAGTGAAATAGAGAATGATCAAGAAACTTGCTTCTTGTTTGATGAGATTCCCTCTTTTGTTCCATTGGATAAAGTTGAAGTTGCTCTAGTTTGTGTGCATGAGGATGATATGGATGTGGATGCATTTAAATCATAATTGATCAGAGATAAGTGTTAGTGTAGACATGGAATGTCAATATAAGAAAATTTCCCTTGATTAACGCGAAGGTGGTGATCATGTGGATGCATTTGAGAGCCTATTTTTGTGGTGCAAGGTTTTTTGTATTCCCCATGCTGAGTGTGCTTCAAATCAAACACAAGAAAATGATAGAAAAACAATGGAAGAAGAAGCGTGTCATTATTTTGCTTGTAGCAGTATATATGACATAGCAGATTGCCTTTATGAGCTTCAAACAATGAGACAAGTTGAAGAATTTGAGTCTTCATAAGAGGTGTCTCATGGTTCTAATTTGTGTGTTGATGGTTTAAATTTTGGATTGAATCATGTTTATGATTCAATAATTGACGATTGTATTAGCACTCGTGATATTTGTGTATGTTGGCCGCCTATTGTCCAAGAGTTTGACATTTGTGATTATGAAACTTTCTTTTGTGATGAAGGTCAAGTTTCTATTATTGTGGATAATAGCATTGTGTGTGAGTTTGAATCATTTATTTGGGCCCAACATGCAAATGAAAATTATGTTGAGCAACATTTCAATTGCCAAGCTGAAGATAAGTATGTCATTGCTCAGTTTGAAGGTATGGTAGAGCTTGAGTCTCTTTAGTTTGATTTGAAAGAAGAGTCATTTTATTTTGTTGATCAACATTACTATTGGGCATACTTTTCTTTTCCTTTTGAATTGAAGGCATTTCCTTTTTCCCTTCATTCACATGTGGACGTCGACATGGATAATAATGTTACATCTTATGGTGATGGATGCTTGCTTCCATCCATGTATCTTGATGCTGATTTGATTTCATTTATCTCACCCCTTGCTGCTAGGAACAAGCATGATAAAGAATGAAATAGGTCGAGCACCTATTACTTGTGGCTACCTTGTAGCAATGTTTCCAATGGTGAATCTTGTCTTCATTTACTAGGCAATGGTGGCAGATTGTTGTATGCATGTATAAAAATCATATTTTGTTGTGGTTGGGTGGCAAATGTAAATTTGGATTGAGGGAGATCAACTCCTTTGTTCAACTTGTCTTTGATAGGGGAAAGTAATTTCCTCCATCTTGTGCAGGTTTGACTAGCAATGTGTTAAAATTTTGATTCATAGCCATACTTTCAATGTTTGTAATCCTTCATGCCAATGGTTGTGTTGTACATATCTCCATTGTGTTTCCTTGTACATATGATATTTGTGTGTGTGTTTTCCTCTCCCTCCCATCCTCATTTTTTTTCTTTTTGGTTTGCTTAGAGATAGCTAGTTCTCATTGTGCCAATGTTTTCCACACCTCCCCAACCAAAGCCAGTGTTTGTCCTTCAATTTCCACTTCTCAAAAAATACATTCTCTTTTCTCAAATCTATTTAATTTCTATTATAGAATATCTTGAGTTTTTCCCTTTGGAAAATTTGTGTTTATGAGCATTTTGTGTCATTCTAAAAATCAAAGGAAATCCAAAAATTGATTAAGGCATGAAGAAAAAAGAATGAAGACAATGAAAAGGCAAGTAAATTGGGTTGTTCCTAGCCATTGGTGTTTCATTGATGAACATGAACATGGGCAAAATGGGTCTATGTTTCCTTTTTCCTGGCCATTGGCAAAATGCCGATTGGACAGGAACTCAACCAGCAAGGAAAAAGAACAAGTTTTTTTATATTGCAAAGACTTTTTCAAGTGGTTTTTTCGTCCTATAGCTACAAAAACACATCCTTGTTTTTCCCAAATAGTGCCATTAATGTTATAAAAAATGTAGATTGAAGATGGATGTAGTTAATGCAGAGGTAGGTGTATTACTGTGGTAGGTGGATTTGAACACTACAGTTGTTTTGCCCTCAATTTTTCTTACCCAACAAAGCATTGCAACACTATAAAAATGTGAATAAAAGAAGAGATAGGGGTGTTGCAAATATGTGCCTAATCGGTGTTGTCATTGATGTCAACATATCCTTGTTGCCATTGGTGTCAACTATATTCCATTTTGTTGCCTGTTTAGAAGACTAGAATGTTGAGGATATTGAGAAAATTAATGAAGCTCAATGTATGCAGAGCATGTGGCTATGTAGAGGATTGTCTAACTTAGCTTCAGTCAAGATTTGAGAGGTCCGCATGACAATTTGAAGAAGCTATGGCCATCTAAGTAGAACTGGGTTTTGCTATGTTCAAAAGAGATAGAGTGACAGTAAACTGGTCTAGATTTCTCTGCATTGAAATATCATGATTTACGGATCTAGAGGCATGTTTGGGAAGTCAGTGTGTATCATCAACTCAAGTGGTTAGTGGTTTGGAGGTCCGCAAGCAATCTTTCTTATGTAACAGTCATGGTAGACAATGTTCTTGAGGTTCTAGATGAAGATGCAAGTGATTCTAATGATTTGGAGGAGTGCGGATGTTTTTGTTGAATTCAATGTGCTTATGGAGCTCTCTGGATCATGTGACTACTATGTTAGAGGTACGCATTGAAGTTTGAGCTCGTTGGTGAAGATTTCCTTCTTAGTGTTGCTGTTCTTCCCAGTCTTGGCTGACCGAATGATTCAAGAGTGTTGTGGATGATCTAAGAGCAGTTCGATGGAGCATGACATGTTGATCAAGGAAGATTTGAGTTCCAGTTATGTTTGGCTGACAGCTTAGTGATTCGAAAGCTTGTAGTGCTGACCTTGATGTTTATTCCAAGGTTGATGAAGCATATAAAGGCATATAGTTGAGTTGTTGAAAATTATCCTTGTGCAAAATAATCAAAATCCCAAGAAAGGATCAGAGGTAGAGTAGAGAAGAGGAGGAGCAGAGAAGCAAGAATAGTAAAGGATGAAGTGATAGTGAAGAAGTATTTGTGAAAAGAGTAGAAGTTTATGAGCACTCAATGAGACTAAACTAGGCATGAAGAAGATGCTATTTCTCAATTAATTCCTTTTGTATTAAACTAAATTCTATAGGTAGTAAGCCTCCTATTAAGCAGTGAGCTCTGGGTAGTACACCCAAAGGCAAGTCCCTTCTCCTTTTTAAGTACTTTTAATAGGGTACAAATCTTGTGGGTTAACCCCCACCATGGTTTTCCCCTTATCTGGGTTTCCACGTCAAAAATCTTGGTGTCAAGTGTGTTAATTGTCTTTTTACTCATGTGTTATTGTTTCATGCTTTAATGTTTGCATCATTAATCTATTTGTAAGTTGTGAAAGAAGATTAAAAGGAAGAAAAGGTTTATATTGTGGGACAACTGATTCACCTCCCCCTCTCAGTTGTCTGTCCTAAATCCAACAATTGGTATAAGAGCTAGATCCTCTGAAAGAAGCTTGACCGCTTGAGGAGATCCAAGATGTCGACTTATAAGAAGGAAAGCCTGAGATTTGATGGAACAAATTACTCCCTTTGGAATGTGCGCATGTAGTGTCAGTTGGAATGTATAGGTGATGCCTTTTGGTTGATAACTGAGAAAAAGTATAAAATTTCAAATAATGGTCCTACAACACTAGATGAACTCAGGGAAGCTGAATGCAATATTTGAGCTAAAGAAGCATTATTGAGTGCCCTGGCTAATACAAAATTAGCAAATGTCTTGGAATTGAAAACTGCCCATGGAATCTAGAAAAAGTTGGAAAATCTATATGAAGGTGACAAATATGTCAAATGTGCCAAGCTATAGAGCCTGAAGGGTAAATATGAAAGGTTGGTAATGAGTGAAGATGAAAACATTACTTCCTACATGCAGAAAGTGAATGAACTTGTGACCGGTATCAGAAATGCTGGTGTATTGGAAGAATTAGAGATTGTTGCCAAAGTGCTCAGATCCTTACCTGCAGCATACAAGCATAAAGCTGCTGCCATTGAAGAGATCAGGAGAATGACAACTATTACAAGGGATTAGTTAATTGGTAAGCTCTCAGCATTCGAAATAAGTGAGTTTGGTGATTCTCTTCCTAAGTCTGAATCTACATTTAAGGCCAGTGTATATGGAAAACAAAGATATGATCTGGGTGAAAGCTCTTCAGGAAGATCAAACAGATTTTCTAAGGCAAGGAAGGATCTTGAAGATGATGAATTTGAGTTTGCAAAATTTGAAGCTCTTATTTCCAAAAGAATGCCAAGAGGATCTGGTAAGTATGAAGGAAAGTTGCCTTTCAAATGTTTTGCTTGTAATAAGATCGGTCATTTTGCCTCAAGATGTTCGGAGAAGGTTTCAAGGCCAAACCCTAATAGATATAAAGGTCAGAAGAAATGCTACTATGTCCAAGAAGCGAGAGAAGGAGTCACGGATGCTAAATCTAATCATGGAGGTTCCACTAAAGGTGATTGGGTGTTCATTGCTATCAAAGAAGAAGATCTGGTGTCTACTGAATCTACTAGTTGTGAAAACATGGAAAGTGCCTTAGCTGCTCAAGTTGTTGAAAAGGATGAATGGGTGATTGATGGTGGATGTTCTCATCATATGACTGGTGACAAAAGCAAGTTTTTAAACTTTGAAAAATATGAAGGTGGAATTGTGAAATTTGGAGACAATTGAGCTGGTAGAATCTGTGGTAGAGGATCCATCTCTTTTGATGGTAAGAATAACACCAATGATGTCCTGTATGTGGAAGGGCTAAAGCATGATCTTCTTAGTGTTGGATAGTTAGTTGACAAAGGTTATGATCTCTGATTCAAGGATGGAAAATGTAGATTCTTGGAAAGCTCTAGAACTAAAATTTTATCTGACACTCAAACTAGAGGTAACATCTTTCATTTAAGTAGTTCTGTCAAAAGTTGTTTGATTGCTTAGACGGATCAAAGTTGGTTATGGCATAGGAGAATGTGTCATGTGAATTTTGATAATATTGTCAAGATAAGTTCTACTCAGGCTATGAGAGATCTTCCAAAACTTGTGAAACCTGATAGCATGTGTAGAGAATGTCAATTGGGCAAATAGAACAAAACTTCATTCAAAAGTAAAGAACAATTTTCAAGCGGACAATTGGAACTTGTGCATACTGATCTATGTGGTCCTATTAGAATTAGGAGTATGCAAGGAGACATATATTTTATGTAGCTGATTGATGATTACTCTTGGATGATGTGGGTAACTTTTTTAAAAGAAAAATTAGAAGCTCTTGACAAATTCAAGGTGTTCAAGGTTATAGTGGAGAATGAGATTGGTGTAAAATTAAAGTGTCTAAGATCTGACAGAGGTGGAGAGTTTACCTCTGGTGAGTTTGATTCATTTTGTGAAAAGTATGGAATAAAATGACAATTATCTGCTCCTAGGACTCCTCGACAAAATGGAGTTGTGGAAAGAAAGAACTAGACCATTCAAAAATCTGCTAGGACCATGATGATGGAAGCAAATGTTCCACAAGTCTATTGGAGAGAGGCTATGAGTATTGCTGTCTACACTCTTAATCGGGTGCAGATCAAAGGAAATTTTGGTAAGACACCTTATGAACTATGGTTTGGTCATCCTCCTACTGTGAGATATTTTAGAGTTTTTGGTAGTAAATGCTATATCAAAAGAGATAAGGATCTAGGCAAGTTTGATACAAGAAGTGATGAAGGAATATTTTTGAGTTACTCTACTCAAAGCAAGGCATACCAGTGCTTTAACAAGATATTGAAAAAGATTGTTGAAAGTACAAATGTTAGAGTTGATGAAAGCAAAGAAGGACATTCCAGGTCTTGCAAATACAAATCAAATGATCAAGATGAAAGTCAAATTCATGGAAGGCAAGTTCAAACCCAGACTCAGATCCAGATTGATCTAGAAAATCTAGTAACTCAAGAGGATGATGTAGAAGTTGAGCAACAAGTTCAAGAAATAGAAGTTCATGCAAATCCCAAAACTCTCAGGTATGTAAGGATGAATCATCCTAAAGATCAGATCATAGGAGATAGAAATAAAGGTGTTTGAACTAGGAGAAAAATTGTTGAAGATCAAGAAGAGATTTGTTTTCTTTCAAAGATTGAACCAAAATTAGTAAGTGAGGCCTACAATGATGAAAACTGGATAAAAGCAATGCAGGAACAATTAATGCAAATTGAAAAGAATCACACTTCAGATCTTTTTTCTAGACCAAAGGACAAAAATGTGATTGGAACTAAATGGGTCTTCTGGAATAAACTAAATGAAGATGGTGAAGTTGTAAGAAACAAAGCAAGGTTGGTATGTGTTGGTTGACAGATTTGTCTTTATTCTGAAAATAATCTATTCTGACTCTATACCCCTCTTTAAAAGAACAAATGAGTTAAACAACAAATGGGTGAACCCTTTAAATTAGTTCCCCTCTGAATTTAGGTACAGCTCCCTTTATGATTTTCAATGAATTTAACCTATTCAATTAATCAAATGCATTTTTAACCAGAAAATGCTTAAGGCAGACTAACATTCATACATAACCATGTCATGAATGCGATAAATTTATACAGCAACAAGATAGAATATATAGATTTTACTTTGGTATCTTCGAATACATGAATACATTCATACGAACTTGCTAAACCAATAAAGAACTGAACACATATGATAAATTATCCAAATAAAGAGCAATTACCAAGTGAAAGGAGATTTCACACAGAAAATCTGATTCCACACATTCAGACGCACAGATCCAAACAAACATCAATTGTTCTTCTTCTCATTCACAGATGAAAATTTACTCAAACAATCATCACATAAATGTAAAAGTTAAGCACAGTCTTTCTGAAATTCACTTCCTCCTTTCTTTCTCTAACCTTCTTTAAAACTCTAAAAAAAAAACATATATATATGATTATCTTAACCAAGTCCTTGAGCAAATTAAACCCAGAGTTAACATAACCCTGACCTTTACGGGATTTAGTTTTAACAACTGATTATAAAAGATCAAAGTTGCTGGAAATAACATAAATTGAGGAACAGAAAAAGAACGAGCCGACGAGGTTATGACTGGGGCGATGAATCAGCATCTCCTGATTTGCTGTCGGTAGCCTGTGAAGTATGTTGGGCTTTCCACTCCTGAAAGGCAGCCACGAACTCCTGAATTTTAGGGAAGTTTGGTATCCCTATATGTTTTATCCTTGATTTCTAGACCTCCTTTTCCCTTCGCATTCTCCCAAATTTTTCTTTGTGCTCAGGGAGTGCATCGATGCAGAGATATAGCAGAGACTTGACTTTAGAAACCCTGGAGAAATCCTCAATCAGAATATTATCATTTTCTTTGATAAAATGAATTTTGTCTCTGAAGGATTGGACTACTGCTTCAATATCATCCACAGGCTTTCCATCATCCTTTAAGTATTTTACATCGATACATTGCAAATCATGTTGTAGTGATTGAGTAAATTCCATTATTTCTTTAATTAGCTTTGAGAGTTCAAAGCATCCTTGCCGGGATATGGAGTTTCTCCATTCGATATTCTTTTTGTTCACATACAACAAATCCTTGTCCACACCAGTCAAGTTCTTTTCTGCCAAAAACTTTTCCAGTCCATATTTCTGGACTTCCTCTATTTGATTTATCACACTTGTCCACTTACCTTCATCCTTAGCCCAGACAGCAACCTGTGTTTTAAGATCTTCAATGGTAGTGGTAGTCAGATCATATATGCCTTTGAGTTCATAAATATATTCAGTTCCTTTTTGCTCTATGCTGTCTAACCAACTATCAAAAGTTTTTGAGACCATTTTGCTTCTATGAACTTGATCTAACATTTTTTGATTGACAGGTGACTTTGGGTCGAAAGATAAGGGGACTTGTGAGATTGGCTGTGGGTTAGGATTCTTAATGGCCTCAATATACTCTGCCATTGAACGCAGATCTTGTTTCAACTCTCTTTTGTCCTTCTCATCTTTCATTGTTCGGCTGACCATTCTCTTAGTGGAAGCTTCAAGATGGTGCACATCTGCAGCTCTGGAGGCAGTACCGAGATCTATCCTCTCCACAGTGAAATCATGCACTGTAGGATCTTGAACCTCTTCCTCAGTCACTGGCTTGGCTATTTCTGCACTCTAGTTACCAGTGTTTGGGTCAACATCTATTCTGGACATTGTTTTGAGTCTCTTGGACTTGGGGGTCTTCCCCAGACATTTACTTACCATGTCCTCCAGAGGGAGAACAAAAGGAATCACCTTCTTTTTGTCAGATATAGAGCTCTCTATCCACTTTGGTGCAGGGGCCGAGACTGTCTTCCTGGGCTTCTCTCCATTAGAGGGTTCATTTGAAATCATTAACACCTCAGGGATCTCTAGAAAGTCCTCTGACTGTGAACCAGTGTCAGCTGTCTCTGTTCTGTTTGGGCTTGCCTCTTTGTCCCCCATAGGCTCTTTTGCTTCTTCCTCTGAATTTAGGTCAACAATTATTGTCTTAGAAGTCTGCTTCTTTCTTTTCCCTTTTGTCTTCAATCTAGTAACACGGGATGGCAGAATATCCGTGAGGACCCTTCTGGATCTCTTGGAGACAGGGCTTTTCTCAGTCGATGGCTTGGATGCACCTGCACCACAGATAGCAAGGGGTTGATTAGAAAAGACCATGGGAAGCGATGATGCGGCCACTGAAGAGAATTGTTGGACAGTTTTACTCTGAAGCCCTTCCTGTCTTTTTTTCTCTCAACCATTTTTCAGTCCTTCTTATCACAGGAAGGGTTTTAATTTCAATTATGTCCTCCTCTTTCTTGCTCCAGTCCACCTCTGGGATGGGTAAGTGTTCTATTTTCTCAAATTGTGGATCAACAACTTGTTCATCATCAACAAAAATTCTAGAAACGTCCATGTTTAAATTAAGGGTAATTATTTGCCCCAAAGAAAATCTACACCATAACCTCCTCCTAACTTCGGATTCATCTGGGCAGTCCTCCCAGTAATCCTCCAGCTTAGGAAGATGTGAGTGCCCTGTCCCGGAATCTAGGTTATCTTTAACAAAACATTTACTGTCGAATTGAACCCTAGCAGTGAAAAATTGAAAATTGAACCTTTTGAGGTTCACCTCCAGATTTAAGGCATCAGATTTTGAATGGCATGAATAATGCCCAAGTTCAATAGGAAAAGCAATACCACAACCCCTTTTTGATGGGAATTTGTTATCAACATGTGCCAATTGCCGACATACCTCCATCAATACAAAACGATCGAATACATATCTAGGCAACTTCAGGGGTTCACCATCAAACCCTCTAACTCTGATATAAGTGAATTCAGAAAATTGGATGAAAAAGCTACCGTAGATACTGATCAGTTGCATTACTTCACTGGTCATTCTCTTACCTGGATTGCCTACCAGTTCATAGGTCATTTTTCCAGTGAAGACATCATTAATTCTTTTATAATTTTCATAACAATTTCTTCTTTGCAACTGAGAATAATATTTGTAAATCTTACTGTTCTCATCTAAAGGCTCATGAGGCAAGTCAAACCAATCTCTTGTGGATGCTAAACAGTAGAACAGATATGAAGACATAAAGAACTCCCTGTTACCCAGATGATTATTTAAACTCTGATGTAGACAATCAGCTACTATCTCAGCCCAATCCAAATATTGTTCACCCTGAAGGATGACTTGTATAAAAAAGTACATCCAGTCTTCCCAGTAATAGGCATGTTGATTGCCTCTGTCTGTTCAACAACACCACAATATCCCTTACTTCCTGTATTAAATGATCTCTAGTAAGGGGTCTGGGCAGCCTTGAACCGCCCTTTTGAAATTTTAGTAGCCAATTTCTTGCTATTACACTTCTGTAAGTTGGTCTCTTTTCTGAGAAATACCCATTGGAGGAAGTAATGTCAAGATTGGTATACGCCTCCTTAGGCGGTATCTTCATCACAGACATGAGGGTTTGTCTGTCAACATGGAATAACACATCCCCGTCTGCTTTTCTGATGCACCTATGTTGGGGATCGTATCTGTTTATACACTCTTGAACCAACTCTGGGTAGAATATAGCTTGAGGAAAGGCTGTGGATTCAACTAAACCACTATCCACAATTTTCTTCATTGTGGGGGTTTGGACAGGGTTTCTAGTTCTTCCTATGAATTCCTCTAAATCATATTGAACTAATGCAGTATCCCCAAATTCTGAGTGAGAGTAAGTGAGACCAGGGCCATGTTCGTCTCCCAAACATGTAGATTTCAAAGACATACTTGGACGATTATAATAAAACACTTTGAATTTCAAAAATAATAGAAATTCCAGAGGCTCTTCTTTCCAGTATAAGAATTCAGAATAGCACAGGGGAAATAGGACTCACCTTCAGGATATTTGAATTCACTGCGAAAACTTGAAAAATGAGAGCCTTACACTTCCAGCGCTATCCTTCTCCGCATTGCACAGTATATTTTCTTGCTAAAATTAGCTTGTTCTTGGTTAATAATGGTGCTTACCAAAATGAATAATCATCGCTTGGAACAATACGTGCCAAAAATATTTGAAAAGACGTGAACTCTGATTTCTTCATTAATAGCAAGTAATGTTCGTGCGCCATCATGAAGTACAATGATTATCCATAGTCTTCGCTAAATTAGAGCTCTCGATTTCATGATGGGTTTCTGATAAATTTTCCTCCACCTTTCCCGCTAATGTTTGACTTAGAAAGCTGCGGGAGCAAACGGGACCAAAATTGCCAAATCTTCGAACTTATTGAACCGTTGAACCTCTAGGACATGGTTCAATGCGATGGTTCAATGTGATGGTTCAAGCATGTCAACTAGACTTTGTAGGTAGGCAAAAGATTGACTTACCAAAACAAGGACTTGACCTATGAACCATTGAACTTGTGAAGACGGGGTTCAATATGAAGGTTCAATGACGCGACTTCGATAGAAGATTGCCAATTATAAAACAGTGAACTATTGAACCCCGCGGTAGAGTACAAGCGGGAGGTTCAACGATATATTAGTGGACACAGAAACTGTGTGACCTGACTCATAGGAAGACAATGAGTGTTGAACCTTAAGGCCGTTGAACCATTGAACCTTGAACCCTGCTATAGAGTACACGCGAAAGGTTCAAGTTCAACCCGAAAGTACAAAGACGCTTAAGACAAAAGTAAGACAGCTTGCTTTATATGACACTTCAGACATATTGAACCATTGGACCTTGAACTTTTGAGAATGGTTTGGGTTCAAAGGTTCAAACCTTTTATACAAAGATGACACACGGGTAAAATTTGAAGGACTAAGAGTCGATTTACAAAGCGAAGATATGACCAAAAATATAATACGGTAAACCGACTCTTGCTTAAGAAAAATTACCGATACATAAATAAACAAGGGCGACTCAAAAGGTAACATTGGCTCTGATTGGGGACTGCATTTTATGGCAAAATGCAGAGAACTCAGAAGTTCTGGTTTTGCAGAAGATGAAGAAAGAGAAGAAAGGAAACAGCCCGGGGCAAAACAAAAATGGGAAAGGAAAACACAAAACCGAACAAAAGGGAAGACTATGTACAAAGCAGGGGACCCTGCTTACAGACGATACAGTTTGAGATCCTGTCCATTATAGGACAGGGGTAAAACAGTTCCATCAGGATATTCTAGTTTGAAAGAATTTGGACCCAGTACCTGGTGAATCTTGAAATGCCCACTCCAGAGCAAGTCAAATTTGCTATGTGCACCTTTTGGTTCTCTCCTTCTGTCCCACAGTAATACTTCATATCCTTCCATAAACTTCCTGGGTCTTGTCTTCTTGTCAAAAATTTCTTTGACCCTGGCCTGATGCACAGTAATTTGGTCAACCAACTTGTTTCTCTCTTCTTCAATCTTGGCTAAATACATAATCCTCTTCTCCAGGGAATCTTGGAAATATTGATCCTCAATTACACTTTGCAGTTTGGCTGTAGATAGCTCCAGGGGTAAAGATAATTGGGCACCTATCCCATAAACTAATTCAAAAGGCGCCATCCCAATTGCTCTTTTAGGAGTTATTCTGTCGGCCCAGAGTGCTTCATACAACCTCTTATGCCAATCTCTGGGGTTATCATTCACCAACTTCTTCATGATAGCAATGAGGTTTTTGTTATTGGACTCAGCTTGCCCATTCCCCTGGGGATAATAATCTGATGAATGGGAGAGAGAAATATTATGCTTATAACAGAAAGAAGTCATTTCAACTGAAGAGAAACTGGTAGCATTATCTGTTACGATCTTCTGAGGCACACCAAAACGTACCAAGATATTCCTTTTAAGAAAATCACAAACCACTCCAGAAGTTGTTCTTTTTACAGGGGCTGCCTCAACCCACTTTGTGAAATAATCTATTGCTGTTAAAATGTGAGTGTGCCCTGCACTTGAGGGGGGTGAGATAGGCCCAATAAAATCCAGTCCCCACTATTTAAAAGGGTCTTCAACAACAACAGGCCTCAAAGGTAGAGCTGCAAGTTGTGACCTACCTAAGAACATTTTACATTTCTCACAATTGGCCACCCACCTATATGCATCTTTAAACATTCCTGGCCAGTAGTAACAATTTCTTAAGATTTTGAAAGCTGTAACTGAAGAAGAAAAGTGTCCACCACAAGCTTCGTTATGAAAAACTTCCAAGAGTTTCTCTTGCTACTCTTTATCTACACACCTCAGGAAAGTTCCATCTAACCCTTTCTTGTAAAGGATATCTCCCCAGATAACATATTTTGCAGCTTTTAGCTTCAGGTTTCTTTTCTCTTTAGGAGTCAGGTGATCAGGACAATCCCCATATGTAAGATAATGCGCCACATCTAGAAACCATGGATCCTGCAAGCTTACCAATAAGACTGTGGGGAGTCCTTCTCCTTCTTGTTCTTTGTTCTCAGCAATCAACTTACATAAGCCTTGACCCCTGATCAACTTAGTAGGCTTAACTTCTAGATCATATTCCTGAATTTTAGCAACCCACGTTGCTCTATTGTTTAATCCTACTTCTTGCTGAGTCAAAATACTTTTCACAGCTGAATTTGGAATGAATACAACTGAGTGGGAATGAAGTATATAATATCTGAATTGTTTAACAGCTTTAACAACTGCGAAAGCCTATTTTTCAACTAAAGAATATTTCAGCTCATGCTTCTTAAGGGGGACGCTCATAAAAGCTATGGGAACCTCTTCGTTCAATTCATTTTTCTGCAACAAAATACCTGACATGGTATGTTCCGAAGAATAACAGTAAATGATAAAATCCTTTTGAAAATTAGGATTTACCAAAGTGGGAGTATTTGCAATCACCTCCTTGATATCCTCAAACACCTTCTTAGCAACTTCATTCCATTTGAAAGGTTGTTTCTCACTCATCATCCCAACAATATGTTTTGTAATTTCAGCAAAGTCAGGAATGAACCTTCTGAGAAAGTTGATTTGACCAAAGAAGGACTTGACTCTAGTTCTATTTGAAGGGAGGCTAAGCTATTGAATTGCCTTGACCCTTTCTGGATCGATCCTGATTCCATCCTTTGAGACTAGGTGTCCCAACAATTTTCCCTCAGTCACACAGAAAACTGACTTCTTGGGATTGAGTGAGATGCCATCGCTTCGACACTTTTGCAAGACAGACTCTAGATTTTTCAAGTGATCTTCTCTCTTCTTGGAAAATATAGTCAAATCATCAAGGTAAATAACAATAATTCTGTTCTTCAGGTCTCTAAAAGATGAATCCATTGCTCGCTGAAAAGTTGCTCCCGCATTAATCAAGCCAAAGGGTATTTGACTCTAGGTAAAAGTCCCTCGGGGTGTGGTGAAAGCAGTCTTGTGTTGATCTTCTGCAGCTACACCTATCTGATTGTAACCTGAGAAGCCGTCCAACATAGACATCATTTCAGACCCAGCAACTGTCTGCAAGATGTGGTCCATCACAGGCAAGGGATAGTTATCCTTCAGGCTGGCTTGGTTCAAATTTCTAAAGTCGACACAAATCCTTATTTCTCCATTCTTTTTTCGTACTGGAACAATATTTGCCACCCAAGTGGAGTGATGAATTGGATATATAATTCTAGCTTTTAGCATCTTATCAATCTCCCTGAAAATGGCTTCAGCAACTTTTGGATTATAATTCCTCAGCTTCTGTCTAAATGGAGCTGCATTTGCTTTCAAAGGAATATGATGTTGAAACTATCCATGTCTAAAATTTTTGAGATCATCATAGCACCAGGCGAAAACATCTTTATATTTGATCAGCAATTTGATCAATTTGTTTTTCTCTTCCGAAGAGCAGCACCTACCAATGGATACCCATTTAGGATTAGCTTCATCTCCAATATTTATCTTCTCATAATCTTCTGCTTTATCAGGAATACGGGAAGGTTTGCCTTTAACATATTCATCTCTTCGAGAAAATAGATGTTCCAAAGAGACCAGCCCTTTAGGGATTTTGTTCCCCTTTAATTGAATTATGTCCTCTCTTGGATTAATCCCAGGGTCAGGACTGAATTCTTTACACTCTGCTTTGGAACCTTCAAAATAGGTCCCTAGGAACATTTCTGCATTTTCTAAAAACTTTCTGATTTGATTATCACTTTCAAAAACCTGCTAGCTCTCGGCATTGTTAGGGACATTAGGACGATATATCATTTCTATCCTATAAGAATCTTTCTTGAAATCTGGATGTGGTAAAAGGAGTGAAGCTGATACTGCTAAAGAATCTACTCGGGAGTTTTGATCTCTAGGAATTGTTTCTATAGAGAAGGCATCAAAATATTCGATCTCATCCCATACCCTATTTCTGTAGTGCCTTAGTCTTTCATTTTTCACAGAAAAGATCCCTCTTACCTGTTTCACAATCAGTTCAGCATCACCCTTCACCTTCAGTACCTTCACACCCTTTTCTTTGGCTTCAAATAATCTGAGCAGTAAAGCTTCATACTCTGCAGTATTATTGGTGTTTTAAAACTCTAGCTTAAAAGAATAAGAAAACATTTCACCTTTAGGTGAGATTAACACAACCCCAGCCCCTGAACTAGCAATAGCACAGCTGCCATCAAATTCCATAACCCATAGGTCATTTGAATGTACAGGTTTTTGCACTAATTCTTCTTTGGGTTTTGCCTCATAGCTCTATTTAGAGGAGAAGAAATAATTGCCAAATTCACATTCCTCAAACAAAATCTGTGCCTTGGGATCATCAGAGGGATAGACAGTGAATTTGCACTTGGGTTCAGGTTCCAGTTTCACTCTCTGCTTCCCCACTAGGATTGTGGCCTCTGACCAATCCAGTTTGATTTGTCCACCTAAATCCTTGCAAAATGTCCTGCTCAAAAGCATTCCATAACTGGCAGGAATATCTGCTACCAGAATAGTCAATTTCACCCTCTTGTCAGGATAAGCTGCAAGTGCGACTCGTGCATCTTTAATCTGCCCAAGCAAGGAAACCTGTTTTCCATCCATAGAATAACATCTTCCAAATGTTTTTGTGAGTGATAATCCTAGGGCTTTAGCCACAGAGGAGGGCATAATGTTATCAGAGGCTCCTGAATCTATAATGCAGTTACTAAGTTTATGACCATTGATAAACAGGGACACATAAAAAGGATTAGGCTTCAAATCAGTATAAGGAGCATTATTGGATGAATTGGGAGTTGTTTTAGGGGCGGACAAGGGTGACTCAGATGAGGAAGCAAATAATCTAGCAATGGGGGATTCAGTATCAACATCTAATTGATTCTCAAATTTAGTTTGTGCAGGAGTACCTTTAACATGTTTGACCAATTTGTCAAGTTCAGTAGGTTTCAACTTGAGATACTCAATGGGAGAAATTTGAATTTTTGTAGACTTACAGAAATTTACAATATCAAAAGAGGCATCTAGATCATTTCTATGTAATAATCTATTTTCCTGAGCCTTCAAATTAGCATCATATGTTCTAGTTAAAGGCTCCTTACCTTTGCCAGGTACTTCTTGAGTATTAGAGGATTTCATATTCCTCTGACCCCTAGTGAGCATAGCGCATGAAGGATCTTCAAGGGTTACCACTATTTCATCTCCCCTTTCTGAATCAGATTCATATTCCAGGAAGTGTATCTCAGAGCCACCAGGTTCCTAGAAGTTCCTTTCTTCTTCTGTGGCTTCCCCTAACATGTCTTGAGTAGCAGTCATCTGAGTATACCTGAGCATTTCTGGGCAAGAATTTCCATCATGGTTGGTAGTTAAGTGAAATATACACATGTTTCCTCTCCCAGGAGCAGGTTCAATAGCCAGTCTTGGCTGTGCTGCCATCAGGGGTAAAACTCTACCAGTATTTGCTTGTTGATTCGAATTCCTTCTACTTATATCTTGATAGGGTTGCTGGAAGGGAGCACTAGTTTTGGGTAGTTGCCTCTTTAAGGCAATCATATCATTCACCAACCTTTGCACTACAGGGTCCGTAGATGATGAGGGCTGGGCATTTGGCACCTGAACCTCTCTCTGCCATTTACTCGCCATAATGAGATCATCCTCCAATTCGACTGCTAAGGCTTGTGCAGCTGGCAAATCAGCAATTACACCTCTCCTGAGATGGAAGCTAATGTCAGGAGGCATAGAATTAATAAAGAAACATTTTTGATTTTCACCAGACGGTCTTTTAGTAGCAGGGATTTTATTCACAATTCTATTAAACTTGGCCACAAACTCCCTCATAGGTTCATGAATCTCTTTTTTAAGCTGAGTCAGCTGTGCAAGGAGGTAATGTTCATCCTCTGCACTTTTGAACCTATTTTTGAAAGTAGTTTTCATTTCGTTCCAATTTGTAATTGAGGAATCAATCAGGTGGTAGAACCATTGTGCAGCAGTGTCAGTCAAAGTCTGCACAAAGAGCCTTATGGCAACATCTTGGTGTTGAACACCTAGTACACTTCATGCTGCTGCAAAAGCACACAAATGTTCTTCTGGGGATTGTTTTCCGTCCCCATTGAACCTGGGCAAATTTTCCCTTGCATTTTTAGGTAATGGGTTTAGGTTGGCCCCTAGGTTTAGAGGCCCTATGGCAGCTCCCCAAGGTTGAGCCATGGGTAGAAAATTTATGGCTAAAGGGATAGCAGTGCCTGAAAGGACTAAAGCTTGACAGACAGGGGAAGTAGAAGATTTAGGGGGACTAGGGGGTCTACTTCTTGCTCTTCTTGCACGAGTAGGGATATAAGGAAAATTAAGACTTTGCAGTGTTTGAAAAGTAGGGTCCTCAACTCCCTCTCTTCTCGAAGACCTGGTGTATGGTCTAGAATCTAGCTTAAGGTACTAAAACTAGATAGGCAGTTATTGATTTCTTTGTTGTTCTTGATTTCTTTGTACCTCAAGGGCTTGGTTTCTTGCAGCGTTTCGTGCCTGCCTTCTTCTCTGCCTGAGTAACAGCAATCTCAGGTTATCGGCCAATTCCTCTTCTTGTTCTAATACTCTGCTTGCTCTTCTGTAATCTTCACTATTCCGACAAGTACGCCAAGCAAGGGTATTCAGCTGGCCAATAATGTCTTCCTACTCGTCTTGAAATCCAAGGTTGGGTTGCAGAACAGGAATTATGTTTTCATGTGGAAGCACCATTGTTGCTTCATATTCAGACGATCAATCTTTAATTAATGATTTTATCAAGATCCCCAGCAGAGTCGCCAAAAACTGTTGGTTAACAGATTTGTCTTTATTCTGAAAATAATCTATTCTAACTCTATACCCCTCTTTAAAAGAACAAATGAGTTAAACAACAAATGGGTGAACCCTTTAAATTAGTTCCCCTCAGAATTTAGGTACAGCTCCCTTTATGATTTTCAATGAATTTAACCTATTCAATTAATCAAATGCATTTTTAACCAGAAAATGCTTAAGGCAGACTAACATTCATAAATAACCATGTCATGAACGCGATAAATTTATATAGCAACAAGATAGAATATACAGATTTTACTTTGGTATCTTTGAATACATGAATAGATTCATACGAACTTGCTAAACCAATAAAGAACTGAACACATATGATAAACTATCCAAATAAAGAGCAATTACCAAGTGAAAGGAGATTTCACACAGAAAATCTGATTCCACACATTCAGATGCATAGATCCAAACAAACAGCAATTGTTCTTCTTCTCATTCACAGATGAAAATTTACTCAAACAATCATCACATAAATGTAAAATTTAAGCATAGTCTTTCTGAAATTCACTTCCTCCTTTCTTTCTCTAACCTCCTTTAAAACTCTAAAAAAAAACATATATATATGATTATCTTAACCAAGTCCTTGAGCAAATTAAACCCAGAGTTAACATAACCCTGACCCGTACGGGATTTAGTTTTAACAACTGATTATAAAAGATCAAAGTTGCTGGAAATAACATAAATTAAGGAACAGAAAAAGAACGAGTCGACGAGGTTATGACTGGGGCGATGAATCAGCATCTCCTGATTTGCTGTTGGTAGCCTGGGAAGTATGTTGGGCTTTCCACTCCTGAAAGGCAGCCACGAACTCCTGAATTTTAGGGAAGTTTGGTATCCCTATATGTTTCATCCTTGATTTCCAGACCTCCTTTTCCCTTCGCATTCTCCCAAATTTTTCTTTGTGCTCAGGGAGTGCATCGATGCAGAGATATAGCAGAGACTCGACTTTAGAAACCCTGGAGAAATCCTCAATCAGAATATTATCATTTTCTTTGATAAAATGGATTTTGTCTCTGAAGGATTGGACTACTGCTTCAACATCATCCACAGGCTTTCCATCATCCTTTAAGTATTTTACATCGATACATTGCAAATCATGTTGTAGTGATTGAGTAAATTCTGTTATTTCTTTAATTAGCTTTGAGAGTTCAAAGCGTCCTTGTCGGGATATGGAGTTTCTCCATTCGATATTCTTTTTGTTCACGTACAACAAATCCTCGTCCACACCAGTCAAGTTCTTTTCTGCCAAAAACTTTTCCAGTCCATATTTCCAGACTTCCTCTATTTGATTTATCACACTTGTCCACTTACCTTCATCCTTAGCCCAAACAGCAACCTGTGTTTTAAGATCTTCAATGGTAGTGGTAGTCAGATCATATATGCCTTTGAGTTCATAAATATATTCAGTTCCTTTTTGCTCTATACTGTCTAACCAACTATCAAAAGTTTTTGAGACCATTTTGCTTCTATGAACTTGATCTAACATTTTTTGATTGACAGGTGACTTCGGGTTGAAAGACAAGGGGACTTGTGAGATTGGCTGTGGGTTAGGATTCTTAATGGCCTCAATATACTCTGCCATTGAACGCAGAGCTTGTTTCAACTCTCTTTTGTCCTTCTCATCTTTCATTGTTTGGCTGACCATTCTCTTAGTGGAAGCTTCAAGATGGTGCACATCTGCAGCTCTGGAGGCAGTACCAAGATCTATCCTCTCCATAGTGAAATCATGCACTATAGGATCTTGAACCTCTTCCTCGGTCACTGGCTTGGCTATTTCTGCACTCCAGTTACCAGTGTTTGGGTCAACATCTATTCTGGACATTGTTTTGAGTCTCTTGGACTTGGGGGTCTTCCCCAGACATTTACTTACCATGTCCTCCAGAGGGAGAACAAAAGGAATCACCTTCTTTTTGTCAGATATAGAGCTCTCTAGCCACTTCGGTGCAGGGGCTGAGACTATCTTCCTGGGCTTCTCTCCATCAGAGGGTTCATTTGAAATCATTAACACATCAGGGGTCTCTAGAAAGTCCTCTGACTGTGAACCAGTGTCAGCTGTCTCTGTTCTATTTGGGCTTGCCTCTTTGTCCCCCATAGGCTCTTCTGCTTCTTCCTCTAAATTTAAGTCAACAATTATTGTCTCATAAGTCTGCTTCTTTCTTTTCCCTTTTGTCCTCAATCTAGTAACACAGGATGGTAGAATATCCGTGAGGACCCTTCTGGATCTCTTGTCACGGACCCTTCTGGATCTCTTGGAGACAGGGCTTTTCTCAGTCGATGGCTTGGATGCACCTGCACCACAGATAGCAAGGGGTTAATTAGAAAAGACCATGGGAAGCGATGATGCGGCCACTGAAGAGAATTGTTGGACAGTTTTACTCTAAAGCCCTTCCTGTCTTTTTTTCTCTCAACCATTTTTCAGTCCTTCTTATCACAGGAAGGGTTTTAATTTCAATTCTGTCCTCCTCTTTCTTGCTCCAGTCCACCTCTGGGATGGGTAAGTGTTCCATTTTCTCAAATTGTGGATCAACCACTTGTTCATCATCAACAAAAATTCTAGAAACGTCCATGTTTAAATTAAGGGTAATTATTTGCCCCAAAGAAAATCTACACCATAACCTCCTCCTAACTTTGAATTCTTCTGGGTAGTCCTCCCAATAATCCTCCAGCTTAGGAAGATGTGAGTGCCCTGTCCCGGAATCTAGGTTATCTTTAACAAAACATTTACTGTCGAATTGAACCCTAGCAGTGAAAAATTGAAAATTGAACCTTTTGAGGTTCACCTCCAGATTTAAGGCATCAGATTTTGAATGGCATGAATAATGCCCAAGGTCAATAGGAAAAGCAATACCACAACCCCTTTTTGATGGGAATTTGTTATCAACATGTGCCAATTGCCGACATACCTCCATCAATACAAAATGATCGAATACATATCTAGGCAACTTCAGGGGTTCACCATCAAACCCTCCAACTCTGATATAAGTGAATTCAGAAAATTGGATGAAAAAGCTACCGTAGATACTGATCAGTTGCATTGCTTCACTGGTCATTCTCTTACCTGGATTGCCTGCCAGTATATAGGTCATTTTTCCAGTGAAGACATCATTAATTCTTTTATAATTTTCATAACAATTTCTTCTTTGCAACTGAGAATAATATTCGTAAATCTTACTGTTCTCATCTAAAGGCTCATGAGGCAAGTCAAACCAATCTCTTGTGGATGCTAAACAGTAGAAAAGATATGAAGACATAAAGAAATCCCTGTTACCCAGATGATTATTTAAACTCTGATGTAGACAATCAGCTACTATCTCAGCCCAATCCAAATATTGTTCACCCTGAAGGATGACTTGTATAAAAAAGTACATCCAGTCTTCCCAGTAATAGGCATGCTGATTGCCTCTCAGTCTGTTCAACAACACCACAATATCCCTTACTTCCTGTATTAAATGATCTCTAGTAAGGGGTCTGGGCAGCCTTGAACTGCCCTTTTGAAATTTTAGCAGCTTGAGGAAAGGCTGTGGCTTCAACTAAACCACTGTCCACAATTTTCTTCATTGTGGGGGTTTGGACAGGGTTTCTAGTTCTTCCTATGAATTCCTCTAAATCATATTGAACTAATGCAGTATCCCCAAATTCTGAGTGAGAGTAAGTGAGACCAGGGCCATGTTCGTCTCCCAAACATGTAGATTTCAAAGACATACTTGGACGATTATAATAAAACACTTCGAATTTCAAAAATAATAGAAATTCCAGAGGCTCTTCTTTCCAGTATAAGAATTCAGAATAACACAGGGGAAACAGGACTCACCTTCAGGATATTTGAATTCACTGCGAAAACTTGAAAAACGAGAGCCTTACACTTCCAGCGCTATCCTTCTCTGCATTGCACAGTATATTTTCTTGCTAAAATTAGCTTGTTCTTGGTTAATAATGGTGCTTACCAGAATGAATAATCATCACTTGGAACAATACGTGCCAAAAATATTTGAAAAGACGTGAACTCTGATTTCTTCATTAATAGCAAGTAATGTTCGTGCGCCATCATGAAGTACAATGATTATCCATAGTCTTCGCTAAATTAGAGCTCTCGGTTTCATGATGGGTTTCTGATAAATTTTCCTCCACCTTTCCCGCTAATGTTTGACTTAGAAAGCTGCGGGAGCAAACGGAACCAAAATTGCCAAATCTTCGAACTTATTGAACCGTTGAACCTCTAGGACATGGTTCAACGCGATGGTTCAATGTGATGGTTCAAGCATGTCAACTGGACTTTGTAGGTAGGCAAAAGATTGACTTACTGAAACAGGGACTTGACCTATGAACCATTGAACTTGTGAAGACGGGGTTCAATACGAAGGTTCAACGACGCAAGGGTTATATGGACCAACAAAAAGTTACGCGGCTTCGATAGAAGGTTGCCAATTATAAAACAGTGAACTATTGAACCTTGAACCATTGAACCCCGCAGCAGAGTACAAGCGGGAGGTTCAACGATATATTAGTAGACACAGAAACTATGTGACCTGACTCATAGGAAGACAATGAGTGTTGAATCTTAAGGCCGTTGAACCATTAAACCTTGAACCCTGCTATAGAGTACGTGTGGAAGGTTCAAGTTCAACCCGAAAGTACAAAGACGCTTAAGACAAAAGTAAGACAGCTTGCTTTATATGACACTTCAAACATATTGAACCATTGAACCTTGAACTTTTGAGAATGGTTCGGGTTCAAAGGTTCAAACCTTTTATACAAAGACGACACATGGGTAAAATTTGAAGGACTAAGAGTCGATTTACAAAGCGAAGATATGACCAAAAATATAATACGGTAAACCGACTCTTGCTTAAGAAAAATTACCGATACATAAATAAACAAGGGCGACTCAAAAGGTAACAGTATGCAAAGGATATTCTCAAGTGGAAGGAATTGATTTTGAAGAAACTTTTGCTCCAGTAGTAAGAATAGAGGCAGTCAGATTATTTCTTGCATTTGTTTCTTATAAAGATTTCAAGGTCTATTAGATGGATGTCAAGTCAGCATTCCTAAATAGAGAATTAGAAGAAGTCTACATTGAGAAACCAGAAGGACTTTAGTTGTCTAATCAGAGAGATATGGTTTGTAGGTTGAGGAAAGCATTATATGGACTCAAACAAACCCTAAGAGCCTGGTATGCAAAATCAGATAAGTATCTACTAAAGATAGGTTATAGCAAAGGCACTGCTGACAGTAATCTTTACCTCAAGATTGATCATGATAATATTCTGATTGTTGAGGTATTTGTTGATGATATATTTTTGGTGGAAATGAGAGTATGTGCAAAATATTTGCTGATCAGATGTAGAGTGAATTTGAAATGTCCATGTTTGGTGAAATGAATTTCTTCCTAGGTTTTCAAATCACTCAGTTAGATAAAGGTATCTTCATATCTCAGTCTAAGTATGTGAGAGAATTGTTGAAAAAGTTTGGAATGGGGGAGGCAAAACTAGTAGGTACTCCCATGGTAACTAGATGCAAGTTGAGTAAAGATGATGACTCCCCTAAGGCAAATCAGAAAAGGTTTAGATCAATGATTGGAGGACTGCTCTATCTGAGTCAGACCAGACCTGATATCATGACTGCAGTTGGACTTGTTTCTAGATTTCAAGCTAATCCAAGAGAATCCCATGTTGTAGCAGTCAAGATAATTTTTAGATATCTCAAAGGTAAACTTGATTATGACTTATGGTATCCAAAGGATAATGACTTCACTCTTCATGCATATATAGATGCTGATTGGGCAGGAGATGTGGATGATAGGAAAAGTACTAGTGGTGGTGCATTCTTCTTGGGAAGAAGATTGGTTTCTTAGTTGAGCAAAAAGAAGGAGGCAATATCTCTGTCTACTGCAGAGGCAGAGTATATAGCAGTAGCAAGCAATTGTACTCAAGTCTTGTGGATGAAGCAAATGTTGAAAGATATCAGAATTGTGTTTGAAGAACCTATTACAATCTTCTGTGATAATTCAAGTGTAATAAGCATCTCAAAGAATCCAGTGTTGCGTTCAAAGACTAAGCACATATCCATCAAGTTTTATTTCTTGAGAGAGAAAGTAAGTGAGAATGAAGTCAAAATGGAGTTTTTTCTTCAAAGGATCAGATTACAGTATTTTCACCAACCCTCTACCTAAGGATGCTTTTGAGTATCTCAGAGAGAAGTTAGGGGTTATTACCCCTCCTATTTTGAAATAAGATGCACTAATGTGCATTTGTCTGGTGGAATGCACAAATCATATCTTGTGATCTGGATTGATGTTAAGGAGATACTACTCAGGAGTAGTCAACATGCAAATTTTGGAGATCAGTCTAAAACAAAAAGGGGGAGAAAAGATTGCAAATATGTGCCCTTTGCCATTGATGTCAAAGGGGGAGAGAAGTCATGTGAAAAACCAGTTGTTGATGAAAGGGGGAGCAATGAAGAAAGTAGTTGCAGAAGTGATAAGAGAAAGGGGGAGAAGTTCTTGTCTTGATGGTTGAATCAGTTTTTCACATCATATGTTGCCATTAATGGCAAAGGGGGAGATTATTGCAAATATGTACCTAATCAGTGTTGTCATTGATGCCAACATATCCTTGTTTCCATTGGTGTCAACTGTATTCCATTTTGTTGCCTGTTTAGTAGACTGGAATGTTGAGCATATTGAGAAAATTAATGAAGCTCAATGTATGCAGACCATGTGGCTGTGTAGAGGATTGTCTAAAGTAGCTTCAATCAAGATTTGAGAGGTCCACATGACAATTTGAAGAAGCTATGGCCATCTGAGTAGAACTAGTTTTTGCTATGTTTAGAAGAGACAGAGTGACAGTAAACTGGTCCAGATTGCTCCACATTGAAATATCATGATCTACAGATCTAGAGGCATGTTTGGGAAGTCAGTGTGTATCATCAACTCAAGTGGTTAGTGGTTTGGAGGTCCACAAGCAATCCTTCTTATGTAACAGTCATGGCAGACATTGTTCTTGAGATTCCAGATGAAGATGCAAGTGATTATGATGATTTTGAGGAGTGCGGATGTTTTTGTTGAATTCAATGTGCTTGTGGAGCTCTCTGGATCATGTGATTGCTATGTTGGAGGTCCGCATTGAAGTTTGAGCTTGTTGGTGAAGATTTCCTTCTTGGTGTTGCTATTATTCCCAATCTTGGCCAACCGGATGATTCAAGAGTGTTCCGGATTATATAAGAGCAGTTCGATGGAGCATGGCGTGTTGATCAAGGAAGATTTGAGTTCCAATTATGTTTGGTCGATAACTTAGTGATTCACAAGCTTGTAGTTTTGACCTTGATGTTTATTCCAAGGTTGATGAAGCATATAAAGGCATATAGTTGAGTTGTTGAAAACTATTCTTGTGAGAAATAATCAAAATCCCAAGAAAGGATCAGAGGTAGAGCAGAGAAGAGGAGAAGTAGAGAAGCAAGAATAGTAAAGGGTGAAGTGATAGTGAAGAAGTATTTGTGAAAAGAGTAGAAGTTTTATGAGCACTCAATGAGACTGAACTAGGCATGAAGAAGATGCTATTTCTCAGTTAATTCCTTTTGTATTAAACTAAATTATGTAGGCAGTGAGCCTCCTTTTGAGCAGTGAGCTCTAGGCAGTGAGATCAAAGGCAAGTGCCTTCTCCTTTTTAAGTAGTTTTAACAGGGTATGAATCTTGTGGGTTAACCCCCACTGTGGTTTTTCCCTTAACCAAGTTTCCACATCAAAAATTTTGGTGTCAATTGTGTTAATTATGTTTCTGCTCATGTGTTATTGTTTCATGCTTTAATGTTTGCATCATTAATCTATTTGTAAGTTGTGAAAGAATATTAAAAGGAAGAAAAGGTTAATATTGTGGGTGTAGAGCTAAAACTCTACATTTTGTTTCAGCTATATTATTTCAACATATTTCCAGTTGCAGTATATTTTAGTGGCTATATATTTGTGGCTATGTGTTTCTTGTGCACAGATCGTGCCATGTGTCATTTCCTTATGGAGCAACAATTTTAAGTGGACGTTGCCTCATGTTTCTTTCTTTTCAATTGATGTATTAGAGTGTACCATGTAGCAGTAGCGGGCTTCCTTTTCTTAAGTTTCATGCTTTCAGCAGAGTTCACCACGTGTTGATACTGGAGCCAGTTTCTTTAAATGTCGTTTGCTAGCAGGTGTTGTCGTGTGTCATTTTGAGTTTTGAGTGGACGCTACTGCATGGATTTTATTTTGTTAAGGCTTGTTAATGATGGCATGTATAAGGTGGGCCCATAGTTTTAAGACACGTTTTATTGCTTGTTGCAGAGAGCACCATGTGGCGAAAGCGGAGGAGGGAACTTCTTTTATTTCAATGCTCTCGGATGAAGACACGTTATGATTTTTAGTTGTATTAGAGTGCGACAATTGTCAATCTCTGCAGACTTTCTCAGTCTTTTTCACAAGATATTGTTTTGCCAGATAGCGCCACGTGTCTAATTGTGTTTCTTGCAGAAGCTGCCATCTGTCCTAGTTTTATTTCTCTATGCAGATAGTAAAGTGACATATATAGTGGGTCCAATAATTGTGTTTCAACCTTTAAGCCAAGCAGAGAGTGCCAAATGTCATAGCGACAAGTTGCTCGAGAATAAATATAAAGGTTTAAGTGTTCAACAGAGAGAGACACATATCAGTTCCAGGATCTAGCTGATGGCAACAAGTGGTGTTTTTCTATGTGTTTCATTTTTGGAGGTAAAGAAGTTATCAGTTAAGCGGACGGTGCCATGTGTTACATTTTTGAAGTTTTGAGTCCGCAGGTCTTAACCAAAATATAGTTAAAGTGCCACATCTTTGTTCCTCAGCCAATGAGCACGCAGGAAAAAATAGTTGTAGATTCAGAAGATCTCATCGGTCAAGGACTCCTAGTTAGCTTCAGTTCTATTTTGCCGTTGAAGATTTGGGTTGTTGTAGGTGATATTGAGCCAAGTTTATGGCTATATATATGCAGGAATTGTAATAGTTTGGGGGATATAGAATTAAGAGATATCAAAAGTTGATTAGAAGATTCAGAGATTTTGCTATGACCAGATTGTATCTTTTTGCCTTAGCCTAGCTATTTCCAATAAGAAAGTTGATATACCTGTGCATGACTCTGTGCCTTTTGTATTTGTTGAACTATTAATGAAAGAAGCTATGTTCTGTGTCATTGCTGATATTATCTATGTCTTTACAAATTCTTATGAGTTTATCCTTTGATCTTTTGGTTCATTTACAATCTGTTTATATTAATCATGCATCATTTGCTCTTTAATATAGCTAAATTTGAAGAATCTATTCATTGTGCTAGTTAATGAAATATAATTCATTTAGCCACATCACTATATCATTAGATTTTTCTTATTGTATCTGTAATCTTGTTTCTTTCTCTCCCCTTTACTCAAAACCCCATTTAAATAGAAGAGCTAGCTTCTTTAAAATCTGTAGGTTGTTTCATGTAGCAAGTTCCTCGTTCTTGAAACTTCCCATGTTGGTGTTGGAACCTACACAATTTTAAGCATCAACAAATTTTGGCATGCCCGGTGGGATGTTTCTTGAAGTCTTGATCAAGACCGTATGAACCAGAGAGCAACAAGGAGTCAGAGCTGTGGACCAACAATGAGAGCTCAATCTGCTACTAATCCAGGTATTTTATTGCCACCATTAGTTGCTACTCCAAGAAGAGTGAATCAAGCTGTAATAGCATCAGGAGTAAACATGGGAGCACCTGTAGCCCCAAGGAAATATGCAAATTGGAACACTGGCAGTCCTCTCATTCTCCCTATACCACCAACTACTTGGGATCCAATTCCAGCTAATGCTTTGAAAGCTTTACCAAAATTCAATGGAGAAGATTCCAAGACACCAACTAAGCATCTTCAAGATGTATTAGATGTGTACGCGGTACACGTTATTACTATACAAAATGTGGCAATCAGATTGTTAGCAGCTTCTTTCAAGGGGAAGGCTCTAGACTGGTATAGATCTTTAACCCCAAATATAATATCTACCTGGGATCAGCTTGGTGATGCTTTCTTTGCAAGATTCAAAGAGAAGGGTGACAAATCTTCCCTGCTGCAATAATTAATCACCATAAAGAGGGTACCACAAGAAGCTATAACAGATTTCAACACTAGGTTTCAAAATACCTGAGATAGAATCCCTGCTACAGCTAGACCATTATCAGGTATGGTCATTGTTTTCTATCTCAAAGCCTTCAATTCTGATATATCTATGATGATTCAGTCCCTAGGAGGCCAGACCCTACCAGAAGCATATGAGTTGGCTGTTAAGGCTGAGAATAATCTAATAGATGCTGGAAAGTTGCCTCCAAGGCCTCCCATATCTATGTTCCTAGAGATCTCAATTTCCTTGCCTTAGGAAGTCCCTAATCCTACAGCTACGCCTATGTCTATGTATACCTTCCCAACAACTCAACAATCTACTGTGCCAACCCCCTCTGCCCTTCCATCTAAAATGGATGATATGAAGAACATTCTTAGGACCTTCTCAAATGAGATTATTAATATTAAAAGGCAACAAACTTCTTACCCAAGGTCTCCTTATCAGGGTTTCCAAGGAAATAGACCCCCATTCAATCAAATCAGTATCAAGGTCCTCAAAGACCAAATAATCCTCAACCTTCAAACCAATTGGTCATGGTTCCCATGCCTTTATAGGATGTCCCTCATAATCCAAATAGAGAAATAGTCCTAGGACAAAATAATTTAGCAGAAGATACCAATGCTTGGTGCTTTCCTTGTAACAATGCCCATATGCCCAGAGATTGTCCTAGAGGCAACTTACAACAAAATATAGCAGAACAGAGAAGGGTAGAAGGTCAAGTTATGGTCTCCAATCCTCCTCCATACCAGTCACCTGGTGTCTAGAATGCTATAATGGTGGATTAGATGCAAGGGATGTCTATTTAGCGAGAAGAAGAAATTGCCCCTGAACATGCTTTATTTTCATGGATTGAAGACGAAGATTCAGTGTTCTTGAATGAAGCATCTACTTCCAAGAAACCCTTAGTACAATCTGACTATTATACTAGATCAAAGAGAAGAATGATGGAGCAGCCTGAAGCCACAAACAATGAGACTACTCGATCTCCTCCTTTCTAAAATCATTATAATCCAATTTCTAGGCAAGAAGTGCCTCAGCTAGTTCAGAATCAAGCAGTCTTTGGCCAGATGATAGAAAGAGCAAGGTATCCTTACTACCCAAAGACACAAACACTAGGACCTATGAATGTGGTAGAGTAGCTGAAAAAGACCCCAGTGCATGTGTCAATCTGGGATATGCTGGCTATTCTTGAGCAAAATACACTGTTACAAGAAGCACTACAGAGCTAGGTTGACTCTAAATCTACTAGTACCAAAGAAGGAGTTGCTAATAAAGGAAAGGCTTAGAATAAAGTCACTACACCCTTGCAAACAATAAATCTATTGAATTCTGCACCAGAAGTAAGTAAATCTAATCCAAATCCTTTTATCTAACTTTAATAGTGGGAAAGAAATTGCTGCACAACTCAATGATAGATTCTGGAGCTAGTACTACAGTTATGCCAAAACAAATAGCAGACGCTTTAAAGATAAAATATGAGCCACTTATTAGGGGAGTCATGCAATTAGATGGAAACTCTATCCAAACTATAGGAAGGATTAAACAACTCCCATTGCAGCTGTATACTTGCCCCAATATAATTGACAAACAAGATGTATTAGTCATAGATATTCCCCCTGTCTTTGGTTTATGTCTATTTAGAGATTTCATAACCAAGATAGGAGGATACATGTCATTGGATTGGTCAAATCTAATTTTAAGAACCAAATATGGGAAAAAGATGAAGGTATTATTTGAACCTTTGTCCAAGGACCATATCACTGATGAACCAACCCCAAGGATTGAAGCATCCCACGCCATGATGAACAAAGAGGAGAGAGTTTTTGTTGAAGAACTAGGGGATTGGACTAAACATGACCAACAAGAAGAAGAAAATAGTCAGTTAATGAACATGATGCAAAGTGACCCTTATAAAAACTATGACTCTACCAGTTTAGACACTTATGTTATTTTTGAAGAAGGCCAGGACGTACCAAATGTTATGAGGAAAGAAGTATATGAGAAAGAAGAACCTGACAAGAACTCATAAATCTGGACCTTAAATTTTGATGGGGCTAGGAGCAAGAATGGAACCAGAGCAGGTATATGTCTCACTGCCCCAAATGGTGAGAAAATCCTTAGAGCCATATGCTTTCAGTTTGCTTGCACTAATAAGGATGCTGTGTATGAATCTTTGGTGCATGGACTTATATTGGCCAAGAAGAGAGGAATCAAGAATTTGGTAGTTAAAGGAGACTCAGAGCTAGTAGTGAAACAAATAAGAGAGATAGTTGTAGCTAAGAATGTAAGAATGAGGTCTTACTGTCATAAAATTTGGGATCTAATAGATGGTTTTGATGCTTTCAATATTAAAGTTGTCCCTAGAACCCAAAACACTAAAGTAGACAAAATGGCACAAATTGGTTCTCAATTTGACCTAGCAAGTGACCTACTTGTTAATAGTAAGTCAGTTAAAGTTATAGTAAGACCAACAATTCCAAACAATGACCAGAATTGGCAGGTTTTTGATAATGATCTTCAAGTACTCTCATTTTTGCAAGAGTTGGGAGAGATTGCTAATCAATTATAGCCCAAGATTGAGGAAGCTTATGGTGATCAAATTATTCAACTAAAGTCAAATAAGCTCCCTAAAGGATTGATCACTCTAGAGAATCTATTTGACCCTAAAGATGTAAGCTTAGACAAAAGGAAGTTTAAGGCAAGTAAAAGATAATTATTCTGAAATTCAGGTTAGTGAAGGAAGGAAGCTAAAAATAGGCAATGCTACTACCCAAGAGGAAAAGGACAAGCTAATTACTTTATTTAACAAGTATGATAGGGTGATTGCTTGGACCTATGAAGATCTTCATGGCTATAATAGGGACATCATCCAACATACCATAGAACTTGCTGAAGGTTCAAACCTAGTTCGTCAGAAGCAAAGGCCTGTGAATCCCAGAATTGAGCCATTAATGGTAGATGAACTACAAAAGATTCTAGAATCAAAGATCATTTTTCCAATTAAACATTCAACCTGGGTGTCTAACCTAGTACATGTAAGGAAAAAGAATGGTGACATAAGACTTTGTGTGGATTTTAGAGACCTGAATAAAGCATTGTTGAAAGACCATTACCCCCTTCCTTCTATGGAACAGATTTTGCAAACTGTGGCTGGGTTTGAGAGGTTTTCTTTGCTTGATGGTTTCTTAGGGTATAATCAGATTTGGTTAGAAGATGAAGACCAACACAAAACAACATTCACTACTAAGTGGGGAACATTTGCATACGCTAAGATGCCTTTTGGTCTTTCAAATGTTGGGGCTACTTTTCAGCGTGCCATGGATGTAGCATTCGGGGAACTTATAAATAATATTATTTTGATTTATCTGGATGATCTGACCATATTTACCAAAGATGCCAAATATCATTTTGATCACCTAGAAGCTATTTTCTAGAAGTGTCAGGAATTTGGGATTTCCCTAAATCCTAAGAAATGTATCTTTGCTGTGCCTCAAGGGAAACTTTTGGGACACATAGTTTCAAAAGATGAGATTTCCATTGATCCAGAGTGAGTCACAACTATAACAAATCTATCCTTGCTAGTTAACAAGAAAGTAGTTCAGTCCTTTTTAGGAAAGATTAATTTTGTCAGCTACTTTATATCTGATTTTGCAGGGCTAGTTAGACCCATTACTCTATTGTTGAAGAAAGATTTGGTTTTTAAATGGAGAACAAAAGGGAGACAGGCTTTTGAAGAGGTCAAGAAAGCCATTTCAACTACGCCAGTATCGAGTAACCCAGATTTCTCTAAGCCTTTTATAATGTATGTGTATGGAGGAGAACATAGTGTTGCAGCCGTTCTGATTCAGAAAGATGATGAAGAGGAAGGGGAGCACCCAATATAATTCTTCTCCAGGACACTAAGGGAGTATGAGTCAAGGTATAATTTTGTTGAAAAGCAAGCTTATGCTATGGTAAAAGCTCTTAAGAAGTTCAGACATCTAGTAAGATGGAATAAAATCTTGATATTAGTAGCCCATCCTAGTGTAAGGGAATACATCATGGAAGGTGAGATTATGAAAAAAGAGCCAATTAGATAACTAAGATTTTAGAATATGATGTAGAGGTAAGGCCTACCAAATTGTTAGAGGCAAAGGGCTATGTGAATATATGGCTCAAGACATAGAAAAATCAGTGCCTGAAGAAGCAGAAAATGAAAAGGTACTGAGACTCCAAGAGATGACCAAGACTCTTGGGTAAGAGACATAATACAGTTCATGAGAATTGGTGTGTTCCCAAATGGACTCTCCCCTGATAAGAAAATATACTATAGGTAGCAGGGAGTTCATTTTGTATTAATTGATCATGTCTTATTTAGAAAGAATATTGATGGAATACTCTTAATATGTATAGAGAAGGATGAGGCTCAAAGGGTATTACATGAGTTTCATCATGGAACCTTAGGGGGTCATTTTTCAGCAAAGACTACTATAATTAAAGTGACACAAGTTGGTTATTTCTAGCCTACACTATTTGCAGACTGCTATCAGATGATTAAAGAATGTCAAGCTTGCTAGTTCTATACTGGGAAGAGAAGAAATGTAGCATTGCCTTTAAGTCCCATAGTAGTAGATGAACCCTTTGCTCAGCGGGGTTTAGATTTTATTGGCATGATCAATCTAGTGTCAAATATGGGATACAAATGGATTCTTACTGCAAAAGATTACTTTACAAGATGGAGTGAAGCAATACCACTCAAGGAAGCTACTTAAAAAGTGATACTAGAGTTTTTAGAAGGGATAACTTCTTAGTTTGGTCCTCCTCATACTATCATATCAGACAATGTGAAGGCATTCTTAGGCTTCTTCTGAAGACTTCTTCTAATTACTATCCACAAGGTAATGGCTTGGTAGAGTCTACCAATAAGAACCTGATCAGACTTTTAAAAAGAATAGGAACTAATTATCAGAGAGAGTGGCACAAGCTACTTAACACAACACTATGGGATGATAGAATCACACTGAAGCAAGTGACTAAAATGTCTCCCTATGAGTTGGTTTATGGAAAACAAGCAGTGATGCCACTAAGTGTAGAGATTCCTACCTTACAGTTGTTGAAACAGTTGGAAATTGAGGAAAATGGCTTGCCAAATTGCTGGAAGTTCAAGAAAAGAGAGAAAGGGCACACAAATAAGTAATGAAGCATCATCAGATGGTTAAGAATTGGTTTGACAAGAAAGCTTCGAATCCAAACTTTGAAGCTAGGTCTCTGGTGCTGAAATGGGATGAAAGAGATTCCAAGCCAGGCCGACACAGCAAATTTGAATCATTATGGATAGGTCCTTTTAGGATTCGTTCTTGTAAGCAGCAAAATACATTTGAATTGGAGACTATGGATGGAGAACTGGAAGAGATTCTAGTAAATGGTATATTTCTAAAACATTTTACCTAAGTCTGAGACTCACCATGTATCATAGTTAGTTAGGTGCTTTTAAATTCATTTCCCTCTTTTGTCTTGCTTTCCTGCTTTTGTCTTGTCTTCTTGCTTTTTCCCTTTTAAATAAGTGTTTCGAGAACACGTGTCTGTAGCACAGAGGTTCCTTTCAATTAGTAGTTGCATTTATTAAGGTCATTTGATAGTTCCTTAATTTCAAGAAAGTACCCATCTTTTCAGAAGATTGCCACTCTTAGTATGGGTCTTACACTCCATCTAATATGGATATCAAAAGATGCACTAACCGTCACTTGGCATTAATGCCATTAATAAGACATGATGTGTCATTTATTGTTTCATTATGCCTCACTGAGCTAAGTTTTATTCCCTTCGAGAGTTGCATTTGCTATTATCATTTTGCATTCCTAATTATTGTCTACATTTCAAAGCTTCATTCCCCACTTACATTTCCAAGTTAAGTGTAGCTTCCTTTACAGTTCTCTCATCTTCTGTGTCAAGAGTATTAGAGTCTTCATAATAGATTTAGAAATGTCAGAGACACAATCACTGTAGGAGGGGTTAGGGATCTTTGAAGAATATGATAAGTTGATGAATACAAAATCCTATGCTTCTGCACCCACACAGTTGAGGAAAAACTATCCAAGGACAAGAGTCCCAGAAACAGGGGTAAGCGTGGACCCAACTCAAGTAAAAGATTATGTTGATGGCATCTTCAATACACACATGCAAAAGAATACAAAGAATCTCAGGGAGGGAGCGCATCAGAGATGCCTCGCCCGTGCAGAAAAGGGACAATGGGAAACCTTCAGGATGAGAATATGGACGTTCCAGTTGGCACAATTTCTAGTTCCAAATGTCCACCTGTGCCTTGAGTTGATCGACTTGTGTGCAGAATTGTTTCACCCACTGTCCAATTCAATTCAATGTGGCCCATTGATGATTCAAATTACTCCTAAGGCAATTAGGGATATGCTGGCTTTGCAGTATGACAGAACAACCACATTTCCTAATATCGCTAAATTGCAGGGTACATGGGCAAATGTCAATAATAAGGTGAAGTTTCTAAATGCTGAAATGCGTCTAGGTGAAGATAATACCTAGTTACCTGCATTGCCCATTTTTCGTGATCAATTCAACTCCGATGTCCAAGAAGCCCTTGCTATGCTGACCTTCATCTTTGGTCAGAATGAAGATTCTACGGTACATGATTGGCATCTTGCAGTCATTTTCAGATTGAAGACCATGGATAAGTCCCAGGAGTATCAGTTGGATTTTTCAGAACAAATCACAACAACTATGATAGACCAACTCACAAATTTCTAGATGAAACGTGTTTTCAGGTATTCCACATATTTGTTCCATCTGATGTTGTATCAAAATTTTAGTCTCTTCAAGCAATACATGTCTCTAAATATGTATGACCCAGAGTCTGCTAGTAATAGAACCATTCCAATGTCTGCCTAGACCCATGTGTTGTCTGATACTTCAGACCCCTATGAATTTTTAGAATGTTTTGTTGCTCTTGCTTTTAGTCATCTAAGTCTTGAGCCTATTGAAAATAGGATGACATAGAGTCTTAGGGGTTTTCTAACAAATTATCCAATTCCTTGTGACTATTTCTTTGGGGCTCACACAACTATAATTAAAGTCCATGGTTTTAGTGGTGACCCTGTCTTGTTGCCAAAGGTCTTGACCCCTAGGGTCACATTTCTAGAAGTAGCTCGTCAAGTGTCTATTATAGACAATGATTTTGGATAGAAGAAGAAGAAAAAGAAGATGTATGATGCCCCTTGGGCAAGGGGGAAAGTAACAATTGAAGTTAGAGGTACTAAGAATCTCCTATTGAGGAAGTTAGCTACCTATGGTTTCTTGATTGTGTAATATAGATGGAGATTGTAAGGAAAAGAGGGCATCTCAGAACATATTTCTAAGAAAAGTGGTGTCTTCGACAAATTTAAATTCTTTCCAAATGCTTCAAAAACACGCACAACTATGCCTTTAAAGCGGGAACAGACATAGAACATTTCCTACATTGACCCTTAGAGAAAAGCACAAGCAAACAATATCCAGTTTCAACAGCAGAGACATTAAACATAAAAGACAGAACAAGAACACAAATTTACGTGAGGAAAACCCTTACGGGTAAAAAACCCCACACTCCAAAAGCCCAGATCACCATTGTATTATTTAGCAACAGAAAAAATAGTTACAATACAAAACTGGCAATAAGCCTTTCATGAAGATTTACATCTTGTTCCTTCTGAAGAATAACTGACAGTATCCCTGCACAAAGTTCTCCAGCACTTGGTTGGTTCTTCATACTGTGATCATGCCACAAACATCACACAGTACAGAACTACATCTTCTCAGCCAGAACAATTTCATTTGAACTCTGTTTTCATCCTCTTCTCAGTCCCTTCACATGCTGTTCACATGCTGCATACAACATACAGCATAAGACTTCACAGAAGAAGAAAACTAGAGGTGTCTCTCGAGAAGAACTCTCTCACGCTCACACTAACCCCATCAATTCCAAAAAAATGCTTTAGCAATCTAATCTATTCTCATGAAAATGACTATTCATTCCAACTGCCCAGCATCGCTGACATCCAACTGTCCAAACCGTTTCGCATTTTCGTGAGGACCTTTAGTCCCACATGCATCCGACGTTGGAGGATTTCCAGTTTATATGTCTGATGACATGGTAAGACTATTGTCGGCACTTTTGCCGCCGACGACCCTAGTCTATCCCCATCGGCACAACTCAAACCATCGGCCAACATTCCATCTTTCACTCCGACGGTTCCACGTCCCACCGATACCAAAGACAACATGCCTTCATCGAAATAACAGACAACCATCGGATAGACACCCAAATCTCAGACCAACCAAGTATCTCATGCCGATGCCAATGCCTCACCAACTTCCATCGGGGTGACAGATGACATCGGAACAACATCCCTAGGATTGGCCGATAGTGTTTCTCATGCTGATGCCAACCCTTCATCGGTATAACATGAAGTATCGGGGATACACCTTCCAGCTACGTCGATATCAATACTCATTCCGATGATCTTTCATCGGGGTGACTCACGCCGACTAGATCACTTACACTTCGCTAACCCTGCATCCATCGTCGGTGAGACCAATGCCCATCGAAGAATCTTCCCTAGACCAAGCCAATAGTGAAAGTCAGCCTGATAGCCCTTGGTCGGTGAGACTTTGCAGATCATCCAAGTGCTCATCACTCCCACCGATACACAAAGTCAAGCCGATGGCCACTACCATCGGTAAGACCAAAGAGATCCGAGTAACAAATCAAAACTGGGCCGACAGAGATCTTCATACCGATGACCATTCCATCGGAGAGACACCTCACATCTTACATCGATAGACCAATGTCACCGCGATGCCAATGAACCGAACCATTGAACCAATCGATTGAACCAAACCATTGAACCGATGAATAGTTCAACAAACTATTGAACCAATCGGTTGAACCAAACCATTGAACCGATGAATAGTTCAACGAACCATTGAACCAACTGGTTGAACCAAACCATTGAACCAACAAAGAAACATTGAACCTATAATCTTAGTCACTAGTACTCAACAGAGATAAGATCCAGATAGTTTCTTAGCTTCCTGAATTATCAACAACAAAGTTTCTACTAAAGTTGTTCATGAGGGGTGCCCTTTCTGGGAGGATAGAAGATCCCCAAAAGAAGATGACCCTGCATTTTATGTGGAATTGAGTGATCTGCCATATGAGGGGCCCAAGTCCTAGCAAACATTCTATGTGAAAGAGATAGAATTTGATCCTAAAATAAAAATGACCCAGGGTCTGAGGAAAACTTTAAAAAGTAAAGACTGGAGTACAAAGAAAATTGAGGCCTACTAGAAATACAGACAGGAGATCTTTGAATTGACTCACACATTTGGAAATGTAGAGATATATGAGACATGGGAGTCAATTTGGGATGAATGGCATCCATCTCCAGTCTCAAGCCCTGGAGACTATTAATGAAAGAAGCTCCATTCTATGTCGTTGTTGATATTACTAGCAACATTCCAAGAAAGTCAAAGAAATTTAGGAGGTCAAAGAAATTTAGGAAATGGGGTAGGCTTCATCTACAGAAACAAGAGCCCCATGGCCTCCATCTCTCAGTACTCTTGAAAAACAAAAATAAATTGTATCATCGACGTCTCTCAGGACCCATATAGCTTCAGCATCTGGGGGTCTCGAAGAGGCATCTTTGAAACAAACAATAAGTGATGTAGAAGAAGAAGACCCAGAGGAGGCATCAGGTAAGCCTTGGAAAATAAGAAGGTTAATTTTGCTAGAGGAAGAAGAAGAAGAAGCATCCATGCCCCAACAATGACAAGTTCTAACCATATCAATGGTGGCTCAGGTAAGTACCTCTTCTCTCTTCTCTCTTATCTCTATTTCTTCTTATTTAGGAGTGGCAACCCAAAGTGCCCAAGTTTCCACGTCTCTTGCTACTCCTATTGCACCTTCACAAACCTTGGCCCAAATTGCTAGTGCACCGGCCATGTCTTCACAGGCCATAACTTTGCCATTGTTTTCCTCATCTATGCCCAAGCAGGCATCGCCTCAATTTGATTCTAGCTAATAGATAACTACCATTCCTTATAGCTTGCCAGAAGGTCATCCATTTGCTAGAGGATATATTACGTCCCCTCCTACCTTCCAAGCCCAATCAGATACATCAAGAAAGGCCAGAGAAGTCCGAATGGACAAGAAAAGGAAGAAAGAAAATAAAAGCTCTATTGTGGCCCATATGAAGTCACTGTTTGATCCCATTCAACAATCTTTGACTGTCATGCATCTATCTCCCAATGTGGTCAAACCAAATGAGCAGATGCAGCCACAAGATTATGCAATGAATGCAGTGGCTATGGACATGTCCCTTTTTCAGGCTGCAAGATTGGGTAGAGTTAATGAATGAAACTACTACAATAGTTGCCACTGACTACCTGAAGGTGTTTAAAAGGCTCCAAAAAGTTGAGGTTGATTTAGCACAAGAGAAGGTTAATAGTAGTAACCTAATTTGGGAGATACAATCTACGATTAATGAAATTGATAACTTCAATAAAGAGTTGCAGTCAACAGTTTCTTTACAAATTCATCAGACAACACAGGTTCAAGTTGTAGCCTTAAAGACTAAGTTGGCATAGGAAAAGGTTGTTGTTGCCACATTAAGATAGGAGAAAGCCACAATTGAGAAAAGATATCAAGATAAGCTGTCAGAGGCAACACAATTGCAACATACATTGTTGAAAGAGAAGAATCTAAATAGTGTAGCTCAAGCACAGTACATGGCTGAGCAATAGAAGACAAAACAACTAACAATTAAGTTGGCAAACAGACCACAGAATGTAGGAGTTTTGAATTTGGTTAAAGAATTATATGTGTCTATGTGGAAGAGAATCTCTGAGGAGATTATATAGCTCAAGCCTTCTCTTACCTTCTTATTAAATGCCCAACAATTGTGTGAGAAGGTGAAATCTTCTATATAGGCAACATTGTCAATTGTTTGATTAAGAGTTTTTGATTCTCAACTACTGTTGCAAAAGTTATATGACACATCTGATGAGGCACTATCTGCAACTGTTATAAGTGATAGAATGGTTGCTACTAAGAAGGTGAATAACATTTTGAGCTGGAATTCTGCTACAATGAATTGTAAAGAGCTCCTAGATATAGTCAAGGAAGGAGTCAAAAATATGAAGAAACATATTGAAGATCTGGTGCAATTAGGTCTGCCTTCACCTTTCCCTGATGACAACATAGTATTGATGATTGATGAGATAAAGACTCTGCTATTGACAAAACAAAACGATCAGACTATTTTTCAGGGTCTGAGTGATTCATCAAGTGTGGGAGAGGTTGAAGCTGTGTTGGTGCCAATGGCTTAGCTGGAGTTTCAATTAAGAGCTGTGGTCCAAATTTTGTAATCATTTTTGCATAAAGATATTATCAACTTAGATTTTTCTTTTCAAGATTTGCAGAGTAGACAAGGTCTATCAGATTCAGAGTGGTCTGTGTACCAGACTGCATTGCAAAATTTATGATTGAAGTTTTCATTGATTGTGGTAGTGCCTTTTTGTTTCTCTTTTTGGAGTTCTCTCTAAGCAGGCTCAGAAGTCCTAGTGGTCGCCAAGAACTGTAGAGCTAAAACTCTACATTTTGTTTTAGCTATATTGTCTCAACATATTTCTAGTTGCAGTATATTTTAGTGGCTATATATTTGTGGCTATGTGTTTCTTGTGTATGGATCGTGCCATGTGTCATTTCCTTATGGAGCAACAGTTTTAAGTGGATGTTGCCATGTGTTTATTTCTTTTTAGTTGATGCATCGGAGTGTGCCACATAGCAGTGGCGGGCTTCCTTTTCTTAAGTTTCATGCTTTCAACAGAGTTTGCCATGTGTTGATCTTGGAGCCAATTTCTTTAAATGTTGTTTGCTAGCGGGTGTTACCATGTGTCATTTTGAGTTTTGAGCAGATGCTGTCACGTGGATTTTCTTTTGTTAAGGTTGGTTAATACCTACATGTATATGGTGGGCCTACAGTTTTAAGACACATTTTATTGCTTGTTGCAGAGAGCACCACATGGTGAAAGCAGAGGAGGGAACTTCTTTTATTTCAATACTCTTGGATGAAGACATGTTATGATTTTTAGTTGTACCGGAGTACGACAAGTGTCAATCTCCGCAGACTTTCTCAGAGTCTTTTTCACAAGCTATTATTTCGCTAGATAGCACCATGTGTCTATTTGTGTTTCTTGCGGAAGGCACCATGTGTGCCAGTTTTATTTCTCTGTATGGATAGTAAAGTGACATATACAATGGGTCCCATAATTGTGTTTCAGCCTTTAAGTCAAGAGAAGAGTGCCAAATGTCATAGCAACAATTTGCTCAAGCATAAAGATAAAGTTTTAAGTGTTCAGTGGAGAGAGACACATATCAGTTCCAGGATCTAATGAATGGTGACAAGTGGCACTTTTCTGTGTGTTTCATTTTTAGAGGTAAAGAAGTTATCAATTAAGCGGATGGTGCCATGTGTTACATTTTTGAAGTTTTGAGTCCATGGGTGCCGCCATGTGTCTTAACAAAAATATAGTTAAAGTGCCACATCTTTGTTCCTTAGCCAATGAGCGCGTGGGAAAAAATAGTTGTAGATTCAGAAGATCTCATCGGTCAAGGACTCCCAGTTAGCTTCAATTTTGTTATACCGTTGAAGATTTGGGTTGTTGCAGGCGATCTTGAGCCAAGTTTATGGCTATATATATGTAGGAATTGTAATAGTTTGGGGGATATAGAATTAAGAGATATCGAAAGTTGATTAGAAGATTCAGAGATTTTTCTGTGACTAGATTGTATATTTTTTCCTTGGCCTAGTTGTTTCTAATAAGAAAGTTGATATACCTATGCATGACACTATGCCTTTTGTATTTTCTGAACTATTAATGAAAGAAGCTCTTTTCTATGTTGTTGCTGATATTATTTGTGTCTTTGTGAATTCTTATGAGTTTAGCCTTTGATCTTTTGGTTCATTTACAATTTGTTTATATTAATCATGCATCATTTGCTCTTTAATATAGCTAAATTTGAAGAATTTGTTCATTGTGCTAGTTAAGGAAATACAATTCATTCAGGCGCATCGCCATAGCATTAGATTTTGCTTATTGTATATGTAATCTTGTTTCTTTCTCTCCCCTTTACTCAAAACCCCATTTAAATAGGAAGAGCCAGTTTCTTTAAAATCTAGAGGTTGTTTCAAGTAGCAAGTCCCCCATTCTTGAAACTTCCCATGTTGGTGTTGGAACCTGCGCAATTTTAAGCATCAATAGTGGGACAACTGATGCACCCCCCCTCTCAGTTGTCTATCCTAATTCCAACAAGGGGTTGGTCCCTGAACCAATTGAGTGCTGCTACCTCAAGAGATTATAGGGCTTCAAATGATGATAGTTTAGTCTACAATATGAAGGGATACATTTTGTAATTTAGAGGAAAGGGCTTTCATTGTGCATTTATATGTAATGGTATGTCTCTGAGGTATTTTGTAATGATTTTGGGGAACATTGAAGTTGTAGTTTCATGTTCTTCTTCGCCACAATTGCTAGTGTGAATGCAATCTAGTTTGATATATGTGTGATAGAATATTTTGCAATATAAATCCTTTATATTGGTTTTTCCATGGTCGCATGTGGATTATTGCAGTCATATTGTAGATAACTAAGTATGTCCATTATATGTAGATGTTATTTCAAATATGTATGCAAATACATATTAGATTCTATTGACATCTTGCAAACGTATTCCCTTTTGTCTTACATTATATGACTCTGTTGGCCAAAAGAATAGTGCATACAATTTTTAGTTTTTCATATTGTAGTAGTTTAATCCTTGTATCTCAAAAATTGGTGTCATATTTTGGAGATTTTATGATTAACAATTGGATTAGGGATTGATATTTTATCCAACATTTGTTATCAAAGCTAGATTTGTATAAGGATTTATTGGAGGCTTGAGGATTGCAGTGGATGTTCTTTGTGTTAACATTGTTTTACAAATCTATGAGATTGGAAGCCACGACATCTAACTCTCTAATGGATATTGTCAATGGGATCTATGGTGGGTGATGGAAGCTCATGGTTGAGGATCTTTTACTCTATGGAGTTGGTCATGTGTTTTCTCCTTGCATGCTGGTGACCTAGAGCTCCTGTTTGGTAATATGTGACTATCCTCTTCCATCATGGTTATGTTCCTGTTGACCTATTTTTCCCCTTCCCAGAGTCAAATAGCCTAGTTTTGAATATGTTGAAAATCTTGTCAAAATTGGTTAAGTGCCTAATGTTCTTCAGGTCTAAGGGTGTTTTCCTTGTAAAAATCCCCCAAAAATCCCTAAGGTTGAACCCCTGAAAAAACCCAAAAATTTCCAAGCTTTGCCTTAGTTTTTTCATCCTTAGTCGACAAAAAGTTGAGTTCGTGAACCTGCTGGTTCATCAACCGGCTAGTTCACTGACTAAGGGAAGGTTCAAAATAAGAAAAAAGAAACAAGTAAAGGAGAAACCTTTATTGACAAATTGGCTAGTTCACAAACCCACTAGTTCATCGACTGGCTAGTTCGCTGATCAAAGGGATCGCTGACAAAGGAAGACAAAGACGAATCAAAGGCAAAGTGGAAATTGACTAAGGCAAGTTTTGGTTCATGAAGGAGAGAAATCACCAACTGAAGGAAGGGCGAAGGGAGACTTGAAAATGACTAAGGCAAAGGAAAGAAAAGGCTTTATCGAGAAACTAGAAGAAACTTGAACTTGCCAAATAGTTCTTGTTTTCCAAGGTTTGCTAATAAGGCGATTTGCTGACAAAGGTAAAGAAACAAAGGCGAAGACAATGCAAGGTTCGCAAAAGTGGAACTTTTCCAACAAAGGAAGATGAAGGAAAGAAGAAGACAAAGATAGTTTGTGAAAGTATAATTTCACTGACTGAAGGGAAGAAAAGGATGAAACAGACATAGTTCACGAAAAGGTGATTTCGTTGACTAAAGGAGAAAGTGAGAAGACAAAGACAAGCTAAGTTCATGAAAAAGAGATTTTGTCGATAAGGCAAAATAAAAGCCAAGAATAAAGTAAAGTGAAATAAAATGAAAATAAAGCTTGTAATATAATGTAAAGATTTAAAATATTTTTAAGTTTAGAATAATTTAAAGTGTTGTAAAAGCTTTATAAAGGGATTTTGGCAGGAATATATATTTGAAATATCTATCTTCTCCAGCCGCCATTACTACATAATCAAATCAACCTAGCTGGAAGTAGTTGTTCTACATTTAATTGTTGCAGGTAGACGAATCAGCTGCTTGCATTCAAGGCAACAGAAATTTCCCAACTACTTCATCCTTAGGATATTTTCTACATTTATGTTTTGGAGAACAGATGTACACAGACATTCCTTTTGTAGAAATATCTTCTGATAGGCCCATGGAGGTGAATTTATTGTAGTAGGTGACTTAAGTCAATGAATGAAATGGTATAAATAGATGAAAAATAATGTAATGACAGTTGGATACAGAGACTTATTTTTTATGTTCCAAACACAACACTCTTCTGCTGTAACCATGCCTTTTGATCAATACATGCTGATGTTTTTACCTTTTCATGTTGCTTTTTAGCTCTATGTAGATCTAGAACTAGTTATTGTTTGTGAATGTTTAATTCCTTGCAATTCTTTTCTTATCTTTTACCTATGTTAAGATCTAAAGGATTTGTGTGAATTTATCAACTGTATTCAATTATTCTATGCATTTTAGCTTTGTTAGTGTTCTTCATTCAAACTTGGTGTATCACCTTTTCCTTTCAGTTTCTCCTTCTTCCCCTTTTCCCAACGGTGATTAGATTAGGTTTAGTCTTAGTCTACTCTGAATTTCATATTCAGAGAAAGGAACCAACCTTCTTTGGAGGTTTGATTTCCTTCACAGGGTCCCACAATTGGAAATCACTCCAATGTTTCATTGGATTGTTGCAGCAAAGGCGCTTCAACATAGGGTGCAAATCTAAGTGACAACAGTTTCTGGCAAGCCTTGTGGGACCAACTTTGCTCTCAATTAAGAGTTAGGCTAAGAATCTAGTGTTGTTCTCAATATTCTGTAGTTTGGTAGACATTTTCTTGCACCTGGTGACTACTAGATCATGGTTTATAATCAGCCCAATGTTATATGCCTGTGCAAATGAGAGCTCCTTCAAGAGGTAATAACTACCAATTTGTTGAACTACCTATTATTCCTTCCAAGAGAAGAACAATGTTATCTAGGTCTCCTACAAGAAGAAATAACAGTGTTGTTCCATCTCATCCAAGAGCTCAGTCTACACCTCCTCTTATTAGGTTTCAATAATCAAGAAATGGCTTGCATATACTTAGAATAAATCTGAATATCCCTAATATGGCAAGAAATCTTCCCTTTGTGACCTTCAATGGAGGTAGCCCTTTAGATTTGGCTGCACATAATGATATACCTGCCTTAGCCCTAAAAAGTATTCCATCCTTTATGAGTGATGGCTCTACTACACCTATTAAACATATCAAAGACATATCAAATGTATGTTCAGTTCACCATATTCAACATGAAGATGTGGCTGTTAAGCTCATGGTTTCATCCTTCAAGGGGAGAGCACTCCAATGGTTCAGGAGTTTAACACCTACTTTAATACATGATTGAGATGGTCTAGGAGAAACAATCTACAAGCAGTTTGGAGAAAGAGTAGACAAGGCTTCTTTGCTGGAACAATTAGCAACTATAAAGAGGGTTCCCAATGAGATGATGGTTGATTTTAACTTTAGATTTCAAAGGACATGGGATAGGATCCCAACTCTTCTCAGACCATCTCCACAAGGTGCCTTCTTATATTTTTTGAGGGCTTTAAATTCTGATATAGCTATTATGATGCAATCTATGGGTGTTGATACCTTACTAGATGCGTATGAGATAGCCTTGAAGGCTGCAAATTACTTAATACAAGCTAGGAAAATTACTTCTAGACCTCCTATACCCATTTTCCCAGAACTACCTTCACAGGTTCAAGAACCTACTATTACTCCCACCCCAAATCCTAAAGCCTCTACGTCTGCTCTTTCACAAGAAGAGAATAACCTTAAAACCCTAATGACCAATTTGACTAACAAAGTCAATAGCATAGCTATGCAAACTGCCCCTAAACCCCATCAAAATTATAACCAAGGGCTATCTTCAAATCAGAGCTAGAATTAGGGTCATAATTCCAGTACAAGTCAAAACTAGAACTAAGGCTACCAGCCAAATACATACCAAAATAATAACCCTGCTCAGCCCTTGCAAACATTTAGACCCATTCAACAAATACCGACTATCAATCCAGTTAGGGCCTTGGTTCTTACTCAAAACAATATGGCCCAATGTTGGGAATTAAGGTGTCTCAACCTTGGTAATTCCTTGTATTATTTTCATTGTATTTATTTATTGCCTATGTTGTAAATTTATATTGTCATCTTGTGGGATGTGGCACGATGATGTGTCATCCTACATGGAAGATGACAAATTGTAATTTTGTCCTCACATGAGGAGATAGGCATCCCACTTTGTGGTAGGAATATTTTGCCATGTGTTGGCATCTTAGATGTTGTGTAAGGGAATATTGACTGTAACGGTCATGACAGATTCCTATGATGAAGTTATGACATGTAAGAGTCAGAAATAGGAGATTCTATGACAGGTGAAGACATGTGTTGAAGAGCATCTTTGAAAAAGGAATCTTTGGGTGCCCCAAGGTGGACTATGACATGTTGTAAGAGAATATGCTATTTATAGCCTGTGTATGATAGATTCTCTTACAGCTGTAAGTTGTAACTGCTATGATAGATTCTATGACGGTCGTAAGAGTCGTAAGAGCATCTGTCATAGCCCATTTTGGAAATAGGCAAACTCTTTGGGATGGGGTGTGTGGACAAGTGTCAAAAGCATCTTACAATGTTGACCAAGTGTCCATAGGTGTGGTTTTTGGGCCATGAGGCCAAGTTGGACGCCCATTCCAAGATAGAGGCAATTTTGCCTTGTATTTTCTATATAAACAGGTGCTTGGAGGAGATGTCTTACAGGTTTGACAAGTACTATTATGCTACCAGTTTGTCTCCAGATACAAGTGTTGAAGACTCCTGAGAGCTTGCATTACAAGTGTATTGTAAACCATTTTAGTTTTGTTAATACATTATGTAGGTTTTGGAGTGTGGGGTTTTTTCCCCACATATATCTTGTGTCTCTCTTCTTCTGTCTCACTTTCTTGTTTATGTGTTTGCCACAATATCTATGTTATCTCTATTAGTGAGTTTAACATTGCTATAATAGTAAGGATAAAATTGAATTTGCACTCTCCTCCCCTCATTAGATTAGTGTAGGAAGCAATTTCCGCACACCTAGCTTCCTTTCACCCAAGAGGTAGATTGGTATTATCCTTGTAACCAACCTCACAATCAGTCTACTTGTGCATTTGGAGCACAAGAATGAGCCCTAATGGTACAAAATTTTCACACTCAACAAGCATCATTGGTGGAAATAGACAATAGTAACCCTAAGGTATCAAATGAGGCTACTTCTAATTCTAATTTAATGCTTTGGACTCCTAAGGATTTCTATGTTGTTAACCAACCTATGGACAACATGGTAATGCTTGTAAGAAATGTTGCAAACAATACAAGGTCCAAGAAGAGGCAATTAGATGATAAACCCATGCCTGCTATATTACAAAAGGAACCTGTATCAAAGGAAAAAGGGGTCAGTGTTGTGAATTCAACTTAGAGCAGCAGGCCTGCTATCGCAAAGGAGGTTCCATCATTTTCAAAAGTGCCCAAACAAGCCACTGAGCAGTCAAAGAGGGGAACATGGATTCCTTCCATGGATAAAACAATAACATTTCCCCTAAATATTGTAGAACAAATGAAGAATACAAGCTTGAATGTGTCGATGTGGGATGCATTATTAATACCCTCTCAAAGGGTTTTGTTGTAGGAAACCTTAAGGCAATTCCCAACAACTGACTTTGCAGTCCATAAGGAAAATAGCCTAGTCAATATTATACAACCAAGTGAAGAACAGGGGGTCTAACAAATAAGCCTTCCCCATTCTACTTATCTCTGATCATTGGGAAGTTCCTGGTACATAATTGCATGATAGACTCAGGGGCTAGTGTTTCAGTACTGCCAAAGAAGATAGCATATGCCTTAGGAGTGTTGTAGCTGGATAGTTCTTCTATTAATACTGTTGGAGTAATCAAAGTACTGGATTTGACCTTGCATGCTTGCCCAAATTTGACTATTAGTTAAGACATTTTAGTCATTGATCTTCCTCCTTTCTTTTTTGTTTGTTTGTCAAGAGACTTCACAGCTAAGGTAGGTGGCTACCTCTCCTTTGATTGGTCTCACATGCTTCTACTAACGAGGTATGGCACAAGGTTCACCATTAAGGTTGAATCAGTTTCAAATTATCATGTAGAAAATTATGATCATAGCCTGGTGAACCCTCATTGTATGATGTAGGGTGAGGAAGTGCATGATTCAGGGTCTCTTGAGATAGTATCTTCACCCCTTCCAACCTTAGATCTTTTCCTTGATGAGTGGGCAGAGGAACACTTTATTTTGATACCTATGACACTACTAAGACAATTGGGCTAGACACTTACATGATTCATGAGGAGAATTCCTCTATCCCCTCTATATTAAAACTAGATGATGATTCTGATGGCCAATGACAAATGTTCTTTGATGGTGCAAAGAGTAGAAATGGAGCTGGTGTAGGAGTCTTACTGATCTCTTCGACTAGTAAGAAATTGCATTTTGCTCATAGGCTGCATTTTTCCTATACAAATAATGTTGCAGAATATGAGGCATTGATCCATGGCTTGCTACTAGATGAAAAGAGAAAGATCAAACATCTGGAGATCTTTGGAGAAACTGAGTCGGTGGTCAACCAGGTCAGGGAAAGATGTGCAACAAAAAATCATCTTTTGAGAGCTTATAGACATAGAGATTGGGGTCTGTTGAGAGTTTTCATGCTCTTAACCTACAGGTGACCCCAAGGAAATTAAATGTTGAGGCAGACCAATTGGTAATAGTTGGTGCTTAGTCTTCTCCCCCATAGACCTCTTTTAAGGCCCTGATCAACCTATCAAAATAGCGGTCAGACCCTCAGCCCCTGATAATGATGTGAACTGGCATATTTTTGATAGTAATGAGTAGATTGTAAACTTCATCCAAAATGAGGTTGAGTTCTCATCAAATGCACAATCTAGGCTGCAAGAAGGGTATGGAGATCAGATTATGCAACTGAAGACAAACAAGCTAACCAAGGGTTTGGTCACTCTTGAGGCTATTTTCAGCCACGATGATGAATTCAAAAGCGAGAAGAAGAACATCACATTCAAAAAGGACTATCAAAATGTTGCTATCGCCTAGGATAAGGATTTATTGATAGGAAAGGTATGTTGTGATGATGAACAACAAAATTTAATTCACCTTTCTCAGAAATACAATGATGTTTTTGCATGGCATTATGAGGACCTAAAGGGTTTTTACCCTAATGTTGCCCAACATGCTATAGACCTTGATCCAAATGCCAAACTTGTTCATAAAAAACAATGACCTGTAAATCCTAAAATTGAGCCTTTGATGAGGAAAGAGCTTGCAAAACTCATTCAGGTCAGAATCATCTTCCCCATCACGTATTCCAGCTGGGTAGCTAATCTAGTCCCAGTAAGGAAGGAAAATGGTGAGATAAGGCTGTGCATGGATTTTCGTGATCTGAATCAGCCTTCCCTGAAAGATCACTACCCTTTGCCATCCATGGACCAAATCTTGTAGATTGTTGCAGGGACAGAAAGGTTCTCATCAATGCTTGATGGTTTTTCTGGTTATAACTAGATTTTTGTGGGGGGAGAAGATAGATTCAAGATGTCTTTTGCCACTAAGTGGGGAACCATGGGGTATGCAAAAATGCCATTTGGGTTCTCCAATGCTAGTTCCACGTTTTAGAGGGCAATGGACATTGTGTTCAAGGGATTCATCAACAAGTTCATCCTAATTTATCTGGATGATATCACAGTCTTCTCCAAAAGAGGAGAAAATCACATGGAGCATTTGGAGAAGGTTTTTGAAAGATGTAGGGAGTTTGGGGTGTCTCTAAACCCCAAGAAATGTATTTTTTCTATCTCTCAGGGCAAGCTTCTAGGCCATTTAGTGTCCAAAGATGGGATCTCCATGGATCTAAAAAGAATTTTGGCCCTTCTTTCTCTTCCTCTTCCTACTCATAAAAAATCTTTGCAACCATTTCTGGGGTAGATCAATTTTGTTAGGAAATTCATTCCTAACTGTGCTGGTTTGGTCAAACCACTAACCCTAATGCTTAAAAAGGATGTTGTTTTTAGGTGGACCAAGGAGAGGAAGGATGGCTTTGAGAAGATAAAAGAGGAGATTGCTCAGGCTCCTATCCTTATGAACCCTAATTATGAGAAGGACTTTGTCCTTTATGCCCATGGAGGAGAGAACAACATTGCAGTTGTTCTGAAGTAGCAAAATGATCAAGGTATGGAGCAACCACTGGCCTTTTTCAATTAAACATTGAAAGATTATGAGGTCAAGTATAGTGCCATGGACAAATTAGTTTTTTTCCATTGTGAGAGCAGTAAAACAATTCAGATATATGGTAGCAAATAACCATATCAAAGTATTAGTTTCTCATCCTAGTGTGAGAGACTATATAATGGGAATAGAAATTAGTGCAAAGAGAGCAAGCTAGGTCACTAAGATCTTGGAATATGATGTTATTATTAAAGCCACTAATTTGATTAGAGGAAGAGGATTATGTGAGAAGTTAGCTCAAACTACTGTGGATGAACTGAACTCATCCTACCACTTGAATGAAACAAAACCTATAGTTGAAGCAACAACTATAAGTTCTTGGACAACATACATGGTCAGGTTCCTATCTACTGGTGAGTATCCTTATGGATTGGATAGAACTAAGAGAAGACATTTTAGGTTGCAGTCCATTCCTTATGCTTTAGTGGATGGGGTTCTCTTTAAAAGGAATCTAGATGGAGTCTTGTTGAGATGCATTGAAGAAGATTAGATTGACAGATTGCTCAGTGAGTTTTATGTTGGTCTAGCTAGAGGCCACTTGTCTGCATGAGCTACAATAATGAAGATAATGAGGGCATGTTACTTTTGGCTCACATTGTTTAATGATGCCCATGCATGGGTAAGAAAATGCAAAGAGTGTGCTCTCTTTGCTGGGAATAAAAGATTGGCAACCCTTCCACTTCATCCTATTTAGGTAGATCAACCTTTCTCACAGTGGGGCCTAGAATTCATTGGCATGATCAACCCTACATATAGTGCTGGCCACAAATGAGTTATGACTGCAACAACTACTTCACCAAGTGGGTTGAAGCAGTCCCACTCAAAGAGGCTACAAAGTCAACAATCATGGATTTCTTGGAAGAAATTGTTGGCAAGAGACACTATATGGATTCATGGTTGTTGTCATTGATGGAAACAAAGGTCATCCCACATATCCGCAAGTCATGATGTGTCTCTACCGGAAGTCAGAATAAAGAATGTTGTGGTCTGGTGAACAAGAACAGAGCATGTGGCAAGGTCCGACAGATTGATCCGGATCTCTCAGAGGAAGTGTCTTGGTGCAGTGCGGATTTGGGGAAGTCAAGAGGACTACCTTGAGTGGTATATTCCAAGGATTTAGCCTCCGGTGATGGACAAGGAAAAAGATATGAACAGTTGAGTACCGGATTCCTGAGAAACAGTGAAAACAGAGGAAGAACTGACTGACAGAGTATCAGACTACTTTCTGGATGTGTTACTGTTGATGATAGAGGTTGTGAAGGCATGAATCATGTTTGGCCAACATGATTAATGATATCTACAAGTATATGCTTGATCCGCATTGCTTGGTGAGGAAGGATTCAGCCGACAGAACAAGAGTTTGTAAGAAACTAGACTGTTCCGGATGCCGACTAGAAAGGTGATGAAATTACTTGTGCGGATATATATAGAGGATGGATTTAGTTGTGAAGTGTGTGATGGTGTGAAGATATATGCGAATAAGTCCAGAACAGAACAGAGGTAGCAAAAAGGATCCGGTATGTGAAAGATAGCAGAATAAAGAACAGAGGAAAAATGAAGTGCAGCAGATCAGTGTACTGAGCCTAACCGGAACTGAACTCCAACATATGCAGATGCTTCCAATCAGTTCAAGACTGTGATTCTTATCACTTTGTAGACAATGTGTCTTCTTGTAGGTAGTGGGCCTCTTGTGAGCAGTGTGCTCGGGCAGTGAGCCCTAATTGGCAAGTGCCATTTTGTAATCTCCTATTCTTCTAACAGAGAATAATTTTGGGTTAATCACCCCGTGGTTTTCTCCCTTAACAGGGTTTCCACGTCAAAAATACTGTGTTATGTGTTTCTTATTTCATGTTAATGTTTTAGTGTTTGATTCAATGCTGCATCAATTAATAAGAAAGTTCAATAAGGGAAATAACTAGGATAACTGATTCACCCCCCCCCTCTCAGTTATCAACAATTGGTATCAGAGCCAAGTTCCTCCTAATAGAGCCTAACAGCTTGAGGAAGATCTAGGATTTCAAATGGATGCATATGGTTTAAGGGAGCAACTCAAGACTGCTCTTGAGGATCTTGAACAGTCAAATTCTGAAGTCAGTGAATTAAAGGAAAGACTCAAACAGGCTGATGAATTCATGAGAGAATTAAAAGACAAATTAAGTCTCTCTATGAAAAAGAGAAAGGAGCTGCTCCAACAGTTGGCAAGACAAAGTGAAGAAAGCAATACAAATGAAGAATTGACTGAGCAAACCAAGTTATGTGAAAAGTTATCAAAAGAAGTCATTATGTTAAGACATGAAATGGAATCAGGAACTATAAAGTTTACTCAAGAGATTGAAGAAAAAAGAAAGGCTGAAGACAATCTAAGACAATCTCTTAAAGAAAAATCAGAAGAATGCCACCAGATGGACAGGATTATCAGACATCTTGAATCTGATCTTGAAGATGCCAAAGATAATGAAGAAAAACTTGAGGATCAAATTGCCTCTCTCAAAAGAGACCTTCAAACAGCAAATGAATATAAAGAGAAATTCAAGATAAGTTCTGCTCAACTTGAAGTTCTTCTTGGAAGTCAAAAGAGGACAGATGACAAGTATGGTTTGGGATATGAGAAAGGAGAAAGCTCCGGATCTGGTCAGAAGAATCTTGGATCAGAAAATCCAAGGAGCAGGCCTAGAAGACCTCCGGTAAGACAGCCAAATGCTCAAAGATATCCATCCTTCAATGGATACTGCCATAGCTGCAACCACTTTGGTCACAAAGCTAATCAGTGCAGAATGAGAATGAATCAGATTAATTCATCCTTCTCTGGACAGTGCTTCAACTGCAAAAGGTATGGACACAAATCCCATGAATGCAGAATTATGCAAGTAAACAAATCATTCAAAGGTAGATGCTTCACATGCAATAGAGTAGGTCATATGGCTAATCAATGCAGATCAAGAGGATATCAGTCAAATATGCAAAGAAATGTTATTTGCCAAATCTGCAATAGGTCCGGTCATAATGCTAAAGTCTGCAGAAACAAGTATCAGGACAAAAGAGGTCCGGTGTATAATCAGAATCAAGACAAGGGTAAACAAAAGATGAATGCGGATGAAGTTAGGAATCAGATGAGCAAGATTTGGGTGAAGAAAAGTTCAGAGAATGTAGAGGTTGGATCCGCACCAGACTCTGGTGCTGATATTTCTTCCGGAAATTAAAAAGTGAGCTCAGGCTCAGGGGGAGACTCAAAGAAAATCCTGTTCCCCCAGCCAAACAAGTGATGCCGGATGTGGCACAAGATGCGGATTAAAGGGTTTGCAGATATGAGTCTTGAGATGCTTTAGTCAAGTTTTCAGAGGTCCGCATGGAGTTATGGAGAAGCTGTGATCGATCAAATAAGACCTGTTCAGGGAGATGCTCCGGTATGACAAAGGATTACAAAAAAGTCCGGAGAGATCCGGAAGTGCACTATCTTGTTCTGCGGATTGGACAGAATGTTTGGGATGTTCTTGTAATATGTTACCTCTATTTATTCATGATTGAAAGATCTGGATGATATTCACAGATCAGGACTAATCCGGGATACTCCAAGCTATCCAGACAAGGCAAACCGGAATAATGTAGGTGAAGCATTTATTGCAGACAGATATTAGGGTTCGCGGAGCAATATAAGGGATTTCTCAAAAGTCATTTGCTCATTCTGCACTCAAGAAGAAGTGAATAGTGGAGCTCTGCAACAAGATTCATCAAGCACACCAAGGATCTCCTGCCGAAGTCATTGCATAAAGAAATCAATCCAATCACTCCGTGCAAGTCGAAGGCGCATAAGGTATTCTCTGTTTTTCATTACCTCACTGCAAATCTTTGAAGAATGGCTACTCCAAACATAGTTAAGATCTCTGATAGACCTCGCCCCTCATTCAAGAAACATCCCTACAAATCATTGGAGGTAGATCCACTAGGAGCCTTCTCTAGTGTTCCTCACGGAGTTTTACATACTGAAGACATTAGGGTTTACATACATGCAAGCATTGAGGAATTTGGGGAATTCAAATTAAGAGACCTCTATCACAAGCAACTGATAGACAATGCTTTTGAGCTTAAACCAGAGTATAAGGATATCCAGAAGAAACAATTTGAGCAATTTATTCATTTCCCCTGCTTTGAAGAAGATGAATGGGTCCGGTATGTACTGAGCAGGATGCATGACAACTTTCTATGGCTGGATAGACCCTGCAAGATCACAAAAGAGGCAATTAGAGCAATAACTGGTCTATACTCTTCCGGAGGGATACCTATCCTCAAATCTGTCAAGAACAACATTGTAACTGAGGCCACCGGATCAAAATTTGATAAGAGGGCAATGACCATTGAAGATATTTCGGATCCGGATATCAAATATGCATCCATGATAATAGGATACAAGATCTATCACTCCAGCAGGGAGAATTCTGTATCCGGAACTGCAGTATACACTACCTATGAAATGCTAAGAAAGAATGCAGAATATGATCTCTGCGAACTACTGCTAAGCCAATTAATGGAAAATATACAGAAAATCAAGAAGGATAAGAAGAATTCCTTTAAGTATGGTACTCTTATTGTATGTCTATTCTTCTACTTCATGAATGAGCTACCCGAATCAAGTGGATGGGTATGGCAGAATGACAAACCTGTTGCAGTCCAGATAAGAGACTATTTGCATGGACTTGGGGATGCAAAAGCAAGAAATACAGCTCTATGGGGATACTTCAAAAACTTTCAGAGCATGATGCAAGCAAGAGAGAGAATTCCCCAGTCTCTTGTTGAAAAATACAAAGACTCAGTGTGCTTTATGGTTGACACTGATCAGTGCCTAATGGAGGCAGTGGAGCCAAGGACTGTCTGGATCATGCCCATGGGGTATGAAGTGGATGAACAGATAGTGGAGCTGCATGTTCAACACATGCTAAGTCAGCCCAAAGATCCTAAGGCAGAAAGGTTTGGAACCTTTGAGGAGCTGAGTGTAAAAATACATGTAGAACTCAGGGAACCTGAGATTAAAAGAAAGGTGAGAAAAGAAGTAGAGCACATTGCTCAAGGCCTAGGCATCTCAAAAGAGGCACTTGATGCCAGCTGGGAAAAGAGGAGGAAGGCTGAGGAAGAAGAGAAAAGTAAAGAAAGTGCTCCGGTTGAAGCTCCCACCCGGACCAGATCATCAAAGAGATCTGTACCTCCCACAACCAAAAGTTCGAAACCGGAAGTCCAGGCATCCGGTAAGAGATCCAAGACAAAAGCCACAAGGGCTTATGGAAGCCAAAAGGATGAAGAGGAAACAGAATCAGATGAGGGAGTAAAAGAAATAAAGAAACAGAAGAAGAAAGGATCCGGTAAACCCTCCACAGGCCAAGACAAGGATGAAATGGCGGAGGTATCTATTGAAAAGCCCACTCTGTCTCTAGAGAATGTAATCAAGTCGGTCACGGTGGATGGAAACCTTCAACCAATGACTGAATCTTATGATGACTTCAGTGAGGCTGACCAAAAGACTCTTCAGGAAGCCACAGTCAAATATCTGAACATATACAATAAGGCTTTCATTGAGATCATATCTCTTATTCCTAAAAGCCTAGAAAAGGAATTAGAAGTAAGAAAGAACAATGCTCATGCCAAAGATCTTGAGATCCGGGAGCAGATAGCTATTCAGCTATATCCTCAAATTGATCCCAAGACAATGAACATAATCTTCAAGGACTGCAAAGATGAGTTCAGAAGTAAAGCCAGGATGAATCAACTCATGCTTGGTGAGACTGACAAAGTGGCCCAAGAGACAGAAGAGATCCTCCGGAAGGCCTTCAAAAGGTTCAATCTTCCTGTTGTAGAGGACTTAGGTGCAGAAACAGCTGCGGATTTGGAATCATCTGTTCCGGAAGAAGTGGGCCCTGAACAAACAAGCATCTCTCCTCCGGTTTCCCCTACAGTCTCTGGATCCAAAGAAGAAGAGCAATTAAAGGAGAAGGAAGCAGTGGTGAAAGACAAAGAGGTTGACAGTTCCAAGACTGCAGAAGAAAAGAAACATTTGTCTCCGGCAAGAGACACTGCACAAACTGTTCAACAATTTTTGAGCAAAGAAACCTTAGAGATTGATGAACCAGAGCTTCTAAAAGGCCCATTCAACTTTGACTCTCTCTCTCCGGTACAAACAATGAAGATAGCTTCATTTGCAAATGCCAAGGCAAATGAAAAACTCCTGAAGTCTCATATGGAAGACTGTGAGTTGATAGAGGCTGCTTCCGGAGTACTTGTAAAGATTATGCCATCAATCCAGATAGATCCGACAGCCTCTTCTTCCGGTAATCTAAAAACCTTAGTTAGCAGTGTTGATACACATTTTGATTCTCTAGAAAAATCAGCTGAAGAAAAGGTCCGGAAGGAATTTTTGGATAAAAGATTTTCAGAAATATTAGAATTAATCTCTAAAGATAGGAAGATTGTGAGCATTGGAATAAAGAGCTTAGAGAATGCTCTCAAGGATGGCGGTGACATCTACAAATTTTGTATATCCTGGCCAAAGGCAACAGCAGCAATTGATAAGAAGATAAAAGAGGAACAGGACAAGCTACAAAGCTTATCTCAAAGTTTTGATCCTCTCTCTTCCTCCATAATAAATCAAGAATGTCAGACTATTGCAGTCTTGAATGAAATAAAGAATCTTGAGAAGGAAAGGAAGAACATCACTAACCGGATGGGAGAACTTAGACGGATTATAATCCCTAAGTTGGAAACTATGCATGAGGCCATCAGTGATGCTCAGACCACCGCCCAAACAAAAGATCCGACAGATCTCAAGCGGGCAGAAGCTTTTGCATTTTTGTTGAGTGGTCACATTTCAATTTTGGATAGAATGAAGCAAAGTTGGGCTACAGAAATGATCCAATTGCAGACATCCTTTGCAGACATTCTTCAGTATATGTGAGTATGTAAATATGCGGCTATGTATAGAAAATTTTTGAAAATTTTGGTGTGCGGACCCTACCCTTTGCCATTGATGTCAAAGGGGGAGTGAGGAGCAGTGAAAAATGAGGAATCCAACTAAGGGGGAGTTCCAAAAATTGTATATAAAGACAGAGCATCAGCAAAGGGGGAGCATAGTGTAAACACTTAGTCATTTTTCACTAAGTGTTGCCATCAATGCCAAAGGGGGAGATTGTTGGCAAGAGACACTATATGGATTCATGGTTGTTGTCATTGATGGCAACAAAGGTCATCCCACATATCCGCAAGTCATGATGTGTCTCTACCGGAAGTCAGAATAAAGAATGTTGTGGTCCGGTGAACAAGAACAGAGCATGTGGCAAGGTCTGACAGATTGATCCGGATCTCTCAGAGGAAGTGTCTTGGTGCAGTGCGGATTTGGGGAAGTCAAGAGGACTACCTTGAGTGGTATATTCCAAGGATTTAGCCTCCGGTGATGGACAAGGAAAAAGATATGAACAGTTGAGTACCGGATTCCTGAGAAACAGTGAAAACAGAGGAAGAACTGACTGACAGAGTATCAGACTACTTTCCGGATGTGTTACTGTTGATGATAGAGGTTGTGAAGGCATGAATCATGTTTGGCCGACATGATTAATGATATCTACAAGTATATGCTTGATCCGCATTGCTTGGTGAGGAAGGATTCAGCCGACAGAACAAGAGTTTGTAAGAAACTAGACTGTTCCGGATGCCGACTAGAAAGGTGATGAAATTACTTGTGCGGATATATATAGAGGATGGATTTAGTTGTGAAGTGTGTGATGGTGTGAAGATATATGCGAATAAGTCCAGAACAGAACAGAGGTAGCAAAAAGGATCCGGTATGTGAAAGATAGCAGAATAAAGAACAGAGGAAAAATGAAGTGCAGCAGATCAGTGTACTAAGCCTAACCGGAACTGAACTCCAGCATATGCAGATGCTTCCAATCAGTTCAAGAGTGTGATTCTTATCACTTTGTAGACAGTGTGTCTTCTTGTAGGCAGTGGGCCTCTTGTGAGCAGTGTGCTCGGGCAGTGAGCCCTAATTGGCAAGTGCCATTTTGTAATCTCCTATTCTTCTAACAGAGAATAATTTTGGGTTAATCACCCCGTGGTTTTCTCCCTTAACAGGGTTTCCACGTCAAAAATACTGTGTTATGTGTTTCTTATTTCATGTTAATATTTTAGTGTTTGATTCAATGCTGCATCAATTAATAAGAAAGTTCAATAAGGGAAATAACTAGGATAACTGATTCACCCCCCCCCTCTCAGTTATCAATAGAAATCATGACAAGGTTTGGAGCTCCCCACACTATCATCTCTAATAATGCAAGAGCTTTTACTGGTTTTAGGAAAACTAATTGGGATTTAAAGTATAATGTGTTTTTGAATAATTCATTTAACTATTACCCCCAAGGTAATGGTCTAGTTGAATCTTGTAATGAAATAACTTGCACAATGGAAGAAGATGATATGAAATATTCTGCAAATACTTGATAATAATTGAGAATAATAGGCCACTTCGAGGGGGAAACCTCCAAATATCTCCAATGGGAACACACTTCACAATATGATGATGAAATAAGACTCACATCCTCCTATATATACCTAATTATTCTTAGGATGAATAAACACACCCCTATATAACACCTAGTCTGACCCAGCTAAATAAATGATAATATAATAATGATAATATGACTTAATTAGGAGTTAAAATAGCCACAAGATGACTATTCATAACCCTATGTACACCAATATTAAGGGCGTAGCAAATCTACTAACAAGAACCTGATCAGAACCCTTAAGAGGACCATGGAAACAAATAAGAGACAATGACATAATAAGATCAGATTGGCTCTTTGGGTTGATAGGATCATTTATAAAAGAGCCATTGGTAATTCTCCTTTTGTTCTTGTGCATGGAAAAGAGGCTAGATTTCCCTTATCTTTAGAGCTTCCTTCATTAGAATTAGCCCAACAACTGGAATTAGAAGGTGAAGATGTTAGGTCTGTGAGGATGGCTAAATTAACTAAATTAGAAGAACTTAGACAGGCAGCCATGGCTACCTTGGAAGAACACTAGAATCAGACCAAGAAAATACTTTGACAAGAAGGCCAAAGATCAAATTTTCAAGGAAGGAGATCTTGTTTTAAAATGGGATGCAGATAGAGCCAAGCCTGGAGGCCACACTAAGTTTGATGCAATTTGGAGTGGCCCATATATCATCACCAGCTACAAGCAAGCCAACTCTTTAAATCTTTCAAAGATGGATGGTGAAGTTCTACCGATCTCAGTCAATGGGATCCATCTCAAACCTTACTTCTAAGGTTGGTCAGAGATTTTGTAAATATTGTTTTGTTTTGTTCTTGCTTTAGTTTTTCCTTTTCCCTATGTGTTGTTGCACAGGCTGCACTCTCATTAGGAGAATGCAGGCCTCATTTTCCTTTTTGGTGTTGTTTTCAAGGAAAGGTTTCAATTGCTTTTGGCCTACTATAGTCTCTTTTGACTCTATGCCCAATGGATTCTTAAAGTCACTGGTTCTTTTGTTTAATAGGCAAACATCCTTGAGAGGTCGCCAAAATGTTGACCTATTTTTCCCCTTCCTAGAGTCAAATAGCCCAGTTTTGAATATATTGAAAATCTTATCAAAATTGGTTAAGTGCTTAATGTTCTTCAGGTCTAAGTGTGTTTTCCTTGTAAAAAATCCCTACGGTTGAACCCCTGAAAAAACTCAGAAATTTCCAAGCTTTGCCTTGGTTTTTTTAGCCTTGGTCGGCAAAAAATTGAGTTCGCGAACCCGGCGGTTCATTGCTAAGGGAAGGTTCAAAAGAAGCAAAAACAAACAATTAAAGGAGAAACCTTTATCGGCAAATTGGGTGGTTCGTGAACCCGCTAGTTTTTTTATCAAAGGGATCACCGATAAAGGAAGACAAAGGTGAATCAAAGGCAAGGTGGAAATTAGCTAAGGCAAGTTTTGGTTCATGAAGGAGAGAAATCACAGACTGAAGGATGGCCGAAGGGAGACTTGGAAATGACTAAGGAAAAGCAAAGAAAAGGCTTTATTAGGAAACCAAAAGAAACTCAAACCAAACAGTTCTTATTTTCCAAGGTTTGCCAATAAGGTAATCCATTGACAAAGGTAAATAAATAAAGATGAAGACAATTCAAGGTTCGCAAATGTGGAACTTTGCTGAAAAAGGAAGATGAAGGAAAGAAGAAGACAAAGATAGTTTGCAAAACTAGAATTTCACTGACTAAAGGGAAGAAAAGGATGAAATAGGCATAGTTCATGGAAAGGTGATTTCGCCAACTAAAGGAGAAAGTAAGAAGACAGTGACAAAAGAGATTTTGCCAATAAGGCAAAATAAATTCCAGAAGTAAAGTGAAATAAAAGGAAAATAAAGCTTGTAATATAATGTAAAGCTTTAAAATATTTTTAAGTTTAGAATATTTTAAAGTGTTGTAAAAGATTTATAAAGGGATTTTGGTGGGAATATATATTTGAAATATCTATCTTCTCCAACCACCATTACTATAGAATCAAATCAGCCCAATTGGAAGTAGTTGTGCATATAATGGTTGCAGGTAGATGAATTAGCTATTTGCATTCAAGGTAGTAGATATTTCCCAGCTACTTCATCCTCAGGATATTTTCTACATTTATGTTTTGCAGAATAGATGTACACAGACATTCATTTTGCAGATATATCTTCTGACAGGCCCATGAGGGTGAATTTATTGTAGTAGGTGACTTAATTCAATGAATGAAATGGTATAAATAGATGAAAAATCAATGTAATGAGGGTTCAATACAGAGACTTATTTTTTGTGTTCCAAACAAAACCCTCTTCTGCTATAACCATGCCTTTTGATCAATACATGTTGATGTTTTTACTTTTTCATGCTACTTTTAGCTCTGTGTAGATCTAGAACTGGTTATTGTTTGTGAATGTTTAATTCCTTGCAATCCTTTTCTTATCTTTTACCTCTGTTAAGATCTGCATGATTTGTGTGAGTTTATCAACTGTATTCAATTATTCTATGCATTTTAGATTTGTGGGTGTTCTTCATTCAAACCTGGTGTATCACCTTTTCCTTTCAGTTTCTCCTTCTTCCCCTTTTCCCAACAGTGATTAGATTAGGTTTAGTCTTAGTCTACTTTGAATTTCATATTCAGAGAAAGGGAACATCCTTCTCTAGAGGTTTGATTTCCTTCATAGGGTCCTGTTGATGTGTTTTTGATGCACAAGGCAACATGCAAAATAAAATATTGTATTCTATCCTCTCTTGAACAAAGTCTCTCAAAGGCTAAACTATGTTCTATCCTCTCTTGAACAAAGTCTCTCAAAGGCTAAACTATGTGATCCAGTGAGACAACTCCAAGGTTCATTATTCGTGATTTAAAATGGATAGACTCTATAGTTTGATGTGATATGTTGTTAACACAAAGGGACTTACGCTAAATTTACTTCTTCACTCACTCAACTTATTACTCCTTTTCACGGAAATAAACCTCCTAATTCCACAATAAGAAAATGCAAAAAGGTCAAGGGTTTAGAGAGAATCGACTCTATTTCTAAGTACAATGAGACGATGAATGATGCCAAGATAGACAAATTCCCTATAACAAGCTCCACTTCGCCATGATGAATTCAACAACTACGTAGAACAAGTGCAATCTCCCAAGGATGACTAAGGATTTTCATATTGCAAATACACATTCAAGTACCCATAGTTGGTGCAACTTGAACAAGCATCAACAACTGAGCTATTGCAAAAAGTTGAGGTTCAGGCTAACTCTGTACAATGACTTGCTAGCGACAAACCATCAAAATTATGAACCTAGGAATTCATCAAATATCTTCACAATGCATTCACTATATCAATGAACTTTCTAATCTACTTCTACTTGGAAACACATCTAGATTATTGTCAAGAAATAAGAAACCATGCGACATTTCAAAATAATACAATTGTCACCAAGCTTCAATGAGAAATATATTAATCTTGGAAGCGACTACAACAATTTCATGAGTTCTCTCCAACAACTTTTGAAGAGCTTCTTCTACTCTACTCCTACTTTACTTGCTCCTATAGTAATTCTAATCTAATGTCTCTACAAATGAGGCAAATAAGCCTTTTTATAGTCCTCAAAATACAATGAAGGGCCAAGATCGATTTGAGCAACCAATGGCCGAGATTTTGCCACATCAGCAATTAGTTACAACAACCAACTATTTTTAGTAAAAATAAAAAGTTGACACAACCCGTGTAAATAAAAACCCAAAGGCAATGAAGGCACGCTTCCCAAGGTTATAAGCATGACATGTTGGAATCTCTGGGAATCTTCTAGATAGGGCGCCATCTTTCTCTTGGACTTTATTACATAAATGTTAAACATGGATGTGATGAAGTGGCGAGAAATGATTGGCTGATGATTTATGAACGCTAATTGAGCATTTCGAGCAAATTTGCTTGATTTTCAATATTTTCCAATTTTTTGATGCTATACCCAAATTGTATCTTCTTTCTTGGACAGGGCTTCGAACTTGAATTTTCACTTTTGGAGCTTTCTCTTCAAACGTGGAATTTGAGAACTTGTCCTTGTTCTTCACTCTTTGTTTTCATCTTTGCATTCCTTAGTGTAATTTTGGATTTCTTGATAATCTTGCTCATTCGACTAACTTTTCTTGTGATACTCATGTAGGATTCTTGCTCTAGATTGACGAAGTAGAGGAGATGACTTGGGTGTGAATCCTTGGAGTAGACCTCATGATGTTTTCTCTTGATCTTCAAGTCTAGTGGATGAAGTGGAAGGCTCTTGAATTTGAACATAAAAATGATTCTTCTGATTTTCGGATGATGGAGCTTGCAAGGTGATGGTGAAGTTCTTTCACTCTGGTGATGAAGTTCTCCTCTAGAAGTAGGATCATGGTGAACTCGATGAAGTGCAGTAGAACTTTCTTCATTCTGGTGATGACGCCTTCTTTGGATGCAAGATGATAAGCTTGATGATTTGTCTTGATCCTCTGGATAGCTCGCCTTTGGATTCTCACATACCTGCAAGATGAAAATTCACAAGTCATAGTACTTGAAAACGTTAAATCAAGTTCATTAATGCATGTGAGAAATTGAAAGCTATTGATTGAATTTCACAAAATTTCCACTCCATGAGGGTGGTTGAATTTCCACTGGGGCTTGGAATTTGCACTTTTTGGGTGCAATTTCCACTATGGCCTAGAAATTGTGACTTTTTCACTTAGCATGTCTTTTTCACCTTCAACTTTTATATTCTCTTGGCAAATGATTTTCAATGGTTTTTAATGGATTTTCATAAATTTCAAGTGATTCTTAGAAGATTTGAATTGAGGTTTTCATTTTGAACCACAAGTATAAACCCTTCTTTGGTGCAATTTCCCTCCTAGCATGGAAATTGCAAATTTTCCATCACATCCTAAAAAATGTGACTTTTCTTAGCATTTCTCCATGTTTCTCAATCATTTTCTAATGCTTTTCCAATGGAGTTAAGGGATTATTTCAATGTTTTGAAGTTGATTTTTTATTTACTTAAGCTAAAATTAAAATTTCATTGTTGGCGCAATTTCCATCCTAGCATGGAAATTGTGATTTTTCCTTCTCATGCCTAAAAATGCGCCACTTTCATGATGTCTTCACGCTTTGCATTTGCTCCTCTCATGATTTATCCACAACCTTTTGAGATTTTCCTTAAGAATTCTCATTGGATACTCAAGAGTTTTTATTTCATTAACTTTTTCAGAGATCCTATGAGTGGAAATTGCAATTTTTCCACTAGCTCCTAGAATTTACGCCATTTCCATGATACCATCTCTCCAAAGATTTATCAATGATTTGCAAAGATTTTGTGGTTTTTCTTGATGATTTTCAAAGGATACTTAAACAAAATCTTGATTTTCCTAAAATTTTATAGAATCAAAAGTGGCACAATTTCCTTGTAAGAGTGGAATTTGTACTTTTTGAGCACAATTTCCCTATGTTGCTTGAAATTGTGATTGTTGCATGATGTTGTTCCTTCTTTTCTACTTCATGATGGCATTTCCTAAGGATTTCTTAGTGTTTGCAAGATTTCTTCATGTTTTCGCTAAGATTTTTGGAGGATTTTACAAAGTTTGCAAGATGATGATTTTTTTCTAAGTCTTCTCATGAAAATTAAATCAAATTAAACATACAAATGCTAGATTAATCAATCCCTTACAAAGAATTGTGGAATTTCAAGATCAAGAAAGCCTCCAGGAAAGTGGTGCAATTTCCTTATGAACCTAGAAATTGTGCTATTTTGGTGCATTTTCCACATGTGGGTGGAATTTGCGACTTTCCATTGGAGATCAAGATTTGCGCTTTTTTTAATTTCATGGTGGCATTCTTCTTAAAGATTTCTCAATGATTTTTTTGAACTTTTCACAAGATTCCTTCAAAGATCTTCATGTTTTCTTGGTAAGGTTTTGGAGAAAATTTGAATTTTACAAGGATTAAGTGTCAAATCTCTCTAGGCGCCATTTCCACTACCCCTTGGAAATTGTGATTTTTCCCAAGATGATGATTTTCCAAGTTTTTTTTTCTAGATGAAATTTGAATCAACAATTAAACATAAAAGACCAAAAATTCCAATTATCAACTAATCCCTTGCAAGGAGTTGTGAAATTTTCATGAAAAAGGGGTCTCTAGGAGAAGGCACAATTTCCTCTTATACCTAGAATTTGCACTTTTTTGGGTGCAATTTCAAGTCTAGCATGGAAATTGCAATTTTTAGCAAGTGAAATTTTGCCAGATTTTGAAGGTCCCTACCTAATGTATATTTCAAAATATTATACTTTAAATATTTTGAAATATACTGTCAAGATGTTTGAGATAGGTCTTGGATCAATGGGATTTAACATGCAGATTCTAGATTTTTGAGGATCCACCAAATTCAAGACTTAGTGAATTTTTAGGAGTTCAGGACATCAGACTTCAAGACATTAGACTTAGTCAAATTTTTAGTGTTTCAGGGACATGCATCAAGGTGAAAGCATATGGATTCCTCAGTTGAATATCCATCCCTTAGGCAATTTCTTGAATCACTTCATGGATTTGAGCAAGAACTTGGCGAGACTTGGAAAAATCAACACTACCAGACATACAAACTCAGAGCAAACCAAAACATTAAAATAAAGCTAAGACAGAAAGCAAGAAAAAAGGGTGGCTCCCCATTTGTAATGGGGTGATGTGTGAAAACATCACAATAGGTCCCAAACCTAGAAATCACTCCAATGTTTCACTGGATTGTTGCAGTAAAGGCGCTTCAACACAGGGTGCAAATCTAAGTGACAACAATTCCTTTACCTTGTGGTCAAGTGTAGTGAAAGGGTGTTCATGTTGGATGGGTTCTTTTGGCACTTTATTCATAGAAGAACGCCTATTATTTGGACTATTGTATGGAGTGCTTATGTTGGGTTTGTGGGTTTAGTCCCTGGTTATATGAAAGCACTAGATGATTTTCCACTGGTTGTATGTGGGTTGTGGAGTTGGTCTTTCTATGATTTGGACACTCCTGGACAACCTAGTTCCTCATTTTCATATTCATGTTATATTTGGATATGTATGTTTTACAATTTTCTTGTTTAAAAAGGTTGTGGGTTTGTAGATCTATGGTATTCCATTGTTTTATATGACATATTTGATGATGTGAATGTCTGGATGATTAAGTGGATTTAAATTTACATAGATGGTTTTAAAAAATTTACATGTTAACCAAAATCTATAGTTTATAGATTTGTGGAAAGATTGTATTTAGAATCTCAAAGTATTCTAGATGGAAACAATTGCAAATTTTCAAGGCTACTTGTTGGGTTCTTGTTGAACTATGGTTACTCTTGTGTGGATTTGTTTGACAAAATGGGTCTAACATTGATCTTGGTGTTTGAGTCTTGGAAATCTACATGTTATACTTGGTTACCTATGTTTTGTATTTTACTGATGTGGGGTTGAATCTATAGTTATTTGAGATTGGAGCACTTATCATGTTTCTTTTTCTTTTGAGATGTTGTATATGTGCAGATATTATAAATTATCTAATGTGGATTATGTTTGGTAGGCCTCTTCTTGGTCTCCTTGATTGCAATGGTATGTTTATTGTAGTGAGAAAAAGAAATGATTATGGAGTACTTGATATAGTTGTTCATTAGAATCTGTAGTAGTAGTATATGGTGCATGAGAATCTCTATTCACTTTCAGTAGAGTTTTGGCAATGATGTTGGTCATGATTCCATGTATAGCTCTATATCACTTTTAATGGGAGTGTTGGGACAAGAAAATTTCAAAATTTTCCTATACTCCTATCCACCCCATGTCCAACCGAATCAGAAAATCATACACCCAAAATCATAATAGCAGCTGATAAATTCCATAAACATAACATGATTTTTACCACAAATATTTGCCTCACCTCTCAAACCATAGTTTAAAAAGGGGCCTCAGTTCTTTGATTTCGGCAAGACCTCGATCTTTTTATATGTTCCATTTGAAGCGAGCTAGATGTGTATCGGCATGAGGATTATGGTCGAAGTGAAAGTTTTAGAAATTTCTGATGAAAGAAGTAACACCGATGATGTGAGGACCGCCCTTTTTACTACTGTTGTTATGACTATTTACAGTACTGTTATTGTTACTTTCATATTTGTGGGATAGCAGTTCCCAGAAATTGTCAGACTATTTAACTTTATTATGTTTTCGGAAAAACTAATTGGGTGATGTTTGGATAAGTTTACTTTTCAGAAAAATGAATTAGGTGATGATGGAAAATTGTAATATGATTTTAATTATGTTAAATTGTACTAGGGCATGAGAATGCATGTTTTATTTAAGTTGCTTCGGCTATGATGAATTTATGTGGTTACTGATCTTGTAATTGAGTGTGCAGGGATTACTAATCGAACCACAGATTTCGGAGATCATTCCACACCTTGTTAATTGTTATTCCCTGTTAAGCCGATCTGGTTCCACGAGGAACCAAGATCTCTTTGTGTTTGATGTCATGATGTAATGTGGTCTTTCGTATGGTCGAGTGGGTTAGGTTACCCTCATGTAACATTATTTTTATAATTAGTGTTGTAAAGAGATTGAATTTGAAATTTCTTATTTTATTTAAATTATGAGGCCCTTTTCTTGTGCCTTACCTTGACCAGGGGTGTCTTGTATGGGTTAAAGTTGACCCTGGGTTATACCCCATGGGTCCAGGGGCCCATTTGGCATGGGTAACCCTTGAGTAACCTCCATCTAGTCAACTTAACCTTCCCCTGAAGTTAAGTGGCGAAAATTGGAGGTAGGAGGGGACATGATGGGTTGTACCAACACCCAACCCATCCCCTCTACATTCCCCTAGATAAGAGATGCCATCCTTTAGTGAAGGTCACCTCTTCTTTAGTGAGATTCCCCCATGTACTCTGGGGACACCCATGTGAATAAAGTAGAAAGAGGCATGGGTCACCTGTCTTGTTCCCATTTAACTCTTTTTTTTATTTCTCCCATGAGAAAGTGGAGTCACATGAGAGGAATAAGGAGTACCCTTGGGAATGGAGAGTGACATAAGCCACCAGGACAGAATAGTGGTTTTGGGGAAGGGTGAGGAGGTGACAAGTGTCACTTCCCCATTTCTCAAAATTAAAAAGAAAGAGAATTTGGGTTATTTATTTTCAAATTTTGGGATGAGAGGGAGTTAGTTGAATTTTGGGAAAAACTTTCATTTTTTGCCTTACCAAAAATAGAGAAGTTAGTTTGGAAGATAGAGAAGGGAGAGGGAGTTGGTGGCTAAGGTTGGAAGTGAACTCTGTGGACTCTGCAACAACTTCATTCCAGGAGGGCTTTGCAAGGTTGGTCTGAATTTTACCTTTGATTTTGTAGAACTGAAATGTGTGTGAAATATGTGTTTAGATTTGTTTTCTGTGGGGTTCTTGTCAGGTTGTTTGACAGAGCGTCTCCCACTTGGGAGAAATGCTCATCAAGTTTGGGGTAGGGGAGGAGAGATCCTCCTCGGGTGCATACCTGTTTCCATCTTTTGGGATGTTGAAAGCCTTGAGGGCATGTATCTGTGACTGTATTTTTGACTTGAGAGTCCTATACAGATTACTTAAAAATTGTGATCACACTTGGTTGAGACCAAGAGAAATTTATATTGGTTCATTTATCTGTCAGGGTGACACTCTGGAGTCGAGTGTGTCCACTCTCCTGCCCCTTATGAAACTCATTGTAGTTGAGTTTCCGTATTGTGTAAAATACCCACGGGTGTATGTGTGCTTTGGGATTGTTGTTGTTTCTGTTGTGAAGTGGAGTGTTTGAGTACCCAGGTGTGAGTATGGTCTCCCTAGCTCGGGGGTGACCCACTTGCGGGTCTACGGTAGGGAGGAGAGCTAGACGAGTGGTATTTTCTTCTTTGTTTGTCTTTGATACGCAGGTTTTCTCTTGGAGCTTCTGGTTGGCTATTTATGAAGAAACAGTTCATCTTCTTTGTCATGGGAATTAGGCCTGGTTCATTTCATAGAGATGAAGAGAGAACACCTCTCTTGTTAATGTTGTAAATTAATGATATTCTGGGAGTGAAGAAAATCACCTCCCTGATCTTGTTATTATTGGACTTTTATTTGGTTGTCATAAGTTATCAGTTGTGTACTGTTTGGGAGAAGAAAGTTCATATCTGGGAAGTTAAGTGGTGGTATTCATGATTGAGAAGCTGTAATATGAATGTGTTTAAATTTTTAAGTTGATGTTTGCAAACTTTGTTCAATAGCAATTTTTGTGTTTCAAGTATTACTGAAAGGAAAAGTTCATTATTGCAATCTAATATGAGTTGTTTACATTTGAAAGTTTGGAATTGCTTAACTAGTTGAAATGTTAGTTTTTATAGTTCAATGTTAAAATGGAAAAGACAGTTTTAAATGTTTGAGTTATTCTCCATATTTAGTGGATTCTGTTAAATTCTAGCATGTATATATATTCTGTTTGTACATTTAAGCATTCTTAAATATTTATGAAAATGGAAATATATACTTATAATAAGGGGATAGCTATTTACCATTTCTACCGATTAAGTGAAATTGGGATATATATATATATATATATATATATATATATATATAAACATATATATATATAGATATATATATCTAATTGTTATGACAATATCTTTATAACAGGTTGATTTGGAGTAAATGCATAAAGTAGTGAATTTGAGAAATTTAGGAATTATATAAATACATATAAGAATATTTTTATATAAATAAATATATATATATATATATTTCACATTTTGAGTAATTATCATTTTATAGAATAATAGAGAAATTGAAAGTAATTATCATTTTTATGAGATTGAATGATATATATCAATATAAAAATAGATATATATGTATATATATATATATGAAATATATATATATATATATATAAATATATTATCATTGATATATATATATATACATGAATATATATATATATATATATAAATATATTATTGTTGATAGAAATCAACGAATAGCACATAAGATTGACTGTCAAAGTTTAAGCCGCGGGAGAAAACACAGTCGCGGTTAGATTTGGGCGGTGGGGAGAAATCCCCACCGCAGGCCTATATATATATACTTGGAGGTGTGGAGTGGGGCGGAGCCCCACCCACACCCCACATCGTGGGATGTGGGTGGGGCTCCGCCCCACTCCACATCCCCCCCTTCCCCTTATGCCTCCCGCGGCCTGCACAGGCCCGCCGCTCTGCGGCCACCGCCGACCCTGTCCGCCGCTCTGCGGCCACCGCCGACCCTGCTTCTCTGTCACTGCGGCCACCGCCGCCCATGGCCGCCGTCGGCTGTGGAATCTAAAGCAACAAAAAAAAAAATGTTAGGGCTTTGGCCCTAACATATGATTGGTTTCTTTGGAAAATAAATACATTTTTATAGCTCTATATATAGGCATATATATATATACTATATATGTCTATGTATATAGCTATATATATAATAAAATGATTATATATCTATCTATATATTTCTATATATATATATATATACATAGAGATATATACATATATATAGTGGTAAACCAATTTCGTCCTATACATAGACATTAAAATATATATATATATATATATTATATATATAGATATATATATATATATATATGTATATATATATATATATGTATATATATATATATATATATATAATAGACATAGGAGTAAATCTATGAACCATGTTATTGGGCCCTCGTTTTAAATCGTTATAAACTATGTCTCATGGACATAGAGAAAACAAAAAAAAAAAACAAATTATATTCACACAGTAGATGTTATTAAGTGTTGAACACAACAACCAAAGAAGATATATTACCATGTACAGGGTTTTATAAAGTGGAGAGCCTCCTACATCTATTTACAATGTTAAACGAGTCACAATCAGTGGATTAATAGTCATTAATAGTAACAACAGTAATAGTAACAATAGTAATTATAAACAAGAGAAAATAAAATTATAATGTAAAAGAGAGTTAAGGAATATTCAGTGATACTCTGGAAAGAGTTTCTCGGAAGTTTCAACTATCAACGTAATATCAATCACCCGGAAAATGAAGAGGAAAATTACAGATCACCTTGCTCAAAAGAACACTGGAAATAAACTTAAGAAGCCACCACTGACAATCCATGTGGCCATTTTAATCTCAACTGTAGCAAACGACCTCATAAGTAAACCTGTAAGAGAGTCCGAAGAAGAAAAACTAACATTGGAAAACACAGAGGAGAAAATGCGCGACATTTCCCAAATGGGATAAGAGAACTAAGTTGACGGACCCTTCTGCTAAATCTGCTTAGGAATAGGTTTAAGAAGTACATACGAAGAGGAGGAACCTAGATCGGGGAAGATTAGGAGACCGAGTCCAGCGAAATAGTAAACTAGCCTTTGTGACCTAGATCATCCTGAAATTAGGTTTAATATCAACAATAGCTGCAGTGATAACCCTGATTGACGTAAATCATGAAGAAAGGTCAGGATGCACATAAAGAAAACATAGAAAACGAAAGAGAGAGAGAGACCGAAATATAAACACACTAAATTAACAGAGAAATAGTTAAGGTAAGGGCGATAAAGATACAATCAAAATTAAGAACTTGTGAAAAGGGAAGAGAGAGCAACCAAACCACCTTGTTGAAAATGCTAAGTCATAGGAGGAGTATGTTTCAGGAAACAAGAGAGGAGACAGACAACCATGCCTGGCTGAAAAATGACTAAATAGGGAGATCACTAGCCGGTTTAGTCGGAACAAGGCGTCGTGGGAAGTTGTTACTCTATCAGCGAACCACGTGCGTAAATGAGTGCAGCGTAATTCCCACTAACGCCGTAAGGCATTATGCTACCGAAAATTGCCGAGGGTTCGATTTAAGAACTTTGGTAATCTCACTCTTGCAATGACGTTAGCAGCGTTGTATAGACCCTCTTGTTGATCTGTATGCTTCTGGTTGCACGCAATTGTACTTGTATTCCGCCGAAGAGTGTAGTGTTTCACCATGAGAGAACACCGTCGAGCATGCGTACGCATGCGAAGGGGGTTTTTAGGACAGTGTGAGAAAAGTTTTTCATATCTCGTGTCATAATCACATAACAGATGTGGCTATGACACGTGCGATGTGTGTTGTGACCACATGGAAAATGTGGGCATGACAGATGACCCCTCATCAGTGAGAGAGACCCCAATCACACTAAATTAATCAAATGTGAGGGCCATCGGGATGAGAAAACATTATCAGAGAATACTCTAAATACTTCCCCGACAGTATAGATCATACTGATGAAAGAATTCAGCAAGACTCCTGCTGAACAACCCATGGAATTGGTGGAACTAGTTACTCATTGGGAAGAAATGTACATTGGGGAAAGAGATTAAAGTGTCTCCGACCTTATGATGTCTCAGAGACCATAAGGCATTTTTTGGCCTAAGTCACACCGATGTATATGGAGGATATGACTCATCGGCAAAAGGGAATAGATCAGAGTAGAGTTTACAAGTCCTGCTAAATCTATAGTCACAACGATGAAGGATGTTGGTGACATGTGATGATGATCATTCTAATGAAGGATAGAAAGAAAAGGCATCGAGGAAACAACCAGGATTGGATAATTTAAATAAAGTCATCCTGATATCATACATTGTTCCGATGAAGATAGTAACCACACTCATCGATAAGACTCTTTCTGACAGGTTATAAAGACAAGCAATATCGGTATTAATTTCTTGGGTCTTATCGATTTCACTAACTTGCCCTATAAAGAGAAGCCGATAAACATTTTGACAAGACTCATGCTGATGTTCATATCAAAGATTTTTGAAATATCAGAGTACGATGTTGTTCTCACAGCGATAATGTAAGTCAGGTTGACAATAACTCCTGTGCTCATTTCTATATCAGATAAACCTTGAAATGTCTTGCTGATACAGACATATATATGTTTTCATAAAAGGTGACATCAAGGAGACAAAATGAAGGGTCATAGAGATTGAGCCATCTGCAAATGTTCACACCATAAGAAGCTATTGGGTCGCCCTAGCATTACAAAAGTCCCACCGATGAAGGAGGTTATGATGATGTGACATCTCACAATGATTATGAAAATTAATGCACTAGAACTATTAATTACAGACCGAGAAGAAATCCCCTAAAGAGTCATTTGAAATCATTGCAATTGGGTTCAAAAGAATTGTCTGAGAGGAGCACATAAGTGAGAACTTGGAGGAGAGAACAAAGGAGTTTGATCATCGTCTCAGATAAAAGGTACATACATAAAAATCTCTATGTGGTAAATTACAATTTGAATTTGCTATCTAGAATTATAATGGAGACTCTAGTAAAAGGCAAGGGTAGAAAATAGCAAGGTGAAACTAGTAAGCCTAAGAGACAAAAAATTGACAAAAGCCCTGATGAAAAAATGAAAGAAAGAAAACTAAATCAGGATTTGATAGACTAATTGCTTGGGTCTACCCCTAAAGCCTGAAGGTCTGCACAACTCAGTGTAGAGGTAGAGAAATTAGAAGACAAATGCAAATACCTGGGAAATGTATGGACACCAATCAAAGGCTATGAGTTGTTCAAATTCCATTATGATAGAAGATTTAGGAATGTCCCAGTGTCTAATCCATGGCATTTGAACTTGGGAAAATTGGTCGTCCCTGATGTGTTTGTAAATGTGGAACTCCTAAAACTCTTGGCTAAACATTACAATCCCAGCCTCAAAGCCATATGCAATCCACAAGGAGAGCCTGCTATACACTTGTCCAAAAATGCCATTTGTGAAGTATTTGATTTAGATGATTTGTGTACTCTTCCCATAGTATATGAAGATTTGGACAAAGAATACTGGAGGATGGACACCACATACAATGGATGGAGATTGCTTCTCCATAGGTCTAGGGCAGAGGGAAAAATAATGCCTTTTGATGATAATGATGGACCTCCATTCCATGTGTCCTTGTTTGAACCGTATATGCAATACACATATTACTCCATTGGCCAAGTCCTAGGGTCAGAGGTTCCTAATTTTATGACAATTCCATTAATGGTGATAGCCATAGATATCCAGTGTCATAATGCTAGGAAGTTTGATTATGCTTCTTATGTTTTTAGAAAGATTGATTCCAATTTAATTGCAATTAAGAACAACGCCCCAACAGTCTCCTTTGAGCACCTTTCACTCCTCATGCACATGGTATTATACTATGGCCAGGAAATGGGAATATGGCCAAGTGAACTTAGAATTACTCAAGTAGACAAGAGGGGACAAAAGTCACCTATGCAAATGTGGACAAGGGTATGGGACAGTAGGTTTGCCCACTCTAGTTACATTCATTTTGAAGAATATTGTGTAAAAGTGTTGTATAGATATTTTAATCATCCTTGTTAATATTCACTATCAGATGAAATTAAAAGGTTTCTCAGACCAAAAGAATTTTGTGGTCCCTCAACTATCACCACAACTGGGGAGATTGGTATTGCTTTGAGGATTCAACCATGGTCAGAATTTATGGTTTTGAAGATACCCCATTTATATTTCCCAAGATAGTTCCTGATAGGATTGCCTACTTAGAGATAGTCAAGCAAATAAACTGCTCTAATGTGATGAACTTGAGTGCCTATGACAAACAATCCTTCATGCCTAGTACTTTGTGCTTCAGGGATTTTACTGTGGTGTCTAAATAAGGTTATAGTCTCATCAGGGACAAATTGATGCATTATAACATGAGGTGTGCAGAGGCAAGAAAAGGATTTGATCCTGAGGGTTTCATTGATCTTGCTAGGAGAAAACAAAATCTCAGTGGATATACACATATTCCATATCCACATGATGATATTATTAGGAACATGGAAGAAGTTGAAGTTGAACTAGTAATTGAGAAGTATAATAGAGAATTAGATGAGAAGAGAAAATAGCTTGCAGAGATAGAGTTGTTGTCTTCTGGTGATGAGGAATCTGCAGGAGAAGAAGAGCTACATGAACAAGCAACTAGAATATCTAAACGAAAAAATGGAATGTTATCAATCTCCTAATAGAGAATAGGATAAAGAGGGGCCTAGTTATGAGGATCCTAGACAGTTAGCATATGATTCTTTCATTGCAGATGATCAATTTATTCATTCTCAAAAATTTAAATCATTTTTGTATAAATGCAAGGGAAAAGAACTCAGGGAATCAATTGAAGATGTCACGGATTATAATATTGATATGTTAAAAACAACAATAGATAATGAGTTGAAAGCTATGACTCCTAATAGAGGTAGACAGTTGCTCAGAGAAGCAAGTGTCATGATATTTCCTAGACTTGACATAAATTCTGCTTTGGTGTTTGATAGTTTCTTGCACAATACTGATGACAAGTACAAGCTCACTCCTGAGGGTGTAACAAAGGTATATATGGGTGCCAAGTATAACAATGACAAAAACTCACTCATGATATGGGCCTTATACCCTCCTCATAAGAAGACAACCATTATAGAGACTGAAAAAACTTTTGGGCATGTTATGACTTTGAAAGCAGTGGAAACTGATCCTTTGATTACTGCAGACATTGGTATAAATGTTGCAAAATTAAATAAAGCACAGGCTCAAATGTTGATCAAGGAACGAGATGCATATAAGCTAAGTTGTGAAAGATTGACAAAAGAAAATGATTTCCTAAAAGATACTATCAAGAATGCCTTTGGAGGATTAGTTAAAAGGTTAACCCATGGAGAGAGTTCACAAAGTGTCTAGTCACCATCTAGTGATCAAATAGCCCAGGTTCAAATTGACACACTTACAACAATACTACAGAATAGGCATATTAATATGATGCATTGGATGAATAAATTTTGGGATGTCTATTCTGAGAACCATAAGGTAATCCAAGAACATGAAAGGTTAAACAATAGGTTTCAAGAAAAACTCCATGAGATACAGAGTAGGGATGTTCCTAACACTACATGTATCTCCAGTGCAAAAGACTTGATTGAACACCATAAAAAATATCATGACCAACTTAAAAATGATGCCAGGGAATGCGTTGAAGCTTCAAAGCCAGGTTTCAAAGCCAGGTATACCCATGTTGTTCAGAAATGACAAGGAGCTGAAGAGCAAAGATGAATGGAGTAAAGAAATGTCATGTGATATTACATGAATCTTTAGAGGCTCTCAAGGATAAAGACTCGACATCTGGGAAGGCCTGCAAGCATCTGGAGAAGATGGTGACAATGGATGTGATTACCAAAAATGCTATTGAGTTTGCTACTACACATCAAAGCCAAGAGTACCTGGATAATGTTGCTCAGATATACCTGTGGCTTAGCAGGGCTTAGGGTTGTTATCTTTGTTGTTGTTATGTTAATCCTTTTTAATTTTCAAAAAGACATTTTGAAGAGTTATGTCTCTTCATAAATATTTCTATATAAGTTGGACATATGATGATCAATTAAGATCAGCACTAGGAGATAATAGAAGAAGTTCATAATATTTTTAAAGACCATGTTGCAAGTACTATATTAAAGAAGTTAATTGAAGATCTCTGATTCTGTGGTTTTATGTTGGCATCAATTATTTGTTGAAATTATTTAGTTATTTGGTTGTCTCTAGTTCAGTATTTCCTTATTATTCAAATTGATATATCAAGTATATATTTAATTTGTCAATGCACATTTTCTATATTTGTGTGATTTGATTAATTGGTTTCCTTAAAATGAATTAAAATCCTTCTGGTCAGTCACAGTAATTTGGAAGTGTTGATTTGGATCACTAAGAGAACAATATAATTAGGATTGTCATTCTGTCTCTAGGTTGATATTATCTGTTGCTCTTGTATAATTCATTCATTGGTTCCTTCAAGAAAGGATTAAAATCCTTCTGGTGAATAACAAGAAATTTGATTATGTCAGTTGGATATTAAGAAGAGTCTGTCAATCATTTTCCTGCACATTTATACAAGTTATAAACCAAAGCATTGTGCCAAACAGTTAGAGTTATTGCCCAATATAAGCCACTGGTCTTAGTTTTTCATTTGACTCCGTTTACCCAACAAGGCACTGGTCTTACTCATTTCAATAGTTAAATTCATTTATTAGTTTTACCTTGATATTTCTTATATAATTTATACCAAATCATCTTTCATATATTAGATATAGAACTAGTTAGCAAGCTTTCATCTATTCGACACCATTTACCACTATGGGTAGATCCATTAACCTAGTCACTAAACTTACATTCATTTAATTTGCCTTAACTTTCAAGGTCTACCCGCCTAGGTTTAGTAGAACTTGAAGTGTAGGGAGTCCTTAACCCTATAGGTTAACTCTGTCACATTAGTTCAAAAATGTTTCCAATCTGATCATAGAGTCTGGCATCCTCTTAGGATTTGCAACCTACATTTTTGAGACCTAATAGGGAGTTTTGTGTAGTTACATAGTGTGTTCTATCTTCTTTGTTTCAAGATCTTGGTTCTAAACTGTTGCAATGTGTAGTTTAACTATGGGAGAGACACATGGATAATCTTCAATTAGAAGATGGATGATCTTTTGTAATGGTTGTTGGTGTCATAAGGAGCTCTTGGATTTTCCCTTAGGTTGTAGTTATGGTTCATTGCCATCTTTGGTTCTATTGATAGAGGATGTTTGATCTTCATGTTATTTAAAGAGGTGTTAACATCTTTCCTTTGCCATGGAGGTCTCTTAGAATCTTTGGTAAGGTGTCAAGTTTATGACTTATCAGTTTTGACATATGATCCTTGGTTAAGAGGATCGATTGTATCATGTCATGGTGTACTCTTGATCATGAGTTTAGAGTTGTGACATGGTACAGGTGCTCTTGGGAGAAGGATATGTTCATTAGAGCATATGATCTTCATTTGAGAAGATGTTAGATCATGATGTCATGATATGTTCCTAATTTTATAATTGGATGTTTGACAATGGTCTGGTTAGTTCTCTTTGGTTTTGAGTATTAATCATTTGCTTGGAGCTTCATGATTTTGCAGGTTGCATTTGAAGTTGGCATGGATTGATTAGTAGATAGTCATGGATACTAGAGAAAATTGGGTGAGGCTGGATATCTCTTGTACTTAGGGACATGTGTTGGATTGATTACTCATTATGAGATTTCAGAAAAAAGACTAAGGAGCCTACACCTAGAAATGGACATGATTCCATTATGTACTTTGTTGATAGGTGCCTAAAAATTTTCAAATCCCAAGTTTTATGCCTCATTGTTGTTTGGAAAGTTTTTCATCCATTACTGATAATCGATCTAATAAATTTTCAATGGGTTTTCCTTGGTTAAAATTTGTGTTGTGTCTAGTTTACCTTCCCCATGTGATGGCCATATTTTATTGTTCCCAAAAATCCCTTAAAATTATTAAGTTTTCTACCTTCCATGTCTTTTCCTAGCTTTTGGTTGTAGGGTTCCAAGTTCTAATTCCTGTCAGAACTTGGGATATCCTTGGTTCCAATTTCTATTAGAACCTATAATATTCTTGGTTCTAATGTCCTCCAGAACCCCCATCCCCCTCACTCAATTTGGAGGGTCAAAACTTGGACTTTTTAGATGATCTTGGAGATGGTGGCTATGTGTGTCACCCAACATAAAATGGACCTTTCATTCGGGTGTTTTGGCTACTTTGAGAATTTTGGATTTTCCATGGACATCAGGACATCCCTGGTCCCTGTGTCCTTTTGGATCCCCATTCATCCATGTTTAATTTGGAGGTTCAAAACATGGAATTTTTAGATGATATCGAAGATGGTGGGTATGTGTGGACCACCTAGCATCAAGTGGACCTTCATTCAGGTGTTTTGGCTACTTTGGGAATTTTGGGTTTTCCATGGACATCGAGACATGTCCTTGGTCCCTATGTCCTTCTATATCCCTATTCCCCCATGTTCAATTTGGAGAGTCAAATCTTGGAATCTTGGTTTTAAATTGAAGGCTATGGTTATTGGCGCCCCTGCATCTATTTGGGTTTTCGTTTGGATGCTTTTCTCATTTTGGGATTTTTGGGTTTGCCATGATCTTTTCGGACCCCCCTTTTCCCATGTTGAATTTGAAGGGCTAAAACTTAAATTTTGGGATGATGAAGATTTGGGATATGTTCATCAAATTGCATTATGTGGAACCTTCATTTGAGTGTTTTGGTCACTTTGGGAATTTTAGGATTTTTGTGGAAATCAAAACCTTTTCAAAAATCCCTATGTCCTTGATCTTTCTAGGTTTCCCATTTACCATGGAGCACCCCATGGGGATTTTGGGATTTTTGTGGACATCAGAACCTTTCCAAATATCGCTATGTCCCTGATCTTTCTAGGTTTCTAGTTTCCCTAGTGCATTTAAAAAAATCCTCATGTCCTTGATCCTTCTAGGTTTCCCATTTCCCATGGGGCACCCCATGGGGATTTCAAGATTTTCATGGACATTAGAACCTTTTCAAATATCCCTATCTCCCTGATCCTTCCAGGTTTCCAGTTTCCCTAGTGTATTTCAAAAAGTCCTTGATACTTTCGGGTTTCCTATTTCCCATGGGGCACCCCATATCCCTATGTCCCTAATCCTCCCAAGAGTTTGGTCTCCATTATACACTTTTCAAATGTCCTTGTGTCCCTGGTTCTTCCAAGATTCTAGTTTCTGGCCTGTTGGTAAATAGATTTGTCACTACAAATTTCAATGTCTCACTCAAATGATAGTGATAAATGTTCCACAATTGGATAAGTTGTTACTAGACTAACAACTTTCCTCTACATTTGAGAGGGGTAGCTCCCTTGTATGATGGGGGTTTTTATATTTTTGTGTACTTTTAACTTGAAAGTATAAAAAGGAGAAAAGGAAAACTAACAAGAAAGATTGGTTTGTAGAAACACTAACAACATACCTACGAATATTATTTAGATTTCCTCAAATTTATTAATAGGGGTTTCACCACAAAGTCAGAAAATACAAACTCCTAAACTTATATGATGAATTTCACAACAATATATGTTTTGATATGCAACGATGATGAAAGAAGGATAAGAAATCTCAACACATTAAGAGATAGGTTGCTTCATCATATTCAAACCAAGACACTAAGACATGATTGTGTTTCATTACATCAATTGCACAATTTATAAATGTTTCAATAGACAACCAATGGTTTCCACAAAGACAAAGGGGATTACCTATTTGACATATAAAAAATTAGTAATAATAACTTAGAATAACATTCAAAACATATGATCCAAATGATTTATTTATTATCTATGTAAAGTTGCACAACTATAAGAACCCTTTTGTGCAAAGTGTGAGTCTAAAAGTCTCCAAAAAGTCCCCCCCCCCCCACTTTATAATACAAAGTAGCCTTGTATTTATAGGCTTACATTTGGTAACTACCTAGTAACTACTTTGTAACTACCTCATAACCACCTTTTTGAAATACAATAGTTTAAAAACAAACTTTATTCTAGTTAGATTTCACTTAGTTTTTCCAAAAATAAAGCTTATTTTCTAACTTCTAATTACAATAAGTGACATAAGTCACTTTTCCAAAAAGGCAACTTGAAACTTATAACTTTGAAAGGAAGACCAAGTTATTGGTCTTGTTTCAAGGTGGTATTAGTTCTTCTTCCAATCCATGAATCACCTGTTCACAAGCAACTTGGCCTTCAAGGAATACACTCCAATTGCATCTGCTCTATCCTTATAATTTCCTAAGGATGTATCTATTGGTGAACATTATTTCCAATGTGGAGAAGACTTAGCTTTGTATTAACAAAACAATTTGACAATTGGAACTTCAAATTCAACGTTGCAATCCAATCTGATATGCTCCATTGGGAAATCTTTAACTTATCTGACTTCTTAGATAAGATATTCTCAATTTCATGTATCATATATCTGATTTTATATCAATATCTTGGTCTAATACTCAAAACACAAAGAAAAACACTTTATAGTTATAGTGTAAGCACACGTTTCTAGTTTGCTTTACTAAGCATCACCAATAATTTCCACAAGAACAATACCTTTGATTGAAATGATGGAAGTGGTTTACATCTTTCACAACAATTTCTCTTGCAACAATCTTGGAAATAAACTTGGATGTAGTGTGCTAGTCAACACATACTCAAAGGTTCTTGACAACTCTAATAGACATTCTAGGGGTTGTGTTTAACAACCCAAATGTAATTACTAACTTCTCACTATGATGGCAAATGAGTAATTCCTTCTCATCTTGTATCTAGAATATATCCTGTTGCCTTCATCTCCCAAGACAATTGCATAAATCTCCTCTATTTGGGGGTGTGGCTTGTCTCCAACACAAAAAGCATGTATCATTTTATGGACTTCAATCCAACTACTTCCAAGTTTCTTTTTAATTCCTCTTTCTTTCATCAATTTTCTTACATTTTGAGCATTGCCCCACATGCTTTCTTCTCCATAGATGTTTGAGAGAAGAACATAAGGTTTGGCATTTTTAGAATCCATCTTGGAAATGAGTCTTGACACAAATACTGCTAGGCATATATTCTTATGTGATCTACAAACTCCAAGCAGATAATTTCACACAACCACACCAAGTGTTACTGGCATTTTGTAATAAATTTTAGGTCTTCCTCAAGATAGCCAGCATGACCAAGAAGGTCAACCATAGAGACATAATGGTCCATAATGGGTATGATGCAATAAGAGTTACTCATGTGATTGAAGTATTTATAGCCATCCTAGACTAAACCTGCATGACCTACAATAATTGTAGTCCACGAGATCACATTTCTTTGAGGCATTTTCCAAATATTTCACATGCTTTATCTATTGCCTCCACATTACGTATACCTACATACCAGGGAACTGCAACTACAATGTCATTCATGGATGTCTACACCTTGTTCTAAAGCTTTCATTTTGGCATGTAGGAGAGGAGAAGATATCAAAGGTTGTGGAACAACTTTGCACCAACTTATTGCATTTGCTTTGAAGTTTCTAAACCCTTTACAACAATTCCAGTCTGTGTATATTCTTCATTCATTGCATCTCTATTGAGGTGTTCTTCCAAATAGCTCACACACCATGTCTATACTTCTAGACTTTGCATGCATATCTATCAGAGTTTTTCAAACAACTGGTGGCATTTGCTCGAATTTTTTTGAAACCTTTACAATAAATCTATTTTATGTGTAACCAAAAGTCATTGCATTCCATGAGACCACATTTCTTCACAATGCTTTGTCAAATAGTTCATATGTCTTGAAAGCATATTATTGAGAATGCAGGTCTACAATAATTGAATATATGTAGGGGAGTTAGTAGAATGTGCAGTGCCCTCTTCATATTGTTGTGAGATTGAGATGAGTAGTAGATGGAAATGGAATTTTATGATTGTAAAAAGGATTCACGTGCCTTGTCAATGCTTCCATAATTGCATGCAATGTCTATGAGAGAATTTCCAACTATAATATCTAACTAGAATATTTGTTCACCATGCTTTGATGGATAGCCATACCCTCGTTCCAGCCTCACCTTCTTTCTTGATAAATCAATTTTAAATAGTTGTTATCCAATGCAAATAAAGGTAACTTCCAAGTGATGTGTAAGTTGTGAAGTTGGAGGCTTTAATATACGATAATATCTTCACTTTATTAGTTACCTTTCATCGGTGATTTTAGAGATTATTAGTTCCTGCCTTTGGTAGGATTACTAATGCATTTCTTGGATGCAATTATTTCAATTTTTTAGTCAATAGGCATGTAGGAACACAAAAATCAGAGCAAAATATTATAGTCTTTGATTTTTTTGGCTATTTATTAAATGGTAAAATTTGATTTATGTTCTTTTCTATTGGTTGATGGTTGAAACAATAAAAGCAAAAATTCAATTTTTTTATTTCAAAAAATAATTAATTGTCATTTCATTAAGGACAGCTCAAGTGGTGCAAACTGACGACGTAGCTGGGCTTCTTGAATTTATTTCATTTGTAATATTAATTAATGATTTTTAATCATCCTTACAAGATGATAAGTCATTTCTTGATCAGAGGTTTTCAATTTGTATGCGTTTTGGATCTCTGCTTCTCAATTTGTTTGGACTTATCTGTGCTTGAGTGAAGGACTAGAGAGTTGCAAAAGTGGGCATCCAGTGAACATTTTGCTTCAAGCCTGTGAAGCTACATCTATGGTAAGCCTCTGTATGGACTTCTATTTCATAAATCTTTTCACTGTGAACAGAATCTGTGTATAATACCAGTGCAAATCAAATTTGAGTTTTTTTAAACATTATGCTGTTTCATCTTCTTACTGCAATCTTTCCATTGCTATTGTAAATCGTACTATTCAAAGTGAGAAATGCTCATATGGTCTCAAGCTCTAACTAGTTTTCAGTATTTTGTAAAATGTTATGCCTGTATGTACATAAAACATCTCAGGGAGGATATCTTTATTTTGTCGATTTTGGGTTCAAGTTTTCTTTTTGTTGGAGATCATGGAGCAGTTTTCTTATAAGTTAGGCTTAATTATTGTGACTTTCAATTTGTTCTTGTTCAGTTGTTCAAATGGGTTTTCTTGCAAGTCAGGTGTATATATTTTCTTGTGGTTGTTGAGGAATGAACACACATTTCCCTTTCTTCCAGGCATTTTTACAGTTTTTATCATTGATTTTTTACATTTGCCACTGGAAACTTACGAAAGAACACATCTCATTCTTTTTATTTTAAAGTAGATGCTATACATGCAGAGCTAGTTTTTGTATGTTTTTATACAATTTTATTTGTTGATGTTTGTGGGTCTTAATGGATAGGTTAAAATTTATACCAGGTAAAAGTTTTTTTTTTTAAGTTTTAAATGCCCTTTCAAATAATACAATAGCTAAATAAAGGTAAAGGTGACTAAGTTTGCTCTGATATGGCTAGCATTCCTCATGATTTTTAGTTTTGTTGGCATAATATGAAGATACCTTGTGCTATTGAATGTTAACTATATATGTTAGGAAAGAAACTCTGCTCTAAATTCACTGAATTCTAAACTTTTCTGACAGACTGTAAGATTGATCCTCTTTTTTATACTAAGCATCATGAAACTGAAGAAATTTTAAGCAAGAAGCCCATGTTTTCCTAAAAGAGCTAGAAACTAGAAGGAATTTCATACTTAACTGATGAAAGCCAGGGGGTATTGGGTGTGTTGAAAACAATATGCATTATTTGTCACTTTGAACTATTTTTATTTTCTGGGAAAACCAGGTGGAGAATTTGGTTCAGGGGCACCTATTTATTCTTACAGTATAGGTGGACAATAGATTGACTTTCTTCAAGGTCTCACTGTGTAGTTTTCTTTAAACAACGAGTTAGCTATTTTTTGCTCACATTTTTGAAGATTTGACACTCCTCTGTTCTATACTACTACCATTATTATTTTAGTTCTGATATATAAATAGGTCCTAGGCAGATTTTCTCCCACAAACTTGAGATTGATTTTGACTTACTAAAAATATAGATCAATACTGCAGATATGATCCCCTGCATTCCAAACATCATGGTTGAGAGTGTCACTATGACTGCCAAGGGCTCATGAAGAGTCTCACTGAATATTCTTTAGGAGAGACCCATTTAGAATATGTCTGTGGAACTACAAAAGATAAAATTTAGAAAGAAAGTGAACAAACATGAATGTAATAATTGACCTTTTCTAGTAGAAAAAAATGTAGCAAGAGATATTTCTCCTATCATTTGTTTGATGCCTATCTAAAACGTGAATTTTTCCTGCAATTTGTTTTCCATAGTTTTGCAGAAGGTAAGCAAAAGTAAATCAAATTTGAGCTCATCCTCTTCCGCCACTCCTTAAACCACCATTCTCCACCACTTTGAGCACCGACACAAATAATCTATAAAGCAGAGATAATTTGGAAGAAGAGTGACATAGATCTTTTTCTCTCTAGATTTTCTTAGTTTGCAGGTTGAAGGAATTTCTAGTCTTTTCATTGTTGGAAATTGGAAATTAGAGTGAAACCAATTGTGTGCTTCATATTACAGGTATTTTGGGATCAAATTCTTTATTCTGTTAAATTCATGATTTATGAAAAAGTAATCAAATTATTTGCATAAATTATTTCTGCAGGCTTGATTTACATTTCTGTAAATATTATTGTCCCTATTGTTGTATTGTTAGAAGTACAATTCATGCTTCTTTTAATTGTTTTTAGAGTGCCTATAGGTGTATGTGTAATTACATTCTACCTGTTCACATAATAAAAAGGAGGGACTGTAATTCCACACATTAAAGATGCTTAGTAAGCCAAAAAAGATTAACTTACCAAAGGCATGTTGGGCAGATATCTATTGGCATGAGTCCACAAATCCTAAGCACAGTAGAAAACAAAATATAGGAATGTTGAATACACAAACCAATGGCAAAAATAGCACCCTACCTTGCCTGAACACTCCAACGAATGAACACTCCAACGAAGCATTAACGCTAGAGGAGAGAGGCAAGAAAGAAATCTCCAATGTTAGGTAATTTTGGCTATTCCAAGTTATATAGTGCATTTTCTTCCCTATATTGTAAATAATATACAATTCCACCACTGCCAGTTTTATAGAAAATAGTATACAGTTCTAAGTGTTCCAAAATCATTGAAGGAAGCTGGTTAAATATGAAGTTCATCATATCAAATTAAAATAGCATCTATTATGTGTTCAAATACTCTTGCCAGCATTCGTAGCTTGAATGCTGCTCTTGGAATAGGTTTTGGCATCTGTTGATGTATAAAATTGCACAGGTTCTAACACCAACATGGGAAGTTTCAAGAATGTGGGACTTGCTACTTGAAACAACCTCTAGATTTTAAAGAAGCTAGCTCTTCCTATTTTAATGGGGTTTTGAGTAAAAGGGAGAAGAAATAAAATTACAAATACAATAAGAAAAATCTAATACTATGGCGATGCACCTAAGTGAATTGTCTTTCCCTAATTAGTACAATGAACATATTCTTAAGATTTAGCTATATTAAAGAATAAATGTTGCATGATCAATATAGATAGATTGTAAATGAATAAGATTACAGGCTAAACTCAGAAGATTTATGCAAAGACACAGATAATATCAGCAACAACATAGAATAGAGCTTCTTTCATTAATAGTTCAACAAATACAAAAGGCACAATATCATGCACAGGTATATCAGCTTTCTTATCAGAAATAACAAAATTAAGGTAAAAGATACAGTTTGGTCAAAGTAAAGTATCCAAATTTTCTAATTAATTCTCAATATCTTCTTAGTTCTATATCTATCTCTTACAATTCCTACATATATATAGCCACAAACTTGGCTCAAGATCACCTGCAATCACCCAAAATCTCAACGGCATAATAGAACTGAAGCTAACTGGGACTCCTCTAACACTAAGATCTTCTGACTCTGCAACTACTTTTCCCTATGCGTTCATTGGCTAAGCAATGAAATATGTGGTACTCTAACTACATTTCTGTTATGATGCATGGTAGCACCCGTGGGCTCTAAAAGCTTCAAAAATGTAACACGTGACACGTCTGCTCAACTATTAACTTCTTTTCCTTTAAAACAAAGCACCCAAAATAGTGCCACTTGTTGCCATCTGTAAGACTTTGAAATATGATATGTGGTTCTTTCTAGAAAAACACTAAGACACATGACAGCTTCTGATAAAACTAGAAGTCTTTTATCCTTATGCCTGAGAAACTATCGCTATGACATTTGTAACCTTCCGCTACACTTAGAAATTGAGACATTAATTATGGGACCCACCACATACCTTCAAATACTCGCACCGAGAAACAATATTATGACACATGGTACCCTCCGCATAAAGCAACTTTTGACATGCGGCACCATCCAACAATATCAATAGCTTATAAAAAAGTCCCTAAGGAATCCCGTGGAGATTGACACTTGTCACACTCCAGTAGCAACTGAAAATCATAACATGTCTCCACCCGAGAGTATCAAAAGAAAGTAGTTCAAACCTCCGCTTACACCACATGGTGCACATCGCTGCAAGCATCAAACTATGAAGGAAATATGTGAAGAAACACGTGGCAGCATCCACTTAATACTGTCACTCCAAAATGACACATGGCACCCTCTGTGCATGAGAAACATATAGCCACACATATATACCCGCTGAAATATACTACAACTGGAAATATACTGAGACAATATAGCTGAAACAAAATGTAGAGTTTTTTAGCTCTACAGTTCATGGCGACTACTAGGACTTCTAGGCCTGCTCAGAAAGAACTCCAAAAATAGAAACAAAAAGGTACTGCCATTACCAATAAAAACTCAATCATAAATTCTGCAATGTAGTTTGATAAACAGACCACTTTGAATCTGATAGCCCTTGTTTGCTCTGCAAATCTTGAAAATCAAAATCTAAATTGATAATATCTTTATGAGAAAAGGATTGCAAAATTTGAACTATAACTTGTAATTAAAACTCAAGGCGAGCCATTGGCACCAACACAACTTCTACTTCTCCCACACTGGATGAATCACTCAGACCCTAAAAAATAGTCCGATCATTTTGTTTTGTCAATAGCAAAGCCTTTATCTCATCAATCATCAATACTGTGTTATTGTCGGGGAAAAGTGAAGGCAGACCCAACTGCACTAGATCTTCAATATGCTTCTTCATATTTTTGACTCCTTATTTGACTATATCCAGGAGCTCTTTACAATTCATGGTAGCAGAGTTGTAGCTCAAAACTTCATTCACCTTTTTTGTAGCAACCATTTTGTCACTTATACCAGCTATAGATAGTGTCTCATCAGTTGTGTCATATAATTGCTGCAACAGAAGATGGGAATTAGACAATCTTGATGAAACAATAGACAATGTTGTCTGTACAGAAGATTCCACTTTCTTACACAATTGTTGGGCATTCAAAAAGAAGGTAAGAGATGGCTTAAGTTGTATAATCTCCTCAAAGATTCTTTTCAAAATAGACACATATAATTCTTTTACCAAATTCAAAACTCCTGCATTCTATGGTCTTTGTGCCAACTCAATTATTAGTTGTTTTGTCTTTTGTTGCTCAGCCATGTATTGTGCTTGAGCTACACTATTTAGATTCTGCTCCTGTAACAATGTTTGTTGCAATTGTGTTGCCTCTAACAACTTATCTTGATATCTTTTCTCTACTGTGGCCTTCTCCTGCCTTAATGTAGCAACAACAGCTTTCTCCTGTGCCAACTCAGTCTTTAAGGCTACAACTTGACCCTGTGTCATTTGATGAATCTGTAGAGAAATAGTAGACTGCAACTCCTTATTCAATGTATCAATTTCTTTTACCTTGGCCTATATCTCCCAAGTTAGGTTACTTCTATTAACCTTCTCCTATGTCAAATCAGCTTCAACTTTCTATAGCCTTTTGAACACCTTTAGGTAATTAGTGGTAACTGTTGTAGTATTTTCATTCATTAACTCAACGCGGTCTTGTGGCCTGAAAAGGGACATATCCATAGCCACTATATTCATTGCATAGTCTTGTGGCTACTTCTGTTCATTTGGATTGATCACATTGGGAGACAAATGTGTGACAGTCAAAGACTGTTAATGGGATCAAACAAAGACTTCATGTGAGCCACAACAGGACTTTTATTCTCCTTCTTCCCTTTCTTTTCCATCCAAGCTTCTCTGGCCTTTCTTGCTATGTCAGCCTGGGCTTGGAAAGTAGGAAGGGATGCAATATATCCTCTAGCAAATGGGCGACCTTAAGGCAGGACATAAGGAATGACAGTTATTTGTTGACTAGGGTCAAATTGTGGCGAGGCCCTCTTGGGCACGGATGGGGAAAATAATGGTAAAGATATGGCCTGTGAAGACATGGCCAGTGCATTGGCAATTGGGGCAAAGGTTTGTGAAGGCGCAACAAAAGTGGTAGGAGATGTGGAAACTTGGGTACTTTGGGTTGCCACTCTTGAATAAGAAGAAAAAGAGATAGGAGAGAAGAGAGAAGTACTTACTTGAGCCACCAATGAGATGGTTGGAACTTGTTGTTGCTGGGGCATTGAATCTTCTTCCTCTGTTTCCTCCTCTGGTAAAATTAACCTTCTTATCTTCTAAGGCCTACCTGATGCCTCCTCTAGGTCTTCTTCTTCAACATCAGTTATTGTTTGTTTCAAAGGTGCTGCTCTGAGACCCCCAGATGCCAAAGCTATATGGGTCCCAAGAGACGGCGATGATACAATTTATTTTTGTTTCTCAAGGGCACTTAGAGATGGAGGCCATGGAGCTCTAGGTTCTATAGATGATGCTTGTCTTGTTTCCTAAATTTCTTGGACATCCTCTGTTTCCTCCTCTGCTTCTTGAGACTTCCTTGGAATGTTGCTAGTATCAGGGCTTGAGACTGGAGATCAATGCCATTCATCCCAAATTGACTCCCACGTTTCATTAGTTTCTACATTCCCAAACGTGTGAGTAAACTTAGAGATCTCTTGTCTATATTTCCAATAAGCCTCAATCTTCTCTGTAATCTAGTCTTTTTTTTTCAAAGTTTTCCTCAAACTTGGGGTCATTTTCATTTTGAGATCAAACTCCTGCTCTTTCACATAAAATGTTTCCCAAGACCTGGGCCCCTCATATGGCAGGTCTCTCAGTTCCACATAGAATGCAGGGTCATCTTCCTTTGGGGACCTTCTATCTTCCCAGAATGGACGTCTCTCATGAACAACTTTTGTAGATACTTTGTTATTGATAATCCAAGAGGCTAGGAAACTGTCTGGATCATATTTCCATTTATCTTCCACAATCAGGAAACTGTAGGTAGCCAACTTCCTAAACGGGAGATTCTTAGTCCCTCTAATTTTAATTGTTATTTTCTCCCTTGTCCAGGGGACATCATACATCTTCTTTTTCTTCTTCTTATGTCCAAAATCATTGTCTATAACAGACACCTGACGAGCTACTTCTAAAAATGTGACCCTAGGGGTCAAGACCTTTGGCAATAAAATAGGTTCCCCACTAAAGCCATGAACTCTAATTATAGTTGTGTAAGACCCAAAGAAATAATCACAAGGGATTAGATAATTTGTTAGGAAACCTATGAGACTCTGGGTCATCTTGTTTTCTATAGGCTTAGGACTCAAATGACTAAAAGCAGGAGCAACAAAACATTCCACAAACTCATAGGGGTCTGAGGTATCGAACAGAACATGGGTCCATGCAGACACCAGAATAGTTTTATTGCTAGCAGACTCTGGGTCATACATATTTAAAGACATATATTGTTTGAAGAGACTAAAATTTTGATATAACATTAAATGGAACAGGTATGTTGAGTACCTAAAAACATGTTTCTAAGGAAAGTTTACGAGTTGTTCTACCATAGCTGCAAAGATTTGTTCTGCAAAATCTAGCTGATACTCCTGGGACTTATCCACAGTTTTCAACCTGAAGATTACTGTAAGCTTCCAATCGTGTACTGTGGAATCCTCATTCTGACCAAGGATAAAGGCCAACATAGCAAGGGCATCTTGAACGTCTACATGGAACTGAGCACAGCCAGTGGGTAGTAGAGGCAACTGGGTTTTCTCCTCACCTAGATGCATCTTAGTGTTTAGAAACCTCACCTTATTATTGAGGTTTGTCCATGTGCCCTATAACTTAGAAATAGTAGGAAATATGCTTGTTTTGTCATGCTATAGAGCCAACATATCCCTAATTGCCTTGGGAGTAATTTGAATCATAAATGGGCCACGTTGAATAGAATTGGATGGTGGGTGAAACAACTCTGCACACAGGTCGATCAACTCAGGGCATAGGTGGACATTAGGAACTAGAAACTATGCCAATTGATCCTCATCCCAAATGTTTCCCACTACCCCGTTGATGCACGGGTGAGGCACCTCTGATGAGCTCCCTGCTGGAGACTCTTGGTATTCTTTTGCATATGTGTGTCAAAGATACCATCAGCATAATCTTTTACCTATGTTAGATCTACGCACACCCCTATTTCTAGGATCCTTGTCCTCGGATAGTTTCTACTTGGTTGTGTGGGTGCAGAAGCATAGGATTTGTTGTTCATTAACTTATCAGATTGTTCAAAAATCCCTAACCCCTCTTGTGGTGATTGTGTCTTCGACATTTTTGTATCTATTGTGAAAAACGTAGATACTCTTGACATAGAAGATGAAAGAACTGTAAAGAAAGTTGTACTTAACTTGGAAATGCAAGCGGGAATGAAGCTTTTGACACAGACAATGATTAGGAATGCAAGATGACAATAGCAAATGCAACTCTCGAAGGGAATAAAACTTAGCTTAGTGAGGCATAATGAAACAATAAATGACACATCTTGTCTTATTAATGGCATTAATGCCAAGAGATAGTTAGTGTATCTTTTGAAATCCATATTGGACAGAGTGTCAAACTTGTACTAAGAGTGGTGATCTTCTAAAAAGATGGGTACTTTCTTGAAATTAAGGAACTGCTGAACAACCTCAATAAATGCAACTGCTAATGAAAGGGACCTCTGTGGTGTTGACATGTGTTCTTTGAACACTTATTTAAAAGGGAAAAAGTGGGAAAGCAAGACAAAAAAAAGAAATGAATTTAAAAGCACCTAAGTAACTATGATACATGATGAGTCTCAAACTTAGGTAAAATGTTTCAAGAAGATCCCATTTACTGGAATCTCTTTAGGCTCTTCGTCCATAGTCTCCAACTCAAATGCATTTTTCTTCTTACAAGAACAAATCTTAAAAGGACCTATCCATAATGATTCAAATTTGCTATGTCAGCTCGGTTTGGCAGCTCTTTCATCCCATTTCAGCACTAAAGCCCTAACTTCAAAATTTGGATTGGAAGATTTTTTGTCAAACCAATTCTTAACCATCTGTTGATGCTTTAATATTGATTCATGTGCCTTTTCTCTCTTCTCTTGTACCTCTAGCAATTCAGCGAGTTTAACTCTCATTGAACCATTTTCATCAATTTCCAACTATTTGAACAACTGTAAGGCGAGTATCTCTATACTTAGTGGCATTACTGCATTCTTGCCATAGATTAACTCATAGGGAGACGTTTTAGTCACTTGCTTTGGTGTAATCCTATCATCCCATAGTGTTGTGTTAAGCAACTTGTGCCACTCTCTCTGATGATCATCTCCCATTCTTTTTATGAGTCTAATCAGGTTCTTATTAGTAGACTCTGCCAAGCCATTGCCTTGTGGATAGTAATTAGAAGAGGTCTTTAGATATATTCCATTCTTTAAGGCAAACTTAGACAATCTAGTCCCTAAAAATGCTTTAGCATTATCTAATATTATAGTGCAAGGAAGACCAAACCGAGTAGTTATCCCTTCTAAGAACTCTAGGATCACCTTTTCAGTAGCTTCCTTGAGTGGTACTGCTTCACTCCACCTTGTAAAGTAATCTGTTGCAGTAAGAATCCACTTGTATCCCATATTTGACACTGGATTGATCATGCCAATAAAATATAAACCCCACTAAGCAAAGGGTTCATCCACTATTATGGGACTTAGGGGCAATGTTGCATTTCTTCTCTTCCCAGTATAGAACTGACAAGCTTGACACTCTTTGACCATTTGGTAGCAATCTGCAAATAGTGTAGGCCAGAAATAGCTAGCTTGTGTTACTTTAATTGTAGTAGTCCTTGCTGAAAAATGCCCACCCAAGGTTCCATGATGAAATTCACATAATACCTTTTGGGCCTCATCCCTCTCTACACATCTTAAAAGTATTCCATCAATGTTCTTTCTAAATAAAACATGATCAATCAATACAAAATGAACTCCCTACTACCTATAGTACCTTTTCTTATTAGGGGAGAGTTCATTTGGGAACACACCAGTTCTCATGAACTGTATTTGTTAGAATCTAAAAAGATTATTAACCCAGAAAACTAGTGCAAAGAATAGATATCTAAACTATGAATACAAATGATACAAAATCAAAATAGCAACACAGAGTTAGTCTCTAAGAGAGTAATGCAAATGCTAGAAGCAAAATAGCATTAAGAGGATGAAAAAATAAAAGATACAAAATACAAGCCAGGTAGCATGCTTATATAGACTAGAAAGATGGAGGAGGTGGCAACACCGACCAATGAGGAGCAACCATCTATTGGACTAAAGATAGCAAAGTATCTTCCCCAGATAGCTAATGGATGCTCACATGTAGGAAGGTGACACCTCGCAACCACTCACCTAATAAGACACGCTTTATTAACCTAAGCAAGATTAATAGAAGTGTAGGAAAAACCTAGGAATATAGGGAAAAATAAATAACCCAACTAGGAAATAAAAACCTACACTAACACCCCCCATAAGCGAAGCTTAGGTGGATGTAGAAATGGGTCTTGACAAATCAAGCCTGATGAGGTACCCATTTACATAAAGTTCCCCCCAAAGAGAGAGAAAAGAGACCCCCCCAAAGTAGAGAGAGTCAAGACTCTGAGTGAGAGGAAGAAGCCCCCCAGAAGATGAAGCATCCCGCACCCCTAGCAAAACTCGTGAATGAAGTAACTTGCTCTTAGTGAAGGGTTTGGTGAAGATATCAGCAACCTGCTCGGAAGTTAGACAGTAGCGAAGGTCGATGACGTGGCCATGGATGAGCTCCCGGATGTAGTGCATGTGGACCTCTATGTGTTTGGTCTGCTGATGATGGACCAGATTCTGTGACATCTGAATGGCACTCTGGTTGTCACAAAATATGACTGATGGCCGTCTGATTTGGATACCAAACTCAGTGAGAAGATTTTGAAGCCAAATGGCCTCATTGGCGACATTCATCGCCCCTCGATACTCAACCTCAGTAGAAGATAGAGCAATAGCAGACTGCTTCTTGCTTGACCAACAAACATGACCTAAACCAAGTGAGAAGCTATAACCTAAAGTAGACTTGTGATCTTGAGAATCTCTTGCCCAATTTGAATCTATGTAGCCCACCAAGTCAAACTCAATGCCTGCTACATAGTGAATCCCAAAACTGTGAGAACCCTGAATGTAGTGAAGGATCCGCTTTGTTGCTTTCCAGTGTAGCTCATGAGTCTCCTACATGAATTGAGAGACCATGCCTACAGCATATGAAATGTCAGGTCTCGTTTGAGGCAGATAAATGAGATTCCCATCAAGCTATCGGTACAAAGTGCCATCAACAAGTGGAAAAGAACACTAAGCCTCAAGTTTGACTCCAGAAAGAAAGGGAGTCGAAGAAGGGTTGCAGTCAGCCATATGAAACCTCGAGAGCAAATCTAAAGCATACTTGGACTATGTGATGGTGATCCCAGAAGAAGACTGAAAGATCTCAATCCCGAGAAAGTAATGCAACAAGCCTAAGTCAGTCATCAAAAACCTATCATGAAGGGCAGTTTTGACATCCCCAATGGTGGATGAAGAACTCCCTATGATCAACAAGTCATCAACATACAGAACCAGAAATAGGAGTGAATCATCTTGCTGCAGAATGTAGACATTGGGATCAGAATGGCACCGAGTGAACCCAACTGATAGAAGGAATGAGTCCATCTTGGCATACCAGGCCTGAGGAGTCTGTTTGAGGCCATAGAGAGACTTTCAAAGATGACACACAAGTGAAGAATCTTGAATGGACCCCTATGGCTGCTCCATGTAGATCTCCTCCTAAAGGTCACCGTGAAGAAAAGCACTCTTCACATCCATCTGGTGTACTTCCCAACGATTAGCTGCAGCAATGGCAAGAACAAGTCAGATGGAAATCATTTAGGCAACTGGTGCAAAAGTCTCAGAGTAGTCAATCCCAGGAACCTGGGAGAATTCTTTGGTGACCAAGCGAGCCTTATGCTTGTCAATCGACCCATTTGCTACAAATTTTATCCGATAGATCCACTTACATCAAACAAGTTTTCTTCTCTTAGGAAGAGGGACAAGATCCCAAGTGTGGTTCCTCATCAAGGAACTATACTCCTCCTGCATAGCTGTATCCCACTCAGGAATACCAGAAGCCTCATGAAAAGACTGTGGATCTGAGGCAGTAGCAATGAAGACATGTGGAGCATCTTGAAACTGTGAATGAGTCCGCCTGGTGTTTGATGGATCCCCAACTGAATCACCTGCAGACTGCAAGGTCTGTCTAGCCCAAAGTGGACCAGAAGATGGAGAATCTGGAGGAGAATCATCAATCTTTGAATGATGACTAGGAGAGGAAGGAGGTGAGTCCTCTGAATCGCTCTCTGCATCAGAAGTGGAGGTAGAATACTGCTCAGGTGAATCTGACTCATCAGAAGATCTGTCATGTATCCCAAGTGACTCCAATGTCAAAGTAGAAGGAGTTGGAGAAGTGCTAGAAAGTGAGCTTGAAGAGCCCTCCTCAAACTGAACACTCCTCTCAATGAACAACTCATGTGTAGTAGGGTGGAGCAACCGATAACCCTTCACACCATCAGGATAACCTACAAATATGCAAGGTCTGCTCTACGGCTCCAAGGCCTTGCGTTTCTCTACAAGAATGTGGGCCCATGCAGGAGAACCAAAAGTTTGAAAGTGCTTAACTGATGGTTTCCAACCGCTCCAAGCTTCAAAAGGAGTGACTCCCTTCAATGCTCGGTGAAGAACACAGTTCTAGATATAACAAGCACAGTTAATGGCCTCTGCCCAATACTGTGGTGCAAGAGATCTGGAGTGAATCATGCAGTTCGCCATTTCCTTCAAGGACCTATTCTTTTGTTCTGCAACACCATTCTGCTAAGGATTGTATGGAATTGAATGCTGTAAATCAATCCCGTTTGAAGTGCAAAACCTCTCAAACCAATGGTTGACATACTCACCACCATTGTCAGTGCGCAAAACTTTGATGGCTTTCTTGGATTGCTTCTCTACAAAAGTTTTGAAGTCCTGAAAATGATCAAATACCTCTGACTTTTGTTTGAGAAAGTACACCCAAGTATATCGAGAAAAGTCATCAATGAATGTGAGGACATATCTAGCCCTGCTGAAAGAAGGATGCTGAAATGGACTGGCCAAATCACTATGAACTAACTCCAGTATCTGTGAAGCTCTCCATGCCTTACCTTTGTCAAACTTTTCCTTAGGATGCTTACCAAGAATGCAACCTTGGCAAACACCACCTGAAAACTGAATTGAAGGCAACCCTGTGACCATGCTCTGCTGGTTAAGCTGCTGCAAGTAGCCGAAGTTAAGATGGCCAAACCGCTCATACCATAATCTACTCACATCATTAGAATGAGTGAGAAAAATAGTCGAAGGAGGATCAGGAACAAAGTGAGAAAATAGATAGAGCCATGACTGATGATGTGCTCTCCCAATTGCAACTGTAGAACCACTGTGTAACTCATGAATCTCCACTGAATCAAGAGTGAACTCAACCCGCTTGCCTAAACCTGTGTGAGTGATCTGGTATACCGATAGGAGATTAGTTAATAATGAGGGCACACAAAGAACATCATGGAATGTGCCATCCCCCACATCAACAGATCCTCTCCCACACACCTCAACAGGAGTGTCGTCACCCATCAAAATAGAAGGCATAGTACACGGCTCCAAAGATGCAAGTTCTCCCTTAGATGAAGCCATGTGGTGCGAAGCACCCGAATCAAGAACCCAAGTGGATGGTGAAGAAGCAATTGCAACAAGGGCCTTGCCCTTTCCTTTCCCCTTGCTATTTTCTTTTGCCTTAGTAGACCCCTCATTAGAACTCTATTTGATAGACTCAGGAACACTGATATTATTCTTCTCAAGAATGTGTGTCAAGTGATCAATTTGTTTCTTTAGACATTTATATTCATCATGACTAGGTCTTTTACAATAGGCACATTGGACCCTCTCTTTCTTAGGCTTGTTGCCCTTGGAAGATTGGGTCTCATTAGTTGCTTTTGAAGCAATTGATATTTGATCCTTCTCTTTGCTATTCTTCTGTTTCTTATCCTTACTATTGTTGCTACTACTTTGCCCTTTTTGTTCTTTTGTTCCTTGGTTGGTAGCCAAGGCATGTGACTTAGAGGACTTAAGAGTGCCCATCTGGATTAGCTTGTCCTGTTCCTAAGTGAGACTGATAGCAAAATCATCTAAAGATGGCATGGTGAATTAAGTACCAAGTGCACCCTTAGTAGCATAGAAAGTAGAAACAAACACAGAATATTCTGAACTTAGCTTAAAGAGAATACTAAGAATCAGTTGTTCATCTTTCTTTTCAATTCCACATTGATTTAACTGTAGACTTAGTGATTTCAATTTAGTGAAGAAATCCTAGATTGTGTTGAAATTGCCTAGACTTAAACTAATTAGTTCATTTTCCAACATATGACCCCTCATTGAATCTTGTGTGCCAAATAGTTTTTTCTAGCTTTGTCCAGATTTCATTTGGTGTATTCAAAGACTCAATGTGAAGGAGAAAATCAGGAGAAACAGACAAACACAATGTTCCATATGCTTCATCACATTTGTTAAACCACTTAGGCTTATCTTCATCTTTAGCAGGTTCAGTTTCAAGTCCCATAGTTATCCTATTTAGTCTAGCTTTCCTTAAGTGAATTGCCATACATGATTTCCACTCAAAGTAATTGTATGGAGTTAGGATGGGCAGATTTGTTTGATCCATGATGAAGAAATGCATAGAAGAAATGTCGAAAAGAAGAGAACCCAACCAAGACAACCCCCCCTTTTCACTCAATCAAAGAACACCCCCAAGAAAATATGATTTGGCACTTTATATTAGTGCGTTTACAACTTCCACTAGCAAGAAATACTAAGTGGGCTTGATTTCAATGCATTACAAAACCCTCATGAAGAGCATATGTTGAAAATACAACTTTGGCACAATAATTAGAGAAATAAATAGAACCACTGTGATCTACTCAAAAAATAATGCCCTTTCAAAAAAAGAATCGCCTCGATACAAGGTCGTATGTGAAAGTTATGATCCTCCAAAGTTCCCAAAATGAGAACTGTGCAATGTCAGGACTAAGAATCTGCAATTTCTAAAAAATCTCGGCATCAAAATCAAAAAATGTCTACACTAGTGTATAGAGCATGAACAAATAGCCAAAATAAAAAAAAATCCGTATGAGCAAGAACGGAGCATTTGAAAACTACCTTCAAAACTATAACTGCCAACGGAGCGGGGTCCTACTGTAGCTTTCTAAGTGTGTTTCTACAAAATATATAGACTACATGCAAAAATTAAAACATACCTAGATGGTTTTTCTGTGCTGTGAACAAAACCCAGAAGGCGTCCTTCTTTCTAATGTACATAAGATGTTGATCCAGTGTAAATAGAATGCCTTTAGCTACAAAAAATGACCCCAACAACCAAAAAATGACATGCAAAGGCTGAATCAACTACCTAAGACAAGCAATGGCATGCTAGAACTTGTAACATTGATTGTAAACACCAAATATGCAAGTTGGTTGTCAGATTTGAGCTTGAAACCTTGGTTCCGCAACTGTGTATGACGATCTCCGATTTCAGTGAAACAAAAGCCAAATCTGACTTTCTCAAGCCTCCTGGAGGCGTTGGAATAGCTAAAAATGCTGCCATTATAACCAAAAATGCTGCAATCACCCAGATTTCATAAAACACATGTGCAAACCCTAGAGATTAAAAAAGTTTCCGTCAAACTTTTTTGATTCTCAAGATCATCCGAAGATGCAAGAGAAGAACATACTGAGTTTTTTAAAAAACCTGTAATAAGCTTTATTAGCCCCCCCCACCCAAATCTTGCAAATAAGGAAACTAAAATCTACTCTTGCACATAGAACAGCTCTAATACCATGTTAGAATCTGAAAAGATTATTAACCCAGAAAACTAGTGCAAAGAATAAATATCTAAATTGTGAATGCAAATGATACAAAATCAAAATAGCAACACAAAGTTAGTCTTCAAGAGAGTAATGTAAATGCTAGAAGCAAAATAGCATTAAGAGGATGCAAAAGCAAAATATACAAAATACAAGCCAGGTAGCATGCTTATATAGACTAGAAAGAGGGAGGAGGTGGCAACACCGACCAATGAGGAGCAACCATCTATCGGACTAAAGATAGCAAAGTATCTTCCCAAGATAGCTAATGGATGCTCACATGTAGGAAGGTGACACCTCGCAACCACTCACCTAATAAGACATGCTTTATTAACCTAAGCGAGATTAATAGAAGTGTAGGAAAAACCTAGGAATATAGGGAAAAATAAATAACCCAACTAGGAAATAAAAACCTACACTAACAGTATTCTGTCTCTTACCCAAGAGTCTCGGTCAATCTCTTGGAGTCTCAACACCTTTTCAATTTCTACTTCTTCAGGCATTGATTCTTCTGTGTCTTGAGTCACATATTGGAATAGTCCCATGCCTCTAACCAATTTGGTAGGCCTTACCTCTACATCATATTCTAAAATCTTAGTAATCCAATTGGCTCTTTTTTCAGTGATTTCACCCTCCATGTTGTATTCTCTTACACTGGGATGAGCTACTAATATCAGGATCTTGTTCCCTGTCACTAAGTGCCTAAATTTCTTAAGGGCTTTTACCATAGCATAAGCTTGTTTTTCAACAAAAGTATACCTTGATTCATACTCCCTTAGTCTTCTAGAGAAGAATGCTATTGGATGTTTCCCTTCCTCTTTGTCATCTTTCTGAGTTAGAACAGCTGCAACACTATGTTCAACTCCATACACATACATTATAAAAGAGTTAGAGAAATTTGGGTTTCTCAGTACTGGCGCAGTTGAAATAACTTTCTTAATTTCTTCAAAAGCCTGTCTCCCTTCTGTTGTCCATTTGAAAATCAAATCTTTCTTTAGCAATAGAGCAATGGGCCTGACTAGCCCTGCAAAATCAGATATAAAGCGACTAACAAAATTAATCTTTCCTAATTAGGACTGAACTGCCTTCTTATTAACTATCAAAGATAGATTCATTATAGCTGTGACTCACTCTGGATCAATGGAAATCCCATCTTTTGAAACTATGTGTCCCAGAAGTTTCCCCTGAGGCACAACAAAGATACATTTCTTAGGATTTAGGGAGATCCCAAATTCGTAACACTTCTAGAAAACAACTTCTAGGTGCTCAAAATGATCTTTGGTATCTTTGGTAAATATAGTCAGATCATCTAGATAAATCAAAATAATTATTTTTATGAGTTCCCCAAATGCTACATCTATCGCACACCGAAAAGTAGCTCCAGCATTTGAAAGACCAAAAGGCATCTTGGCATATGCAAATGTTCCCCACTTTGTAGTGAATGTTGTCTTGTGTTGGTCTTCATCTACCAACCAAATCTAATTATACCCTGAGAAACCATCAAGCAAAGAGAACCTCTCTGACCCAGCCACAGTTTGCAAAATCTATTCCATAGAAGGCAAGGGGTAGTGATCCTTCAATGATGCTTTATTCAGGTCTCTGAAATCTACACAGAGTCTTATGTCCCCTTTCATTTTCCTTACAGGTACTAAATTAGACACCCAGGTTGAATGCTTAATTGAAAAAATGATCTTAGATTCTAAAAGTTTTTGTAGTTCATCTACCATTAATGGTTCAATTTTGGGATTCATAGGCCTTTTCTTCTGACGGACTGGCTTTGAACCTTCAGTAAGTTCTATGGTATGTTGAATGATGTCTCTATTATAGCCATGAAGATCTTCATAGGTCCAATCAATCACTCTATCATACTTATTGTCTATCTTTAGCTTCCTTCCTTCACTAACCTAAATTTTAGAATAATCATCTTTACTTGCGTTAAACTTCCTTTTGTCCAGGCTTACATCATCAGGGTCAAATAGATTCTCTAGTGTGATCAATCATTTTGGGAGCTTATTAGACTTTAGTTGAATAATTTGATCACCATAAGATTCTTCAATATTGGGTTGTAAACAAGAGTACCTGAAGATCATTATCAAAGACTTGCCAATTCTGGTCATTGTCTGGAATTGTAGGTCTCACTATCACTTTTACTGCCTCACTATTAATAAGTAGGTCACTTGCCGGATCAAACTGAGAACTAATTTATGTCATTCTGTCTTCTTTAGTGTTTTGGGTTCTGGGGACAACTTCAATATTGAAAGCATCAAAACCATCTATTAGATCCCAAATTCTGTGATGATAAGATCTCATTCTTACATTATTGGCTACAACTTTCTCTCTGATTTGTTTCACCACTAGCTCTGAGTCTCCTTTAACTACCAAATTCTTGATTCCTCTCTTCTTGGCCAACATAAGACCATGCACCAAAGATTCATACTCAGCATCATTATTAGTGTAGGAAAACTAAAAGCATGTGACTCTAAGGATTTTCTCACCATTTGGGACAGTGAGACATATACCTGCTCCAGCACCATTCTTGCCCCTAGCCCCATCAAAATTTAAGGTCCAAATTTTTGAGTTTCTGTCAGTTTCTTCTTTCTCAGATACTTCTTTTCTCATAACATTTGGTATTTCTTGGCCTTCTTCAAAAATAACATAAGTACCTAAACTGGTAGAGTCATAGTTTCCATAAGGATCACTTTGCATCATGGTCATCAACTAACTATTTTCTTCTTGTTGTTGGTCATGTTTAGTCCAATCACCTAGTTCTTCAATAAAGACTCTCTCCTCTTTATTCATCATGGTGTGTGATGCTTCAATCCTTGGGGTTGGTTCATCAGTGATATGGTCTTTGGACAAAGGTTTAGACAATACCTTCATCTTTGTTCCATGCTTGGTTCTTAAAATTAGATGTGACCAATCAAGTGACATGTATCCTCCTATCTTGGCTGTGAAATCTCTAGATAAGCATAAACCAAAGACAGGGGGGATGTCTGTGACTACTACATCCTGTTTGATAGTTATATTGGGGTAGGTGTATAGCTATAATGGGAGTTGTTTAATCCTTCCTATAGTTTGGACAGACTTCCCATCTAATTACATGACTCCTCTAGTAAGTGGCTCATATTTTATCTTTAAAGCATCTGCTATTTGTTTTGGCATAGCTGTAGTACTAGCTCCAGAATCTATCATTGAGTTGTGCAGCAATTTCTTTCCCACTATTAAAGTAAGATAAAAAGGGTCTGGCTTAGATTTACTTACCTCTGGTGTAGCGTTCAACAAAGCTATTGTTTGCAAGGGTGTAGTCTTTAGTTTGAGACTTTCCTTTATTAGCAACTCCTTTAGTACTACCAGATTTAGGGTCAAACTGGCTCTGTAGTGCTTCTTGTAACAGTGTCTTTTGCTCAGGAATAGCCAGCATATCCTAGATTGAAACATGCGCTAGGGTCTTTTTTAGCTACTCTACCACATTCATAGGTCTCAGTGTTTGTGTCTTTAGGTAGTAGGGATACCTTTCTCTTTCTAGCATCTGGCCAGAGACTGCTTGATTCTGAATTGGCTAAGGCACTTCTTGCCTGGAAACTAGATTATAATGATTTTGGAAAGGAGGAGCTCTAACAGTCTCATTATTCGTGGCTTCAGGCTGCTCCATCATTCTTCTCTTTGATCTAGTATAATAATCAGACTATATTAAGGGCTTCTTGGAAGTGGATGCTTCATTCAAGAACATTGAATCTTCATCTTCAATCCATGAAAATAAAGTATGCTCAGGCGCAATTTCTTCTTCTTGCTGAATAGACATCCCCTGCATCTGAGCCACCATTACTGCATTTTGGACACTAGGTGATTGATATGGAGGAGCATTAGACAACATGACTTATCCTTCTACCCTTCTCTATTCTACTATTTTTTGTTGTAAATTGCCTCTAGGACAATCCTTGGGCATATGGGCATTGTTGCATGGGAAGCACCAGGCATTGGTATCTTCTACTAAATTATTCTATCCTGGGACTATTTTCCTATTAGGATTATGAGGGACAACCTGTAAAGGTGTGGGAACAGTAACCAATTGGTTTGAAGGTTGAGGGTTATTCGGTCTTTGAGGACCTTGATATTGATTTGATTGATATGGGGGTCTGTTTCCTTGGAAACCTTGATAGGAAGGCTTTGGATAAGAAGTTTGTTGCCTTTTGAGATTGATTATCTCATTTGAAAAGGTTCTGAGGATATTCTTGACATCATCCATTTCAGATGGGTGAGTAGAGGGTGTTGATATAGTAGGTTGTTGAGATGTTGGGAAGGTATAGATAGACACAGGTGTAGCTGTAAGATTAGGGGCTTCTTGTGGCAAGGGAATGGAAATTTCTGGGAGCATTGGCATAGGAGGCCTTGGAGACAATTTTTGAGCATCTATCAGGTTATTCTCAACCCTAATAGCTAACTCATATGCTTTTGGTAGAGTCTGTCCACTTAGGGACTGAATCATTACAGATATATCAAAAATGAAAGCTTTGAGGTAGAATACAATAGCCATACCTGATGGTGGCCTCGTTGTAGCAGGAATTCTATCCCAGGTCTTTTGAAACCTAGTGTTGAAATTAGTTATAACTTCTTGTGGTGCCCTCTTTATGGTGATTATTTGTTGTAGCAGGGAAGATTTGTCACCCTTTTCACTAAATATTGCAAATAAAGCATCACCAAATTGATCCCAGGTAGATATTGTATTTGGAGTCAAAGATCTATACCAGTCTAGAGCCTTCCCTTTGAAAGAAGCTGCCAACAATCTGATTGCTACATTTTGTATAGTAATGACATGTACTACACACACATTTGATACATCTTGAAGATGCTCGCTTGGTGTCTTGGAATCTTCTCCACTCAATTTGGGTAAAGCTTTCAAAGCATTAGCTGGAATTGGATCCCAAGTAGCTGGTGGTACCAGAAGAATGAAAGGACTGCCAGTGTTCTAATTTGCATAGTTCCTTGGGGCTACAGGTGTTCCCATATTTACTCCTGATGCTATTGCAATTTGATTCACTCTTCTTCTTGGAGTAGCAACTAATGGTGGTAATAAAATCCCCAGATTAGTAGCAGACTAAGCTCTCATTGTCAGACCATAGCTTTGACTCCTCATTGCTCTCTGGTTCATACGATCTTGATCAAGACTTCAAGAAAGGTCCCACTGGGCGTGCCAAAAACTATTGATGTATAAAATTGTGTAGGTTCTAACACCAACATGGGAAGTTTCAAGAATGTGGGACTTGCTACTCGAAACAACCTCCAGATTTTAAAGAAGCTGGCTCTTCCTATTTTAATGGGGTTTTGAGTAAAAGGGAGAAGAAACAAAATTACAGATACAATAAGCAAAATCTAATACTATGGTGATGCGCCTGAGTGAATTATCTTTCCCTAATTAGCACAATGAACAGATTCTTAAGATTCAACTATATTAAAAAGCAAATGTTGCATTATCAATATAGACAGATTGTAAATGAATAAGATCATAGGCTAAACTCAGAAGATTTATGTAAAGACACAGATAATATCAGCAACGACACAGAACATAGCTTTTTTCATTAATAGTTCAGCAAATACAAAAGGCACAGTGTCATGCATAGGTATATCAGCTTTCTTATCAGAAATAACAAAATTAAGGCAAAAGATATAGTCTGGTCACAGCAAAGTCTCTGAATTTTCTAATTAATTCTCAATATCTTCTTAATTCTATATCTATCTCTTACAATTTCTGCATATATATAGCCACAAACTTGGCTCAAGATCACTTGCAACCACCCAAAATCTCAATGGCATAACAAAACTGAAGCTAATTGGGACTCCTCTGACACTAAGATCTTCTGAATCTGCAAGAAATAAAATATGTGGTACTCTAACTGCATTTCTGTTATGACACATGGCGGCAACCCACAGGCTCTAAAATCTTCAAAAATGTAACACACGGCACCGTCCGCTCAACTGTTAACTTATTTTCCTTTAAAACAAAGCACCCAAAATAGCGCCACTTGTCTCCATCCGCAAGACTTTGAAATATGATACGTGGCACTTTCTGAAAAAACACTGAGACACATTGCAGCTTCTGACAAAACTAGAAGTCTTTTATCCTTATGCCTGAGCAACTATCGCTATGACATTTATAACCTTCTGCTACACTTAGAAACTAAGACATTAATTATGGGACCCACCGTATACCTTCAAATACCCGCACCGGGTAAGTGCAAGAAGATGGGGGGCCAAAAAAGGGTCTTAAGTGGCCACTTTTTTTTTTTGAAATCAGGAAAAGCTGATCTTGGATGAGAAATTGAGCATAGTTACACTCAAAATTTGGAGATACAACCAAAACAATGTTCATAGTGCTCTGAGTCTACTTTCTAAACTAATAATTTTTTTAAAAAATGGTATAGATTAAGGGGTTCAAAAGAGGGAGCCACAGAAATTGGTGTTGTTTTTGTCAAAAAAACATAACATAGCATGTTTTGTGGCTCCGTCACAAGGTTAACTTTTTTTTGGTATTTTTAAAATCACTTTGGTGAGAAATTAGCTAACAACATGTAGTTTATGCCCAATTTTTTTGATAATTTTTTAATGAATATTTGATTTTTTACTAATTTTTAAAGTGGACACATCCTGAAAAATAGAATTTTGGCCGTGCTACCCCTATAAATTTTGAAAACTAATTGAAAATTATTATTTTTTAATATGTGTAGAATAGAGTCTAGTTTCTAAAAATGTAATTTTTTTGAAATTTTAATGAACGATTAATTTACAATGAAAAAAAGACTAAACACTGGTTTTTGCCCAAAAACGGACACACAAACAAAAGAAATTAAAGATGAAAGGCTTAACATTGTCAAAATGTGAAAAAAATTACATCGTTAAATAGCTAAGAGAAAGCCTAGCATTACTCAGGTGTTTGATTTGTTCGACCTTGAAACACGTACAAATCTGAGGGTTAGCACGAATGAAATTATGTGAAATCCTATAGAATATGCACAAACACGTCTCTGGACATTGGGAAGGCACTCCAAGCCTTTGGGTTAGAAATCCAAAGCAAATCCCAAGCCTAAGGCTTGGGATTCCCAAAGCAAAATATAGTGCACTCGCGTTATGTTTTGTTTTGCATTTTTTCCTTTTTCGCAAAAGTTTGCTCAATGTTTGTCATGTTTGACATAATGTGAGCACATTATAATGTGCTCGTGTTATGTCCCCCTTGGATTGTTTTATGTTCAAGGTTATTAACCATGTTTGTATGTATGGTTGTATGTATGTATGTATGTATGTATGTATGCCTAGATGTATGTATGTATGTATAGTGTCGAGGGTAGGGATGGGGGTGAGGTAGGTAGGGGAAGAGAGGGGTGGATAAGGGTTGAGGGTTTAAGGTCAAGAGAGATTAGGGTTGAGGGTTGAGGGTTTAGGGATAGGATTTAGAGTTTAGGGATAAGGGATCATGGTTTAGAACCTTGAGGGATTAGGGTTGAGGGTTGAGGCTTTAGGGATAGCATTTAGGGTTGAGGGTCGAGGGATTAAGATTAAGGTAGAGTGTTGAGGGTAGAGGGATTAGGGATAGGGTTTAGGGTTGAGGGATTAGGGTTTAAGGTATAGTGTTGAGGGTTGAGGGTTTAGGGATAGGGTTTAGGATTTAAGGTTTAAGTGTTGAGGGTTGAGGATTTAGGGATAGGGTTTATTATTTAGGGATAAGGGATTAGGGTTTAGGGTTTAGGGATTAGGGTACCTTAAATTATAATTAGGGATTAGTGTTTATGGTTTAGGGATTAGGGTTTAGGGTTTAGGGTTAAGGGATTAAGGTTTAGGGTTTAGGGATCTACAATTAAGGGGTATTATAAATAAACTAGAATTTAGGCAGGGTTGGAAAAATTTTGTGAATCATCATGGGATGGAGATTGGAGATTTTGTTGTGTTCAAGTACATATCCAAGTCATATTTTAAGGTTAAGATATTTCAAAGAACAGGGTGTCTGAAAAACATCAATGTTCTTCAGCTTATGAATACCAACATTGATACAGATAAAAGATCCCCTTCTTCTAACAGAGTATGCAGTTCAAGTCAACCAATGGGCAGCAAGTTGTTTAATGAATTGGTTTAATGGGCATGCCTCCTTCTTCAAAGTTATGCTTGGAGACTTTACACAAAAATTGGTAACTCTATACATTATTTTTCATTCTTTTATTTCCTATACACTATTAAGAAATTGTAAAATCTAATTGTGTAATGTGCTTATGGCAGTGCATTCCTCCTACATTTTTTTCACAGTTTATAGACAACACAGACGAACATATGGTGTTGCAAGGCCCAGGTGGGCAGGAGTGGGATGTGAAATTAGGGGGTACCATAAATAAAATAGAATTTAAGCAGGGTTGGGAAAAATGGAGATTGAAGATTTTGTTGTGTTCAAGTACATATTCAAGTCATATTTATGGGTTAAGATATTTCAAATAACAGGGTGTGAAAAATATAATTGCTCTTCAGCTTATGAATACCAACATTGATACAGATAAAAAATGCCCTTCTTCTAACAGAGGATGAAGTTCAAGTCAACCAATGGGTATCAAGTTACTGATTGAATTGGTTTCTAATGAAGAAGACAATGATGTTGTTGAAGCAATGAAAGAAAATCAAAATTGTAAGTCTAATTTAATTTATTTCAACTTTCAAAACAGGCATTTGAATTGTAGGTTTACCATGAGGATTGGTATAACAAAAACTTAATTCTGTTATAGGCCTTTCTTTGAAGAACCCTGGACATTATGGACCTATCATCTAGAAAAGCACATGACAGTGAACTTTGCCCCACCTTTCAAATCAGATAAACCTTTTTATTCTATGAAAATGAAGTCAGGGAATGTAAACCGACCATGCATACTAGTAAGATCAAATTCTCTGCTTTCTATTCTTATTACTCTTACTTTATTAAGAGAAGAGTGTCAAAAAGAATGGGTTTATTTGTAAGCTAACATAAGGAAAAGCAGTTTTGTTATTACATTTTTCTGAGGGATCTCTAGAATAGTCTAATGTAATGCAGTCTTCTATAATATGAACATTTGCATTTGTGTGAATGCTAAGCTTTAATAGTAGAGTATTAAATCAATGGAATCAGCTATTTATTGGGTTAAAATAACTTAGTTTTTGTAATGGTTTGGGAATGCAGGAGTTGCCAAAAATAGGTGAATGTCCTCTATAATTACCAAGAGAAAAAAGTTTAGTAGTTCTTGTGGATAGAGCCAGTAAATAATGGGAGATTATTTTCCTGTTTCATAACAATATACCTGCCCTAAGTGTGGGGTGGGCATATTTTGTACGTCATAATAATATCAAGGAAGGAGATGTTTGCATCTTTGAGCAGGTGGAGAGCAAGAAACATAGATTTGTGTTTAGAGTTCATATAGATCGAAAGATAAAATAAGGATCCTTCTGACAGAACTCCTAGGAGGGAAAAGACAGGCCAAAGATAAAAGAAGAAAATTATACAAGAAAAGATCTTCATGAGGATTGTAATATTTTGTCTAAAACAAACAAAAATTAGTTAATTAAAAATAGAAAATCAAGAAAGAAATGGTACTAAAATGTATAGTTACTGATATCTAAAATGTATAGTTACTAATATCTATTTTTAAAAGATTGATTGATTTTTATGGCTAAAGTTGTTTATTTTACCTAGTTGATGGTTTTAATTACACCCAGGTTATACATTGGGAGCAGATGTGTGCACATTTTTATGGCCCTGATTTAAATTCAAGAAAATAGGTGGAGAGACTATGTTGATCTTTTAAAAAAATCATAATAAAAAATGTTCACTTAATGTTGACCAGGGGTTCTGATTTCAACCATTCATTGCCCACTGTGGATGCACCCCAATGCAAATATTTTCTCATAATGATCATCTTTCTAATTTCAACTATTAATTACTCACTATGGATGTACTAGACGCAAAGCTTTTCTCATAGTGTGTACACCTATTGGCATAATGAACCCCAGATGGGCCAGAAAAACATGCCATATAATTTGAATATTCACTTCAGCTAGAAAGTTTTACTGATGGAGCTAGAAACTCAGAGAATTGATAGGGAACAATATGGCCCAAAATGTGAGATCCAAGCAAGGACAACTCATGAATCTAAAGAGTTAAGGTGCACTTTAAGGACCTTTCCTAATTTCAATGGATGACATTTGCTCTTGCTAGTTGATGGTAAATACTGCATTTTTGCAGACTTTATTTTCATTATCCAAGAGAGAAGCATTAGGGTTTAGGGTATAGTGTTAAGGGTTTAGGGTTGAGGAATTAGGGTTAAGGGTTGAAGGATTAGGGTTTAATGTTGAGGGTTGAGGGTTGAGGTTCAAGGGTTGAGGGTTTAGGGAGAGGGTTGAGGGTCGAGGGATTAGGGTTAAAGTAGAGTGTCAAGGGTATAGGGATTAGGGATAGGGTTGGAGGGTTTAGGGATAAGGGATTAGGGTTTTGTTGTGATGTTCACAACATGCCCCATTTTACTCCTTAGCAAAATGAGGACCCCTACTGTCGTTGTTGCTTTTTGCTTCTGTGTGTCTTGTTTTGCTTGGTGGTAAAGGGAAAAGGGGATTAAAATATACAAACCTTGTTGAAAATAGAGAAAAATGCATTTTCAGTACCAGTACATGATATGGTTGTATTCCTTGTGAAAAATGAGCTAGGGTTGTTTTTTGAACCATCTTAAAATTTGCCATATTTTGCCAGTTATGATCATTTCGGTAAAATGTACATTCATGTTTGTATATCGCTTTCATATACAAGGACGTTTGTTTTTTCTTTTTTCTTGTATGCATTTGATGAAAGTTTTGATATATACATTCAGGTGGACCCGAAGTGGTTTTAAGTTAAAGAAAATTGTTGTTTTGAATCCACTTTGTATCTCACGTTTGTTTGTTCGGCAGGTTAAATTTACAGGGCACTTCATGCATGTGCGGACCCGAAAGTTTATTCAATAAAGAAGGTCCTTGTATTGTTTCCTTGCTTGTATGTGAGGTTGGGCACGAAGTGAACAGTTAATGGGTCCCACCCCCCTCATCGGCATAACTTTTGACATCGGCGGGGGGTTGTTTTGTCTTGGCGATATCCTGTGTTACGTCGATAAACGTTTGGTATCAACCTAACTGTGGCTATCGAAGTTGGATGATAGTTTCACCCTGAAGGGTTTGGTCTTGCCGATGGTGCAGGGTTGCATATGTATTGCCATCGACGTGACATTGGTGATCGGCAGAGAAAATAATTGCCTTGCCGATATTTTATGTTACGGTGATAGAAAGAATTTAAAGGCATCGGCGAGAGTCTTATCGGCCAGAGTATAACGATCGGTGAAGTTCTATATTGCCTTGCCGATATCCAATGTCACGCCGATAGAAAGGAAGAAAGGTCATATCGGCCAGAGTATAACGATCAGTGGAGAAAATATTGCCCTTGCCAATATCCAATGTCACGCCGATAGAAAGAAAGATTGAGCGATCAGTATGAAATTTTCTTGGACTCTCTGATGAGTGGATCTCACACTGATGGGTGGGGAAAGACAGAACAAAAAGAATTTAAGGGTATTTTAGGGCCCGAATGTATGTTTTTTGGTCAACAATGGTTGACCCGACCAGTTTAATGCTGTATTTGCATTTTGGACTCAATTTTCACAGATTTGGGGCCTGATTGAGGCGTTCACACTGTCACAACTAGATTTGGCAATTATTTTCCTTCCTGCAGGTTTATTAAAAGTTAATACTTATTGCTTTTTTTTTTTTCAGGTTTATAGGTGAAAAAGGGGTGAAACTTGATGACGATGACATCACAGAGGAGGGAAATCCAATCTCAGGAGCAGGGGAAGATAAGGATGAAGGGCGAGGAAGTCAAAGGTCTTCATCTATGAATGACAAAATGCAGCTGAAGACATTACTACAGCAGACCATAGAAGTTATTATTGAGCTACTAGGGTTTCCGAGTGGCATATTTTGCCTAGATTGGATGTATGCTCAGAGGTATTTTGGGAGACTTGTTCTCCAGCATTCATTGTTGTAGCCAGAGGTTTGAACCATTGCTGTAACTAGGGTTTTGAGTTGTATTGAGGACAATCAAAAAGTCTATATATTGTGCCTCTCTACTTTGTAAAACTTTACACTGGGATTTTAGGGACACATGGATTTTTTAGAAAATAGCTAGCAGTTGTATTAAAGTGACCTTTTAGTTTAAGAAGGAGGTCGCCTGTGTCTGCAATAAGGAATGCATGGAACATCTAGCTTCCTTACTGTATCTGTAAAGCTTGTAAGTTTTCTGTAATTTGATCATTGAAGCTAAGAGTCATTTAGACATTGTAAATCTTATATGACTGTCTGTTTCTAATACAATTGAATCTGGGATTCTACATCTATCTTCCGAGTGTTTTCTTGCTCTTCATTGTGTTTGAAACATTTTCTCTTAGAGCTTGCAATTTTAGGTGTATGTTTGTGAAAATGCTCAGAACTTACACTTAAGGTTTTGTCTGTGGATTTGATCAAGTTACTGTATGATTTATAAAGTGCATAATAGAACAATTAGATCCTTTGGTAGAATGAATGGAGTTTAGATTAGATCTTTCTAACTTTTCCCAACCCATCTGAAAATACTTAGCTTAAAACGTAGAAATCTAAAGGAAATTGTCTCACATCTGAAAAGCATGTATAACTAAGTTTGAAGAAGATAGTTTTTCATAAATATTTAAGAGAGGAAAGCTACAATAATTCAAGAAGACCATTCAAAAGTTTTGCAGCATAGTAAATATTTTATGCAAAAGGAATGAACAACTTGCTGATATTTATGATCTTTTTGCATAGTTTGAGTCCAGTTGACCCTCAAGAAACCCTAAACTACATAAGGCCCCTTGAACATTACAGCTTCACATTGACCAACTGAATTTGCCCAACAGGTCAAGACCTGACCATATTAAACTTGGGATTAAGTGAATCTTAACCAATTCCTTCATATCTTTCAAGTTAGTTTTGGTTCATTTTATGTGAATTTTAACTAATTGTTATGATTGCATCAAAACCATCATCAACAGTTTTTCTGGCGCTAGAAGGAGGGCCGATTGCAGTTAAGGTTTGTTTCAAAAAAAATTGGCTAATAATAGTGATAGAGTGACCAGGTCTAGATCCAGTTCAGGGGATATTATTGTGCAATTACCTAATACAAGGCAAAGTAAGACCCCTTTGATTTGGAATCCTAAAATATCACAAGCAGGAAGTTCATCTGGAACACCTCCTGGGTCACCTTTTAACATACGTAATATTGTGAGTCCTGACAGATCACTATTCAGATCTTTAAATCTTGTTTCAGGTACTCCTAGATGTCCTAATCCTCCTATAAATCCTATCCCACCGATAAATCTAGGTATTCCTACAAGTTTAGGTCAAGATCAAGCACCTGTAATGGCTTATTTCAATGACCAGTCCCCCATACACTTCAATGATTATAATGAGATGCCCAAAAATCCAAAAAAGATATGTCCCAAATACCAGCTACACCAAGACCCAGAAGACCACATTAGAATATTCAAGGAGGCATGTTTTAGGGCCAGATTAGAACACGAGGACATGGTGTGTAGATTGTTTCCCTACACCTTTAATGAGCAAGCCTCTAACTGGTATGTAAACTTACCCAATGACTATGTTTCTTCCTGTCACTTATGGAAGAAGCATTTCTGTCTAGATTTAGAGGACCCATTGATCCTTGCATTTTGTATCATAAATTGGCTACTATAAAATGAGGTGAGGGAGAGTTAATTGATAATTTCAATGACAGATTTCAAAAGGCCTACTCTAGGCTAGTAGCCCCTTACACCATGGATGATGATACCTTGTTGGCTATGTACTATGCAGCCTTAGATCCTTTAACTACCATGTTTGTCAAAAGAAAACCTGACATCGATTCAATATCGAAAGCTTATAAAGAGGTAGCCTTAGTAAATCAAGAGATGAGGCATACAACTTATAGTCCATTTGTTAATGGAGGAAATTTTGGGATGCAAAATTAGGCACAACCTTGGAATGGAGTCCCTATGCATCACACTCCACTATTAAATCTAGTTCCTACATACACACTTGTGTATAGTCCTACCCCAATCCAAGCCATAGCTCCTTACACAGGTAACACTGCTAATAACAGTCAAAATAATGGTCAGTATTTCTTCCAACCTCCTATAGATACGACTGTAGCGAAAGCACAAGAGGAAAGGGAAGAAATCAAAGAGATCACTGCACATTTGAAAAGATTGACCACTGAAGTAACACAACTAAGAAATGAGAACCTCTATGGAAGAGGCAACTAAGGATACAATCAAAATCAGAATTATAACCAAGGCCAAAATCAGAGCTATAGTTCAAATCAAAATCAACATTACAATCAGAACTCTAATCAGAGTCATACCCAAAATAACAACCAAGGCCAATTTTCAAATTAGAATCAAAACTATAATCAGCATCAAAGTCATAACCAAGGGCAACCAATGCAAAATAGAGGGCCAGTGATAGATAATAAGGCTTGGGGTAACAATAACAAAAATTAGAATCAGCCCAGGCCATCCAAAACATGGAACACTAGACCAAACAATGGTACTCTAGCTTCTCCTTTGAGAATATAGATAATCAAGATGCAAAACAAACGGCTGGCATCCAAATGGCCAATACATCATTGAAAAACTGTGCAGATTTCACAATACCAATGGCCATGCTGAGCTTGACTGTCCGCAATTTCATTTAGCAGCCAACATTTTTAATATAGATGTGCAGCCTCCTACTTCTAAATTTCTCATTCCCAAGGGTAATGAGGTAGTACCCTTAGGGTATGATACAACTTTAGTTTTAGAAACTTTTACCTTTGCAACTACAGAAGAGAAAGAGGATGAATTGTTGGAAGATGAACCATACTTTTGTGAAAATCTTTATCCTGAATCAACCTTTGTGTTAAATGCTTTTTAGTTTCCCTTTGAAACTGAAAATGAGGTATTAACTAAAACAGAAGAGGTGCAGGCTTTTCAATAGACAAATAAAAACCACACCTACAATTTAAGAAACAACACTAGGCCAGGAGGACCTTTCACCACTTCCACTCCTCCTAACAACTTCAATACCCCCCCAGATCAAAATGCTAGCAACAACCCTGCCATACTCAAAGCTAATCATTATACAAACAGTGGGACAACAGTACAAAAGACCCAAACAAGTAAAATTGAAATAGTAGAGACAACAAGATTAATGAGTTACTTGTCAGAGGAAATAAAGAAAATTAAGGTCAGCATACCTCTTAATGAATTATTAAAAACTCCAAGGATTAGAAATGCTTTTATAAAATCTCTAGATGTATCCGTGACAGATGAGGTTGCTGCTGATATAGCTGTTCCTAGTAGAGATTCACTGCCTAAAGAGAAAAGTAAGAAAGTTGAGTTGCCTTCCAATACAAATGTAGTGATGTATGCTGATAAGAAGGATACTCCTCCTTTCTTGTTAACTGTTAGATTGTGTGGGAAGAACATACACAACTACATGGTAGACTCTGGTGCATCAGCTAATGTAATGCCCTTAGGAATATGTAAAACTCTCGGGCTGACTCCCACCAAATCTGCCAAAGTTGTCACACAGTTAGATAAGACTGAGGTTAGCATGATAGGAGAACTCATGAACATTCAGATGCAATTAGCTTCAGACCCCAGGGTAAGCCAATTCATTGACATTCAAATAGTGGATATACCCATAAATTATGGAATGTTGTTGAGTAGGGATTGGTCCAAGACATTAAACAGATATATGGCCACAGACTTTTCACATATGTGGCTACCTTGGAGAGGCGTCCCAAACCAGATTAGAATAGAGGTAGAACCCAAGATGAAACATATGATAATAGAGTATAATCAAACAAATGAAATATTATATGCTACTGTTGAACCTGGTGTTTATAGGATTACCAACAATGGGGTACAAATTGAAGAGATCGTGATGTTAAACTTTGGAGAAAAACATGTCAGCAAGGAGACAACATTATTCATTGAGTCTGATGAAAATTCTTTAGATTAAGAAAATAGTGAAATAGGCAAATTTGGTCATGCCATTAGACAAGAGGTGGAAGAGTGCATTAAACAAGGTCTGCCCGCCCAATGTAAATTGTATAAAAACAAATGTCGAGTTCACGATAGGCCACATTCTGAGGAGAGTTATGGAATGTGCAAGGACATCATCGAATATGAATACAAAAAATGCATGAAGAGGGTAGGGTTACAAGAGGAAAATGTGAATCCTGATCAAACACAGAAATACATTCAGGGTGATGTAGATGCTCTAATTTCAAATTTAGAAGACGGAATAAAGGACAAGGGTATTTGTCTTTCTGATTTGCAAGCTGAAAATACACATATGCAAGTTAACCAAATAGAAATACCTATGAATAAATATAACACCACCTCACAAGTAATAGAAGAGACAAAGCATGCCAAGAGGAAAGATCAAAAAAGTAAAGATGGCATGTGGACATTAAAATGTGATGGGTCCAAGTCAAAACAGAGTGCGGGTGCAGGTGTTGAACTTATCGATCCTCAGGGTAAGTCATACCTAGCAGCATATAGACTGTAGTTTTCCTGTACTAACAATATTGCTAAATATGAAGCCTTAATTTTGGAACTTGTCATGGCCGTTAAGAAAAAGGTGAAAACAATTAAGGTATTTTCAGACTCTGAACTAGTAGTCAGACAAGTAAGGAAACTATATGCTTGCAACTACAAGAAAATGATTTGTTACAGACATAGAGTATGGGGTTTAATAGATTTATTTGATGCTTTCAACATAGAGCACATCCCTAGAGAGCTGAACCACAGGCTGGATGCACTAGCAGTTACAGCTAGCACATTAGAACCCTTGACACTGTCAGGATTGAGACGATTTGCTATTGAGCTAGTTAATGTTCCTAGTATCCTAGACAACATTACACATTTTCAAATATTTGGAGGGGATCAGCAAATTATTGACTTCTTGACTTGCAATGAGGTATTTGAGGCTCAAATCATTGATGAACAAGAAAGACCTGAGATAACATGGGACGAAGAAGATATCATCAACTTGAAGAGCAATTTCTTACCCAAAGGGGTAATTGAACTAGAACATATTTTTGACTTCGATGGAGTAATAAGACAGAAAGATTTACCCAAAACAGAAGGGGGTAAGTGTGATTTACACAACCTAGGGACAGAACAAAATCCACAAAATGTGCCAATTGGAAAGGCTTGTTCTAAGAAAATAAGAGGAGAAATTATTGACGCCCTGAAAGATTACAAACACGTAATAGCATGGACGTATGAAGACTTGAAAACCTATGATACGTCCATCATAACTCATGTAATACCTTTGAGACTAGAGGTTAAGCCATTCAGGCATAAACAAAGGCCTGTGAACGCCATCTAGAGCCTTTAATCTTTAAGGAAGTAAAAAAATTGCTGTTTGCTGGAATAATTTTTCCAGTCAGACATTTAGTCTGGGTAGCTAACCTAGTACCAGTAAGGAAGAAAAATGGAGATATCAGATTATGCGTGGATTTTAGAAATTTGAATAAAGCATCTGAAAAGGACAATTATCCTCTGCCTCCTATAGACAAAGTGCTGCAAGCAATAAACGGAGCAAAGATGATGTCTTTTTTAGATGGTTTCTCAGGCTATAACCAGGTTTTAGTAGATAGGGATGACAGATTAAAAACCACCTTCACTTGTAAATGGGGAAATTATGCATATAGGAGAATGCCTTTTGGTCTAATCAATGTAGGTGCCACTTTTCAGAGAGCCATCAGTGCATTATTGTGTATATGGACGATCTAACTGTGTATTCCAAGGATGCATCCACTCACGCTGAAGATCTTAGGAAAATACTTAAGTGATGTGAGAGGTATGGAATTTCCCTTAATCCTAAAAAATGTTCATTTGGAGTTATTGAAGGTAAATTACTAGGGCATGTCATCTCTGAAGATGGAATATCGATTGACCCAGATAGAATAGAATCAATAAAAAGTTTGTAAATACCAAACAATAGGAAAGAGTTAAAATCATTTTTTGGTAAGATTAACTTTGTTCGGAAGTTTATCATGGGTTTTGTAGAAATCGTGTAACCGCTAAATGCCATGTTAAAGAAGGATGCGCAGATGGAGTGGATGCCTATGGCTAAAGCTGCATTCAAAGATATCAAGAGGGCCATTTCTGACGCCCCTATACTAGTGAGCCCAAACTACATAAAGCCATTTTATATCTACTCCTTCGCATCCTCCCATTCAGTCACGGCTGCCCTGACGCAAAAGGGTGAAGACAATGAGGAAAAACCCATTGCATTTATGAGCACACCTCTGAAAGACACACAATTAAGATATCTAGATACTGAAAGATAAGCATTTGCATTAATAAAGGCCGTGAAAAAATTTAGGCATTATATTTTGCGTAGCTAGATCAAAGCTATAGTGCCAGACACAGCCGTAAAGATGCTTCTGATGCAGAACAAACCTGGAGAAAAGAGAGCCAAATGGATCACCACGCTGTAAGAGTTTGACATGGAAATCATTCCAATGAAGCTGGTCAGAGGGCAAGCGTTAGTGCAAACAATAGCAAACACAGACCCAGATCTGATAAAACAACAGTATGTGCTGAATTCTCATCACATATCAGACGGGTATGGTGATTTAAATACTTTTCTAATAGCTGGAAAATACCCAAATAGGATGAAAGCTTCTCAGAGGAGAGCTTTGAAGATTAAAGCACAAAAATATATGGTACAAGGAGGTCTTCTATTCAGGAAGAACCATGATGGAATTTATTTGAGATGTCTAAATAGAGCTGAAGTGGATAAAGTGTTAACAGAACTACATGACAAGTACGGAACCGGTCATGGTTCCCATCTAGCTACAATGCACAAGATATTAAGGGCGGGCTATTACTGGCCCACGATGTTTAAAGATACAGAGAGTCACATTAAGAGTTGCCACACCTGTTAGACTGCAGCAGATAAGGGAAGAAATCAGGCCAACCCATTACAACCTGCGATTGAATCAAGACCATTTGCACAGTGGGGCCTGGATTTTATTGGAGTCATCAATCCTCCATCTTCTGTAGGACACAAGTTCATACTGATGGTGACTGACTACTATAGAAGGTGGACTGAGGCTGCATGCTACAAATTCTCCACAACTAAGGTAGTTATCAAATTTCTTGAAGAAAACATCATCACCAGGTTTGGAACTCCCTATTCATTGGTATGTGACAACGGCCCTGCTTTCTGTTCTTTAAAGTTTTCTAAATGGGCATTTGAATATGGGATTGTTTTAAAGTTTTCTTCAAATTATTACCCTCAAGGTAATGGATTAGCTGAGTCTATGAACAAAATTTTATTAGATATAATCAAAAAGCTAGTTGCAAATAGTCCTAGAGAGTGGAATACCTTGTTAAAATATGCACTGTGGGTAGATAGGACCAAGTTCAAAATAGCTTTAGGTAGTACACTTTATCATTTAGTTTATGGGACTGATCCCATACTTCCAATAAATCTGAGAATACCAATCTGGAAGTTTGCCAATGAGTTTTTAGGCTTTGATAACCATAGGGAAGCCAGGATAGTACAAATGCTACAACTAGAAGAGAAAAGAGGTCAAGCCATCGAGAAATTTGCCAAACACCAAGCAGTAGTAAAGAGGTGGTTTGATAAGAGGGCAAGAGTCAAGACATTTAGGATATCAGACTTAGTGCTGTGCTCAGATAAAGCACATGAAAAGAAAGGGAGCCATGGAAAATTTGATAAACTATGGCTAGGTCCATTGCAAGTCTCAGAAATAATAGGAGACAACGCATTTAGACTCAAGACCTTGACAGGGGAAGATGTGCCATTACTAGTTAATGGCCAACATTTGAAACACTACTTCCAGGCCTAAGGTAAAGGGGGCAGTCCTTTTTGTGTAATGTAGTGTAAGTAATGTACAGTTTTCTTTTACTGTTTCTGTTTTTTAGGATTAGTTGTTTGTATAGTTTTGTTTTCTGTTTCTTTCTGTTTGTTGTTTTGTTTCTGTTATTTTGTTTGTACAGTCTTCTTTTGTTTTGTTTTGTTTTTTCTTGTACAGTCTGCTGTTTGGTTCATTGTTTTCTCCTCAGCAGGGATCTTTGTTTTTTCCTTTAGAGTATTAAGGAGCAAACTAACAACCATTCAAAATAGTATAAAATTCAGAATATTCAGGTTGATTATTTGCAATTTATGCATAACTTGTTATGACTGTCATGAATGTAGAGATTTGTTTACCTTCTGAAATTTTGTATTCAATAAATGTGATTAAGAATTCAAGAGAGGTTTCTCACAATGACACACCTAAAATCCTTGGGTTTGTTAAACCTACCAGTGTAGCTATTAGGTGAAAAATTTGAGGTCACCCTTGCTACCATTACAATTCTCAGCTTAATTTTAGCAAGTGTTCACTCCTTGCATCATGAAGTTACAACTGCAATATCTTGTGAAAACTCTTTCAAAAAATTAGAAAATATAAAATATAAAATGAATAAAGCAGATTATACTGAAAATCTAGATTAAGCCATCTAAGTAACTCTACCGGGGCTATAGATGCTTGCTAGCAGTGGGGCTCTACTTAGGAGAATTGTAACGATAACCTTGCCGGGGCTATAGATGCTCGTTGGCAGCAAGGCTCTATCTGGTTGGCTATGAGGGAATATCCTCAACTACGTAGGCTAATGTCAGTCACTGGTTTGTTCAACCGATCTTTAAGATGAGGATAATTAATCACATGCACAATTTGCAAGAAAGATAGTTGGAAGTTATGGATTTATTTCATTTAGTTTTCTTAAATGCTTTGAATTTAATTATTTTGTTTGGTTGCTAGTTGTTGTGATGTTCACAACACACCCCATTTTACTCCTTAACAAAATGAGGACCCCTGCTGTCGTTGTTGCTTTTTGCTTTTGTGTGTGTTGTTTTGCTTGGTGGTAAAGGGAAAAGGGGATTAAAATATACAAACCTTGTTGAAAATAGAGAAAAATGCATTTTTAGTACTAGTGCATGATATGGTTGGATTCCTTGTGAAAAATGAGCTAGGGTTGTTTTTTGAACCATCTTAAAATTCACCATATTTTGCCAGTTATGATCATTTCGGTAAAATGTACATTCAGGTTTGTATATCACTTTCATATACAAGGCCGTTTGTTTTTTCTTTTTCCTTGTATGCATTTGATGAAAGTTTTGATATATACATACAGGTGGACCCAAAGTGGTTTTAAGTTAAAGAAAATTGTTGTTTTGAATCCACTTTGTATCTCACGTTTGTTTGTCCGGCAGGTTAAATTTACAGGGCACTTCATGCATGCACGGACCCGAAAGTTTATTCAATAAAGAAGGTCCTTGTATTGTTTCCTTGCTTGTATGTGAGGTTGGGCACGAAGTGAACGGTGCATGGGTCCCACCCCCCTCATCGACGTAACTTTTGACATCAGTGGGGGGTTGTTTTGTCTTGGCAATATCTTGTGTTTCACCGATGAACGTTTGGTATCGTCCTAACTGTGGCTATCGGAGTTGGATGATAGTTTCACCCCGAAGGGTTTGGTCTTGCCGACGGTGAGGGGTTGCATATGTATACCATCGACGTGACATTGGCGATTGGCGGAGAAAATAATTGCCTTGCTGATATCTTATGTTACGCCGATAGAAAGAATTTAAAGGCATCGGCAGGAGTCTTATCGGCCAGAGTATAACAATCGGTGAAGTTCTATATTGCCTTGCCGATATCCAATGTCACACCGATAGAAAGGAAGAAAGGTCATATTGGCCAGAGTATAACGATCGGCAGAGAAAATATTGCCCTTGCTGATATCCAATGTCACGCCGATAGAAAGAAAGATTGAGCGATCGGTATGAAATTTTCTTAGACTCTCTGATGAATGGATCTCACACCGATGGGCAGGGAAAGACAGAACAAAAAGAATTTAAGGGTATTTTAGGGCCCGAATGTATGTTTTTTGGTCAACAATGGTTGACCCAACCAGTTTGATGTTGTATTTGCATTTTGGACTCAATTTTCATAGATTTGGGGCTCGATTGAGGCATTCACACTGTCACGACTAGATTTGGTAATTGTTTTCCTTCCTGCAGGTTTATTAAAAGTTAATACTTATTGCTTATCTTTTTTTACAGGTTTGTAGGTGAAAAAGGGGTGAAACTTGATGACGATGACATCACGGAGGAGGGAAATCCAATCTCAGGAGCAGGGGAAGATAAGGACGAAGGGCAAGGAAGTCAAAGGTCTTCATCTATGAATGACAAAATGCAGCTGAAGACATTATTGCAGCAGACCACAGAAGTTATTATTGAGCTACTAGGGTTTTTGAGTGGCATATTTCACCCAGATTGGATGTATGCTCAGAGGTATTTTAGGAGACTTGTTCTCCAGCATTTATTGTTATAGCCAGAGGTTTGAACCATTGTTGTAACTAGGGTTTTGAGTTGTATTGAGGACAATCAAAAAGTCTATATATTGTGCCTCTCTACTTTGTAAAACATTACACATGGATTTTAGGGACACAGGGATTTTTTAGAAAATATCTAGCAGTTATATTAAAGTGACCTTTTAGTTTAAGGAGGTTGCCTATGTCTGCAATAAGGAATGCGTGGAACATCTAGCTTCCTTACTGTATCTGTAAAGCTTGTAAGTTTTTTGTAATTTGATCATTGAAGCTAAGAGTCATTCAGACATTGTAAATCTTATATGACTGTCTATTTCTGATACAATTGAATCTAGGATTCTGCATCTATCTTCTGAGTGTTTTCTTGCTCTTCATTGTGTTTGAAACATTTTCTCTTAGAGCTTGCAATTTTAGGTGTATGTTTGTGAAAATGCTTAGAACTTACACTTAAGGTTTTGTCTGTGGATTTGATCAAGTTACTGTATGATTTATAAAGTGCATAACAGAACAATTAGATCCTTTGGTAGAATGAATGGAGTTTAGATTAGATCTTTTTAACTTTTCCCAACCCATCTAAAAATACTTAGCTTAAAACGTAGAAATCTAAAGGAAATTGTCTCACATCTGAAAAGCATGTATAACTAAGTTTGAAGAAGACCGTTTTTCATAAATATTTAAGAGAGGAAAGCTGCAATAATTCAAGAAGACCATTCAAAAGTTTTGCAGCATAGTAAATATTTTATTCAAAAGGAATGAACAACTTGCTGATATTTATGATCTTTTTGCATAGTTTGAGTCCAGTTGACCCTCAAGAAACCCTAAACTACGTAAGGCCCCTTGAACATTACAGCTTCACATTGACCAACTGAATTTGCCCAACAAGTCAAGACCTGACCATATTAAACTTGGGATTAAGTGAATCTTAACCGATTCCTTCATATCTTTCAAGTTAGTTTTGGTTCATTTTATGTGAATTTTAACTAATTGTTATGATTGCATCAAAACCATCATCAATAGGTTTAAGATATAGTATTGAGCCTATTGAGGGTTTAGGAATAGGGATAGCATTTAGGGTTTAGGGATGAGGGATTAGGGTTGAGGGTTAAGGGATTAGGGTTTAGGGTTTAGGGTTGAGGGATTAGGGGTTAAGGTATAGTGTTGAGGGTTTAGGGATAGGGTTTAGGGTTGAGGGATTAGAGTTAAGGGTTGAGGGTTGAGGTTTTAGGGTTAAGGGTTTAGGGATAGGGTTGAGGGTCGAGGGGTTAGGGTTAAAGTAGAGTGTCGAGGGTATAGGGATTAGGGATAGGGTTGGAGGGTTTAGGGATAAGGGATTAGGGTTTAAGGTATAGTATTGAGCTCGTTGAGGGTTTAGGGATGAGGGATTAGGGTTGAGTGTTTAGGGATTAGGGTTGAGGGTTTAGGGATAGGGTTTAGGGTTGAGGGATTAGAGTTAAGGATTGAGGGATTAGGGTTTGATGTTGAGGGTTGAGGGTTGAGGTTCTAGGGTTGAGGGTTTAGGGATAGGGTTGAGGGTCAAGGGATTAGAGTTAAGGGTTGAGGGACTAGGGTTTGATGTTGAGGGTTAAGGGTTGAGGTTTTAGGGTTGAGGGTTTAGAGATAGGGTTGGGGGTTGAAGGATTAGGGTTAAAGTAGAGTGTCGAGGGTATAGAGATTAGGGATAGGGTTGGAGGGTTTAGGGATAAGGGATTAGGGTTCAAGGTATAGTATCGAGCCCGTTGAGGGTTTAAGAATAGGGATAGCATTTAGGGTTTAGGGATGATGGATTATGGTTGAGGGTTGAGGGATTAGGGTTTAGAGATAGGGTTTAGGTTTGAGGGATTAGGGTTTAAGGTATAGTGTTGAGGGTTTAGGGATAGGGTTGAGGGCTAAGGGATTAGAGTTAAGGGTTGAGGGTTTAGGGATAGGGTTGAGGGTCGAAGGTATAGGGATTAGGGATAGGGTTGGAGGGTTTAGGTATAAGGGCTTAAGGTTTAAGGTATAGTATCGATCTCGTTGAGGGTTTAGGAATAGGGATAGCATTTAGGGTTTAGGGATGATGGATTAGGGTTGAGGGTTGAGGGATTAGGGTTTAGAGATAGGGTTTAGGGTTGAGGGTTGAGGGATTAGGGTTTAAGGTATAGTGTTGAGGGTTTAGGGATAGGGTTGAGGGTTGAGGGATAAGGGATTAGGGTTGGAGGGTTTAGGGATAAGGGATTAGGGTTGAGGGTTGAGGGATTAGGGTTAAGGGTTAAGGGATTAGGGTTTAACATCTAGTGTTGAGGGTTGAGGTTTTAGGGTTCAGGATTGAAGGATTAGGGTTAAAGTAAAGTTTCGAGGGTATAGGGATTAGGGATAGGGTTTGAGGGTTTAGGGATAATGGATTAGGGTTTAAGGTATAGTATCGAGCCCATTGAGGGTTTAGGAATAGGGATAGGGTTGAGGGTTGAGGGATGACAAATTAGGGTTGAGGGTTGAGGGATTGGGGTTGAGGGTTGAGGGATTAGGGTTTAGGGTTTAGGGATAGGGTTTAGGGTTTAGGGTTTAGGGATTAGGGTTTAAGGTATAGTGTTGAGGGTTTAGGGATATGGTTAAGGGTGGAGGGATTAGAGTTAAGGGTTGAGGGATTAGGGTTTGATGTTGAGGGTTGAGGGTTGAGGTTTTAGGGTTTAGGGTTTAGGGATAGGGTTTAGGGATAAGGGATTAGAGTTTAAGGTTTAGGGATATGGTTTAGGGTTTAGGTTTGAGGGATTAGGGTTTAAGGTATAATGTTGAGGGTTTAGGGATATGGTTTAGGGTTGAGGGATTAGGGATTGACATTGAGGGTTTAGGGATATGGTTGAGGGTCGAGGGATTATGGTGAAAGTAGAGTTTCGAGGGTATAGGGATTAGGGATAGGGTGTAGGGTTGAAGGTTTAAGGATTGAGGGTTAAGGCTTTAGGGCTAAGGGTTAAGGGTGTAGGGTTTAGTGATAGGGTGTAGGTTTTATGGTTGAGGGAATAGGGTTTAAGGTAAAGTGTTGAGTGTTTAGGAATAGGGTTTAAGGTAAATTGTTGAGGGTTTAGGGATAGGGTTTAGGATTTAATGTTTAAGGGTTGAGGGTTGAGGATTTAGGGTTTAGGATTAAGTGAGACCTAGATGGCTAAGGATGGATGGAGAGGTAGACAAGGAGTGACTAAGAGACATAGAGAGGGGAGACATAGAGAGGTGATGGGGAGAGATAAGTGAGATATAGAGAGGTGAGAGATAGAACATGAGCTAATGGAACTAGAGGTGAGATAGGCACAAATATTTATGGATCAATCTATAGAAGGACAAAATGTGAGCAAACTGACAGTTCCAATTCATCCAGATGGGTACGTTTAGGCTAGGCATGGTCCTATTTTTCACCCAAACATGTCAAAACAGTCCAAGCTACATTGTACCAACAATATCCTTGAAGAGTCCAAAGTGTAAAAAGACAACAATTTTTTACAAGTTATTACTCAGAAACCATGTCACTTAGAAATATTCCGTCTAAGGCAACACGATCATGTAGGGTTCCTCTACAATAACCTCTCTTAATTTTTATATCTCTAAGGCATTTTCCTATATTGAAAGGTTTTCTACTGCCCCAAAAATTGTCAGGAGGTAGTGTAAAGTTGCAAATGAGTGTAACTTTCATCCTATTCTTGATGCGACCAAACTGACTATTCCAACACATCTAGATGGGTACATTTATGCTAGGCATGGTCTTGTTTTTCACCCAAACATGACAAAACAGTCTGAGCTACTTTGTACCGATGATATCCTTGAAGAGTCCAAAGTGCAAAAAGGCAGCAATCTTTGACGAGATGTTACTCAAAAACCATGTCACTTAGAAACATTTTGTCTGAGGCAACATAATCATGTAGGGTTCCTCTACAATAACCTCTCTTGGTTTTTTATATCTCTAAGGTGTTTTGCCATGGTGAAAGGTTTTCTGCTGCCCCAAAAATCATTAGGAGGTAGTGTAAAGTTGCAAAGGGGTGTAACTTTCATCCTACTCCTGATGCAACCAAAATGACTATTCCAGCGTGTCCAGATGGGTACATTTATGCTAGGCATGGTCCTATTTTTCACCCAAACATGCCGAAACAGTCTGAGCTACATTGTACCAATGATATCCCTGAAGAGTCCAAAGTGCAAAAAGGAAGCAATCTTTGACGAGATGTTACTTGAAAATTGTCTCACTTAGAAACATTCTATCTGAGGCAACGTGATCACGTAGGGTTTCTATACAATAAACTTTCTCAGTTTTTTATATCTCTGAGGCATTTTCCCATGGTGAAAGGTTTTTTGCTGCCCCAAAAATTATCAAAAGGAGGTAGTGTAAAGTTGCAAAGGGGTGTAACTCTCATCCTGCTCTTGATGTAACCAAACTAACTATTCTAACGCATCTAGATGGGTACGTTTAGGCTAGGCATGGTCCTGTTTTCCACCCAAACATGCTGAAACAGTCCGAGCTACATTGTACTGACAATATCCGTGAAGAGTCCAAAGTACAAAAAGGTAGCAATCTTTGATGAGATGTTACTTGGAAACTGTGTCACTTAGAGACATTCTGTCTAAGTCAATGCAATCATGTAGGGTCCCTCTACAATAACCTCTCTCAATTTTTTATATCTTTGAGGCATTTACCCATGGTAAAAGATTTTCTGCTGCCCCAAAAATCGACAGAAGGAGGTAGTGTAAAGTTGCAAAGGGGTGTAACTTTTGTTCTTCTCCTTGTATGGCCAAATTGACAGTTCCAACACATCTAGATGGGTACATTTAGGCTAGGCATGGTCCTATTTTGCACCCAAACATGTCAAAACAGTCTGAGCTACATTGTACCAACGATATCCCTGAAGAGTCAAAAGTGCAAAAAGGTAGCAATCTTTGACAAGCTATTACTTAGAAATCATGTCACTTAGATACATTTGGTCTGAGGCAACGTGATCATGTAGGGTCCCTCTACAATAACCTCTCTCAATTTTTTATATCTCTGAGGCGTTTGCCCGCGGTGAAAGGTTTTCTGCTCCCCCAAAAATTATCAGAAGGAGGCAGTGTAAAGTTGCAAAGGGGTGTAACTTTTGTTCTTCTCCTCGTGTGGCCAAACCAACAATTCCAATGTGTCTGGATGGGTACGTTTAGGGTAGGTATGGTCCTGTTTCACACCCAGACATGTCAAAACAGTCTGAACTACAAACACTAACTAGTCTTCAATCTTCGAACACTACAAATACCATGATATCCTACATAAAGTTGTCTTTTTGCCTTTTATAAAGGCATGCCCATCAAATTCAACCGCATAGAGATGACTGTTTGTATTCCAAATTCCTTTAAAATACTAACCTTCCAATCATTTTTCCTGCCCTCATATCAATTAAATATGACCTTCGATTATGATATGGCACTCAGGCTTATGAGAGTTTACCAGAGAGGCCAACCAAGTTAGGTTGAAGGGCTGGTGAACTAATGACTTAAAGACCCTTTAGTAGGTTGATTTAAGTGATAGTAACTTGTGATTATAAGTCAATATTAAATTAAAACAAAAGTGCACTTTACACATGACAGGCAATTGAGGGTTTTAAAGTCTTAAGAAAAGTAGATTCTTTTTAGGGTTTAATGCCCAATATACAAACCCTAACAATCAATAAGAAAGACTTAAACATTCTAACTTTCATCAAGAGATATCTAGGACATTTCAGAGACCTAAGGGACATTAGAAGAAAGACATTAGAGTATGACACTTATCATAGGCTCAGGGTTCTAAGACATGAACAACTTCACATTTGAATCAAACTCATGGCTCCCCTTGATAAATATAACTCTCCTTGATGATGACATTGAATTATGATTATGAAAGCTTGTGTCTTCTCTGACTTCTTATTGCATGAACAAAACCACATCCACCATGAACATGAACCTTGCATGATATGAACCATGTTTATCTTGTGCAGTATCAACATGAATTGAGAGACCTTATCATGAAAACCATATTCACAACATCATGCACCTCATGACCATCACCTACCTTGAATCACTATATCACCTTATCAACATCATGGCATCAACCTTGACATCAATGACAAACAACCTTGACCCTTTGAATTCAATGACAACCTTGAACCTTGATTGTTAATGACTTATGGAAGCCTATAGCCCCAATGTTATGTTGCATACTAAAATTAGATAAGACTTAATGTACTCTCATAACTTCACCTTATATGCAAGAGGAATTACATTTAATAACCACAATGGTCATCAGATGCTCATAAGCATATGATTTTGACTATCTTATTCAAAACAAAAAACATACTCTTTGCATCCCAATATGGTATAATAACAAGAAATTAAGAAATATTTTCAATTGACCAACTCATAAAGAATATGGATCAACATACTCATTTGAATATTTTTAATTGAGCAACTCATAAAGAATATGAATATTTTCTATTCAACATGATGATTCATTTTTATTCTAAATACAACTTTTATCTTTTAGTTCCAGAATGAGGTTTAGGTGATACTTGAATAACAATAGTTGGCTTATTGGATCAACAAACATCCTATGTAATACAATTGGACTTTAAATATTTGAATTAACCATCTACAAATATCCATTCAAATGTGGATCCATAATGCAAATATGGATGGCATCAATAAAAAAGATTTGTATTAACCAAATATCTATATAGGCATACATCAATATCTGTTGATATAAGTATAACATATATACAAAATAGCCATATAGGCTTACAAGAATGCCATATAGGCATACAACAAAGGAACATAATAAAAAGTTATTCCCCTATGTCTCGTGAAGAGAATAGATCATGGGTAGCCTTTGGTCTTCTAGGGGATGAAGACACGTATGTGGGTGGTCTACTATGAACCTGAGGGTTGCTTCTCCTATTTAGTCATTCGTGGATTTGTAGTTGTTACAATAAAAAGTATAGACATTAATATATAAAAATTACATGTTATAAAAAATGAAACATTTAACAAAATAATCACTTATCGCTACCATATAATCTATCTCCTCATTTGCCTTAGTAGCAGGATTAGGCTGTGGTGATGTCATGTCCTATAGAAACCATCCAGATAGAAGTTAAACTTCAAATCAATAATCTTTGGATTTTTCAAAAATAAACAACTATAACAATGAATGTAAATTGAAATTTTCTAATCTGCCTCATACCCCTGTCAATGGCATGGAGCTATGAATCGCATAGGACACACCATGCTTCATTGCCCTATGAACATTGGGAGATGTCTCCGCAGCCTGCATCATCTGGAAGTAAAACAACATTATTCATTTACAAAAACTATAATAGTGATGCAAATCATGGCTCCTAACATACACACACATTCACCTAAACATGGAAGTACACACAATAAAGCACACAAGTCACATACAAAAATCTAGTAAGTACAATTCATTCATTAAACTATTTATTTTATTACCTCCGTGAAGCTTTGAAGTCCACCACCGCTGGCAGGTGTTCCCGTGAAATCTCTAATATTAACCTATTCAACATCCAAAATCAGATATTAGAATACCATTCATATAACAATGCTATTCACATGTAATATTTATAATTATTTACTAGTTACATACCCCGATAGTAGATGATGTAGTGTACTATGCAGGTGGAGAACCATTAAAAACTGCATCAACGCTATGACCCTAAAATTTCATTAAAATCGTCAAACTAAATTAGTTAATATTGCATTTCAAAAATGAAATTTCATAAATTAAATTGAATGAACTTGCTAAGATTTACCTGAGTATCAAGCCTGAAAGTCTCACTCAGGAGGGCATTTTTCATCACCATTTGCTCAGCTGCAGATGTAGCCTGTGCACCTGCATCATGACTATCCATGGGGTCATAACCAAATGCTGACCTGTAAGTCCGACAAGTATGGGGTGGAACCGTACTCGAACTCTCCCTCGGTCCCTGCTGTGCAGTAGGACTAGCATGCTATAAGATGCTCTAGGTCAAGGCACTAATGGATTGAAGTGTCTTGACCTCAAAACTCTCCTTCATAATGGAAGGGATAGAAATGTGCTCATGGGTTGGTCTGGCGAGTGCTCGTCTTGCTGGCCCCTAGGGGTCAACACATGCCCCTGGTCTATCTTGTGCTGACCCCCTACCTCTACCCTGGAACTCTTGCATATCAAAATAATTTGGCACTTTATTTTTGACAAACTCGCAGTAGAATTTCCTCAAAAAATATTGCGAGACCTCATTATTGTTGCATAGAGGATGGTCAAAAACCATCCACCACCTTTGTGCAAAATTGTCCCTTATCGCTTGGTTGTTACACCAATGGATAGGGAACCTCTTGCATGTAAGGGGTAGAGATTCATTTGTTCGTGGGTCTATGAAAATAGAACACAAGTCTAGTTTTGTAATTTGTTCTTTTTTAACTTGTTCATATGACAATTTGTCTACATAATACTCTCTAAATTCTCTCTTTTCTGTCTAACTAGTGATTTTCTTGCTAATTGAATCTACATTTGATAACATAGATTCAAGGGATTGAGCAAGGGTGGATCTATACAAGGTTAAAGTTGCAGGTTCTTTCAACTTTGCAATTATGTCCTCAATTTGTTTCTTATTGTTTTCAATTTGCCCCATTATATTTTCTTGTGTTCTAGGGGCATATTCAAGAATAAATGGAGGTGTTTATGGTTGGGGTTCTTCTTTAGCAGGTATTTGTTGTTCAGGTGATGGAGGATTTTGTGGATTTTCAGGAGGAGGAGGTGCATTATCAACTCCTGTAAATTTAATAAATTTACATTAAAAAATATTTTAACCTACCTATTTAGCAACAAATTCACACAAGAAAGTAAATAAAACTTACTTCTTCAATTTCCCCAATGTCGTGGTAGCATTTTGATGATGAATCGGTGAGAAATAGTTGACGATTGGATCTTAGATAACGCGAGCGCGCTCTTTTCTCTTTTCAAGCCGTGGGTTTCTTGCAATTTGCTATGAAATAATGAAATGAAACACTACTTTTTTATATATATAATAGCACATAACGTGAGCGTGCTATGGCTTGGTGTAGGCTTGACAACACCAAGCCATAATGCAAGCACGTTATAACACAAGCGCATTATAACGTGAGAGTGTTATAACGCACTTGCGTTATGTCTAATTTTTTTAAAAGTTGGCCACTTTTTGGCCCCTCAACTTTTTGCACCCACCCCACGAAGAAACAATATTATGACACATGGCACCCTCCACATAAAGCAACTTTTGACATGTGGCATCATGCGGCAATATCAATAGCTTATAAAAAAGGCCCCGAGGAATCCCACGGAGATTGACACTTGTCACACTCCTGTAGCAACTAAAAATCATAATGTGTCTCCACCCGAGAGTATCAAAAAGAAAGTAGTTCAAACCTCCACTTATTCCACGTGGTGCACTCCACTGTAAGCATCAAACTGTGAAGGAAATATGTGAAGAAACACACGGTAGCGTCTACTTAATACTGTCACTCCAAAATGACATGACACATGGCACCCTCCGCACACAAGAAACATATAGCCACAAATATATAGCCACTGAAACATATTGCAACTAGAAATATATTGAGACAATATAGCTGAAACAAAATATAGAGTTTTTTAGATCTATAGCATCCATTAAAAAAAGATCTTTTTTTTGGATATTATTGTTGGAAATTGTTGGCGTCCCTTCTTTCTTGGGAGTTGAGATTACAGGTGGAGGGTGGAATGAATGTTCTTTTTTAACAAATGTTAAAACATCTTACAGCTGTCAAAACTATTAATCCACATATTTATAATGTACAACACCTGGCAATGAGAAATGGTGGAAAGAGAGAATGGGCGGTGGAGAAGATGGGAAGAAATACGTGTCAACAAAAATAAAATGCGGTGCCTTTAGTGGGGATGTTGCCTAATGTGACTACTGCAACTATGGTCTTCGTCCACGAACAAAGTAGAACAACATATGAATCAACCTATAACACATTACATCCTATGATTCACAATTATACAAAAAAAAAACAAGAATTAAAAAAGTGAAATTCAACGAGGAATTTTCTCAATTAAAATGTAAATGCGAATAAAAACATTGTAGTAATTAATCCAAAATTCCTCAACAAATGAAATCTACAAAAGCCCTCATTTAGACAAGGGAAAAAAGATGACATTCGAAATAGTTTGCGGACTTTAGTACTCACAACAAAGTAGTCACTACAATATAATTTTGATACTAGTTTAATATATTTTCAATGCCTTCCACAGGCCAGAATAAATTAGTCACCTTGTGATATTTAGATGAATGCAGAGGAGTTGTGACTTTCATGCAAAGAAGTGATATCTTTCTAATGTATTTGTACACCAGAGATTTGATCTATGCCAGATATAGCTTCACTTTTCTACTTGAGATTTATTTGTTATAGTTTCTTTTACTCATGGAAATACAAACTTCACTTAAGTGTACATTATCGATGCATTAGAATCATGCCAATCATAAAACAAACACACCAATTCACTTCTAAGTAAAATACCAGCTAAATTTTTCATTTAAAGGAAACACACATCACAGTGATTGCATCCATGCAAGCCTGTGCCCCTATCAATTCATACAATTCGGTAACACGGATTCATTTATGCATCCTTGGGCCTATGAACTTTACTATTTATTCTAGAAGGCCAGATAACCTAAGGACGACTATGAATTTGCCTTGAACAGACATTACTAACTAAGTTACACAAATTTTGCAAAAAATTCTATTTACAATTTATTAAATATTATAGTTACACAATTATCAACTTAGAGCTTAATTTTAATCCAAGATTTTTTATAGGCATTCAACCTTGCAAAGGTCTGTCATATCTCAATCTATTAATTAAATTCCACTTTGACAATTGGACTAGAGGATGTTAACGGTCATTATCACATTGTTCAAAGCTTTAAAAATTTATTCTAAAACTTTTCTGTATTAATCCCAACGTCATTTAGTATTCACAACTAGCATTTTAAATTCAGCTACCCAAACTTACCAAGTGTTCAACTTTTCAATCGAAAAAACTACTCATCGCCTAACCTAATAAAGCTTTCTCAATTTAAAGTTTTTATTCTTAGTACCAATCTTCTCAGTGTCAAAGATTTTACTAATGCTAACCCCTAGTGGTCTAAGCCCCACTTTTGAGTTGTTTAAAATGGGGATTAAATTCAATAAAGCTTTTAATATTTATATGTATACATATCTGTATATTTTCATTAGCTTAAAACTTTTCGAGAAGGCTTTTCCTAGGTTTATGTTCAAAGACATAAATCTTGTCAGAATGCAAGTGTGTCATTAGATGAGAAGATATAAGTTGGAACGGCGAAAATGAAAGATGGTGTATAAATTGTGCAACCTTTATTATCTAAAATTATTAGTATTTTAAATACCTCTGCGCAATCATCTTATAAGCACTACGTAGTTTTCTAGAACAATGGTGTAACCCATAATAAATAGCACAATAGTTAAGGAAAGTGGTGCTTGCATTACCATCAACAAGGAGTTAAGTGCTAGGTTGGATCCAATATATGGATCAAGGTAATTTAAATATAGCTTAGCATCAAAAGACTTGATGTGCAGAAGTATTCAAAAGACTTTGGGAAGCAATCCAAAGGAAAACATTGTGCCACTATTCATCATGCAGCCTACTAAAATGTGAAGCATTTAAAATCATAGGGCAAAGATAGCACATGTCAATTTTCCAATGTAGCATTCATAACTTTAAGTGTGGCATTATAATTTAATAACAATGCTTAGCATATCTGCAATGCGTGTTAACATCTAACAAAGCAAGCAATGTATGACATAGAGAAATACTAACAACAAGCATATTCAAAAATGACCCAAAGACTTCCTAACGTGTGGCATAGTATTTTTCCAACAAGGAATGCCAAACTCTAAGTGTGAATCCAAAGTGACAGTTAGGAAGCTACCCAAGTCTGAATCCAACTAGGCATAACAATTAAAAAATCAACATATTCAAATTAGCTAAGCCACATAAGATTGGAGCACTCATAGACAAAGCATATGGCATCTCCTAACATGAAGAGACATCACCAGATAATTCTCCAAGACAATGCACATGAAATGTCAGGAACACCCCAACAACCATATATAACAAGGTGCATCCTATGAAAAAGGATAAAGGTATTTCGCAAGATATGAAATGGGAGTCTCCACATTTCATTGGAAGAGTTTCATCCAAGAGTGTATTTAAAATGCATTGCTACTTTTAAAAATATTCTACTAGTGGCTTCTGTATCGAATAAGAATTTGTGCATATGACAAAGCCATATAAACTGAAGAAACCAGGTGGGTAAACTGGAAGTATCCAAGATTCCATTGCACATTTTTCATCTTGTTTCACTAGTTAGTTTTCTATGCTTTTTACTTTGTGCATTGCATATCTTTTGACTTTCAGTTATATGAGCATCATTCTTCACAATCCTCTATTTGATGATTTGTAGATGAAATTGGATATATGAATTCATTACTTGCACTAACTGTTCACATGTCATCAGGTTTTTCCTTTTCATAAAATTATTGCTTAAATGGATTTTCTAGACCAGCTCACTTCACTATTCCATTTTTTTTTACCTTCACTCAACTTTTGTTCCCTAACGATAAATTACAACAACATTTAAAACATAGAGGCAAGAACCTGACGCAATGCGTCTCTTGTTAAAACCACATCAGTGGCCGAAGACACTTTTTAAAGTACTTATATTCTCTGATAACAGAAGTGACTTTCCTTTGTCAGTGGTTGAAACTAGTTTCAAAACCTCTTATGTTGGCCGATATGCTTTTAATCACATTTGATATAAGTAGTTGTTAATAAATCCTTGTCGGTGTTTTAAAGAGCACTCATAACTAATAAGTAACTTTTGAATTATGACTTGTGCTTCTAAAAATGTTTATCAGCTACATCAATAAGTTTTTGAACCTTTAATTAACTTCCCTAGCTAGTGTATCTCGACTCGATGATAGTGTTCCCTAAACCTATCGGTAGTTTGGAAGAGTTTGAAAACCCATTCGCACTTGAAATTAGTTTTGAAATTAAGGAAAACCTCTGACATAGTGTATATCATCAGAGAAGATAGGTTTCAAAACCATGTGAAAGTGTCACCATAAGCTAGCCTTTATAAAGCATTATCAGCTCTTCATTGAATTTTATAACCCGTTAGCTTCTGAAGGAGGTTCGAAAACCATGTGAAATCTCTACCTTAGCAATTTTGACAATTTGAAGAAATTTCATATCTTTGGACTGAGAGAGTATTTTCACTTGAAAATGAACCACATTTCTTATAATAACCCCATAAGATCCTCTGTAAATCCATTTCTCTCTTGGTCCTCCTTGAAACTCCTGATTAATTTTTTTCGTAACTTGTAAGGCAAAATCATGTAAATTTAATATCTCCTAAATGGAAAAGAGTCATGCCCTAAAAATTTGCCACATTGATTCAAATACTGTCATAAACATCCTTGTAAAATGGTTTAATTCTAACTCTTATGAATTTTTAGATTTAATTGTTTCTGTAAACCAGGTCGCATTACATAACTGCTCCGAGGATTTGCAATTGAAAAGATAGGCGATCTCGCTTAGAACTAGTGCACAACTCATTATAAGCATAATGCAACTAACTCATGTGAACTTGAACACAAGAGACATTATCAAGATGGGGAATTTATGATGACTGGAAAGAAAACACGTGACACCAATCTCTTCTGACTACACATGCAAATCGATGAAATTGGTCTGGCAAGCGTTTTGGCATTAAACGGTGCATAAAAATGGGTGCAACTAAGATCAACTAGCTCAAATGAGTTATCATGAAAGAAGCTGTCAACACTTGGTGATGCTTGCAAATTTCACAATCAAGGAAAAGTTTAAAAATTGTTGAGTTAAAAAACATAGACAACACAACCCAAATACTCAATTTTTTACATTTTTCCAAGACGTGACAGGACACTCTAGTAGCTCTTAGGGCCACCATTAATGATCCATTTGAGGACCAATAGCATGGTAGGTGAGCTCCATACACCCTAGTACTACTATGGACCCTTCCATGATGAAAGTTTTATACTAGAGCATGGGAAAACACTCCAAATATGCAGAGTTTTCTGGTACAACCCATGTGGTCATGATGCAGGCAAGCATGACCACCTAATTTCATTTTTAGATGTCAAATCCCTCCTTCCAAGGCTTCTTGATGGATTGAATGAGGTTTAAGATATTTGGCATTCATTTGCAAGAGATGGATTTTTAGTTACGGAGAAAAGATATAAGAAGACAAGCTTGGATATCTAGGGTTTCTTCTAGTAGATATAAAAAGAGCATTTTCATTGTAATTTCATCTAGGTTTTCTCCCAAGGGTTATGAGAGGGAATTATAACATTCAAAGAATGAATTTAAAGTGTATATTCAACATCTTTTCAACTATCTCCATGAGCATTTTGTGAACTTCTGGTATTCTAGAAATTTACCCTAGTCACACTTGGTGATTTGAGTATTGTTATCGATTAGTTAATAACCAATAATTATAAAACACTTTACAATACTTTTGTAAAGTATTTTTTCATGAAAATATATGAAGTTTGTAGGTTGTTCATGGATTATTAAATAATTCTTGAATTGATGTTCTACAATTTCTTCTAGCTACCTGTTTATATGTGTAGAGCCTAGCTTATGCATTAAAAATTTAGAATTTGGTCTTTGTGGGTATCTTGATTAAGGTATCATTATTCAGTTATATTCGTGTCTCCTTTGATTTATGATATAGACTCTATTGTGCCCACTAGATTAAGGCATTGATCTACATTTTGTTCAACTCCTCCTTCTAATACACTTAATTACAACAAAAACCTCAATCTTTTACCTTTTTTGTGTTGTTTGTCCTACCCACATCCATGACCAAATGTATGCTTTTGTATTAGGGGCTATCCAAGCATCATTTTACACTCTCTACATGGTTGCATATCCATTATATGAGGTGTAATACCCTTGAACTCCTCAAATCAACATACATGTTGCTTAGTGACATAAAATTGAAGTTTCCTATGCATTGGGTATGGTTTGATTTAAGGTTTAGCTTCACTTGTTAATAGTCATTATTCTCATACACCTTAGGGAATCTCCCCTTGGTCTAGTAGAGCCAAAATAAGAATAAGGTCTTACCAACCTTATCAATGTTGTCCTTAGCTGTTTCATCCTGAGTATAAGTTTGTAATCCTTGTCTTAATTTTGACACCCCTGGCACTCAAGAACTAATAAGCTTTAGCGATTTGAGGAATCTCAATTTTGAGCACCAACAAAACTGGCACCATTGTTGGGGAAGAATTAAGTTCTTAGTTTATACCCTGAGTTCTCTACTAATAAAGAAAAAAATTCTCTTCCCAAGTGAAGAGTGGTGAATTTGTTTGAATGAACCCACAAAAATTCAAAGTAAGAATCAAATATGGAAAGAGGGAAGCATTGAAAGAATTCACAACAACCTGATGATATGGAAGCACACTTATGGAGGAAGCGTAGTGCTTGGAAAGCTACAAACAAAGGTATGTCTACCAGATACACTTTTCAAAGATATGCCATTGGTCCTTCTATTAGAGATGATGTGCATGCTAATCAATATCTCTATACTGCATATGGTTCTAGTGATAAAATAACTAGACCCAGTAGAAGAAACTGTAGACATGAATATGGCATGCCAAGAGATTCAATGACTATGACTACTAGAGAGAATAGAGACATATCCAAAGAGGCATTGTATGAATATTTGAATACATCAAATCTTACAAACATAAGAAATACAAGAGTAGGATCACATCCTAATTCCCCTACCTCTGCACATAGGACTGAACTTGAACAAGATGCTTCATTTCATGATGCAAATGCTGCTACACAATCAAAAAAATGAGTGCAAGGAAAGAGAAATTAATGAAAGGTTAGATCTTCTTGATCACCTTAGACAAAGATAGAGAGAAATACAAGCTCAAATTGATTTTCAGAAAGCTCAACTTGCACAAAATGATCGACAACAAAATCAGCCTCAACATCATAATATTCCTAATCAACAAGGTAATCAATAGAATATGAGAGCCTATAATAAGAGGAATGCTCAAAGGTTCCCACCACCAAGGCATCCCCTAGGAATGGAAAGATATAGACAATTGGAATTTTATGGTATCCCAAATTATCCCAATCCAATACCAAATGAGGTCAGGGGAAAGGTGCCTAAATTTCAAAGTAATAACGTTATCATTGGTGAAGACACCTTAGGAGATTCGTCAATGTGGTTGATGAGTATAAAATTGAAGATCAGGATGTTATGATGAAGTTGTTTGTGCAGTCATTAGAGGAGAGTGCAAAAGTGTGGTACAGAAGTCTTCCAGACAGTAGCATTGATTCATGGGAAGAATTCATGAGAGTTTTCAAGTTGTAGTATGGAAATAGAATTGACCCTAAATTTGCAATCCATGAGCTGACAACAATAAAAAAAGGTATAAATGAGATAGTTGTAGAATTCAATAGTAGGTTTTTCATAACAATGAGAAAAGTGCCTCCCAATCTGAGACCAAATGAATCCATGTGCTTGGTTCTTTATTATAGTGGAGCATTTGATGCAAAATTAAGATATTGCGTTCACGATAAAAACCCTCAAACTTTAAGAGAGGCTTATACAATGAAAATAAATATAGAAAGTAACATGAATGCATCTAGAAAACATGTGAAAAGAGATGATGTGAAGATTTTAAAACCAGATGCAGTAGCCTCAAGAAAGCCTCTTATTGTTGAAGACAAGATAGATAAGCTGATGGGGGCAATGAAAGATTTGTCATACCAGGTTGCAAGAAATGAGAAGGGTTTACCTTCTAATAATGTTGCTACTCACTTCAATGAGGGGCAGAGGTTACAAAATAGGCCTTAAAATAATAATTGGTCCAAGAGACTAGGGTAGAATGATAAACAGGTTGTTCCAAGATAAGGAAATCCAAGGCCCTAAGACAAGGAACACCTAATCCTTTGAGGAAGGATCATGTGAATGTTTAGGATGATGCATTGTGGTGTGAAGAATGATTCTTACCTCATGATATAAAAAACTATGTTGTTGCAGCTAGGATATTAAAGGACAAAGTGTTCCCAAATGAAGAGGGAACTCCTAAATATTATGAAGATGTTGATGTAGGTAAATTTGATGAATATGAAGAAGATGAATTCTTCCAATAGGAATTTAATGACCATCAAGTACAATATGAACTGCCAGCCCATGATTTCCAACGTCTCAAGGAACTCATGTAGCAGAGATACAAAAGAGCAAGGCCCTCAAATGAAGATATGAAGGCCCTTATTGATGCATCTATCCTGCAAGTTCAAAGTGAATACCAACTTTGAAATAGGCAAGTAAATGCTTTGTGTGATAGTCATAATGTAGCAGCACTAAAAGTGTCAAATACATCTACTGATAAAGAAAAATAAAAGGTTGACACTGATGCTAGAAGAAATGACATTGCAGATAAGAATGTTAACAAGACTACAGAAAAATCAACATAGAAGAAAAGATCATCTGTATTTGATGTCCCTATGTAAAAGAAATATACTCTAAAGGACAAAGCTATAAGTGTACCAATAGACAAGGTTGAAAATCCAAAGGTGACAAAAGTTGGCAACAAGTAGATTTAAGACAAGAAAAGTCCTCAAGAGTGACAATCTATAGCCAAAGCAATTGGGGATAGCAAGGATGATTAGGTAATACCTTTTATTCTTGACACTCTTGCAACAACTATGCCTTTGTCTACCCCTCTACCTGATTATGTCCCTATTGACATGGCTGTTGATTTTATCCAAATGAAAGTCCTTGTACTAGTATGGGAATGCTTAGAATCCTAGAACATAAAGATAGAGTCCTACAATATATTAATGCTCCAACCTTATTTGAAGACCAAACAAATCCTCTGGATGATTTTGTAGAAGATATAGTTGCTGAAATGAATACTCAAGAAATACCTAAGGGTTACCTTGGTATAGTATCCATAAGTAATCCAACTATGATTGATTATTTTTATACTTCATTGTTGATAAAGGGGTGGTTGGTGCATAACTGTATGTTATATTCTGGTGCATCCAGTAATGTGATGCCTTTAGAAGTCATGAACTTGCTAGGCTTGAAGGTTTCTAGATCTTATGGAAAGTGTTATGCAATGGATTCCAAGGAGGTAATGTTATTGGAGCTATCAATGGTGTAGAGGTGCAACGCACTACATATCCCAGTAAGTGCTTCTTGATGGATATAATCATTGTTAATTGTCCAGCCAAATGGGGTATGATATTGTCAAGAAAATGGGCAGATTCAATAGGTGGTAGTATACAAATGAACTTATCTTATTCCATCATACTAGTAAATGTAAAAGAGGTTCATTTGCATAGAGAAAAGAAAATGTTACATATTGTGGAGGACCCAGAAAAGGCAAAGGATGAGGTACCTGACAACCTAATTGCAAACTTTGATGATAATGTTAACAATTATATTGACCTGACCTCATGCCCAAATGATTCTTTCCTTGAGGTCCATGATGTGTGAAAAATGTGTTTTGATGGTTCCTGCTCACAAGAGGGAAATGGCACAAGTATTGTTTAATCTCTCTAAATGACACATCTTACAGGTTCACTTTCAGGTTAAAATTTGGATGCACCAATAATGTAGCAGAATATGAGGCTATGTTGCTTGGGTTGAATATTGCTTCCAAGTATGGAATTAAGTGTCTCAATGTGTTTGGTGATTCTAAATTAATAGTATCTCAGGTTAGAGGCTTATATACAACAAACAAGAAAAGAATGAAAATGTATAGGAATGTTGTATGGGATACCATTGAACTATTTGATACTTTTGGTATCAAGTGGTTGGATAGGAATGAAAATGTCATATCTGATGCACTTTCTATTATGGCCTCAAAATTTGGCATATATTTGTCATCACCTCATTGCACTTATAGTGTTGAAATCCTCACTAGGCTTGGCATTCTTAATAATATATATAGTTGGCAATTATTCAATGATGACAAGCATATTTATGATTTATTGAATGGCATAAGTGAATGTAAAAACCAACAGATTGATTGGTAGCCAATGATTGAGGTGGAGGATGGAAAGGAGACTTTATTTGGAAATGAAATCATTCAACTCAAGACCAATACCATTTTGAGAGGTCTTGTTGTTGAATTATTGTCATTGATGTCAAAGGAAAGTGTTCTAGTGTTGTCATTGATGAGTATAAGGCCAAAACGTTAATCAGACTAAGTGACAGAGGGTGACTTACTTATTTTCTGGAGTTCTTCAGAGTTCATATTTTTGGCCTTACTCCTCCTTATCGAGGAAAGAAGGAAGGTCCGATAACAAAGGCTTGATCGCAAAGCTATGATTTAGTCTAAGGAAATCAGAGTTCAGAGTTTCAGCCTTACTCCTCCTTGTTAAGGAAAGAAGGAAGGCTTGATTGCAAAACTCCAATTTTGTCTAAGTAAATAAGAGCTCAGAGTTTTAGCCATACTCCTTCTCTTTGTCGAGGAAAGAAGGAAGGCTCGATAAGGAAGGCCCAATCGCAAAACTCTGATTATGTCTAAGGTATCAAAAATCAGAGTTCCAAGGCTCTCATTGTTCCATTCCCAAAGAGGAAGCTGGAAGATAGAATGCCCGGCGAGCGAAGTCTAAAAAAGGTAAGGGTGATGTCTTTTCAATTTACCACTACAACTTTGATGGCCTAATGAAGCTTTCTGCCATTCTGTGGAGCAAATTACAAAGGAGTAAAGTATACCCACAGAACCGTAGAAAGGTGACACATGGACAACCGTGTGCCTAGGTATGCGATGTATGGGTCTCGTCGGGCTTACATGGCCAATTCTTACATTTTTTTCCATTCTACAAAACACATTATGAAAGGGGCAAACCCTCCTACAAAACCATGGAAAGGGTGCCATGTGGATATTCCACGGAAGATAAATTCTGACGCCTGACAAAGAAGGAAAAAGACATAAAGACCGATACCCAAAAAAGAAGGAAAAAGACATAAAGCCTGACGCCTGACAAAGAAGAAAAAATACATAAAGCCCGACGCTCGATAGCATAACCAAGGAAGGTGGTAGCTCGGAAGCCCGGTCTCGGAAAGTCTGCAAATTTAGTTCTTGTAAAAGGAGAAGTTTCAAAACATGATTTTTAGGATTCAATGCTCTAAGATTGATCTGATCAATTGAGCAAATGGCTAGATCAGTTGAAGTTTTGTTGGATAGCTATTGTTGTGATATTGAAAACTTTTAGTTTTCCCCAACATATTATGATTATGCAACTACTTTGATTTAGACGGTCTTTTGTTGGTGTTTCAGTTCAAACTATATGGGACGCATGTTGGATTTCTATACATTTGGTTCTGAAGATCAAAGGGGTTGTTGAGAATATGTTGGGCATTTTCTTCTCATAAAAATGTCAAATAAGGTGGGTTGTGCTATATTGTAATATAGAGTACTTTGCAAGTATGAAATGCCATCATGTTAAAGAGAATAGAGGATGTAATGATTCTTTAAGTGTGTTAATGAGAACACAGTGAGTCTGGGTGAGTTAAGTGAGAAGAGAAGACTGTGTATGAATTGAATAGGTGCATTTGAGGTTTGTGAAGAACCAAATGTCTACATATTAGAATTTGTAAAGATTCAGAGGTTGGTGTCTCTTGTGGAATGAGTTGGTGCTCAGTTCAGGGGATTGTAGTCTCCTTAGAGTTGGTGCTCTTAAATTAGGGGTTCACTGACTCCTTAGGGTGGGTGTCCTTAAAACATTGTAATAAATGGTTTACTCTGTGAGGCTAGATTAGGAAGGTAGATCCTAGCAACATTTTCTCACCATGGTTTTTCCCATCTTTGGGTTTTCCATGTATATGTGGTGTTAATGTTTGTATGATCTCTTATTGTTCTTGCTTAAGCACAAAAATTTATTTTGGTATGCTTTCTAGAGATTAGAATTTTTTAAGTATTCTTAATCTACTGATTCACCCCCCGTCTCAGTAGATTACTTGTGTTCTAACAATTAGTATCAGAGCCAAGTTCCTTGAAGAAGCTTAACGGTTAAAGGTTGATCTGGGAGATTGAACACATGGTCAGTCAAGAAGGATCTCACTCAAACAAAGAACCATTGTTTGATGGAACAAAGTATGTGTTCTCGAGTATAAGAATAGAAGCCTACCTAACCTCAATAGGGTTTGATGTATGGAAATATGTTGAGGATGGTTATAAAGCTTCTTCAACTCCTCCAACAGACCTGACAGGTAAGAAGGAATGTGAGAATAATGCTAAGGCTAAGAATGCAATTCTATGTGTTTTAGCTAACTTTGAATTTGTGAAAGTGATGCACTACAAGTCTGTTAAAGAAATATGGGATAAAGTTTAGAGCATTTATGAAGGAGACACAAAGGTGAAGCAATCCAAGCTGTAGACCTTTAGAGGAAGATTTAAAATCTTGAAAATGAGAGAGGAAGAAAAGATTGTTGATTACTTGCTTAGAGTTGATGAAGTTGTAAATGCTATGATAGGACTAGCTGAAGAAGTAAAAGAGCTAGTGATTGTCAAGAAGGTACTTAGATCCTTACCTTCCAGGTATGATTCTAAAGTCTCTACTATAGAAGAAACAAAAAATATAATATATCTGTTGATGAGCTACATGTTGGCATGATTGGCATATTGTGTGTGTTGGCATTGATGTCAACATATCTTGTTCATTAGGAGAACCCTCTCATTAATGCTTAGAATGTTCAATGGATACAACTTGTGATTGGAGCTTTGGCATTAGCAATTTGGTCAGTATCTTCGGTCGACAAATTTGGAGGTTGATGTTGAGTTCACAGGTGATCTATATCTATGTTCATGAATGTGATTGGTTGGTTTGGTGGTTGATGTTGAGTTCATAGGCGATCTACGTCTATGTTCATGAGTGTGATTAGTTGGATTTGTAGTTCATGAGTTCATGCTTCACCTTGTTTCATCTTGGTTGATTAATGGTCCTGGTTAATCAATGGTGTTGAGATATCACAGTTGTATGATTGGTTGGACTTGATATCTTTGTAGGTTGATTGAGTTGAGGGTGTTGAACCATGCTTCAGGAGTTGCCTTGATGGTGGTGTCTCATGAGACTTTCTTTGTAAGGAGAATGGAGTCTTTGTCTCTATGTTGTTGTTGATGTCATTAATGATCTTTTTTAATAAGCTTTCATTTTTACCCTCTTCTTAACATCAGGAGTTCAATGCTAAGTCTCATCCTTTTGGGTTCATTTTAGTGTTTGTCATGTGTTTGTATCTATGATCCTCAAGTGTCAAGTGTCTTCTTTCTTCAAGCTTTTCATGCCTTTCTATCTCTGATAAAAGTTTATGATGTTTTATCATCATTATTGTTTGGTAGAATCCTTTAGGGTTTGGTCTCTAACACAAACCTAGATCTTAGGAGTTTGATTGCATTCTTATTCCTAAGGTGTCAAAGCTTGAAAGCCTAGATGTTTTAATCTCTCCTGGAACATATAATGTCTCTGTTGTAGTATGGTTGCAGTCCACTTTTTGTATCAGAGAACATAGAGTTTTAATATTTTCTAAGGATGTTTGCCTTCAAATGTTCAAAGTCTTTAAAAAACCATAAAACCTAATTGTGTTTTAAACCCTTATCAATATACCTTTTAACCTTATGGTGACGGCTTACTTTATGTTATATTTCATCGTTGACCAGGAATAAGGGGTAAACCATCACTTAAGTGATGAAGTAAAGGGGTCACCTTCATTTAATGACCAGCCCCCTTGCCTAGGGAGACTAGCCTTTGCAAGTCATGGTTTGATCAGTGGGCACCAACATTGCATCGAAGGTTGCTTTCTAATCTTTTAGAGCTCACGAAGGATAGATCACTGCTCTTGGTTTAAAGTTATTTTAAACCCTAACGGCTCGGGTGCATAGGCTTTGAAGTTTAGTTGGATGTTGTAACCTCTGTTATGGGGAGTTTATTATCAGTTTCATAACTATTTTAGAACCAAATGTTAGTAATTGCATGCAGAAGATATCAATTAAATGCAAAAAAAGATTAAAAAGAGGAATGGGAATACACAAAAATAATAACAGTGAGAGACAAGTTTTAACATGGTTCACCCAAACCTGAGCTACATCCACCAATAGAGAGTCCAATATTATTATCTAGTAAATCAAACCAATTACAACCAGTAATCCTTGTAACTCAATACCACTGCAAAATGCTACAATACAATGTCAACGAAAACCCTAACCCTTAGTCGCTTTTATCAAGCCTTATATCGGTTACAAAAATAGGGTTTTTTTATGTCGGCCAATAGAAAAATAACTCCTGACACCTTTATAAAATAATAAAAATCATTGGTGCTGACCCTTGACCCCGTCTTGGGGGCGCTACCCCAAACCCCCACAAGGGGCATTGCCCCTTGACCTCGTTAAATAAATTTGGGGGGGAACCATGCCGATAAAAGTGGGGTAAATTTAACCTTTGAGTCTAATTAGGTTCCATATAACAACACTGAACACATAGGTTTTTTTTATTCTTCTTCTCCATGAGGTTTCAAGGTTTTTTGAGAGAGGATATACTGAGTGATGTACGGTGTTACACATTGTTTAATTTAATATTACTCAGAAAGCCAAAACAAAGACTAGGAGAATAAAGAAAACAAAGGTTTAAACTGGAGAGATGTAATGCAAATATGTATAGCATAGTTTAACTATGAAGGATCTTGTTGATCATAATGTTGTAGGATTGATTTATACGATTGCAAAGGAGATTATTTGTTTTTAAATGGTACAAACTAGATTGTTTAGAATCACATTTTGCATATTTATTTGTTACATTTTTTAAGGAGTTTGGTGTTAGTATTTTTGGTGAATGAGGTGGGTGCCTCATTGAAGTTGGTGCTTCAGAAAGTGTTTTGTTGACCAGGTGTGTATTGTACCTATGAAATTGGAGTTTTGAAAATAGTGCTATAGGTGTCTTTTGTACCTTGGAGTGGGTGCTTCAAAAACAAATGTGCTTTTCTTTCTTTTGAGGTTGGATTTGAGTAGTAGACTCAAGCAACTCTCAGTGGTTTTTTCCCTCATAGGGTTTCCACGTAAATCTGGTGTCATGTGTGTATGTTTGGCTTAATGTTTTTATTCTCTTATTTGATTTGATCTATCTTTAAGATTATTGAACAAAGCATTCAATTTAACTACACTGATTCGCCCCCCCTCTCAGTGTAACTGTGCTCTTTTCAATTGGTATCAAAGCAAGGTTCCTAGTAGAGGTTTAATCAACTTGGGTAGATCCTGGTAGTTGAGTACAGTTATGGCTTGTCAAGAAGGTTCTTCTACTTTCAAAGCACCCCTTTTTGATGGTTCTAGTTTTGCCTTTTGGAATTTCAGGATGGAGTCTTATTTACAATCCTTAGGTTATGATGTGTGGGCAACAGTTGAGAATGGATATACTATACCATCTCAACCACCCTCCGCTATTGATGAAAAAAGGGAGTATGAAAGCAATGCAAAGGCCAAGAATGCCATTTTTTGTGGGCTGACAAATGAAATTTTAGTCAAGGTTATGCATTGTAAATCTTCTAAGGAAGTGCGAAACAAGTTGGTTAGTATTTACCAAGGTGATGTTAAGATAAAAGAAGCTAAGTTGTAAACCTTTAGGCAAAAGTTTGAAGGAAAGAAAATGATTGAAGATGAAAAGATTGCAAATTATCTCCTAAGAGTTCAAGAAATAGTTAATGTCATTAGTGGGCTAGGAGAGGAAGTGAAAGATCTAGTGGTGGTTAAAAAGGTTTTAAGGTCATTGTCTCCAAAGTATGATTCTAAGGTCTCTACAATTGAAGAGGCTAGAGATTTGAATATGATGTAGGAGCCTCACCTTGAATAATGTTTTAAGGTCATTTTGATGTGTTTTGAGAAAAATAAGGTCATGTGAGACCATTTGGGGTCAGTCAATACCAATTTTGATGTTTAGGGGAAAAATATTGTAAAAAAGTCTCATTTTAGTAAAAAAGTACAAAAATAGGACAAAAAACTTGCATTTGTGGTTAGGGGAAGTGAATGGTTAGTTTTGGAAGTTTTAAATGGATGGGAATTCATTTGTAAATGGATGTGCACACACCCCAAGATGGGGGAAGACAAGTTTGAATGAAAATCTTTCATTTTGCATGTTTCTTAGGCATTTTTCTGTGAAAATTGACTGTAACTGCATTGTACGGCCTTGTACTATATAGTACGGCCCTAAAAGTTATTGAAAAAGTTGGATAATGTTGTTATCTTCCTAATGCTTTTTGTTTGAGTGATTTTTATCATGTTTTGTGAAAGTTATGATCAAAATAGTGACTTCCATATACAGATTTTTACTGTTTTCTATCTGAAAAACCCTTGTTTCTACGGATTGTACAACCTAGTACTGTAATGTCCCCATTTTTGGGTTCTCTTGCAGCATAGTCGGAGCTAACTTTCTGGGTTAGTGACAACCTAATTAGAGGAGTATTTCGATGTCACCAATGTGTTTGGGTGATCCAATGAAGCTGTATGACACTTTCCAGAGAGATTTCAGACAACTTGTCTGTACTTACTATTTATAGTAAGTGTTTGCATGGCAACAATCTTTCTGGGTTTTTCTGGGTTTGTTCTCTTTGGTCCTCAGAGAACACTGCTATTTTTAGTAAGTGTTAGTCTAACATTGTTTTGGTGACTTGGTAGTCAGCTGTTGGCTATCTTAGATGTTGCATTGAGCATAATGATATCAGATGGTTTGCGGTGATGTCTTTCTAGGTGATTTCAGACTTTGAGGCCGGACTTGCTATTTTTGGCAAATTAGGGTTTCTGTCCATTTCAGGATTTTTAGTGTTGGAGATGGGGCGTCTCATCGAGACCTTTCCAGTGAGCTATAGATCATTGAATTCAAAGTTTATTTGGGCCTCTGTTTTAAAGTTCGTAAATTAATATTATTATTTAAATATTGGACTTTGGATAATGGTTAAGTGATGAAAAATAAAATATTTAAATGTCACTTAAGTTATATTATGGAGCGCTCACCTTGGGAAATATTAAAATGAAATTAAAAGAAATATTCCCTCCAAAAGTGCAACGACCACCTTGGAGAGTTATAAAAGAAGGAAAAGAGACTCATTTGCTCTATGCTTGAATATATGATTTTGTTGGCTATTTGCATTGCTAGGGTTTTCCCTGAGAGGGTTTGAAGAGGATTCAAACCAGAGGCTATTGGGAATGAAAACTCCCTCTAGTAACAACATTCTATAGGCGTGCAAGGTTGCCCAAAGGTGCTAGATTGGCAAATACACATAGTGCTTGCATCTGAAGCTTTAATGGAGTTTGTTTGATGAGATTTGTGGAGTTTATTGCTTATATCTTTTGCATATTTTGATATTCAGCTGATAATTAAAGTTTAGGGACAAATTTTGGAGTGTTTGTGGCATATTTGAAAGTTGATATAGATTTCATTTGCTAGTCGTACCATCACAGCTTAGCCGTACCATTCATTGAGTGCCTTTTGAGGTGTTTGGGACTAGTTTATTCACTCTATCTTGTGCGTTGGAGTTTATAAGGAATGTGCAGATATATTTGGAGCTGCTACAAACTTGTTTGTGGAGTTTCCTTTGCTGAATGCTTCATACCCAACTGTACCAAGTCTGCCAGAGGGGCGTGGGACTTCTAGCTTCTATTTTCCTTTAGTTTTAGCCACTTTGTTGCTCAGTTTGGGGTGTCTAGGGCCTTTATTGTTTCTATTATAACTTGTATGCAAAACATTTCTTATTTCTTGGAGATTTGGAGTGTTTTTTGGTATACCCATGGCTGGTCCGACTACAGTATAAATCTGAAGTTGCAAATCAAAACATGGGTATGTGATAGTAATTAGTATTTGGCCATTTTACTAGCTGGGTCTTACATATTTTCTTCATATCTATTGTATATTTTCTAGGTTTGCATTATATGCCATTTATTATATGTTTCGACAACACACATCTACAGAAAAATTGAAACCCCTTCTGCATCTTCTCTCTAGTCTGAAAGAACACATTAAAAAAATTAAAAAATAAGACTTAAAAGATTTTAAAAAGAACCAATAGGTGCGGTACATGACATCCTATGAGGTCAAACACAGATATGCAGATGATGAAATGAGACATTCAGCCTACACATCAGTATTATCTCAGATGAAATAGATCGCAACGAGACATTAAGGTTCCCCATATTGATCCCTTTGTAGGTCCAGATACAGTGAGAGTAGAGGAAATGGGTGATAAAGATTGGGAAGAGCCTAGTATCCAAGAGACGTTGGATAATTGGCGTCGGAGGGAGAGAGAGAGAGAGAGAGAGAGAGAGTTACAACAAAGATCTAATCAATTGATACAGATGATAGACAAGTATTTCCTTAGGAATGCTGGTATCAATGACATTTGTGAAGATAAGGTTAAAGAAGATACTACCATGGACGAGGTGGTACATGAAGAAAAGGATAAAACAATAGCTTTGGATCCTAGTTTGGATTCAACTAGTGATGACTCTAATGACTTCCTTGATGATTCATATGGGGTAGATGACTGTGTTGAGTTCACTCATGCGTTTTAAGATGAAGGGCATAGAGAAAACAAATACGATGGTGAATTCAAAACATCTTTTGACGATCCTTTACCTTATTTCGGTGATGTTAATTTAGGTGGCCTTGGATTTGACTTTCAAACCAAGCCTATGGAGGGAGATACTTACATTGACACTAGTGTTGGTGAATTAGAAGTGGTTATTGATAGGCCCTGTGAAGAGATGAGATCATTGGATGATATCCTTTTGCCAACCAGAGATGATTTCTTATCTTATTCCAGTGTTGATGATACAGGTGGTTGTTGGTTTGACGCTCAAACCAACTATGGAGAGGAATGATGATGTTAATGATAGTATTTGGGAGTTGGAGAATGATTTATTCACAAAGGGAACTAGTGATGAGGAAAACCGTGATCACATTTTCCCTTAACTAAGCAAACAACACTTCAACATGTGGGATCCTAGTGTAATGGTCCCAACATTTGATGTGGGTCCTATTTGGGATGGATCTACTTTTGGTCATACTGCAGTTCCTACTTCATTTACATAGTTGGACTTGAGAGACGTCATTGATGACACTAATGATGTTGATATCAACCTTGAAAACAAATCTGATTTAGTGTTGCATGGTGCTGATCTTAAATCGGAAAACTTATATACGATTGATAAGTCCCAGAGGTCCTATCTCTTGGCAGGGCAACTAAAGGTAAATGAAGACCTAATAAGAAATTAGTAATGTTGAGCCTACTCATAGGATAATAGCCATCACACATGAGAATGATGGTTGTGTGGAGTCACCTAAGCTAGACACTCAAGTTTTGGGTGATATCAATGCAATAGGTGTTGTGGATTCAAGCCACAACAAGTTTGATTTTATATATCATACCTTGGAAAGTGGGAACAAAACTACAAAGTTGCCTAATGGAGATTGTTCTGAGGATTGTTTGATGGATGTGCATGCATCTATTTTGATAGGGGAGGTGTGCATTGATATTAGTAAATCAGAAGCCACTAGCGTGTCATTTGATCCATCCCTAGAGGTTCTTAACATCAGTACATGTGATGAGGATGTGTGCAAAGTTGATAGCACACATGAGGATGCTTATCAAATAGTGAGTGATAATGATTCAGCCTCTTACCATAGTGTAGATTACAAACCATAAAATTTATGTGGAGATGAATTGTCACATGGGTCTCATCATTTGGCAAGGCAATTGAAGGTGAACAAAGGCATGATTGCTTCAGCCTTAGAACACTTTGATGTTGTTCAGCAATTAGTGGCACACTGTTGTTGGACTCTAGGTATATATGAGCACCTTGATAATAGACTTTCCCTTGCTGAGTTTTAGGCACTTAGAGATGCACTTGGGGTAATGAAGAATTATTAAATATAGCTATTATCAGATAGAGATCATATTTTCATGCTCGATGGTATCTATTGTGATTCTCTAAAGGGAAAGGAAGAGGAGGTTGTTGAGCTCACCTATGATCTTGAGGTCATCACAGACTCTTTGAAGAGCACTTAAACAACCCTTCAAGAGTCAAAGTTACGGATAGATGAGCTTACCATGGAGTTGAGCTTAGCGCAATCTTCATCTCTAGCAGTTACAATCCTGATATCTATGATAGGTACTAGTGATGAGCATACACCCACAAATAGTGGTAAGGAGTACTTCGTGGATGTGGCTACAGCCATTACAGTTGCAGGTGCAGGTGATATAGATGGGATGGGTACTTTGGTTGAGAGTAGCAGAGAACCAGATGTTACATCATGGGTCTCTGAGGATAGTCCCATGATAGGTGATGCAGAGCAAGTTATTGATAGCTCGTACGAGGAGTTAGTGGATTTCCCAGAGAGTTGTGTGATAGATCACAACACTACTCCATCATTTTCATAGGAGATATGCAGGGCATCATTCAATGGGGAGATCAGTTCTCATGTTGATTTGTTTCCCTCTCCTAGAAGCAAATCAGAGATTGCATCCTATGCAGCTGATTGTGATAGACAACTTATGGAGCCACAAAGGTGGAGAGATCAGCTGAAGATTATCGAGGGTGAGGTTGTTCAAACCTTAACTCATATCAACAGCACCCACAAGTTTGTGGAGGACCTCTTTTGGATGGCACAATTGGAGGAAAGGCAGATAGGGGTAGTAGTGGGCACTTCTATATCTAATCTGTGAACTATCCAGCATGCCATAGAATGGATTAAATCAAAATACCTCCAATTGCTTTTAGATCAAGATTTTACTATTGGGTATGTAGAGAGGACTTGTAGAGTATCTACCCAATTAGCCATTCAAGATCAAAGACATGAGCCATCATTTGATTCGAGTGATGAGAGTGATGAGGAGTGTGTACCTCATGGCTATGACGGTCAACCGTTGACGCAAGCAGGTGCTTTTTATCTTGACTGCATAGTGAGGAGTGCTCATCATTTCTCCTTTAGTCCACACACAAATGACCTAATGATGTGTAAGTGTTGATTGGCTCGAGATTGATACCATCCATTGTGGGATGAAGGGTTGCCATATACAGAAGATGGAACTAGAGATTGCAGGTGTCTAACTCAGATATATCTAGAGGATTACTTGCAGGGTTAGAGATCAGTTTACCATCGTGTTGATGTGTACCGGATAGAGTTTACAACTTCTTTGTTTCAAAAATTTCCAGTGGAGAGATGGCTTTAGAAAGGTTGTAGTGTTAGTAGGCACGATGACATGTTTATCCTTTCTAGTGGTGGTGGAGGAGAGTTTATTTATTCCCTTGACTTGGGAGGAGCAGTTTCATATCTTCCAACACCTATGTTGGATAATCAACACATCCATAGGAGTTTTGTAGAGGATGAAAGGGGATGTTGTGGTTCGGACACTTCAAGATTTAATTACCTCTTCATGATTGATGGATGTGAGGTTCTGATGCATTGGGATGACAGGTTTGGCATGACAATTCAGTTGGATTCCGATGTGTTGCTTCACCACTCTCTACATGGTGAAGATTATATTAGAGCATTGCAGTGGAAGTCAACAGATGATGTGTATGGCAGGCTTCCATTTTGGCTTTGGAACCTAAGGGTTCCTATGTCTAGCAAATTTTTCTATATTGGGGTAGTTACCTACATTGATGTTGAGCATGGTTTTACCTCTGTCCAATGGATGTAGTGGATATGTTGTTGGACATTCTTCATAATGATTTAGGAACCTAGAGTTTAACCTGGGCATGTAGGTGCAGATTGCTTGAGGACAAGCAATCTTTGGGAAGGGTGGACTATAATGTCCCCATTTTCAAGTTCTCTTGCAGCACAGTTAGAGCTAACTTTCTAGGTTGGTGACAGCCTAATCAAAGGAGTATTTTGATGTCACCAATGTGTTTGGGTGATCCAGTGGAGATGTATGACACTTTTTGAAGATATTTTAGACTTGTCTATACTTACTATTTATAGTAAGTGCTTGCATTGTGACAATCTTTCTGGGTTTTTCTGGGTTTGTTCTCTTTGGTCCTTAGAGAACACTACTATTTTTAGTAAGTGTTAGTCTGCTACTTTTTTGGTGACTTGGCAATCAACTATTGGCTATCCCAGATGTTGCATTGAGCTCAATGATATCAGATGGTTTACGGTGATGTCTTTCCAAGTGATTTCAGACTTTGGTCTCGGACTTGCTATTTTTGGCAAATTAGGGTTTCTATATGTTTCAAGATTTTCAATGTTGGAGATGGGGCATCTCGTTGAGACCTTTCCGGTGAGCTATATATCACTAAATTCTGAGTTCATTTGGGCCTCCATTTTAAAGTCTATAAATTAATATTATTATTTAAATATTGGACTTTGGGATTTAATGGTTAAGTGATGAAAAATAAAATATTTAAATGTCACTTAAGTTATATTGTGGAGCACTCATCTTGGGAAATATTAAAATGAAATTAAAAGAAATATTCCCTCCAAAAGTGCAACGACCTCCTTGGAGAGTTATAAAAGAAGGAAAAGAGACTCATTTGCTATATGCTTGAATATATGATTTTGTTTGCTATTTGCTCTACTAGGGTTTTCCCTGAGAGGGTTTGAAGAGGATTCAAACTAAAGGCTATTGGGAATGAAAACTCCCTCTAGTAACAACATTCTATAGGTGTGCAAGGCTGCCCAAAGGTGCTAGATGGGCAAATACACAGTGTTTGCATCCAAAGCTTCAATGGAGTTTGTTTGATAAGATTTGTGGAGTTTATTGCTTATATCTTTTGCAGATTTTGATATTCAGCTGATAATTAAAGTGTAGGGACAAATTCTGGAGTGTTTGTGGCATATTTGAAGGTTGATATAGATTTCTTTTGCTAGTCGTACCATCACAGCTCAGCTGCACCATTCCTTGAGTGCCTTTTGAGGTGTTTGGGACTAGTTTCTTCACTTTATCTTGTGTGTTGGAGTTTATAAGGAATGTGTAGATATATTTGGAGCTACTACAGACTTGTTTATGGAGTTTCCTTGCTAGATGCTTCATACCCAACGGTACGAAGTCTGCCAGAGGGGCGTGGGACTTCTAGCTTCTATTTTCCTTTGGTTTTAGCCACTTTGTTACTCAGTTTGGGGCATCTAGGGCCTCTAGTGTTGCTATTATAACTTGTATACAAAACATTTCTTGTTCCTTGGAGATTTGGAGTATTTTATGGTATATCCATGGCTGGTCTAGCTACAACATAAATTTGAAGTTGCAAATCTGAACATGGGCATGTGATAGTAATTAGTATTTGGCCATTTTACTATTTGGGTCTTACATATTTTCTTCATATCTATTGTATATTTTCTGGGTTTGCATTGTATGCCATCTATTGTATGTTTCAGCAATGCACATCTGCAGGAAAATTGAAACCCCTTATGCATCTTCTCTCTAGTCTAAAAGAACACATTAAAAAAAAAATAACACTTAAAAGATTTTAAAAAGAACCAACAGGTGCGGCACATTACAGTGAACCCCCAACCACTACACCAAAAGATCGGCTTGGTGGTGAGGGTGGCACCCCAAGGTGTTAAGGGTGGTACTTGGGTGGATCTTTCACAACTGATGCCCCCACTAGAGAATTCAAGGCCTTACGCAAGCCCAACAGACACATGGCCATCAGGGCACATCATCCACGCACAGGGACATTACAGCCCACCATTCTCCGCGGGCCTTGACCTCGAGACCTCAGCTTTGATACCATGAAGGCCCAACCACTACACTAAAAGATTAGCCTGGTGGTGAGGGTGATACCCCAAGGTGTTAAGGGTGTACTTAGGTGGATCTTTCACCACTGACGCCCCCACCAGAGAATTTGAGGCCTTACGCAAGCCCAACGGACACGTGGCCATCGGGGCACATCACCCTCGCATAGGGACATTATTGGTATGGTCAAAGGCAAGCATTGGGATGATGAATCTGTGAAATACAAAATGTTTGTTTTTTGTTTGGAGTCATTTCATTACATTTTGCAAAAGTTATAGCATTTTTAGTGAAAATAGTCCAAACCCTAACTAGGGTTCCTAGTTCTGTAACAATCCATTTTTGACCTATTCTGTACAAAGTAACCCTAGACCATTTTGATATATGTTGAGTTAGGGCCAAAAGGGTATTCAGAACAAGTTTCATATTTCCATTTGTAGGTCTTTAGGAAAAATTATAACCAAAAAAGTCTGAATTGTGCCCCCATGTTTTAGGCTTAGGAACACATTGCCTAGAGTGAACTAATGTGCACATTTGCATCATTTGTATTGGACCTATTGGAGTTTTTTCCTGACTGGATGCTTCCCAGTTATCCCTACAAGGTAGCCATCATTGATCAACAAGATTTCCGGGCCAGGGGCCAACAGTATAGGAGATAGACTCTATAAATATCTCCTCTTCTTCTTTAGGCTCTACAAAACCTAGGGGGATATTCCCTATTCAACATCCATAAGATATGTCTATGAACCTGGTGGGATGTTGACACAAAGTAGATAAATCCTCTCTTATACAGACCAAAACTGTGAAATAAGTGCAAAGGGGCTAGCTTGGGGCCTATGATCAGTTGTGAGACAAAGGATTTTGATCCTAAAACTATTTTTAATGTCCTAAAAGGTTGTATTTAAAGTTTGAGTTTGATTTTTGGTATTTGGATGCAAAACTAGGACCTTGGTTGTAACCTCAATGCAAGACTGGATCGGTGCCTATCTTAGGGCTTGGAATCAATAGACATACACATGTGAATGGTTACCATAAACATATATCAATGACTGGATTTCAAGGGGATTTTTAGTGTCTGCCTTACAGATACTTCTCAAAACTGAGTATTCAATTATCTCTACTTACAAACATCCTCACTGCAATATATTCTTCCCAACACTTAACCCAAAACATTTAATCTACTCCTTGAGAAGAAGTAAAAGACGAATCATTCAACAGAACAAACCCATGTCCTAGAATCTCAAACACCCCTTAGCTATTTAGATTCAGAAGAAGAAAACATTCAATTTGGAGACAAATAACAGAATACATGCAATGAAGCATTACTCATATAAAACAACATGAAACCACTAAATTTATGCATAAAATATATAACATATGATTCATAAACTCATAATACACCCAAAATAGAGCCACCAACGAAGTTGTATCTTATCACAGCACCAAAATTTGTCCAGTTTTCAACAACGTAACAAAATGAGGCACACCCCTCTAATATACTTAGAATGTGCCCCTAACAGAACCGTACAATGGTCAAATCAAAATTTTGCCAATTACAATGCACCATGGAGTGGTGCCCAAAACAATCAATGCAACATGGAGACAAAAAGGAAAAAGTAGGTGAAGTCGGGACATGCGCAGTCATTTGAAGATTTTCCTTACAAATCTGGTAGGTTGCTGTCAATCATTGACCCATACCTCTGTGATTTCACCATTAATGGCCCAACTACCTATAGCTCCTCTTGAAATGTAGTAGTTACGTGCCTCAGAAGTTTTCCCGCTCAAAAAACAGTTGCAAAAACAAAGGAAATCCATCGCCAAAAATCCTTGAAACAGAACCATCGATTTCCCCCATCACTGAAATCCACAACCTCAAAATACTTTGAAAAGTCACCAACCAATGAAATTGTGCCACGTAGGCACCCTGTGCTTCTATCGCTGACTTTTCCGCCATCTACTTTGCCCTCAAAATCCTTGCATATGTAGCTAAAAATGAGATTGTATGTAAGGATTATGTAGGGATTGTATGTAAGGGATTGTATGTAAGGAAGCATAGTTGACTGGGGACGTGCAGGCGCAAGGTTGCAGCGAGAACCAAACCACTCCAGGCTAGACCAGACAAAACACAAAATACAAAATACCACCAACTATACAGGGCATGTACAAACTATTTACATCTAATTTACAATGTGCACACAAGATATTCATTTATGAAAAGTAGGGCTTTAGGAACTGACCGTGCACAGGCAATTCTAGTAGTTCACCATTTAGGGCCTAGAGAAAGTAGGAATCTTCTCCATGAGTATTGCTGATTTGATATGGGCCCATCCATAAGGGCTCAAATTTACCATGCTTGCCCTTATCCTGACTTTTTGCACTCCAAACCAGGACTAAGTCATTCATTTGGAACTTCCTTTCTATAGCCCTTTTATCAAACAAATATTTTACCTTCTGTTGTTTCTTAATATTTGTCTTCTGTGCTTCTCTCCTAATTTCATCCAGGGCAACCAGTTGATTTATCCTTTCATTCATTGAATCTTCAATCTCTTTATCATTTTCTTGTATGAATTTATAAACTAGCAAGAGATTATTCATAGGTAACTTAGCTGTTGCACCATATACTAGCTCAAAAGGAGACCTTCCAATTACTTTCTTCATTATTACTTTGTTAGCCCATAATGTCATCTTTAACTTTGAATCCCAAGCCCTTTTATTCTTGTCTACAATCCTTTTGATGATTTTCATAAGGCTTTTGTTACTTGACTCTGCCTAACCGTTTCCATGTGGATGATATGGTGATGCATATGATAAATTAATCCCATAGTTGTTGCAAAAATCAACAAACTCACCAGATCTGAAACACATGGCATTGTGCGTGACCACTTTGACTGGCACTCCAAATCTGATAATAATGTGTTCCAAAATAAAATCCATCACCACCTTGCTCGTAGCTTTCTTAGTTGGAATGGCTTCAATCCATTTAGTAAAATAGTCAGTGGCAACCAAAATCCAACTATGTCCTCCACTTGATTTTTCTGAAATTTCCCCTATAAAATCAATTCCCCACTACTGAAATGGAGCTTCTATAGTTATAGTTCTAAGGGGCAATGCACCTTCATACTTGAGTTTTCCTGAAAACCTTTGACAGGAATCACATCTTCTTACCAACTTTTGTGCATTTGAGAAAAGGGTTGGCCACCAATAACCTACTCTAAGAATTTTGTGAGCTGTGGTTTTGGCAGTGTAGTGCCCACCACACATTCCTTTGTGCATGTCATTTAAAATGCCAGTAGCTTGATTTTCATCCACACATATGAGCAGCACACCATCAGGATCCTTCCAATATAATTTTCCCTGAATAATGATGTATTTGATAGCATGTAACTTCAATGTCTTTTTTTGACTGTCACTAGATTGGGGAGGACAATTCAAATTCTGCAAATAATATACAATATCCTTGTACCACTCAGATTCTGACATATTAACAATATCATTTTGAACTACATTCACTTGGCATGCTTCCAAATTTGACTGTGTCATCATTTTAGCCAAACCTTGTCCCCTTACCAACTTTGTGATCTATATCTCAATATTGAACTCTTGTAATTTATTAATCCACTTGCATCTTCTTCCTGTCACTTCTTGCTAAGTGAAAATATCCTTGACCGCTGCATGGGGCACATAGGCAACTATCTAAGATCCTACTAAATATGACCTGAAACTCTTGACTGCTTTAACCAATGCATATGCCTGCTTCTCCATGATATCATACTTCAATTCAGCTGTCTGTAATGACATGCTAAAGAAAGCAATAGGTTGCTCAAAACCATCTTCATTTTTCTGTAATAAACATGCAGCAACAGTGTGAAAAGAAGCAAATGAGAACAACTGAAGTGGCTTAGAAAAATCAGGAGATTTCAATACAGGAGCCATCTTTATAGCTTCTTTGATATTCTAAAATGATTTAGTTGCTTCACTTCCTCATGTGATGGTTTCACCCTTCTTCAACATTTTAGAAATATCTTTTGTAGTCTCTGCAAAGTTAGGAACAAATCTTCTAACAAAGTTAATTTGTTCAAAAAAGGACTGAATACCTTTCACCATTTTGGGAATTTGAATCATGTCAATTGCAGCAACCCTTTCAGGATCAATCCTAACTCCATCCTTGGAAATAATGTGTCCCAATAGTTTTCCTTCCACTACCCCAAAAGCACATTTCTTTGGGTTAAGTGAAATGCCATATTCCAATGCTCTAATAAAAATTTGATCTAGGTGCAAGCAATGTTGCTCCTCCTTTTTTTAATAGGCAGTTAGATCATCCTGATACACAACCAAGATTGAGTCAATCAATCCTGCAAAAGCAACATCCATAGCCCTCTGAAATGTGGCACTAGCATTTGTTAGTCCAAACGACATTCTCACATATACATAGGTTCCCCATGGAGTGGTAAAGGCAATCTTGTATTGTTCAGATTCTTTTACCTTCACCTAGTTGTATCCTGAAAATCCATCCATCATGGACAAAAGCTCACAACCAGTTACTTTCTGCAGCATAGCCTCCATGTTAGGCAATGGGTAATTATCCTTCAAAGAAGATACATTCAGATTTCTAAAGTCCACACAGAGTCTTATATCACCATTCTTTTTTCTAACTGGGACAAGATTGGACACCCAAGTTGAGTGTCTAATAGGCACAATTATTCCAGCCTCCCTAAGCTTCATAAGTTCTTGCATTTTTGGAGCCAGAGTTGGGTTAATAGGTCGTTGTTTTTGTCTGAATGGCTTGGCTCCAGGCTTCAAAGGAATCTCATGCTGGAATAAATCTTCTCTAGAGGCTTTTAGGTCCTCATATGACCATGCAAAGACATGCTTATATTTTTTTAGTAATGCAATCAACATACTTCTGATGTGTGGCTTGAGTTGTTTGCCAATGTATACCTTTTTGGGGGCATGGGATGTCCCCAAGTTTATCTCCTCCAAATCATTCTTATTTGTAGGAGATGCCTTTGTAACAAACTGGTCTCTATTGTCAAATGCTCTCTCTAAAGCAACCAGCCCTCTGGGGATTTTTTTTTTTTGAGTTGAATTACCTCTTTCCCCAAAAGAGTTTCTTCTCCATCCACAACCTCTACAAAATTCTGAAAATCCATCTCCTAGTTCTCATATTCATCTATGCAGTGTAAGAATCTTAACAAATCTTTATCATCATCAAACAACTGCCAACTACACACATTATCTGGTACTGCAGCTCTAAGTTTAACTTCAACATTTGTGACATCAGACAAAGTGACATCATCTGGCCTTATGGCTACATTAGCTAAAAAATTTGCCATGACATTTTTTGATCTCTCTATCCAGTTTATTGAAAAAGCATCAAACAATTCAATTGTATCCCAGACAACATGTTTATATTGTTTTAACCTCTTATTTTTTGAAGCATACTTATCTCTAACCTGGGAAACAATTAATTTTGAATCCCCAAATACTTTGAGCATCTTGATCCCATGCTTCAAAGCTACATTCAATCCCAGTAACAAAGCTTCATACTCTGCAATATTATTTGTGCAGGCAAATTTTAATAGGAAAGAAAACATTAGAAGCTTACCAACTAGAGACAAAAACACAACTCCAACACTAGAGCCTTGAACAAGCCCCATCAAAATACATAGTCCATACACCCTGTTGTTCAAGTTCCTGAATGCAAAAATCTTTCTCCTTGTTTCCTTGATCATCTGAGACAACTTTGAAATTCCCACAATCAGTATCCACAAAATAAATATGCTCTGACTCTTGATCTTCCACTGTTTCTGACGACCTTTCTTCTCTGACTAGTTTGACATCTTTGCCATTCATTGGAATCATAGCATATGATAGGTCTAGCTGCATACTTCCACCAATCAATGCTGCCCATCTATGCGATCATTGTCGGTACTATGAAGAATGTGCTGGAGAACACCCTCCTAATGAAGCCGGCCCATCCACTAAGGGAAAGACAAAAGATTATCAGGCACCTGGCTGTACTCACGCGGCTCAACAGTTTTGTGAAGGATGCATTGATTTTACTCTTATGGAATCTAGCGACACAAGCACAAGCTAGTGGACCAGGCATGTTGGCCACTGCAGTCACTTATCCCTTCATGATAAAGGATAAGCATGGCCCACACCACGGTAAAAGGGGCAAGTACATGTGCCTTATCATGTACCCGGGTTACTCTTCCCGTGACTAAAAAGATGCTTTGTAAATAATGGTTATCCTTGTCTGTCCTCGTCTGGTCCCCTTTATCTCGTTCACGGATTAATTGGTCCCACCTTGAGGAATCTTATCCTCGCATGGGTAATCCTCCAGATAAGGGTTGCACGTGTCCGTTTTTTTGTGATGGATTTCAAATTTCAAGATGTTTAATTGAAGTAAAAGATCAGTCTCGGTGGAACCAGTTTCCTATAAAAGGAAGACCCCGAGAATGCTTCAAACAAGCAATATTGGAGTCTTAGAAGTCCTTTAAAGTTTTAGTCTGCAAGAGTCTTAGTGTGTCAGAGTACTTCTGGTTTTACTCCTTAGGTATTTTCAAGAAGTGTTTTCAAGAGTTTTTCTAGTCTGCTCTTTATGTGTTAAGAGAGATTGAAAATCACATAGATGTCAGAATCTATGAATTTGTAATAGCGCGCATCGTGAGATGATGAATGTATGTGTCCGCAAATATTAATATGAAGATATGAAGTTTTCATTTGTCATTTGTAATTGTTTGTCAAAAGTTGGTATCAGAGCCAAGTTACAGTAATATTTTGGTAAACTAATCTTAGATTTGTTATAACTTATACAGTCTTTGTGTGACTATATCTGTTCCAAAATTAAATCTTTCCATGTATGTATCGCTCTCTATATTGCTCTCTGTATTGCTCATACCGTCACTTTGTGTCATAAGTCTTGTTTGTAAGTCCCGCTTCTAGCCGTGGTAGGCGTTTAGGGCAATCAAGGCAGTTATATGGTATTTCGAGCGTAGATTCGAGCACATACGAAATGGATCATGCATCAACTTCTGGAGCTGAGATGGCACCCAAAGATTATACTAAGGATCGGCAAGCTGAGGTTAGTTTTACAAATTTCTTCCCAGACTCTGAACAAATGTTTTCATTACCTCCTGAGAATAGTAATGTTTTAGATGAACTGTCTTCGTCTAGTAGTGGTAATAAGTTTGAGAATGAAGAATTTAAAGTTCCTGTGATCAAACCCTCTGAGATATATAGGGACATCCCTCATAGTCTAATGTCTATGCTCAGTCAGTCCAAGGGTTTAAAAAACTTCTTCGGTTATACTTCCTGGCAGAAATGTCATATTGCTTCATTGCAACACATAGTTACAGGCGGATCTGAAGGATCCTTAAATCTATTCAATGATAAGGAAATTGCTAAATTTGCCAGTCAGGCTAAAGCTAGTCCTGCTAATCCACAGTACATCCACTTGTCCTATGTAAGGATTGGTGTAATTGGACATTATTGGAAAGGTCTTCCGATAATTATGATGATGATGCTGAAGGACTCCAGGTTCTTCAAGACATCACATGCTTTGCTTGGATGTCAATGTGATTCTATGTCAGAAGGTCCTATTTTTCTAGACTATTTGTTAGATTTCCCCGTCAGCCTTAAAGATGGCAACCTACATAAAGTCCTCACCTATGAGTTTAATACCATGAATCTGTTCATGAAGGACAATTCCATTGACCATTCCCTTGTCTTTTTAGTTCATTATCGTCTGTATAACAAAGTCATCCCTCTAATGATGAATCCCAGACGAGCCCAGGGAATAGAAGGCTTCTCTACTATTTGGAAATCTACTTCAAACCATACCCAGTTAGTAGCCCCAAAAATTGTCAAGCATAAAGACATTAAACTTCATGAAGAATGGGCTATCTCACTATGGGATAAGGACCATAAGCCTACTGAACAGAAACCTCCACAGTTGTGGGGAGTTACCCTTGAAGAAATAGATGACCAAGCGGTTATTCGCTTCTCCTCTGGACGTCCGTCATCCATGAGAAAGGAAAAATCTTTTACCCATAATAACCCTTTACCATATGTGTATAGTAGATCACAGAGTTTTCGTCTTGAGCCTTCTAAAGGCTTTGAAAGTTTGTTTCAAATTCCTGTAGCTAAGAAACCCCTACAGAGTACCCCTGGTGCAAGTACTTCCAGTGCACCTGTGTCAAATCCATGTCCCCATGACCAATATTCTGCTTTGGACAATGGATATTTCAAATCTGAAAAATGTTCTTTCATTTTCCATCCACCATCTGGAAAAGCTCACATGCTGTTTGGTAAACCTGCTCTGTTGCCAGAACAGGATATAAAAGAATCTACTGAAAGGGCTGTTTCCACACCTTCTGGATCTTGCATTGTACCCGGAACCATTCCACCCTTTAAAGACTTTATGCTTAGAGATCTGTCCAGACAATATCAAGCCAACTTCTGGCCTCTACATGTTACCCCTGTAGGAGAAGTCCAGGGATCCAGTCAGAGTAAATTATTGAATTCGACCAATTTGTGTATCCGAAAAACCCGCCTGTATATCCATGATAGAAAAACCTAGGATGAACTTTGTGCTCTTCAGCAAGAGAAACAACTGTTATCTCTTCAAGCTAACATGCATGTCGTCATTGCTTCCCTTGATCAGCTTGAAAAAGATCTCCTTCAACAAATGAAGGATGAGTTGCTTGAGCTGAAAGCCGCCTACTTCCAATTCAAGACACATGCTGAAGCGTGGTGGACCGCTCAACAACGCGCTGCTGAAACACACAGAGAAAAGTTGCAGCAAGTTAGAGCTGAAAATCATATGGATTATGAAGTGCTAAGCTCACAGATAGCCAACTGTAGAATTCAAATGAAACATATAGAAGACAAGGTTGAACTTGTCAGATCTGATATTCAACAAGTTACTGAGAATACTGTACAGATTAAGGATTCTGTAGTACAGGAGTCCTCATCTATTCAGACACTGGTTACCACTATTCAGGTACAGTCTCAGCAATGGAAAATGCTAAATTTTCCCTCTAGTGCCCAAAGATATTTACAGGCCCAATATGAAGGTCCTAAGATGAAAATACATCCTAAGCAGCCTGCAATAGAGAAAATATTTGATCCCTCAACTGGGAAACTTAGAGAAACTACTATAGCTGAACAAGCAGCTGGTAAGTTTCAAATGGCTCGTGGCAATGGAACAAATCCCAATGGTTCCAACCCAGTTGACCCTTTTAAAAATATCCAGTCTTTTAAATCAGACACTCCTCCTTTAGTAAACTTTGATAGCTTTGAGGAGTTGGAAAATATGAGAGCCATTGACACTATGCGTGCCTGGATCACTAATTATATGTCAACCAATGCTGATGCTGATGAAGGTCAAGTCATCAAGCAAGCTCTCAATTCCATAACTGGATTAGCTAGAAATGTGTGGGATCGTCTTGAGAATGGGTATAGAGAAAATCTGATAAACAGAGGAACAGACCAAGTGTGTGCACAGTTGACTCATCTGTTTGTAGGAAAAACAGACACAAGAGAAAGACTTGCCTATAATAAGTTCATGAGAGGCAAGTGTAAAGATTTAAAATGTTTTAAAGAATATTGTGAAGATTAGTATAAGAATCTATATATCTCTGGTCATGAACAAAATCAAGATTTTATGTTTACTATCTTCTTAAAAAGTTTTGGTCCTGATTTAGGTGACTTCTATCATAAGAAAGTTTTAGAAAATGTAGTGCATGAAGGAACATAATTAAAAGAACTGACTTTTCCTCAATTAGTTTAGTTCCTGGTCGAGATTAATGAAGAAATCTGTCAAGAAACACAGAAAAGGAAAGAAATAAAAAGCGTAAAGCCTATAATCTCCTCTTTTGTCTATCATCAGCTTCTACCTTCTTCACAGTATGACAAATGCAAAACTTGTCAATCACAGTCTTCTTCTAAAAAGAAATATTCTGATAAAGATAAAGATAAGTATTATAAGAAGAAGAAAAAGAAACAGTATAGTAAGTATCCCCGCAAGAAAGGATACTTCAGGAAGAAGGACAAGAAAAGGTTTGGTAAAAAATGGGAACCTACCTGTTATATTTGCAAAGGGAATCACTATGCAAATAAATGCCCAGATAGACATAAGAAAAAAAGTAAAGGCAAGGTTCGAACCGCCAGAGAAGCTGGAATAGATACTGATGAATATATATTCATCAATGATTATTCCTTTGATTCTGATGATATCATTCTTTCTGATTTGTCAAATATAGAATCAGAAGAGGCTGAGTTCTTGTTTGCCACAGAGCACACTCATGTTAACATCATCACTGGAAATCTAGAACAGTCTGAGTCCAGTGATTCTGACAATTCATTCTTCTGCATGATGTATAGAAGCAAAAGAAATCCAGGTGAGTTGAACAAGGTAATAGAAGAAATTGTTCAACTAGAAAGCAGACTCCATGAAATGAATATGGGTCCAGAAAAATGGCATAAATTGAACAACAAGCTAGAGACGCTTAAATCAAGGAAATATTTCTTGATCAAAGAAAATGAACCCCCTAGTCAGGTTCTTCAAAGAACCCCTCTTAGACCTGCTTCACCTAGGGAGTCAACTCTGCCCATTGGGCAGCGTAATATTAGTATAGCCCCTTCTGAGGGAAGTATGGCAAGAAGATTGTGGAGAAGACAATGCAAGATTTTTCTGGAAAAAGTCATTCAACAGGCCTATGCTGAAATCACAGAAATTGATGAAGAAGAAAATCTCAACCTTGTTGAGGAAATGGAAAAATCTTCTGAACTAGATAAATATATCAGCCAGTATAATTCTTCCTCTAATCTTCAACTCCCAACAACAGTCTCCTCTCAAGAAGAACAATTATTCAAATCCAATTCTCCAGGTATATATATCAGTACGCCTGAAGAACCACTATTGTGTGAAGAACAGATGTTCACTCCACAGAGAGCTGAACCTGTACAAAGTCCAGGACACATACAAGATACAATGCCTATATTAGAAGAGGGTACAAGCAGTAGAACTTTAAGAGCAGTACAGACAGTATACACAACAACATGTCTAGGTGTGATTCTTAATATTCACCCTGCTGGTATAAAAATGTATCCCTTGGCCTTTTTATGGGATACTGGTGCTGACATTAATCTGGCTAGATATCAATGCTTTCCAGCTGACATGTGGATCAAAGCCACTACAGAAATTGAATTTGTAAAAGGTAAATTTAACTCTCAATTGATTTGTAAAGTTCCAATTCAATTAGGAAAAGATTTTATGGATGAACTTGTATTCGTCCATTATGAAGTAAATAATTATGATGGAGTTATTGGCAGTAGCACAATGCAAAGCTAGGAACCCATTATTATAGATTCCATGTTTATCACATTGATAGGCACTTTTCAGATGCCTCGCCTCCATCAAAATGTGGCATTCACTAAGCAGATTGTGATTGAGAAAAAGAAGAAAAGGACAAATTCAATTTGGTTAACTCAACAGATTGAGTCAGCAGCTGTAGATTTGGAACAACTGAAGACAATCTATGCAGAAATAGTAATGACAAAAGATCTTAAGAAACAAAAAAGAAATCTCACCTGCTCTCTTCCTCTGAAGAAAGACGCTTCAGGAAATGATATAGTTCCAAAAGCCAAAGCTAACTATTTCTTAATGAGTATGGTAGAAGTTAAGCTTTGTCAAAAAAAATTACAGAATTATTGTCCTTAGATATCATTAGAAGATCAAGTTCTCCTTTTTCCTGTCATGCTATGTATGTACCTAAATTTGATGAACATGGTGTTGAGCTTCAGGAAAAAAGACTTGTGGTAAATTACAAGCCACTAAATGAATGCCTGGTTGACAATCAGCATCCCTTGCCTAGTACAGACCATATATGGCAAGCCATACAAGGCAGTAATATTTATTCAAAGTTTGATCTAACCAAAGGTTTCTCGCAGATACAGATGGATCCTGCAGATATCTACAAAATTGCCTTCTCAGTTCCTCAGGGGTTATTTGAATGGAAGGTCCTACCCTTTGCTATCAAAACTGCTCCTTCCATCTTCCAACAGGCAATGGATAAAATCTTTTATGAATTTGCAAAATTTATCCAACCTTATGTTGATGATGTTCTTGTTTTCAGTCAAGATATGAAAAAACATTTAGAACATCTATAGGTCTTTTTGCAGATATGTCAAAAACATGGATTAGCCATTAATCCCACCAAATCTCACTTTGCTCAACGTGAGATTATTTTCATTGGCATCAAGCTTCTCCTGGGGGGGAAAATGGAAGCACAACCACATATTTTGACCAAGATTCAGCATTACAGGTAACCACTGTCAAAGAACTACAGCGCTTTCTTGGTTTGGTTAATTATATTGCTGGATTCTATAGTAAGCTAGCAGAAGACCGAAAAGATCTAAATGCTTTGTTGGGAAAGAATCCACCACCATGGACTGCCAAGCATGATGCCTTAATTAAGAGGATTAAACAGAAATGTTCAGACTTACCTCCTCTCAGACTTCCAGGTCCAGGGTTTAAAATTATTGAAACCGATGCTAGTAATTCTGCATGGGTAGGTGTTCTAAAAGAACAACTAGATAATGGCAAAGAGGAAATAGTGAGATATATCTTTGGCAGCTTTAAAAATAGTGAGCTGAATTATCATAGCACACATAAAGAAATATTAGCAGTCATTAATACTTTGAAAGCTTTTCAGATGTTCGTTGCTGACAAGAAATTTCTGATTAAAAGTGATTTACAGAATCTGAAAGGGTTTTTCAAAAAAGAATCCAAGGATAAGGTGGTCTGAGGACGCCTCTTAAGATGGGCTCAGTTCCTTAATACATTTGAGTTTGATATTGCTCATCTTCCCAGTTCTGCTAATATATTTGTTGATTTCTATCCAGAGAAGACCATAAAGCTCCTCACATTGAACATGATGTTCTTGTCACACTTCCACCGATTAAAGGACAATCCAATCGAGTCTGTGTTCCTGGTAAAGGAAGAGTTCATGTGGTTAAGATTCGAGAACATCGGTGGCATGAACCCTGTTGCATGGAATGGAGCACCAATCCCTTTCCTATGCGGGATAGGCATAATTTTTATATGGCTAACGACTTTCTGCATGATAGGTTTAGATGTCTTGTTGCAGCACAATAATTGACCCAGAGTGGACTCTGGACAAATCATCCATTCTTTGAGATGACAGCCTTAGCAGAAGACATTGATCCTGAGATTAAAGCGGTACTACAGAATTGGTGTGATGATAACAAACAGCTTCCCATCCGGTTTTGCAATCCGATAATCATCAGACCAGACAGATGGCTAGAACATGAAGGTGGGAAAAATCTCATTCGAGATCTTTTTCAAGGACCAAACTATGTAGCAGCAGAGATGGATTTCCAAGGAACATCTTCTTTTTCTGGATGTCTGTTTAAACTTACATTTGCATCTTATACAGAGAATCTAATCATTCGTCATATGATGTAGACCTATGGACCATCTGGTTTTGGTTCGAGATTCCAATATTGGAATATGACAAGCAAGCTACATCATCTCTATGTTTCCAAGATGCCTCTGTGGATCCATACGAAAACCTACTGCATAGATCAAGCCAACTCTACGTTAATCAACCATGGGATGTTTGGAGCCCACAAACTCAAAGTTCTTAGCATTATGTGGAAGGAAGATCCAAAGGAGCCTATTCCTCCTGTTGATCCCACTCAACCCTCCGGATCGCAGTCTCACTGGGGAATCTTGCCAGGATGTACTCCTCATCCAGTCTGGGAGCAGTGCAATCATTGTCGGTACTATGAAGAACGTGCTGGAGAACACCCTCTTGATTTAAGCGTCTCTAGCTTGTTGTTCAATTTATGCCATGTTTCTGGACCAAAACTTTTTAAGAAGCTAGTAAACATAAAATCCTAATTTTGTTCATGACCAGAGATATACAGATTCTTATACTGATCTTCACAATATTCTTTAAAATATTTTAAATCTTTACACTTGCCTCTCATGAACTTATTATAGGCAAGTCTTTCTCTTGTGTTTGTTTTTCCTACAAACAGACGAGTCAACTATGCACACACTTGGTTTGTTCCTCTATTTATCAGATTTTCTCTGTACCCATTCTCAAGACGATCCCACACATTTCTAGCTAATCCAGTTATGGAATTCAGAGCTTGCTTGATGATCAGCATCAGCATTGGTTGACATATAATTAGTGATCTAGGCACGCATAGTGTCAATGGCTCTCATATTTTCCAACTCCTCAAAGCTATCAAAGTTTACTAAAGGAGGAGTGTCTGATTTAAAAGACTGGATATTTTTAAAAGGGTCAACTGGGTTGGAACCATTGGGATTTGTTCCATTGCCACGAGCCATTTGAAACTTACCAGCTGCTTGTTTAGCTGCAGTAGTTTCTCTAAGTTTCCCAGTTGAGGGATCAAATATTTTCTCTATTGCAGGCTGCTTAGGATGTATTTTCATCTTAGGACCTTCATATTGGGCCTGTAAATATCCTTGGGCACTAGAGGGAAAATTTAGCACTTTCTGTTGCTGAGACTGTACCTGAATAGTGGTAACCAGTGTCTGAATAGATGAGGACTCCTGTACTACAAAATCCTTAATCTGTACAGTATTCTCAGTAACTTGTTGAATATTAGATCTGACAAGTTCAACCTTGTCTTTTGTGTGTTTCATTTGAATTCTACAGTTGGCTATCTATGAGCTTAGCACTTCATAATCCATATGATTTTCAGCTCTAACTTGCTGCAACTTTTCTCTGTAATTTCTTTTTGACAAAGCTTAACTTCTACCATACTCATTAAGAAATAGTTAGCTTTGGCTTTTGGAACTATATCATTTCCTGAAGCGTCTTTCTTCAGAGGAAGAGAGCAGGTGAGATTTCTTTTTTGTTTCTTAAGATCTTTTGTCATTACTGTTTCTGCATAGACTGTCTTCAGTTGTTCCAAATCTACAGCTGCTGACTCAATCTGTTGAGTTAACCAAATTGAATTTGTCCTTTTCTTCTTTTTCTCAATCACAATCTGCTTAGTGAATGCCACATTTTGATGGAGGTGAGGCATCTGAAAAGTGCCTAGCAATGTGATAAACATGGAATCCATAATAATGGGTTCCCAACTTTGCATTGTGCTACTACCAATAACTCCATCATAATTAGTTACTTCATAATGGACGAATACAAGTTCATCCATAAAATCTTTTCCTAATTGAATTAGAACTTTACAAATCAATTGAGGGTTAAATTTACCTTTTCCAAATTCAATTTCTGTAGTGGCTTTGATCCACATGTCGGCTGGAAAGCATTGATATCTAGCCAGATTAATGTCAGCACCAGTATCCCATAAAAAGGCCAAGGGATACATTTTTATACCAGCAGGGTGAATATTAAGAATCACACCTGGACATGTTGTTGTGTATACTGTCTGTGCTGCTCTAAAAGTTCTACTACTTGTACCCTCTTCTAATATAGGCATTGTATCTTGTATGTGTCCTGGACTTTGTACAGGTTCAGCTCTCTGTGGATTGAACATCTATTCTTCACACAACAGTGGTTCTTCAGGCGTACTGATATATATACCTGGAGAATTGGATTTGAATAATTGTTCTTCTTGAGAGGAGACTGCTGTTGGGAGTTGAAGACTAGAGGAAGAATTATACTGGCTGATATATTTATCTAGTTCAGAAGATTTTTCCATTTCCTCAACAAGGTTGAGATTTTCTTCTTCATCAATTTCTGTGATTTCAGCATAGGCCTGTTGAATGACCTTTTCCAGAAAAATCTTGCATTGTCTTCTCCACAATCTTCTTACCATATTGCCCTCAGAAGGGGCTCTACTAATATTATGCTGCCCAATGGGCAGAGTTGACTCCCTAGGTGAAGCAGGTCTAAGAGGGGTTCTTTGAAGAACCTAACTAGGGGGTTCATTTTCTTTGATCAAGAAATATTTTCTTGATTTAAGCGTCTCTAGCTTGTTGTTCAATTTATGCCATGTTTCTGGACCCATATTCATTTCATGGAGTCTGCTTTCTAGTTGAACAATTTCTTCTATTACCTTGTTCAACTCACCTGGATTTCTTTTGCTTCTATACATCATGCAAAAGAATGAATTGTCAGAATCACTGGACTCAGACTGTTCTAGATTTCTAGTGATGTTGTTAACATGAGCCTGCTCTGTGGCAGACAAGAACTCAGCCTCTTCTGATTCTGTATTTGACAAATCAGAAAGAATGATATCATCAGAATCAGAGGGATAATCATTGATGAATATATATTCATCAGTATCTATTCCATCTTCTCTGGTGGTTCGAACCTTGCCTTTACTTTTTTTCTTATGTCTATCTGGGCATTTATTTGCATAGTGATTCCCTTTGCAAATATAACAGGTAGGTTCCCATTTTTTACCAGACCTTTTCTTGTCCTTCTTCCTGAAGTATCCTTTCTTGCGGGGATACTTACTATACTGTTTCTTTTTCTTCTTCTTATAATACTTATCTTTATCTTTATCAGAATATTTCTTTTTAGAAGAAGACTGTGATTGACAAGTTTTGCATTTGTCATACTGTGAAGAAGGTAGAAGCTGATGACAGACAGAAGAGGAGATTATAGGCTTTACCCTTTTTATTTCTTTCCTTTTCTGCGTTTCTTGATAGATTTCTTCATTAATCTCGACCAGGAACTGAACTAATTGAGGAAAAGTCAGTTCTTTTAATTCTGTTCCTTCATGCACTACATTTTCTAAAACTTTCTTATGGTAGAAGTCACCTAAATCAGGACCAAAACTTTTTAAGAAGCTAGTAAACATAAAATCCTAATTTTGTTCATGACCAGAGATATACAGATTCTTATACTGATCTTCACAATATTCTTTAAAACATTTTAAATCTTTACACTTGCCTCTCATGAACTTATTATAGGCAAGTCTTTCTCTTGTGTCTATTTTTCCTACAAACAAACGAGTCAACTGTGCACACACTTGGTCTGTTCCTCTGTTTATCATATTTTCTCTGTACCCATTCTCAAGACGATCCCACACATTTCTAGCTAATCCAGTTATGGAATTGAGAGCTTGCTTGATGACTTGACCTTCATCAGCATCAGCATTGGTTGACATATAATTAGTGATCCAGGCATGCATAGTGTCAATGGCTCTCATATTTTCCAACTCCTCAAAGCTATCAAAGTTTACTAAAGGAGGAGTGTCTGATTTAAAAGACTGGATATTTTTAAAAGGGTCAACTGGGTTGGAACCATTGGGATTTGTTCCATTGCCATGAGCCATTTAAAACTTACCAACTGCTTGTTCAGCTGCAATAGTTTCTCTAAGTTTCCTAGTTGAGGGATCAAATATTTTCTCTATTGCAGGCTGCTTAGGATGTATTTTCATCTTAGGACCTTCATATTGGGCCTGTAAATATCCTTGGGCACTAGAGGGAAAATTTAGCATTTTCTATTGCTGAGACTGTACCTGAATAGTGGTAACCAGTGTCTGAATAGATGAGGACTTCTGTAGCTGCAAATGACAAATGAAAACTTCATATCACCCTCTTCTAATATAGGCATTGTATCCTGTATGTGTCCTGGACTTTGTACAGGTTCAGCTCTCTGTGGAGTGAACATCTGTTCTTCACACAATAGTGGTTCTTCAGGCGTACTGATATATATACCTGGAGAATTGGATTTGAATAATTGTTCTTCTTAATAGGAGACTGCTGTTGGGAGTTGAAAATTAGAGGAAGAATTATACTGGCTGATATATTTATCCAGTTCAGAAGATTTTTCCATTTCCTCAACAAGGTTGAGATTTTCTTCTTCATCAATTTCTGTGATTTCAGCATAGGCCTGTTGAATGACTTTTTCTAGAAAAATCTTGCGTTGTCTTCTCCACAATCTTCTTGCCATACTGCCCTCAGAAGGGGCTATACTAATATTACGTCAACCACTGTTATGTTCATTTTTTAAGTTTTTTCTAGATATGCTGCTAATCTAAAATCCACATCCTTCATGATTCCAATAAATGGTACCTCCCTAGCATCCATCGCATAGCATTTTCCACATGCCTTGTCCATTTTCAATCCAGCTTGTTGCATGATAGCCAAAGGCATGATATTCGTTGATGCTCTTGAGTCAAGCATGCAATTCCTGATCACTTTTCCATTGATAACAAGGGAGACATAAAATGGTTCAACCTGTGAAGGACATTTTGTCATTGTCACCCCTAGATATACTTCAGGAACCTCATCCTCTTCAATACACAAGGCCTATTTCTTACCCTAAATCTCAACATTTTGCTCAGCCTGACAAGCTACCCCTAAAATTAAGGACAACGCCTTATTTCTGAACTCTTCAACCTTCATCATCTCCATCAACAGAACATAGATCTTTACCTGAGACAAAACCTACGTTATGTCAAAAGGAGCATAATTTTGTATAACAGTTGTAGCCTGAGCCGTGGTTTTACTCTTATCTTGAGCTGATCCAACTTTAATCGACTAGATGCTTCCCAGTTATGCCTACAAGGTAGCCATCATTGATCAATAGGATTTCTGGGCTAGGGGCCAACAGTACAGGAGATAGACTCTATAAATATCTCCTCTTCTTCTTTAGGCTCTGCAAAACCTAGGGGGGTATTCCCTATTCAACATCCATGAGATATGTCTATGAACCTGGTGGGATGTTGACACAAAGCAAATAAATCCTCTCTTATACAGACCAAAACTGTGAAATAAGTGCAAAGGGGCTAGCTTTGGGCCTATGATCAGTTGTGAGACAGAGGAATTTGATCCTAAAACTAATTCTAATGTCCTAAAAGGTTGTATTTAAAGTTTGAGTTTAATTTTTGGTATTTGGATGCAAAACTAGGACCTTGGTTGTAACCTCAATACAAGACTGGATCTCAGGGCTCGGAGTCAATAGACATACACATGTGAATGGTTACCATAAACATCTATCAATGACTAGATTTCAAGGGGATTTTCAGTGTCTGCCTTACAGATACTTCCCAAAACTGAGTATTCAGTTATCTCTGCTTACAAACATCCTCACTGCAATATATTTTTCCCAACACTTAACCCAAAACATTTAATCTATTCCTTGAGCAAAAGTAAAAGACTATGCATTCAACATAGCAAACCCATGTCCTAGAATCTTAAACACCCCTTAGCTGTTTAGATTCAGAAGAAGAAAACATTCAATTTGGAGACAAATAACAGTATACATGCAATGAAGCATTACTCATATAAAACAACATGAAACCAGTAAATTTATGCATAAAACATATAACATATGATTCATAAACTCACAAGACACCCAAAACAGAGCCACCAACAAAGTTGTATCTTATCACAGCACCAAAATTTGTCCAATTTTCAACAACGCAACAAAATAAGGCGCACCCCTCTGATATACTCAAAATGTGCCCCTAACAGAACTGTACAATGGTCAAATCAAAATTCTATCAATTACAATGCACCATGGAGTGGCGCCCAAAACAATCAATGCAGCATGGAGATAAAAAGGAAAAAGCAGGTGAAGTTGGGACGTGCGCAACCGTTTGAAGATTTTCCTTACAAATCTGGTAGGTTGCTGTCAATCATCGACCCATACCTCTATGATTTCACCATTAATGGCCCAACTACCTGTAGCTCCTCTTGAAATGCAGCAGTTATGTGCCTCAAAAGTTTTCCTGCTCAAAAAATAGCTACAGAAACAAAGGAAATCCATCACCAAAAATCCTTGAAACGGAACCATCAATTTCCCCCATCGCTAAAATCCATGGCCTCAAAATACTTTGAAAAGTTGCCAGCCAATTAAATTGTACCACATAGGCACCCTGTGCTTCTATCACTAACTTTTCTGCCATCTACTTTGCCCTCAAAATCCTTGCATATGTAGCTGAAAATGAGATTGTATATACATACAATCCCTTGCATACAAGGCAGACTCCAAGACGTTATGAAACAAATCTGAACCTGCACTCAGGTCTGGACCTTGTATGTATCTCCCTTTGCACATCGGCATATACAACACACTTTACATACAAGGCAAGGACATCAAACTATGATGAAGCATATCGCAATCGCTTTGAAATCCAACTTGTATCCTAACCTTTTGCATCTTCACTTTGTATATTGCATATACAAACGCAATATACATGTCGCAGACCCCAAATGTTTATGAAGCATCTTGAACTCTCCATCGGGTCCAGATTGTATCTAACTCATTCCACTTCAAATTGTATATCAGCATATATAGTGCACAATATACATGCAAGCTGCAGATCCCAACTTTGAATTTGCCAAGTTTGACTTTTAAATCAGGCCCGGCTTGTACATATTCCTTTGTATGTTTACCTTGTATATCACTTATGCAATGCAAACATACAAGTAAAAACATACATTCATCCAGACTCCAACTCTGAATTAACTACATCGCATACCCTTTCAGGTCTAGCCAATGCATCTCGGGAATGTATATCGCACTTGCATATTTTGATATACATTCTGCTTTGTATGTCGAACATATACAAACCTTTTTGTATGTCTACGGGCCCCACCTCTCGTATCACTTTCCTTTGCATGTGCATCGGCCGTTGAGGAAACTGCTGCATGGATCGCTAATGTAGATTGTTTTGCCAATGAAGCTTTCCACTGTAGCGAATGCATGTCGGCCCTTTGCATATTTGCAATGTACATTTCCAATGTATGTCAGACATACATTCACCCTTGTATCTACCCGATGTACATTCTGCCTTGCATATTTTCCCTGTATGCCGCCAATGTATCTTTTGCTTGCATGTGGCGAATGTATAAGACAAATGGACATACAAACCATCACATACAAGCAAGGAATATTCTAGGAATCTGCGATGGAATATGCGATATACAAATGCAGAATATTCCAGGAATGTATCTAAGAAGCACATACAAACCTGATATGCAAGAAAAGACACATATAATTAAATTTTTCATTTTTCAAAGGCCAATTGAACATTTTTGGGCCTGCCAATGTACATTTTCACTTGTACATACAAAGACACATACATTCGATAGATTTCACCACTACATAGAGTGATTTTGGACTTAGCATCTTTTTCTCAAGCACAACGGGAAAAGGCGGTAAAGTAATGCATAAGGGTCGGTCAACCAATGAGCGCTAAGGCATGAGAATAGAACTTAAGCAACCGGGAACCCACTATAGGAAGTCAACAACAAAACAGAAGATACAATGTGGGAGGCCTAAGGGAAATAAAACCTAAGGTATCAAGGGTTTGAAAGAACACAAATATGAGCTTGCATACTCAACTCAAAACCCTAACCCTAGGTGGGCACCACCAGGGCCATTGTTGGAATGTGTTAAGTTTGTTGTGAGTGAGTCCTTTTCTTTGCATCATAATAAACTTTCCTTAGATGAACTACATGGTACCCTCACAGCCTACGAAATGAGTATTTGCAATGATGAGTCTACAAGCAAAGAGGTAGCCTTTAAATATGTTAAAAAGGATAAGGAGGCAGATTCAGATTTAGAGGAGTTAGATAATCAAGAATCCAACTTTGTAAGGAGGTTGACAAGAGGATCAGGCAAGTACAATAGTATGTTGCCCTTTAAGTGTTTTAGATGTGGTAAATTTGGTCATTTTGCTTCAAATTGTTCTCTAGGTGAAATAGATAAAGAAGATAACTCTAAGAACTATAATAACTCAAAAAAGGGGAAAATATTCTTTGGTACAAAAAAGAAAATCTTGTATGTAGATGAAGACAGTAGTTCTACTAATAACTCATATGCTAGTGACCAAAATTAATGTGTGTTTATGGCATTTGAAAAAGAAAAGAACTCATTTGATAAAGAAGAAGAAGACAACTGTAATGAGGAAGAATATGGTTCTGAGGGAGAAGAAGTTGATATTGAGGGAGAGTTGATCTCTGCAATTGCTGACTTGAAATATGAAAGGAAAAGAAATGAAAAACTTAAGGTTAAATTTGAAGAATCTGATAAACACATTGCATATTTGAAAGTACAGTTGGAAGAGTCTAAAATGATTGAAGAAGTCATAAAGTTGGACTTGCAAACAAAAGAAGAGGACTATCAGAAGTTAGAGGCAGAAGTTGTGTCATTAAGAAAGTAGTTAGAGAAGGTGAAAGAAGAGTTAAATCAGTCCCTAAAGCATGAGAAAATGTAAGGCCTACCCTTGCCCCACTGGTATGTACTGAGTCATTTTATAGTTCTAGATTAGATGACAAAGTGAGTTGGTTATTTCATGATGTAATTACATGATGGATATGTATCTAGCTCGGTGAATACATCTTCATTGATCTAATTGTACTGCTTCGGCTATGATTGTGTTATGGGATTTGATGTTTGATTTGAGTGTGCAGGATATACTTGTGTAGGTATTGACCAATGGGAGGATGTGGAGGAGGAGACATGGAACCGCTTAACCACAGGGCCACCTCACCTTACCTAGCCCTTTGGTCGAGTATTTCACCCCTCGTTCTTGGGGTATGCCAATAGCTTATCTCATTCGATTTTAGTCTTGAATTGAAATCTAGTGCCTAGGTTCATCCTCTTTGCCTTTATCCAGAATCATTGTGAGTTTTGTTCCATGTTATATGTGAACCCCTATTTTGTGCTTAACTTGTAACGTGATTTGGTCCATGCGTAAGTTTGATGATTTAGTCGTCTTTTCTTCGTTGATGTTATTCTATGCCTATAAAGGATCGTTCACCGATATCCTTTGTACTTTTTGTGTGGGGGCTAAATTTGATTAACGACCTTTGGTGGAATGACCTTTACATTTTAAGTGTTTTGTTATGACTTTTCATAATGCTTGCTTAGGTGTGTCACAGTTATTCTTTGTGCTTTTATGAGTAGTCAAAAAGTGCATCTACTTCTATAGTGGGATTCCTTGTAGTTCAATAGCTATCCTTTTGAAGTACTTTTAAAGAGTATAAGTTAGTTGGGTATAAATAAATTAGTTATCTTAATGTCAATCTAGATTAGTTAAGAGATTCTAGTGTTTGTAATTTGGAAATGCATATCTTCTTCTGCTCAAAAGTTGATAGTCATCCTTGCTTGTCAAACATTTGTTTTATGACAATTATTCATTCAATGGTACCTTTAAAATTTTATGACATATGTTAGTATGGGAAAATTATATGAAAAACACACACATATATATATAATCCTATGCAATCTTTATTATATAGTTTTTTTTTTAAATCTCCCCTTTCTTATGTTTCGGCCATTTAGTATATCGAAGAATGGTTTTTTAAAAAGAAAAGGATGCTTTTTGTTTTATTAAGGATTATCTTGTTGGTGCGGGAGGGGGGAGGTAAACGGATTTTTGGGGGATCAATTTTTAGGGTTGGGTGATATGTTTTAGGGCAGAAAAATGGAAAGGGGCAGGGGGTCGAGGGGGAACGCCTGAAAGAAAAAGAAGGGACATAAGCATTGCAGAGTACTTGGGTGTGTATGGCATGGCGAGATGAATATTAGCAAGTGAAGTATGTAATGGAGCTAGAGCCAGGGGATATAGCGAGTGTACTAACCAAGGTGTCCAAGCTTCATTCTCAGTTAAGCATAGATGGCAGGGGAAAAAGAGGGGAGGAAATGCAGTGAAGAGGAGAGGGGAATGCGGGTGCAGCTGAGGAGATGATCCTACCTTTTCTAAATGGATATGCAGGTAAGTTTCTTAAGCATGTTTAGGACCTCCTTTTATGGCACAGGCCTACACACATTGCATTCTATGAGGTGATACTCCCTACGTGGCATTCCATCCAATAGTTTCTGTGCTTTGTCTGTGCGTCCACCTTGGTCATAGAGGCCTGCCAAAGCATTGCCCACTTTTATTTCTAAGCTAAATCGTGCCTTCCTTCATGCCATGATGGGCATCTATACCCTGTTACAAAGCTCCCATTTTGGTGTAGGCAGAGGATGTAGGCAAAAGATGTGGAATTTGGCATCACACCTGTAGATTTAGTTTGCATGGAAATTTCTAAGTACTATTTTGTTATTAGTTCGAATTCTGAACTGCCTCTTTTTGAAGTTGTTTTTTTATATATTCTTGGTTCTTCAATTTGAAAGCATCATTGAAAATTTTTGTAAGCATTTAACTCCTTTTGTCCTCCCCCCCCATTTTCTTTAGTTGTTTCTGAAGGCAAATTAGTTTTGTGCTTATGCTTTGAGGATGTTGCTACGACATTCTTCTTAGTTAAGTTTATAGGGAATACATTCATTAGCTTTGTGCCAAAGAAAAAAAATAAAGGACTGTTGATGATAATGACTAAACTAGCTTCACAGATTTTCTATTCATAGAAACAATAGAAGTTTATTCTTAATCTCTAATGCCTCCACTTTAACGAACCAATGCGAGACTCTTGGGATTGTGTGTGTGTTTTTTTTAAGTTGATTTCATCCCAAGTCAAGCTTGACTTATTTTGTTGGCTCTGCCGTGGTAGTTTGCTGTTTTTAGTAGTCTTCCTATAAAGTTACAGATTAAAACGAGGAGTTAAGTTTTATTTATTTCTTTTAAGAAGAATGCTCCTCACGTGGGTTAGTTACATCAACAAGGTACATAATCTTATCTACATGTAATAATAGGCATTTTGGTATGTCTAATATGTTTACTTTTCTATGGGGCTAAATTAAAATATTAGTGCTCTTATAAACTTGAATACTTTTATTTATTTAAACAAATAAATAAGTTAAGGTTAGGTATATTTTAAATAAATAATGGTTAGTATATTTTATTGCTTTTATAATTCTTGAAATTATTTTATTGGGTTGGTAATAATGAAAAAGTTAAGGTTATGTATATTTTAAATAAATAATGGTTAGTATATTTTATTGTTTTTATAATTCTTGAAACTATTTTATTGGGTTGGTAATAATGAAATTAATTTTTTTTTGTTTTCTTTTGTGTGAATTCCTTGGGAATGGTAAACTTTAGCACTGGAATTTTATAGATTGTAAACTTGTGAATCCATAGGCTATATTAAATGAATTTAGAATTTATTCATGGTTTATACACTTATGCATGTATTTAGATTAGCATAGTACCTCTTGTGTTTAGTACCCCCTTCCTACTCCGGTTGCCTGGGCCATGAGCAACCTTATGGTGATTTTATGTCGAAACTGTATTATGTACATTTGTGTTGAGAGTTTGCACATCGAATACTCCTTTTGCTATCTTTTCCCTGGGTGATGGAATGATTGTGTGTGATGTACACGATCATTTTGGTGTTGTTTTTCCCTTAGTGTCTTGTTTGAGACCTTGGTCGTGTGAGTTGCCTAGGCTAGTAGTGGTTCCTTGATCTCCTCTCTCCATATCTCAGGGGTTGCCTAGGGTGCAATGGACAACCATTGCGCTCAACGATGGAAATATGGTTGGGTGGAGAGCAACATCCCCCGTTGGTCTTGGTTATGGAGAAACTCTATTGTAGTCTTGGCGGAATCTTGGTCTTCGTCCATTGGAAAGATCATTATGGTTATTTTCCTTTACTGATGTAAAGTAAAAATGCTTAATGTATTTAATTCTATTGATGTTTCAAAAAAAAAAGAATAATTGATGAATATTTTATCTCCTTGATGTAATCAAGAAAATGATTATCGTATTTATTTTTATCCTTATATTTTGGAGAAGTAATTAATGTATAATTATTTCTTTGATATATTCAGGGTAAGTAAATAATGTGAATTGTATTTTATTGACGTATGCAAAAATAAGTTATGCAATTAACGTTTATTTTATTCTATTGATGCATAGGAGATTAATTATGTAAAGATACCTCTGGATGTAAAGGAAAGTATTTATTGGTTATTTATCTCTCTTGGACAAGGAAATTAATTTTGATTGTTTATTCACTTGTTGCAAAGTAAATAATTATTGGTTACTTGTCTCTCTTGTAATTATTTTTTGGAGCACCACTCTTCCATGTTTTTGGGGAGCTAGCCTCCACCTTGTAACTGTATTTGATTATCAGTAGATGTAGGATATACTCTTGTATTGCAAAGAAAATCAATTATTGTTATTTCTAGAATGATGTTGAATTGGTTATAATGCATGTGGGAATCCTCGTATTGTCATTATGCGGCCATGCTATGTTTTAGTATGTTTGAGTTTTCTCTTAATGTTATGTCACGATAGATTGATCAAGTTGTATCTCATTTGGGTATGGATGTTTAAGTTACCTTTGGATTAATGAATGTTGATATTACTTCTTCTCACATGGTTAATGTTTTGGTCACTTAATGTTGTTATTCCCTCGTTTGATTTTTCTAACAAGGCATCTTAGATGATTCATCCATGTCTTGTCCTCCTTCCCTGCCTTGTTGCGATGGGGATTTAGGGACAGGTGGAAAATTTTTGGTGGTTCATGTCATGACCACATGGGTAATGTGGGCATGACATGTGTGCTTGTCATGTCATGACCACTCAGTAAAAGTGGGCATTATAGAAAAGTACTGAACTTTTTGACAAGTTGATTCAAAGTCATAAGTTTGTAGCAAACAAATTAGGACTAGGTCATGAAGGAGAAAGAAGTTTCAAAGATGTAATTGTTAAGTCTATTGATTTGATAAATTCACCAAAAGGTACAACATATGAAAAAGGAGAATCTAGTGCTGCTGCTAGAAAATCAAAAGTTAAGGCTTCAAAAGATAATGAATTCAGAAGAGTCTACACTCCTAAGCAAGGATTTCAAAGAAACTCATTTCCAAGACAAACCCAGTTCTTATATGCTTTTAATAAGTATTGCTTTCATTGCAATCAATATGGACACAAAGCAAGTAATTGTATAAGTAGGTCTAGAAGAATGAATAGATCTGATTTTGTTGGCAACAGTCTTTTTGCTCCATTAGCTAGATTGAATAATATATATTATATTTGTAAAAAATTTGGTCACATTGCAAAGTTTTGTAGAAGTACATTCAGGCAACCTCAAAAATTAGAGTTCAAACAATTTGCATTAGCAAAAACCAAACCTAGACATGACAAACAAGCAGATACTTTAAGTAAGAAGAATAAAGGTATTATAGAGGTTTGGAGAAGAAAGCAAGACCAGGACAAAGAACATCCCAAACTTGTGCATACTGCACAAGAAGCATCACCAATTGCATAAGAAGCAGCTTGAAGACAGGGGGAGATGTTCAATGTTCTATTATTTACCCCCAAGGAGAAAACAAGGAGGTTGTGGAAATAAAAGTCAGAATAATCAGTCTGCTTAATGGAGTAAGCTTCTTCACAGTGGGCAGACTACATAAGTAATCAAGGTATGGGTAAATCTTGTAAGAAATCTATTTACCTAAGAGACTCTGAGATCCTCTTCATACAAGGAACTTATCAAGTCTACAAGTTGTATTTAGCACTTTTGGATATGTGTGTTACAAGTATGGACTAATCTCTTGTAAGTGCTAGTAAAAGTACTGTCAAAATCATGTTGAAAGTCTCTTAAGAATGTGTATTAGAAACCCTATCACATTTGTCAAAGATGAAGTAATAATTGTCAATAACATGCAAAGGGAGTTGTGTGTTCTATTGTGATTGATGTCATAGCATTATTTTATTATGATAGAAAATGTCAAACACACAAAGGAACATGTAGTAATTATTGAAAAGACTATTGGAACATTCAAGAAAATGTAGTTGATAGATGTAAAACAGACTCTGCAACCTTTACCAGCAGTTTTGAAAAATTGAAACTTTGGAACAAGGTATGGTATTCATCAATGTATAAAGGTGAAGGTTTATTGTCAAATGTTGTAGTTGCAAGTGCTGAGGTAGACATATATGCAAAATATAGAAGTATAGTTAAGCCACATGAACCTTTTTCACAAACATATGGTTTAATGGAATGTCATGTTTCCTAATATATTCAACATGGGTTTGATAATAAGGTCATAGAAACTAGTAAGCAAATGTAACTAATGAGAGACAATGATGTGATGTATGATGATATGTGTGAGGACAGTCTTCATGACAAGTGTACTATTGTTGTGTGTAATGGACAATGTATTGATTGCAGGCATGTGATAGGATATTGATAACATGCAGTGATCTCCCTATTGTAATGTGTAGTGTGCAGATCTCATCAGATCTTAGTCAGTCTTTGATATCAGTATGTATTTTTTTTATAAGTATTTGATATGATTAGCCATGATCAATGATCAAACATCAAGTGCAACTGATGCAGTGAGTAAGGTACAGGACAGTATGCATAAGGCAAATAGAACAGATTAATAACCAAGGAGTCTGTTAGTGAAGACTAGCACAACCTAACTATAGATGCTAATGTTAAATGCATAGTGTAGAAAGATCTTGCAAGACTGTATGATCAGGTTTCTGTTGAAGAAGAATAAGAGTATTGCATAAAATTTAGGTCAGTATAGTATGGACAGTGTGATTTGGATCTTGACAACTCCTTGTCATAGTCTGATGGTAATATACAATAATGTTATGTCTTAAGTGATGTTTTGCAATGACAGTATCCTATGGAATAACCTTCTTTTTAATCAAGTGGATCTATGCATGGTTTCAAATTGACTAAGATTGTTATAAGACAATCATTTGGTGTTTTTCATATTTGATCTATGTAATAATAGTTTCAAATGGATCCTTATTAAATGACCATGTGTTGGTTGTCTTTAGGGGGATATGAGTGACAATTTGTTGGTGTGTGATAGTTAATGTTATAGTGAGATTGTATGACAAGAAGTTAGGAAGTTCAACATGAAGCATGTATGACAGAAAGTTAGTAAGTTCAGCATGAAGGGCATATGATAGGAAGTTAGGAAGTTCAGTATTGATTGAAGGAAGTTTAGTATTTGGAAGGTGCAGAAGATAGGCAGTACAATTAGTTGTTGTTATGAAGAGTATACACTTTGTGTCAATGCAGAGGATGATGAAGTTTTGTGATTCTTTAGATCAAAGCCAAAACTTATGCTTCACTGAATGATGTCTAGCTTATTCAAAATGTAAAAGGTAGGATGTGTCTAGTATGACTATCCTTCCATCTTATATGACTATGTTTGTCTCATTTGGAAGTATGAAAATGTAAAAGAAGTTTGGTTCAGAACAGTGACAAGGACAAAAATATGACAAATGTGTTCCACTTGTAGTCCAAGAAGGAGCAATGTCCTCTATCCTGCTCTATCTACATGTAGTAGTGGCTATGTGCAACAGTTCATAGTAGGTGTGGATCACTTAGTTTTTTGGCATGATATGCTTTTCCATGATAGTATCAGATAGGGGAAGACCTGCTTGCCCTTTGCCATTGATGTTAAAGGGGGAGAATAAAGTGGAGTGAATGTTGTGTTGCCATCAATGCCAAAGGGGGAGATTGTTGGCATGATTAGCATATTATGTGTGTTGGCATTGATGTCAACATATCTTGTTCATTAGAGAACCCTCTCATTAATGCTCAGAATGTTCAGTGGATACAACTTGTGATTGAAGCTTTGGCATTAGCAATTTGGCTTTCATTAATGCTCAGAATGTTCAGGGGATACAACTTGTGATTGAAGCTTTGGCATTAGTAGTTTGGTTAGTATCTTCAGTGGACAAATTTGGAGGTTGATGTTGAGTTCACAGGTGATCTATATCTATGTTCTTGAGTGTGATTGGTTGGTTTGGTGGATAATGTTGAGTTCACAGGTGATCTATATCTATGTTCATGAGTGTGATTGGTTGGATTTATAATTCATGAGTTCATGCTTCACCTTGTTTCATCCTGGTTGATTAATGGTCCTGGTTAATCAATGGTGTTGAGAGATCACAGTGGTATCATTGGTTGGACTTGATATCTTTGTAGGTTGATTGAGTTGATGGATTGAGTTGAGGATGTTGAACCATACTTTAGGAGTTGCCTTGATGGTGGTGTCTCATGAGACTTGCTTTGTAAGGAGAATGAAGTCTTTGTCTCTATGTTGTTGTTGATGTCATTAATGATCTTTTATCATAAGCTTTCCTTTTTGCCCTTTGCTTAACATCAGGAGTTCAGTGCTAAGTCTCATCCTTTTGGGTTCATTTTAGGGTTTGTCATGTGTTTGTATCTATGATCTTCAAGTGTCAAGTGTCTTCTTTATTCAAGCTTTTCATGCCTTTCTATCTCTGATTAGAGTTTATGATGTTTTATGATAATTATTGTTTGGTAGAATCCTTTAGGGTTTGGTCTCTAACACAAACCTAGATCCTAGGAGTTTTCTTGCATTCTTATTCCTAAGGTGTCAAAGCTTGAAAACCTAGATGTTTTAATCTCTCTTGGAACATACAATATCTTTGTTGTAGTATGGTTGCAGTCCACTTTTTGTATCAAAGAACATAGAGTTTTAATATTTTCTAAGGATGTTTGTCTTCAAATATTCAAAGTCTTTGAAAAACCTAAAACCTAATTGTGTTTTAAACCCCTATCAATATACCTTTTAAGCTTATGGTGACAACTTACTTTATGTTATATTTCATCATTGACCAGAAATAAGGGGTAAACCATCACTTAAGTGATGAAGTAAAGGGGTCACCTTCGTATAATGACCGGCCCCCTTGCCTAAGCAGATCGCCCTTCACAAGTCATGGTTTGATCGGTGGGTGCCAACATTGCATCAAAGGTTGTTTTTTAATTTTTTAGAGTGTGCAAAAGATAGATCGACACTCCTAGTTTAAAGTTATTTTAAACCCTAACGGCTCTATGGTGTGCATAGACTTTGACGTTCAGTTGGTTGTAACCTCTGTTATGGGGAGTTTATTAATAGTTTCATAATTGTTTTGGAATTGAATACACAATTTTTTTTATTCTTCTTCTCCATGAGGTTTCAAGGTTTTTTTGAGAGAGGATATACTAAGTGATGTATGGTGTTACACATTGTTTAATTTAATATTACTCAGAAAGCTAAAACGGAGACTAGGAGAATAAAGAAAACAAAAGTTTAAACTACAAAGATGTAATGCAAAGATGTATAGAATAGTTTAACTATGAAGGATCTTGTTGATTAGAATGTTGTAGGATTGATTTACAAGATTGCAGAGGAGATTATTTGTTTTTGAATGGTGCAAACTAGATTGTTTAGAATCACATTTTGCACATTTATTCATGACATTTTTTAAGGAATTTGGTGTTACTATTTTTGGTGAATGAGGTAGGTGCCTCATTGAAGTTGGTGCTTCATAAAGTGTTTTGTTGACTAGGTGTGCATTGTACCTGTGAAATTGGAGTTTTGAAAATATTACTATAGGTGTCTTTTATATCTTTGAGTGGGTGCTTAAAAAAAAATGTACTTTTCTTTCTTTTGAGGTTGGATTTGAGCAGTAGACTCAAGCAACTCTCAGTGGTTTTTTCCCTCAGAGGGTTTCCACATAAATCTGGTGTCATGTGTGCATGTTTGGCTTAATGTTTTCATTCTCTTATTTGATTTGATGTGTCTTTAAGATTATTGAACAAAGCATTCAATTTAACTACACTGATTCAACCCCCCTCTCAGTGTAACTGTACTCTTTTCACTACATGGTATTTTATTGCCTATGAAATGAGGACAGCTAGTACTGAAATCTCCAAAAGAGAAGATGCATTTAAGACATCAAAGAAAGAAAAGAATGTAGAGCTTGAACCTGAGATAGATGAGGAAGAGGCCAATTTTGTAAGAAGATTGAAGAGAGGATCTAGGAAGTATACAAGTAAGTTATGTTTCAAGTGTTTTAATTGTGGAAAGGTTGGTCACTTTGCTACTAAATGTCCATCTATGGGAAAAGATAAAAGTGATGAATATGATAGAAAGAAAAGTAACAAGTAGTTCTATCCAAAGAAGAAGAATTTTTAGAAGAATAGGAAAAGCCTTTACATAAAAGGTGACAATGATTCTTTTGAAGAAATCCCCATTTCAAGAGTCAAAAATGAAGGTGTTTCTGAGGTTGAAGAAAATGAATTCCTATTTATGACAGTGGAGTCTACTGTTAAATATCAAAACATTATTGATTTGGGAGACCCTGAGAATGAAGAAGAAGGTGAAGTAGACTTGGAAGGAGAGCTAGTATGTGCTTTAAAGGAAATTGAGAAACTTAGGAAGAAAAACTCAAAACTGAAGCTATAAATTCAAGAAGATATGGTGTCTAAGAAACTTGTAGAATTAGAAGAGTTGATTTTTGATTTGAAGACGCAAGTGGAAGAAGCCAAGAGAATAGAAGAATTTACAAAATCTAAATTGAAAGCAAAATCTGAAGAATATCTGAAGTTAGAATATGAAGTTGTATCTCTAAGAAAAGAATTAGAAAAGGCTAAAAATTAGATTGACATAGACAAGAGGTTTGAAAAGAGTAGTGGCATGCTTGATGAAATGTTAAGCAGTCAGATTTTTCCAAAGAGCATGGCAAGATTATGATTTGAAGAAGGTCAGCATTCAAAGTCCAATGATCCTCCTGAAAAGACTGAAGAGAAGAAGCAACATAAAGATGATGACTTCACAAAAGTCAGAGATCTATAGTAGAAAAGATTCAAAGGACCCCCTCCTACAAAATACTCTATTATGATTAGGTTTCCTCAATCCTTTTATGGTTATTATTTTTCGTGTAATCAATATGGTCATAGGGTTGTTAGTTATAGAATTGTTCCTAGGAGAAGAACTATTTTTACTAGCAAAAATTCTTTTGCACATCTAGGAGATTTTAGAGTAGTTTGTTACAAATACAATAACTATGGTCACATTGCAAAATATTGTAGAACAAATTTTGTAAAATCTAACAAACTAGAAAGAAAGGAGAATGATCCTCCTAAGAGGGATAATGTATCAGATTCTCTTGTCAATAAGGAGACGAAAACTAAGAAAATCTAGAAGGAGAAGAAGGATGATTAGAAGAAAGAAGCATCTCTGATAGTACAAAAGACATTTCATGCTACAAGACAGAATCCATGGGTGCTAGATAGTGGTTTCTCTAGTCACATGACCCGAGATAAAAGTAAGTTTATAAGTCTGCAAGAATTGAATGGAGGCTTAGTTAAGTTTGCTGAAAACACATCTAAGAAGATATGTGGTAAAGGAACATTGAGTATTTATAGAAAAGCCAAGACTCACAATGTCTACTAAGTGGAAGGACTAAAGCACAATTTGCTAAGTGTAAGTCAGATATGTGATAATCAATATAATCTAACCTTTAATGCAAAAGGTTGTGAGATTAGGAAAGCAAGTTCTGGTAAGATAGTTGTTGAAGTGAGAAGAACATAAAACGATCTTTACAATTTCAAGGAGATTCAAGGTAGAAGTTGCTTGATGGGACAGATTGATGAAAGTTGGTTATGGCACAGAAGATTGGGTCATATCAATTTTGAAAACCTTGTGAAGGTAAGTTCAAAAGGGACAGTTAGGCACATTCCTAAAATCACCAAGCTAGCAAATACTATATGTAAAGAATGCTAGCATGGGAAACAGACAAGGTCTAGCTTCAAAACAAAAGAATATTCTACTTCAAGACTCTTGGAGTTAGTTCATACAGACCTATGCGGTCCAACCAGGACACAAGGACTACAAGGTGAGAGATACTTCATGTTGTTAGTTGATGATTTATCAAGATTGACATGGGTAACCTTTCTTAAGGATAAATCAGAAGCTTTTGAGAGATTTAAGACATTTAGGTCTATGGTTGAGAAGGAGAGTAGTCTTAAAAATTAAATGCTTAAGATCAGACAAAGGAGGAGAATTCACCTCAAATGAGTTTGTGGAATACTGTGAAAGACATGACATAAAAAGATAATATTCTGCATCTAGAACTCCATAGCAAAATGGAGTTGTGGAAAAGAAAAATAGGACAGTAAAAGAAATGGCAAGAACTATGCTAAATGAGGTAAAATTACCTGATGTCTACTGGAGAGATGCATTACACACATATGTATATATCTTGAATAGAGTGTAGTTAAGGATAAACACTGATAAGACATCATATGAATTATGGTATGGCAAATCTACATCTGTCAAATATTTCAATGTGTTTGGTAGTAGATGCTACATAAGGAGAGATGAAGATGGCATAGGAAGCTTTGATTCAAGGTGTGATGAAGGCATATTTCTAGGATATTCTAGCAGATCCAAAGCGTATAAGTGTTACAATAAGAGATTGCATAGAATTGTAGAAAGTGATAATGTCAGGGTAGATGAGGACTAGCCACATCTAACACATATCAAGGATAGTTGCTCAGAAGGATTGGTGATAACAAAAGAAGAAGAAGATGCTACTATTGAAGAACCTAAAAGGATATCTAGTAAGGCACCTACTAACTATGTGCAAAAAGATCATCCTGAACAACAAATAATAGGAGACAAGAATGTAGGAGTGCAAACTAGATGAAAACTAGAAAGGACAAATGGACAGGTAAATTTCTCATTACTATCTAAAATTGAACCTAAAACATTTACTGATGCTAGTGAGGATGAAGGATGGATCAATGCAATGGATGAGGAGCTTAATCAGATAGGGAAAATTTAGACTTGGGAATTAGTTCCAAGACCTGCAGATAAGAACGTGATATGCACAAAATGGGTGTTTAAAAACAAGCCGAATGAAGATGAAGAAGTTTTGAGGGACAAGGCATGATTGGTTTGTAAAGGATATGCACAAGTTGAATTCATAGGTTTTGAAGAAACTTTTGTACCTCTAGCAAGATTGGAAGCCATTAGGATATTTCTGGCATTCTCTGTTTATAAGAAATGGATGTCAAATCTGCATTTCTAAATGGAAACCTTAATGAAGAGGTTTACATTGAGCAACTTGAGGTATTTTAGTTGTCAGAAAAAGAAGATTATGTTTGTAGACTGAAAAAGGCATTGTATGGTCTGAAACAGGCCCCTAGGGCTTGGTATTCTAAGTTGGATAGTTACCTCCAGCAACAAGGATTCAAAAAGGGAAGTACAAATAGTAACTTGTACTTCAAATCAGAAGGTGAGCACATGTTGATTGTTATTGTGTATGTTTATGACAAGATGAGCAAGAAATTTGTTGATCAGATGCAGAAAGAGTTTGAAATGTCTATGCTTGGAGAACTTTCTTTATTTCTTGGTTTACAAATATCACAATTAGATCAAGGTATATTTATATCCCAAACCAAGAATGCAAAGGAAATGCTCAAGAAGTTCAAGATGGAAGACTGTAAGCCTGTGAGTGCTCCCATGATGACAGGATGCAAGTTGAGCAAGAATTATGAATCACCTGATACAGATCAGACTATGTATAGATCTATGATAGGTAGCTTGCTATACCTAATTTCATCTAGACCGGATATCATGTAAGTAGTATGCATGGTGGCTAGATTCCAACCTACTCCTAAGGAATCCCATGTTTAAGTTGTGAAGAGAATCTTTAGATACCTAAAAGGTACTATGGAGTGTGGATTATGGCACCCTAGAAATAATGATTTTACTTTGACAGCATATACAGATGCTGATTGGGCAGGAAGTGTAGAGGAAAACTAATGCATTGTAGACTTTACATAATTTAGGGGTAAACCTATCTGAACAGTCCACTTGACATTGTACTCCCACATTAAATTATCAACCAAGGAGCATAAGCTTATTATGGCACTGCACTGTCTGTGCCTTCAGGGGCTCATATTCTCCTAAACTATCTTATCCAAACCTACTCAAATTATTCTACTTTGTTGGAATTCACATAAATCTGAGAATAGTAAAAACAATTACAGAATCTAGTGGCTATGGGTACCTTCAGCATAAGCTGTAGATAACTGCTAACAACAGGAAAATATAGAACTAATCCAAAACCATTCAAATTGATAATAAAGCTAATGGTAACCTCCAGAGGACTTAAGATGGACAAAGTATACATTTGTTCATGAACCACAACTACTGTAATTAACAATCAAAGTATTCTAATTAACTCACAATGCATTTATAAACTAATGGAGAACAACTTTAACAAGAATTCATAAATGAATAAGAAAATAAATGAAGTGAAGATTAGTACCTTGAGTGGCCAGCTCAGGGAACTGACTCACTTGGCTAGAAATCAAATCTAACTTAGATACTCATGCATCCACATAACACATAGTTCCATTCATTTCATATCATAAACAGAATCTCTTTTCAGATTGTATTCAATAATTACATTTTTAACAACTCATGTCTAGAGCTTCTATTATTGAATAAAAACAACAACTGAGTAATTGGATAATGAAGTAACTAACTTGACTTTGAGCTCATCCATTAACTTATACAAAAATGGGAGAGTCTTATCTAACTACCAACTAACTACAATCGTTAATCCATTCCTAGATATTAGACTATAGAGTTAAGATTGATTTATTAATTCTAATTGAACAGAAGAAGGAGAATCTTATTCAAATAAGAATTCCTATGCAATGGTTCATATGAGAAACACATAAGCTACATTTAGAATTTTGGAACAAATCTACTTCTTCTGCATTTATTCCTTCCCACAATGATTCATGTTCAGCTTCTAGCTGCCTGCACTTTTGGTGTCTTGACTTCAACTTCCTTTAGTTCTCCTATTTTGTGACTTGCTACAAATTCTCCTCTCCTTGACACCATGTGCTTGCTATTGCACAGGGATTAATCCACAAAACATATGCACACAAATAACCTTCATAATTAAACCATAGAATCTCATCTATATTACATGCATACTCATGTTCAGATCATTCAATTGATAAATACCATCACCATATTCCACATTAACAAAATAGGTTCAAGGTCTTGCAAAGTATATAAAAAGATAGTATATCATGATGGTAATGTTTGAAAAGTATCTGGAAGATCATGTGGAAAAGGTCTAAAAGCATATAAAAACAACATAAAAGAGGCCAATATTTAAACCCATCATTCCCCCCAAATATCCTTTTGCTTGTCCTCAAGCAAAACATTGAATTAAACCTCTAGGGGAAAAGATTGTAATGCAAGGTAATCTACCTAAGGTCCATCACTTCTCTAGCTCCCTCCCCCTACTTAAGATAAAAACCATTATAACATGCAAGCCTATCCTTCTTGATTGATTCTGCATTCCTACATTCATTATTCTTTTCTCCTGTATAGTGTGGTACAGGATAGAGGAGAATAGGAGGATGATAAGTAAGTGGCAGCCATCCCACTCATTTTTGTTCTGAAATCTAGATGTACTTGCATAATCTTTCAAACATGTTCATAAAATTATGGAAAGAGTGAGGCTCTTTCCTTTGCAATGTTGGGGTCAGACTATTCCATCTACTTTGTACATACCTTAGGCAGTTTTGAAACATAGGTACTACTAATTGATGTATCCTTGTGTAATCTCAAAGTCTCAAATCCATGATTATTTTTCTTGGACCCTTGTGTGAAAGGAGTGTCAACCATTAAGTAAGGATTACATTAGGATTCAACGCTTCTTTTCTGATCTGTAGTGCCACTTTTTTCTCTTGTTCTTCATATTTGTACATTAATTCACCTCTGAGCTGCTCATTCTTGAAATAGGATGATAGTGCTCTAACCTGTAAATCCCCAACATAAATTTAGGGGTTCCATTTTGTATCCTCTACCATTAGGTAGTTGTGTAAACAATACTCACATAGTTGATCTTGCTCCTCTAGGCTGACTTCTTTGAAATAGCTGAAGAAAATATGCCTTGAATTTAAAGCAGGTTGATCATTAATGAACCTATTAAACTGAAAATTGAGAAATTTTTCCTTTATAAACAATGCATACACCCTAGGTGGAGGTCTACATTCAATGATCTGAATGGCTCTGTCTATTACCTCTGTCAATTTACCCTCCAACCTTTTTAACTCTGAATTCTTACCTTCCAATGATGCATTAAGAGTTTGTTTTTCTTTCTCCCAGCTTTCTTTTTCCTATTTGAATTTGTGAGTAAGTTTCATCAATTCAAAGACCAAAGACAAAGTGGTGTGATATATTGGAGACCTTGATACATGAGGTTATGGATTTAATGCTTCATTCTCTCCGGTTTTTGTTTTACTCACAGCCATCTATGCTAATAGATCCAAGTTGGTTTCAAGGTTGTAGGTTTGAATTTTCTCCTCCAATCCTGTATCATTTTCTTCTTCTATTTGTCCTTTTCCTCATATCCTTTTACTTGCTCTTCCAATTGCTTTATCCTGTCAAGAGATTCTTGAAGCTCTTTTCTTATATTCCTATCCTCTAAAAATTCTTTTTCCTTTTCAAAATTTAAACCTTCATCAACATCATCCCCAGTGATATCAAAAATTTCCTTAGTAGAACTACTAGTCCTGAACTGATTTCCCCATTTTCTTTGCAATAAACATATCTTTTGAATCAAAGTCAGAAGATGAAGAAACATACCTTCTCCTCTTAGTAGACACATTGATATTTTCACAAGCATCAGCAGGGACATTCTGAGGGGCATTTCCTTCTTTATCTAAATCTGTGTCTAGCAGCATTGAATCATGGTGCTACTGTCCTTCACCTTTTCCCTCCTACCCATGTTCCTCAACAATTCTTTCTTTAACACTCTTCCTTTTCAACCTCCCTGAGTGCCTGGGAGTAATAGTTTCATGTTTGACTTCACTTTTCCTCTTCTTTTTACTCCTCTTCTTCTTCTTTTCCCATCCTCTTCCTTTACAGTGCTCTTATGTTTCTCAACACCTTTCTTATTCCTCTTTTTCTTAACAGATGTTGAAGTAGCGCCTCTCATAGCTTTAGGGTTAGAAGATGAGGGTTCCTCTATTGCCACTGGCCTATCTTCTGGAGTATTTTCCTCCTGTGGCTCTTCTTGCTCAGGTTCAATCTTAGGTTCAGGATCATGTTGAGGTTCATCGTCTGCTTCAAGTACTTCCAATAGTGTTGTGATATCTATGCATTGTTTAAAGGCATTCCAATCAACATGTGGATGTTGAATTCTCAGGCTTCTCTTAACCAATAGGGCTCTTAAATAGTGATGGGACAACATGGTGTCCATTTGCTTCTGTGAATGGGAAAATCGGATTGATCAATTAAGATAATATTAACCCAAACATCAATGAAATAATGCACAAGCTTGAATAAACAAATCACAAACTTACAAAACCTGCTACTCAGCAGCTTCCATTGTTCGCCAATCAGCTCTTGATCTTGATAAATACGAAGCCCTCAGAAGCATGTGTTCCCTTGCTTGTTGAAGATGACAAGAGAAGAATGGCTAAGATGTTTTGTGTGATTGAAGATGAACTTCAACACACTAATGATGGAAGATATGGGATGACTAGAATGATGAGGAGATTGGAGAGAAATTTGGGCATAGATTTTATGCAAGAAGAAGTCTATCTGAATGGCTTGGGTGAGGGTTTTATTTATAATTTTTTGAAAAGGCAATGGAGGGTGAGGATCAAAAGATGAGATCAATGGCTCTCATTTTTTGTGAATCTTTAATTCATAAGGGATGATTTAAAAATTCATTTTTTAATGAGAGTGGATTATGACAAATTGAATTTTTTAATTCAATTAGTGGAGGACAATTGAATTAAAAATTGAATTAGTGGAGGAGTGGAGGATAATTGATTTAAAAATTCAATTAGTGGAAGAGTGGAGAATAATTGAATTAAATATTCAATTAGGTGGAGGATAATTGAATTAAAAATTGATTTTGGTGAAGGCTAGTGGGGAACATTAAATTAAATATCCAATTTGGTGGAGGATAATTGAATTAAAAATTGATTTTGGATAATAGAGGATATTAGCTAATTAAATATTAAGAATATTTAATTACATGTGCAACATGGTGAGGTGGAAGAGATGAGGTGGATTGATGAGGTGGATTTTGTGAGGTGGATTTTAGGACTTGAGACATTAGAAGAATTTAGGGAATTTAATTAAATAAAATGATTTTATTTAATTGTAGGATAATGAATTAATCAAATAAACTTATAATATTTATTTAATTGACAGAAGTAAATAAGAATTAAGATAAATATCAAAATATTTACTTAATTCGACCCGAGCCAATTTTAGGTGTATACATTTTGCCCCTCTTTGAAGCAATGTGTTTTATCACGTTGTTTCAAAGAATAATAGTCTGATAATGATACATGCCCTAGTTTGCCCCTGGTACAGGTTATGATGATAGGATTCCCCCTCGGGAGATTGGATAGGGAGAAGGTAGAAGGCGTGATATGGACAATCTCACGATGAGATAGGTTGACAGGAGATGAAATGGTTGGATGTAGAAGAAATGGATGAATGATATGGAATGCAAGATAAAAAGATGACACACAAGCAAGTAAGCAAGTATACACAAATGACACAAGCACAAACAGGGTATTGCCCCTGTCGAGCGGTAAACCAATGATATGGATCGATGATGTCTGGTTTCAGGAATGAAATATGTCGTATAAGACGTGTGTGTTGGTCTGATTTCGACAATATAACATCCTGTCTAAGACAATTGATTGATAGTGTTGTCATGGCAGGGAATGATATATCCCTAGAGCAACACGAAGGATAGTGTCTGGTTTCAGGAAATGAAGCATGTCATGTAAGACGTGTGTGTTGGTCTGGTTTCGACAATGCAACATCCTGTCTGAGACAATTGATTGATTGATTGAGTTGGTTTATGACCGGACAAGGATCAAGACCATTGATTGTGATTGGATCATTTGACAAGATTGACTTGACTTGATTGACATGGATTAAGGATAGACTTGCACTTGGATACGGTATGGATATGGATATGGGTACGGATATGAGGCGCAATTGGATATGGTGTGGATATGGAAATGGATATGAACTGTAGTTGGATACGGTATGGATATTTGTCACCTTGATATAGCAAGAATTTTGAAGCGCTTTCATCATTGGGCTTTATTATGTTGTAAGAAAATACAAGCATCTAGGTATAATTGAACCGAGATGACCTGAGTATCGCTTACATGGATTTTGATTTAGCAAGTTAATACAAGCATCTAGTCAAAATTGAATCTAGATGACCTAAGCATTTCTTGCATTTTTCAACAGACAAGGATTGCCCCTTTTCATGTTTAGACCTCGGAGTCCTCGATGATCTTTTACCGATCATGTCATTAGACAAAAGTCGTCACATTACTAAAGTTTGATCCACAAGCAGCAAACAAAGAAAATAATCATGCCCCCATCATAGCATCTCTAGCGTTTGGCATCCTCGAGTAGCATAGAAAGGCATGATAGCATAAATCAAGACTCTGTAAGTTAATCTAACCAAGCACAAAACATTCTTGCATTAGATGTGTCTTTTTGCCATATTTGATATGAGATTTAGCGTGAGTGATTCAGTATGGTGCTCTGTTTTGCCTTGGACAGGTTGATGTTTTTCGTCAAGATTTTTGTTTGGAAGTGGGCTTTGTTGCTCTTGTTTAATTGCACAATCCTTATTGGTGAGACAGACCCTAAAGGAATGACCTAGTGCCTCGGGGGCTCATTGCTAAATGGCCTTGCCTACGTGACGACGCAGAGGCAACGTAGTTCAGGGTAAACCCTAATGGACCATGGATGGACTAGAAGAGAGACAACAAGAAAGACGACAAGAAATGGGATGGATGGGACCATGCAAGCCTCGGGGGCGCATAGGAATATGGCCTTGCCTACGTGACGACGCAGAGGCAATGTAGTTCATGGACTTGGACCATGGAAAACCAATGAGAGACACTATGCTAGGCTTATGCGATGGAGACAGTATGGGACAAAACCTTGGTTGACAAGGCCGACAAAGAGATAGAGTAGCAAGCCATGATAGGTAACTGTCAGGAGTTTATTATGGGACAAATATGGGTCAAATGGGACATGAGTGATCCCAAAGATGGAGAAGGCAGTTTATCACAAGTAACACCTATTTACTAGGTTTTCATCACTTGCTTTTATTTGCACGAGAAGCTAGAAAGTAAACATGACACCTGTGTGCCAGGTTTGCATCATGATACCTATCCAAGGCACCTGTTTGCCAGGTTTTCACCAAAGGACAATTTTTTCTGTATGTTTCTAATTTTTTGATATTTTTTTTGTACTTATTTCTAATTTTTTTTATTTTTTTTGTATTTTGTTCCTCCCTTACATTGGGTTTCTCCTAGGTAAAAAATCGGTGAAGATGCATGTTGTTGATTGGGTCATCTAATAGTTCACCCTCTAATGTTGCCAACTGATATGCCCCTAATCCATAAGTAGCTACAATTACATAAGGCCCCAGCCAGTTGGGTTTGAACTTGCCCTTCTTTTCCCTATCCTATTGATTGCGGGGATTTTCCTTAAGGACTAGATCTCCAACTTTGAAGATTCTTGGGTGAACTCTGTGGTTATAGCTTCTTGACATCATTTGTTGATAAGCTTTGAGATGATTAAAGGCTTTCTGTCGCCTTTCTTCTAGTAACTCTAGTTCTTGTAGCCTGGAGACCCTGTATTCTTCATCTGATAGGAGACCCTTTAGCGACACCCTGAGGGATGGTAACTCGACTTCAATGGGGAGGATAGCTTCTGAGCCATAGACAAGGGCGTATGGTGTAGCACCTGTGGGAGTGCGTATACTGGTTCTATAGGCCCACAGAGCGAGATTGAGTTGGACATGCCAATCACGGCCAGCATCATTGACAGTCTTCTTGAGAAGTTTCAAGATGGTCTTGTTAGATACTTCAGCTTGACCGTTACCTTGGGGGTAGTATGGAGTGGAGAAACGGTGTTGGATTTTGAAACGTTCACAGAGTTCTTGGACATCCTATTTTTGAATGGTCTTCCATTATCTGTGATAATAGATGAAGGAATGTCATATCTGCAGATAATGTAATTCAAGATGAATGAGGAAATTTGCTTACCTGTGACGGTGGTGAGGGGAATGGCTTCTATCCACTTTGTGAAATATTCAGTGGCAGTTATGATGAACTTGTGGCCGTTGGACGATAGTGGATGAATCTTTCCCACAAGGTCAAGTCCCCATTGGCAAAAGGGCCAGGGTGTCGTTAAAGGTCTCAACTCTTGAGCTGGGGCATGTATTAGGTTCCCGTGTATTTGGCACTGTTTGCACCTTTTGACAAATTGATATGAATCTGATTCCATGTTTGGCCAGTAATAACCCAAACGCATGAGTTTCTTGGCTAAGGAAGGACCACTAGAGTGTGTTCCGCAGATCCCCTCGTGTACATCCTGCAAGGTAGTTATGGATTCTTCTTGTTCTAAACAACGGAGCAAAGTACCATCGAGACCACGTCGGTATAGGGTATCAGCTATGATGGTGTAGCGAGAGGTTTGTCGTATGAAAGTTTGTCTCTAGTTAGAAGAGAGGTCAGGTGGGAGGATGTTGTCCTTGAGGTAAGCGTAGGTCTTACCGTACCAAGGTGAATCAGATCCAATGAGAAGGCATATGGAATGGTTCTCAGGAAGATCATAAGCTGGTTGCCAGATAGTTTCCACTAAGAAGTCATACCGTGATTCATTTTCAGGTATTTCTAGAAGGGAGGCAATGGTGGCCATTGCATCTGCTGCTTTATTCTCAATCCTAGGTATTTGCTCGAAGGAGATGGTACCAAAGTGTTCTTTGAAGTCGTCGACCATCCTTTTGTACAGGATGAGCTTTTCATCTTTGGTTTGGTACTCATCGTTGACCTGATGGATTATAAGCTGAGAATCACCGTAGACATGCAATTCTTGGATTTTCCATTCATTTTCCATTTTGAGACCAATTACCAAGGCTTCATATTCCGCTATGTTGTTTGTGCATGGAAATAACAACCGGTAAGACTTCAGGATTGTGTCGCCTTGAGGAGTTATGAATAGGATGCCTGCCCCCGATCCATAGTGTGTATAAGATCTGTCGAAGTATAGTTTCCAGGAAGATGTTGACACATTGAATAGGGATTCATCTGGGAACTCAAACTGCATTGGCGTGGTGTCTTGTAATGGTGCCTCTGCTAGTTGATCAGCTATGATTTGTCCCTTGATGGCTTTTCTGTCTACATATTCGATGTCGTATTCACTAAGAAGCATTACCCATTTTGCTAGGCGACTTGTGAGAGCTGTTTTGCTAAGGAGATACTTCAGTGGGTCTATTTTGGCAATGAGTTTAACTGGATGTGCAAGCATGTAATGTCAAAGTTTTTGTGAAGCAAATACTACCGCGAGACATGATCTTTCTACTTGTGAGTATTGTAACTCATAGCCCACCAAGGTTCGGCTGATGTAGTAGACAACTCTTTCTTTGTTCTCATAATCATGTTGTGCTAGAAGTGCCCCCAGAGCAGTAGGTGTAGCAGATATGTAGAGAATTAATGATTTCTCTTGGATCGGAGGCATAAGAATGGGTGGATTCATAAGGTATTCTTTTAGTTTGTTGAATGCTTCTTCACACCGCTCATCCCACCTAAATGGAATATTCTTGTGCAGGAGATGGTTGAATGGTTGGCACTTATCTGCTAGCTGAGATATGAATCTGTGGATTGCCTGCAGCTTGCCTTGTAGCGATCTCAATTGAGTTAGAGTCTTGGGCGATGGCATGTCCATTATAGCTTTGACCTTGGTAGGGTCCACCTCTATTCCATTTGCCGACACGATGAAGCCTAGCAGTTTGCCTGAAGTTACCCCAAACACACATTTCTTTGGGTTCAGCTTGACTTGGAATTGGTCCAATCTTTGAAAGACTTTTTCTAGTACATCCAGGTGTGAATCCCTTGTGAGAGACTTTGCTAGGATATCATCGATATAGTCCTCCATTGTTACATGCATCATGTCATGAAATATAGTAGTCATAGCTCTTTGATATGTGGCACCTGCGTTTTTCAACCCAAATGGCATGACGTTCCAGCAAAAGGTACCCCATGGGCAAGTAAAAGCTATCTTGTGTTGGTCCTCTGGTGCTATTTTGATTTGATTATACCCTGAGAATCCATCCATGAGAGATAGCATAGTATGTCCTGCAATTAGGTCGACTATGACATCGATGTTTGGCAATGGAAAATCATCCTTGCGGCATGCTTTATTTAGGTCTCGAAAATCATTACATAATCTGACTCGGCCGTCTGGTTTGGACACTGGCACAATGTTGGATATCCATTCTGGGTAATCTATAGCCTTGATGAACCCTACATCCAGCAATTTCTTGAGTTCTTCTTTGACCAAAAGTGCTATGTGAGGATGCATCTTTCTCAGCTTCTACTTTACTGGTTTTACTCCTGGATCCAATGGTAGATGATGTAGAATCAAGTTTGGGTCTAGACCTGGCATGTTTGCATATGACCAAGTGAAGTTGCCCCTCTTTTCCTTGAAGAACGGTATAAACTTGGTATTTTCTGGTGGAGTAAGAGATTTAGCAAAATGAATGATCTTAGGTTGTTCCTCTGTACCAATGTTGACTGGCTCTGTAGGTTCCACAACAATCTGCGACCTTTCCTGGTACATATCACTAGGGAGAGTGTCAAGCTTTCCATCGTCAGGTGCCATAGTTGGGTTTTCACCTTCGGATGCATCCTTTCTTTTTACTATTTTGGGATCTGATACTGCCGCAAGGTAGTTTCCACTATCAGATCCAGTTTTGACCTTGATATTTTTGCGACTGGAAGGCTTGGCACCCTCCCCGAAGTAAGCCACGGTATTCAATTCAATAGAAAAACCAGATTTATGATCTCCCCTGGGTAAGTGGTCCCTAAGTTCCATATAATCAATGTAAGCATCATCATTTTGGAATATATCTAGTTGAGGAGTTCCTCGCAGATCCTAGTCAATAAGCCCAGGGTGCACGAGGGGGAAGGAGTCGGATGATAGACCTGATTCATTGATGGTATGAATGGAAATGTTGGAAGCATTGGTGGGGATTGTGGTCGGGATGGTACTTTCTTCCAAGTTGTTTATTGCAATGGAATTTAAACTTTCCTCAAAAGCCATGATCTCAGGGATGGGCGAATCAGACTCTAGTGGTCTGTTCGAAAGCGTTTGTCCCTCATGGTAGGGGATAAAAGTTTGAATGGTGTTGACCTCCTTGTCATCAAAGGAATGTTCTGTTAGCTCATCCCACTCATACTCATTTGAATCTGTATCGTTGTCTTCTTGGAGTGTTTTGATCATTTCTACAAGACAGGCATTTTCATTGGCTTTACCCTTGCCTTTGTATCCTAGGCCACTTGTGTTTCTAGCTGATGAGGATGAAGAAGGTTGTATAGGTTCAATGATTCCTTCTTTTCTGAGGTCGATGGGACCTTGTCCTTCATACCCCATTCTGTGCAGAATAGTCTCACCTCTCCCATAGAGTTCTGTTGGGAGTTTAGGCAGATCTTGGGGTGTGTTTTCTTTTTCAGTATAGAGCCATTGCAGGATGTCTCTCTCCTCTGTTTCATCGGATAAGGTCCCCCATTTTACAAAGGGAGTTGTGGGAGCTACAAGAGGAGCAGATGGATTTGGAAAATGCTTGGATCGACCAAAAGATTGAGGAGACAAAGGCAATTTGGCAAGATTGAGACTGTGCTCAATTGAGTACTCACTCTAGTTTCTTTTATGGTAACTTTCTGTTCTTTGGGTCGTGAGGAGGAGGCTTCAGCGGTATGGTCATGCTGTGGGATAGGGGATATATATGCTCTATTATTCAGGATGATGCATTCAGGTTTTGCAAGGAAAGAGTTACAATGTTGATAGGGGTCAGGGTCGCCTTGAATTGTGATTTGCTTGCCATTGTGTGGGAACTTTATGCATTGATGATAGGTTGAGGGGACAGCTTTCATGGCGTGAATCCATGATCTCCCTAGTAAGATATTATAAGCGAGCTCTCGATCAAGGACTTGGCACACAACATCTTTTATCACTAGTCCCACTTGAATGGGTAGGACCACTGTTCCCTTTGTGGTTCTTTCTTCCTTGTCATATGCTTTGATGGTGATTTTTCTCCTTGGATCAACTACCTGTTCGGAGAACCCCAATGCAAGGACCAGCTTTAATGTGCAAATATTTAGACCGGCACCTCCATCAATGAGAACCCTCTTGATGCGGTGTTTGTGGATGAAGGCGACGATATGGAGAGGGGTATTATGGGGTTGCGATACAGAGAGGTCATCTTGCTCAGTAAATGATATGGTTTTGGAAGAAGTCAGATTACCTACCATGGTCTGGAATTTCTCTTGGGCCAAGTTAGTGGGGACAGTAGTTTCCACTAAGGCTTTCTCAAGGATCTCCTTATGAGAAGGAGATAGATGCAGTAACTCCAAGATAGAAATGTGAGCCAGGATTTTTTGTAATTGGTCAATGACATTGTACTGACGGAAGTTGGATGGAGAAGGGGACGACCTGGGAGGGGTGGTATTGAGCATGACTTTACCACTGCGGGTAATTATACTACAACCAGTTCTATTAGGTCCTGATTGTGGGTTGGATGAGATGACATTGACTTGGGGGACTTGCTCAGAAATGCAGTTTATGGTATAATCAAATGGCACACTTGCATAGTTAGCATTACTAGTCCCGCTGTTCTAATTTGGCCTGTTGCGATTGTTGTCATTATTGTTATTGCCATTGTAGTTGTTGCCGTTGTGGTTGTTGCCATTGTGGTTGTTGCCGTTGTTGTTATTGTTGTTGTATGGTCTGTTGTTGTTGTTGCCATTGTTGTTATTGTTGTTGTATGGTCTGTTGTGATTCAGAAGTGGATCCCTGTAGGCAACATGAGTTTCATTGGAGGTATGCTATTGGGTTCCTCCCTGGTTGCGATCTAGCACATCTTGTATGACATTTTTGAGGCGGATGTAGTTGTTGGTTGTATGCCCCCTGCCTCGATGATATTCACAATAGTCTATGTCCTTCCAGTAGGGAGGTTTGACTATAGGTTCGTAATCACTTGTTGGCGGTAGAGAGATTTCATTGTTAGCCAACAACTTTCTTAGTGCGGACTCTTGTGACTCACCCAACGGTGTGAATGTTCTCCTTGGATTTGAACTGAACCAAGGTCTGGGCTCCCAATAGGGTGGTTTAGTGAGTGTACCATTGTTTGTTTCTCCTTTAAGAGTGAATATGGGTTGTTGCTTGGGAGCTGCTGCCTTGGCATCTACTACCCCATCATTGACCACATTCTTATTTTTGGTCCAAAACTTTGATTTATCCGGTGAGTAATTAGAGGTAGGTGTGTCCTTATATAACTTGATTTGCCCCTAGATGAATCTAAACTAGTAGCCTAACCTACAAAACAGATCAAGAGTACCCTTGTAAAGATGTCGATGTTAGTGAAATCTTCTAAAAACCTTAAGATCACTACCTGCTATAGAAGCGCAGTAACACAAATGCGCCGTAATAGTGGTTAAAAGTGCCGTAAGAAAGAATGTATGCGCAGACAGAACATATGTTGTGAAATAGTACAGTCACCTGAAAAGTTCATCACAATTGCAAAAGTTGTCTCGTCAGCTTTCCAAAAAGTCCAAATTTGTGCGATTTCGATGTCGTATGTGAAAGTTGTGAAAATTTGAAAAAAAAAGCCTATTTTGCTAAGTGTGAAAAAAAAATGAACTCCCCCCCTTTGTTTTGATTTTGATTTTTTTTATTTTTATTTGCTTTAAAAATTAGTTTTTTGTGTTGATTTATTTATTTATATATATATTTTTTTTTAAATTATTGTTTTGGTTTGATTTTTTTTTTTTGCCTTGGTTTAAAAAAAAAAAGTATTTACTTTATTTTAAATGTGCTGTGTGTGCAAGGGGTGGTGGAGTGGGGTGGTGGTGGTGGAGGTCGGCGGTGGTGGAGGTGGTGGCTAGTGGCAGCAGGCGGCGGCAGATCTGGGCGGCGCGGCTGGGTAGAGGAGAGGCGGCGCTCGGGAGTGGTGGAGGCCGCGGGGAGGAGGGGGTGGCGAAGCTGGGCGGAGGGATGGGATCGAGGGAGTAGCGGGGAGGAGGGGATGGCGAAGCTGGGCGGGGAGGCGGAGTGGAGGGAGTGTGAGAGGTGCGCAGGAGGGAGCGGCGGGATGGGAGGTAGGGGAGAGGTTAGGGTCTACGGGAGGAGGGTAGGCGGGGGAGTAGCGGGGGAAGGGCTGGGAGTTGGGTGCTAGGGGAGGCTAAGGGGGGGAAGGGAGATATGCAGGGGTTGGGGAGGACGTAGGGGTGGCGGGGGCTAGGGGGTGGCGGGGGGGTGGAGGGGAGAGGGAGAGGTCGGGGGGGGGGGGGGGGGGATCGGGGGAAGTAGGGTGCTGCGAGGGTGTTGGGGGGTGAGTAAGTACGTAGGGGGGAAGGGGGTGGGGAGAGGGGAGAGGGAGGGGTCAGGGGAGGATTGGGGGAGCCTGTGTGGGCAGAGCCCCCAAAAACTTTTTTTTGTGTTGTTGTTTTTTTTTTTTAAAAAAATTTATTTGATTTTTTTTAATTTATATTTTTGTTTTTTTTTAAACTAAGCCAGAAAAAATAAATAAATAAATAAATAACTAAATGAAATTCAATGCAATTTTTTTTTTTTTTTTGCTTTTGTGTCGAAATTTTTTTTTTAAAGTAAAAATAAAAAAAATACGTTGGAAAGTAAAAAAAAAATTCAAAAACTTTCAAATAGCAAAACTATAGAAAGTATATGTGATTTCGTACCTCCAAGGCCTTCTGGACTCAATGGTGAGCTCGGTTTGTGCATAGGAGGACGTATGTGAAAGTCGATTCCTGAAGTTTTCTCTAAAACACACTTGAATCTGCAACAAAAACTTAAAACAAACTCTCACAAACAAGTGGGGTTAGATCACGGTGGGCGCCAAAATGTGAATGGGAAAATCGGATTGATCAATTAAAATAATATTAACCCAAACATCAATGGAATAATGCAAATAACAAGCTTGAATAAACAAATCACAAACTTACAAAACCTGTTACTCGACAGCTTCCATTGTTCACCAATCAGCTCTTGATCTTGATAAATGTGAAGCCCTCAGAAGCATGTGCTCCCTTGCTTGTTAAAGATGACAAGAGAAGAATGGCTAAGATGTTTTGTGTGATTGAAGATGAACTTCAACACACTAATGATGGAAGATATGGGATGACTAGAATGATGAGGAGATTGGAGAGAAATTTAGGCATAGATTTTATGCAAGAAGAAGTGTGTCTGAATGGCTTGGGTGAGGGTTTCATTTATAGATTTTCTGAAAAGGCAATGGAGGGTGAGGATCAAAAGATGAGATCAATGGCTCTCATTTTTTGTGAATCTTTAATTCATAAGGGATGATTTAAAAATTCATTTTTTAATGAGAGTGGATTATGACAAATTGAATTTTTTAATTCATTAGTGGAGGACAATTGAATTAAAAATTGAATTAGGAGGAGTGGAGGATAATTGATTTAAAAATTCAATTAGTGGAAGAGTGGAGAATAATTGAATTAAATATTCAATTAGGTGGAGGATAATTGAATTAAAAATTGATTTTGGTGAAGGCTAGTGGGGAACATTGAATTAAATATCTAATTTGGTGGAGGATAATTGAATTAAAAATTGATTTTGGATAATAGAGGATATTAGCTAATTAAATATTAAGAATATTTAATTACATGTGCAACATGGTGAGGTGGAAGAGATGAGGTGGATTGATGAGGTGGATTTTAGGACTTGAGACATTAGAAGAATTTAGGGAATTTATTTAAATAAAATGATTTTATTTAATTGTAGGATAATGAATCAATCAAATAAACTTATAATATTTATTTAATTGACAGAAGTAAATAAGAATTAAGATAAATATCAAAATATTTACTTAATTCGACCCGAGCCAATTTTAGGTGTATACAGCTTCTTCTAATATTATGATGCCATCCTCTTCAACATGTTATAGAGGAAATTGGGAATATTGACTAACTTATCATGGCATAAGTGATTTAGCAACTTAAAGTGCATAGTATATAACAAATTGTGCCATCCATCACAGGTAAAGTATTTAATGATATAAGAAGCACATTTTCCCCAAAAGAATGGAAGGGACAATCTCTTTGTACCTTGTGATGTTGAGTCCAGTTTTTCTCCATGCTCACATAATTCTTCTCTTGCCATAGTTGCATCAGCATGAGCTAGATATTCTAACCCTATACATGGCAATCCTATAACTTGGGCAATGGCCATTTCAGAAGAATCTACAACCAATCCTCTGACTGTTGCCTCATCATACTATAATGTAGCTACAAATTCTTTCACCATTTCATTGTCATATTCTATTAACTTGAAGAAGTAGTCTATCCATCCCACTCTGGTGAAGAGTGGCAGAACCATCACATCCTCTAATATTTTCTTATGCACAGATGGTTCTCATCTTATCACATCACCTCCCATTGTCTATGTACTCTGCAACCTCCAAAGGTTTCAATTTCTTCTCAACTCTGATTCCACCACCTTCAGAAGAACCTACAATTTGTTGCCTTCTCCTATTCCCCCCAACTGTAACTTTTGGAGCTCTCTGTTATGCAAAGATATGTATCTCGACTCACTCATAGGGCAATAAGTTCACAATTTAGATGAAACAGGCTAGGTTTACTATCTTTGGAAAATGACATAGAATTCTATCAGGTAACTCTAAAGACTTGGGTGGCAAAAATTGAAAAATTTAACCCCTCCCCCCAACTAATGGGTGAAGTGACCTCACTTCATGCATGAATTAAGATGGAAGAAAGAGTAATTATGAAATTGAATGGTGATAGATATTTTTGCATGCATGAATTAAATGAAGAGTAATAATGAATATAGAAAGAAATCTAAGTTAATCATTGAAAGTTACCTTATGTACATACATTATGGAAGTAAATGATTAGCGCACCTTGGAACCAGAGAACACGTACTTGGCATTTTATTTGATGTGAGCAGGATGAAATGCATGAGAGTGAATGGTAAGACGACGAGTACTTCGGAAGTGATGTGAGATGGCATCTCACAATGCTTGATTGAACAACTTGTGAGTGTGAGTTGAACACTTTTGCGGTGGTGTTTGATTTATTTCAAAATGAATGAAGCATGTGTAGAAGAAATGGAATACGTGGGAAAATAGTTTACTTTTTTCCAAAGTGTTGAAGATGTCGGCAGACAGGGGTTGCTACAGGTGCCTCTAGTACAGGTCCCGACTGAATGTATTATTTCAAGTCCTGACTATAACAAGTCCCAACTGAGAGTGAAGAATAGGTCCCTCTGGAGCTAACTGTGTCCAACATGGGTAGTGTGTTGTGTGTGTATTTGAATTGCAAAGCAATAGAAATTAAGTCTTAGTGATAGGGGTTAAGTCATGCAACTTAACCTCTGCATCACTAGATAGGATTGGTGGATCACTTTCTGTCGGTACATCATTGTGTGTTCTAGAGCCTTCATCAATATCATCGTGAGCACCATACTAATGTGTTAGAGAGACAATAAAATCATCATTTTGAAGCAGTTTCTTATAAAGTTTTAGTCTGTGTTCATTTACTAGTAATGAAAATCTGACCTCATCAATGGTTTGTAGTTGAACTGCACCATTAGGGAATACATGTTGAATCTCATATGGTCCCAGCCATTAAGATTGAAGCTTGCCTTTGAAATCTTTGTATCTAGAATCATAGAGAAGGGCCCAATCACCAACAATAAACTCTTTAGTATTTATATACTTATCATGCCATTTAATTCTTTATTTTTGAATAACCTCTGTGTGTTGGATGGCTTCTAATTTGATTTCATCAAGAACATTCAAATGTTGTAACCTTTCCTTTTGAGCCTCTATCATATCCATCCCCAATTCCACTGTTGTTCTCAGAGTTTTGTATTCAAACTCTATAGGCAATACTGTTGTCTTGCCATAAACCAATTCATAAGGAGTGAATCTTGTGGTTGTCTTCCATGTGGTTCTGTATGCCCAAACAACTTTTGGTAACCTGGAAATCCAATCTCTTCTATGAAGTTGTACTATTTTTATCAATATATTCTCAATTTCCCTGTTTGTAACCTCAACTTGACCATTGGCCCGAGGATGATATGGGGTAGACTTCTTGTGTCTGATTTGATACCCCTCCACCAGTTTGGTGATTAAGTCTGATGTGAATTGTGGTACTTGATCAGTAACTATCTCCCTAGGTACACCATACCTAGTGAAGATTTCCTCATATAAGAATTTTTCCACATTGTCATCTCTGGCAAACTACAAAGATTTAACTTCCACCCATTTGGTTAAGTAATCAGTGCATACCAATATATATTCCTTGTTGTTTGAAGTAGGAGAGATAGGGCCAACAAAATCCAACCCCCACTTATCAAAAGGAGCTAATGCTATTTGGGGCTGCAAAGGCATTTCATCACTTCTTGTAGGTCTCCCCATTCGCTGGCACCTATCATAGCTTCTAGTATACTTGACAGAGTCTTTATGTAGTGCTGGCCAGTAATATCATGTTGTCAAGATCTTGAAGGTTGTCCTTTTAGCTGCAAAATATCCACCGCAAGTTTCATGATGACATGCCTTCAATATATCAAACACTTCATCTTCCCTAATACATCTTCTCATAATGTTATTTAGGCCAGTATAGAATAGGAATCCAAAAATTCAAGAATAAGGGACGCATTTCTGAACTATCTTTTCTCCCTTGGAGAAAAGTAACCTAGAATCTACCCTGTGACCAAATAATTAGCTATATCTGCATACCATGGAGTGTGTATGTTCAGAACAAATAGATGCTCATTAGGAAAAGAGTCATCAACCACTCCTTCAATTGATTGTGTAGGCGGTCTAGATAGAAAATTGGCAACTACATTAGCCTTACCTGATTTGTCAACTATTGTTCTGTCAAATTCTTGCAATAACAACAACCATCTTACAAGTCTTCCACCCAATATTGGCTTATTCATCAAATATCTGATTGTTGTATGATCTGTATGTATGAACACTTTATAGCCAGTAATGTAGTGTCTAAATTTGTTAATGGCATAAACAACAGCTAACAATTCCTTTTCTGTCATAGAGTAGTTCAACTTAGCTCCCTATAGGTTTTTGCTGATATAGTATATTGCATATTCTTTACTTCCTTCTTGCTGGCCTAAGACTGCTCCAATGGTAAAGTCTAATGCATCAGTGTGGATATGAAAAGGCAGTGTCCAATTTGGACCTATTAGAACTAGTGCTTGTGTCAAGGCTTCTTTTATCTTCTCAAATGAATTTTGACAGTCTGGGGTCCATTCAAAGTTAATGTCTTTTGTCAATAGAGTAAATAGAGGGACAATAATTTTGCTAAAATCTTGAGTGAGCCACCTATAATAACCTTCATATCCAAGGAAGCTCCTTACATCCTTCTGTCTCTATGGAATAGGTCAGATATATATGATTTCAATCTTCTTTGGGTCAACTTGTATTCCTGCACTTTAGATAAAATGTCCCAAGACAATGCCCTATGTCATCATCATAAAACATTTTTCATTGCTCAAAGATAGATTGTGCTATGTGCATCTCTTTAAAACCTTCTCCAGATTGTGTAAGGCTTCATCATATGTTTCACCATATGTGGTGAAGTCATCCATGTAAATTTCCATGCTATCATGGGCAAAATTAGAGAAAATACTAAGTACTGCTCTTTGAAATGTGGTTGGAGCATTGCATAGACCAAAGGGGAAGACAGAATATGCATAGGTCCCCCAAGGGTAGGTAAACGTTGTCTTATCTTGATCCTCTAGTGCAATCTTGATTTGGTTATAGCCACTAAAACCAACAAGAAATGAGAAATATTTCTTCCTTGTTAAAGAGTCAAGAACTTGGTCAATAAAGGCCAATGGGAAGTGATCTTTCTTGGTGACAACATTTAGTTCCCTATAGTCAACACAAAATCGCCACTTGCCACCTTTCTTGGGAACTATTACCAATGATGAAACCCATTCACTATATAAAATGGGGTATATAAATCCTGCATCCAAAAGGATTTGAAGTTCAAATTTCACTATCTCTCTTAGAGAAAGGTTCATGTGTGTCTGCTACTGCCTTATAGGTCTGTGGCCATCATCAATGTAAATTTTATGCATACATAAGGCAGAATTAATGCCTTTCATGTCATTATAATCCCATGCAAATGTTCCTGAGTGTGCCTACAACACTGCATGCAAGGATTGTTGATGTTCATCAGTCAATGCATTATTAACAGTCAACATCTTTCCTAACTTGATTTCTAATTGTTAAGACATTTCTTGTATAGAGGACAAATCAAGGCTAGGTATTACTGGTAAGCATTGCTAGGGTAATAAAGTATGAAATATTTGGGATACCTCCTTTGAGGAGCTGGTGGGTATTATGCTTCTCAAGGGGTCTTGTAAACAAGATAAACAGTCATGTTGCTATAGGTGCCTCCCACAGTCATTTTGTATAATGTGAGCTATCAGCTCATCTTCATCTTGGATATCTAGCAAGGGGTTGCATTCAATAGTGATCAAGGTTTGAAGTGAATAGTTGTCCTCATCATCTAAGGTAGGCTAGATGGTCTGCTCAAGTTCATGGTATGGTTGGGCTGGTGGATATAAGACCAACTTCTTGGTCATAGTCCCATTAGATATGATCATATTTCCTGACATGCAACCTATAAATGCATCTACTGTGGCAAACCATGGTCTACCTAGTATAAGAGAATAACCAATGAGATTGACCTTGGGTTGTAGTACTATAAAATTAGTAGGGTATTCCCATGAATCTAATGCAATTACCAAGTCCTCGATGACTCCTTCAGGTTTAACTATAGATCTATTAGCTAATTGCAAAACTATCTGATTTGGCCTAAGTTTGTTTAACTGTAGCATTTGCATTGTCTCCTTGGTCATTACATTAATTGCAGCACTCAAGTCTATCAAAGTATTCTTAATCAGAGTCCCATTGATTTTTACATTCACTACTGGGCTACCTGGATCTATATATTTTGGGATAGTTATATTTCCCAACATTATGTCTGCAAGGTTACCCAAAACTTAGACTGTCTTTGGGTCTGTTCTCTTCCTTCCTAGTTTCTTTATGCAAAGATCCCTAATAGTCTTAGTATAGATAGGAATATCTTTGATAGCTTGGATTAAGGTAATTTTTATGCGTATATCTTTTAACTGGCATCCATGCAATCATCCTTAACCCCTCTCAAAAAGACCAGCTTCAATGATTCTTCATACAAGCTATTTTGGGGATTTTTCTTCAAAGCAAACTAGAATCTTTCAACATAATCTTCCAATGGCTCCTCCTCTTTTTGTGACATCCTGAAGATGTCATCTCTCCTCTTGTCATGTCCTCTACAGTAATCTTTGTATTTCTCCAAGAATTTATCCTTCATGGTATCCCAGTCTGGAATGACATCTTTTCCTAGCCCCATAAACTATCGCAAGGCTGCATCCTTGAGAGTGGTAGGAAAGAGTTTAATCCTGTGAGCATCTAAAGTGTAGTCATGGCTCCTACACAAGATATCAAACTCAAACAAAAATGTATCTGGGTCCTTTGTCTCTAGGCCATAAAAGACTAGTAATGCTGAAGGTGGAATGTTCTTCAGCACTGTAGCCCTCTCCTAATCAGTGATAGGGAACTCAAATGTTGCTTGCTCTGGTGGATCTTCCACCATAGCATCTGTCATGGTTCTAAAGGTCCCTTCTGTAGTTGTGGAAGAAGCTGATGAAGATGTAGAAGGTGTTGATGAAGATGTAAGAACAAGTCCTTCTCCCTCAGCAATTCCTACTGTATAATTGATAAAGTCAGTAGTATCTTCTTTATCTTGGTAATTTGAAGGGAGGAATCTACCTCAATTGTCTCTCTGCCTCCACATACAGTGGTTTTAGCTTTATATATCAGAGGTCCTGTACAATGTTAGTATAATTTCTAGTGTTTCTTGAAAAGTGAATCTATCAACCCTAATGCTGGAATCAAAATTTAAGCTATGAAAACATGTAAAATGAGCCTATGAAGGTAGCACCATCCCCGACAATGGCACAAAAAATGTGGAGGAAAACTAATGCATTGTAGACTTAACATAATCTAGGGGTAAACCTATCTGAATAGTCCACTTGACATTGTACTCCCACATTAAATTATCAACCAAGGAGAGTAAGCTTATGATGCCACTGCACTGTATGTGCCTTCAGGTGCTCATATTCTCCTAAAGTATCTTATCCAAACCTACATAGATTATTCTATTTTGTTGGAATTCACAAAAATGCGAGAATAGTAAAAACAGTTACAGAATCTAGTGGCTATGGGTACCTTCAACATAAGATGTAGATAACTACTAACAACAGGAAAATATAGAACTAATCCAAAACCATTCAAATTGATAAGAAAGCTAATGCTAACCTCCAGAGGACTTAAGATGAACAAAGTATACATTTCTTCATGAACCACAACTACTGTAATTAACAATCAAAGTATTCTAATTAACTCACAATGCATTTATAAACTAATGGAGAACATCTTTAACAAGAATGCATAAATGAATAAGAAAATAAATGAAGTGAAGATCAGTACCTTAAGTGGCCAGCTCAAGGGACTGACTCACTTGGCTAGAAATCAAATCTAATTCAGATACTCATGCATCCACATAACACATAGTTCCATTCATTTCATATCATAAACAAAATCTCTTTTCAGATTGTATTCAATAATTGCATTTTTAACAAATCATGTCTGGAGCTTCTAATATTGAATAAAAACAACAACTGAGTAACTAGATAACAAAGTAACTAACTTGACTCTAAGCTCATCCCTTAACTTATACAAAAATAGGAGAGTCTTATCCAACTACCAACTAACTACAATCATTAATACAATCCTAGATATTAGGATACAGAGTTAAGATTGATTTATTAATTCTAACTGAACAGAGGAAGGAGAATCCTATTCAAATAAGAATTCCTATGCAACAACTCATATGAGAAACAGATAAGCTGCATTTAGAATCTTGGAACAAATCTACTTCTTTTGTACTTATTCCTTCCCATAATGATTCACATTCAGCTTCCAGTTGCCTACACTTTTGGTAGCTTGACTTCAACTTCCTTTAATTCTCTTGTTCTGTGACTTGCTGCAAATTCTCCTCTCCTTGACGCCATGTGCTTGCTATCACAAAACATATGCACGCAAATAACCTTCATAATTAAACCATAGAATCTCATCTATATTACATGCATACTCATGTTCAAATCATTCAATTGATAAATACCATCACCATATTCCATATTAACAAAATAGGTTCAAGGTCTTGCAAAGTATATAAAAAGATAGTATATCATGATGGTAATGTTTGAAAAGTATCTAGAAGATCATGTGGAAAAGGTTTGAAAGCATATAAAAACAATATAAAAGAGGCCAATGTTTAAACCCATTAGGAAAGTATAGATGAAAGGAGAAGCACCAGTGGTGGAGCTTTCTTTTTGGGTGATAGGTTGGTATCATGGCTCAACAAGAAGCAAGATTCAGTCACATTGTCCACTACTGAGGCAGGATATGTTGTTGTTGTTTCATGTTGTACACAAGTTTTATGAATGAAACAAACTCTGAAAGATATAAGGGTAGAGAATAATGATCTTATTTCAATTCTTTGTGATAATACAAGTGCAATTAATATCTTAAAGAATCTTATGATGCACTCAAGAACAAAACACCTCTCCATTAAATATCATTTCTTGAGAGAAAAGGTTGCAGATCAGGAAGTAAAGTTGGAGTATGTCCCCATACAAGATTAGATTGCAGACATTTTCACAAAGCCACTTCCCAAGGATACTTTTGAATATCTCAGGTGACAGTTAGGAGTTATTTCTCCTTTTTCTCACAAGTAGAAGTGCAGCTGCAACATCTATTCAGGGAGAGCAGTTCAAGGCATATCATGATTCCTATTTAGATAGTGGCTACCTCTCGGGGGGAGTAGGTAGGTTGACAACAAACTAAATAATTAGAATTTGAGAAGCTTTGTAGTAGCTACTTGATGTAAAGAAAGAGGTTGATTACCTCCCTTTTCCATTGATGTCAAAGGGGGAGAATTAGAGTAAGGGGAAGCAAGTGCAAAAGAGATTAAACAAGGGAGCAAATGCAGTAGAGATAGAGCAACGATTAAAGATAGATTATTTGTAGGTTGCCATCAATGACAAAGGGAGAGAATGTTGAATTTCATTGATGTTAAAGGAAAGTGTTCTAGTGTTGTTATTGATGAGTCTAAGGCCAAAAAGTTAATTAGACTAAGTGACAGAGGGAGACTTACTTGGTTTCTATATTTTTTTAGAGTTCGGAGTTTTGGCCTTACTCCTTCTCCTTGTCGAGGAAAGAAGGAAGGCCTGATAAGGAAGGCCTAATCGCAAAGCTCTGATTTAGTCTAAAGAAATCAAAGTTTGGAGTTTCAACCTTACTCCTTCTCCTTATCAAGGAAAGAAGGAAGGATCAATCACAAATCTCTGATTTAGTCTAAGGAAATCAAAGTTTGAAGTTTTGGCCTTACTCCTCTTTGTTGAGGAAAGAAGGAAGGCCTGATAAGGAAGGCCCGATCGCAAAGCTCTGATTATGTCTAAGGTATCAGAAATTAGAGTTGGGAGGCTCTCATTGTTCCATTATCAAAGAGGAAGTTGGAAGACATAATGCCTGGCAAGAGAAGTCTAAAAAAGGTAAGGGTGATGTCTGCAATTTACCGCTACAACTTTGATGACCTAATGAAGGTTTCCACCAATTTGCAGAGCAAATTACAAAGGAGTAAATCATACTTGTAGAACCATGAAAAGGTGACACGTGGACAACCTTGTGCCTAGGTATGTGATGTATGGGTCCCACCGGGCTTATGTGGCCAATTCTGACATTTTCTGCCATTCTGTAAAACACATTATGAAAGGGGCAAACCCTCCTATGGAATCACGAAAAGGGTGCCACATGGATATTCTATGGATGATAAAGATTGATGCCCAACAAAGAAGGAAAAAGACGTAAATACCGATGCCTAACAAAGAAGGAAAAAGACATAAATCCTAATGCCTGAAAAATAAGGAAAAAAACATAAAGCTCGACACCTGATAGCATAAGCAAGGAAGGCGATAGCTTGGAAGCCTGGTCTCTGAAAGTCTGCAAATTCAGTTCTTGTAAAAGGAGAAGTTTCAAAGAGTAATTTTTAGGATTCAATACTCTAAGATCAATCTGATTAGTTGAGAAAATAGCTAGATCAGTTGAAGTTTTGTTGGATAGATGTTGTGATATTGATGACTTTAGTTTTCCCCAACATGTTATGATTATGAAACTGCTTTGATTCATATGATCTTTTGTTGGTGTTTTGTTTCAAACTGTATGGGACACATGTTGGATTTCTATACATTCAGTTATGAAGATCAAAGGGGTTGTTGAGAATATGTTGGGTAGTTTCTTCTCATGAAAATGTTAAATAAGGCAGGTTGTGATGTATTGTAATATAGAGTTCTTCACATGTATGATATGCCATCATGTTAAAGAGAATAGAGGATGTAATGGTGCTTTAAGTGTGTTAATGAGAACACAATGAGTCTAGGTGAGTTGAGTGAGAAGAGAAGACTGTGTATGAATTGAATAGATACATTTGAGGTTTGTGAAGATCTAAATGTCTACATATTAGAATTTGTAAAGATTCAGAGGTTGGTGCCTCTTGTGGATTGAGTTGATGCTTAGTTCAGGAGATTGTAGTCTTCTTAGAGTTGGTGCTCTTGAATCAGGGGTTTGGTGGCTCCTTAGGGAGGGTGCCCTTAAAACATTGTAATCAATGGTTTACTCTATGAGGCTGGATTAGGACAGTAGATCCTAGCAATATTTTCTCACCATGGGTTTTCCCATCTTTGGATTTGTTAAACACAATGGGGTGCTGAGAGGGGAGTGAATCAACACACTTAAAAACTTTAGCCAAACATTTACTGATAAAACTGAATAGTTTTGAAAATGTGAAAGAAAACATGCAAATCAAGAGTCAACATATAACACCAGTAGTTTTATGTAGAAAACCCTAAAATAGGGAAAAACCACTGTGAGGATTAGCTCACAATATAATAATCTCACTGCAAGAGTATTACAACTTTGGTTTAGGGATTCTACCCAAGAAAGCTACTACTCCTTGATTTACAACTTTGATTTAGGGTTATGGCCTAAGGAAGCTACTACTCCCTAAAAGCTCAGCTCACTACTATTACAATGATAGGATAAATACAAGGAATGCTAGGGGAAATACATATGTTGTATGTTGATGATGTAATATGTTGTTTCTGCTCAATATCTGTCTTCAAACTGATTCTGCACATTTCATACCTACTATGCTATCTTCATATTTGCCTTAATTACCTTTTGAATGAATTATATCTTCTATATATATCCTTTGCAACACCTTGAAACTTTGATTAGATTGGCATCCAAAGCAATATTAAATGTAACATGTAGCAAATCACAGGTCGGCCACAACATATGCAAATTGACAAAAACCTTGTTGCAAACCTTAGGGCCTTAAGAAACATGTCAGGACACATCATTCCATACCTATCAAACTTAGAGAAACTGAATAGGAGCCTTGCATGCATCAGGAACTTAATCATTCAGATCATACTGCTTGACACTGTCAACTATTCATCTTTCAACTGTCGGAGAGAATCCAAAGCCTCAATGCAGACTAGGGATTTAGTCATACATCTGCTCAATAATGTTCATGCACCTTTCCAAAGAAGTATCATGCTAAGTTATGTATCTGCAAGACAAGAAATGTATTGCTCTATAGAGAATAGAGTCTTCCGGACCTTATTTAATTCTTTTTAGCCCAGAATATGAAGTTGTGGTAAAGTATAAGGCCTAAAACCTTTTGGAAATGATCAAAGATATTAAATTATGCAATTCATTAGATCCATACACCTTCTTATGGAGTTTCCAGAGGAATTCAAAAATGACTTAAGTGTTTATAGCTCCAAAAGACAGTGTGATACCTCTGTCACTTGAGTACTACCTTTGTGAACCACTAGAACACTTGAAACTTTATTAAAACATGTAACATATTGATCTGTCATTCCTTAGAGATGCATGACAAATAGATCTCTTTGGGTGGAATGCAAAGCATTCCATTGTCTCCTTAATACTACGTTGTTATGTCAGGGTGATGGCCAATGTATAAACTCTTGTAACTTTTCATGTTGAGTGAGTTAGAGGCTGAATCCTTGGATATGTTATGTCAATTCATGTTGTAAGATATCATTAGAACTGCATGGTCAAATCTTTTTTTGTAGAGAGATGCTTGACTAGTTCAAGTTGACTCTACCTTAGAATGTGCACTGTGAATGCCTTCGACACTTTTCAACTTCTTACCTTTGAGTGTGGTACTCCCAATTGATGAGATGTGTATGTGTATATGCAGAAGTCATGCTAGGATATGAGTGTTTACCTTTGCATCATATTGAAACCCAAAATTGATCCATGCTTAGGCTTATTTACTCTTCTCCCAAACTGGTTTGCCTTGAATGTACAAATTCCTTCCTTGTACATGTTTGTCTAAACATTTCATCTGATACATTGACATCAATGACAACACATATGGCCAACAATCTCCCCCTTCGTCATTGAAGGCAACATATGCTCCCCCTTAGATTCTCTCCCCCTTTGACATCAAGAACAAGGAGATTGATAACCTTTGTATCAATCCAAAACTATATGTGCTCCCCCTTACAAAAAGATATCTAAACTGTGCTCCCCCTGACTATATGATTTAATCACAAAATTGTACCCTTGAAAACCAAAATGGTACTGCCACACTACTTAGTAATTATGCAATACTATATACATCAGAATTGTTCTAACAACTTACTTGGATGGAAGGATGGCTCTGTAGATTGCTCTAAGTTGTTGAACAGTTGAGGCCTAAATGCCACATTCTAAGGTAAGCAATTGAGTCTGACACTCACACTGTATACGCATTTCCTCTACTTCCTCTAAATTGCTTGGGGTTTTCATCTTCTAGTCTATCTTTTCTGCTTCCCCCAACATGTTGGTCATTGAGGCAAGTCTCAAGTTCACTGCCTCTCTCAATTGACTGAATTATTTCTTTATATTTTCTCTTTGATCCTACAATTGAGATAGTTGTATATGCAAGCTTTCAACTTGTGCCCTCATTGCACCCATCTTGTCTTTTGACAAGTCATATGTTTCTTCTAGTTTAGATAATTGTGACTCAATAGAGTCAATTTGTGCCTTAATATTCTTTGTTGAGATAGGCCACTATAAGCAAAACATATATAAGGTAGTAGCTTATGTTGTTATATGGAGCCTAATCAAACTTGGAGGTTAAATTTACCCCACTTTTATCAGCACAGTTCCCCCCCAAATTATTTAATGGGGTCAAGGGGCAGTGCCCCTTGCGGGGTCCAAGGGGTAGCGCCCCTAGCGCGCTCCCTGGCGCGATACAGGGTGGGGTCGAGAGATAGCGCCCCTGAAACATCCAATGATTTTTTATTATTTTATAAAGGTGTCAGGAGTTATTTTTCTATTGGCCGACATAGAAAAACCCTATTTTTGTAACCGGCATAAGGCTTGATAAAAGCTACCAAGGCTTAGGGTTTTTGTTGATATTGTATTGTAGCATTTTACAGTGGTATTGAGTTGCAAGGATTACTGGTTGTAATTGGTTTGATTTATTGGATAATAATATTGGACTCTCTGTTGGTGGATGTAGCCTAGGTTTGGGTGAACCACGTTAAAATTTGTCTCTCACTGTTATTATTTATGTGTATTTCCATTCCTCTGTTTAATCTTTGTTTGCATTTAATTGATATCTTCTGCATGCAATTCCTAACAAGCGGTATTGGAGAAGGTTGTGTTTGATTATCATCTACAGGAAGGTCTCACAGTTGAGTGGGAGTCTCATGGTTGATTGGGAGCAATGGTGGACGAGGGTAAATTGAAGGTAGATATATTCAATGGGCAGAACTATTAATTATGGAAGATGCAGATGGAGGCTTATCTCTATCAGAAGGATTTATGGAGGTCGTTAGAAGGAATAGCCAAGAAACCAGTAGTAATGACTAATGAGGATTGGAATCTTCTAGACATAAAGGCACTGGGAACCATTCGGTTGTGCTTGGCACCATCTGTGGTATTTAATATAACAGAAGCAATGAAGAGTGAACTAATGAAAGCTTTGGCTAAATTGTATGAAAACCCTCAGCCTCAAATAAGGTATTTCTCATGAAGCATTTGTTTAATCTGAAAATGATTGAAGGTGGATCTATGACAGATCATTTAAATGAGTTTAATACGATTACCAGTCAGTTAACTTCTATAAAAGTGAAATTTGATGAAGAGGTGAGTGCTCTCTTGATATTATGTTCTTTATCAGAAAGTTGGAATAGCTTGGTAATGGTTGTAAGTAACTCTATCTCTAGTTCAAACACTTTGAAATTTGATGATGTTGTTGGTGTCATCCTTAGCGAGGAAATGTGATGGAAAAGCTCAGGAGGGTCCACATCAGGTAGTGTTTTGAATGCAGAAATTAGGGGCAGATCAAAAGAGAGAGGAAAAGGTTCTGGAGGTCACTGGAAGTCACGAGGAAAATTAAAGGACAAGAGATCCCAATCCAAAGGATAGAATGATTGCTGATACTATGGGAAACCAGGTCATCTAAAGAAAGATTGCTAGTCTCAGAAGAATAAAGAAGGAGAAAATGAGAAGGCAATGAGGAGGTAAATGTGGTAAGTAATAAATCTGAAGATGATGCTTTGATTCTTTCCATAGATAATGTTGATGATTCATAGGTTTTAGATTCAGGGGCCTCATTTCATGCTATGCCCCATAGAATTTATTTTCTTGATTATGTCCAAGGGGATTTTGGGCTGGTTTATTTGGGAGATAACGAACCCTGTCAGATTATTGGAAAGGGAAGAATCAAGATTAAGTTGTAGAATGGGAATCATTGGCTACTACAAGAGGTAAGGCACGTTCCAAGGCTAAGTAGGAATTTAATTTTAGCAGGGCAGCTAGTTGATGAAGGTTGCATTGTTACATCTACTAATAAAAATTGGAAGATTTCAAGAGGTGCCTTAATAGTAGCAAAAGGTATGAAAGTAGGCACCTTATATCTTTGTACAGGTCATATTGTTCCTTCTACTTTAGCTATTGCAGAGAAAAAATAAAAAGGTTTAGGAACAACTGCTGTGGGTTCACAGGAAGAGACTGAAATAGTTGCTGCAGATTCTAAGACAACACTATGGCATAACAGACTTGGGCATATGAGTGAAAAAGGTATGAAAGTACTTCATTCTAAGAAAGTTTTACCAAGTCTGAAATGTATTAATATGGATTTCTGTGAAAGTTGTATGGAAAACAAAAGAGAGTTAGTCTTCTCAAGGATGGGAAGCAAAAGAAAGATGAAAAATTGGAGCTTGTGCATACAGATATATGGGGACCAGCTCAGGTATCTTCTCTTGGTGGCTCTTGGTATTATGTTACATTCATAGATGATGCAACTAGGAAGGTTTGGATTTATTTCCTTAGGCAGAAATCTGATGTATTTGAAACATTTAAGAAATGGAGAAGCTTAGTTGAGAATGAGATAGGTAAAAGATTAAAATGTCTCAGATCTTATAATGGTGGTGAGTATTGCAGCAAAGAGTTTGAGGATTATTGTTCCTTTAATGGAATTCGTAGGCAAAAAATGGTTCCAAGGACTCCACAAGAAAATAGAGTGGTTGAGCGCATGAATAGGACAATAATGGAGCGTGCAAGGAGCATGAGATTGCATGTTGGGCTACCTTTAAACATGTGGGTAGAGGCTGTCAATACCATTATATATTTAATTAATAGAGGTCCTTCAGTTCCTTTGGGTTGTGGTATTCCAGAGGAAGCATGGACAGGTAAAAAGGTGAGTTATTATTTTCTCAAAACCTTCAGATGTGAAGCATTTGCACATGTAGATTCTAAAAATAGAACCAAGCTATATGCAAAATCAAAAAAGTGTATCTTCGTTGGATATGGCATTGATGAATTTGGTTATAGGCTTTGGGATGTTGAAAATCTAAAAATTGTGAGAAGTAGGGATGTCGTATTCAATGAGAAGGTGTTGTATAAAGATAAGTTGCAGCAACATAAGAAGAAAGAAAAGGATTATGTGGTGTTGGATGATACTCCAAATAATGATGTTCTAGTGGTTCCTCATGCTCCACAACAGCAACAAGAAATACCACAAACTCCTGTGAATGTTGGATGGTCAACAAGGCTAAATAGACCTCCTGAAAGGTTTTCTCCCTCTTTGTATTCTATTTTGTTAACAGATGCTAGTGAACCGGAAGGGTATGATGAAGCTATGCAGGTGGATACAAAGGTTTAGTGGGAGCTTGCAATGAAAGAAGAAATGGACTCCTTGCTGAAAAATTAGACTTGAGAATTATGTAAGTTGCCTGCATGTAAAAAGGCTTTACCAAACAAATGGGTTTATAGGCTAAAAGAGGAAGATGGAGGTAAGAAAAGATTTAAATCCAGGTTAGTTGTAAAAGGATTTGCACATAAAAAGGGCATTGATTTTGATTAGATTTTTTCTCCGGTTGTTAAGATGACTTCTATTCGTACTGTTTTAAGTATTGTGGCTGCTGAAGATTTGTATTTGGAATAGCTAGATGTGAAAACTACCTTTCTCCATGGTGATTTGGAGGAGGAGATTATATGGAACAACACCAAGGATTTGAGGTCAAAGGTAAGGAGAAATAGTTGTGTAGATTGAAGAAAAATTTGTATGGTCTGAAACAAGCACCTCGGTAATGGTAAATTTGAAATTTGATAGTTTTATGGCTGAGCAAGGCTACATCTGGTGTAATTCTGACCATTGTGTTTATTTTAAGAGGTTGGATAATGACAACTACATTATTTTATGTTTATATGTTGATGACATGCTTGTAGCAAGGTCTAACATGGATCACATAAGAGACTTAAAACAACGGTTAGCACAATCAATTGCTATGAAGGATTTGGGGGCAGCAAAATAAATCCTTGGTATGAAAATTTACAGAGATAGGAAGAACAAAAAATTGACTCTATCTCAAGCTGATTATGTTGAAAAGGTGTTGCAGAGATTCTATATGGAGAATGCAAAAGTTGTCAACACACATTTGCCTAGTCATTTGAAATTGACTAAGGAGATGTGTCCTAAGACACAAAAGGAGGAAGAAAAAATGTCCAAGGTACCATATGCTTCAGCTGTAGGAAGTTTAATGTACGCCATGGTAGGCACAAGACCGGATATTGCACATGCTGTAGGAGTCATAAGCAAGTAATGAGTCATCCCGGATTGGAGCATTAGAATGCGGTAAAATGGATTCTCAAATATTTGAGAGGTACATCCAATAAACACTTATGTTTTGGGGGCTCTAATACTGATTTAGCAAGCTATGTGGACTCAGATTTGGCAGGGGATATTGATACTAGGTGGAGTACTACAAGTTATGTCTTTACTATAGGTGGGACAGTGGTGAGTTAGATCTCCAGGTTGCAAAAGGTGGTGGATTTATCCACCACAGAGGTAGAGTATGTAGCTGCAATAGAGGTAAGCAAGGAGATGATATGGCTGCAATCTTTTGGAAGAATTAGGCAACAAATAGGCTAATAGTTATTTGTTTATGGATAGCCAGAGTGCCATACATCTTGCAAAGAATTCTACCTTGCATTCAAAGACCAAACACATACAATTGAGGTATCACTTCCTTCGATCAGTGTTGGATGATGGACAGTTACCACTAGAAAAGATACATACAAATAAAAATCTAGTAGATATGTTTATGAAGGCAGTGACAAGGGAGAAGCTAAGCTCCTCTTCAGCTTCAATTGGTCTTCAAGACTGAAAATAAAAAAATAGAATAGCAGAGTCCAAGGTGCTTATTTCCACTGGGAGCTACAGGGTCAACGATGTTATGATCAGTCTCCAAGTGGGAGATTGTTGTTATATGGAGCCTAATCAGACTCAGAGGTTAAATTTACCCCACTTTTATCGACGCAGTTTCCCCCCAAATTATTTAATGGGGTCAAGGGGCAGCGCCCCTTGTGGGGGTTTGGGGGCAGCGCCCCCAAGACAGGGTTAAGGGGCAGTGCCCCTTGTAGGGTCCAAGGGGCAGCACCCTTGGCGTGCTCCCTATCGCAATACAGGGCGGGGTCGAGGGGTAGCGCCCCCGAAACCTCCAACAATTTTTTATTATTTTATAAAGGTGTCGGGAGTTATTTTTCTATTGGTCGACATAGAAAAACCCTATTTTTGTAACCAACATAAGGCTTGATAAAAGCGACCAAGGGTTAGGGTTTTTGTTGATATTGTATTGTAGCATTTTGTAGCGATATTGAGTTGCAAGGATTACTAGTTGTAATTGGTTTGATTTACTGGATAATAATATTAGACTCTCTGTTGGTGGATGTAGCCTAGGTTTGGGTGAACCACGTTAAAACTTGTCTCTCAGTGTTATTATTTCTGTGTATTTCCATTCCTCTGTTTAATTTTTATTTGCATTTAATTGATATCTTCTGCATGCAATTCCTAACAGCTTCATCTATGCAAATTTTAAATTTCTTCAAGCTTTCTTTAAGCTTATTATGTGTATTAACACATTTTTCAGTCATATCAATCATTTTCTTACTAGTAATTTTCTTTCCACCTCTTGTTCTACTTTTTTCTTCAGATGGGAAGAATGATCCTTCAAAGAATCCATTAACAACTTAAGTTTTTGCTTAGTAGGTAAAGAGGAGTCAATGGTTACCTCTGGTAACCCTTCCTATATAACCTTGACTACATCTTCCACTACACTATTTTTCTTCAAATTTTCTTTTAGAAACTCTTTTCTAGCAGTTGCATGCAATAAGTCTCCAAGCTGCGGTTTATGAAGAGGGGAGATACCTTCTAGATCTATTGTTGGGAATAAGGTGTCTCAACCTTGGTAATTCTTTACATTTATTATTGTAATGTAATTTATTTACTTAGCCTATGTTATAATTTTGTTGCACATCCTGTTTTGTCATTTAGTGTGAAGTGGCACGATGAGTTGTCACTCCACTTGTAAGATGACTAGGATGGTCAACACACTCCATGTGGAGATGGGTGTCCCTTTTGTGTGGTAGAGGTTTTTTTCCATGTGTCAGCATCTTGACTAGTGTGTAAGTGAATATTGACTGAAACGGTTATGACAAATTCCTATGACAGAATCTATGACATGTAAGAGTCAGAAATAGAAGGTTCTATGATAGGTGAAGACATGTGTCACAAAGCATCTTGGAAGAAGGCATATTTGGGTGCCCCAAGGAGAGTTATGACATGTTGTAAGAGAATATGTTATTTATAGATTGTTTATGATAGATTCTCTTACAGCTATAAGATATGTCAGTATGACAGATTCTATGACAGTTGTAAGAGTCGTAAGAGCATCTGTCATTGCCCAACTTGGGATTAGGTGACCTCTTTGGGATGGGGTGACTTGAAAAGTGTCAAGAACATCCTACAGTGTTGGACAAGTGTCCATAGGTGTGGGTTTTGGGCCATGATGCCATGTTGGACGCCCATCTCAAGATAGTTATTTTTGCCTTGTATTTTCTATATAAACAGGTGCTTTGGAGAGGATATGTATTATGTGATTGATAGGTACTATTATGCTATCAATTTGTCTCTAGATACGAATGTCGAAGACTCCTAAGAGCTTGCATTGCAAGTGTATTGTAAACCATTTCAATTTTGATAATACATTGTGCAAGTTTTAGAGTGTGGGGTTTTTCACCCGACAAGGGTTTTCCCCATGTATATCTTGTGTCTCTCTCTTCTATCTCATTTTTGTGTGTATGTTTATTGCTGCAATATCTCCATTGTTGTTGTTAACATTTTGTAATTGTAAAGGATAAAACAAATTTGCACTCTTCTCTCCTCTATAGATTAGTGTAGGAAGTGATTTCTACACACCTAGCTTCCTTTCAGTTGGTATCATAGCCTGGCCAGTTTTGGTTCTAGCTACTGGGTAGAGGTTTTTTGAGCTAATCTTAGGTTGAGTGGGAGTCTGTTCATAGTATTTTGTATCTTGTTGTAGGAAGGAGATGGCAACCACATTTGGAATAGTAGAGGTGGAGAAGTTCAATGGCACAAATTTTGAGTTGTGGAAACTCAAGACGGAAGATCTACTTGTTGATTGTGACCTATGGGAAACTGTTGTTGGAACAAAACCTACAACAATGTCACAAGCTGATTAGGACCTCAAAGATCAAAAGGCTAAGGGTCTCATAAGACTCTGTCTAGCTGACTCTATCTTATTGAATGTCCATGAGGAAAAGACTGTGAAAGATCTTTGGAAGAAGTTGGGATCTCTTTATTAGGCCAAGTCCTTGGTGAACAAGCTCTTTCTGAAAAAAAAGTTGTTTGCTCTGAAAATGGAAGACAGAGGATATGTTGCAGACCATATGAATGTTTTTAACATTCTTGTTGCACTGTTGACATCCGTGGGTGTGAAAATGGAGGAGAGGATCAATGTATGACCTTGCTTTGTTCTTTGCTAGATTCGTGGGATCATCTTGTCATGGCTATCAGAAGCACTACCGCCACCTTCAAGATGGATGATGTAGTATCTTCACTATTATCTGAAGAAGTGTAGAGAGAGACAACTGAGTCGGCCAAAGATGCTCTTGCAGTTCGTTGAAGACCCACATATAAAGGGAAGAAGGACAAGAAAGGTGAAAAGGGCAGATCCAAATCTCGTGGGAGATCCAAATCTCCTAGAAAGTCCAAGGCTATCTGTTGGAACTGTGGGAAAATGGGGCATTTCCAAAAGGAATGCGAAGAGTAAAAGAAAAAGAAGAAGAAGAATGCCCTTGATTCAGATTCTGACAAGTCACAAGATGACGGTGATGCCTTCATGGCAGCCCTGGCCACCCATGCATCTAATGATGTGTAGTTGATTGATTTCGGTGCATCATTCCACATGACCTTGCATCAAAGCTGGTTCACGAAGTATGAAGAGTTTGATGGTGGAAGAGTGTACCTAGGTGACTATTCTCATTAGAAGATTGTTGGTCGTGGAAGAGTCTCAAGCCGATTCCCTAATGGATGAGTGAAGGGGATCACTGGGGTTATGCACATCCCAGGCTTGGTACGGAACCTGCTTTCTATAAGTATGTTGAATGATGTACATGTACAGGTTGTCTTTTCGAAGGATGGATGCAAGATGACTAGAGGATCTATGGTGCTTAAGTAGAGGGCTACTCTATTTCAGCTCAAGGCATGCACTACATAGTGCAATAGTTCTTTTGACTTGAAGAAAAGAGTTGTAGTCACTTCATCCCCACCATCTGAATGAGCAGTGAAGAAATCTATTGTAACACATTCTGATGGTAGTGCACATGCTTTGGAAGTTAAACTTTCTACTGAAAAGACTATGTTATGGCATTTGAGATATGGCCACATTAGTGAGAAGGGTCTTAGAACCCTAAAAAATAAAAACCTCATTGAGGGGTTAAATGATCGTAATCTTGAGTTTAGCTTTTGTGAACATTGTGTATATGGAAAGCAAAACCGTATTCAGTTTTACTCTAGTTCTCACAAGTCTTTTGGTGTATTGGATCTTATTCATTCTGATGTGTTTGGTCCTGTTAATGTTCCTTCGATTTCCAAATCTGTATATTTTGTATCTTTCATAGATGATTACAGTAGAAGGACATGGGTTTATTTTATCAGAAGAAAGACTAAAGTCTTTAGTCAGTTTAAAGAGTTTAAAACTTTTGCTAAAAATCAAACTAGTAAAATGATTAAGTGTTTGAGAACTGATAATAGTGGTGAGTTTTGTTCGGTAGAGTTCGATAAGTTCTGTAAAGAGCAAGGGATTGAAATATATAAGACAACTCCATACACCCCATAGCAAAATGGAGTTACAGAGAGGATGAACAAGACACTAATAGAGAAGGCTAGGAGTATGCTTAATGGAGCAAGCCTCAAACAATAGTTTTAGGCTGAAGCTATAGCCACTACTTTCTACCTGATAAATAGGTCTCCTACATCATCTCTTGTTGGTAAGACACCTATGGAGGTGTGGTCTGGTAAGAAGCCTTCGGTTAGGCATCTTCATATTTTTGGTTGTGAGGCATATGCACATGTGGCTAGAGAGAAACGGTCTAAATTGGAGAACAAGGCTGTTAAGTGTATATTCATTGGCTATGGTGTCGGTGTGAAAGGATACAAGCTTTGGGATCCTATGGCTGAAAAAGTGTTGTATAGAAGAAGTGTTATCTTCAGAGAGATGACACCTTCTTCCATTGTTCTATAGCTAGAACAGATAGAAAAGAAAGATGTTGTTCAGTTTCCTTCTACCCTTGAGAAGACTGAATCGACAAACCCTGTGAGACCTGATGATGAGGAGAGCTCTAGCAGCTTTAAAATCTCAGAAGCTCAGAAGAAGAAGCAGAACCTCAACCTCATCCATTGAAGAGGTCTACATGAACAAGGAAGCAACCTGACAGGTTTGGTTATTCATTACTTGATTCTAGTTGTGCTTTTGCCTTACTAATACTGATGAGCCTAGAACTATGACAGAGGCTATGGGCATGAAAGATGCAGGTTCCTGGAAGGAGGCCATGGAAGATGAGATGGATTCTTTGGAAAAGAATATAACATGGGACTTGGTGCCTTTGCCTGAAGGATAGAAACCTATTGGATGCAAATGGGTGTTCAAGAAGAAATTTGGTGCAGATGGCAATGTTGAAAAGTACAAGGCTAGATTGGTTGCGAAGGGGTACTCACAAGTGGAGGGAATTGATTATGGTGAAATTTTCTCTTTCATTGCAAAGATGACATCCATTCAATTCTTGTTATCTCTTGTAGCTTCTTATGACTTAGAGGTGGAGCAGATAGATGTGAAGACAACTTTCCTTCATGGTGATTTGGAGGAAGAGATTTACATGTCACAGCCAGAGCATTACATAGAGAAAGGTAAAGAAAATTTGGGCAAGTTGAAGAAGTCTTTGTATGGTTTGAAGTAGTCTCCTAGGATGTGGTATATGGAATTTGATGCCTTTGTTTTGTCCATTAGATTTCTGAGATCAAAATCTGATCATTGTGTGTATTACAAAATTGACAATGATCGCATTCTCATTATTGCATTGTATGTTGATGATATGATGTTAATTGGGAATGGTAAGAATATGATTTGTGATTTGAAGTCTCAATTGTCAGTATAGTTTGGGATGAAAAATATAGGGGTATCCAAGTACATTCTAGGAATGGAAATTAGAAGAGACAGAGCTAACATAATAATTTGGTTAAGCCAGAGTAAGTATGTGAAGACTGTGTTGGATAGATTTAGCATAGCAGATTGTAGACCATTGTGTGTTCCTGTTTCATTGGGGACAAAGTTGTCTGTTAGTGATTGGCCAAAATCTCCTAGTGAGGTGGAGGACATGAACAGAGTGCCTTATGCTAGTGTTGTTGGCATTTTGATGTATGCTATGGTCTGCACAAGACCAGACATTGCCCAAGCAGTGGGAGTCCTTAGTCGATTTATGGCTAATCTTAGACGGGTACATTGCGATGCAGTTAAGCAAGTGTTTAGATATTTGAGGGCTACTTCAGAGTATTGCATATGCTATCATGGTAATTCTACATGACCTCTGCATTCAGTTTATATTCGTGGATTTGTGGATTTTGATTAGGCAGGTGACATTGACAGTAGGAGATCCACTAGTGCCTATGTGTTCACTATGTTCGATGGTGCAATTAGTTGGATGAGTAAGCAACAACCTGTGGTTGCTTTGTCTATGACAGAAGCTAAGTATATGGTAGAAAATCATGCTTGCAAGGAAACCATTTGGCTTAAGAGATTGTGTTCAGATATTGGTGTTGATGCATGACAGATTACGATTTGTTGTGACGGTCAAAGTGCAATTTGCCTAGCAAAGAATCCAACTTTCCATGCCAGAACAAAGCATATTGATGTACAGTTTCACTTCATGTGAGACATGGTAGAGGATGGGAAGGTGAATTTGGAGAAGGTAGATACTTTGAAGAATGTTGTAGATGCATTGACGAAACCAATGGGCATAGAGAAGTTTAGATGGTGTTCAGAGTCTATGGGCCTCTCAGCCTATAGCAGTTAAATCCTGTTATTTCTATTGGCTCTTACAAGGTGTTCGACAAGTGAGAGAATGTTGGGAATAAAGTTTCTCAACCTTGGTAATTCCTTGCATTTATTATTGTAATGTAATTTATTTACTTAGCCTATGTTGTAATTTTGTTGCACATCATGTTTTGTCATTTAGTGCGAAGTGGCACGATGAATTGTCACTCCACTTGTAAGATGACTAGGATGGTCAACACAATCCATGTGGAGATAGGTGTCCCTTTTGTGTGGTAGAGGTTTGCTACCATGTGTTGGCATCTTGACTAGTGTGTAAGTGAATCTTGACTGAAACAGTTATGACAGATTCCTATGACAGAATCTATGACATGTAAGAGTCAGAAATAGAAGGTTCTATGATAGGTGAAGACATGTTTCACAAGGCATCTTGGAAGAAGGCATCTTTGGGTGCCCCAAGGAGAGTTATGACATGTTGTAAGAGAATATGCTATTAATAGCCTATTTATGATAGATTCTCTTACAGCTATAAGATATGTTAGTATGACAGATTCTATGATGGTTGTAAGAGTCATAAGAGCATCTGTCATTGCCCAACTTGGGAATAGGTGACCTCTTTGGGATGGGGTGACTTGACAAGTGTCAAGAATATCCTATAGTGTTGGACAAGTGTCCATAGACATGTGTTTTGGGCCATGAGGCCATGTTGGACACCCATCTCAAGATAGAGCCATTTTTGCCTTGTATTTTCTATATAAATAGGTGCTTTGGAGAGATGTATTATGTGATTGACAGGTACTGTTATGCTGCCAGTTTGTCTCCAGATACGAGTGTTGAAGACTCATGAGAGCTTGCATTGCAAGTGTATTGTAAACCATTTGAGTTTTGATAATACATTGTGCAGGTTTTGGAGTGGGGTTTTTCACTTGATAAGGGTTTTCCCCACATATATCTTGTGTCTCTCTCTTCTGTCTCATTTCTATGTGTATGTGTATTGCTGCAATATCTCCATTGTTGTTGTTAACATTCTATAATTGTGAAGGATAAAATGAATTTGCACTCTTCTCTCCTCTATAGATTAGTGTAGGAAGCGATTTCCGCACACCTAGCTTCCTTTCATCTATTTGACCCTCACTAGTTGGAACCTACAGAAGTTGAGGGGTGATGACTATTGAAAATGTATTTGTAGGTTCAATAAATCTTGGAGGGAGTATGTCACAGATGTACTTTGACCTAGGCCATCAGTCTCTTCTAACCTTTCTCCCTCTTTATCTTCCTCATTTTTTTGTTCCTCATTGTTATTTTCATTCTCATCTTGATTCTCCTTAGAGATACCTTCTTCTCTAGTTTCAACACTTCCTGTGTTCTCTGGAGGAGTTGCAACAATGTCCTTGTCTTGACTCTAAATATCTTGTGCCTTGATTGTTTCTAGAGGAAGGAGACCTTGTTCTACAGGATTATTTGGAGGAACTGAAGCACCAGTATCTTTAGGAAGGACCATATCCTTATTTTTCTTAGGCATGTCATTGTCCTCCTCACTTTCCTCAAATTCTTCGATAATCCCTGTCTCAATCTTCATTTCTTTGAGGACTTCTACAGTTTTCTTTAGTGTTTCCTTTTTCAGTCTTTCTATCTCTTCCTCATTTCTTTACATAAGAATGTTCAGTCTCTTCTTAGTCCTAAATTCCTTTGTTAAAACCTTGGATACTCTAACTTTGTCCTCTTTAGAAATTGTGGAACAAGCCTTTTCAATTGCACTCTTCTTCATCTCACCTTCTACCTTTAGTGCACCATCTCTCCTTTTGGTTATAATGTTAGCCAAGCTCTTAGGAAGTTGATCTATTATTTCAATCAAAGCCAGGTTGTGTGCTCCCATGTATTTAATCACTACTTCTTCAAGAGTGGATATGTCATCTATAGGCCTTTCATCATAGATTTTTGCAACTACTTTCAAAGCACATTTTGTCATTGCATTTATGGTTGCATCTAATTATAGAGGAACATGATTAGGCTTTTTGGCCTTATTGACCTTTCCTTTGCCTTTCTCCACTGAGGCCTCACTTTCTTTTATTGTTCTTTTCATTAATAAGGGCGCTTCCTTTGTTTCCTCTTCATCATCTTCCTCATCTACAATATTTACTGGTTTGACATCTTCCTCTTCCTTCTCCCTCCCTGCCTTTCTCTTTTGCCTAGGCTTCTTCTTGTCAGTGGTTTGTGAAGGGATTTCAGAGCCAGTCCTTTTAGCAGGCAAAGAAGATCCAAAGGAAACAGAGGAGGATGATGCAGATGGTCTTCTTGTTCTTCTTGGGAGTGCAGAGGGAGGAGTTTGTGTCCCTCCTAAGGAGCCCTTGGGAGACTTAAGTATATCTTCCAAGTTTGTTTACATTTCCCTAATCTTGGCTCTTGTGTCCTCTATTTCCTTTGCATCCTTTTTAGCACTTTTATAGATGACTTCAACAAATGTTCTAAATCTCTCAGCAGAAGGATCCTTTGGTTTGCTGAGAAGTATGCTAGAATACCCTTCCAGATCAAATTCTGACACTTCATAGGGTAAAGTTGTGATCCAAAAGGTCCTTGGTAGTCTACAACCTCCATATAACAATTATCCTTATCAACCATAAAGGTGATATCATTTTTGTACTTTTCCACAACTTTCCCAGGTATCCTTTCTCTAGATTGCATATCCATTTGGAAGATTTTGAAGAACCCCCAAAATAAAGTATCACAGTGCTTGTGGTCAAAGAAACTTCTCATGTAATCTTTGACTTGATGGGCAACTAGTTTATCTGATTTCCACACTACTCCCTTCATTGAAGGCACCTCATTCAAATAATAAAACATGAGAAATATGATGAGGGAACCATATTGAAACCTGTATTTGGTTTCTTTTGTCCTTTTTAGGTTGTCTAAGAGTTTCTGCCAAAGAAGTTCACACAAATCAAAATCTCTTCCTTCCTTTACCATCTGGTATGTTGTGTGGATTGATGTTGCAGAAGCAGAGTTATCCCTATTTGTGAAGTAGATTTTGTATGCAATTCCAATGGTTGCATATCAGACTCCCAAGTCATCAATGTCATCTACTGTCAAGGTTCTTTTGTTAAATTTGGCTTCGGTGAGCCTCATTACCTCCTCATTCTTGACAGATTTCAGTACGAGCACAGGTCCAGAGGAGCCTAAACCTGCCACTGCCTTTATGTCTTCCTTGGTAATGATACGAGGTTAGTCTAAATAGAAGATGTCTTCATGTATCCAGCTTAGGGCAATTCTCACCCAAGCATCTTCATACCAAAAATTTGGAAAACCCTTCCAAATGTCTAGGTTTTTGGTGGCAATGTTTGCAAATTCAGGTTTTAGTTGGGAATCATCTCTCAATAAGTACTCATTTCTAAACTGTTCAAGTTTGAGATGGTCAAATTCATCAACTTGAGAGTGAATATAGATCCAGACATCCTCTATGTGTAATACATTTGTAGGAACTCGTGAGAATGCCCTAGCTTCATCAGTTATGGTAGATTTAAAAGGATGCTTCTTGAATTTAGGCCTTGGCCTCTCAACTATGTCTATTACCACTGGTATTGCCATTGCAATATCTTTACATCTAGGATTTAACCAGAAAGATAAAAAGTATGTAAAAAGGTGGTAACAGATTTTGCTCGACCAATTTGATGCGTGCTTTCAAATCTCCTCTTAGCTCTTCAATCTTTTTGCTTCACTCAAAAGTGATTAGAAATGATCAGGGATAGCCTATATAGTTGTTCCAACAACAATTTTCCTCTACATTAATTGCAATTTTTGTTTAACCTAATTTGCTCCTCTTTTATATGTAGAACCTTGAAATTCTTTAGCAATCCTCTGTAGATCCTTCATATGCTCTGGAAATTGTTTCAATATTATCTATATGTTGTGTGCTTGCATCACCATGAAGGAAGGATGGTGAATTTCTAGAAGTAACTCCCCCTAAGCCCATAAAGCCTCTTGGTAGAAGATCTTGTTACTATGAACCCTGAAATCCTCCACATTTTGCCGCATTTAGAGATTTTCCTTTGGAATTTTCATTAGACTCCTTTAATTCCTTAATCCTATCATTCTCAAGCTAGCATAGGTCCATGTGCTGAAGATTCAACATCTTACATGTTCAAGTGTTTGAAATTTTTACTGTTGTAACTCCCCCTGACCCAATATCTTATCTTTTAATTACTGGAGGACCCTCCTGCACTGGAAAGAGGTCCAAAAATATTACTAACTTCCTTCTTCTTCCATACTTTATTCATTTCCATTCTTTGCTGAGAAATATCAATGGGTTTCACATTCTTTCCATAATTCCTTGTTTGATTGCACTCATGATAGGTGCACTTAGTTTGCTAAGCATTTCCACTGCTTCTTGCCCTTGACCTACAGTTAACTACTTTGTGGCCAAATTTATTACAAGTGTAGCAATATCCATGAAATGATTGAGCATCATCCCTGTTATACCTTAGTATTTTGTTTCTGCACTCATTTGTCATGTGTCCCAACTTGTTGCATACATAACATCTAATAAAGCTCTGGTTGATCCTACTTCTGCATTCAGCAGCTTTATGGCTAACTTTATTGCAAGTGTAACATCTTAACATATTTTGATTCATCTTTTTTCTACAATCCACAGCCTTGTGACCAAACCTATTGCAAATAAAACAATTGCCATTGAAGCTTTGAGAATACTTGAAGTGAGATGATTGCCTTGTAGGTTGAGGAGGCTTGAAATTCTTCCTCACATTCTTCATTTGTCTTTGGATAGGAGTGAACTAATCTTTTGTTGAATTTTTGTAAGTTTTTCTCTTTGGATCTTCAGTGTAGGTTTCTTCTCTCCTAGAATTAGATTTTCCTATTGTATGAAAGTTGTCATATAAGTTTGTAGAGACATTGATCATAGGATTCTTTCCCTTATCAAAACCAAGACCTATTTTTTCTTTAGCTAGTTTTTGAGAACTTATTATTTCATCAAGGATATCAGTTCCTCCTTTTAGTTTTAGCCCCTTGTTAATCTATTCTTTTGCCTTTTCTAGTTCTTTCTTTAGAGTGACAACTTCCTATTCAAGTTTTGAACATTTAGCTGATTCCTCATTAAGCTTGATATTTAAGCAATCTTCAATCCTTTTTTCTTCTTCAACCACGAAATTTAACTTTGAGATCATGTCTTCAGCCTCCTTGAGCTTGTCACTTCCTTTATCTCCTTCTATCAGAGTTTTTAGTTTCCCAGTTTCCTCTTTTGATTCTTTGGCTTTTGTTTTCAACTTGTCAATTGTCTCCTTTACCTTTTCAAGCATGTCTTCGTATTCTAAGTTTAAATATTTTTCTTCCTCAAGATCATTAAGAGTTGTCTTGAGTTCTTATTGAAGATATTTTTCACACTCATTAGACTCAAAGTCCCAACCTTTAGGATCCATTGCTTCTAGATCAGGTTCAGGTGAAAATATTTTATTGTCCAACACTTCAGATTCCATGTGTTCAAGTGGAGGATCTACCTCAGCAGTCAAGATTCTTAGAGGTACTTGGCTCTGATACCAATTATTGAACACAATGGGGTACTGAGAGGGGGGTGAATCAACACACTTAAAAACTTTAGCCAAACATTTACTGATAAAACTGAATAGTTTTAAAAACATGAAAGAAAACATGCAAATCAAGAGTCAACACATAACACCAGTATTTTTATGTGGAAAACCCTAAAACAAGGAAAAACCATGGTGAGGATTAGCTCACTACAAGAGTATTACAACTTTGTTTTAGGGCTTCTACCTAAAGAAGCTACTACTTCCTGATTTACAACTTTGATTTAGGGTTATGACCCAAGGAAGCTACTACTCCCTAAAAGTTAAAATCACTACTATTACAATGATACTATAAATACAAGGACTATTAGGGGAAATACATTTGTTGTATGTTGATGATGCAGTGTTTTGTTTCTTATCAATATCTGTCTTCAAACTGATTTTGCACATTTCATATCTGCTCTGCTATCTTCATATTCACCTTAATTACCTTTTGAATGGATTATATCTTCTACATATATCCTTTGCAACACCTTGAAACTTTTATTAGGTCGGCATTCAAAGCAATATTGAATGTAATGTGTAGAAAGTCACGGGTCAGCCACAACATATACAAATTGACAAAAACCTTGTTGCAGACCTTAGGGCCTTAAGAAACATGTCAGGACACATCATTCCATACCTTTCAAACTTAGAGAAACTAATTAGGAGCCTCCGCATGCATCAAAAACTTAGTCAGTCAGCTCATACTGCTTGACACTATCAACTATTCATCTTTCAACTGTCAGGGAGAAGCCAAAACCTCAATGCAGACTAGGGATTTAGTCATACATTTTCTCAAAAACATTTATGCTCCTTTCCAGAGAAGTATCATGCTAAGTTATGAATCCTGAAGACAAGAAATGTATTGTTGTTTAGAGTACAAAGTCTTCCGAACCTTATTGAATTCTTCTCAGCCCAAAATATGAAGTTGAAGTAAAGTATAAGGCCTGAAACCTTTTGGAAATGATCAAAGATATAAAATTACACAAGTCATTGGATCCACACACCTTCTTATGGAGTTTTTAAAGGAATTCATAAATGAATTAAGTGTTTACAACTCTAGAAGACAGTGTGATACCTTTGTCACTTGAGTACTATCTTTGCAAACCACTAGTGTTGAAGACACAACACAACTAAGAGGGGGGGGTGAATCAGTTGTATCAAAACTTTAACCTTAATTGATCAATTTCATAATCACATTAGCTTGCTTTAACCACTTAATCTGATATGAAGAATAAACATTAAAAGTAGAAACAAAACTTAAGCACATCAACACTATTCACACATGAACACCAGATTTTTACATAGAAAACCCTTAGAAAGTGAAAAACCACAGTGAGTGTTAGCTCACAATATAATGTAGTAACAATACCAAATATCAAAGAGGCTCACTGCCAAGAGGGCTCACTGCCCAAAAGGGTGGCTCACTGTCAGTGGGTCACTCCCTGCCAAGAGGTGAACTGATATAGTAGCATCTACAACATGCTTGAGTTCAATTCCATTGAAGCACAATATATCTCTTCCATTCTGCCTTTACAACACACACACCTTAATTTCATGTCCTTTCACACATTCACAACAATCACGACTTCATTACATGTATTTATACCTATCATCAACCTTGGAATGTACATCAAGGTCGGCATTACAATCTATGACCATTGGAACTTTCTCCAAGGTCGGTATACATACATAATTTCAAAATAGGACTGGACCTAAACAAACTTGCAGAGGAAAAGAATGAAGGATGAATACATCATGGCTTAGCTTAGACCCAAATACATCTTCACATGCTTGTACATGCTTCTACAATCCATGAATTACCTCCACAACAAGTGTGACTCACCAGGTCAGCTAGAACAAGTATACAACATCAAGAACCACTAAGTCACATGCTTCTAAGAGCTTCATTACAGCTTGCGGATCAGATACACACCTTCAATGCATTCAAGGGACATCTACGAACACCATAGAATCCTTTGGAAACTAGAAAATCCAATCGCAACAGATCACAACTTACTTATCTTGAAGATGGATCATAGACTACTCTCAATCAGACACTATCAAACTCTGCTAATCAAAAACTTGCTTTCTGGAGCACCCAATCACAAAACCTTTGGAATGAAGAAATCTAAGGACCTTGTAAGCTTAAGTCTAGAACTGCAAGACCAAAGAACATACTCTGGAGGAATGCTGAGAAAAATACTTCCTCCCTATCATACTGCAAATTTTGTCAGCCACTGTCTTCAAACTAGTGAATAGCACTTTTGTTGAACAGCAATCCAAACCACCAAATTCTAGATTTAGCATCTTCAAACACTTCTCTAAAACATATCCAAATCTCATACCCCAGTTTTCAATATTGAGGAAATGCAGAGTAAAACTCAGACAGTTATTCTGTAAGCCAAAATACTTTGCAACACACTGTTTCCACTTGGAGAGCAAATTTTCTCAAAAGCACTTGGAAACTCAGTATTAGAAATATCTTCTCATCATCTTCAGCACTTATATAAGACAATACAAAGGAATTGACTCATCACAAACAATCATCAAAACAAGAGCACAATTGACACCAATGACAACACATATATGTTGACATCAATGACAACACTGGTTAGCACATACGTGCAACAATCTCCCCCTTTGTCATTGATGGAAACATATGATGTGGAAAACCATCAAGACAAGAATTTGCATTCATCCATCTCCTCCTTTCTCTTTACACATCTAAAACACTTTCTCCCCATGAGTTTTTCACATGATTTCTCTCCCCCTTTGACATCAATGGCAAAGGACATCATATTTCTTCTACTGCACATACTTGCATGCTTCTACTCTAATCTTCTAGAATTATTCTTTCACTCGCCCTAACTGCAATAATCAACTCAGATCACTCTTTACTCCCCCTGAAGGGTAGCCTCCTAAATTAGTCCAAAAAGAAATATTCTTTGAAGTACATTGGACTGATGCATCTCCTTATGCACCTAGTTCAATGAAGGAGGGGAAATAACCCCTAACCTTTCCCAAAGATACTCAAATGTGTCCTTTGGAAGAGCCTTGGTGAATATATCAACAACTTGATCCTTTGTAGGCACATACTCAAGCTTCACTACATTCTCTACAACTTTCCCTCTCCAAAAGTGATACTTAATTAAAATATGTTTTGTTTTTGAATGCATCACTAGATTCTTTGAAATGTTTATGGCACTTGTGTTATCACATAGAATAGGGATTGGCTCCTCATACTCAACTTTGATATCCTTCAAGGTTTGTTTCATCTACAACACCTGAGTGCAGCATGTTACTGTAGCAATATATTCTGCCTCTGCAGTAGATAAGGAGATTGATTCTTGTTTCTTGCTATGCCAGGACACTGCCCTATCTCTAAGGAAGAATACACCTCCACTTGTGCTTTTCCTTTCATCAACACAACCGGCCCAATCTGCATCTATATGGGCACTAAGGAAGAAGTCATTATTCTTTGGTTACCATAGACCATGATCCAGAGTACCTTTCAAGTACCTAAAAATCCTATTCACTACCACAACATGTGATTCTCTAGGATCTGATTGAAATATAGCCACAAGATAAACTACATGCATGATATCTGGTCTGGTGACAGTTAGATAAAGCAGTCCTCTAATCATTAACATGTACTTCCTCTAATCAGCCTTAGGAGATTCATCATTTTTTCTCAACTTACATCCAGTAAGCATAGGAGTGCTCACCAGTTTAGAGTCCTCCATTCCAAACTTCTTTAATAACTCTCTGAGATACTTTGATTGAGAAATGGAGATGCCTTTGTTTGTCTTATTGATTTACAATCCAAGGAAGAAATTCATCTCACCACACATGGACATCTCAAACTCCTTCTACATCTCATCTAAAAAATTCTTACACATTCCTTCATTTCTACCAAATATAATATCATCCACATAGACTTCAACAATCAGGATTTGATCTTTGCTTGTCTTGATATAAAAATTTCTATCTACGGACCCTTTACTAAAACCCTGCTACATTAGATACTTATCTAGTCTTACATACCAAGCTCTAGGATTTGCTGTAATCCATACAGAGCCTTCTTCAACTTGCACACCATATCTGGTTGGTCTAATAACTAGAATCCATATAGTTTCTCTATGTATACCTCTTCTTCTAATTCACCATTTAGAAAGGTGGATTTCACATCCATTTGATACACCTTGAAATCTTTATGTGCAACAAAGGCCAAAAACAATCTGATTGCTTCCAATCTAGCCACTGGAGCAAAAGTCTCCTCATAGTCTATCTCTTCCACTTGTGAGTAGCCTTTGCACACAAGTCTTGCTTTGTTTCTCACAACTTCTCCAACCTCATTTAGTTTGTTCCAGAAAACCCACTTTGTTCCAATCACATTCTTGTTTGCAAGTCTAAGGACAAGTTCCCAAGTCTTATTCTTCTCAATTTGCATTAATTCTTCTTCCATTGCCTTGACCCAATGTTTGTCATTTCAAGCTTCATTTACTATCTTAGGTTACACCTTTGAAAGTAAACAAAGATTTACTTGTTCTTCTACAACTCTCCTTATTGTCAATACACCTTTCTTTTTATCACCTATAATTTGATCTTCAGAATGATCTCTTTGCACATACTTGGGAGTCTTTGGAATTCTTTCAAGAGCATCTTCTTGAATTTCTTCTTCTTTGGGAGCAACTTGTACTTTAGTCTGAACTTCCTTTTCTTTGCCTTTATCTACCTTCTCTGTGACAACAGGTTCATCTGATTCATATCCATCCAATTGAAGATCTTCATCTACCTTTACATTTACACTTTCAATGATCTTTTTTAGTCTTTTATTATAGCACCGATAAGCCTTGCTCTTGGTTGAGTAACCTAGGAATATGTCTTCATCACATCTAGCATCAAACTTCCCTAATTCTTCATCTCTTTTGATATAATATTTGCTTCCAAAAAATTTGAAATATTTGACTTTAGGAGTCTTACCATACCATAATTCATAAGGTCTCTTTTGCTCTAACCTGCACTTTGTTCTGAATATAAACAACAATGTGTATTGCTTCTTTCCAATACACTTCCAGTAGGTCTACTTCCTTGATTATTGTTCTAGAAGCTTCTTGAATAGTTCTATTCTTCCTTTCAACCACTCCATTTTGCTGAGGAGTCCAGGAGGCAGACAAATGTCTCTTTATTCCATGTTCTTCATAGAAAGCATTGAACTCATTTGAAGTAAATTCACCTCCTCTATTAGACCTTAAGCACTTGATTTTTAGACCCAATTCATTTTCAACCATAGCTTTGAAAGTTTTGAACTTGTCTAGGAAAGTAACCCAAGTCATTCTTGAATAATCATCAATAAGAAGCATGAAATATCTGTCACCTTGCAGACTTCTTACTCTTGTAGGACCACAAAGGTTTGTATGCACCAACTCCAGTAGATCGGCAAAGAATTGTACTTTGCTTTTGAAGGTGGTCTTTGTCATCTCCCCAATTGACAATCTTTACATGTAACATTGGCAGGCTTCACAATCTTAGTTAGATCTCTTACAATTTGAACAGTACTTATTTTCACCAGATTATCAAAGTTGATGTGACCCATTCACCTATGTCATAGCCAACTTTCATCTATATTAGCCAACAAACAACATTTGTCAGAGCCTTTCAAGTGATAAACATTACCATAAGTCTTCTTACCAGTAGCAATTATGGTTCCAGAGATTTATCGTATCTCACATCCTTTGTCCTTGAACACAAGATTATATCCTTTGTTGCACATTTGTCCAAAACTTAGAAGGTTATGCTTCAAGCCCTTGAAATAAAGAACATCATCTGTATTATGCTTGCCATCAAAAGTAATTGATCCTTTTCCACAAATCTTACCAGCTGCATCATCACCAAACCTAACCAGTCCTCCAACATATTTTTCAAACTTAAAAAACTTACTTTTGTCTCCAGTCATGTGATTTGAACATCCACTATCAATGACCCATTCATCTTCCTTTTTAGCATGAAATGCCAAAAACTCTCCTGAACTTCCATCCTTTACACAGCTAGCAAGGTTAGTAGAAACAAGTTCTTCTCTAAGTGCAATAAACAAGCATTCACTACTATTGCCATCATTAGAATTAGATTCATCATCAGTTACACCATCATCATCTCTAACATAGTAACTCTTTCTTACCATCTTTCCTTTACTTTCATTGAATTTCAAAGCTCTGTCAAGAGATCTTGAAGCATAGTGACAAATTTTTCCACAATTGAAACTTTTAAAGGGTAACTCACCTTTGAACTTTTCTCTGCTACCTCTTTTTATTCTGCTTGCAAATTTTGCCTCAAGTTCTGCAAAATCTTCTTCATCTGATTCCACAACATACTTCTCTAATCTAGAAGTCTTTTCTTCCTTGGCCTTGAAGGCAGACTCAGTTTTCACAGGACCATCAGTAGTACCAAATTTCCTTATTTCAAAGGCAACTAATTTACCAAGCAATTGATCTTTTGTAAGTTTACCTGACTCAAGTAATCTTCAATGGTAGATACCTTGTGACTATAGGACTTGTTGATGATGATTGTTAGTCATAACAACATGCATAAAAATTTGCACAACAAACCTTTATTATCTTGCAAAGTACGATCAACTTAGGATAAATTGATGACTCCAAGTCTTCGTTGATTAGTTCATAATCTATTGACGTTACTCAGTGGTTGATGTGACATGTTGTTTTCCATTTCAAGGGGCCTTACATTTGTTTGAATGATCAGTATGATTCTGTTTCCTGTAAATGCATTCCACAGAGAGGTTATTTCTACTTTATTTCAAAGATAGCTGATGTATTTGCAAGATTGATGAATTCTTCTGATTAGTGATCATCATGAACTTGTTCTTTCTCCTACACAATATATTTACCCAAATAATGTGTCTGTAAGTAGATATATGCATGAATTTCCTGAATTTATGTGTGAATTTGCATGATATTTGTCAATTTAGCATGCTTTAACTCTAAATATGCTATGTATTTCCAATTATCTATGAGATGTCAGCATATTTCATGTTATTTGCTTTTGATTATCTATTATTTGCAATTATGATGATGAATCGTTATGAAATTCAAAGAAATTTAAAAGAATACTTCAAATTTTGGTGAATCTTTAGCTATTGAACCACATACATACCAGATACATTCATTAGGAGAGAAATCAAACCATATTTTCACCAGGATGTTCCACACCTAGATACAGATGATGCTAACTTCAAAGGATAAGGAATGAAACTAACACACACAGACTAATAAGCACTCCAAGGGACACAGCTGATCATAGCATGTATCAAGAATTCAAACACAGATTACTCAGGATTTATGATGATTTTGTAATCAAATTGTCTTCTCTTTCATTCAGTATGTAAAACATGAATGTTTACAACAACTTTGAAATAAGTCCTGATATTTCAGCAATCAAATTTCAATTAAGCTTCTGAATGTTTAAAATATGGCACCCCTGCACCTTTTATAGAATAAGGTGAGGGAGTGGCTACAAATGACCTACAGTCAGGATTTGTCAATTAAGATCAATGGTATACAAACTTTCTTTGACTTAGTCAACACTTTCCTTTGTGGCACAGGTTGCCAGCTAGCAACCATTTGGATAACTCATTATCATATGAGTACCTAATGCATGTCTTCCTTGTTCTACATCTTCATTCGTTCTTCGGGTTCCTCCTCTATATCTTCTTCTTCTGGACTTTCTCCTTCTGATGGCTCTTTTCTTGGTCTTCTTCTCTCTTTTAACCTCATGCCTGCATCCTTCATAAATTTTGCTTTTTTTGTGTGTAAACTTCACCTTCTAAGATGCCATCTCCACCTTGTCACATTCCACATATACCTGCAAACCCACCAACAGACAAAAGTCTATAAAATGGATTTTTAAAATTCCTGTTGACCTCGACTTGAAACTAACTTTTGTAATAAACATACAAGCATTCAAATATACAAAGAGTTTTCTATATTGAACTTTCTTTTTTAATCTGGCACTTGTATCTTTCACTTTGTATCTTTCGCACATACAAACAACTTTATGCAAACCTTCTCTTACCGTTACCCTCCGCAATGCCTTTTAATTTCTTTGTATATCGTGAATGTATATCATAAACATACAAACGCACCAACATACAAAGCCTTTTCTGCATTTAATTTGTTTTCGCATCCGGCGCTTGTATATCGGCTTGCATATCGAGCATATACATTGTAATTATACAAGCTGGATATACAAGCAGTGGGGTCCACCATACCTTTTACTTGCATCCCCTGTGATGCATATAACACTTGTATCAAATCTTTATATACAAGCCCAATATACATACAACATCCTTTGTATGTCCTTTCGGACTTCAACTTTTATAAACCACAGTATGTATCCCCTTTCGACTCTGACTTGTATATACCGAAATACATCTTTTCGATATACATTGAGTCCTAATGCATCCATTATATTGGATTTAGATCTCTCCCGAGTTCCGCCTTGTATCTATACCACAATGTATAACCCGAAACATACATATAAGGTGGAAACATACAACAATTACTCTTTACTTTATAAACATTTTGGTTCCATGACATGTATAACCCTTTGTATATCTCATTGTATGTTTTGCCTTCACTAAACATACAAACATAAAATACATTCAACGGACTTGACCAAATATACATTTAAACTCTGAGCTCTGCTGGGTCCACCTTGTATGTACCGAAATAAAACGTTAGCCAAATGCATACAAGTAAACAATGATAAAAACCTGATGACTTCCTTTTGCGACTCATACCACGACCCGATATACAAAAGACTTTATATATGAGTGACCTGATATACAAACAACTTTGTATATGCATCAAACAATGACACAACATACAAATAACTTTTTATAGTGCATTTACCAAAAAACACACATAACTTGCAAAATATTGGGAATTTTAAAATGGTTCAAAAAGCAACCCTCACTCATTTTTGACAAGGAATTCACCCATACTCTGCTCTGGTACTTAATGCTATTTTTTCTTTATTTTCAACAAGGTTTGTAACTTTCACTTCTTTTTCCCTTTACCACCAAGCAAACCCACACACACAAGCAAAGAAGCCAACCACAGCAGGGGTCCTCATTTTGCTAAGGAGTAAAATGGGGTGTGTTGTGAACATCACAACAACTAGCAACCAAACAAAACAAATCAAATTAAAACCATTAAAGAAAACTAAATGAAATAAATTCATAATTTCCAACTATCTTTTCTACAAATCATTATTTAACTTGAGACTCAATGTATTGAATAAGGTGCATGAATTTTCCTTTCAGTTTAAGTGGGTGCAAGTGATTAATTATCCTCATCTTGAAAATCAGTTGAACAAACTAGTGACTGATATTAGCCTACATAGTTGATGTCATTCCCTCATAGCCAACTGAATAGAGCCTTGCTACCAGTAGGCGTCCATAGCCCTGACAAGGTTATCATTACAATTCTTCTAAGTAGAGCCCAACTGCCAGCAATCATCTATAGCCCCGGTAGAGTTACTTAGATGGTTCAATCTAGATTTTTAGTAAAATCCATTTTATTATTTTATATTTTTTGTATTTGATGGAGATTTCATAAGATATTATAGTTGTAACTTCATGATGCAAGGAATAGTCACTTGCTGAAATTAAGCTGAGAATTGTAATGGTAGTAAGGGTGACCTCTGATTTTTCACCGAATATCTACACTGGTAGGTTCAACCAACCCAAGAATTTTAGGTGTGTCATTGTGAGAAACCTCCCTTGAATACTCAACCCATAGTTATTGAATACAAAATTTTACAAGTCAACTAACTTTCTACATTCATGACAGTCACAACAAATTATGCATAAATTTCAAATAATTAACCTGAATGTTCTGAATTTTCTATTGTTTTCAGTGGTTGTTAGTTTTCTCCTACATACTCTAAATAAAAATAAAGACCCCAGCACATAGGAAAAGAACAAAGCAAACACAACAAACAAACTGTACAAACAACTATACAAATATGTACACTATGATACACATGACTTTCATGACGCTGACTCAGGCTTGGAAATAATGTTTGAGAAACTGTCCATTAACTGGTAATGGAACATCCTCACCGGTTAAGGTCTTAAGCCTGTAGGTGTTGTCTCCTAAAATTTTAGAAATTTGAAAGGGACCTATCCAAAGTTTGTCAAATTTACCATGATCTCCTTTCCTTTCATGTGCTTTGTCCCACATCAGGACTAGATCTAAAATCCTAAAAGCCTTAATTCTGGCTCTTTTGTCAAACCAGCATTTGACAACATCCTAATGTTTAGCAAATTGGTCAATTGCCCTACTTCTTTTTTCTTCTAGGTGCATCAATTGAAGCAACCTGACTTCTTGTTTATTATCTATGCCCAAGTATTCTTGTGCAAACTGCAGTATAGGAATCTTTAAGTTAACAAGGAGGATGGGATCCACCCCATATACCAAGTGAAAAGGTGAATTTCCTAATGCAGCCTTCATCCTGGTTCTATCTACCCACAAGACATATTTCAATAGGGTGTTCCATTCCCTTGGGTTCTTTTCTATCAACTTTTTTATGATGTTCAATAAATTTTTATTTGTGGATTCTGCTAATCCATTCCCTTGGGGATAGTAATTTGAGGAGAATTTCAAGATGATCCCACAGTCAAAAGCCCAACTTGATAATCTTGTTGAAGCAAAGGCAGACCCATTATCCCATACCAAAGCGTAGGGAACTCCATACCTGGTTACTATATTGCTTTCCAAAAACCTGATGACATCCTCAGCATTACATGTCTTACTGCTAACAAGTTCAATCCACCTGGTACAGGTAATCAGTAATAGTTAAAACATACATATGGCCTGAAGATGATGGAGGATTGATAGGTCCTATGAAGTCCATTCCCCATTGAGCAAATGGGTGCATCTCCATCACTGGCTGCAAAGGTTGAGCAGCATATCTTTCTCTGTTTGCAGCAACTTGACACATATGACAACATTTGATGTGTTCAGCAGTATCCTTAAAAATAGTGGGCCAGTAATACCCTGCCCTGAGGATAGCATGAGTGGTAGCCAAGGATGATCCATGTGCAATTCCAAACTTGTCATGTAATTTTGATAGCACCTTATCTACTTCTTGTCTTTCCAGGCATCTAAGGTATATCCCCTCATAGTTTTTCTTGAAAAGGACTCCTCCTTTTATCATGTATTTCTGTGACCTTATTTTTAAGGCTCTCCTTTGTGAGGCCTGCAATCTTGAAGGACATCTTCCAGTAATCAGGATGTGTCTGATGTCTGAGTACCATTCTCCATCATCCTTTACATTAATAACATACTGTTGGCTCATGATATTAGGATCAATCTCGAATATCATTTGGCTCAATGCCTATCCCCTTACTAATTTCATGGGTGTTATGTCCATATCATACTCTTGGAAAACAATGATCCATTTAGCTCTCTTCTCACCTGGTTTGTTTTGCATTAATAACATTTTTATTGCTGCATTAGGTACTACAGCAATCACTTTACTTCTCAAAATATAATGCCTAAACTTCTTAACTACTCGAACCAGAGCAAGTGCCTATCTTTCAACGTCCATGTATCTGAGTTCTGCATCTCTAAAAGGGCAGCTCATGAAGGCTATAGGCCTTTCTTCTTTTTCCCCATTTCTATGTATCAACACTGCTGCAGATGTATGCTCTGAAGCAAATGAGTAAATGTAAAATTCCTTGGTATAATCTGGACTGATCAAAACTAGAGCATTTGATATGGTTTTTTTAATATCTTCAAAAGCTGCTCTAGCTTCCAGTGTCCACTCAGTTTTTGCGTCCTTCTTGAGCATGGCATTCAAGGGTCTGACAATTTCTGCAAAACCAGTGATAAATTTTCTAACAAAATTAATCTTACCAAAGTAAGATTTGAGCTCCTTCTTGCTTCTAGGAAGTTGTATCTTCATGATTGATTCCACCCTGTCAAGATCAATGATGATCCCATTTTTTGTTATCAGGTGGCCTAATAGATTCCCTATGGTTACCCCAAATATGCACTTCTTAGGGTTCAGGGATATCCCATATTGTTCACACTTCTTCAGCACCTTCCAGAGGTCTTCTACATGATTTCCTCTATCTTTAGAGAAAATTGTTAAGTCATCCATGTATATGACTATGCATTTACTAATCAAGCCTATGAAGGCTATGTCCATCGCTCGCTGAAATGTGGCTCCAGCATTTATTAACCCAAAAGGCATGCACCTGTAGGTGAATATTCCCCATTTTGTGGTGAATGCAATTTTCAATCTATCTATTTTGTCCACCATCACCTAGTTATAACCAGAGAAATTGTCCAAGAATGACATCATCTTGGCACCTTTCACAATTTGTAGGACCTCATCCAGAGAAGGCAAGGGATAATTATCCTTCTCAAAAGCTCTATTTCAGTTCCTGAAGTCTATACATAATCTGATGTCACCATTCTTCTTCCTTACTAGAACTAGGTTTACCACCCATGTGGAATGTCTCACAGGAAATATGATCCTGGCATTATGCAACTTTTTAACTTCTTCAAAAATGATAGGTTCCAGTAAAGCATTGGCAGGTCTTTGTTTCTACCTAAAAGGCTTGACATCTGGCTTCAAAGGTATAGTATGAGTGATGATTGATGTATCGTAAGTTTTCAACTCATCATAAGTCTAGGCAATGACATGGATGTAATCTTTGAGAGCTTGGGTTATTCCTTCCTACTCTTCTTCTGTACAAACTTTCCCAATCAGGACATTTCTTTTTTCATCATCCTATCCAATATTGACCTGTGAATACTGTCCTCCATCAGCTTTTGGAAGATCTTTCTATTTTAGCATGTTGTCTAGATCAAATGCTCTTTCCATCTCTATCATTCCCTTAGGAATCTTATTACTAGGCAACTCCAGGATTTCTTCTTCTTCCCAGACATGGTCTTCTACATTTCTTTCATCTATGATTTGTGCATCAAAGACATCCCTGTTGGAAATGAAGTCTAGAATATGTTGATCATCATCAAATACTTGAAGGTTGGTTACATTGTCAGGCACAGAAGGCACTGATACTAATTCTACTGAGAATCTTTTCAAACCATATATGGACAGTGGTTCCAAAGTACTGGTGGCTTGGGCTAAGGCGTCATCCATGTGATTTTGTTCTCTGGGTACATGGGTGATGTTGAATGCATAAAAATCTTCTATCAAGTCCCACACCCTATGTCTATAATTGGACAGTTTCTTGTAATTGCAAGAGTATATACCTCTTACCTGTCTCACAACCAATTCTGAGTCTCCATAGACATGCAGAATTTTCACTTTCTTCCTAAGTGCAAACAATATCCCATGGATCAGAGCTTCATACTCTGTCACATTATTCATGCATGGGAATTGCAGTCTATATGCTGCCAAGTAGGATTTTCTAGATGGATCAATAAGATCTATCCCTACTCCAACCCCTTATTTTGAGTTGGATCCATCAAACCTGAGGATCCATGGCTTATCTTCAGCTAAAGGCTTGTCTAGGCCTTCTTTTTTCTTTTTAGCTCTGGCAGCTACACCATTTGATATCCATTTTAATTTTAGTATCTCCGCTTTCTCAGACTTCACCTTATCTGCCTAATGTGAAGCTGATATTTCTTCTTTTCTCTTATCATCAGAAGGAAAATCTTCTAGACTGGACAACATCTTCCTTTTCAAAATATGCAAACACAATGAACAAGCAGTTTCTGAATGAGGTGCTTCATGTAACCTGCACCATCCCTCAATCAAAACATCCTGTGGGGATCTTTTGTTGTGTCATCTTTTGAATCTCTTTTGATAAAAACTCCTCAAACTTGGACAGATTACTGCCCCTATCTTCATCAGATAACTCATAATCTGATTCTACCAAACAATAACTCCTTGGGGTGATTTTCTTGTTTCTTTTAACATTACTCTTGTTACATACCAGAATCTCTTCTATTTGAATATGATCTTCATCATGATATGTGGATTCTCCTGTTCCTGTAGACGACAAACAAAAATTAGTGTCAATATCACTATCTATAGAACTTATCATGGATGATGATGAAGATGATGATGCCTCATTGCATGCTTGTTCCAGCGCCATCATATCTATGCAAGCATCACAGGTCTTTTCAAAATGCGCCTCATTATGCAACTTGCACCATCCATTAATTAGAACATCATGAACAGACATTTTTAACAATTGACATCATTGCACCTCTTTAAACAAATGCATCTCAAAATTCTTGAAATGATCTACCTCTATTTCATTTTTAGGTTTACAATCAGATTCTAAAATTATTTTATCATCTTGAGGGTCATCGTCATGATTATGAACATCATACATTAGGATCTCTTCTATGCTAACGGTCTGGGGTTTGATGGAGTAAACTCTGGGTTCAACATATACATACATGATTTCATTAGTTTTGTTATATTCAGTGATCATGTGTTTCATACGAGGTTCAACATCTATCCTTATTTGATTTGGTATCCCTTTCCAGGGCAACCACATATGACTGAAATCAGTTGACATGTATCCATTAATGGTTTTTTACCAGTCTCTGTTGAGTAACATCCCATATGTATCAGGTATATCAACTACCTGAATATCAATGTAGTACTGGATTCTGGGATATGATGCCAACTGCATGTGAATGTGAATTAGTTCTCCTACCACATTCACCTTTGTTTTGTCCAATTGTGTTACTTTCTTTAATGACTTAGCAGGATGTAAACCTAAGGCATTGCATATGGATAGGGGCATGACATTGGTAGATGCTCCTGAATCTACTAAGAAGTTGTGCAAATTCTTACTAAACATCCTTATGGTAAGGAGGAAAGGAGGTGACTCACTCTTGTCTCTGTAAATGGTCATGTGTGAGGTCTCTGCAGTTTGAACAATAGCTGGCACTTTGTGTTTAACATTAACATCTCTAGCAGCATGATCTTTATTTCCAAACTGACCTGAGGGGTGACTATCCTCTTTTGAGTAGGATCCTCTAATGATTTCATGAAAGCTTTCTTGATAGCAGGGGTTTTGAGCAACTTTGATAATGACAGGCTAATTTTAATCTTTTTCATTTCATCTGCCAGATATGTGACCAATTTATCAGATTCATGGGGTAGATTAGCAGCTTTTGGTACTGTATTCTGTGGTGCTAAGTACTGAGCATTAACCTTGGGAAATCTAGGGTTATTACTTGCCTTGGGATCAGGTGGAGTGTTGAAATTGTTTGGAGGAAAGGATGTGGTCAAAGGACTAGCAGGTCTATTTGAGTTATTCCTCAAGTTGTAATTATGCCCACCCTGATATTGCTGTTGATAAGCATGTACCTCCTCATGTTCATTTGAGGGCTCATTTTCATCCTCAAATGGAAAAACATAGTTAGACTCAAAAGCCATGGCTAACTCTTCACATGCCAAGGTGTAATCCTGATGAGGTAATATTGTCTACTGATGAGGATGATGTAAGAAACTTTCTAGTACTAAGGCAGAGTCATATCCACAAGGGACAATTTCATTTCCTTCTATATGAGGTGGATTACCTAAAGTATTGGACACTTCAGTTTGGAAAATGCTAGCAACAATCCTGAACTGAGGACAATCTATCTCTGCATGAGCATTGGTGTTATGCATCCTACACCAATTTGTAAGGGTTGAGTCTAGTGGTCTGCCTAGGTTCACTAGGAGGCTGATTATCTAGGGATGATGGTAGAGAACCATTATTTGGCCTAGTGTTCCACACTCTAGGCTGTCTAGGAGGATTATTGTTGCCATTATTGTTATTGTAGTTATTGTTATATCCCTTATCAAGATAATTAGGTATTTCATTGGCATAACCTCTATTCTAATTTGGTTGGGAATAGAAGTTCTAACTCCTCAAGTGAGTAATCTCAGTAGTGAGTTTCCTCAACTGTGCTGATATCTCTTTGATTTCTTCTTTCTCTTCCTAAACTTTAGCCACTACATTCTCTGTTTGAGGTTTGAAAAAGGAAGATCCATTGCTATTGTTATTAGACTGTTCTACACCCTGAGATATTTGTGTTTGTCCTGGATATTGTAACATTTGGCCATTTCCATTTGGAGGTGGCATGATACTAAGTGGAGGTATCTGTAAAGGACTTGGCATCACAGCTGGAGGTATCATGGCTCCATTAGTCTGTTGTTGAGCAGGATATGTAGGATAACCAGGAAGTGTTGGGAATGCAATATTTGGTCTTGGAGCAGGGACCAATCGCTGACTAACTTTGACATCTTCTTCAAAAGCTCCTGTCAAAGTTGTGACCCTAGGATGTGCTCTCCTGATAAACATGGAAGCCATAGGATCTAAAGCTGAGTAATATACGCTCCTAGCAGCTTCATCTACTACAACATAAGGTGCAACTTAGAGAGCATCTTTTGGAATCTTGCATTGAAATTAGCAATAGGCTCTCCCTCAAATCTCTAGATTGTGGCAAACAAATGATAATTCATTGAGGGATCTATAGGTATTTTGAATATGTCCTTAAAGGATTTCTCCAAGGCAACCCATGAACTAACTGAACCCTGACCAAGATTGATATACCAGTTATAAGCCTCTTCCCCTAAGGAAAATGGAAATAACCTACATACTACATCTTGATGCTCAATTCTAGCCCTACAACAAGCTTCCTTGAAAGTTCTAATGTGATCATCAGCATCTTGATATGGATGATACTTAGGACAAATTTTATTAGGATTCTTAGGCAAAGCATGATATGCATTGAAAGTCAGAGGCAACTCTGTAGTAAAGAATGACATAGCAACTGGTGGAGGTTGGACCTGAGGTGTGACAGGTGGTCCTGTAGGTGTAACAGGTGGTCCTGTAGGTGTTTGTAAGCCAATAGGAGTTATAGGGGCACATTCTGGTGAAGTTCATGATGCACTAGAACCAAGAGAGTGATGAATGTCTATAGTTCTAGGTCTAAATCCCCTGATAGGTAATTCTTCAAAGAGTCCACTGGATCTAGACCTGGTAGTTGGCTTGAGAGCCAAGATTTTTTAAATTTAAGGAAAATTGGTTGGTTCACTCTAAAGACCAAATATGTATGTTTACAACAACTTTGAAATAAGTCTTGATATTTCAGCAATCAAATTTCAATTAAGCTTTCGAATCTTTAAAATATGGCACCCCTGCACCTTTTATAGAATAAGGTGAGGGACTGGCTACAAATGACCTATAGTCAGGATTTGTCAATTAAGATCAACGGTATACAAACTTTCTTTGACTTAGTCAACACTTTCCTTTGTGGCACAGGTTGCCAGCTGGAAACCATCTGGATGACTCATTATCATATGAGTACCTGATGCATATGTCTTCCTTGTTCTACATCTTCGTCTGTTCTTTGGGTTCCTCCTCTGTATCTTCTTCTTCTGAACTTTCTCCTTCTGATGGCTCTTTTCTTGGTCTTCTCTATTTTCACCTCGCGCTTGCATCCTTCATAAATTTTGCTTTTTTTGTGTGTAAACTTCACCTTCTAAGATGACATCTCCACCTTGTCACATTCCACATATACTTGCAAACCCGCCAATAGACAAAAGTCTATAAAATGGATTTTTAAAATTCACATTGACCTCGACTTGAAACTAACTTTTGTAATAAACATACAAGCATTCAAATATACAAAGAGTTTTCTATATTGAACTTTCTTTTCGAATCTGGCACTTGTATCTTTCACTTTGTATCTTTCACACATATAAACAACTTTATGCAAACCTTCTCTTACCGTTACCCTTTGAGGTGCCTTTTAATTTCTTTGTATATCGCGAATGTATATCATAAACATACAAACGCACCAACATACAAAGCCTTTTCTACATTTAATTTCTTTTCGCATCCGGCACTTGTATATCGGCTTGCATATCGAGCATATACATTGTAATTATACAAGTCGGATATACAAGCAGTGGGGTCCACCATACCTTTTACTTGCATCCCCTGCGATGCATATAACACTTGTATCAAATCTTTATATACAAGCTTGATACACATACAACATCCTTTGTATGTCCTTTCGAACTTCAACTTTTATAAACCACAGTATGTATCCCCTTTCGACACTGACTTGTATATACCAAAATGCATCTTTTTGATATACATTGAGTCTTGATGCATCCATTATATCGGATTTAAATCTCTCCCGAGTTTTGCCTTGTATGTATACTGCAATGTATAACCTGAAACATACATACAAGGCAGAAACATACAACAATTACTCTTTACTTTATAAACATTTTGGTTCCACGACATGTATAACCCTTTATATATCCCGTTGTATGTTTTGCCTTCGCTAAACATACAAACATAAAATACATTCAATGGACTTGACCGAATATACATTTAAACTCTGAGCTCTGTTGGGTCCACCTTGTATGTACCGAAATAAAATGTTAGCCAAATGCATACAAGTAAACAATGCATAAAAACCTGATGACTTCCTTTTGCGACTCATACCACGACCTAATATACAAAAGACTTTGTATATGAGCGACCTAATTTACAAACAACTTTGTATATGCATCAAACAATGACACAACATACAAACGACTTTTTATAGTACATTTACCAAAAAACACACATAACTTGCAAAATATTGGAAATTTTAAAATGGTTCAAAAAGCAACCCTCACTCATTTTTGACAAGGAATTCACCCATACTCTGCTTTGGTACTTAATGCTATTTTTTCTTTATTTTCAACAAGGTTTGTAACTTTCACTTCTTTTTCCCTTTACCACCAAGCAGACCCACACACACAAGCAAAGAAGCCAGCCACAGCAAGGGTCCTCATTTTGCTAAGGAGTAAAATGGGACGTGTTGTGAACAACACAACAGGACTTTGGGAGGGTTTTGAGTATTTTGTCAAGAACATCTTCATCTTCTAACTTTGCACCAAGGCCCTTGATGTTGCTGACAACTTCATCAATCTTTTGTATATAGTTTATTATGTTATCATCTTCAGACATTCACATGGTTTCATATGTGGTCTTTAAATTCTACAACCTAGCTTTCCTGATAGATGCATCACCTTCATAAACATTCTTTAGTTTTTCCAAAATTTCATGAGCAGTTGCAAGATCCACAACTTTTGCCATTTCAACATTTGATAAAGCATTCACTAAAGCATTTTTAGCTTTGTGATTCAACTCAAACTCCTTGATTTATTCTTCAATCTCTGGACCATCTTTAGGTATTTCATATTTGTTTTTTACTATCATCCAAACATTGTAACCTATAGAAATAAGATAACTTTCCATACGTACCTTCCAGTATGCGTAGTCAGATCCATCAAACTATGGTGTGTCCTTTTTGTGTGTCATCCTGGATCTACCTCAAGCTATTAGGCTTTCTTCCAAGGAACCTTGCTCTGATACCAATTGTTGAAGGCACAACACAACTGAGAGGGGGGGTGAATCAGTCATATCAAAACTTTAACCTTAATTGATCAATTTCATAATCATATTGACTTGCTTTAACCACTTAATCTGATATGAAGAATAAACATGATATCAAAAACAAAACTTAAGCACATCAACACTATTCACACATGAACACTAGATTTTTACGTGGAAAACCCTTAGAAAGGGGAAAACCATGGTGAGTGTTAGTGTTGCAAGTATGAGGTGAACTAGTGTTGTCATTGATGTCAACATACTCATATTGCATTGATAAGAGGGATTTGATGAGCAGTGTGCTGAGGATATTGAGAAAATTAGCCTCAGTCAGGAACAGTGAAGAACAGTGATGAGAAGAAAGCAAATGTATTGTATAGGATGTGAACCGGAGGATGCGGATTAAAGGGTTTGTATATATGAGTCTTGAGATGCTTCAGTTAAGATTTCAGAGGTCCGCATGAAGATCTGAAGGAGTTGTGGCTGTCGGTGTGGAACCGGTTCCAGCAAGTGTTCAGAGGTGACAGAGGATCACAGAAAGATCCGGTGAGGTCCGGAATTGTATAATCCTAATCTGCAGATTGGAAGGAGTGTTTGGGATGTCCTTGTGATGTGTCATCTCAAGTTGTGTATGATTTGGAGGTCCGGAAGTACCTTTTGCATTGTGACAGTAGCGATAGACTGTGTTCTTGAAGTTCCGGATAAGGAAGAGAAGAGATTCCAGTAAGTAGAGGAAGTGCGGATGTACCTGGTCATTTAGGCAGGCTTGGAAATGTTCGTGGATCATGTTTAGGTTGTGTTGTTGGTCCGCATTGATGGTAGAGCCCGGAATTGAAGATAATCTTCCGGATGAAGTTCTTGCTCTGTTTAGCCGACCGGATGAGTTGTTCATCCTGCGAATGTTCTTGTGGTGGCCGACCGGATGTGTTATTCATCTTGCGGATATTCTTATGGTTGATTGCCGACTTAGATGATTGTTCCTAAGTCAATGTCTTGTATAAATAAAGGTTTGTGAGTTCATTTTGTAGTGTGGATTGTGTGGATGAGAGTGGTGTAGCGAAGAGAAGTGCGGAAGGCAAAGCAGAGGTTTTGGGCTTAAATGGAACTGATCCAGACATGGTAAAGATGTCATTCTCCAGTTCAAGACCATGATTCTTATCACTTTGTAGACAGTGTGTCTCCTTGTAGGCAGTGGGCCTCTTTGTGAGCAGTGTGCTCGGGCAGTGAGCCCTAATTGGCAAGTGCCATTCTTTTTCTTATTCTTTTAATAGAGAATAATCCTTGGGTTAATCACCCCGTGGTTTTTCCCTTAACTGGGTTTTCCACGTCAAAATCTTGGTGTTCATTGTGTTGATGTTTATCTGCTCTTGTGTTTGTGCATTTTACTTTCATGGATGATTAATTGATATGCTATTAACTAACAAGATGAATCAAGTGTTTGAAATAGAAAGCAAGTTTGTATACAACTGATTCACCCCCCCTCTCAGTTGTATGCCCTAGATCCAACAATTGGTATCTGTTGGTCATGATGTTAGTCATTCGCAAAAATAGAATAAAAGTTACACAACAACCTTTACTCATCTTGAAAGATACGATGAATTCAAAGAATTCATGATCCCAAGTCTCCGTTGATTAGGTCTTAATCTACTGACGTTACTCAGTGGTTGATGTGTGTTGCTGTTTTCCATTCAGGGGCCTTACGTGTTTCTGCACTGTTCATCATCATTATCTTCAAATATCCTGCTCTGGATGTTTGCTCTGCATAAGTCTCCAACGATTCTACCTCTGCACTGTAAATTTAGTCAAATAATGTGCCTACAGGCTGATATTTGCATGATTTCTACCATTATTTATGATTCTTTGCATGATATTTTCAATACTACATGCATTTATCTCAAATATGCTAATGATCTTCAGTTACCTACGGGATTTCAGCATATTTCACTGTTTCTGCTTGTTATTTATCATGGTTTGCAGTTATGGTGATGAATTAATGAAATTGAAAAAAGGAAAAAGGGTTAAAGAGTGAGATTCCCAAAATTACTGGACTTAGATCACTGATCCACATACAAGCTCCCATACTTGCAATGAAAAGAAGGAAAACTAGAAATCATACTTCACCAGGACATTCCACAAATCCGCATGATCTAGTGCAAAGCTTCAAAGGAAAAGTTGACAACAACATGTAATGAAATGAAAGCGCTTCCAGTTGAACACAGCATTCACCAGTACATATCCAGAAATCAACAAGAAGATTACGTAAAATTTACAATCAGGATGTAATCTGGAACTTCATATTCATTCAGTATGCTCAAGAACAGGTACATTTACAGTGATCTGAAGAAAGAACCTTGACATTTCAACAATTCTATCCTCATTAGTCTCAGTAATCCGATCTCCTAATCGATTCTACAGTAATTGACTTTTTGCGCCAGATGCGTTTGTGTATTCTAATGTCTTATCCTCCTTTTAAAATGACAAGCTCTGTTCCTTATATAGAACAACCGCCAAAAAACGGTTACAACGATCCAAAGATCAGGATCCTCTCATAACAAACAACGGTCCAGATGAAAAGCACATGCTTCGTCAGTTGGCAAATGCACAGCTGGCACAGAATATTCCAGCATCTTCGACTTGATTCGGTCTCCAGCTGGCAAACAGCATATTTGACAATATCCTCCTCATGTCTGGTTCACGTTGCCTCTATGTGCAACCTTGTAATGCTCAGCTTCAGCAGCATCATCACTTCAATGTTCCGCTTCAGCAGCATCATGACTTCAATGTTCAGCTTCAGCAGCATCATGACTTCAATGTTCAGCTTCAGCAGCATCATGACTTCAATGTTCAGCTTCAGCAGCATCATGACTTCAATGTTCAGCTTCAGCAGCATCATGACTTCAATGTTCAGCTTCAGCAGCATCATGACTTCAATGTTCAGCTTCAACAGCATCATCATGACTTCCTGCAAGTAAACAGACAAACATTAAGTTCATCATCATGTGGATAAACAACAGGAAGTAAACATTTTATTAAACATACCTCCCAACGCAGCTACAGGCAATCAGGCTTTACCTGTGGAAAATATGCACTAAATGCATAAACAGCATAAAAACAACCAGGTCAACCCTCGTTGACCAAAATCAGGCAGTCGGGCTTCCAAATTTCTATCGCTTCATGTTTTTGCCCATTTTCTTGTATATCAGGTTCAAATATGATCAGGTATGTCAAAATATACAAGGAAAAAAAACTACTCCTAACAAATTACTTCATACCTGGCCTTGCATGCTCTGTTTGAATGTTTCGGGTCATCATCATCATGTTCGCATCAGTGCGACCACATATGATCAGGTTGACAATATTGGACTTGGCCGACGGCAACAGTTATACCTACGCCGAAAATCATGATGATGACCAACTCTATATCTTCTATCTAGCCGCAGGATATTGTGAAATATGATGCTCCTCCCCTCCGAATGCTCTGAGGAAAAGCACATCAAGATGTTTTGTTTTAGCATATTCAGGGAAGAAAGACATCATCATCATCATCATGATGAAGACAAACAGGAGGATTCGGAATATGATCCTGCCGCTGAGGAAAGGAATATCATGATGACGTCATCGTCACCATCAGGCTTCGTTAAAATGCAAAGGGATGACGTCACCGTCATGTTTCGTTAAGATCAGGAGGTAAACGGAATATCGGGTCACCTCTAAGGAAGATGATCAGGTGGTGCGTGTAAAATGACCCCTTCGCAGCCAAGGTGATCCTCTTTAAAAGATCAGGATGATGAACATCATCATCATCATATACGCACCGGGCGATCTAAAAAAATGATCCTACTGAAAGTCCTGATGACGTCATCAGGATATCCGCGGCTTGTGTTAATCCTCGAACATGACGTCATCGTCATCATCATATTGGCGAAATGGATCACGCCTTAGAAAATATCCTGCCGAAGGAGAAAGGTGATGGTGACGTCATCGTCATCATCATATCCGCAAAAGTTTATACTTCTCGGCAGGAGGATATTGCGAAATGTCGGGTAGACGAAAGATCATGATGATCTTGTTAACAAGGCAGGAATGAAATACACCCTCCGCTTCGGAAGATAAGGTGATCATCATGATCACGCAAAAGGAAAACAGGAGGATACTACGAACTACGATCCTGCCTTGAAAAATATCCTGATGATGATGAACTCTAGGACTTAGTCGTGCGCATGCAAATTTTGCAGACGGTGGGTTTCTTAAGCAAGGTGATATTGATCATCAGCATGATATTATCACATCGGGTGATGTTAGAATATCATGATGCTCGCGATGTGCTCAAGGCTGCTTGACGGGTAAAACACACTAGCACCTAAGATTGACGTCTGGATGTTTCGGGACTGCATGATTTTTTATCAGGTGATAGAGTAAGATCATGATGATGACCTTTGGCGATACAAAAGACCGCTCGACGGGAAAAGATTATTACGACTTAAACTTGACGTCCGGATGTTTCGACCTCAGGATATTATCGGGGGGGCTTTTCAAATATCATGATGATGATGTTCATACAGCAATTATCAGGTTTCACCAAAACTTTGACTGCTCACAACTCCTTCATATGGATGAGTTTTCAAGTGATGCAAAAGGCAAACCTGCATGGAATTTCAAGCTCTTTCTAACCATGAAGTCATAGAAACAAAATATGAACTTTGACAAACTAACCTCATGATGATGACCTACCTCATCCTGACCTTCATGATGATGATGCACCTGACTTATTTTTACCAAACCGCCAGAAACAGACAACACAAGCCAAAACAAAAGTTGGGTCCCTGTTTTGCCAAGTCAAAATGGGGCGTGTTGTGTAACCACACAACAACTTGCCACCAAAGAAAACAAACAAATTCAAATAATTCAAGTGATGTGATCACATTTATCTATAGTGTTCTAATTCTGTCTAAGTAAAATCATCATGATCTTTGAATGATAAAATTTCATTATGGTGATAAAGCTAACAAAGGATCAGGTGTGTGCAGATGATTAATTATCCTCATCTTGAAAGTAAGTTGAAAACATAAGTAACTAGTGTTAAACTACATAGTTGGAGATCATCCCTCATAGCCAACCTGGATAGAGCCTTGCTGCCAGCAGGCGTCTATAGCCCCGGCAAGGTTATCTATACAATCTCCCTAAGTAGGGCTCCACTGCCAGCAGGCGTCCATAGCCCCGGTAGAGTTACTTAGATGGCCTAATTTTATTTCATTTCTGATTTTCCTTTAAAAATTTAAATTTGATATCATCATGTCAGCTCATTTGTACAAGGTATAGTCACTTGCAGCTTTAGGTTGGAGATTGTATTGGTAGCAAGGGAGTCCCTTTAGATTTTTCACTTAACACCTATACTCATATCTTCAACAAACCCAAGGCTGTTAGGTGTTTCATTGTGTTTGATTCACTTTGGACAAGAAAAAGTACCCTGATGAAAAGACATCATAAACCTGATCATGAGTATTTATCAGAATGAATTACAATCTATATCTAAATCTGATCTCATCACTTGAATCCTAACAATTTAGTTATTTTCTTAGGTGATGAAGTGCATCATCCTGACTTACCAGAACAAGGTCCCAACCAACAAAACAACAACAACCACAAGCAAACTGTACAAACAACTATACAAATATACAATATGATACACGAGACTGTCATGAAGTCACTCAGGCCTGGAAATAATGTTTGAGGAATTGTCCATTGACTGGCAACGGGACATCCTCACCTGTCAGGTTCTTAAGCCTATAAGTGCTGTCTCCTAAAATTTCAGAAATCTGAAAGGGACCTATCCATAGTCTATCAAACTTACCATGATCACCTTTTCTTTCATGGGCTTTATCCCACATCAGGACTAAATCTGATATCCTGAACGCTTTAATTCTGGCTCTCTTGTCAAACCAGCGTTTGACAACAGCCTGATGTTTTGCAAATTGGTCAATCGCTTGACTTCGTTTTTCTTCCAGATGCATCAACTGAAGCAACCTGACTTCCTGTTTATTATCTATGCCTAGATAGTCTTGGGCAAACTGCAGAGTAGGAATTTTCAAGTTTACAGGGAGGATAGGATCTACCCCATATACTAGCTGGAAGGGTGAGTTTCCCAATGCAATTTTCATTCTAGTTCTGTCTACCCATAAGGCATATTTCAGAAATGAGTTCCATTCCCTGGGATTTTTCTCTATCAATTTTCTTATGATACTCAGTAAATTCTTATTGGTGGATTCTGCTAATCCATTTCCCTGGGGATAGTAATTGGATGAGAACTTAAGTACGATCCCATGATCAAAAGCCCAACTTGACAATTTAGTGGAAATGAAGGCAGAACCATTATCACTTACCAATGCATAAGGAATTCCATACCTGGTGACAATGTTGCTTTCCAGAAATTTAATGACATCATCAGCAGTACAAGTTTTGCTGCTGATAGCCTCAGTCCATCTGGTACAATAATCAGTAATTGTTAGGACATACCTCTGGCCTGATGAAGACGGAGGATTGATTGGTCCTATGAAATCCATGCCCCACTATGCAAATGGGCGCTCTTCCATCACTGGCTGCAGTGGTTGTGCAGCATATTTTTCTCTGTTGGCAGCAACCTGGCAAACATGACAACATTTAACATGATCAGCTGTGTCTTTAAAAATTGTAGGCCAGTAATATCCTGCTCTGAGGATGGCATGTGTTGTGGCCAACGCTGATCCGTGGGCAGTTCCAAACTTGTCATGTAACTCTGTCAAGACCTTATTGGCTTCTGGTTTCTCTAAGCATCTCAGGTATATCCCTTCATAATTCTTTTTAAACAGGGCTCCTCCCTTCATCATATACTTCTGGGATCTTATCTTTAAGGCTCTTCTTTGTGAAGCCTGCATCCTCGAAGGACATCTTCCAGTGATCAGGATGTGCCTGATGTCTGAATACCATTCTTTATTGTCTTTCTCATCTATCACATACTGCTGACTGATGATGTTTGGATCAGTTTCAGATATCATCTGGCTCAGAGCTTGTCCTCTTACCAACTTCATTGGTGTGATCTCCATGTCATATTCCTGTAATACAGTAATCCATTTGGCCCTTTTTTCACCAGGTTCACTCTGCATCAGCAGCATCTTTACTGCTGCATCTGGTACCACAGCAATCACCTTACTTCTTAGTATGTAATGTCTGAACTTTTTTACTGCTCTGACTAATGCAAGTGCCTGTCTTTCAACATCTACATATCTCAACTCAGCATCCCTGAAAGGACAGCTCATGAAGGCAATTGGTTTCTCTTCTTTATCTTCATTTCTTTGAGTTAACACTGCTGCAGAAGTATGTTCTGAAGCAAATGAGTAGATGTAGAAATCATTTGTATAATCTGGACTAATGAGGACAGGAGCATCTGAAATGGCCTTCTTTATATCTTCAAAGGCAGCTCTGGCTTCTGGTGTCCACTCAATTTGTGCATCTTTTTTCAACATGGCATTCAGTGGTCTGACAATCTCAGCAAAGCCAGTGATGAACTTCCTCACAAAATTTATCTTACCAAAATAAGATTTAAGTTCCTTTTTGCTTCCTGGAAGTGGTAACTTCATAATGGATTCCACCCTGTCAGGATCAATGATAATCCCATCCTCTGTGATCAGGTGGCCTAGTAACTTTCCTGTCGTGACCCCGAATATGCACTTCTTGGGATTCAAAGATATTCCATATTCTTCACACTTCTTCAGTACACTTCTGAGGTCAGCAACATGATCTCCTCTTTCCTTGGAGAATACTGTCAGGTCATCCATGTAGATGACTATACATTTTCCTACTAAGCCTCTGAAGGCTATGTCCATTGCTCGCTGGAATGTAGCTCCAGCATTTATCAGTCCAAATGGCATACGTCTATATGCAAATATCCCCCACTTTGTGGTGAAGGCAGTTTTTAATCTGTCAATTTTATCCACCATCACTTGGTTGTATCCTGAAAAACCATCCAAGAAGGACATCATCTTGGCTCCATTTACCATCTGCAGAACCTCATCCAAAGAGGGCAAAGGATAATTATCCTTTTCTGATGTTCTGTTCAGGTTCCTGAAATCCACACACAATCTGATGTCTCCATTCTTCTTCCTGACTGGTACCAGATTTGCCACCCAAGTGGAGTGCCTTACAGGAAATATTATCCGGGCATTTAACAACTTCTTGACCTCTTCAAGGATGATGGGCTCAAGCAGAGCATTGACTGGCCTCTGCTTCTGTCTGAAAGGTTTTGCATCTGGCTTGAGAGGTATAGTATGGGTTATGACAAAAGTGTCATACATCTTCAGCTCGTCATAAGTCCATGCAATTACATGTCTATAATCCTTAAGGGCCTGAGTTATTCCTTCTAACTCTTCAGGTGTACAAACCTTACCCAACAAGACATTTCTCTTGTCATCAGCTTGTCCAATATTCACCTGTGAATATTGACCTCCATCTGCCTTAGGCAGATCCTTATGTTTGAGCATATTATCCAGATCAAAGGCTCTTTCTAATTCAATCATACCTTTGGGAATTGTGTTGCTAGGCAACTCTAATATCTCATCTTCTTCCCAGACATGATCTTCCATACTATTTTCATCTATGATCTGAGCTTCAAATACGTCTCTGTTTGATATGAAGTCCAGGATGTGCTGATCATCATCAAACACTTGGAGATTAGTCACATTGTCAGGTACCGAAGGTACTGACACCAATTCTACTGAAAATCTCTTCAGACCAGATATAGACAGCGGTTCCAGCGTACTGGCGGCCTGAGCAAGTGCATCTGCCCTTTGGTTCTGTTCTCTTGGCACGTGAACGATGTTGAAGGCATCAAAGTCTTCAATCAGGTCCCACACACGATGTCTGTAATTTGACAGCTTTCTGTAGTTACAAGAGTAAATTCCCCTTACTTGTCTCACAACTAGTTCTGAATCTCCAAAGACATGCAGGATCTTCACCTTCTTCTTATGGGCAAACAACAGTCCATGAATCAGAGCTCTATACTCTGTGACATTGTTAGTGCAGGGGAACTGTAATCTGTAAGCTGCTAAATAGGATTTTCCTGATGGATCAATAAGGTCAATTCCTACCCCAGAACCCTGCTTAGATTTGGATCCATCAAACCTCAGGATCCAAGGCTTATCTTCAGCAGGACATTTGCCTAAGCTTTCTTTTTTCTTTGCAGCTCTGGCTGCTGCTCCGCCTGATATCCACTTTAACTTAGGGGCGTCATCCTCAAGTTTCTTCTTTCCTTTATCTGATGAGCCTGATGGCTTTTCTGTTTTCTCTTCCATCCTAGCAGGAGGATGATGTTCAGCACATACAGCTGCATGCTTCTTCAAAATGTGTAAGCACAGTGAGCAAGTTGTTTCTGAGTGAGGCGCCTCATGCAGCCTACACCAACCTTTAATTAAAACCTCCCGGGGAGATCTACACTGTTGTGTCATTTTTTTTATTTCTTTGACCAGAAATTCTTCGAACTTCGTCAGGTCACTGCCTTTATCCTCATCAGACAACTCGTAATCCGGTTCCATGAAGCAATCACTACCAGGAGTGATCTTTTCCTTTCTCGCATCATTCGTCTGATTGGACACCAGGATCTCTTCTGTTTTTCGGATATGATCCTCATCAGGATCCGTCGACTCTTCTGTTCCTGCAGAAGACAAATAAAAATTAGTATCATCATCATCATCAGATGTAGCACTCACCTCAGAATATGATGATGATGCTTCACTATACGTCTGCTCCAGTATGATCATGTCTAAGCATGGTTCACAAGTCTTTTCCGAGTGTGCTTCGCCATGCAATCTGCACCATCCATCAATCAAAATATCATTAGCAGGTATATTTAATAATTGACAACGTTTTATCTGAGTAGATAAATGCATCTGAAAATCCCTGAAGCGATCTATTTCGTTGTCATTATCAGGATCATTATTAAGTTCTACAACTGGCAAATCCCCATGATAATCATCATCATGATGATGGTGAACATCAAGCATCAGGACCTCTTCTATTTGGACAGTTTGCGGCCTGATGTGATAAACTCCAGGTTCTACGTTTACATACATGATCTCATTTGTTCTGTTATATTCCGTGATCATATGTTTCATCCTAGGCTCAGCATCAATCCGGATCTGATTAGGTATACCCTTCCATGGCAACCACATGTGACTGAAGTCTGTGGACATGTATCCGTTAAGCGTTTTAGACCAGTCCCTGCTAAGCAACATCCCGTATGTATCAGGTATGTCAACTACCTGAATGTCAATGTAATACTGGATCCTAGGATCAGACGCTAGCTGCATGTGAATGTGAGTGAGCTCTCCTACGACACTTACTTCTGTCTTGTCCAGTTGAGTGACCTTCTTTAAGGATTTAGCAGGATGCAGTCCTAATGCGTTGCATATTGACAAAGGCATAACATTAGTTGAGGCTCCTGAATCAACTAAACAGTTGTGCAAATTCTTACTGAACATTCTTATGGTGAGGAGAAACGGAGGTGATTCAGTTTTATCTCTGTACAAGGTCATGTGAGAGGTTTCAGCAGCTTGGACTGTGGCTGACACTTTGGGCTTGACAGTATTATCTTTAGCAGTATGGTCTCTGCTATTGGATTGACTTGAAAGGTGATTATCCTCTTTAGGAACAGGATCATCCAGCGACTTCATGAATGCCCTTTTGATGGCAGGAGTTTTCAGTAACTCAGATAGGGACAGGCTGATCTTGATTTTCTTCATTTCATCAGCCAAATAGCTGACTAACTTGTCAGACTCATGAGGTGCATTTGCGACTTTTGTTACTGTGTTTTGAGGAGACAAGTATTGAGCATTCACCTTAGGGAACCCAGGGTTATTGCTAGCCTTAGGATCAGGAGGTGTGTTGAAGTTGTTTGGAGGTAGAGATGATGTCAATGGACCGGCAGGTCTGTTGGCATTACTCCTCAGGTTATAATTGTGCTTACCAGGGTATTGCTGCTGGTATGCATGTACTTCCTCATGCTCTCTTGTAGGTTCGTTCTCATCCTCAAAAGGGAAGACATAGTTTGCTTCAAAGGTTAAGGCAGATTCTTCACAGGTCTGATTATAATCCTGATGAGGCTGATTAGTGTATGTTTCCAGCACAAAAGCTGAGTCATATCCACAAGGAACTATTTCATTTCCTTCTGCCTGAGGTGGATTTCCAGAAGTATTAGACACTTCAGTCTGAAAGATGCTGGCAGCAATCCTAAATTGTGGACAATCTAATTCTGCATGTGCATTGGTATTGTGAATCCTGCACCAATTGGTAAGGGCTGCTTCAGCAAGATTGACTCTAGTAGTCTGTTTGGCTTCACCAGGAGGCTGATTGTCTAGGGGTGATGGTAATGAACCATTATTTGGCCTGGAGTTCCACACTCTGGGCTGCCTAGGAGGATTATTGTTATTTGCAGCACTACTGTTGAAGTTATTGTTGTATCCTCTGTCAGGGTAATTTGGTCTGTCATTGGAATAACTCCTATTCTGACCTGACTGTGAATAAAACCCTTGGTTTCTCAAGTGTGTTACTTCTATGGTGAGCTTTCTCAACTGAGCAGACATTTCTTTGATTTCCTCTTTCTCCTCTTGAGCTTTGGCCACTACATTTTCAGTTTGAGGCTGGAAAAAGGAAGATCCATGGTTATTATGAGATAGATCTGTACCCTGAGGTGTCTGAGCATGTGCAGGATATTGTGGCAATTGGCCATTTCCATTAGGAGGAGGCATGATACTCAATGGAGGTACTTGCAAAGGTGCAGGCATGATTGCTGGGGGCATCACTGCTCCATTTGGATATTGTGCAGGGTATTGTGAAGGATAAGCTGCAGGATACTGTGCTGGATATTGTGATTGCATGCCAGGCAAAGTAGGGAATGCTATATTAGGAGTAGGAGCAGGTATCAGCTGCTGATTTACCTTGATAGCTTCTTGAAAAGCTCCTGTCAATGTGGTGATCTCAGGATGTGTTCTCCTGATGAACATGGCGGTTAATGGATCCAGGGCTGAATAATAAATACTCCTAGCAGCATCATCAGCCACCACATATGGGGTAACTAGCTTGGACAACATTTTCTGGAACCTAGCATTGAAATTTGCAATAGGTTCATGCTCAAATCTCTTAATTGTGGCAAACAAGTGGTAATTCATGGATGGATCAATAGGGACCTTGAATCTGTCAAGAAAGGCCTTCTCTAAGACAGCCCACGAATCGACAGAAGATTGACCAAGACTGATGAACCAATTATAAGCCTCTTCCCCTAAGGAAAAAGGGAATAATCTGCACACCACGTCCTGATGTTCTATTCTGGCTCTGCAGCAAGCTTCTTTAAACGTCCTGATATGATCATCCGCATCCTGATAAGGATGGTATTTTGGACAAAGTTTGTCCGGATACTTTGGTAACTCATGATACGCAGTAAAGGTCAATGGTGATTCTGCTGCAAAGAAAGACATTGCAACCTGAGGGGGCTGAACTAGTGGCGCAGTTGGCTGAGGTTGGACTAAAGGTATACCCTGAGGTTGAACAGGAGGTGTCACGGGTATACCGGAAGGTATTTGCAAACCAACAGGAGTTACAAGAGGAGGTCCTGGTGGAGTTCTGGACGCACTAGACTCTGGAGTATGGTGAACGTCTACAGTCCTAGGTCTAAAACCTCTAACAGGCAATTCTTCAAAAATTTCACTATGTCTAGACCTGGTATTTATCCTGTGAGCCAGGATTTCTCGATTTGGAGGCCAATTAGCTGAAACTTTGCAAATATTGGCTGGATTCCACCGGACGAGGTGATATTTGCGGTCAACTTGCAAATCAGACTGAATATTTACGCAATATTTGCGAAGACACTGCAAATATGACAGGATATTGGGATATTTCGACCGGTAGCACCAGATCTCACGTGTCTAAGGCTCAAATTCTCAAAGCTTGAACAAATTTATGCATCTTTGGCCAATATTTAGTGAATTTAAAGAAATCTATTGTAAAGCTTGCAATATTTATGTGAGATTTGGAAATCTTTACATAGAATGTGCAAATACAAACTTGTCGCAGCAAATATTTACGCAATATGATGAAATTCACAAATGATCTGAAGTTACCTTACTCTGAGCGTCATCAAACCTGAAAGTACTGATGATGAACGTGATCTTCTGGACTGCCCCTCCTTCTAGCGCCAATTTATGTTGGTCATGATGTTAGTCATTCGCAAACATAGAATAAAAGTTACACAACAACCTTTACTCATCTTGAAAGATACGATGAATTCAAAGAGTTCATGATCCCAAGTCTCCGTTGATTAGGTCTTAATCTACTGACGTTACTCAGTGGTTGATGTGTGTTGCTGTTTTCCATTCAGGGGCCTTACGTGTTTCTGCACTGTTCATCATCATTATCTTCAAATATCCTGCTCTGGATGTTTGCTCTGCATAAGTCTCCAACGATTCTACCTCTGCACTGTAAATTTAGTCAAATAATGTGCCTACAGGCTGATATTTGCATGATTTCTACCATTATTTATGATTCTTTGCATGATATTTTCAATACTACATGCATTTATCTCAAATATGCTAATGATCTTCAGTTACCTACGGGATTTCAGCATATTTCACTGTTTCTGCTTGTTATTTATCATGGTTTGCAGTTATGGTGATGAATTAATGAAATTGAAAAAAGGAAAAAGGGTTAAAGAGTGAGATTCCCAAAATTACTGGACTTAGATCACTGATCCACATACAAGCTCCCATACTTGCAATGAAAAGAAGGAAAACTAGAAATCATACTTCACCAGGACATTCCACAAATCCGCATGATCTAGTGCAAAGCTTCAAAGGAAAAGTTGACAACAACATGTAATGAAATGAAAGCGCTTCCAGTTGAACACAGCATTCACCAGTACATATCCAGAAATCAACAAGAAGATTACGTAAAATTTACAATCAGGATGTAATCTGGAACTTCATATTCATTCAGTATGCTCAAGAACAGGTACATTTACAGTGATCTGAAGAAAGAACCTTGACATTTCAACAATTCTATCCTCATTAGTCTCAGTAATCCGATCTCCTAATCGATTCTACAGTAATTGACTTTTTGCGCCAGATGCGTTTGTGTATTCTAATGTCTTATCCTCCTTTTAAAATGACAAGCTCTGTTCCTTATATAGAACAACCGCCAAAAAACGGTTACAACGATCCAAAGATCAGGATCCTCTCATAACAAACAACGGTCCAGATGAAAAGCACATGCTTCGTCAGTTGGCAAATGCACAGCTGGCACAGAATATTCCAGCATCTTCGACTTGATTCGGTCTCCAGCTGGCAAACAGCATATTTGACAATATCCTCCTCATGTCTGGTTCACGTTGCCTCTATGTGCAACCTTGTAATGCTCAGCTTCAGCAGCATCATCACTTCAATGTTCCGCTTCAGCAGCATCATGACTTCAATGTTCAGCTTCAGCAGCATCATGACTTCAATGTTCAGCTTCAGCAGCATCATGACTTCAATGTTCAGCTTCAGCAGCATCATGACTTCAATGTTCAGCTTCAGCAGCATCATGACTTCAATGTTCAGCTTCAGCAGCATCATGACTTCAATGTTCAGCTTCAGCAGCATCATCATGACTTCCTGCAAGTAAACAGACAAACATTAAGTTCATCATCATGTGGATAAACAACAGGAAGTAAACATTTTATTAAACATACCTCCCAACGCAGCTACAGGCAATCAGGCTTTACCTGTGGAAAATATGCACTAAATGCATAAACAGCATAAAAACAACCAGGTCAACCCTCGTTGACCAAAATCAGGCAGTCGGGCTTCCAAATTTCTATCGCTTCATGTTTTTGCCCATTTTCTTGTATATCGGGTTCAAATATGATCAGGTATGTCAAAATATACAAGGAAAAAAAACTACTCCTAACAAATTACTTCATACCTAGCCTTGCATGCTCTGTTTGAATGTTTCAGGTCATCATCATCATGTTCGCATCAGTGCGACCACATATGATCAGGTTGACAATATTGGACTTGGCCGACGGCAACAGTTATACCTACGCCGAAAATCATGATGATGACCAACTCTATATCTTCTATCTAGCCGCAGGATATTGTGAAATATGATGCTCCTCCCCTCCGAATGCTCTGAGGAAAAGCACATCAGGATGTTTTGTTTTTGCATATTCGGGGAAGAAAGACATCATCATCATCATCATGATGAAGACAAACAGGAGGATTCGGAATATGATCCTGCCGCTGAGGAAAGGAATATCATGATGACGTCATCGTCACCATCAGGCTTCGTTAAAATGCAAAGGGATGACGTCACCGTCATGTTTCGTTAAGATCAGGAGGTAAACGGAATATCGGGTCACCTCTAAGGAAGATGATCAGGTGGTGCGTGTAAAATGACCCCTTCGCGGCCAAGGTGATCCTCTTTAAAAGATCAGGATGATGAACATCATCATCATCATATACGCACCGGGCGATCTAAAAAAATGATCCTGCTGAAAGTCCTGATGACGTCATCAGGATATCCGCGGCTTGTGTTAATCCTCGAACATGACGTCATCGTCATCATCATATTGGCGAAATGGATCACGCCTTAGAAAATATCCTGCCGAAGGAGAAAGGTGATGGTGATGTCATCGTCATCATCATATCCGCAAAAGTTTATACTTCTCGGCAGGAGGATATTGCGAAATGTCGGGTAGACGAAAGATCATGATGATCTTGTTAACAAGGTAGGAATGAAATACACCCTCCGCTTCAGAAGATAAGGTGATCATCATGATCACGCAAAAGGAAAACAGGAGGATACTACGAACTGCGATCCTGCCTTGAAAAATATCCTGATGATGATGAACTCTAGGACTTAGTCGTGCGCATGCAAATTTTGCAGACGGTGGGTTTCTTAAGCAAGGTGATATTGATCATCAGCATGATATTATCACATCGGGTGATGTTAGAATATCATGATGCTCGCGATGTGCTCAAGGCTGCTTGACGGGTAAAACACACTAGCACCTAAGATTGACGTCCGGATGTTTCGGGACTGCATGATTTTTTATCAGGTGATAGAGTAAGATCATGATGATGACCTTTGGCGATACAAAAGACCGCTCGACGGGAAAAGATTATTACGACTTAAACTTGACGTCCGGATGTTTCGACCTCAGGATATTATCGGGGGGGCTTTTCAAATATCATGATGATGATGTTCATACAGCAATTATCAGGTTTCACCAAAACTTTGACTGCTCACAACTCCTTCATATGGACGAGTTTTCAAGTGATGCAAAAGGCAAACCTGCATGGAATTTCAAGCTCTTTCTAACCATGAAGTCATAGAAACAAAATATGAACTTTGACAAACTAACCTCATGATGATGACCTACCTCATCCTGACCTTCATGATGATGATGCACCTGACTTATTTTTACCAAACCGCCAGAAACAGACAACACAAGCCAAAACAAAAGTTGGGTCCCTGTTTTGCCAAGTCAAAATGGGGCGTGTTGTGTAACCACACAATAGTATCAAAGCCAAGTTCCTCTGAAAGGAGCTTAACCGCTTGAGGAGATCCAGGATGTCGTCATACAAAAAGGATAGTCCAAAGTTCGATGGAACCAATTTCACTCTCTGGAAGGGTCGCATGAAATGTCACTTGGAATGTATGGGAAAAGCATACTTGGCCATGGTTTCAAAACCATATGTACCTCCACAAGGTGGTCCAACAACTCTGAATGAAATCACAGATGCTGAAAACAATCTACGAACCAAGGAAGCTCTTCTAAGCGCATTGAATGACTCAGATCTCTCAAATGTTATTGACCTACCAACTGCATATGAGATCCTGACTAAACTGGAACTTCTGTATGAAGGAGATGAGTTTGTCAAGAGTGCAAGGTTGCAAAGTCTGAAAGGGAAATTTGAAAGATTGAAGATGAGAGATGATGAAAACATCACTACTTTTATGCCAAGAGTGAATGAACTAGTGTGTGGAATTAGAAATGCTGGTGGAACTCTGGATGAAAATGAGATTGTTTGCAAAATCCTCAGATCCCTTCCTGCTACCTACAAAATCAAGGTTGCTGCAATTGATGAATTCAGAGACCACACAACTGTCACAAGAGAACAATTGGCTGGCAAGCTAGCTGCATTTGAAATGACCGAGTTTGGAGATGATCTTCCCAAGACTGAATCTGCTTTCAAAGCCAGTGCCTATGTGAAAGGCAAACAGAGATTTGATCCGGAGGAAAACTCTTCAAGGAAGATGTCATGGTATGATCAAGCAAGAAGAGACATGGAAGAAGAAGAAGCAGAAACAGCTCAACTTGAAGCCCTCATTGCAAAAAGACTACCAAGAGGATCCGGTAAGTATGAAGGAAAACTACCCTTTAAGTGCTTCAACTGCAATAAGATTGGTCATTTTGCTTCAATATGTCCGGAAAGATCTGCAAGGTCTAATACTAACAGACAAAGGTTTCAAAAGAACTGCTATTATGTTCATGAAGAAGATGACAATGAAGGAGTAACAGATGATGAATCAGAACTAGGAAGCAAATCCGGAAATGAATGTGTGTTTATTGCCATCAAGGAAGAAGATTCAATACTCTCTGAATCTGTCAATCACAAGGTTGTGGAAAAAGCTTTGGCTGCTCAAGTGGAAGAAAAGGATGATTGGGTTATTGACAGTGGATGTTCTCACCATATGACTGGTGACAAGGATAAGTTTTTAAATTTGGAAAGGTATGAAGGAGGAATGGTAAAGTTTGGTGACAATTCTGCTGGCAGAATCAGAGGTAGGGGAACTATGTCCTTTGATGGAAAGAGCAAAACAGGTAATGTACTATATGTTGAAGGATTGAAGCACAATCTTCTCAATGTTGGTCAGTTAGTAGACAAAGGCTATGATCTCCGGTTTAAGAATGGAAAATGCAGAATCTTTACAAGCTCTGAAACTGAAATTGCATCCGGTACTCAGACAAAAGGTAATATCTTTCATCTGGTTGGTTCAAATAAAAATTGTCTGTTTGTTCAAGTTGATCAAAGTTGGTTATGGCATAGAAGAATGTGTCATGTAAATTTTGATAACATCATCAAGATAAGCAATACTTAGGCTGTAAGAGATCTTCCAAAATTGATGAAACCTACAAATAGTTTGTACAAAGAATGTCAGCTAGGTAAACAGAGCAGAGTCTCTTTCAAAAGCAAAGATCAGTCCTCTACCAGATTGTTGGAATTAGTACATACTGATCTCTGTGGTCCGACAAAATCAAGAGTCTGCAAGGTGATAGATATTTCATGTTGTTAATTGATGACCATTCCCGGATGATGTGGGTTACCTTCCTAAAAGAAAAATCAGAAGCATTTGAGAAGTTCAAAATCTTCAAAGCTATGGTAGAGAATCAAACCAGATTGAAACTGAAGTGTCTAAGGTCTGATAGAGGTGGTGAATTTACATCAGGTGAGTTCATTGACTTTTGTGAGAAGCAGGGTATAAGGAGACAATTGTCTACTCCTAGGACTCCACAGCAAAATGGAGTAGTTGAAAGAAAGAACCGGACCATCCAGGAAGCTGCCAGGACAATGATGTTGGAAGCAAATGTTCCTCAGATGTTCTGGAAAGAAGCTATCAGCACTGCAGTCTACACTCTAAATCGAGTTCAAATCAGAAACAATACCAGTAAGACCCCCTATGAACTCTGGTTTGGCATCACTCCTACTGTGAAATATTTCAGAGTATTTGGTAGCAAGTGTTATATTAAAAGAGATGAAGATCTAGGAAAGTTTGATGCTAGAAGTGATGAAGGAATTTTCTTGGGTTACTCTACTCAAAGCAAAGCATACCGATGTTACAATAAGAGACTGAGGAAGATGATAGAAAGCACTAATGTGAAAGTTGATGAAGGAACTGAGAAGCCCACAAGATTTTATGAGTTTGATGAAGATGACCAAGACGGTGTTCAGGTTCAAGGAACTCAATCCTCTCTGGTAAGTCAGAGTTAGCCTGATCCGGTAAATCAGGAAGAAGAGATAGGTTTGAATGAGCCTGATCAAGAAGCAGCAGTGTAGGATACTCCCAAAATTCCAAGGTATGTAACACTGAACCACTCTAAAGATCAGATCATAGGTGACAGAAGCAAAGGTGTGCAAACTAGAAGGAATGTTGCTCAAAATCAGGATGAATGTTGTCTAATTTCAAAGATTGAACCTAAAATAGTAAATGAAGCCTGCAATGATGAAAACTGGACCAAAGCAATGAAAGATGAATTAATGCAAATTGAGAAAAATCATACTTGGGATCTTGTTCCCAGACCTAGAGACAGGAATGTGATTGGAACCAAATGGGTCTTCCGGAACAAATTAAATGAAGCTGGTGAAGTAATCAGAAACAAAGCTAGATTGGTCTGCAAAGGCTACTCTCAAATAGAAGGAATTGATTTTGAAGAGACCTTTGCTCTGGTGGCAAGAATTGAAGCAGTCAGATTATTTCTTGCATTTGCTGCCTTTAAAGACTTCAAGGTATATCAAATGGATGTCAAGTCTGCCTTCCTAAATGGTGATCTGGAAGAAGAAGTTTACATTGAACAACCGGATGGATTTCAATTGTCTGACAATGATGATATGGTCTGCAAGTTGAAGAAAGCATTGTATGGATTAAAACAAGCCCCAAGAGCATGGTATGAAAGGTTGGATAAGCATCTTGTGCAGATTGGATTCAGCAAAGGTACTGCTAATAGTAACTTATATTTCAAAATTGATCATGAAAACATTTTGATTGTTGAAGTGTTTGTGGATGATATCATTTTTGGAGGAAGAGATAGTATGTGCAAAACTTTTGCAAATCAGATGAAATGTGAGTTTGAAATGTCTATGCTTGGTGAAATGAATTTCTTCTTGGGTCTGCAAATTACTCAAACAAAGAAAGGGATCTTCATTTCTCAGACCAAATATGTGAAAGAATTGTTAAGGAAATTTGGTATGGAAGATTCAAACCCAATGAACACTCCCATGGCAACCGGATGTAAGTTGAGCAAAGATGATGACTCCCCAAAGGCAGATCAGACAAAGTATAGATCAATGATTGGTGGATTGTTGTATCTCACTCAGACCAGACCAAATATAATGCAGGCTGTTGGTCTTGTAGCAAGATTCCAGGCTGATCCTAAAGAATCTCATGTTATGGCAATCAAAAGAATTTTTAGATACTTGAAAGGAACAGCTGAGTATGGTCTATGGTACCCTAGAGATCCGGATTTCTCTTTTCATGCTTACACAGATGCAGATTGGGCAGGAGATGTGGATGACCGGAAGAGCACCAGTGGTGGAGCATTCTTTTTGGGGAAGAGATTGGTTTCTTGGCTAAGCAAGAAACAAGATGCAATATCTCTATCTACAACTAAAGCAGAATACATTGTAGCAGCAGGTAGTTGCACTCAAATCTTATGGATGAAGCAGATGCTAAGAGACATTAAAGTTGAATATGAGGAGCCTATCACAATTTTCTGTGATAATTCAAGTGCAATTAATATTTCCAAGAATCCGGTATTGCACTCTAAGACTAAGCACATATCTATCAAGTTTCACTTTTTGAGAGAACAAGTGAACAAGGAAGAAGTCAGGTTGGAGTATGTTCCCTCCAAGGATCAGATTGCAGATATCTTTACTAAACATCTTCCCAAGGACTCTTTTGAAAATCTTCGGGAGAAGTTAGGGGTCATGGCCCCTCCAGTGATGAACTAGGATGCACTGATGTGCATCAGTCCAGTGGATATCACAGTCATATCTTGTGATCCGGATTGATGATGGGGAGCTGCTACTAAGGGGGAGTAGCTGGTATGATTCTGATGTGTTAAAATTGCAAGTATGAGCCCTTTGCCATTGATGTCAAAGGGGGAGAGAAGACATGTGAAAAACAAGTAGCTGATGATCAAAGGGGGAGCAGTAAATGAGGAGAAGACATGTTGCTGATAGGGGGAGCTGTGATAGAAAGGAGAAGTTCTTGTCTTGATGGTTTTTCACATCATATGTTGCCATCAATGACAAAGGGGGAGATTGTTGCAAGTATGAGGTGAACTAGTGTTGTCATTGATGTCAACATACTCATATTGCATTGACAAGAGGGATTCGATGAGCAGTGTGCTGAGGATATTGAGAAAATTAGCCTCAGTCAGGAACAGTGAAGAACAGTGATGAGAAGAAGGCAAATGTATTGTATAGGATGCGAACCGGAGGATGCGGATTAAAGGGTTTGTATATATGAGTCTTGAGATGCTTCAGTTAAGATTTCAGAGGTCCGCATGAAGATTTGAAGGAGTTGTGGCTGTCGGTGTGGAACAGGTTCCAGCAAGTGTTCAGAGGTGACAGAGGATCACAGAAAGGTCCGGTGAGGTCCAGAATTGCATAATCCTAATCTACAAATTGGAAGGAGTGTTTGGGATGTCCTTGTGATGTGTCATCTCAAGTTGTGTATGATTTGGAGGTCCGGAAGTACCTTTTGCATTGTGACAGTAGCGACAGACTGTGTTCTTGAAGTTCTGGATAAGGAAGAGAAGAGATTCCAGTAAGTAGAGGAAGTGCAGATGTACCTAGTCATTTAGGCAAGCTTGGAAATGTCCATGGATCATGTTTAGGTTGTGTTGTTGGTCCGCATTGATGGTAGAGCCCAGAATTGAAGATAATCTTCCGGATGAAGTTCTTGCTCTGTTTAGCCGACCAGATGAGTTGTTCATCCTGCGAATGTTCTTGTGGTGGCCGACCGGATTTTTTTATTCATCTTGCGGATATTCTTATGGTTGATTGCTGACTTAGATGATTGTTCCTAAGTCGATGTCTTGTATAAATAAAGGTTTGTGAGTTCATTTTGTAGTGTGGATTGTGTGGATGAGAGTGGTGTAGCGAAGAGAAGTGCGGAAGGCAGAACAGAGGTTTTGGGCTTAAATGGAACTGATCCAGACATGGTAAAGATGTCATTCTCCAGTTCAAGACCATGATTCTTATCACTTTGTAGACAGTGTGTCTCCTTGTAGGCAGTGGGCCTCTTTGTGAGCAGTGTGCTCAGGCAGTGAGCCCTAATTGGCAAGTGCCATTCTTTTTCTTATTCTTTTAACAGAGAATAATCCTTGGGTTAATCACCCCGTGGTTTTTCCCTTAACCGAGTTTTCCACGTCAAAATCTTGGTGTTCATTGTGTTGATGTTTATCTGCTCTTGTGTTTGTGCATTTTACTTTCATGGATGATTAATTGATATGCTGTTAACTAACAAGACAAATCAAGTGTTTGAAATAGAAAGCAAGTTTGTATACAACTGATTCACCCCCCCTCTTAGTTGTATGCCCTAGATCCAATAGTTAGCTCACAATATAATGTAGTAACAATACTGAATATCAAAAAGGCTCACTGTCAAGAGGGGTCACTGCCCAAAAGGGTGGCTCACTACCAAGGGGTGAACTAATATAGTAACATCTACAACATGCTTGAGTTCAATTCCATTGAAGCACAATGTATCTCTTCTATTCTGCCTTTACAACACACACACCTTAATTTCACATCCTTTCACACCTTTACAACAATCATGACTTCATTACATGTACTTATACCTATCATCAACCTTGGAATGTACATCAAGGTTGACATTACAATCTACGACCATTGGAACTTTCTCCAAGGTCAACATACATGCATAACTTCAAAATATGACTGGACCTAAACAAACTTGTGGAGGAAAAGAATGAAGGATGAATACATCATGGCTTATCTTAGACCCAAATACATCTTCACATGCTTGTACACGCTTCTACAATCCATGAATTACCTCCGCAACAAGTGTGACTCACCAAGTCGGCCAGAACAAGTATACAACATTAAGAATCACTAAGTCACACGCTTCCAAGAGCTTCATTACAGCTTGTGGATTAGACACACACCTTCAATGCATTTAGGGGACATCTACAAACACCATATAATCATTTGGAAACCAGACAATCCAACCGCAATAGATCTCAACTTACTTTTCTTGAAGATGGATCACAAACTACTCTCAATCAGACACTGTCAAACTCTGCTAATCAAAAACTTACTTTCTGGAGCACCCAATCACAAAACCTTTGGAATGAAGAAAGCTAAGGACCTTGTAAGCTTAAGTCCAGAAATACAAGACCAAAGAACATACTATGGAGGAATGTGGAGCAAAATACTTCCTCCCTATCATACTGCAAATTCTGTCAGACACAGTCTTCAAACTAGTGAATAGAACTTTTGTTGAATAGCAATCTAGACCACCAAATTCTAGATTTAGCATCTTCAAACACTTCTCTAAAACATATCCAAATATCATACTCCATTTTTAAATACTGAGGAAATGTGGAGCAAAACTCAGACAGTTATTTTGCAAGCCAAAATACTCTGCAACACACTGTTTCCACTTGGAGAGCAAATTTTCTCAAAAGCACTTGGAAACTCAATATCAGAAATATCTTCTCATCATCTTCAACACTTATATAATACAATACAAAGCAACTGACTCATCACAAACAATCATCAAAAAAAGAGTACAGTTGACATCAATGACAACATAGATATGTTGACATCAATGACAACACTGGTTAGCACATACTTGCAACAACTAGAACACCTAAAACTTTATTAAAACATGTAACATACTAATCTCAGATATTCCTTAGAGCAGCATGACAAATAGATCTCATCCCGAGGAATGCAGAGCATTCCATTGTCTCCTTAATACTACTTTATTCTATCATGGTGATGGTCGATGTATAAACTCTTGTAACTTTTCATGTTGAGTGAGTTAGAGGCTTCAAAACCTTGGATATGTTATGTCAATTCATGTTGTAAGCTATTATTAGAACCGCATGGTCAAATCTTTCTTTGTAGAGAGATGTGGATGAGTTCAAGTTGACTCTGCCTTAGAATGTGCATTGTGAATGCCTTAGACACTTTTCAACTTTTTACCTTTGAGTGCGGTACTCCCAATTGATAAGATGTGTATGTGTATATGCAAAAGTCATGCTAAGATATGAGTGTTTACCTCCGCATCATATTGAAACCCAAAACTGATCCATACATAGGCTTATTTACTCTTCTCCTAGATTGGTTTGCCTTGACTGTACTAATTTCTTCCTTGTACAAGTCTGTCTAAACATTTCATCTGATATGTTGACATCAATGACAACACATACGGCCAACAAGGTTTTCCTTGTATATCTAGTGTTCATGTCTGTATGATCTCTTATTGTTCTTGCTTAAGCACTAAAATTTATTTTGGTCTGCTTTCTAGAGATTAGAAGTTAATAAGTATTCTTAATCTATTGATTCACCCCCCTCTCTCAGTAGATTGTGTGTGTTCTAACAATTGTAGCTCTTTAAAGAATGTTTGATAGTAATGATTGCTACAAGACAAGGATCAAACCAATTAATGAGGATGATATAAAAGGAATAAATTTAGGGACAAAATCAACTCCAAAAATGATCTACATTGGGAAGAAGTTGAATCTAGCAAAGAAGCAATTGTTGATTAATCTATTGAGGAAGTTCAAGAAGTGTTTTGCATGGTCATATGATGAATTGAAATCTTATATGGAAGACTTGTTCCAACATACTATTCCTTTAGAAATAGGTGCAAAACTATTTAGGCAAAATCAAAGGCCTATTAATCCTACACCGACCCCTCAGATGGAAAAGGAATTGATGAAGTTGAAGGAAAGCAATATGATTAAAGTGATTAGGCATTTAGAATGGGTGTCTAGCCTTGTTCTGGTGAGAAAAAAAAATGGGGACATAAGGATTTGTGTAGACTTTAGGAATTTGAACATTAAGTCCCTCAAGGACAACTAGCCATTACCTATTATGGACCATTTGCTACATAAAGTAATAGGATCTAAATTGATGTCGATGATGGATGGCTTCTTAGGATATAATCAAGTAATGGTCAAAGATTCAAAGTAGTACAAGACAACCTTCACCACCCCTTGGGGAATGTTTGTGTATGTGAGGATGCCTTTTGGACTCAAGAATGTAGGGGCCACCTTTCAAAGGGCAATGGATGTCACATTTGTAGGATTGATAAATGAGATCATGGTGGTCTATCAGGATGATTTGAAGGCCTATGCTAAGGATAGAGGTGATCATTGCAAACACTTGGAGAAGATTTTCCAGCAACGCTTAGAGTATGGGATTTCCTTAAATCTTAAGAAATGCACTTTTGGTGTTGAGGAAGGTAAGTTTCTAGGGCATATTGTGTCTGAGGATGATGTGAGGATTGATTCAGAAAGAGTTAAAGCAATTGACTTAATTCCTCAAGACAAAATAGTTAAAGCAGTATAGTCCTTCTTTGGAAAAATTAATTTTGTTAGGAGGTTTATTCCTAACATTGCTGAGAAGACAAAGGCAATTTCCAAAGTACTTAAGAAGAGACAATCAACTGGCTGGGATAAGGAACCAACTAAATCCTTCATGGATATTAAGGATGCACTTAAAAGGCACTAGTATTGGCTAGTCCTTATTATTCAAGCCTTTTCAACTATTTTCTTTTGCTTCTTTCTACACCATTACTACAATGTTGCTTTAGAAAAATGTTGATGGATATGAAGAACCTATTGCATTATTTAGCAAATCATTGTAGAATGCTAAGTTAAATTACTCCATCATGGAAAAATATGCATATGCTCTTGTCAAGGCTATCAAAAACTTTAGGCCTTATCTCATTGGAGGGAAAATCACTACATATGTGCCTCATACAACTATGAGGGACATCTTTGTTTAGCAAAAAGCTTCTGGAAAGAGGTGTGGATGGATCAATAAGATCCAGGAATATGATATGGAGGTACAAACTACAAGGCTAGTTAGATATCAAGGCCTTGCCAAGATAATGGCAGATACAAACTTGGATGCAACAGAGGTACATTAGGTAACTTCTAGTCCAACACATCCTCCTTTCTCTTTGAAAGATAATCCTTGGTATAAAGATGTAGTTTTCTGTTTGGAAAACTTAAGTTGCCCTTTAGGATTGAATGAGTGATCATCAAAGTAGAACCTTGAAATTGGCAGCCTAGAAGTATGTGTTGATGCAAGACCAACTTATGTGGAGAAATCTTGATGGATTGCTTCTAAAATTTTTAGATCATGAGAAATCTGTCAAGATCATCAATGAATGTCATCAAGAACTGTGCAGAGGGCATTTCATGTCAAAGACCACTACCCATAAAGTAATTAGAGTAGGATATTGGTGGCCTATAATGTTTAAATATGTGACCAAATTTGTTAGAAAGTGTGATCCTTGCTAGAGGTTTGCAGGCAAGATGAAGTTTGTAGGTGCACTGCCCCTCACATCCATATTAGTTGAATCTCTGTTTCAGCAATGGGTTCTTGAATTTATTGGAGAGATTATGGAAAAATCTAGCAATGGATACAAATGGATCCTTTTAACCACTGACTACTTCACTAAATGGGTAGAAGCAATACCTACTAGAAATGCAACATCTAAAGTAGTGATTGACTTCCTAATGAACAATATCATCACAAGGTTTTGTGATGCAGGAGCATCCAGTGGTGTAAGGGCAATCTTGCATCACCCAAAAAAAGATGTGTTTCAAAATTTCTGATGTTCTTCCCATTTCTTTTCAAAACTTGTGGTTTTGGTTCCATAATCGCTTGAATAATGATGTAGAACTTTCAATTTTTCTAAACTGCTAAAATAGTAACCTGCTATTTTTAGAAAGTTTGCATTTGGGCACGGATTGAAGTCAAAATTTACAAGAAGTTACATAACATAAATATAAGACCTTTGGCGAAGGAATCACACAAAGATCATTTGCGAGCTGAAAGATATTAAAGTTTTTGTTTCCCGAAAAATGCCTGAAAATTATTCAAACTCAGGTTTGAGGCACTAAACGGCCTTGTATAGGTCCAAAAATGGCTAGAATTGATAGAACAAGTTCTTAATACGTAGAGCACTCTACGAGCTTTCCGGTGCATAAAACGGTTCGTCAATTGGACACCCGGATCAAAAGTTATGGCTCCCGGAAGTTGACCTATTTTTGGAGGGAGATGCAAATTTTGAAATTAAGTTGTTGGCCACCAAAAAGGCTATTAATAACCATTTTTGGGAACCCTAGGCAATAGTAGAGTAAGGGGGCAAGTGTAGAGTCAAGAATAGGTGGGAAAACATAAACCCTAGCTAAATTGGGGTTACAGAAGGCTGAAGATTCTAGAGTCTTGAGGTTGGGAAAACTGTAATGTGTTGCAGCCAATAGGATTCATCCTCTGATTGTAATTGAACTTCTGTAATGTAATGAGTTGCTCAGATCAATAAAAGAAAGTTCTATTTTCTATGTTCAGTTTCTATTGTTGTGTGATTTACCCCCTTCATCAAGTGGTATCAGAGCAAGGGTTCCTGAGTGTGTAGACAGATCACCAACCATGAGGCAATTTGCACCAGGACCTGAGGTTGTGGGTTTGCTGCGGAGACCAAGATGCCTCCACGAAGAAATCATGTTGGGAGGAATGCCTTGATGGAAGAGGGTTTTAGAGCCCTGCAAAGGTAGATCTATGCATTGCAAGAGGAGCTACGAAGAGGGTTTGATCCGAGAGTAAGAGAAGAAAGCGAGGATGAAGCTGAAGAAGAGCTTTCCGAGGAAGAACAAGAAGCTGCAGGAGATCCTGCAGAAGTTAGGTTGTTGAGGGCCATTTCGAAGATTGGGAAGAGGTCCAGGATCGAAGTTTCTACATATTCTGGAGATTTGAATCCAGAATAGCTAATTGATTGGATCAATGACATGGAGGAATACTTTGAGTATGAAGATGTAGAAGACCCAGATCGGGTCAAGTTTGTAAAAACAAAATTGAAGGGCCATGCCAATATTTGGTGGAAGGAGGTCCAATTAGAGACAAACAGAAGAGGAAAAGGAAAGATCACCAGATGGGATCGGATGGTGGAGAAACTAAAGAAGCAGTTCATTCCTGTGGACTATGAGATGGAGTTGTTGAAGAAGCTGCAAGGACTAAAGCAAGGTAACAAGTCTGTCAAGGAGTATACAGAAGAGTTTTATAAGATTACTATCAGGACAGGTCATGCAGAGCCCAACAAGGAGAAGGTAGCCCATTACATTAATGGATTGAGGCTGAGTATTCAAGAGGAGTTGAGCCTAGTCAGAATGACCACCATAGAAGATGCATACCAGTTTTCTTTGAAAGTGGAAGAGAAGTTGAATAAAAGATTTGATAGCAAGTAAAGGGGAAGAGGTCAAGCCAGAAGGACTGGTGGAAGGCCCTATGGAGGCCGTAATGAAGATCAAAAGAAAAGTGAAGAAGCTAGAACCAGTCAAAATTAGAGAGGGGATAATGCCTACCACCCTCGTGACTAGAACAATGGTGAGCAAAGAGGAAGAGGAAGAGGTAGACCTGGGTAAGGACCTGAAAGAGGAGGTTTCAAAGGAACCTGTTTCCAATGTGGGGAAGAAAGGCATCGAGCATACGAGTGTCTGCAACATCAAGGAAGGACAAATAAAAGACCTGAAGGCAATGCACGAGTTGCACATGTAGATGAAGATGCACATTCTGAGCATTCTGAAGATGTTGAAAGGGGAGAAACCCTAGTTGTCAGAAGAACTTTGTTGAATGAGGAGAAAGAACCAAATCAGAGGAAGTGTTTATTCTGTACAAGGTGCAAATGTGAAGGTAAGTGTTGTGATATTATTATTGACAGTGGAAGTACTGACAATCTTGTTTCAGAGGAGATGGTTGACAAGTTGAAGTTGACAAGAAGAAAGCATCCACATCCATATCGGATTTCTTGGTTGCAGAAGGACCATAGAGCTTTGGTCAATGAGCAGTGTTTAGTGAAGTTCAAGATTGGTGACTACCATGATGAGGTGTTGTGTGATATCATACTGATGGATGCATGTCGTATGTTGTTGGGGAGGCCGTGGCAGTATGATAGGAGCATTGTCCATGATGGCCATGCAAACACATATTCCCTAATAAAGGATGGAGTTCATCATAAGTTGAAGCCCTTGAAGGAGGTCGAAGAAAAGGTATGCAGTACTGCTAGAATTTGCCTAGTAGATGGTAGGAAATTTTTAGAGGGTATGAAGCATGAGTGTCATTGCTTTGCATTGATTCCTAAGATTAGTCAAGAGAATTGTGAAGATGTACCAGCAAAAGTTTCAGATATGTTGGAAGAGTTCCTAGACATTATCTCTAATAATGTACCAGAAGGTTTACCACCAGTAAGGAAGATAAGTCATCAAATAGATTTGATACTAGGATCCAGTTTGCCAAACAAGACAGCCCACAGAATGACCCCTATAGAGAATGAAGAGCTGAACAGACAAGTTCAGGAGTTGTTGAGGAAGGGACTGATAAGGGAGAGCCTAAGTCCATGTGCGATACCTGCAGTACTAGCACCAAAGAAGGATGGAGAATGGAGGATGTGTAAAGACTCTCGAGCCATCGATAAGATAACGATCAAGTATAGATCTCCATTGCCAAGAATGGATGACATCATGGATTGTTTGAGTGGAGCCAAGTACTTCACGAAAATTAACCTGAAGAGTGGGTATCACCAAATCCGTATCAGAGAAGGAGATGAATGGAAGACAGCCTTCAAGACAAAGGAAGGTTTGTATGAGTGGTTAGTCATGCCATTTGGGCTAACCAATGCACCGAGTACATTCATGCGGCTCATGAATGAGGTACTAAAAGAATATTTGGGAAGTTTTGTTATTGTTTATTTAGATGATATTTTGATTTTCAGCAAGACTTGGGATGAGCACCTGATGCATATCAGAAGAGTTTTAGAGAAGTTGAGGTAGGAGAAGTTGTTGATTAATCTGAAGAAATGTAGTTTTACAAAGAAGGAGTTGGTGTACCTAGGATTTGTTATTTTAGAGGAAGGTCTTAAGATGGACCCAGAGAAGGTGAGGGCTATCATTGAATGGCCTATGCTGAGGAGTGCTTCTGAGGTAAGATCTTTTCATGGTTTGGCAAGTTTTTACAAAAATTTTATCAGAAATTTTAGTAGCATTTGTGCACCCCTAACTAAGACAATGAGAGGGGATAGAAAAGAGTTTAGATGGACTAAAGGAGAAGACAAGAGCTTTGATACATTGAAGCAAAAAGTCGTAGAACAACCTGTTTTGACACTTCCAGATTTCAATAAGGTATTTCAGGTAGATTGTGATGCTAGTGGTAGTGGTATAGGAGTTGTTTTGAGCCAAGAAGGTAAGCCCATTGCCTATTTTAGTGAGAAACTTAATGATGCCAAGAAAAAAGTATTATGTTTATGATCAAGAATTTTATGCAATAGTTCAGGCTTTGAAGAAATGGAGACATTATTTGTTGCCAAAAGAGTTTGTTTTATATACTGATCATCAGGCTTTGCAGTATCTTAATAGTCAAGGGAATTTGACCAACGGCACTTAAAATGGGTTGAGTTTTTGCAGAGCTATACTTTTGTTTTGAAGAATAGGAGTGGGAAGTCCAACAGAGTTGCAGATGCCTTGAGCAGAAGGCAAAATTTGTTGACAGAAATGAAGATAGAGGTTGTTGGGTTTGATGAGCTCAAAAGTTTGTACCCTGAAGATCTAGATTTTGTAGACTTGGAAAGCTTGTTTGGAACCTGTTACTTTGGACAGGACAAAATGGTTGTATTTTATAATCCAAGATGGCATGTTGTTTAGGGGAAGCTGGTTGTGCATTCCAAGGAGTTCCATGAGAGAGAACCTGATTAAGGAGAAGCATAGTGGAGGATTGGCTGGACACTTTGGTCAAGATAAGACCATTGCTATTATTGGTGAGAATTATTATTGGCCACAGTTGTAGCAGGATGTGAGGAAATTTGTACAGAGTTGCAGAGTGTCAGATGGCAAAAGGAACGAGTTAGAATACAGGGCTATATCAGCCATTACCTGTACCAGAGAAGCCATGGGATGATATCAGTATGGATTTTGTTCTTGGTTTACCAAGGACACAGAGAGGACATGATTCCATTTTTGTGGTGGTGGACCGATTCTCGAAGATGGCACATTTCATTCCTTGCAAGAAGACTAATGATGCTATTCATATTGCTGAATTATTTTTCAAGGAGGTGGTGAGATTACATGGTCTACCAAAGAGCATAGTTTCAGATCGAGATACCAAGATTGTTGGTTATTTCTATAGGACATTGTGGAAGAAGTTGAAAACAGATTTGAAGTTCAGTTCTTCACACTATCCACAAATTGATGGACAGATAGAAGTGGTGAATAGGAGTCTGGGTAACCTGTTACAATGCTTAGTAGGAGATAAGCCCAAGGGATGGGATTTGATTTTACCACAGGTAGAATTTACTTACAATAATTCTATCAATAGGAGTACTAGTAAATCACCATTCCAAATTGTATATGGGAATAGTCCAAGAAATGCTTCAGAGTTAAGGAAGCTGGACAAAGGAGAAAAGACAAGTGCTAAAACTGAAGACTTTGCAGAACATCTGAAGAATTTGCATGAAGAGGTGAGAAAGCACATTAATAAGATGAATATTCAGTACAAGGGTAAGGTAGATTAGAAGAGGAGGTATAAGGAGTTCCAGGTAGGGGATAAATTCATGGTTCACTTGTGAAAAGAAAGGTTCCCACTTGGAACATACAATAAGTTAAAAATGAAGAAATTTGGACCATGCAGAATCTTGAAGAAGCATGATTCAGGAAATGCATATGAGGTAGAGATGCTGAGTGGGATTAATATTTCCCCTGTGTTCAACATTGCTAATTTAACAAAATATCATGAGGGTGGCACAGAGGATGGAACAACAGAAGAACAGTGGGGTATTCCGGCATCTACTTCAACGGAGGAGATAAAAGAGATCTTGGGTAGTCATGTGGGAAGAAGTACTCAAAATAGGCAATATGAAGAATATCTGGTGAAATGGAAAGGAAGACCTATTGAAGATTCTTCTTGGTTGTCTAAGGTAGAGGTTGACTGTTTGGGTTTTCCTCACACAAACACCTGAGACATGACAGGGTCACTTCTCAAATTACCCTGGGTGTCTGATGCAGGAGCATCTAGTGGTGTAAGGACAATCTTGCATCACCCAAAAAAAAGATGTGTTTCAAAATTGCTGATGTTCTTCCCATTTCTTTTTAAAATTTGTGGTTTTGGTTCCATAATCGCTTGAATAATGATGTAGAACTTTTAGTTTTTCTAAACTGCTAAAAATAGTAACCTGCTATTTTTAGAAAGTTTGCATTTGGGCATGGATTGAAGTCAAAAATTACAGGAAGTTACATAACGGAAATATAAGACCTTTGGCTAAGGAATCACACAAAGATCATTTGCGAGTTGAAAGATATTAAAGTTTCTGTTTCCTGAAAAACGCCTGAAAATTATTCAAACTTAGGTTTGAGGCACTAAATGGCCTTGTACGGCCCTAAAAATGGTTGGAACTGGTAGAACAAGTTCTTAGTGCGTAGAACACTCCGTGAGCTTTTTGACGCATAAAATAGTTCGTCAATCGGACACCCGGATCAAAAGTTATGGCTCCCAGAAATTGACCTATTTTTGGAAGGAGATGCAAATTTCAAAATTAGGTTGTTGGCCGCCAAAAAGGCTATTAATAACCATTTTTGGGAACCCTGGGTAGTAGTAGAGTAAGGGGGCAAGTGTAGAGTCAAGAATAGGTGGGAAAATAGAAACCCTAGCTAATTTGGGGTTATAGAAGGCTAAAGATTCTAGAGTCTTGAGGTTGGGAAAACTGTAATGTGTTGCAGCCAGTAGAGGATTCATCCTCTGATTGTAATTGAACTTCTGTAATGTAATGAGTTGCCCAAATCAATAAAAGAAAGTTCTATTTTCTGTGTTCAGTTTCTATTGTTGTGTGTCTTGTGATTTACCCCCTTCATCATTTTGTGTGCTTATGAGGATTATTGTTGATAATGCAGTGTTTTTTAGATCCCATGATCTCCTTGACACACGTTCTAAGTATGGGATAGCTTTAACACATTCTCCTCCCTATCACCCATAGGGAAATGGTCAGGTTGAATCTAGTAACAAGAGAATCATGAATATCATCGAGAAAACACTTGAATCAAACAAGAAGAGGTGGGATGATAAGATCAGGCTTGTTGTTTGGGATGATAGGGTAACTTTTGAGTTGGTTTATGGAGTAGGAGCTAAGATGCCAATTATTCTTGAGCTACTTGTATACAAATTAAATTATTCCCTCATCTCTTGTCTTGGAGTTGGATTTTCTTCTACATACACTAGTGGATTTGTTTCTTCGCAAGGGGAGAAATGTTTTTTTGTATGCAGTGGATACTTTTCTATCTTTGAGCAATCACCATTGGCAAAGGAGAAAATTTTTTATAGAGGGATTCATAGTCTCATTATTTCCCTCTTATGCGGGGCTATTGATTATATATACTTGATGGTTTTCCTTGGGGTGTCTTGTTGTTGAGTCCTTCTTCCATCACTTGTACATGTTTGTTTACAAGTTTTCTCTTTTTTGGAGAAGGATTATTTCATTTGAGTTTTTTTCTTTTACGCCATTTGTGAGAGATCTTTTATACATGGGTACCTAACATGGCCTTGTATTTGGGACCTATCTTTGCATTTTTTTACTTCTCCCTAAGTTGCACTTGAGGGGGGGTGTTGGTGTGAATGGGGTATATTACCTAACTAGTTCCACATTAGGTCCTATTCACACTTATCTAGTTAATTTTACTTATGGAATTCCCACCAACACCCCCTATTAAGTGCAACTTAAGAATAAATAAAGAAAAAAATGCAAAGATTGGTCCCAGCTACAAGGCCATGTTAGGTACCTATAGACAAAAGATCTCTAAAAAATAGAGTAAATGAGAAAAACCCATAGGAAAAAACCCCTCTCTAAAAGAGAGAAAACATTCAAACAAACATGTATAAGTGATGGAAGGACTCAATAGGTTTCCTGCAAGAAGTTGGGTCAACATTGTTAGTGTAGGTTTTTTATACCTTTAATAAGGTTTTTCCTACACATTTATTTAAGCTTGCTCAGGTTAATAAAGCATGTTTTATTAGGTGAGAGGATTATGAGGTGTCATCTTCCTATATGTGAGCATCCATTAGCTATCTTGGGAAGATACTTTGCTATCTTTAGTCTAATAGATAGTTGCTCCTCATTGGTCAGTGTTGCCACCTCCTTCCTCTCCCTAGTCTATATAAGCATGCTACCTAGCTTGTATTTATATATTTGATATTGGAGATAGTTATCTGATGCTATTTTGTCATTCAAGCATTTCACATCAATCTCTTGGTATCGTTGTTATGTTGTTTCAATTGCTTTTGCATTTATAGTTTATGTTTCTAACTCTTTCAATTGATTTTGGGTTATAATTTATTTATGGATTCTAACATGGTATCAAAGCAAGTTTTGTAAGGTTAGATTCTTTGTAGAGATCTTGCAAAATCCTGTATGCTCTTCTCTTGTGTTTTCAAACGATCTGGAGAATCAGAAAGGATTTATGAAGATCCAGTAATCTTGTTTTTGCATGTATGAAATATGGGTGATTGCAGCATCTTTAGGTAGTTTAGCAAATTTTTTGACTATTCCATTGCATCTGGGAGGCTCTTGAAAGTCATTTTTGGCTTTCATTTCACTCATTTGGAGATTGTTGGCCATACTTGCAAACAAGGGTTTTGAAGCTTGCATATTTTGTGTTTTCATCAATATTGTAGGTTGCAGCATGTCTTTGCTTGTCTTAGGTAGTTGATTCCACCTTTGCATGCCATTTTTTGGTTGCTATGGTCATTTTTTATTGCTAAAGGTGTTTGTTTTACATTAGATCCATATCTTCTGTACATCATAAAGAAAAATGCCTTTTGGGTTTTGTTTGCAGCATTGAAAAACTATCTGGGTATCTTTAATTTTTTGTATGTAGCTTGTATATTTTTCAAAAACAAACTTAGAAAGATATAGAAGACCCCCTCTCCGGTGGCAGTTGCAGATTTGAAGGCAATTTTCAAATGCTCCGTTCTTTCTCATACGGACTCTGTTTCTCGAAAAAAAAATTTTTATTTTAGTTATTTTTTCATGCTCTATGCACTAGTGCAGACATTTTTTGATTTTGATGCAAAGAACTTTTAGAAATTATAGATTCTCAGTCATGACATTGCACAATTCTCATTTTGGGAACTTTGAAGAAGCATAACTTTTGCATAAAACCTCGGATCGAGGTGATTCATTTTTTGAAAGTACATGATTTTTCATGTACCTTGCATTGGTGTTGTTTATTTCACTGGTTATTATGCCTAAGTTGTATTTTCAGCATATGCTCTTTTTGAGGATTTGTAATAGCATTCAGATCGAGTCCACTCAGTATTTCTTGCTGGTGGCAATTGTAAATGCACTAAATATAAAGTTCCAAATCATATTTTCTTGGGGGGTTCTTTGATTGAGTGAAAAAGGGGGGGTGTCTTATGTGCTCTCTTTGAGTCACATTTTTTATGCGGTTATTGTAATCATTTTGGGGGTTCATCATGGATTTTGGTTATTTCCATCCTTCTGTTGTTAAGCTAACCTTAGAGAACTATTTGTCTTGGAAACAAGGGATAAAGAATCAATGCCTTGAGCAGGATCTATTACCCCATCTCCTTAGACTCGTTCCTGAGCCAAGTGACTATGAACAGAAGAATGCAGGTTTAATAATAATGGCATGATCTATGGACTAATATGTATTACTATTTCTGAGGATATTCTACATCACATAGAGCACACTGAGTGCCCTTTCACTTCTTGGACCATCATCCAGCAGTTGTATGGAGACTTTGGATCTTTATTTGATAGTGATGTTTCCTTGGATGACCAGGCTCTTGTGATTGATACTAAGACTTCTTTTGCCCCATCTTGTGTGACATACATTGATACCCCATATTTAGCTCTAACACTTGTTGCTTCATTAGATTTTAGTGATGTTTCTTTGAGAGCTTCCAGTGATTCTTTGCTGCAAGATCATTATAGTCTTCTTGATTGGGATTCTTATCTATAAAACATTGCATCTTTGTTTGTGTAGTCTCACATGTTAGATTTGAAGGACACATTTGAGGGGTTATCTTTCCTCTTTCATGATAGTTCTTTTGTCCTTGCACCTACTATTACTACAGAGTTCAGAGAGGCTTTACCGAGGGCTTCCAGTGATTCTTCAAAGGACATCTCGTGGGATTTGCATTATAGCCACATGGAGTGCATTGTCATTCCACATCCATACATCAGTTCTTCTGATCTTGCTCTTTAGTTTATAGATGATTTTAAAAGGTCACTTGTTTTAGTTAGGCCTAGGACTCTTGATTTGATTGTGACTCATTTCAACATCAGCATGATGACACTTGAGCAGAGTTCTGAGACAAGATACATCATGAGGCTTCCTTCCTCACTTTGCTTCTTTGAGTGGGAGTTACTTCAAGATTCACCATTGGAGTTGTTTCTTCCTAAGGGGATAAATGTTATTTGCCATAAATAGATCATCTTCAACATTCATATACGAGCATCCTCCTTCAACACCGGAGCTACTTCATTGTGGGGGGGTTTCATAGTCTCTTTCACTCTCTACTTTGGGGGTCTCTTCTCTCTCTATTTGGGGGGCTTTTCTCTCTTCTAGGGGGCCTTCTTCTCTTTGAGGAAGAAATTTTTGTACATTGGTATCTCATCAGGATTCATTTGTTGGGACCCATCTCTTTACCCACTTAAGCTACGCTCAAGGAGGGGTGTTAGTGTAGGTTTTTTATTCCTTTTTATAAGGTTTTTCCTACACATTTATTTAAGCTTGCTTAGGTTAATAAAGCATGTTTTATTAGGTGAGAGGATTATGAGGTGTCACCTTCCTACATGTGAGCATCCATTAGCTATCTTGGGAAGATACTTTTCTATCTTTGGTTTGATAGGTGGTTGCTCCTCATTGGTTGATGTTGTCACCTCCTTCCTCTCCTTGGTCTATATAAGCATGCTACCTAGCTTGTATTTATATATTCGATATTGGAGATAGTTATCTGATGCTATTTTGTCATTCAAGCATTTCACATCAATCTCTTGGTATCATTATTATGCTGTTTCAATTACTTTTGCATTTATAGTTTATGTTTCTAACTCTTTCAATTGATTCTGGGTTATAATATATTTTATGGATTCTAACACACATATAGGGGAAGTTGCGGACAAAGAAAAAATCCCGACAGGAACGGGTACCCATTTTAAAATAAATGGGTACCCGTTTTAAAGGGAATGAGTATCTCTTTAGGAATGGGTGCCCAAGCCTAAACAGGTACCCGTTTAGTAATGGGTACCCATTTCTTAAAAATATTTAATTTTTTAAAAAGCCTTGCGGGTTCACAAATAGCGATGATGACAACCAAGGAGTAGACCAAGTATCCATTTGCAAATCCCTTGCTACCACATTTCTAGCTAGATTTCTAACCATTTTTTTGCACCTGCCACCTCCTCCTAGCAAACTCTTCATTTCTGAAGACCTCTAGTTAGGTTTACATGTTTTTTGTGTCTATTTTTTGATGATTGTAGGTTTATATTTAAAGATTAGGGTTTAAGTTATATGATTTGTATTTACTGATAAACCCTAAAACTATGTTCACTATAAACACTAGTATGCTAAACTTAACTATAAACCCTAAAACTATAAATTATAAACCCTAAAATGCTAAATTTAACTATAAACCCTAAAACTATGAACTATAAACCCTAAAACTAAAATTTAAATATAAAATATGAACCTTAAACCCTAAAACTATTGGCTCCTCAAACCCTAAATTGTCACTAAGCTTCAATGTGTTGGTTTACCATATGGAAGACTGAAAACCTCTTCAAAGTAGGAAAAAGCTAATGTATGTGACCAAAGATATATCAACTATTATCCCTAATGATGTAGTTTAGTCAAAAACCATACTTCACACATGAATACAAAATAGACAATATACTCATACCTCAACCATCTAACACACTTCAATTTACCATATTTTATGTAATGGTGTGCAAATTACAAGTGTCAAATGCATAGTTTATCTAGGGATGATTGACTAGTTATATACAAGTTTCTTTTGAGACCAAAGATCTCTACCAAATTTTATATTGCTTGTATTATTTAGGATTAGGCCAAATCTATATAGGTTTCCTCTATTTAGTTTAATCTTTGGAATAAAGTGTTGTAAATCAAGTCTAAAGTATCTGTGTCATTCATTATTTTGTAAATTTTTGAGACAATTTTGTCTAGCTGAAATATTCTTCATGATCTAGATGTCAGCATAGTTGTCTAAGAGTTTAAGGGGATAATATATATGTTTATGGGGTTACAATTGCTAATATATTCTCATAAACTGTATAGTCGACTATTATAATAGATGTAAAATTTCTTTAAAGTCATCAAAAAATTCTTTGAATAACATATGGTATTACATTGATTAGTTATAGATTGTTAAAGTAGATATAGTTGTGTGATATGTTTTGAGTCTTTTTCTTTCATATAAATGAAATTGCACCTAGAATGATGGGATTTTAGATGTACTACTAGAACTTTGTTTTAAATTTATAAGTGTTTAGATATTTCTTTAAACCTTGACTCTTCGTCGAATGGACTAAGGAATTGATTGTACTTTACTAAAATGATCAATTTGTTTATTAAAAGTATCCTTATTTTGTTCCTTTGTAGATTAGGGTAGGTTAGGTTCTACTAGTTTGCATAACTCATTAATATTTACCATTGTCAAATCTTAAGGGAACTTGCATGTGATAGACAACTAAAGTATGAAATGTGAATTTTGAACACATACGAAAATTACTATGACATAGATATTTAGATTTTCATGTTGGTGTAGATAGGACCTCTCGATGCAACCTAGTCAAGGAGTAAACAATGTCATGCAACCTAGTCTAACTAGTGCAGCCTAGTTTATTGATAATGTGACCTCCTATACTTGCTTGTTCCTTTTGTACCCACTACTTAGAAAGATGTTATCCTTAAAAGCACATCAGGGATTTTTGTAGGGCAAATAGAAGACCATGGAAAATCCCAACAATAGCCAATCCCCTTAAGAGTTATATAATGCTATAAAACATGCCAATTAGAAATACAAATCTTGATGCAAGTGAGCTTGATATGAGATTGAGATTGATGTAACTTTAATTATTTTTTATGTGTGTGCCCCTAATTTGAATATTTCTTTTAATACTTGATGTTAGACTTTATGACCTAGGAGATGTTTTAAATATATGTTCTTAGATACCCAACTTGACACTTTTGTGGGTGGACTAACCAAATAACAATCATATTTTAGGAATGTCAACTTTAAGGTGATAGATTTAAATTTTGAAAGAGACATACTAGGTTGCATCCCAACCATGACATAATCCAAGGTAGGTAAAATCCTAGGAAAGGTGATTAGTAGGCTGAGGTGATATGTGGTGGTAGTTGGCTAATGGGTTCAAGGCTAAGTGTCAATTAGTGCACCAAATAGGTTAAATTGAGTGCTAAAAATTTATTTAGAACATCTATACAAAGTAGCATAAAGTAAAGGTGTAAAAGTGTAGGATATAGACTTTTACCATAAGGTACTCTAAATATTCCAAACTAGTTTCGCAATTATAAATGTTAGAGAGTTAGAATATGACAATAATAAATGACTATAAATGCTTACAAAATTAAATTAAACAAGGAAATAAAATTAAAGAGAGAACATTCCATAAAAATTGAGGACAACTAGAGCAACATGGAGAAACCCCTTGCAGGTATAAAAATAGAGTACTAAACTTGAATAAAAGGCTCCCAAATCTTGAGTTACAAGAATCTAATGTCTCTCTTGATCCATAATGTCACCTAAACAAAGAATACACCAATTCCCAAGATTAATAGAAATTGAAAAAATCCCCAATAGGGAAGAGGAAGATGAAAAGGTAGAAATCTAGAACACCAATAGTCACACCTTAACAAGCTACCAACAATTTGTCAATAATGATGTTTTCTTGTCTTGATTCCATAAAACATAGGAAAACAAAAAATACACTCATTATGAAGTCAATATTGACATTAAACAATGCATATAAATGAAATTTTACCTAGAATGATGGGATTTTAGATATCAAAGCAACTATACCAATTTTAAGCCTTTATGAGGTGATACAACTAAATTACCATAAAATAAGCCCTTATCAAGTTACCGTAGTTTAAATACTCACTAAAAATGTAATTAGAGGAACAAGCATCCTTCCCAAAAGCTCATCCAAAACACATGGAGACATGAACATAGATTTAATAAACTATACATACATATGGATAGATACTCCTTCAAACTAAGTACAAAATATGTAGTTACAAGATGGAATCCAATTCAAGATAGAACATTACATATCCCCTAAGTCTCTTACAAGATAGATAACTCTTTTGCCTTACAAATATTTATCTCACTAATCTTTAGCTAATTCATCAACAACCATTGACTTCTAAATTTTCTATATACATAACACCTAATATCTTTCTTGTAGCAACAATGGTGTAGACATATCAACCTAGGCAAGTGATGAATATCAACCTAGCACACATGATGAGATAGAAATCATGATTAGAATATGGCAAATAATAGGCCTTCAACAACCATTCCCTATGGATAATTTAACCCTCATTATTTATCACTAATTCTTATTAATTATTTATTAAATGTTTATGTAGATATTTATTTGTAAGTTTTCAATATATATGGATATAATTTAATTGTACATATGGATAGTTGCACGTGTACATTTGTAAGTTTTCAATATGGATATATTTGTATTTACATTTGTAAGTTTTTGATATGGATATTTACATATGAGTAATTAAATATTTATTTATTTTTATTCTAATTGTAAATGAAAGTGGTCCAATAGATGAATTTCTAATAGATGATATTTTGCACAACCTCCACCCCCTCCACCTCAAAACCCCCCACCCCCTCCACCACAAAACCCTCCTCCACTTCCACCTAATGAGGGTCGCTTGCGAGAGAGTATCAATGAAAATATAAATGTAATTGAGGAAAAAAATAATTTGATTAAAAATTAGCCTCACATCATGCCCCCTATGTAGTACAATTTTCATCTTCAATGCAAACCATTGTCAATTCTGTTAGGTCTATTGATGCGGACCTAGATAGATTATGCCTTTGGCGGGAGGAGAGGAGGTAGTTTTATGTGAATGGTCTCTTGTATAAAGAGATCCTTGATCTTCACATTACCAAATAAACATTAGCTTCATTCTTTGTTGACCCTGCAACTAATAAACCTATACCTACAACCAAAAAAAATCAATTAAGTGGTGTAGGCATGAGGATATCGTGAGACATTTTTGGAACCGATGGTGGATGGTCTTTGATCATCCACCACATGCTAATTTGAGGTACCACTATATTTTTTGAGGAAATTATGGGCAGAGTTTCAAATGGGTTTAAAACTGGAATTATTTTGATATTAGAGCATTTCAAGGTGTTGGTGGTGGCATGCCACAACACATGGTAGGGGTACGCATTGATCCCAATTGACATGTACCTGTTGCTCCTATGATTGCTCATATTTTTTCCAATATTCCTGCACCCATTCAGTACCAGGCAGTGTTGTCGACATTAGGAGCATTGAGTGCATTCTCAGGAAATCTCACTAAACAAGCTATCCACATGGCAATTGAATTCAGTAGTAGAGAGCATGGACGAGTTGGTGCAATTGGGCCTAGCACCTCACACATGTCGACGACACATTTGTGTCAAAATTGTAATCAACCGTGTTATGGTCCTGCTCCTACATCCACATCAAAGGTGGAGTCATACTTGGATCTACTATATTCTGATGATCATCCTACACAGGTACATGGACCATATTTTATTTTGTTTCAAGTGCATAATGAACATATCAAAATTTATATTTAATCATGAATTAAATATATATTGTGAATTTTTTGGTGTAGATCTCAAGTCACTCTAAGGCCTCAACATGATTTGATACACTCAATTTTGTGTCAACAGCTATAGAGATCGACACACCTTATGGGGTAAACCAATATAGATTAACCCCAAAACCATATGTATCTAGTTCTAATTTAAAGTTTCTTTAAAACTTAGATATATTTAAATTAACAAATGTATAATAAAATTTAACTATATATGTGAAACATTTTTGTTGTAGCGGGGGGTCATGTGACAGTTTCCATGTTTGATCAACCATTTGAAGGTGTTGCGAGTGCTCCTCCATTGTCATAAGTTATACCTAAGTATTCCCTGGTGTGTGTTTTCAAAAATTGTACTAAATTTGTACTTTGTATTTTTTAGTTTATATATTTATATGCTCATATATGTATGCAGGATGATAGTAGTGTCATTAGGATAGCGACTGGTCAAGATACTGATCAGGGACAATTTCATGATTCATCCACATTTTTTCAGGTCCTAAACTTTAGAAAATTTTCAATGCAATTTCTAGGTCTTTATATATATGGTTACATGCTTCAATAAATATTCTAGCCTATTTCAAGTGCTTGATTTAAATTTTTATGAATTAGCAGCTGAGACTTTTGGTCTGGAATCAACAACTATACCACCTAGGCAACAAAATGTGGAAGTCGATGAGCAAGATCATATGGTAATTTATGCACACTTTAGCCTAGATTGAAATATTTAATTTCATAGTTTTATAAATTAAATCAAAGTTGGATGCTAACCTAATTCTCAAGTGCTTTATTTGAATATCCAGGAATTAGTAGCTGAGACTTTTGGTTTAGAACCAATAGTTATACGGTCACCTGGGCAACAGAATGTGGCAGGAGATTACCAACATCACAAAATAATTTATGCACACTTTAGTCTAGATTTCAATATTTAATTTCATTATTTTATAAATTAAATGAAATGAAATTTAAATTTCATATGCACACGTGTCATTTTTTAAAATTTTATCTGATTTCAAGTTTCTTTCTTTTCTACAGCATGAGGCAGATCCATCTCTTTCACAAGGAACAAAGAGGCCTCTTGATTTCAATGATGATAGGAAATAGACTATTTATTTCATGGACTATGATGCATTATTTTTATATGCCACTAGGACTATGACTATATGTTGAACAATATTTCATGGACTTAGAGATATTTTAGTATTTCATAAACTATGATCTGTATTTATTTATATGCTAACTATGAATAGATGTTTTAGTACATTTCATGGGTCTTACCTATATTTTAGTATTTCATGGACTTAGAGATAGATATGTATATATATTGACTATGCTTGTACATTTTAGTATGTTAGATAGTATGTTTATGCTTTATTGAACTTCTCTTATTATCAAGACATGTTAGAATTTAGTACATTTTTCAATTTAAAAGGAAAAACTATCTAATGTGTAAAATAGTTCTAGTATGTGAATATCTAATGTGTACATAATTTTTGAATTTTGAATCTAGTATGCATGACTATCTAATGTATTAAATAGTTCTTGATAAATGATAGTACAAAGATAGTTCATGCTAAAAAATGATAAAATAAAGTAGACCTAATAATTCCTTACATGATAGACCTAATTTAATTCCTTAAATAGGTTCATAATGTTAATGTAGGTTCATAATGTTAATGTATTCCATTACACATGATAGACATAATAATTCCTTTTAAATAAATTTGTATTCCCTTACATAATGTTAATGCAGGTTCATGATAGACCTGATAATTCCTTACATGATAGACCTAATAATTTTCCTTAAATAAAGTTGTCTCTAAGTAGGTTCATAATGTTAATGTATTCCCTTGATTTTTGAGCTAAAATTTTCAAATGCACTTCTATTTATTTCATATAAAAGAAAAAAAAACACCATTTAAAAGTTATTTAAAGCAAGGAAGCAAGTGGTAGAGCATTGCTAGTTACATAGAGGAGGATCCACAAATAGTTTGTTTAGACACAATTTATAAGATAAAAGGAATTTAATATAGAAGATGACATTTAAGAATTTGAAAGAATATATTGAAGACACAAAACATTGATACAATGCAACTATAGCATGATGAAACAAATGAGTATATACAATTAGCTTGACAAGACTACAAAATTGATCTAACATTTACAATATGATGAAAACTTGTAGTGACAATCATGCAAAAATCTACTTTTAGGGTACACCTACAAAAATAATGAATGTACAAGTAAATTAACTATATATATACATGAGTTGATACAAATTTTAAGATAAAGGGAATAATATAGAAGGTGAAATGAGAATGAAAGAATATATCAAAAACACAAAACATTGATGCAATATATAACTAGATAACATGTGATATGAAATATATGAGTATATATATACAATTACCTAATGCGTTCACTTTCAGTTGAAGACTACAAAATTGATCTAACAAATTTTTATGGTGAAAACTTGTAGTGACAATCATGCAAAAATCTACTTGTAGGGTACACCTGCAAAAATAATGAATGTACAAGTAAATTAACTATATATATACACGAGCCGATACAAATTTTGAGATAAAGGGAATAATATAGAAGGTGAAATGAGAATGAAAGAATATATAAAAAACACAAAACATTGATGCAATATGTAACTAGATAACATGTGATATGAAAGATATGAGTATATATACAATTACCTAATGCGTTTACTTTTAGTTGAAGACTACAAACCTGATCTAACAAATTTGTATGGTGAAAACTTGTAGTGACAATCATGCAAAAATCTACTTGTAGGGTACACCTACAAAAATAATGAATGTAAGTAAATTAACTATATATATACATGAGTCAATACAAATTTTAAGATAAAGGGGATAATATAGAAGGTGAAATGAGAATGAAAGAATGGAGCAAGAGAGGGTACTCCCCCTCTTGTTAATAACACAAACAATTGACAAAAACTCACCTAACCAGCATACACATTCACATGGGCAAATACTAAGCTCAACACAGTATAAGATTGCAATCCCCAATTATAATTTCTTTATTCAGATCAAAACCAATCTTCAAAAATGTTACAAATATGACCTTCATTCCTCAACAATATCCCCATCGCATCTATTGCAATCTTACATCATCACTTCTCACGCTCTACAATCTGTAAACAAAATTCTCTCTGCGGCTTTCTAGCTCTCACTTGCTTAGGACTCTTGTTTAACTGCAACAATCTTTTGAGCTCTTCACAACTGCCTTCTCTCCTGCAAGTCCTGGCATAGGCTGCCTCACATTCGATGCTCTGCCTATGCACTTAGGAACTCCAGCTCTGATACCATATGGCACAGGAGAGGGTACTCCCCTCTTGTTAATAACACAAACAAATGACAAAAACTCACCTAACCAACATACACATTCAAATGAGTAAATGATATGCTCAACATAGTATAAGATTGATATCCCCAATTATGATTTCTTTATTAAAATCAAAACCAACCTACAAAAATGTTACAAATATGGCCTTTATTCCTGGTAGCATATCATTTCAAAGCATGAATCCTCTATTCTTCATTTCCCAGAGATCAAGCCTATGCATTACATCTCCCCTTTTGTTTATTCTCTGTTGTTCTTGACGGGAAATGATTTTATATTAAATTCTATTTGCTATATTCTTATTCTTCCCTATCTGCAACCACCTCTACTTTATTTTAGCATTTGATGGTTTATACATATATCCTTCCCTATTCTTGTTGTAGTGGACTTCCTGTGGCCACACCCTCTTCTATTTCCCTCTTTCCATCTATTATTTTCTTTTGTTTTAATGCAACGACCCTCTCCTATATCTCTTCTTTTATGCCAATCCTTAATTCTTATCTATCTTCCCCATCAATTAGTAGGACAAATGGCTGGTAATATCTCCATTGTATAGCAACTGAGGCATCCAGCTTCTCCAATGGAAGAAAATCAACTTGAAAAGTATTTTTTACCTTTCCACGCAAGTAGAATATGAGGTGACACCTCCAAATTAAGTTTTTGATGTTTTATTTGCCTTGACAAGGCCTTCCAAGTCACAGCCCAAATAATCTTCAATTTGGTATTGGAAAAGTTATGCACTTCATAAAATATGTATTACATTTGTTTTACCTCCCACATTGCCCCCAAATCATACATCCATTGAATTGTTAAAACAAATCTCAACGTTGGAAATTCCTCCTTTTTACCCACACTGACAAAGCACATAAATGTAAATAATAAACTCCAATATAGTCATCTCCCCTACGCTTCATTCTTAAGTTTGTCTTTTGTCTTGACTTCCCATGGTTTGGCCCTCTAAGAGGCATTTTCACTTGCTGGAAATAGCACGTAAAGTGCTCAAGTTTGGTGTTGAAATTAGCGTGGCATTCTTCCTCCTATGGCTAGTGTTTTTTTTTATGTTGCCCACACACTTGCAGACCCCAATAGAGATGGAGACCATGATGATTCCTGATCTTCTTCGAGTGTTCCAAGTCATCTCTGAGATTCATGTCAAGGGCATTGGATATAATTTGAGAGAACCAACCATCCTTATGATCTTTCTATTCAAAAAACCAGTCAGGGATCTTGAATTGTCGTGGATTTGCCACAATCACCATCAGATTCTCAAATTCCTAGGTAGAAATTTCACCAATTCTCTTGCTCATGTCAACATCATCATTTTTGTTGCCTCAACCAATCCTATAAGCTTCAATCATAAGTAGGCCTTGTGCCATGTTTAGCCTAGCGTTCTCGTCATTTTGAATGCATAACAAACTTACTATAGTAGCTCTTCTAACTTCTTCAACATCTACACATTTGCAATCCTTTTATCCACAATATTTACCATGTTTCCCTAACAAATTTGCTCCATCAAAATGACCAAATTGTGTTCCAAGACGAACTGCCAAAATAAAAGTTAAACAAAATAGAAATAAAATAAAAAATTGTGACACAAGATTGGCAACATCCCCAGGTGCTCCTGTATCAAAGAATATACAAATGTTCATCGATACAATCATGCAAGATCTAGACTTGTAGGGGACATACAAAAATAATGAATGTAAGGGGAGGTAAGAGGATGGCTTAAGGGGAGATACACAAGTCAATGCAAATTATAAGATAAAAGGAATAAAATAGAAGGTGATATAAGAGGGTGACTTAACGAGACATAAGAGAATGTCTTAAGGGGAGCTAAGAGGATGACTTAATGGGATGTAAGAGGATAGATTAAGGGGAGATACATAATTCAATACAAACTATAAGATAAAAGGAATAAAATAGAAGGTGAAATAAGAGGATGACTTAATGGGACATAATAGAATGGCTTAAGGGGAGCTAAGAGGATGACTTAAGGGGGTGTAAGAGGATGTCTTAAGGGGATTTAAGAGAGGGGGTGTAAGAGGGTGTCTTAAGGCGATTTAAGAGAGGGGGTGTAAGGGGAGATACACGAGTAAATACAAATTATAAGATTAGCATTTTCATGATTTGAATCATGGTAATTAACCTAGCCACTCAAACTATGTATCATGTGAGAAAATTAGTTCTATATTTATAGGAAATTGTTTAAGGGTAGGTAAGAGGATGGCTTAAGGGGAGCTAAGAGGATGACTTAATACAACTATATTAACTATCGATTAAATATATACAACTATTTACATACCTAGAAATTTATTCCATTGTGCCATCTGCATCCTCTCTTTTTTGTAATGCATCTATAATTAACTCATGTTCTTCCATAGAAAGTGTCCATAACTCTTTATTAGTAGGTCTCCCTTGATATCTAACTAGTTTTATATTTGTTACCACAACCAAATGTGAGTAGTTTATAATCTTCTTATGTCTTTCATAATCTTCAAATGCAGGCAAACCATTTTTTCTTATTAGATATTTTTGTAGCCAAGTATCAATAACAACCACAGAACCTGTTGGATAATCGTAGTTATCATAATCTACTCTAGGATGTAGCAACTTATGTTTTGTCTCAACACATCGAGCCAACCAATACTTGGTTTCCTCTTCATTGCCCTCAGGTGCAACAACATACACATGTCCTATAAAAAAAATTATTTAATTCAATAAAGTATGATATATATATTTCACATAAAATACACATGCATACATATATAATTATATATATTACAAAATAATATAATAAAAAATATTGAATTAAAGTACCTTCTTGTACAAGGTCTGAAACATGATCATAGTCATCTGATGAAAACACTTGATTATCATCTTCAATTGTTGTTTCAAGTTGATCATGTGTTTCTGTAAGTGTTAAGGATCTTTGTTTCCATTCTTTAACCCATTATGTATTTTCACATGCTTTCCAATCACCTGCAATACAAAATTAACAAAAATAGGCAAGCTCCCTAGTCCATATAGTCCATGTGCTTGCATTTGAACTCTTAATTGAATGCCATTTTGTTGATCCACTAATTGTCTCACAATCATGTCGAGTAAGAATATTCTCTTCTTCAACTAACCAAAATAATCATTGAATTGTAGAGTTCTCACTTGATCCCATAGATAATTTTTCATTACTGTTGCATATGTGTTGTCATTGATGTCAACAATGGTATGAAGTGATGATCAGTGAGGTCAACAGAGATGCCAAAGGATAGAGATGCCAAAGGGAGATTGTTGCAAAGTGGTGATCAATAAAGACAATAGAGTAAGTGATCAAAAGTGTTTTGAGGTAGAAAGAAAAGTGATGTGCAAAGGAGAAAATAAAAGAGTGATGATCAGAGAAGTTGTGAAGTGAAGGAGATGGATCAGTATCATCTGTACATAGTTGTACCTTATCTATTGAAGTTCATAAAAAGATAAAAGTTATGGTGCAGTCACAGTAAGAGGGTTCACAGAATAAACTATCTAGACCATGCAAAAAGAGTAAACACAATAGAAACAACTCAAAGAAATAAAGCAAATGCAGATTTATTCATTTAGTATATCATAGAATTCAAATAGAGATCGGTCGGCAACATGTGGGCTTACAATTAGGGCTCACAAGCCTGATTACATACATGTGCAAGATAAGACTTTGAAGCTCCTTGGAACAAAATCCAAACTAAGAATTATGAATCAAAATGCTAACTGATTCCTAAAGATCTATTACATCAATATATATCAAATCTAGATCAACAGATTCCTCCGCGTCGGCCAAAGAAGATCACAACTTCCAAAGAAGAGGTGTAGTGTGTGTACACAGATAGGTCAGACCTAAATGCATAGAACACTTCTGGTAAATGAATGGAATGATGTGTGGATCTCCGAGGAAGGTTGGCCACAAACCAAATATCATTGAATGATGTGTCATTATGCTCCAAAGATCAGGAAATGCTTTCACAAGTTTCTCCTTCAACTGGTTGTCAGTGAATATCAAGATGCTCTGCTCTGAGAAACAGTCAACTTCTGATAGTGATATCTTTCCAATATTGACATGCAGATCTCTGAATTCTAGATATGATGTAAATGAATGAATGTAGATGTTAAATATAGCTCCACAAGATCTAAAAATGCTACAGGGCCAAGATACAAAATCTGCTACTGACTGAACTGCCTGAACTGAATTGGAAAAGAAACAAACTGAACTATAAACAAATTGAAATGTAAATATTTTTTGGTTGATGCAAGATTCCTCTTGAACCAGGGATGCTCCTGCATCAGGTTATGTTAACATGAAGATTCATGCTTTTGATGAAAAGTGTTGTGATTCTAGTCTCTGATGTGGTGAATGTTATATCCATTATTTTTTTATGAAAAGCATTGCTTAAGATTTGAAAGAAGGTGCAAATAGTTTTAGACAGTCCAAGGCATTGAAATTTACATTGAAGAAGCTTGGTAGAATGATCCGCATTTGAAGATATATCCTTTTGGTTTTGAATTTAGATAGAGACAAGTGTGAAGTATGTATGTTCCTAATTTCATAACATAGAAGCTACCGCTGAACATTCCAGAGCTAGCAGAGTAAACATAGTGATTTAGTATTGTTGCAGTCAGGAAGAGTTAGAGAAATGCTCTGCATTTCTCCACATTAGAAGATGTGATCTTGCGGCTTGAAGGATAGATAGATAAAGGTGAAAGGTATGCATGGTTCAAGTTTCAGATGATATCATGTACCATAGAGGTTCTCCGGAGTTAGCAAAGCAAAGACAAATCATTTTGCTGATCAAAGTTGTCAGGAGGAGAAAGTAAAAATTACTGCATTTCACTGCATTACATTATTTGACTTTGATGTTTGGAGATTGAGTTCATATGGTCTATATGTTTGTTCATTCCAAGGTTCAGGTGTTGAAGTGTACCGCAAGATAGTTTTTCAATGTTCTATCTCAAGACTATATATTCAAAGTTTGCAAGATATGTTGTGTTATGTGTTTGTTTGTTTACACTAGATAGAAGATGCATATTCCAGAGAAAGGGATGTTTGAGAATATTTTTGAAAGCCATGTAATGTTTTTGAAGTGATCCACATGATGTTAATTGACCTCTCTGGTACCACTTTAGGTCTAAATCTAATATGTGGAAGGATAAATGTTTGCTAGGCCGACTTGATATGTTTTGATGATTGTGTCGGATGTTTGGAAGTGTGCACCAACATGGAGATGTGTGTTAAGGTGAAATAGGTCTTGTTTATCACTTGGTTTGAACCACATTGAATTTCTACATAATTTTGGATGCCGACTTGTTGTGGCATTGCACGTTTCATGCTACATGTTTCATCTTAGTAGATGAAGGAGAAATAGTTTGAAGCTAGCGGAGGATATAAATGAAAGATCTTGTTTGGTGTGAATTGTGAGAGTGAGTGAGAGTGTGTGAGGATGTATGTGTGAGTTTGGATGTGAGTGTGTGTCTGTGTATGGAAGTGTGTTGAAGGGAGTAGAGTTTGTTGAGCAGAGGAGTTGAAGTTTCTTATCAGAGTGAAGGGTGTTGATGTTGTGGAGATGATTGATCAACAGATTTTGTCAAGTATATTGTGTAGAGGTTGTATCCTCTTTTCTATAAGTGTTGTAGTACTTTAGGGAGTTGTAGCTTCCTTTGGTTGTAGCCATAAAAAATGTGATTCAGGGAGTTGTAGCTTCCTTTGGTTGGTGGCATAAAAACTGTGTTTAGGGAGTCAATGGTTCCTTTCGGTTGGTGTCCATAAAACAATGTATTAGGGAGTTGGTGCTTCCTTTGGGTTGTAGCCCATAAAAACTATTATAATCCTATTTTTATTTGTGAGGTTGGATTTGGAAAGTAGATCCAAGCAGCTTGCTCATTGTGGTTTTTCCCTTCTAGGGTTTTCCACGTAAATCTGGTCTTATGGTTGTTAGCTTATATGTTGTGCTTTGAATTGCATAATTTTTTGTATCTTCTATTTAAGGTAGTAGAAAGTTTTGTAGATAAAGTTGATTTGGATTAAGTTTTGGCATATACTGATTTACCCCCCCTCTTAGTATATCAATGTGTTCCAACAATTACACCAATCTACAATTGGACGTGCATCTCTAAATTTTGTTGCATCCTCAAATTTTAGTTGCTCTCTAACAAGAGCTCTTTTCATACATGCTACTGCTCCATCATGTTCTCCTTTACCATGTCCAACTTCAAAAAAACTCCACATATGTTGGATATTGTTTTCTTTGTGAGCCCTACATTACCAATAAAACATTCAAGAATTTTTGAATTGCCCAGTACAGTTATTTGACCATATGAGATGTGCCATCGAGATTTCTCTTTCTTTTAAACTTTCATAATTTTTTTGAAACAATATTGCATAGACTCTGATGAGTGTAACTGGTTATCACTCAAATAAAAATTGTACTCCCTCAAAAAAATTCTATTATCTTCTGTACTATCATCTGCATGTCTATACACAATATGAACAAAGATGGCCACCTGCACTGAATTATAATACTGAGATTGAATTTCCTCTTGTGGAGCAAGAGTATAGTTTTCTACAAAGTCAACCACTGATAGTATAGTTCCAATTGGAAATATGTTTTTACATGTGTGAAACTATCCATCAAGCCACCAAGCATATTGGGAGTGTTTCACATATTTAGATAGAATATTATCCTTAAAGTCTCTGATGAATGCATGCACACTAATTTTTTCTATAACTAACTTGCAACGCTTTCCAATTTTTCCATCCTTTAAAGAATATTCAACATTCTTGAATCTTTTCACATCCACTAATTGTTGTCCAAATTTAGGTGAAATAATTTCATGCATACATTCTGCTAACAATGAAAAGTTGTTGCATCTATTGCATTGTCCATAAATACATGCTTTTGAATAAAATAAGTATCCATTAGATGTTTCACAAAACAAGCCTGCTATAAACTCCTTAATTGTTTGAGGTGGCATATTAATACCACATTCCTGCATAATTTCATTAGTATGTAAAGTACAGTGTATATATCGAAAAACATCATAATAATAATGAAATTATACATGAGTTTTACAACAACAAGAGAGTTGTTGGAGCTTTGTAACTATCCCACCTGTTTTTGAATTTAACTTTGAGTGGGAATGGCCAGTGACAGTTCAAGGTGGGGACATGACCCAATCACCCCTCCCTATGCATGGGAGGCCCTATTCTGGCACGGGGAGCCATGCTGATCATGTGATTCCATCCTTGAATCCAGGATCAAAGAAGTGGAAGGATGCCCTCGTGGGTACTTCTCAAGGTGGTAGTACTGGTGAGTCAAGTATCCTGATTCTTTCTAAGTGTGAGGAAGGAATGACAATTAAACTACTGGATCATACCATCCTAAGGGTGGTGGCATCTATGGAGAACACTCTTGTTGGAATGTTCTTTGCTTATGGACCCAACATTGACTTGGTTAGAAGATGGATTGCAACCAAGTGGATTCTAAAGGGAAGTGTCATGGCTAGTCCAATGTCAGGTGGGATGTTCCTTTTCAAATTCACCTCACAAGAGGATCTATTGTCGATTCTTTCTGGTGGCCCATGGCTTTATGGGAAGCACTCACTTTCTCTGTGCAAATGGAAATTTGAATTTGATCCTAAAGCTGCTCTTAACCAATCTTCTTTGGTCGAGGTCAGACTTCCTCATCTTCCTCTGGAATATTGGGATGAAGAAATATTTGTCTAGATTGGTAACTCCTTTGGGGACTATGTGATAGTTGATAAGGTCACCAAGGCTAAGGTAAGATTGGTATATGCTAGATTCTATGTGAATGTTGACATCCTTAAAACCCTCCCTACTCCATTATCCTTGAATCTAAAATGGAACTAGAGTATTCTTTATGAGAACTCAAGGGTCTTTTGCTAGAATTGTATGAAACTAGGACATGTCTTCACCCAATGTCGGGCACTTAACAAACCCCCTCCCTTCAAGGAGGAGCTAGAGAAAATGAATAAAATTCCTAAGGATTACCCTTTTAAAGATGATATTCTTAACCTCATTGACTTCCCCCAGTTTTCCCTAAGAAGATTGTTGAGGTGGAGGCATCCAATAGGAGAGATCAGTGTCTAGAGACTAGTGGGGAGGTATAAGGACAAGTGGAAAATGTGGCATGTGACTCCCAGGAGATGCCTCCCACTGTCTAGATTGAAGAACCAAGTGGAAGGTCTAGGGATAGGGAGGAAGGAGAGATTTTTTAGACCTTAGCCACTCTTGAGATAGGGTTGTTAAACTCAAGGAGAACAATCAGGCCAATCTATTTAGCAGTCCTAAACAAAGGACAGGTAGTATGAAGATGGGGGAAAGTATTTTGGAGAATAACTTCTCCCTATCTCCAGGAGTAGGCACTCGCATAAATATGGAGGACTCTGAGGGATGGTCTACTACGAGGAGGAAAGGGAAGGGCCCCAATAGAAGGACAACAGATGTGGGAGGGGAGCACAACAAAGGAAGACCCTCACACATGCAAATAAGACAGTGGGAGGTCATGAGGGCAATAGCTAATGGAAGGCAGACCACCTTGGTGGTCCCTCCTAGGTGGACAAAGAAATGAGGATAATCTCATGGAATATCTGAGGGCTAAATAGCCCTCATAAATAGTTGCTTGTTAAGAATTGTATCTATGATAATAAGGTTGATATTCTTTTGTTGCAAGAAGTTAAAATGTTTAAGGATAATTTCAAACTAGCTGTCAAAAATATTTGGCCTAACACTAACTTCACCATCAGTGAAGCTTAGGGGACCTCAAGGGGGCATTGTCACCTTGTGGAATCAAAATCTATAGGGGTTGGTAGTTTCATGTTCCAGGTACTATCATGAAGTCTCTTTCTCTTGTAAAATAATTCATGGTCCCTTATCAATGTCTATGCTCTGAGTTCCCATTTAGGGAGGAAAGAGGTCTGGGAGTACTTGTCTGGCAAAATCAAGCTATCGAAGAGGACACATTGGATGGTAGCATGGGACCTGAACCCCCCCTCTACCCCTCTGAAAAGATGGATGGCTTTACTAATTATTTTGACATCATGGCTGACCTGGATGAATTCTTGAGCAATGCAGGTCTTATGGACATTGAACTTGTTGGCCAATCCTTCACCTTGTCTAATAGAAGGCAAGGGAAACATCTTATCCAGGTCAAGCTTGATAGAGTCTTAATCTCCTCCAACTGGACCATTGCTAACCTTGTTAGTTTGGTTTCCCTCCCCCGTGTGGGTTTGGGCCACAATCCTTTGCTTTTAAATTGGCAGGAGAGGAACATCAAAGGGCCCTTTCCCTTCAGGTTTGAGATGATGTGGGTGGTTCATCCTAACTTTAGAAATTACCTAATTGATTGGTGGGAAATCCCTGTGTAGGGACCGACTATGTACATGTTGGTACAGAAACTTGTTAATGTGAGAAATAGAGTCAAGGGATGGAATAAGTATACCTTTGGGAATGTTTTTATCAGAAAGAAGAATATTTTAGGTCAGTTGTTGGATGTCTAGGCTAGAATGGAATAGGGTGATAATTTAAAGGAGCTTCAGACTCTGGACAAATCTCTATCCAAGGAATGGTTGGTGACCCTAAAGGAGGAGGAGTTATAGTGGAAACAAAAATCTAGGATTCAATGGCTGAGGGAGGGGGATAGGAATACATCCTTCTTCCATCAATCCACGCTATGACATAGGAAGAGAAATACAATCAGTAGACTCCTAGATGAGAATAGGGCTATGGTAGAGGAAGATGAAAAGCTGGGGAAGCTAGCTTCCAACTATTTTTAGTCCCTCCTAGCAGCCCATCCTACTAACCTTCCCTGCCAGGAGAATGAGGGTCTTCTAAACTCCATTCCTACTATCCTGTCTGAGGAAGATAATAGCCTCTTGACTAAACTAGTCACAGAGGAGGAAGTCTAGGTGGTGGTCTTCTCTATGGGGGCATTCAAAGCCTTAGGACCTGATGCTTTTCCCCCAGCCTTTTTCCAAACCTTCTAGGATGTGATTGGGAAAGATGTCACTGATAGAGCTAAGGATTTCTTTAGAACTAGTGTGCTTCTACGGTAGTTGAGAAACACTTTCATAGCTCTGATTCCAAAGAAAACTGAACCCAATTCCATGACTAATTTCATACCTATCAACCTATGTAACACTATCTACAAGATCTTCACTAAGCTCTTGGTCTTCATACTACAACCTCTCTTGGATAAGCTTATTGCTACCAATCAGAAAGGTTTTGTCTAGGGTAGGCTAATCCTTGATGTAACCATCACTACTCATGAAATCATACACTCTATTTCTAAGAGAAACACCCCAGGTATGATTTTCAAACTTGACATTTCTAAGGCTTATGATACGATCAATTGGGATTTTTTGTTCAATGTCCTTAGGAGATTTAGATTCCAAGACTGGGTGATCAATTTGGTGAAAGAATGTGTCTCCACGGTCAAATTTTTTGTTCTTGTCAATGGTTCCCCCATGACTTTTTCTCCTCTAGAAGGAGTCTTAGGCAAGGGGACCCTCTTTCATCTTACCTCTTAATCTTGTTGGCTAAGGTTTTGGGAAGAAATGCTTGTAGATTGTTGGGGAATGGAGCCCTTCATGGAATTAAACCTGCTTCCATAGCCCAGGCATCAGTTATACAACAATTTGTGGATGACACTATCTTGTTTGGGATTGCTTCTATGGTTGAGGTCAGGAGGTGGAAGGGTCTTCTCAATGATTATGAAGTGGCTTCAAGGCAAAGTATCAATTTTGAAAAGAGCCACATCTATTTCCTGAACACCCTAGAGATGCTGCAACACAAAATTAAAAGAGTCCTTGGTTGCTCAAGTGCTTATTTACTGGCCACCTACCTTGCACCACCCCTCATGACCACCAAAGTTATTTCTAAGTATTGGAACTTGATCATTGAGAGAATGCAGAGGAAGATGGTAGGCTGGAAAGGCTCATTGTTGAGTCAAGAAAGGAAATTTCAACTTCTTAAAGCCTTTCTCCAAGGTATCCCTACTTATTTTCTTAGTATGTTTAAAATTTTGAAATGTGTTATTGAGAGGATAGAGTAGATATAGAAGAAGTTTCTTTGTTCAGGGCTAGAGGAGAAAAGGAGAATTGCTCTTATTGGCTGGGAGAAAGTATGCACCCCTAAAACTCAAGGTGGATTAGGATTAAGAATAATTCACCTCATGAACAAAGCCCTTATGGCTAAGATTAGTTGGAATCTGATCCAAGGCAACAAGGATTAGGGAGATATCATGAATTCTAAATATCTTAGTGGAGATCGGGGCTATAGAATACTTTCTGATCAAGGCCTTCCTAAAGGTTTAGTTATCTAGAATGGGACCCTTCAAACCAGGGGGCTCCTTCACAAAGGAGTTAGGTAGAAAATTGGAGATGGTAGGAGTGTTAGTTTTTGGGAGGACAAATGGCTGAAGGACCTTCCTCTCAGGGAGCTTGGTTATGGCAAGGTTGCTGACAAAGCCAGTAGGTTCTTTGGAAGCAAAGTTGCAAACTACATCAGTGGACATGGGCTCAATAGAAACTGGAAAGGCCTTATAGATTGTGTTTTAGATCATAATGAGGATAACAGGTTGCTCTCCAGCTACAAAGGGAGTTGAACAATTTCATGCTCTCTTTACTTCCTAAGTAGGATCAGATGGTGTAGGACAAAGACAACAAGGGTTTGTTCATTGTGAAGAGTGCCTATGGTCTATTGTTAGACCCGGGGGAGGCTAGTTTGTGGGGCAAATTCTATTTGCCAAAACTCTTACCCAAAATTAATTTCTTTTGGTGGACCCTTATTCATAATAAAATTTTGACCTTAGACAATTTGAAAAAGAGAGGGTTTTAGATACCCAATTGATGTGTCCTTTGTGGTGAAGAGGAGGAGTTTGTCACTCATATCCTTTTGTTTTGTAACTTCTCTTGAGAGGTGTGGAGTCTTACTCTACAATGGTTGAATATGTCTTGGGTTTCCAATGATAGTGTGGTAGCTCTTGTTAGAGCTTGGAGCTCACCCTTTCAGCCCACATTCTCTGTGACTAAGGAACTATGGAAGAAAATTCTCCCTCATCTAGCATGGAATTTGTGGAAGGAACGTAATAATACAATATTCAGAGAGAAATTTAGAACTCTTATGGAGGTTTTCCATGCCTTTTCTAAACTGCTTGTTGAAAACATCAATTCCTGCAAGTTCAAATCAGTTGAGAATTCCCCAAGGCAAGAAGATCGAAATATGTTAAAACAGTGAGTTGTCAATCTGAGTATCTACCATATTGATAACTCCAAGAAGATTGCTAAGGCTAGAACCTGCTGGGCTCCAACCCAAAAAGGGCTAGTTCAAGCTAAATTTTGATGGGGTAGCCAAAGGGAACCCTGCAGAGGCTAGTGGTAGAGGCATAATTAGGTCTAAATCAGGAATGTTTGTGGTTGCCTACACTGGGGGGATGGGTATTAAGAGAAACAATGAGGTTGAGGCGTTAACCATGCTTTGGGGAATTAAGATTGTTCTTTCTATGAATATCAAGCATTTGCATGCGGAGGGAGATTCACAATCAATTGTCAATGCGGCTTCAGGGTCGGCTAGTCTAGGCTGGAACTTGTCTGATATAGTGGGATATATTTGCCTACTTTTCAATGCCCTGGAAAATTACAAAGTATCACACATTTACAGGGAAGGTAATGTCATGGCGGATGCCATGGACAATCTTGGGATTAATAAAAATAGTTGGCGATGCTGGAGGCATTCCTCAAGTCTGCCCATTCTTATTGAAAAAGATGGAGGCAAGTCTCCTTGTTCTTAATATAGTTTGCAGGGAGTGCTTTGGTGGGATGGGTGGACTCCCTTTCCTTTGCATCTTATGGATGTGTCATAGGGAATATCTAATTATGTGTGAGGGTAGCAAGGTTCAAAATGAGGATAGAGCCATTGGAATTCAAATCCACCAAGGTGGGAATAATGAAGTGGACTAGTAAAGGCTTACTCGAAGGATGGCAAATGACTAGATGTTGTGGTGGCATGAGACCTCATGGAGAGTTGAGTGGATGACAAGATGGCAAGGCTGTAATTATTTTTTTTCCATCCTATCCTCAGTGATGTTTACTCTCACATGAGGTGGCAGGCGTGGGTATTTTCTGAGGAGGCACACTAGGGTGGCAAGGACTCTGTGTATCACCTAAATAATTATTTCAAATTTAATTCAAATATTTCTAGTCTTTGGATGAGACGGGACTACACAAGTGACATATTTTATCCTAATGTTCATTCTGGAAGGCATCCTGCTCACAAAAATTGCCTTTACATTTTTCTCTCACCTTGGCTACTTAAATTGATTATAAACGATTAGAATGGGAGGTGATATTGTCAAAATCAAGTTGACCTCGCTTAAGGAGTTCAACCAAAATCCCACGGTGTGGCACATCATTCAAGAAGGTGAAGTGGCCTCCTTCTTGGAAGCCATAATAGGCTACGATGAGAACCTGTCCAAGCAATTCACTGACTCTTGGGATGATAACAGGATGGTTTGAGTGGGGGGCATTGGCTTTGAATTTTTAGAGAAGATAATTGGGTAAGCCATAGGATTGCCTATCAAAGGCAAGAAGCATAGTTGGAGGAGTAAGGTGTCGAATCCTGAAAATATGGGGCTATTTTTTAAAGAGGGGGAAGTAGTCGTCAAGCTCCATGGTGGCTTTGAGAGAGAGAAGCTACTTGCTCTGTGTGGTCAAGTCTGCCTCATGATAATGAAATACTTTACACTAGAGGGGCATTTCAAGGTATTTTATCACTACCACTTTGCTTTTCTCAATCATTTTAGGAATAGGCTAGAACTTAGTTTTCCCTTCTTTCTACTTTCGTCCCTTAAAAATTTCATTCAGTCTGTTAAGGAGATTCAAGCTAAGAACCCTAACTATCCATCCATCTGACTTCACCAAGGGCTCATCCTTAGGCTTTACCACTTCCATTTGGCATTGTGCCCACCCAAGCAAATTAAAGTCAGTCTTTTGGATGATTATCCCTCAACCCTAACCTCTGTTGTTAAGGGTAAGGGTAAAAATTTTGCTGGGACCCCCAAAACCTTAACACCCAGAAGCCCTAAATGGGGACCCAGAATCGTGGAAAGCCAAGAAACTTCACCTGTAGGGACCCCTATTCCTAAGTCTAAGTCTAAAACCCCCAAGAAAGCCAGCAAGAAAAATAATTCCCCTACCCTAGAGATTGATAAGGAAACTGTGGCGTCCACTAAGAGGGACCGGGAGGCTGAGGAGGAAGAGGTTACTCCACATCATAAGAAGGCTAAAATTGGGAGAGTGGAATTTTTGAGGGACAAGGGGACTTCAAAATTCATTGACCTTGAGACTAGTTCCAAACAAGGAGAGGAATGAGATTTGGGCGTTGTTGTTGTTTCTATTAAAAATATCACTCATGGTGTTCATAGGTCTATTCGAATTGTCAGTATTCCCTCCACCAATCCATAGGGAATGGATATATCTAGAGAATCTAAGTTTGTGGAGGATACATTGGGGAAGGGGAAGATGAGACTGCCACTGAGTCAATCCACAAAGATGAAGGAGCCAGTCATTTTCTAGAATTGAACCTACCATACTTGGATGATGAAGACGAAGAAGCAAAGGAAGCTTAGGAGTAGAAAAAGGAAGATGGCTACTCTCTATGTAGAAAGACTGTTGAGGAGGTGGCCAAGATTAAAACCAAGATTGAAAAACTCTAGAATAAATGGTGGGTGATGGTAGAATTTATGGCTAAGTCTCTCCACCGTGCAGCGCCTATGTTCTCGGTTGTTAAAGAATTAGATGATAAGGTCAAAGGTATTGGAGTGGACAGTCTGGGTGACTACAAGGACATGGTTAAATTCCTATCCAAATATGGGATATCTGAGAATCCCTAGTTGGTCCCTTGTTGGTCTTTGGTTTTTTGTTGTGTTTTATTAGTGTTCATTTTTTGGTCTATTCTTTGTTGTCTGGGTGTTGTTAATGTGCTATCTCTGGCTCATTTAAGGCCTGGTTTTGCCCTGTGGGCTACTTTGTAAAGGGTTATGGACCCTCTTCTCCAGCTAAACCAATAAAAAATAAGAGATTTGTTGTTTGTTAATTTTCACATACCAAGGTTTACATTTGTCGAATGATCTTTGACTTAGTACTAGTACAGAAACAACAATATATTACTAAAAAACTACTAAAAACCGCTTATAAATGACCAAACACAGTCATGTGACCATTAGTAGTTTATTGTCAATCATTTATAATGTGATCAAATTGATGACTAAACCATTTTTAGTCATTTATTGGTTGTTTTGATTGATCAATTTGGTAGTATATTTAGTCATTAATTTAGTCATTGATTGTTGTAATCTGGTCACTTATTTAGTCATTTTTTATTCACTGATATATTTAGTTGTTAATTTAGTCATTGATTGTTGTTAACTAGTTACTTATTTAGTCATTTTTATTCACTGATTTCCTTCCATTGGTAGTTTATTTAGTCATTAATTTTAATCATCATTTTGATCAATTTGGTAGTTTATTTAATTGTTTTTGTTCACTAATTTATGTCAACTAGTAGTATATTGATACATTGTTTATTAAACATCATATCACTAGTTGCAAAGAGAAACACAAGTCTTGAAAAAGGAATAGTGTTGTCTTTATTAATTTGAAAAGAGTTGATGTTACATAAAATCTCTTGAAAAAGAGTTACAAGGCAACTATTGTTGTTGTAAAAGAAGCAAGAACTAAAGAATAAAAGTCCTTTGAGAAGACCTTAAATAGAGAAGCCTTCAAACATAAAACTTTCCATGAAGAGAAGGCTGTAATTCCTTGTAATCTGCTGCAAACACCTTGTAATCTTTGACAACATATCATAACAAGTCCATATTCTACCTTCTGCAATTGACAGTCAAAACTACTTCCCTCAAAACCCTATGTCACCATGGTTTAAACCTCAATGAAGGCTTAATTACAATCTTGCCTATGCAAGGTTTGGATTTCACTGCCTTGCTATTTGCTGCCATCTTTATACATTGCCAACTTTACCTTGAAAGCATTTGAAACCTCCAATGTATACCTCAGTTCAAAAATCCCATAATGAGACTAATACATAGCAAGAAGTCACTGTCTCAAAACCTTTAAGATTTCAAACTATCAAGTGAAACAAGGAATGCACTAGGCACATCCAACATTCCTCTCAAGGTCCAACAAAATAGATGAAAAGCCAAGAAACAAAACACAATTACTAAGAATATATTGTGCATTTGAGACTTGACTACCACTTATGCAAAAATTGTACTTGAGACTGTCCTCCTTGATCACTGCCTTTACAACCTTGTTGCTTCTGTGCTCTTTATTGTCATTGATAATTAGCATTGTGTTTCCCTGCCACCATATTTCTTGCATTTAATACCTCTACCTCCCTATGCATAAGATCATGTCTGCATTATGTTTCACAGTAACCACTGTGACTGCCTATTCATCCATGTATTCTGCTATCTCCAAGTCTTTGCACATAGAAGTGCCTAAATGCATTGTCACGGTTTCCTCTTTTTGTATACTATCACTCTTTGAAAACACCATCTTATATTCATATGCACTCTAATATTGAAGCATACACAAAAGACATAACCTTTAGCTTCTACTCCATACAAATATTAAATACTTCATATTCAAATGAGCCAAAATACTAAAACATCCACTTGTTAACTCAAGGACCATTGGTACAGCATTCAGGCGTGTTGGGAACTTCTCCAAAACTCCTCTAGCTACCTCATTTGGATCATTCAATTTAGGCACAGGTGTAATGCATCATTCCATTTTCTTAGACCTGCAGGTAAACAGTAATTATTCATGGTATTTCTTATATAGGATAAAATTAGTATCATATGACAGGATAATAAAAACTGACAAAACACTTTGGAAAAAAAATAGTTCTTTTGTTCTGTACTACAATGCAACACAAATGCAATAATAGAAACTTCATCCAAAGTTTTCTATGACTGCCAAGAAAATGGTCTGCAAAAAAGATCAATATTCATCGAAATGGAATACAGACAGGAAATAACACAAGCTAATATGCAAATTATAATGTATCCAAAAGTTTTCAATAAATTGGCTAGGGATATCCTTATAAATATCACAAATGCAAGTACTAGCCATTATATTACTTTTTTAGAAAATAATCCTCCAAATGTCTAAATCAACTCAAAGCTAGAATTTTAGACAACATGACTTTAAGATGTTTAGTTGTCACTAGCAGAAAGGCAAGCAGTCCATACCAAGGTAGTTGCAATTACAACAAATGACAAAATTCCTCTATCCTTCATGCTTTGACGGATGTCCATACCCTGTTCCAAAGCTCCCATTTTGGCACAGGCAAGGAGTATGCTAGCAAAGGTTGTCGAATTTGGCTGTACACCTGTTAATTGCATTTGCTTGAAAGTTTCTAAAGCCTTCTCAACAAATCCATTTTGTGCATATCCCACAACCATTGCATTCCATGAGATGACATCTCTTTAAGACATTCTGCCAAACAATTCACATGCCTTGTCAATGCTTCCACATTTTGCATACATGTCTATCAGGGTAGTTGTAACTATAACAAATGACAAAATTCATCTATCCTTCATGCTTTGATGGATGTCCATACCCTATTCCAAAGCTCCCATTTTGGCACAGGTAGGGAGTATGTTGGCAAAGGTTGTCGAATTTGGCTTTACACCTACTAATTGCATTTGCTTGAAAGTATCTAAAGCCTTTCAAAAAATCCGTTTTGTACATATCTTGCAACCATTGCATTCCATGAGATGACATCTCTTTGAGGCATTTTGCCAAACAATTCTTGCAACCATTACATTCCATGAGATGACATCTCTTTGAGGCATTCTGCCAAACAGTTCACATGCCTTGTCAATACTTCCACATTTTGCATACATGTCTACCAGGGTAGTTGTGCAAAAGACCACTGCAACACCGCAAGGTGGTTGTTGGGCCTTTGCGGTGATGTAGGGAAACTCCCTGCATCACCACGAAGGCCCAACAACCACCTTGCAGTGTTGAGGTGACCCAGGCATAAGAGTGGATGCGCCTTCCATTGAAAGTTTGGATCGACAGCACCATTCTTCCTCCAATATGCAAATGTAGGTAAGCAGTCCCCATGGGCATACTGATAACGAAGAGAGGGAGAGCTTGTGGAGCAAAACATGGTACCCATAGATGTTTTTGAATTCATCATGGGTGAGGTCTGCAAACTTATTAAGGCCCAACCTATAGACTCATTCTTCTGGTTGTGTGCCTCTATATAAGCAAGGTTATTCTTGAATATGTGGAAGCATTCTTCTTTCTGAAGAAGGTCATTGTAGGCTTTGCCATGCTTGCCCATCCATTGTTCATAAAGGTGGAGGAGCTCCTCCTTGCCTCCTTTACACTAGCCAATGCAAAGCAAGGCAAATAGAGCCAACAAAAATATGGGTCTCTCCATCCCCATTACGAATTGAATTGTATCTATCATCAGTGAATATGGCCATGGAAATTAAAATTTTATATATTTTTGGATATTGAAATTTTGATACCCGCTCTCCCACAAGCACTTCAAGTCATGCCTATAGTGATGCGGGAAAGCCCCACATCACCGAAGACATGACTTGAAGTGCTTGCAGGAGAGTGGGTATCCATGAAGAATGCAAAGGAAAAGTTACTAAAGGAGTTACTTATGACAACTCTTCAACCTATGCAGGAGGGAAGAGATGTTTGTAGAAGGTTGAAGGCTAAGATGAAGGTATAGATGACTGTCAAGCATGCATAATAGAGACAAAGTATGGGTAGAGGTAGAGAATGTTCAGTACAAAGACCCATCTAGGTCCATAAGCGCTCGGACGGAAGATTTACTAAGGCGAATGACTCTAGAAGAGAAGATTGGATAGATGACCCAGATTGAAAGAGAGGTTGCTTCTGCAGATGTCATGAAACAATACTACATTGGGAGTGTGCTTAGTGGTGAAGGAAGTGTGCCTACACCCAAGGTAACTACTGCAATGTGGGTCAATCTAATAAACAAACTTTAGAAGGGTGCCATGTTGACAAGGCTATAGATCTCAATGATATATGGCATCGATGATGTGCATGGCCATAACAATGTTTATGGGGCTACTATATTTCCCCACAATGTTGGCCCTGGAGCAACCAGGGATCCTAATCTAGTGAAAAGAATTAGTGCTGCTATAGCTCTAGAAGTTTGAGCCACATGCATTCCTTATATGTTTGCTCCTTGCATTGTTGTTTGTAGAGATCCTAGATGAGGGCACTGCTATGAGAGCTACAGTGAGGATCCAACCATTGTGAAAGCCACGATAGAAATCATCTTTGACCTGCAAGGCACACCTCCTGCTAATGCTACTAAGGGCGTTCCCTTTGTAGCAAGACAATCAAATGTTGCATCTTTTGCCAAACACTTTGTGGGAGATGGGGGCACAACCAAGGGTATCAATGAGAAAAACATTGTAATCGGTTACAAAGATTTAGTTAGTATCCACATGACTCCCTATTTTGATGCTATTGTCAAAGGGGTCTTGAGCATTATGGTTTCATATTCCAGCTGGAATAGAGAGAAAATGCATGCTAACCGCTTCCTTGTTTCTCATGTTCTAAAGAAGCGGCTTCACTTTAAGGGCTTTGTTATTTCAGATTGGCAGGAATTGACAGAATAACTACCCCGGCTGGTGCTAATTATACTCTTTCTATCTTAGAAGGTGTAGGTGTAGGGATTGACATGGTAATGGTTCCTTTTAATTATACAGACTTCATTAATGATCTAACTTCCTTAGTTAAGGGAGGTTTCATCTTCAAAAATAGAATAAATGATGCAATGCAGAGAATTTTGAGGGTGAAATTTAGCATGGGCCTTTTTGAACATCCTATGGCTAACTTGACCCTAGCCAACCAACTAGGTAGCAAGGAACACAGGGATTTGGCAAGAGAAGCTGTCAGGAAGTCTTTGGTACTATTGAAAAATGGGAAAGCAGGGAGTCACCCTTTGTTTCCTTTGGATAAGAAGGCTCCCAGGATTCTTGTTACAGGGGCTCATACTAACAATCTTGGTTATCAGTGTGGTGGATGGATAATACAATGGCAAGGGTTAAGTGGTAACACAACTATATGGACCACAATTCTCGCAACAATCAAATCTATTGTTAGTCCCTCTACTGAGATTATTTATGAGCAAAGTCCAGATGAAAACTATGTCAAAGGAAAAGGGTTCTCAAATGCTATTATGGTTGTGGGCGAGCAACCATACGTGGAAACTTTTGGAGATAATTTGAATTTGACAATTCCCTTAGATGGAGACAATACAATCAACAATCATGGCTTCCTAGCACTGAGGGTCAAAGTGTGACTGATGCAATTTTTAGTGATTATGCTTTTCAAGGAAAGATGTCAAGGACATGGTTTAAGAATGTTGATCAACTGCCCATGAATGTGGGAGACAATCACGATGATCCCTTGTTTCCATTGGGCTTTGGATTGACTACCACCATAGCTGGAAATTTGAGGGCTTCATTTGTTGTTCTATCCAAGGGAACTCCTTGCATTCTTGCCATGAGCTATGTAGTGGGAAAAGAGAAAAAGGAGACCCCAAGCCCTAGGATAGGAGCAACAAGTAGAGAGAAAATATTTAAGGAAATGGACTTCAAAGTAAGGCATGACACTTTCCTATAGATTCCCAAAAGGAGATCATAGTCATGACTATTCAAATAAACAATGATAGTCCATGGCATAACCATGAAGGGGACATTGAAATTAATAATAACAATGATAGGGTAGTATGGAAAACTTTAAAAGATACATAAAGACAAGTAACTGAGCAGTCAAGAGGGCTTTTAAAACATCATAAATCTTGCCAAGGGTTTATTATCTTCAAAGCAGTATGGTAAACTAATAAATATTTCCATCTCACGAAGTTTCAAAAGAGGACAACCTACAAGTGTATTAAGAAGTGCATGGACAATATCTCAAGGAGCTACCACAGTCAATTTCAAGGTGTTGATCATGGGAAAGAGAGGTTTACATGAAGTGGGATAGTCCTTAAGAATACAGTCAGATGGTAAAGAGGATAGTCCATAAGATAATATTCAACCAAATACACAATATGGACTTGGAGGATAGTCCTTATGGTGCATTTATATAATCACACCTATAGGTCTTATCAAAGATCATGACTCTATTAGGATATGAAAATGAGCACTAAACAAAATACCTCACTATGAGCTAAGTGTGAATGACTTTAAAGACACACAAGATAGTGAGTTGTTAGTAGATAATTCATGATCAACAAGGATAGAGTTAAATAATATGGTTTGTGATAATCACAAGTGATAGTAGCCATTCATATGACAATGACAAGGGCTTTAATCACAGTCCACAAGACAGTCATAAAATAATAAATTCAAAACTCAATAGATGACAGTTCCAAGGCATTGTTAGAGTCTTCTAGAAGAACAATGTTGATGGAAATGCTTATTGTATACATCAAAAAATGGCTCGTGTCAAATTAAGTAAATATTTTTATATTTATCTTAATGCTTATTCTTCTATCAATTAAATAAATATTCCAATTTATTTGATTGGTTCATTATCCCAATAATTAAATAAAATCAATTTATTTAATTAAATCACCCTAATTCTTCTAATGTCTCATATAATTAAATAATCCTAAATTATTTAATTAATCCTAAATTTCTCTAATCCAAAGTCCTAATTTCATAAATCCACATCATTCTTCCATGTCATTCTTCCACCTCACCATGTTGCACACATAATTAAATATTTTAATATTTAATTAGCTAATTTCCCTCACTCACATGTCCTATTTCTCCTCCAATCAAATTAGTTAACTCATCAATCAAATCAGTTAACTAATTAGTCAATTGAGTTCACTGATCAATCACCTTTCCACCTCACCATGTTACACACATAATTAAATATTTTAATATTTAATTAGCTAATTTCCCTCACCCACATGTCCTATTTATCCTCTAGTTAAATTAGTTAACTCATCAATCAAATCAGTTAACTAATTAGTCAATTGAGTTCATTGGTCAATCAATTAAGTCAACTCTCCAATCAACCCAGTTAACTGATCAATCATCTCAGTTAACTCTTCAATCTATTCTGTTAACTCCCATAACTCATGAAAGGAGCTTGGACACTTGTCCTCTTCTAATTCACACACATTCCCTCAAGCTTGCTCAGCCGTACACCTCATAGATAATTCCTCCTATCATGGATCTATTGACACTTGGATTTGGCCTCTTAGCCTATATAAGCAAGGTCCCCATACCCATTTTGCATCCACTCAAGCATTCGTAATCTTACTCTGCAGAAATCCTACCAGCGTGCCTTTGGCAAAGTATCTCCATTACATTTGTATCATCCCATTATCATCATAATCATCCAACCATGTCTCCAAATGTTACCAATCATCCATCTTCATTAGAATTGCATTGTTAGTTTTAGTATTCATTGCATCATCCATCTACAGCCATTCTCCTATTGTCATCTTCAACAGCAAGGAAGTACAACTTCTGAGAGCTCAAATCATATGCAAGATCGATACGAGATAGGCAACAATGGAAGCTACAAGGTAAATTGGGTTGCAAAGGTATTATCTTTTGTTTTCCTGTATTTACATCAATTTCATTGAGTTATTAGATATTTAGTTGTTTAAAACTGTTGTTCATAATTTCCTCTAACATTTTTGGTGCCCACCATGATCTAACCACATGTGTTTGTGAGTGTTTGTTAGACTTTTGTTGTTGCAAATTCAGATTCGGGAACTCAACTTTCACAAATGGCTTCCTCCGGACCTCACCGTTGAGTCCAGGAGGCCTCGCAGGTGAAAAATATCATATAACACCCCAAATTTTCGTTACTGGAAAATTTTTGATAGTTTTTTTACTTTTTGGTCTAGTTTACACAAATTAGCCTTACAAATTTTTAAAAAAAAACACATTGAAAAACAATTACAGTCAACAAACCAAAAAAAATAGAGTAAGTTTTTTTTAGATTGCATTTTATTTTTAAACATAAATCAAAAAATAAAAACAAATAAAAAAAAACAAAAACAAAATTTAAATTTTAAACAATTTTTTTTTCTTAACAGACAAGGGTCGAAGCCCCTGCCTGCACCCCGATTCCCCCCATCCCCAGTTCTACCCTCCCCCATCCCTAATCCCCACCCATCTGCCACCTACTCCCTACCCCTTAGCCCCCTCTCACCTCTCCCCAGACTTCCCCGCCCCCTAACCTCCCCCGACCCCCTAACCTACCCCCCCGCGCTCCCCTACACTCCCCCGATCCCCCTCAGCTCACCCTAACCTACCGCCCGCCCTCATCCCACTATCTACCCTGTGCTCAAACTCCCCCACTCCCTTTACCTACGCCCTACCTATTCCCCTATCCCCTACCCCAGCACCCTGATCTCACCGCCAAGCCTAACTCGATCTCCCCACCACCCAATCTCCCGTCCTCCACCCATTCCCCCACTACCCTGCCTCTTCCCAACCTCTGCCCACCTGCTACTCTACTCCTCCATCCCTGCAAAAAACACATAATGCCACCACAAAAAAAATAAAAGAACATAAAAGCAAAAAAACTAAATAGACCAAAACAAAAAACAAATTAACCCTAACATTTAGATTTAGGTTAAATTTTTCATTCTTTAACTTTTATTTTTTTAATTTTTTTTTAAACAAAGCACTCAGCCCCTGTCACATGGAGGACCAAGGGTTTGTTTAAACCCTCAGCAGAAAACTTGATTGCAACCCTCAAATTGCCCATGTGACCAATTTTTTGCAAACTGTTAGCAGTTAATTAACCACCAATGGTTTATCGTTTGTCTTTCATTTGTTCAAATAGGCTATTTTTTTCTTTTTAGCATAACCTTTTGCAGGTACATAGGATTTTTGTAAATTTATAGTCATTGGAAAGATGATTCGAAAAACTTCGCAACAGTATAGGTATCTTCATCCCACTTGGTCAAAATCATCAGGTATTATCAATCAAAGTCAACCTTATGATATCTATTTTTTTTAAACAACATAGATTTTCGTGTAGATTCTAATTATGATATCCATTTTGCTCTCACAAATCACATTTCTCATAAATTTTCCAAATTATGTGTTTTCCACCTAAGCAATTGATTTAAAAGCTTCTTGATTTTTTTTGTTTTCATGGAATACAAGTGGACATCAGGACCCTTTGCATATCATATGACGGAAAAAACAATAAATAATTGAGACTACTAATCCAGTTTTGGTGCAGAACGTCCACTGAAGGAAATCATTTTTACACTAAGTGTTGAATAGGCTTGGTTTAGGCATTATCATACAATTTGCATATAATATTCACTTAGATTTAAATTAGGAGGAAGTAATTTGACATCTTCATGCAAATTTTCATCTAGATCTAATTAGGGGGGAGTAAATTGTATTGTTGCATACAACTTGCACATAGTCCCAACCTAGGTGGATAAAACTGAACAAATATTTCAAGCAACTATGGCAATTACAAACTCTCATCTAGCTTAAATAAGGGAAACTAACCTATTTGATTCTTCAACAACAATCTTCACATAGCTTTGTTTAGGAGGGTAAAATTTAGTATCTTTTCCAAGTTTTTGCTATCTTGTCAAATGAAGTGTGCTTGGTATATTAAAACACACCTAGTTTTTGGTTTTTTTTAACTCTAGGAGGATAAAGAACCAGTGTCTACTATTCTTGAAAATGATGATAGGACTATGCTCTCCCCTTCTTGGGTGACCAAAATGCCAAACTCATCATATTATTTATGTAACCTTTAGAAGAGGCCTGCCCTTGGAATTCCTTCCTTCCAAGTGGGACGACCTCGAGCAATAACGGGCTAAAGCCAAGCCACTTCCAAGTTGCTATAAATAAATTGTGTTTGTGACAAAAGTCACAAACAACAGGTGCTACTGTGTTATACTGATGAATTTTTCCCCCAAACCCCTATAGAGTGTAACCTCTGCAGGCTGGGAAGCCTCCTTATCGGAGTGAATCGCCGCATGTATAACCACCCAAATGGATGCCCAAACTAAAAAGCCAATTGTTTTAGAAATCCAAAAACCCATATTTGTTGACGCAGGAGGATAATCCTCTGGAGCCGTCCAATGTCATACACTCATTTAGTGTGGAGACAAAAAAGTTCAACTCTTCGGAGGAACTGTAACTTGGTATGCGTGAGAAGTGAGTACTGTGGAGGGGAGTTGGTGCTACCAAGTTACTATCTATCACACCTTTATGTAAATGGCTGGATTAAAATCCAAGTTGGAACTCAACTAATATTGTCCTTGTCATCCTTAGGATTGTACTTGCTTATTTTCATTTATCAAAAATTTATCCAAAAAAATCAGGAGAACTTCTTGTTTACTGTGTTTTCTGGCAATAACGTGAGTTAAAAACAATACCACAAACTTTAGAACATCCTAGGAAAACATGCACAAATAAGCCAAAACTGACAAACTGAAACAAAAAGCAAACTTTCTACAGTTCTATACATACACAGTAGAGAGTTGTTACGTACATTTTGAGACAAAACTAAAACCATTTCTGAGGTACCCTTTTTGCTCTAGTTTATACTTGGAAAATAAGTTCAACCTTGCATTCCCATATTCACACCATTTTCACATCACCTTTGAATACCACCATCTTGTTGTCCAAACCAAACCAAGATTTTCATCTAGGCATTGTTGAGACTCTACCAAATTCAAACAAAATCTAGTTAGTTTCATAACAGGATCAATCATCCTTCACCTCAAAATTGTGCTAGTGTGATCTTGATAAAAGAATAGTCTATATCAATAATGGTGATCAACTATCCCTATTTTGACTACCTTTTAGCTCAAGAGCACATTGTTTGGACAACATAGATCAATATAAAACCTTAGAAAAATCTTACCAAAACCATATCCAACCAAATCATTTTCATACCAAAACATCAAAGTAAGTCCACCAAGTCTCACAATCCAACTTCTCTCGCGTCCAAAAATTGCATGGTTCAAACTAGATCTCAATCTAAACAAAAGCAAAAAATGGGTTCCCTTCACAATAGTGGGCATAATTCTGATGATGAGGAGGTTAGTCAAGAGGAAATCCTTAAACAACTTCAAGATCTAAAATTTCTAAGGATGATGGATAGGGTAGTTGCCATGGATCCTCATAAATATTTTCTCATGCTAGCTCAACAAGGAGCAAAGTTGCCCTCGGATTTTGATGTCTCCAAACTAAGAGAGAACAATGCCTCAAATGAAGCTGAATCTTCAAAAGATGGCTCCAAAAATGACAAAGATGCACCCAAAACTGACATAGATGCTTCTAAATCAAAAAAAGATAAGGATACACTCAATCCCTTGGATACATTAACAACACAAATCCAAGCCTAGAAAAAATAGTTGATGGACATCCAAAGTGGGACAACAACAAAACATTACTCTCTTGAGGATATTTCACCATATCCCTTTGATAAATCTTTGCTCATTTTCCCTTTTCCCTCAAGATTTGAGGTTCCTAAATTCGATAAGTATAGAGGAAAAGATGATCCAAGAGATCATATAAGAGAATTTAGTGCAACATGCCTAGAAGTCGCACACAATGAAACATATCTTATGCGACTATTCCCACTAATCTTAGGAGGCCAAGCAATAGAATGGCTCTCCCGCCTACCTCCCGGCATCCACACTTTTGATGAGCTAGTGGATAAATTTGTAACACATTTCTCATACAATATTGAACACAAAATCTCCATGTTGGACCTTTGTAATAAAAAGCAAAAGGGGGGAGAATCCTTCACCTCTTTCCTACAAAGATGGAGACAACTTGCAAACAAGTGTCCCTACCACATACCAGAGAAACAAATGATAGAAATGTTTGTTCACAACCTAACCACAGAACTGAGTTATCAAATCCAAATACAATGTTGAACTACTTCTAGTAAGGTCATTGAAATGGGGCTACTCATTGAGAAATCCTTGATAACAAAGGGCCAAATTAAGTTATACAAAGACACCCCTAGCTCTAACAACAATGCAAACAAGTCACGATTTTGGACTAAGAACAAACCCATTGTAAATGATGGTGTGGTAGATGCTAAAAATGTGGTGCAAAAGCAACCTATCTTCAATCTATCAAAACCACAAAATAATACACCATCCAACAAGCCTCAAAGCAATGAGCAAAGACCCACCAACTTTCTCCTAGGAGAAAATTCACACCACTAGGAGAGTCTCTCAAATCCACCCTTAGGAATTTAATAGAGGGTAACCTTATAACACTTCCGCCAGTGCGCGATTATGAACCAAAATTTAAACCCTATTGGTGGAGTGATTCCAACTTTTGTGAATATCACTAAAACAAGGGACATAAAACTAATGATTGTGAAGCGCTAAAACATGTCGTTCAAGACCTCATTGACCAAAAGGTAATAAAAATTCAAGGGCATACCTCTAATGAAGAGCACATAGAATTCAAAAATCCTCTTCCCCACTATGAGAAAGGAGGACCATCCAATCAAAACAACGGTGTTGACAAAGCAAGATATAATAACATTTCTTACGAGTACACCGTTAATCATATCTCATAAAGTGATTCACACGTCAATGTAATCACTATCAATAATAATCCTTATTGTAATGTGACCACTCGTCATGGAAACATTACCCTACAAGGAGATCCATCCAAGTCCTCATCTACATCAAACCAATACAGCATCATTGACCAACTCCATAAAATACCTACACACATATCCATTTTGGAGTTATTGTGTCTATCATCGTCCCACAAAGCCATCTTGGATAAAGCCCTCTTGGAAACAACTGTTCCTACAAACCTTGCTCAAGAGCAAATCCAAGCTATGGTAGGTCATCTAACCACACCACATTTCTTATCTTTCACAGAGAAAGATGATATGTCCATCAACCAACCACACAATGCATCCCTCCGCATTGAGGCCCAAATCCACAAACACCGAATAAAAAGGGTCATAATAGATGGAGGTGTTGGTTTAAATATATGCACGTTAAAGTTAATCCTTGCATTGAGGTTTTCACAAAATGTCATCGATCCCAAAAATAAAATAACTATCAAGGCATATGATGAAGAAGAGAGAACTTCCAAAGGAACTGTAGTCTTGCCAATACGGGTTGGCCCAGTAGAGAGAGATGTTGTGTGCCAAGTTCTAGACATGGAGCTAGAATATAACATTCTTCTAGGTAGACCTTGGATCCATGCAATGAAGGTTGTTCCATCAACATAGCATCAATGTATCAAGTTCCCACACAATGGCCAAGAAATTACCATACAAGGTGACCCTGACCCATTTCAGTATTGGAACAACATCCAATCAAAACCATAAGTGATAATCCCTACCAATCGAGCAGCTTCCTCTTCTTCAAATCATGTGGATCCAAGTTCTCTAGCTTCTACCTCTAAAACATCAGAGCTTAAAGTCAAAGTCAAGGACAAAGGCATTGGAGAATATATCATCGAACAAATGTTCTATCTAGCACAGCTGCCTCTATCACGAAGATCATATGGAAAGCCAGTATTGAACAAGGCCAAATCATTAGAGAGTTCTAAGGGTCCTTTCATTAGATGGGGAAACTTATCAGATGAGAGTGATGAAAAAGATCTCTTACAATGGCTTTACAAAGATGAAGATAGTGAAACCACACCAAATGATCATCAACCTGAGCTACCCATTACGCAATATGGTCAAGGGTTTTCTATTTTACAAAGGATGGGATATTAAGGACATGGTCCCATAGGATTAAGGAAAGATTGTATCATAGAACCAATTCAACCATCTACTTCCATAGCCCGAAGCACTACTAGGTTGGGATACAAGGGTAAAGAGAAGATCAAAGGTAAGGAGAAACTCCAAGCAAAAGACAAACAAGCAGTTACCACTAACTTCATAGAACATCTTCACCAACTACAAGAATGGAGTGAAATAGATTCTAATGAGTATGAATGGGACAGCCTCTCAGAAATGTCTTGGGAAGACAAAGAGATTGACGTGCTTCAACAGCATAGCTTTACTCATACGACACATGAGGGACGAAGCTCTACGGCTAGATTGCTAGAGTTTGATCCACAATATGACGAATGTGAACTTCATGAGGAGAGTATGATGTCACACTTGACGAACCAACTTGAGGAGAGTACCATAATAGACCTTGTTAATACCTCTACCTATTCCAACAACTCCTCCATTCTAACCATCACCACCCTTGAATCAGACTAATCAGATGATCCATTACCCCTAGTGTATCTTGAATTAATAGACTGGGATTTACAAGGCACCACCCCTAAGCTAGATACTTTCCAAAATGATGATGCCATCATCGATTACCTAGAGCTTAGGGACCATCTACCTACAAGGGATCACAAAACTAGTTATGCCATAGAACTCAATGACAAGGCTTATTTTAGAGAGAGTGCCAAGCCTTTTAGTTGTAAAAATGTGAAAATAAAAGATAGATCTAACAGTGAAAACCACTCTGCGACAGTGTTAGATCATGAAAATAGTAAAAAAATAAAAGGCGTATCCGACAGTGAAAACCTCTCTGAGGCACCGAAGGATGAAAGGCTTGACACTCTTCCCAATCTGACACATAAGGAAAGGTCCTCAATTCTGATTGAACCAGCAGAACCTGTCAGTATTGGAATAGCAGACAACCCATAGATAATCCATACGGCACAATCATTATCCGCACAAGAAAAGCCTGCATTCACCGAATTATTCAAGCGGATACAGATTAACTTTGCTTGTGATGGTGACAGGTTGTCATTGATGTCAAAAGTGTGTTCATATCAGAGGAGATGGTGCAATGCAAAAGTTGCCATAGTTGTTATTCAAAGAAGATCTCAGTTGGCTTATGTAGAATAGTCTGCTCATCAGTGACATTCACATACTATGCAAGCACATAGTTTCAAATCAGGGCAAGGTTCTTGTTTGAATCACATGGCAAGGAGGTCATGATTCCTGATCTAAAGAAAGTTGACATATGGTATGTTGCTTACCTCAGTAGTACTTCATCTTCATGCAGTGTGTTCTTGATGTGTTCATTGTTTGCCATTAAGAATAATGGTTGAGTACTTCATTGGCAATCACCTTGGAATATATTATTCAGGATAGTAAAATTAAAAAGGGAATCATGTCTTGATCAGTAGTTCTCATGAGATATCTAGGTGTGTGGTCTACAATGTTTGCAATAGTTTCATCAGTGGAAGCTTTAGTTTGATTTGTGGCATTATCTGCAATGTGCATCTTGCTTTAATCTTGTAAATGTTTCATGAGGATATGGTGTGTTAATATGCTTCAAGAATGTTGCTTTAAAAATGGAGGCTATCTAATAGTCAAGGTGTCACCATTTGTTTTAAATATCCTAAACATCTCTCATACCTTAAATGGGCTTGAAAGTTAAACAGCCTTGTTTGACAGTCATGTATCTATTACACTTTATGTTCTATTTGAATGGTGACCTGTGAGAACGGGTCAGTCCACTTAAGTACCACCGTTTGGAGGGGTCCCTAGTCATGGTGGTGACCGGCCCACCTCATACTTCTAACCGACTCCATCGCTCTCTTCCAAAAGTGCTCGGGCGGGAAATCATTTCAAATGACTCTCTTCATAAGATTTTGGAGCGCGATTTCATTAAGGATTTTTATGAGTTTAAAAACTATTGAAAATACTTTGTGAAGAGCCCACGGTGTGAATAAGTCTAAGTTTTTTCTTTTTGACTAGCCCGATCCATGTTTGAAAAGTAATTTGCATTGAATTTTATGGTAGGTAAAGGTTATTGAAAAGCACCGGTGGTTTGTATTAAAAGAAACATTCTTTATAAGAATGTTAGAGCCCGATTTCTTTTAGTTTAAAAAGCATTTGGAGTGTTAAATAAGTTTTGTTAAATGCTTTTTTGTTTTATTTGAAAGGGGAGATAAGGATAAGCTATATTAATAGATTTGTTAAAAATAAAAACTTTGTATTTAAATTACTCCCTTTATGTCATATGACATTTATATTAAAAGGCCACCGAATATTTTTTGGAGATGATAAGTTTTTTTTTTAAATAGAAACTTAAAATCTTTTTCCTCCTAAATTGTTAAATCCTTGAGATCTCATCTAGTAAAGTGATTTTTTGAGATTTTTTATGAGGAGTTATTTTGAGATGGAAGATTTATTTCTATTCTTGAGATTTGGATACAAATAAGGTGATTTTCTTTTGAAAAGCAGATTGGATAAAGAGTTTGAATGCAGGGATTTGCAGAGAAGGAGATGAAAATGAAAAGACTAAATATTCAAAGAGATTTTATTTTTCTCCTACAAGTCCTGATTAAAATGTTAGAGAATATGATATGATCTTGATTGACAAATTGGTGGAGCTATTTTTCAGATTGAAGATATTTTGCAGAAAGGAAATGAACTTTTGAAGGAATGTGAAAAGTCTTATGAAAGATTGATTTTATTCTTGCAGGATGAAAAAGAAGAAAAGATTGATTTTGTTCTTGCAGGGTTAAAAAGAAGAAGAAAATGAACAGTCATGGGCATGAAGAGAAAATTAATTTCTTCACAGATGGAAAATAATTGTGTAGAATGTGAAAGGTTTTTCACATTGTTTATAATAGTTTTTCAGGTGCATTGATTGTATAACTGGTAAGGCAGAGATGAAATATACAGAGTAAAGTAGTGTTGTTAAGCATATCAGAATACAAGATTGATATGCAGTGTTGTTGAATGGATTAGAATACAATGCAGTGTTGTTGAATGGAATAGAATACAAGATTGATATGCAGTGTTGTTGAATGGATTAGAATACATGATTAATTTGCAGAGAAAATTGTTTATAGAGATTTGTATATGGAGCTTGTTTGCAGATGTAAAAGAAAATGGTCTTGATTTGAAAATCAAACAGGAGGTATAAGGTTGTATACAATGGTGCAAATCTGATTGAACAGCAATCATGTCTTGCACACAAAGTTTGATGTTTTGTTTATAGTGATTGTGTTTGCCAGTGAGGCACAGTATGCCTAGGAGGCTTGTGGTCAGTGAGACATTGGTCAGTGAGACCTAGACATTTGTAAGAAGATTTTTCATTTAAGCCAGTGAGGCAGTTTTGGAGTGGTTTTTCTACCCCTGGAGGGTTTTCCACTCGTGCATATCTTGTGTCATGATTCATATTAATCATCTTTGTGTGTGTTTGATTTACTTATGAAGTTTTTTTCTTTTTCTGTATTCACAGTCATGTGAATTGTACAAATCAATGGTATCTTTCTTTTGAGCTCTGAAAGTTAAAGTTTAAACAAAGGTTTTGAAAATTCACACAACACTGATTCACCCCCCCTCTCAGTGTTGCCCTTGATTCCTACAATTGGTATCAGAGCCAGGTTTCCCTTCTACAGCTTAATCAGCTTGGGTAGGTCCTGTGTGTGGAGTTCAATGGGTAAGTGCAAGAGAAATAAGAACATGAGAAATCTCAAGCTTCATTCTGGTCAAAAGACACAGAAGACATCATTCATTTCAAATCTAGATGTTGATATAAAGTTAGTTGATAAAGATGTTCTCCAAGTTCCTCAATTTGATGGTTCAAATTTTTCAATTTGGTACGTTAGAATGCAAGTGTATTTATCCTCCTTAGGATATGATGCTTTAATGTCAGTTGAAAATGGTATTTCTGCAAATAACAAAGAAGCTCTTGAATGTAATGATATTGCAAAGAAGGCTATATTATCTGCTCTGTCTAATGATGTTATTTGTAAAGTTATGGATTGTGTTACAGCTCAGGATATGTGGAGGAGATTGAAAAGAATTTACCAAGGTAATGATAAAGAAGAGGACACTCTGGTATGTGAAGAAAGTAGCAATGAAAAGAGACTTTCAAATGATGGAGTTGAAGTTCAATCCCAATCAAATTCAGAAGAAGCTAGCATCACAAGTGATGATGATCAAAGTGATGATGATCAGGATTATAATGAACAAGATTGTGAAATTGATATGGAAGGAGAGCTTATATATGCTTTGAGTGAGCTCAAGAAGTATAAGAGAGAGAATCAAAAACTAAATTTGCTGCTGCAACAAGAAAGAGAATCTAAAGATAATGTACATTCAGAACTTGAAATTGTATCTACAGATCTTGAAGAGGCCAGATGTCAAGTTATTAGTTTAAAGACATATATTGATGATTCAGATAAACTAGTTGCTAGATTAAAGACAGAAATTGAAGAAGCTAAGAGGATAGCAGATGTTTCAATATCTGACCTTGAAGTTAGAAGGATTGAGAATCTAAAACTGGAAGGTGAAATTATCAAACTTAGAAAAGATTATGATGATCTCAAGACTTTATCTAAGAAGTATCAAGAGTTTGAAGAAAGCACAAGCAAGTTACATGTGTTGTTGGGCAAACAGAAGCAGCATAATGACACAATTGAATTAGGATTTGAAGAAGGGGAATGTTCAAAAGTCAGAGAGACTCCCAAAAAGATGATTGATTTGAATACTACCACTGAAAACAAAATGCATAATCAAAGAAGAAGAAATTTCAGAAGAAGTGCTCCTGTTAGACAAGCATACATGTACAGGTATAACTATTCATTTAATGGTTTTTGTTATACTTGTAATCAATTTGGGCACAAATCAATTAATTGCAGAAGGAACACTAATATTGTTTGTTACAAATGCAATAATGTTGGACACATACAAAGAAATTGCAAAGTACATAGAAGGTATAATCCTACAGAGAAGCTTAAAATCAGTGCTCAAAGGTATTATCAGTCAATTGATTTTGATTACAACATAATTTGTTATAATTGCAACTCTCTTGGTCATAAAGCACACAGTTGCAGGAGAGCATCACCTAATTTGAAAGGTTGGGAAAAGAAAAAGGTTGAAAAGGTTTGGAGAAAGAAAGCACCTGTGAAGATTTGGAAGCAGAAAGAAAGTAAAGAGAAGTCAGAATCTAAGCTTGTGCATCTTGCACAAGTCATCACATATATTGCATAACATAGCATGAAGTAAGGGGGAGGTATCAAATGTTCTATCAGTTAACCCCGAGAATTTCCAGGAAGAAGATCATTTGATATGATGATCTTGTCTGTCTATTATTCTTACCATGCTTTGAAATTATTGATGATGATGTTGCTAACAATGCTGATTTTTAGTGTATAACAGTGATACAGGTGTTCATTGGTTTATTATGCTTTCAAGATATTGCAAAGGTGTTTCAGGAGTTCTAATGCACAAATTTGATCCTGACTACAAAGGATGAATTGTCATTGCAATTCAAAGTGTTGTTGCAATAAAATCTTGATTTACTGATAAAATCAAGAAATAGGAGTTCTTGTTGATTGCAGTAGGTTTTAGATATGATCAAATTTGACAAAAGATGTGCAAGAACAACAAGATTGTCTTCATTCCTTTCATGTCAAGAAGGATGATCTTCATTCTTGGTTGCAAAATGAATGTTCATTGGTATAATAATTAATATGATTCAGAAAGGTATGTGAAAATTGTGTGTCTCCAGTTTTGAGTGGTATCAGGTGTCCATGATCAATTACATGTTCAATGAATGCAAGGTATTGATAAGTAGATTTATTACTTAAAGAGATTGATGTTATTGTGACTTGATCCTATTTGTGTACTATTCATATCATGTTGGTACTTAAAAATTGTGTTGCAGTTCTGTGTGATCTTGCTTGTCAGGACAAAGAGCTTAAGATGCTCTCAAGAAGCTCTTATCAGAAATTAGCATGTGTTGGCTAAGGTGGCTGAAAATGAAAATTCAATTCATAGCAATTATCTCTGCTTTTGATTTGTGCAAAGTGTTGTTACAGGAAGAATTTGTTGATGCAGTTTGTTTGTTGTTGTTTGAATGACAAAGTCAAGAGGCAAGAGTTCTTGTTGGTTGCAGGATGTAGTTATGTATATATCAGATTTGACAGTGTGTTGTGAAAAGTGTTTTGTGTAGAACAGGAGGGTAGTTCAGATGGTCTTCAGTCTTTGTTATGTCAGAAAAGAATAGTTTGGTTGCAAGATGATAGTTCATATCAAAGAAGTCAATTTGATAGTCATATCAACTACCTTGTTGTACAGAGTTCTTCAAGCTATGACATTATTGGTGATATCCTGCATTTCATCAGAGGAAGTTAAAATCAGCAATAGCAGATGGTAATGTTCAAAAAGGTTTGTCATATGTTTGCTTCAGGACTAATTCAGGAAGTGGATCAGTGATCAATTGAGTTGAGTTTGTCAGTATTTAGCAGTGATTTGTTTGTGAACTTTATCACAGGGGAATCAAAAAGGCTTCATTGGAGATTTGTCATATGGGTCAAAAAGTTTTGTTGTTTTTGTTGTTTTGAAAGTTTGTCTTTCAATCACATGTGATGTCATCAGGAGTACGTTAGTCTTCATCTTCAGAATGGTATTGTGCAAGCTTTATGGTATCTTTTTGCCTTCATGTTTGAAATGTTGATAAGTTTAGCAAAATTGGATTCAGTGCCTTCAATTCTTTGAAAGACAAGTGGTATCAAGATTTTGATAAGTGGTTCTAATTTTTTGGTTAACAAGATAACAGGAGTTTATATCTTCAAAGCCCTCATAATGTAATGTGTTTGTAAATGTTATGATCAAGCTTTAACATCTTTCAGTGGAGTTATTTTCTCAGGGGGAGATAATAGTCTTTGTCATCAGATGTCAAAAAGGGGGAGAAAGAAAAATTGCTTCCGGTGGTTTTTCCATCAATGACAAAGGGGGAGATTGATGGTGACAGGTTGTCATTGATGTCAAAAGTGTGTTCATATCAGAGGAGATGGTGCAATGCAAAAGTTGCCATAGTTGTTATTCAAAGAAGATCTCAGTTGGCTTATGTAGAATAGTCTGCTCATCAGTGACATTCACATACTATGCAAGCACATAGTTTCAAATCAGGGCAAGGTTCTTGTTTGAATCACATGACAAGGAGGTCATGATTCCTGATCTAAAGAAAGTTGACATATGGTATGTTGCTTACCTCAGTAATACTTCATCTTCATGCAGTGTGTTCTTGATGTGTTCATTGTTTGCCATTAAGAATAATGGTTGAGTACTTCATTGGCAATCACCTGAATATATTATTCAGGATAGTAAAATTAAAAAGGGAATCATGTCTTGATCAGTAGTTCTCATGAGATATCTAGGTGTGTGGTCTACAATGTTTGCAATAGTTTCATCAGTGGAAGCTTTAGTTTGATTTGTGGCATTATCTGCAATGTGCATCTTGCTTTAATCTTGTAAATGTTTCATGAGGATATGGTGTGTTAATATGCTTCAAGAATGTTGCTTTAAAAATGGAGGCTATCTAATGGTCAAGGTGTCACCATTTGTTTTAAATATCCTAAACATCTCTCATACCTTAAATGGGCTTGAAAGTTAAACAGCCTTGTTTGACAGTCATTTATCTATTACACTTTATGTTCTATTTGAATGGTGACCTGTGAGAACGGGTCAGTCCACTTAAGTACCACCGTTTGGAGGGGTCCCTAGTCATGGTGGTGACCGGCCCACCTCATACTTCTAACCGACTCCATCGCTCTCTTCCAAAAGTGCTCGGGCGGGAAATCATTTCAAATGACTCTCTTCATAAGATTTTGGAGCGCGATTTCATTAAGGATTTTTATGAGTTTAAAAACTATTGAAAATACTTTGTGAAGAGCCCGCGGTGTGAATAAGTCTAAGTTTTGTTTTTTTGACTAGCCCGATCCATGTTTGAAAAGTAATTTGCATTGAATTTTATGGTAGGTAAAGGTTATTGAAAAGCACCAGTGGTTTGTATTAAAAGAAACATTCTTTATAAGAATGTTAGAGCCCGATTTCTTTTAGTTTAAAAAGCATTTGGAGTGTTAAATAAGTTTTGTTAAATGCTTTTTTGTTTTATTTGAAAGGGGAGATAAGGATAAGCTATATTAATAGCTTTGTTAAAAATAAAAACTTTGTATTTAAATTACTCCCTTTATGTCATATGACATTTATATTAAAAGGCCACCGAATATTTTTTGGAGATGATAAGTTTTTTTTTTTAAATAGAAACTTAAAATCTTTTTCCTCCTAAATTGTTAAATCCTTGAGATCTCATCTAGTAAAGTGATTTTTTGAGATTTTTTATGAGGAGTTATTTTGAGATGGAAGATTTATTTCTATTCTTGAGATTTGGATACAAATAAGGTGATTTTCTTTTGAAAGGCAGATTGGATAAAGAGTTTGAATGCATGGATTTGCAGAGAAGGAGATGAAAATGAAAAGACTAAATATTCAAAGAGATTTTATTTTTCTCCTACAGGTCCTGATTAAAATGTTAGAGAATATGATATGATCTTGATTGACAAATTGGTGGAGCTATTTTTCATATTGAAGATATTTTGTAGAGAAGGAGAATGAACTTTTGAAGGAATGTGAAAAGTCTTATGAAAGATTGATTTTATTCTTGCAGGATGAAAAAGAAGAAAAGATCGATTTTGTTCTTGCAGGATTAAAAAGAAGAAGAAAATGAACAGTCATGGGCATGAAGAGAAAATTAATTTCTTCACAGATGGAAAATAATTGTGTAGAATGTGAAAGGTTTTTCACATTGTTTATAATAGTTTTTCAGGTGCATTGGCTGTATAACTGGTAAGGCAGAGATGAAATATACAAAGTAAAGTAGTGTTGTTGAGCATATCAAAATACAAGATTGATATGTAGTGTTGTTGAATGGATTAGAATACAATGCAATGTTGTTGAATGGAATAGAATACAAGATTAATATGCAGTGTTGTTGAATGGATTAGAATACATGATTAATTTGCAGAGAAAATTGTTTATAGAGATTTGTATATGGAGCTTGTTTGCAGAAGTATGTAAAAGAAAATGGTCTTGATTTGAAAATAAAACAGGAGGTATAAGGTTGTATACAATGGTGCAAATCTGATTGAACAGCAATCATGTCTTGCACACAAAGTTTGATGTTTTGTTTATAGTGATTGTGTTTGCCAGTGAGGCATAGTATGCCTATGAGGCTTGTGGTCAGTGAGACCTCTGTATATGTCAGTGAGACATTTGTAAGAAGGTTTTTCATTTAAGCCAGTGAGGCAGTTTTGGAGTGGTTTTTCTACCCCTGGAGGGTTTTCCACTCGTGCATATCTTGTGTCATGATTCATATTAATCATCTTTGTGTGTGTTTGATTTACTTATGAAGTTTTGTTCTTTTTCTGTATTCACAGTCATGTGAATTGTACAAATCAATGGTATCTTTCTTTTGAGCTCTGAAAGTTGAAGTTTAAACAAAGGTTTTGAAAATTCACACAACACTGATTCACCCCCCCTCTCAGTGTTGCCCTTGATTCCTACAGCTTGGTCATATGCTGATATGCCGAGACTGGATCCTGATCTTATCATGCATCATCTTTCACTAACTCTAGGAGCTAAACCAGTTAAACAGAAACTGAGAAATATGCACCCATAGATAGAATTAATGGTGAAAGAAGAATTAAAGAAGCTACTAGATGTTGGTTTCATTAGACCAATAGATTATCCAAAGTGGATTTCAAATATAGTTCATGTTTCCAAACTAGATGGAAGAGTTAGATTGTTTAATGACTTCAGAGATCTGAAAAAGGCTTGTCTAAAGGATGACTTTCCTCTGCCAAACATAGACATCATTGTAGATCTAATGGAAGGGCACACCATGTTGTCATTGATGGATGGGTTCTCCAGCTATAACCAGATCAAAATAGTGCCAGAGGATCAACACAAGACAGCATTCACATGTCCATGGGGTACCTATTGTATACACCTAAAATTAGCTCATGTCAAATTAAGTAAATATTTTAATATTTATCTTAATTCTTATTTTCTTCTATCAATTACAAAATATTATAAGTTTATTTGATTGGTTCATTATCCCATAATTAAATAAAATTAATTTATTTAATTAAAATTCCCTAATTCTTCTAATGTCTCACATAATTAAATAATCCTACATTATTTAATTAATCCTAAATTCCTCTATCCAAAGTCCTAATTTCATAAATCCACCTCACATTTTCCACCTCACCATGTTGCACATGTAATTAAATATTTTAAATATTTAATTAGCTAATATTCCCTCACCCACATGTCCTATTTATCCTCCAATCAAAATTAGTTAACTCATCAATCAAAGCTGTTAACTAATTAATCATTCAAGTTCACTGATCAATCAATTTAGTCCACTCCCCAATCAATTCACTTAACTGGTTGGTTTATTTTGTTAACTATTCAATCATTTTTTGTTAACTCCCCTATTACATGATGGAGATTGGACACTTGTCCTCTTTCTATTCGCGTACATTCCTCAACCATTCTCAACCTTCGATCTTCTTATTTCTTCTCAACCACTGATCTGCTCTCGCATATTTCTATAAATGCAACCCTCTTCTTCTTCATTTGATATCCATCGTTTGAGCAAACTTATGCTGTGGAAACACTAGTGCGCCTTTGGCACCCCCATCTCCATATCATTTATCATCCATCAATAGTGTGTTGAAGTTCATCTTCAATCACACAAAGTATCATAGCCAACTTCATCTTGTCATCTTGAGGACTTCGAAGCAAGGAAGCAAGCTTCCTAAGGGCCATATTCATCTCCTTCAAGATCAAGACAGAAAAGGCAAGCAATGGAAGACAAAAGGTAAAAGGTTGTAAGTATCATTTGTTTTGTTATTTAAATCTCCTTTTCTCCTTCATATTATATTGATGTTTGGGTTTATTATTGTTATTGATTAATCCACATTTTACCCTCACATTTATGGTGCCCACCGTGGGGCCCTTGCCCCTTTATCTCATCAAAATCTGATCTTTTTTGTAGACAGGTTCCGTACAAGTGTCGCACAGGCTTCTGGCAGGCTAATCCGGTGCATCTGAGCAATCCTGCGGTGCTTCTATCTTCTGTTCCAGCGCCTGTGATCATCCAGCACATTTATCCCCTGAGACGATGCTTACAACCCATGTTCTGGCACTTTTGAATTTATGGCGCATATACATTCCATAACGACGCATTTATACTGTTTGACAGTGCCTTTGTCAGTTTAACATATATGTCTCTTTTTATAGCACTTTTGACACTTGTAGTAGCACATCTGTACAATGACGCATGTTAGCTCTGTTTCTGCGCATTCAAACTGCATAGCGGCGCTTTTGTCCTGCGCTATGGTTTTAGAGTTCCATCTGATATTTATGTTTGAGCTAACATTTGTCTTGCAAGATTAAAGGCTTGATTAGATCATTTAGCTACATTGACTAGTTCATTTAGATTAATTAAGGGAAAAAGGAATAAAAAAATGCTTGCATACAAACTTCACATAGTCAATAACTAGGAAGAAAGTCACTGAACCACTGCTATCTTTTCATTGTTGATTTCTTTTCCTAAGTTAGATTATTGCTATCTTACAAATGGGAAAATGAACAATGCTATCTTTAAATACACTTCAAATTTAACAAATGTGTGAGTGCACAAGTAGATAGCACATTTAGTTGTTTTCCTTTTAACTAGGTTTGGATTAATCAGTGTCTTCTGTGTTTATCAAATGACAATAGGCTTATGCTCTCCCCTTAACTAGGTGACCAGAACACTAGACTTGTCATTCCATCTGTTTAACCTTTAGAGGGGCTTGCCCTTGGATACACGCTTGTCCAAGTGGGAACAACCTTGAGTGGAAATAGGCTAAAGCCAAGCCCTACCAATCCATTTAAAATAAATGTGCTTGAGGTGAAAACCTCCTACAACAAGTGCTGCTGTGTTACACCGATGACCAACCTCCCCTAAAACCCTCTAAGGCGTAACCCTTTGAGGCTGGGAGACTCCATAACGGAGAGTAGTGCCGCCGCATGTGTAACCACTCAAACGGTTGCCTTGACTACGAACCAATTGTGTAGTATACCAAAAACCCCTATTTGTTGATGCAAAGGGCGGAGCCCTTGAAGCAGCCTCGATTCATGTGATTCTTTATAGAGGTAGCAGGGACAATCGTATGGTTTGGTGGGGGTACGAGCCTAAGGAAACCCAGATCTAGTATGCGTGAGAAGTGAGTGCCGTGGAGGGGAGCCGGTGCTACCAGATCCTGGAGCTACACACTTTGAATTTGCACAGCTAGAGGATTCAACAAATATTGTCCTATCTAGCCTAGGGTGTACTTGTTTTTGAGTCAAAAAGTCCAAAAATACAAAAAAAAAAAAAAGATAAAATCATGAAAACTTCTATGTGTTTGTTGTGTCTTTGCCATAACTGAAAATAAAAATTCAAGAGAAAACCAAGTTATCAACCAAAAAAACTAGAAAATCTTGAAAAATGTTCCAAAATTTTGAGAAACCAAACTGAAAGCCAGAGTTGTACATTTGTCACAACCTGTGGTGCATTTGATCTGACTTACGGCACATTTAAACTCTGTCGCGGCGCTTTTTAAAAAATCACAAAATTGCACATTTGATCCGACTGTTAGCGCATTTGAACTCTGTCGCGGCACATTTACTATTGCACATCCATTCCAGAGAGTAAATCAGTACCTTTCGAGAGCAGACTTTTCAACTTTTCAAAAACCATTTCAAACCTGTCTCAGTTTTTTCCAAAATCTGATTAAGACCTTGCAAATCAAACGTTTTCCTCTTCTTTATGCACCGTACCTACCTCATCCAAAAATCTTGCAAATTTCTTCAAAAATCCAACAAGGTTAGAACCAGGCTATTCTTGATCACATCCAAAATCTCAAACAAACCTAGTGAGGCTCCGCTATCAAGGATCACTTATCCTTTTCTCTAGGAACTCCACTAGTGGTTTGTGCAAGACTAGTCACATTAGGTAAATGGATTCCTATCATCCTTGCTTCAACTATCATCTTGTTCACCCATCTTGTTTGATACCAAATCGATCTAAGAAGAACCTCACTATAATCTTGTTCCCTTCCAGCACCTTGTTCAAAACTTTCTCATTCCATCCCATCTCTAGTCACCATTTGCATGGTCTTAACACGGTCTCAAAAACAAAAATAGATTGAAATGGCTAAGAAAAATATCCCAAACTCTCACGAAAGTGAAGAGGGAATTTCTATGGAAGAGCTCATTCAAGCACAACATAAGCCAAAATTTCAACGACTATTAGACAAGGTACTTTCCCATGACCCTACCAAATTCTTTTTACACCTAGCAAATCTAGGAGTCAAGCTCCCCAAAAATTTTGACGTAGAGGCTCTAAAAGAAACTGAGGAAGAAAGAAACCCTGAGGGAAGTAGACATGAGGAAGTACCCACAGACAAAAGCAAAGCAACCATTGATTCCATGGATGCCCTAAGTCTAGTGAAACAACAGATTCAAGCTATACAACAACAAGTCACAGACATGAAAATAGGAGCATCGACCAAACATTACACCCTAGAGGATATTTCACCATATCCTTTTGATAGGACCTTGACCATGATACCTTTCCCCTCCAAATTTGAGGTACCAAAATTTGATAAATATCGAGGAAAGGGTGATCCAAGGGACTACATCAAGGAATTCAATGTTGCTTGCCTTGAGGTCGCACACAATGACACTTACCTTATGTGACTGTTTCCACAAAGCTTAGGAGGACAAGCCATGGGGTGGTTTTCTAGACTACCACCTGGCATTAGAACGTTCAACAAACTTGTAGACAAATTTGTCATCCACTTCTCTTACAATATTGAGCACGACACCTCTATATTGGATCTTTGTAACACCAAGCAAAAAGGTGGAGAATCTTTCACCACCTTCCTACAAAGATGGAGACAGTTGGCAAGTAAGTGCCCACACCAAATGCCTGAAATACAAATGTTGGAAATGTTCGTCCATAACTTGCAAACTGATCTAAGCTATCAGATACAAATCCAATGTCCTACTTCCTTTAGCAAGGTCATTGAGATGGGTCTAATCATCAAAAAAGCTTTTATCGCAAAAGGACAAATAAAGATCTATAACGACACTCCTAATACCAATACCAACAATGATAAACCAAGATTCTAGATGAAAAACAAAAACATTGTGAATGATGGGGTGGTAGATGCCAAGAATGTGGTACCTAAACAACCAATCTTCAACTTATCGACTCCTCAAAATAACCCCCCACAAAACAAACCAAGAAACACGGAATCATGGTTTACAAACTTTCAAACTAGGAGAAAGTTCACACCTTTGGGCGAATCATTAGAAACCACCCTACGGAAGTTAATCACAAACAAGATCATAACATTTCCCGCAGCATGAGAGTACGAACCAAAAGTCAAACCCTCTTGGTGGAACGACAACGATTTATGTGAGTTCCATCGAAACAGGGGGCACAAAACCAATGATTGCATTGCCCTAAAACACACTATCCAAGATTTGATAGAGAAAAACAAAATATCCATTGATGGACATACCTCTAACAATGATCACCAGGCATTCAAGGATCCTCTTCCCAACTACGAGCAAGGAGGACTTCCAATCGAAATAACAGTGGAAATAACAATGCCAATTACAGAAATGTTGCCTTTGACTATGTTGTTAACCACATATCAGAGAGTGAGCCACATATCAATGTGATCACTATAAACAAGGATCCGGATTGTAACATTACCACCCGCAGTAATAAAGTCACTCTTAGAGGAGCCTCCACCTCGTTGGCTAGTCAGTACAGTATCTTGGACCAACTACATAAGACACCTGCACATATCTCTATCCTAGAACTTCTGCGTCTATCCCCGTCCCATAGGACCATTCTTGATAAAACCTTAGCAGAAGCATCCATTCCCACGAACCTCGTTGAAGAACAGTTTCAAACCATGGTCAGTCACATTACCTCACCTCACTCCTTATCATTCACTGAAAAGGATGATATGTCAATAACCCAACCCCATAACGCCTCTCTTCATATCAAAGCTTTCATACACAAACATAAGATCAAAGAGTCCTAATCGATGGAGAAGCTGGTTTGAATATTTGCACCTTAAAGCTAATCCTTGCATTGGGGTTTTTAGACAAAAGCTATAGATCTGAAAAAGAAAATCACTATCAAAGCCTATGATGAGGAGGAGAGAACTTCCAAGGGAATTGTTACTTTACCAATTAGAGTGGGACCTATAGTAAAAGATGTGTCTTACCAAGTCCTTGATATGGAGCTAGCGTATAACATCCTTCTTGGGAGACCATGGATACATGCTCTGAAATCCATTCCATCAACATACCATCAGTGTATAAAATTTCCTCACAAAGGTCAAAAGATCACCATCCAAGGTGACCCCAATCCATATTAGTACTGCAACTCCATTCAATCTAAACCTAAAGTTGTGAATCCTCACAATTGTGCCTCTACATCATCTTCATCTCGTGTTGACCCAGTTTCACTTGCTTCCTCTTTAGGAGCATCTCAACCTAACCTCCAACTCAAAGATAAGGCTTGGGTGAGTATAAAATTTCCCAATCCCTTTGTTTGGCACAACTTCCCCTATCTCCCAAATCTTACGGGAGACCTATCCTGAGCAAGCCCATAGCAGAGAAAGTTACCAAAGGACCTTTCATTAAATGGGGAAGCCTCGAAGAGGAGAGTGATGAAAAAGATATCCTGCAACTATATAAGGATGAAGGCAGTTCATCAACATGACACGACCATCCCACTATACCAACTGCAAAGTATGGTCAAGGATTCCAAATGCTACAAAGAATGGGGTATGAAGGACACGGTCCACTCAGTTCAAGAAAGGATGGTATCACTAAACCCATCCAACCTCATACCTTAATAGCCCGAGACACTACAAGGCTAGGTTACACTGGCACATCAAGAACTGACAGAACAAACAAGAACAAAGGCAAACAACAAGAAACATCCACTAGCAATCTGGTTGAGCAAATTCAGCAAATGCAACTAGGGAGTGAAACTGATTCTAACGAGTATGAATGGGATAGCCTCTCTAAGCTATCTTGTGATGAAAAAGACATAGATGTTGTCCACGAGTATGACCCAACCCACGTAAATGAGGAACAAGGTCCAAGGGGTAGACCGCTAGAGTCTGACTCGCATAATAACAATAGTGAAAGTCATGAGGAAAGCATGATACCCCCCTTGACGGATCTGCTAATAGAGAGTACCATCGCAGACCTTGTCTGTGCTTTTAACAACTCTATCCTAACCATCAACACTGTCGAACCTGAGCAACCCAATGATCCCTTACCGTTGGTGCACCCTGAACTTATAGACTGGGACCTAGAAGTTACTACCCCTAAGCTTGATACCTTTGAAAATGATGAAGCCATCATAGATTACCTTGAGCTTAGAGATCATATACCCGTAGGGGACCACAGAGCTGGCTATGTTATAGAACTCAATGAGAAGGCCTATTTTGGAGAGAGTGCCAAGCCTTTTAGTCTCAAAAATGTGAAAATGAAAGAACGATCTAATGGTGAAAACCCCTCTACAGTAGTGTTAGATCATGAAAAAAGTAAAAATAAAGACGTATCCAACGGTGAAAACCTCTCTGAGGTGCCGAAGGATGGAAGGCTTGACCCTCTACCCAATCTTACACATTAGGATAGATCATCAATCTTGATAGAACCAGCAGAGCCGATCAATGTCAACATAGGTGATAATCCCAGAATGATCCACATGGCAAAGGCTCTAACTGAATAATAGAAACCCGCATTCACCGACTTCTTCAAAAGAAAACAAATCAACTTTGTATGGACGTATGCAGACATGCCAGGGCTGGATCTGAATCTCATCATGCATCACTTATCTTTAGCTCCAGGAGCTAAACTGGTCAAGCAAAAACTTAGAAAGATGCATCCGCATGTGGCCCTCATGGTAAAAGAAGAGCTGAAGAAATTGTTAGATGTCGACTTCATCAGACCAATAGACTATCCTGAGTGGATTTCAAACATAGTACCAGTGGCTAAACCGGATGGCAGAGTTCAACTATGTAATGACTTCAGGGACCTGAACAAAGCTTGCCCGAAAGATGACTTCCCCCTGCCAAACATTGACATGATTGTAGATCTCATGGAAGGACATACCATGCTATCACTAATGGATGGTTTTTCCGGATATAAACAGATAGAAATTGCACCTGAAGACCAACACAAGACTGCATTTACATGTCCTTGGGGCACCTACTATTGGTGTGTCATGATGTTTGGTTTGAAAAATGCTGGTGCAACATATCAGAGAGCTATGACCACAATCTTCCACGACATGATGCACACTATAATGGAAGATTATGTTGATGACATTCTGGCAAAATCAATTACAAGAGAAGGACACCTGGCAGTGCTGGATAAAATCTTCACAAGACTAGAATAGTTCAATGTGCACCTCAATCCAAAGAAGTGCATATTTGGAGTCACCTCAGGTAAGCTGCTAGGATACATAGTGTCTGCAAATGGAATTGAAGTCGATCCAGCTAAAGTGAAGGCCATCATGGAAATGCCACCTCCCAAGAATCTCACTCAACTAAGGTCCCTACAAGGAAAACTGCAATCTATCAAAAGGTTCATTTCTCAGTTGGTAGACAAGTGCCACCCATTTTCCCACCTTCTACATAAGAATGTCCCTTTCAGATGGAATGAGTCATGTGAGCAAGCATTTCAGCAATTAAAAGAATATCTGATGAAACCACCTGTGTTGATGCCACCAATTCAGGGTAAGCCTCTACTACTATATATCTCAACTACACCAACAGCTCTAGGAGCTCTTCTTGCACAATAAAACCATGAAGGGAAAGAACAAGCAATATACTATATCAGTCAAACACTTGTTGGGTATGAATTGCAATATATGCCCATTGAAAGAGCATGTCTCGCTGTGGTCTTCGCCTCGCAAAAGTGGAGACATTACATGTTGTCACATTCTATCAAGCTCATGGCAAAGATCGATCCACTCAAATACTTACTCAACAAGGCAGTATTAACAGGTAGATTATCCAAATGGGTCGTGCTTCTCAGTGAATTTGACATTGAATATGTGGACAGGAAAGCAATAAAAGGTCAAATACTTGCAGATCAACTGGCAGATGTACCTCTCACAGATGACACCCCTTTGAGCTTTGAGTTTCCAGACGAATCTATCTTTCATGTCACTACAACAATCTAGAAAATGTACTTCGACGGATCTTACACTCAGCATGGATCGGGGGCAGGTATCTTGTTGGTTACCCCTAGTGGTGACACTATTCCAAAGTCATACAGACTACTCTTTCCCTGCACTAACAACGTGGCAGAGTACGAAGCCCTAGTCATTAGTGTCAAGCTAGCAGTGGAATGGAATATCAAATAACTATAGGTGTATGGTGATTCACAGCTGGTCATAAATCAAGTAAATGATGACTACCAAACAAAAGATGAGAAATTGATCCCTTACAAACGGATGGTAGATGACTTCAAAGAATACTTTGACCAGATCTCTTTTGAGCAGATACCACGGATAGAGAACAAAGTTGCAGACGCAATGGCAATGATTGCATCTCTCCTATATATTCCTGCTAATCAAGCACGCTATGAGTTCTTGGTAGAGCCAGTGATTTGTCTTGCATACGACACCCCTAAATCCCACATCATTGCCACATTGTTGGAGTTGATTCCCCCCTATACAGAAAAATCTTTGCCTACCTTAAAGAGAATACCCTCCCACCTGACCTCTCTAGTAACCAAAAATGAACCTTCATCCGTCAGGCATCCTGGTATGCCATTGTCGCCAATACCCTATATCGCAGAGGTCTCGATGGTACTCTTGTTAGATGTCTCGATAGTGAGGAATATCAAACCGCCCTGAGCGAAGTGCACAATGGTATATGCAGGACCCACTCTAGTGGCCCTACCCTAGGTAAGAAACTCATACGCATGGGATACTACTGGCCAACTATGGAACAAGATGCCTATCATTTTGTAAAAAAGTCCACCAAATGCCAAGTCCATGGGAACCTGATACATGCACCAGCATAGGAGTTGCGGCCATTAACGACTCCTTGGCCTTTCTGTCAGTGGGGACTCGACTTAGTGGGCAAGATTCATCCTCCCTCATCTAGTAGCCATAAATTCATAATCACTGCCACTGAGTACTTCACAAAGTGGATTGAAGCCGTGCCTTTAGCTAACATCACAGGCAAACAGATTGCCTCTTTTATCCTGAATTATATCATTTGTCGTTATGGTATCGCTTCATCCATTGTCACGAATAATGGATGCCCCTTCAAAAATCAAGATGTCAGGGAACTATGTGAAAAATTCCATATCCAGCACTGCTTTTCAACCCCATACTACCCCCAAGGCAATGGTCAGGCGGAAGCATCAAATAAAACCATCCTGAAAATCTTAAAGAAGACTGTCAATGATGCCGGCCAAGATTGGCATGTCCAATTAAATCCCGCATTGTGGGCCTATCGCACAAGCATTCGTACACCCACAGGTGCAACCCCATACTCCTTGGTCTACGGATCTGAAGCTATCTTGCCCATTGAAGTTGAGATCCCATCTTTGAGAGTTTCGTTAAAGGGCCTCATATCTGATGAAGAATACAGAGTGACTAGACGCCAAGATTTAGAGCTGCTCGAAGAGAGAGGGCAGCAAGCCTTTAACCACCTAAAAGCATATCAGCAGAGAATGTCCACAAGCTACAATCATAGGGTCAAGCCCCGAGTCTTCCAAGTTGGTGATCTAGTCCTCAGGGAAAATCCCAGGAACTAGTAAGATCAAGAAAAGAAAGGGAAGTTCGAACCCAACTGGTTAGATCCCTATGTCATCATTGCCACCTATGGGTCCAGAGCATATCAACTGGCTACATCTGATGGTGCACTATTTGATGATCCTATCAACAGTATGCATCTCCAAAAATTCTACACCTAAACCCCAATGCAAGGGAGTCCTGAAAAAATTTAAAAAAATTTGAAAAATGATCAAAAACAAAAACAAAAAAATCAAAAAAGTAGAAAAATAGACAAAAAAAAATCATCCTATGGTGAAAACTTGGCAAACAGGTGCCTAGGATAGGTACCATGATGAAAACCTGGCAAACAGGTGTCATGTGTACTTTTAGCTTCCGTGCAAATAAAAGCAAGTGGTGAAAACCTTGTAAACAGGCACTAATCTGCGACAAACCACTTCCTCCATCTGTTGTGACTTCATGCCTCTTGTGTCTTCCATACCGTTCATCTTGAACCAGTCCTTTGCACCATTGTCGAACTACATCACCTCTGAGCTATCACATAGGCAAGGCCATTCTCAATGCGCCCTTGAGGCTCCACTGTACCATCTGTCCCATGTCTAGTCCTTCTATCTATCCAAGTCCGTACCATTTCTACATCTTTACCATTGCCTAGGTCTTTGGTCCATCAGGTTCACCCTAAACTACGTTGCCTCTGCGTCGTCATGTAGGCAAGGCCATTTAGCAATGAGCCCTCAAGGCACTAGGTCAGTCCCTTAGGGTTCGTCTCTCCATGTCCTATCGCCCATAATAAGTTGATTCCTTGTCTAAACTAGGGGCAACTCCTTGACCTGGTTACAGATTTGGATTCTTGAATGTTGCATGTTCTAAGAGGATAGCAATAAAGGATTGTGATACTTTCGCTAGACAAGTGCGCAACAAAGCACCCTTCTAAAACAAAAATTCTTGACAAAAAACATCAACCTATCTTACACAAAGCCGCGCACCATACCGAAACACTCAAACTAATTCTATATCAATTATGGCAAAAAGACACATCTAATACAAGAGTGTTTTGTGAACAGGTTAACTCACATTGTCTGGTATTTTTGTCATTATGTCTTCCTATGCTACTCAAGGATGACAAAAACTAGAGATGCTATGATGGGGGCATAATCTTTTCTTTGTCTGCTTCTTGTGGATTAAACTTTAGTAATGTGACAACTTTATGTCTAACGACATGATCAGCAAAAGATCATTGAGGACTTGGAGGTCTGAACATGAAAAGGGGCAATCCTTGTCTATTGAAACACAAGAAGTACTCAGGTCATCTAGATTCAATTTTGAATAGATGCTTGTATCAACTTGCTATATCAAAATTCATGTAAGGAATACTCAATTCATCTCAGTCTAATTATACCTAGATGTTTGTACTTCCTTACAACATTTCAAAAAGAGAAAATACCAAAAAGTGCCCAATGATGAAAGCAAAAGACTTGCAATCTCAAAGATGACAATCCATATCCACATCCCATATCCAAACATCCATATCATCCATACCATAATCCTGTAGTATATCAAATGAAAGCCAACATTTTATTCATCTCTTTTCTTCTACCTATCTATATCATCTCTGTGTCGATTGAGTACATTTGGACATATCAAAAACATAGTATAGGCAACACATCATATCACATCATTTGCATACAACATAAAAATATTGGATCATTTCCATACATTTTAAAGTGCATTAGGTCATCCACATACATTTGCATCCATACATCATATCAAAAGAATCAAAAACATCGACAAATACATATAGAGTTGCATGATCATAATCATATCCATAAACATATCCATACACATTTGCATTTACATATCACATCATTCTAAATCCATCTAATGTGCATCACATATACAACGCATCATAAGATAGATTGCATCCATAGCATATAAAACATAGAATACATACATGTAGAACATCAATAAACTGTATCATCATATATATCATCCAAAACATGTCCAAATGTACAATATATCAAAAATATTTGTCCATCTCTCAGAGTCACATCATAAAGTGTATACAAGGTACAAAAACATAGTGATACATGTCTCGGGGCAAAAATGATACATACACAAGCTATTTCAGCCATAAAAAATCTGTACATCACAATCAAAAACTGGTACAAGTATCCAAATCTGACTAGCCCTGTCACCGCGGAGTACTGCTCCCTGTGCTACCCTCTCCTCTGTCTCCCCCTAACTGCTGTGGGCCCCTGACTGATCCCACATATCAGGATCCACCTGCCCTTTATGATGCCCTAGACTGGCTCTTGAAGCTAGGGGCACGCTGCTCCACTAACACTACCCCATTGTATAGACCTTTGTAGTACTAAGTCTGGGCCTGTGCTCTAGCAAGATCACTCTAAACCTGAGCTAGCTATGTCTGTACCTACTGTACCTGAGAAACCAAGAAACTAGATGTGCCATCTGTGCCCATAGATGCCACAGCTAAATCCCTCTCTACTCTCATCACTAAGGCCGCATCTCTCTCTGGTCAACTCTGATATCCTCCCTGCATCTGCATCTCTCTGTGACTCTGCTACTCTCAGATGAGCCCTTAGATGCCTAACCTGACTCTATAATGCAACCATGGCCTGCTACTGCAAGTCAAGCTATGGAGCCTGCCCTGCCTATCCTTGTCCTAGTACCACCTGCTATGCTGGCACCTGTCCATGTCCCTGCTACTGTGCCACCTATTGTGGTGGCGACATCCGCCTCTATGGTGCCACCTGCTGCGTTGGCACCTGTACCTATACCTATCCTATAGCCTACGGCTGTGTAGCTGCCTGCTAACACAAAGGTCCCTCCCCAGACCTCCTCCTCCTCTATCTCGGTCTAGCACCCCCTCCTTTATCTCCTCCTCCTCCATCATCCCTCTAATCTCCTCTCCTCCTCCTCTATCATCCCCTCCTCCTGCCAGCTACACCCTCATCGTCTGAATCCTCCTCGTCGATACGCGGAGCCAACTCTCATGGTCCTGAGTATCTAGGAAAGGGATGAGCAGCGAACCACTCCTCATAGTCTGGCGTCATGCCAGCATCCACTATCTCCCTCCTCATGGGCCACACTACATAAGGGATCTACTAAAAGTCTACCAAGGCCTCCTCATATGACGCCACGGGACCCCACCTGAATCTCTCTGCATGGGTCCTCACGAAGTGTGCCTATCCCTGTGGTCTACCCTATACTCTGCCAAACTACCTCTGGACTCTGCTAACAATCTACTTCTCTAATATGTACCTGGTCCTCCTAATCAACCATCGAGTCTGAAAATAATAGGGTAACTCATCAGCCTCATCCTCCCATACCTCGCAGTCTAGATATGGACGCCAGATAACTACATCCAAGTTATCAAACGCGTGTCTCCAATACTCCAGCTTCCCCAGCCTGTGCTGGGAAATCACACCTGCATAGCCATAACTGTAGGGCACACCCCTCTGCCTATGAAATAGATACTTCGGCCGTGTGATAACTATATGCTCCCACAACCAAAAATGTAAGAGAGACACACCTGCTGACAAACTAGCTCCTCTATGGTAGACCACCTAGTGCATATCTCTGTATAAGTGTGCAAGCATGCACACACCCCATTCATAATGGGTCCCATCCATGATCATACTCTCTAACACCCTCCCCCAGCCGATCGGAAAGCCATGTGACCTCCTATCGTGGCATACTACACCACCGATCAATCCTGCCACTATGCCTGGAAGTAGTCATAGCAGTCATGTGTGTCCTGCCATGATATCACCTGCTCCACAAACCCTGGGTCATCAAACACGCATCTGCACTCTGCCAAGCCAGCGTCCCGCTGTGACTCGTAATCAACCAACTCTCCCTGAATCAGGAGGTGCAGAATCTGGTACACGTCCTCAAGAGTAATCACCATCTCCCCCGTCGGGAGATGGAATGTGCCATCCTCGCTGTGAAATCGCTCCACAGCTGCAGTCAACATGGCCCAGTTCATGCAAACCTCAGGCATAAAGCAAACATAGTGCAAACCCATCGCACCTAGAGCCTCACGATCTATCTCAGTCAACATATATCGCTGCAACAATGGCAACGGGAACTGCTCTCGTGACATAAGGACATCCTGAATATCCTCCTGCAACCAAGCAAAGCATAACATCAAAGAAATCCATATCCAAGCAAACCTAGTCAAAGCAATCAAACTATCCTATCAATGACTTAACATATCAAATTATTCAAAACAGCATATCATCTCTTGACTAGATTCTTGGCAATCTCGGAGATTGCTTATCAATTGACGCATCAATCAAGGTGCCAATTGGGTTAATTTTGTTAAGTCATTTGATTTTTCCTAGTGCAAATGCATCAATCTAGGTGGCAAATGCGTCAATCCATATCACATGCACCGTTTCACCGTGAATGCACCACCCTTTGACGTATATGCATCATTCTGGCACATGCGCTGCTTCTTATGTCACATGCGTCATTTCCCAGCAAATGCGCCAATTACAAGCATGTATGCACTAAAATAGCACATGCGCCGCTTCTTATGTCACATGCGCTACATCTCAGCATATGCGCCATTTCGGGGAGTATATGCGCCGAACGACAGTACGGCGCATCTATCCTAGTATTTTTTTCCTAACCATTAATGAGCCTAATAAATGACTTTTTGTGAGTTTTGATGAACTACATACCAGGGGTCCTGCCTTTACTGGCCGATCGAACCATCGGATCTGCTCAAACCAGTGCTCCTCACATGGAATATCCATCTCTCTAGCTGCCATTCTCTCCTAAGCTCTCAAGAAGACCAATCAACTATGGACAAGTGTACAAATGAATAGAACTTGTGGACCCAACTCCTATTTATAGAAAGTGAACCATGTCTGACTGCATGACAACTATGGTTACTTCCCATATCTATTCTTCCGAACCATGTCCTATTTTTCTCCATCCTAGCCCGCTTTTTACCTTCTTCTTCGTGAGATTGTTCATCTCACGCTCTTCTGCCTTCTTCCCGTCCAATCTCCCGAGGGGGCATCCTGTCATCAAACTTGTACCAGGGGAAAACTGGAGCATGTATCATTGTCAAACAATCTTTTTCTTTGAAACAACGTGATAAACACATTGCTTCAAAGAGGCGCAAAATGTATACACCTAAAATTGGCTCGTGTCAAATTAAGTAAATATTTTAATATTTATCTTAATTCTTATTTTCTTCTATGAATTAAATAAAATATTCTAAGTTTATTTGATTGGTTCATTATCCCATAATTAAATAAAATTAATTTATTTAATTAAAATTCCCTAATTCTTCTAATGTCTCACATAATTAAATGATCCTACATTATTTAATTAATCCTAAATTCCTCTATCCTAAGTCCTAATTTCATAAATCCACCTCATCAATCCACCTCACCTTTTCCACCTCACCATGTTGCACATGTAATTAAATATTTTAAATATTTAATTAGCTAATATTCCCTCACCCACATGTCCTATTTATCCTCCAATCAAAATTAGTTAACTCATCAATCAAAGCTGTTAACTAATTAATCATTTGAGTTCACTGATCAATCAATTCAATCCACTCCCCAATCAATTCACTTAACTGGTTGGTTTATTATGTTAACTATTCAATCAATTTTTGTTAACTCCCCTGTTACATGATGGAGCTTGGACACTTGTCCTCTTTCTATTCGCACACATTCCTCAACCATTCTCAACCTTTGATCTTTTTATTTCTTCTCAACCATTGATCTAATCTCGCATATTTCTATAAATGCAACCCTCTTCTTCTTCATTTGATATCCATCGTTTGAGCAAACTTATGCTGTAGAAACACTAGCGCGCCTTTAGCACCCCCATCTCCATATCATTTATTATCCATCAATAGTGTGTTGAAGCTCATCTTCAATCAAACAAAGTATCATAGCCAACTTCATCTTGTCATCTTGAGGACTTCGAAGCAAGGAAGCAAGCTTCCTGAGGGCCATATTCATCTCCTTCAAAATCAAGACAGAAAAGGTGAGCAATGGAAGACGAAAGGTAAAAGGTTGTAAGTATCATTTGTTTTTTTATTTAAATCTCCTTTTCTCCTTCATATTCTATTGATGTTTGGGTTTATTATTGTTATTGATTAATCCACATTTTACCCTCACACCTGTTGTTGGTGTGTCATGCCATTCAGACTAAAGAATGCAAGGGCAACATATCAGCGCACAATGACTACGATCTTTCATGACATGATGCACACCATCATGGAAGATTATGTAGATGACATCCTAGCCAATTCAATCACCAAAGAAGGTCATTTGCAGGTTTTAGACAAGATCTTCATGAGACTAGAGCAATGTAATGTACAGTTAAATCCAAAAAAATGTGTTTTTAGAGTCACATCTAGTAAACTCCTTGGATATATCGTATCAGCTAATGGAATAGAGGTGGACCCGGCCAAGGTAAAAGTAATCATGGAATTGTTGCCACCTAAGAATCTGAGTCAATTGTGGTCTCTACAAGGAAATTTGCAGTCCATCAGAAGGTTTATCTCTCAACTGGAAGATAAGTGTCATCCATTCACACATCTCTTACACAAAAACATTCCATTCAAATGGGATGACATGTGTGAACAAGCATTTCAACATCTAAAGGAGTATTTAATGAACCCACCAGTCTTAATGCCTCTGATTCAGAGCAAGCCATTGCTACTCTACATCTCAACTACACCAACAGCTCTTGGAGCTCTACTAGCACAAAAAAACCATGAAGGAAAGGAACAAGGAATCTACTACATTAGCAGGACGCTAGTAGGTTACAAGCTGCAGTATACACCAATTCAAAGAGCATGCCTTGCAGTTTTCTTTGCTTCACAAAAATGGAGACACTACATGCTTTCACACTCTACCAAGCTAGTGGCGAAGATTGATCTGTTAAAATACCTGCTCAGCAAAGCTACCCTAACAGGTAGAATATCTAAATGGGTCATGATACTTAGTGAATTTGATATTGAGTATGTAGATAGAAGAGTAATAAAGGGACAGGTCATTGCAGATCAGCTGGCAGATGCACCTTTGACAGATGACAACCCATTAAGTTTTGAATTTTTGGATGAGTCTATCTTCAACATCACTACCACGGTCTAGAAACTTTACTTTGATGGGTCATATACCCAACATGGATCTGGAGTAGGAATCTTGTTGGTAACACCACATGGCGATACAATCCCTAAGTCATACAGACTTATGTTTCCATTTACCAACAATGTCGTCGAGTATGAAGCACAAGTTATCAGCATAAAGATGGCAGTGGAATGGAAAGTCACAGAACTTCATGTGTATGAGGACTCACAACTCGTCATTAATCAAGTAAATGATGATTATCAAACTAAGGATGAGAAGCTGATACCATACAAGTGTATGGTGGATGATTTCAAAGCATATTTTGTTGTGATATCTTTCAACCAAATACCAAGATTGGAAAACAAAGCAGAAGATGCAATGGCTACTATTGCATCCCTCCTTGACATACCTAAAAATCATTCTCATTTTGAGTTCTTGGTGGAGCCAATTTCCCATATAGCATATGAAATCCCAGAAACCAGCACCATAAACCGCATTGTAGGGTCCAATTTACACCTATCTAAAAGAGAATATCCTATCACCTGACCTATCCAACAACCAAAAATGAACATTCATATGCCAAGCATCCTGATATACCATCATCGCAGACACCCTGTATCGACGAGGTTTAGATGGTACTCTCCTTAGGTGTTTGGATAGTGAGGAATATCATACCGCTTTGAGTGAAGTACATGAAGCAATATGTAGGATACCCTCTAGTGGTCCTACCTTGGCAAAGAAACTCATGCGTCTTAGATACTATTGGTCAACTATGGAAAAAGACTCCTATAGTTTTGTGAAGGGGTGCAAGAAATGCCAAATCCACGGGAACCTAATACATGCACCAGCATAGGAATTGCAACCTTTAATGACACCTTGGCCTTTCTGCCAATGGGAACTTGATCTAGTAGGCAAGATTCACCCCTCATCCTCCAATGGCCACAAATTCATTATCATAGCCACCGAATATTTCATGAAGTCAATTGAGGCCATTCCATTAACCAATGTCACAGGGAAACAAATCTCCTCTTTCATCCTTAACTACATCATATGCAGATATGGTATTCCATTATCCATTGTCACAGACAATGGGTGACCTTTCAAGAATTAGGATGTAAAGGAACTCTATGATAAATTCCACATTTAGCATCTCTTCTCCACCCCGTACTTGTTGGGAATTAAGGTGTCTCAACCTTGGTAATTCTCTGCATTTGTAATGTTTGTATTTATTATTCATTGCCTATGTTGTAAATAATTGGAAATTCCACTTTGTCATATTGTGGGATGTGGCACGGTGATGTGTCAATCCTACATGGATTATGACAACTTGGTATTTTGTCCTCACATGAGGAGATAGGTGTCCCACTTAGTGGTAGGAATATTCTGCCATGTGTCACCATCTTCTATGTTGTGTAAGGAATGTTTGATCAAAACGGTTATGACGGATTCCTATGATGAATCTATGACATGTAAGAGTCGAGAATAGAAGGTTGTAAGACAGGTAGTGACATGTGTCATGTAGCATCTTTGAATGAGGCATATTTGGGTGCCCCAAGGTGGAATATGATGTGTTGTAAGAGGATATGCTATTTATAACATGTGTATGACAGATTCTCTTACAGCTGTAAGTTGTAACCGCAATGACAGATTTTGTGACAGTCGTAAGTGTCGTAAGAGCATCTGTCATAGCCCATTTTGGAAATAGGTGACCTCTTTGGGATGGGAGTTGTGGACAAGTGTCAGACACATTCTACAATGTTGACCAAGTGTCCCTAGGTGTGGGTTTTGGTCCAAGATGCCATATTGGACGCCCATTCCAAGAAAGGTCCAAAATTGCCTTGTATGTTCTATTTAAACAGGTGCTTGGAGATGGAGTTTGTATCACAGGTTTACAGGTACTGTTATGCTGCCAAATTGACTCTAGAAATGAGTGTCAAAGACCGTTGAAGCTTGCATTGCAAGTGTATTGTAAACATTCTTTCAGATTTGTTAATACATTGTGTAGGTTTCTGAGTGTGGGGTTTTTCACCTGATAAGGGTTTTCCCCACCATAAATCTCTATCTCTCTTCTTCTATCTTCTTTCTGGTTCTTGTGTTTTACTGCTATATCTCATGTTAATGGTTTAACATCAATGTAATAGTTAGGATAAATTTGAATTTGCATAGCCCTCTCCTCAATAGATTAGTGTAGGAATCGTTTCCACACAGCTAGCTTCCTTTCAATTGGTATCAGAGCTTGAAAACCTTTGGTCCTAGTTGTTGGGTAGGGGTTTTTTGAGCTAATCTTAGGTTGAGTGGGAGTCTATGTAGAGCATTTTGTATCTTATTGCAGCAAGGAGATGACAAGCACATCAGGAAGGTTTGAAGTAGAGAAGTTCAACGGCAGTAATTTCAAGTTGTGGAAGATCAAGATGGAAGACATGTTAGTTGACCAAGACCTTTGGGAAAGTGTGAACGGAACTAAACCAGCTACAATGACTCAAGATGAGTGGGATCTCAAGGATCGAAAGGCTAAGGGTCTCATAAGACTTAGTCTTGTTGATTCTGTGTTGTTAAATGTCCATGAGGAGGCTACTGCAAAACTCCTTTGGAAGAAGTTGGGGGATGTGTATCAATCCAAATCCCTTGTCAATAAAATTTTCTTGAGAAAGAAGTTGTATTCTCTTCGAATGGAGGATAGAGGATCCGTGGCTGAGCATATGAATGCCTTTAACATGCTGGTTGCACAATTAACATCTATTGGTGTAAAATGGAGGAGGAGGATCGGTGTATGACCCTGCTTTGTTCTCTGCTAGACTCATGGGATCATCTTTTCATGGCAATCGGAAGCACCACATCCACATTCAAAATGGAAGAGGTGGTTTCTTCACTGTTATCTAAAGAGAGGTGGAGAAAGTCTTCTGAAGCAGCCAAAGAAGCCCTTGTAGTTCGTGGAAGACACAAGGAGAAAGGGAAGAAGAAGGACAAGAAAGCTGAGAAGGGTAGATCCAAATCCCGTGGGAGATCCAAATCTCCTAGAAAGTCCAAGGCTCTTTATTGGAATTGTGGAAAGACCGGGCATTTTCGAAAGGAATGCAAAGAGGAGAAGAAGAAAAAGAAGAAAGCTCCTGATTCAGATTCTGACAAATCACAAGATGATGGTGATGCCTTCATCGCAGCCCTGGCAACCCATGCATCTGATGATGTGTGGCTAATCGACTCTAGTGCATCTTTCCACATGACCTCGCATCGAGACTGGCTCACTAAGTATGAGGAGTTCGATGGTGGAAAGGTGTATCTGGGTGACGACTCTCATCTGAAGATCATTGGTCGTGGAAGAGTCTCTATCCAATTCCTTGATGGTCGAGTGAAGGCGATCTCTGGGGTTATGCACATCCCAGGCTTAGCATGGAACCTGCTTTCTGTAAGTAGTTTGAATTATGTAGGTGTGTAGGTTGTCTTTTCGAAAGAAGGATGCAAGATGACTAGAGGATCTATGGTGCTTGCTAAGGGTACTCGGAGAGGTACTCTGTTTTAGCTGGAAGCATGCATTGCACAATGCAATAGTTCTTCTAACTCAAGGAAGAGGGCAGCAGTCACTTCATCCCCACCATCTGAATGACCAATGAAGAAATCTATTGTTTCTAGTCTTGATGGTTGTAATCATGCATTGGAAGTTAAACTTCCTGCATAAAAGACAATGTTATGGCAGAAGAGATTTGTCCACATTGGTGAGAAGGGTCTGCGTACCCTGAAAAATAAGAACCTTGTTGAGGGGTTAGATGATTGTAATCTTGAGTTTAACTTTTGCAAACATTGCATTTATGGAAAATAAAATCGTGTTCAGTTTTACTCAAGTTCTCATAAGTCTTCTGGTGTGTTGGACCTTATTCATTCTGATGCGTTTGGTCCTATTAATGTTCCTTCGTTATCAAAATCTGTATACTTTGTATCTTTTATAGATGATTACAGTAGAAGGACATGGATTTATTTTCTCAAAAGCAAATCTGAAGTCTATAGCAAGTTTAAGGAGTTTAAAGCCTTTGCTAAAAATCAGACCTGTAAAAAGATTAAATGTTTGAGAACTAACAATGGTGGTGAGTTTTGTTCTACAGAATTCAATAAGTATTGCAAGGAACTTGGGATTGAAAGACACAAGACAACTCCATACACCCCGCAACAAAATGGAGTTGCAGAGAGGATGAACAGGACACTGATGGAGAAGGCTAGGAGTATGCTTAGTGGAGCTGGTCTAGAACAAAAGTTTTGGGCTGAAGTTGTTGCCACTGCTTGCTATCTGGTAAACAAATCTCCTACATCAGCTCTTGTTGGAAAGACACCCATGGAGGTGTGGTCTGGTAGAAAGCCTTCAGTAAGGCATCTTCGTGTTTTTGGTTGTGAGGCATATGCACATGTGCCTAGGGAGAAGTGGTCAAAGTTGGAGAACAAGGTTGTTAAGAGTATCTTCATCAGCTATGGTGTTGGTGTGAAAGGATACAAACTTTGCGACCCCGTGGCTGAAAAAGTGTTGTATAGCAGAAGTGTCATCTTCTGAGAGCTTACACCTTCTTCCACTATTTTGTAGCCAAAAGAAAAAGAAAAGAAAGAGGATGTTGTTCAGTTTCCTCTAACCCTTGAGAAGACTGAACAGAAAGACAATGTTGGACCTGATGATGAGGAGAGCTCTCGCAGCTCTGAAAGCTCAGAAGAAGAAGTTGAACCTCAACCTCAGCTCTTGAGGAGGTCTACATGGATAAGGAAGCAACCTGAAAGCTTTGGTTTTACATTGCTTGATTCTAGTTTCGCTTATGCTTTGCTCACTAATAGTGATGAACCTAGAACAGTATCAGAGGATTTGGATATGAAGGATGCAGGCTCCTAGAAGGAGGCCATGGAGGAAGAAATGGCTTCTTTGGAAAAGAATCAAACTTGGGACTTGCTGCCTTTGCCTCCTGGACGGAAACCCATTGGATGCAAATGGGTGTTCAAGAAGAAGATTGGTGCAGATGGTAGTATTGAGAAGTATAAGGCCAGATTGGTTGCGAAGGGGTATTCATAAGTGGAGGCTATAGATTATGGTGAGATCTTTTCTCCCATTGCAAAGTTGACATCCATTCGATTCCTGTTGTCTCTCGCAGCATCTTATGACTTGGAGGTAGAACAGATGGATGTGAAGACAGCTTTCCTTCATGGTGACTTGGAGGAGGAAATCTACATGTCATAGCCAGAGCATTACATGGTTAAAGGTAAAGAAAAATTAGTTTACAAACTTAAGAAGTCTTTGTATGGTTTGAAGCAATCCCCTAGGAGATGGTACTTGAAGTTTTATGCCTTTGTGTTGTCAATTGGATTTGTGAGATTGAAATTAGATCACTATGTTTATTATAAGTTTGATGGTGATCGTATTCTCATTGTTGCACTGTATGTTGATGATATGTTGCTCATTGGGAAGGGTAAGAATATGATTTCTGATTTTAAATCTCAGTTGTTAGCTTAGTTTGAAATGAAAGATTTAGGGGCAGCCAGGTACATTCTAGGAATAGAAATCAAAAGAGACAGAACCAACAAAAAGCTTTGGTTAAGTCAGAGTAAGTATGTTAAGACTGTGTTGGACAAATTTAGCATGGGAGATCGTAGACCATTGTGTGTTCTTGTTTCTTTGGGGACAAAGTTGTCTATTGAGGATTGTCCAAAATCTCCTAGTGAGGTGGAGGACATGAGCAGAGTACCTTATGCTAGTGTTGTTAGCAGTTTGATGTATGCTATGGTCTGCACAAGACCAGACATTGCCCAAGTAGTGGGAGTCCTTAGTCGATTTATGGCTAATCCTGGACGAGTTCATTGGGATGCAGTTAAGTGAGTGTTCAGATATTTGAGGGGTACTTCGGAGTATTCCATTTGCTATCATGGTAATGTTTCAGGACCTCCGCATTCTATTGATATTCGTGGATTTGTGGATTCAGATTGGGCAGGTGACATTGACAGCAAGAGATCCACCAGTGCTTATGTTTTTACACTATTTGGTGGTGCTATTAGTTGGATGAGTAAGCGACAACCTGTTGTTGCTTTGTCCATGAAGCTAAGTATATGGCAGAAACTCATGCTTGTAAGGAATTCATTTGGCTTAAGAGATTGTGTTCCGATATTGGTGTTGATGCAGGTCAGATCACGATCAGTTGTGACAGTCAGAGTGCAATTTGCCTTGCAAAGAATCCAACTTTTCATGCTAGAACCAACCACATTGATGTTCAGTTTCACTTCGTGAGGGACATGGTTGAGGATGGAAAGGTAAATTTGGATAAGGTAGATACTTTGAAGAATGTTGCAGATGCATTGACGAAACTAGTGGGCACAGAGAAGTTCAGATGGTGTTCAGAGTCTATGGGCCTCTCGGCCTATAGCAGTTAAATCTTGTTTTTCTATTGGCTCTTACAAGGTGTTCGACAAGTGGGAGAATGTTGGCAATTAAGGTGTCGAACCTTGGTAATTCTCTACATTTGTAATGTTTGTATTTATTATTCATTGCCTATGTTGTAAATAATTGAAAATTCCACTTTGTCATACTGTGGGATGTGGCATGGTGATGTGTCAATCCTACATGAATTATGACAACTTGGTATTTTGTCCTTACATGAGGAGATAGGTGTCCCACTTAGTGGTAGGAATATTCTACCATGTGTCGGCATCTTCTATGTTGTGTAAGGAATGTTTGACCGAAACGGTTATGACGAATCTATGACATGTAAGAGTCAAGAATAGAAGGTTGTAAGATAGGTAGTGACATGTGTCATGTAGCATCTTTGAATGAGGCATATTTGGGTGCCCCAAGGTGGAATATGATGTGTTGTAAGAGAATATGCTATTTATAGCATGTGTATGACAAATTCTCTTACAGCTGTAAGTTGTAACCGCTATGACAGATTCTATGACGGTCGTAAGTGTCGTAAGAGCATCTGTCATAGCCCATTTTGGAAATAGGTGACCTCTTTTGGATGGGAGTTGTGGACAAGCGTCAGACACATTCTACAATGTTGACCAAGTGTCCCTAAGCATGGGTTTTGGTCCAAGATGCCATATTGGATGCCCATTCCAAGAAAGGTCCAAAATTGTCTTGTATGTTCTATTTAAACAGGTGCTTGGAGATGGATTTTGTATCATAGGTTTACAGGTACTATTATGCTACCAGATTGACTCCAGACACGAGTGTCAAAGACCATTGAAGCTTGCATTGCAAGTGTATTGTAAACATTCTTTCAGATTTGTTAAGACATTGTGTAGGTTTCTGAGTGTGGGGTTTTTCACCTGATAAGGGTTTTCCCCACCATAAATCTCTGTCTCTCTTCTTCTATCTTCTTTCTAGTTCTTGTGTTTTGCTGCTATATCTCATGTTAATGGTTTAACATCGCTGTAATAGTTAGGATAAATTTGAATTTGCATAGCCCTCTCCTCAATAGATTAGTGTAGGAAGCGTTTCCGCACACCTAGCTTCCTTTCAATACTACCTGCAAGGTAACGGCCAAGCTGAGGCATCAAACAAAACTATCCTGAAGATACTCAAAAAGATTATCGATGAAGCTGGTCGTGACTAGCATATGCAATTGAACTCTGCTCTATGGGCCTACAGAACCAATATACACACTCCCATAGGTGCGACACCATACGCCCTCGTCTATGGCTCTGAAGCCATCTTGCCTATAGAAGTTGAGTTACCTTCCCTCAGGGTGTCATTAAAGGGTCTCATAAATGATGAAGAATACACAGTATCAAGACTCCAGAAGCTAGAGCTACTCAAAGAATGAAGACAACATGCCTTCAACCATCTTAAGGCATACTAGTAGAGAATGTCAAGAAGTTATAATCACAAGGTCAAACTGCAAGTCTTCTAGGTGGGCGACTTAGTTCTAAGAGAAAATACAAGAAATCAGCAAGACATAGAGAAGAAAGGCAAGTTTGAATCCAACTGGATGGGTCCCTATGTCATAGTTGCTGCCTATGGGTCAAGTGCTTATCAATTGGCCACATCAGAAGGTGAACTATTTGATGATCCCATCAACAACATGCATCTTCACAAGTTCTACACCTAAAACCCCAATGCAAGAGAGTCAAAAATAGTAAAAAAAAATTCAAAAAAATGGAAAAATAGCAAAAATAACAAAAAAATCAAAAAAATAGAAAGATAACAATAAAAATCATCCTCTAGTGAAAACTTGGTAAACAAGCATCTTGGATAGATACCATGATGAAAACCTGGCAAATAGGCGTCATGTGTATTTTAACTAATCGTGCAAATAAAAGCAAGTGGTGAAAACCTGGAAATAGGCACTATTTATGATAAACCAAATCCTCCATCTCTTAGGACTTTAGTCCTGATCCACTCTTTTTCAAACCACATTCACCTAATCACTTCGAGATACCTACCATGGCTTGTACTTCACTCATCCTTGTCACCTTATCCCATCAGGCTATCAATCCAAACTTGCGACCATCTTGTCATCCATTCTTAGCCAATCCATTGAACCATTTCTGAACTACGTCACCTCTGAGCTATCATGTAGGCAAGGCCATCATTGATGCACCCCCAAGGCTCCTTTACCATTCCATCCCATCCCTTGTCACCCATCCTTTTGGCCGTCCATTCCACCCATTCCCCATCGCCTAGGTCCTAGGTCCATAAAGTCTATACCCCAAACTACGTTGCCTTTACGTCGTCACGTAGGCAAAGCCATTTATCAATGAGCCTCTGAGGAACTCGGTCAATCCCTTAGGGCCCATTTCTTTGCATCTATTGTCTGTTCGTCCATAATAAATTGATCCTTTACTTGACTAGGGGCAAAATCCTTGACCTAGTTAGTGAATTGGATTTTTGAATGCTACAACTCAAAGGATAACAAACCAGATCGTGGTTTTATCACTAGACAGAAAGCAACGCAACAAGCAAGCTTTAAACATCATCTTGACAAAGAGATGTCAAACTACACCTAACAACACCAACCTACCTAAAGCTATCAAACATGCTTCTATCAGTTATTGCAAGGAAAATATATCTACAGCAAGAAGGTTTTATGGTTGTTTCGAGTCTTATATCTTGATTTTTGTTATTATGTCCTTTTATGCTACTCAAGGATGTCAAAATCTAGAGGAGCTATGATGGGTGCATAATTATTTTATTTGTTTTTTGTTTGTGGATTAATCTTTAGTACTGTGATGACTTTTGTCTAACGACATGATCAGCAAAAAAATCATCGAGGACATTAGAGGTCTAAGCATGAAAGGGGGAAATCCTTGTCTGTTGATATGCAAGCAATACTCAGGTCATCTTGATTCAATTATACTTAGATTCTTGTATTAAGTTGCTAAATCAAAATCCATGTAAGTAATACTCAGGTCATCCTGGTTTAATCATACCCAGATGCTTGTATTTTCTTACAACATTTTAAAAGCTCAATGATGAAGCGAAGTACTTCAAAAACTTATGTAGGAAGATGACATAATCGACTATCATACATACCAAATTGCATTTCATTTCATCTATAAGCATTTCATACATATCATTTTCCAAGTGGCTTAAGATCCAAGTCCTTTCTTTATCTACATCTCTTAATCTACTCACTCTTTTCTCTCTTTTCATTTTGAGAGCCCACCAATTGTCCTCCTAAAGGGGTGTCATCATCATCATTCATCTTGTTTGCTAAATTACCATTATCTTTCCTTGTCACCCTCACTCTTGAGTGACTAGGCCATCACCAATCACTAATCCAATCATTCATCTAATCATCAAATCAATCCAAGCAGTGATCCAAATGCAAGTCTATCCTTAATCCATACTGATCAAGCAAATCAATCTTGTCAAATTATCCAACCGCAATAAGTGGTATTGATCCTAATCTTGTCGTAAACCAACTCAATTAATCAATCAATCATCATCATCAGTGGGATATATCTTTCCCACATCTTTGTGTTGATCTAGGGATATATCATTCCCCTTAATGAAAAACACTATCATCAATCATTATCAATTAATCATTGGTTTAAAGCTTGACATGGGCAATACCTTGTTTGTTCTTGTATCATTTGTGCATACTTGCTTGCTTGCTTGTGTGTGTTATCATTTTATCTTGCATAACGTGTCATTTGACCCTTTCATCCATCCCTTATCTTGCATCCTCCATTTTTCTTAGCCATCATTTATCATTCTTCCTAATCGTGAGATCGTTCGTCATCATGTCTAACCTGACCAATCTCCCGAGGGGACATCCTATCATCATAAACCTATACCAGGGGCAAATTAGGGCATGTATCACGCAGAAAATTTGTATTCTTTGAAACAACATGATAAAACACATTGTCTCAAAGAGGGGCAAAATGTATACACTTAAAAATGGCTCATGTCGAAATAAGTAAATATTTTAATATTTATCTTAATTCTTATTCTTCTATCAATTAAATAAATATTCTAATTTATTTGATTGGTTCATTATCCCAATAATTAAATAAAATCAATTTATTTAATGAAATTACCTTAATTCTTCTAATGTCTCATATAATTAAATAATCCTAAATTCCTCTAATCCAAAGTCCTAATTTCATAAATCCACATCATTCTTCCACCTCACCATGTTGTACACATAATTAAATATTTTAATATTTAATTAGCTAATTTCCCTCGCCCACATGTCCTATTTCTCCTCCAATCAAATTAGTCAACTCATCAATCAAATCAGTTAACTAATTAGTCAATTGAGTTCACTGGTCAATCACCTTTCCACCTCACCATGTTGCACACATAATTAAATATTTTAATATTTAATTAGCTAATTTCCCTCACCCACATGTCTTATTTATCCTCTAGTCAAATTAGTTAGCTCATTAATCAAATCAGTTAACTAATTAGTCAATTGAGTTTATTGGTCAATCAATTCAGTCAACTCTCCAATCAACCCAGTTAACTAATCAATCATCTTAGTTAACTCTTCAATCTATTCTGTTAAGTCCCATAACTCATGAAAGGAGCTTGGACACTTGTCCTCTTCTGATTCATGCACATTCCCTCAAGATTCCTCAATTGTACACCTCACAAATAATTCCTCCTGTCATGGATCTATTGACACTTGGATTTGGCCTCTCCTTAGCCTATATAAGCAAGGTCCTCGTACCCATTTTGCATCCACTCAAGCATTCATAATCTTACTCTACAGAAATCCTACCAACATGCCTTTGGCAAAGTATCTCCATTGCATTTGCATCATCCCATTATCATCATAATCATCCAACCATGTCTCCATTACCAATCATCCATCTTCATTAGAATTACATTGTTAATTTAGTCTTCATTGCATCATCCATCTACAGCCATTCTCCTATTGTCATCTTCAACAGCAAGGAAGTACAACTTCTGAGAGCTCAAATCATACGCAAGATCGATACGAGATAGGCAACAATGGAAGCTATGAGGTAAATTAGGTTGTAAAGGTATTATCTTTTGTTTGCTTGTATTTGCATCAATTTCATTGAGTTATTAGATATTTAGTTGTTTAAAACTGTTGTTCATAATTTCTTCTAACACTTATGACCCAGGGTAAGAATAATTCATGACAATAGGAAACTTTTAAAGAGTAGAATGCATGACCGAACCACAATGACAATGTATTGTTAGAAGTTTCATGATATAGAGGATAGTAATCTTCAAGCAACAGTAGCACCAAAGGAGAGATCACAATGATAAGAAAGGCACACTAGAAGGTGAAAATTTTCTTCAAAACATACAGTTTCATTATTGATTGAGAGGGCAGTATCATCCTAAAGAAGATAGTGTTGAGGAAAGTCACAAAGGTTGTCATAGTATTGTCACAAAAGACATCCTTGTAGAAGGGTAGTACTAGCTAAAAGGGACATTCAAGAAAAGTTTTGAACAAGTAATAAAGGTAGGAGCATGCATATTCCAATGACAACATGTAGATAAGGCAGTGAACTGTTTGAAAAAACTCCTCAAAGAAATGTGGTCTCATGGTGATAGAATGCTATGACAAGCACATTGAGAACACATTTCTTTGAGGCATTTTTTTGAATAGTTCACTACCTTGTCTCATGGTGATGGAATGCCATCACAATCCATATCAATTTGCTTGTCATGGCATTTTCTTGTAATAGCCCTCATGAGCTTGGAGATGTATCCCGTCCCTATTATATATGAACATATATGCATACTAAACCCAGCCTTAATGATCCACCTACACCCAAAGTAGGTTAAGTGTTGACTTAGTGGAAAATTTGCGATGTTCAAGATGTCAACTAACAAAATGACCATAGACAAACATTTTATCAAAACACGTAAAGCTCATGTGAATTATGATATATAAAAATAAAAAAACCATAGCATAACTCTTTTTCCTAATTGTTTTGGAGGTTCCATTTCTTTCAGCATCATGCATAAGAGACTTTTTAAGATAGCTTTTAAAATAATATTTTCAAACCTTAACTAATACCATGATATGTGAATTTATAATTTCTAATCCCCCAAATAAATATTCTCATAAAATTAGGCTTATCACATGAACATCATGAAACAATAGAAAAATGAAAAATGAATATGACAGGAAGAAAGTGTTCAGGAGTTGAGTTATTTTACATCAGGAGGATCAAACTTGGCACCAAGGTTACTAAGTTTTGCATAAGCCTCTGCATAGTCCTTGAAAAATGCATCCTAATCAACTGCATATTTCTCAGCATATACCTGTAAAAAAATTTAAAATCCAATCAGCACTTTCCTTATTATTGAAAGGACATAGGGGTGTCATTTTAAAATAGGATACATGAATATATGAATAATGGTACAAGTTATATCCCATTTAAATATAAGACTCTGAAGTTGTAGGTAGAGGTACAGGGGCATAACTAAAGTTTCTTGGTGACTATGCTTTAGAAGATTTGTTGAAATAGATAATAACTACCCTGGAATATTTGTCCAAGAACTTCATCATCAATTTCCAACACCAGGATTGACTTTGAAAGAAAAAATGCTCTAGATTTATTAGGTTACCATGATAAAGATTAAAGCAAAGACTGAGATCTATTTAGAAGCCAATGTCATGAAGATATTAAAGATGTCACATGCAAAACCCTAGCAGCTGGAGTAATGAATACAGTTCCAAAAAGGACAGTGAGCTGGGACAGATTTAGGAGATCTCCATGTTATCTAATCACAAGCAAATACATCATTTATTTATTTTTTAAATTAAAAGAAATCATTCTAAACCCTATATAAGATACATTGATACTTCAAAAGCATTTGAAGCAATTTGAAATTATGCAAATATATGTCAATTAAATACCTGGATTACAAACAGTAGCACGAACAATGTAACCCTTGTTGAGCAGAGCAGGAATGAGATAAACAACAATGAATCCTATGCCTCCTGTCACGCACATCTTCTTACCATTCTTTACTAAAACACTTCTCCATTTTGGTGGGCTATGCCTAAAAATAAGGTTTCGACCAAGGTTTTAGAGTATGTTTATTAAAATGAAAACTCCATTTTGGCGAGCTGCACCTGAAAATAAGATTTGGATGAAAGTTTTAGAGCATGTTTATTGAAGTTAAATTAGAGTATTTTGGCAGGCTATCGATTATTGATTCCTTAAATAATTTATTCAAATGGATTGTGACTAAATAAATGACTAACTATTTCGTCATTTTTATGTGTGACTAAATAATTTTTTAGTCAATGACCAAATTAGTCATTTATTTACTCATTTATAGCTGAGTTGCAAAAAATTAGTAGAATTTAGTCATTTTTAGTTGTTGTGACTAAAAGTTTCAGTCACGTAGTCATTTATTTGCCAAAATTCTACTAGTGTATGGTAATATAAAATGGTACTAACACTGAATCATCTAAAAAAAATTATATAATTCAGTTTGAGTCATGTCTAATAGATGTTTTGGATGAGGATCATGAATTTTGGACCCCACTCTTAATTTTAAAATGTCTCTAACATTAGATGATACCCTTGTATTATCATGCAAATATTGTTCAATTAAAGATTTGATTTCATTATTTAATTTCATGTCAGACCTTGAGAGTCTACCACTAAAACTCCAACATTGGTTAATTGGGTCATTTTCAATACTTTCTCTTCTCTTTGCTGCTCTTCTCAAAGTTTTAGGATTTATATTTAGAAATTCACTAGTCTTACTTATCATTCTTTTATTCAAAATTGATTTATTAACTAAAGCCGTTGTTATATCTCTTTGTGTTGCATTGCTATCTTTAAATCGACTCTTTTTTCCAATAGAATCAATAGCATTAGCAACACTATATATAACTTGTTTCATTGATTCATATTTCTTTTTAGGTTTTAGAAAAATGCCTAACTTTTTCATAACTTTTCCCTTTTTCCACATTTTCATCAATTGCATCATGAGTTGACATTGAAATCCAAGACTTTTTCTATAAAAAAATAGTTTATATAATCTATTTGCATGGGTTCTTATTTGTCTCCAAGAAATCTTACTAGGAATATTATCCAAGACATTTCTTTCAATATTAAGAAAACATTTCCATTTTCACTCATATAAGGGATTTCATTCTCATTTCCTCTTTCCATATTTTTAGTAGTACAATTGAGCTCATCATTGGTATATCCAGCTTCATTTAAATAACTAATATCATCAATAGGTGGGTTTGAAGACATACCTGGATTTGTTTCTATAGTCACATTTTCCATATCATTGAAAGTTGGGTTTGAAGACATACCTAGATTTGTTTCTATAGTCACATCTTCCATAACAATGAAATTTGGGTTTCAAGACATACATGCATTTGTTTCTATAGTCATATTTTCTTCCATATTCACCATTTCCACATTTGCATCATCTACATTCATCCCATCCTTCATAGTCTCATGAATGTTCTTCTCTTTAATAGTCATGGAACTAGATGCTTCAACATTCTTCATTTCTCATATCTTTGTTCTTCTATCTCTTTGCCTTTTGCCTCTTTCTCTCTATTTGCTTCAATTTATTCAGGTGTCATGAGCTTCCTATGTTTTTTTTAACGTTGATTTGATCCCATGATTACCAAACCCTCTTGATAAAAATAACAAATGATATTTAATCTATTTTCAGATTTATGTACCTCTTTAAAATTTTGAAGTACAACTAGATGTAGATCCTTTGTTCTATAAATTCTGAAGCAAAAGTAGATGTGAATAACAAAAACCCTCTTTCTTGATTCCTCTTGAAAATAACCCCTGTACTTGATTCCACTTTAGAATTGTTCACATGATTGATTCCTTTTAAATTTTGAATAGAATATGGCATGCCAAGAGATCCCACAAGACACCTATAATTAAAAGAATGTAGAAAATGTTGTTGTCAGCCCATACATCAGAAATGCAAGTTGCATGTATATAGTGGTAGTACATTTGTACTGAAGATGGGAAATAACATATATATTAGAAACGGGTACCTATTCTAAAATGGGTACCCCTTCTAAAAAGGAACGAGTACCCATTCTTAGAAATTTGAATTCCACACCCTTATTTTGGGTGTGGTTTGGTTTGGTTTTGGCTTGTTATTAGGCTCAAGAAAGGCATGGTAAGCCATCCCCTAGCCTTGGACCTGCAAGTACAAGTCCATGTTCAAAGCAAGAGAAAAGACTAACTTTACCAATATGGATGACGATATTTTTTTCTAAATTTTTTTACGAAATTAAAACCCATTATAGATGATGATCTGTAATTTTCAAATATGTAATTTTTTTATTCAAATTTTTTCTATTTATTAATTAATTTATGAGCAAACTGGTCCAAAAACTTAAAATGACGTTTTTATATTTTTTAAAATAACTTTTAATTTTTAAAGTTCTTTTTAAAAAAATAAATGTCATCAATCTACACATAATTCTTTACACAATGAAAAAAAATCATTTTATGATCAGTTTAGCTCAAATTATGTTGGTCATACACAAGGGGTTTTCAAAAACAGCAATTAGGGCCAATAAAAAATTAATTATAAAAAAGGAAAAAATTATAAAAAAATATCCTCATCAAACTTCACTATAATACACATCTTTCCCCAAAAGAATTTAGAAAAATACTTTCATTTAGGTCAAATTATGTTGGTCGTACATGTGCATGGTATGGTCCAAAAAATATGACTTTTAAAAAGTGGTTTTTGTACAAGCCTATGAAAAAATAATTTGTATCATCTGGGTATTAGAATAAATTACATATTTCAAAACTATATTTAAAATACTACATTTCATATTACTAAAATTTCTTAATATTCTATGTGTAAGTGCTTCAAATTTTGACTCCAACTATGACAAACTTTAATTTTCAGGGAAAACACTTCCACCTTTTAGACAAAAAGTGGACCCAACTTCTTGCACTGACCTAATAGTAAGACTCCCAAGAACTACATACATCACATGTATACAATCAATAGCCCCCCATAATAGGGAAATAATGAGACTATGAATCCCCCCATAAAGAAGTAGCTCATTTTCCAATGGTGAATGCTCAAAGATAGAAAAGTATCCACTGCTTTCAAACAACATTTCTCCCCTTGGGAAGAAACAAATCCATTGGTGCATGTAGAAGAAACTTCAACTCCAATATAAGAGATGAGTGAAGAAGTCTCATGAAAGATGATGTCTCTAAAAATTGCTCGTGTCCCCATGTCATAATCAATAGTTGCCACAAAATTAGGAGTACAAATCCTAATCAAAGAGTGACAATTAAAACAATGTGAAAACTTATAATCAATAATCTCCAAAGACAAAGATGGTGTGATAACAATTGTACCATAAATATCATCAAAGAGTAAATGAATATCCTCAAGTGTGTCCTCCAAATCTATAAGATGGGACTCACAAAACAAATCTGCAATACCTACACCAAAAGATCATCCCATAAAGTTGAATCTGAAAGATAAGATGGTTCCTACTGAATTGAATCACTAGAAGATGAAACAACACTAAACTCTAAAGAAGTAGGAACATGGGGAGACTCAATCAATGAATCCACCCTAGGAATCAATGAAGGTGAAGGTTCAACAATTATCTCTATAGTAGGAGAAGGAGAAGAAGCCTATTCCTCCTCATCATCCAAGTGTGCAAGGTCTTCTAAAGAACAAAAATCCTTATTTGTATCATAGTCATATGGTATATTGTTTGAAGTATCAATAGGTAAAAGATAATCTAAAACAAGATCAACTAGGAATGGCTGAATATTAGGATCCCCATATATATCCCAAATTATGGTTGACATAGTACAAGGACACTAAATATGCAAAAGGGAACAAAATGTGCCAAAATCAACATGGCAACCAATCATTCCTTTGACATGATCATTTTTGGAATTCCAAACAAACTTCTTCCAAAATTTACTTGGTTGAGGAGCAAGCCCATATAGATGTGGCAAAAGATGAAGCCAATGCAAGTGTTTCAAAATACCATCTCTCCATTGCTTATAGTTCCCCTTTTGCAAGATGATTACCAAAGGATGAAATGAAAAACCCATTAAGAACTAATATAGATCTCCAAATTACCGAGACATGAAATCCTCAACTAAAATTATAAGCTCCCAAATATATCAATAGTATAATTAAATCTCTCGTAAGTAAAAAAATAGTGACCAATTTCAACAATTTTTTCATAAAATAAGTGAAAATACCCAATATGGCCTCAAACTGAAAATATGATGTCTAAGGTAGAATCTAGAAAATAAATCTCAAAAATACCTTTCCAACACCTATAAGAAATCCAAAATCAAATACTGTGGGAACAAGATTTGGCTTGACAAAGAAAAGATGCAAACATGAGCTTCAGATAGAAAAATCAGTCACCTACAACAAAATATATAAAATTACATGTACCACTATGAAGTGCTTGGAACCATCTTTTTGATGCTTATTCATTTGTAAAAAACTAACTTTGTACTTCAAACCAACTTCTTGACACCTATTTGTTTGCAAAAAACAAACTCCATATGTGTAAGATATGCCTTCCAAAAGAAAAACCCCTCCTTTAGGCAATAAAAATGGGTTAGGGGTGCTCCCCTGGTGGCTAGATGGTGACACCTTGGTTGTTGTACTAGTGGTGGTGGCAGAAATCACCACTCGAGCAATGTGGCAATGGTTGGACGATGGCTTCTCGGGCAAAGCGCTAGAACTCAAGCGGTGGCATGAGGTGATATGGATAGAAAACCAACATTTGGTGGTGGTAATGCTGAAAGCACTACCTATTGGGTCTAGACCCCATGGGATATAAAGAACCACCCACTATGTGGACTGTAGGACCTCTGGCTTAACTTTAAATCTCTCACCCAAGGTAATTTAAACCACTGGATAAGCAAACAATCTATTATGGAAAACTGCAACAAGTAATCATGGTAGGAAGAATTAAACCGCTAGATAATGCATCAAATTGATGTGTAGAACCTGACTACTGATGCCAGTCCATACCTTTATGACACCTACACTGACACATTAAACCATACATGTTGATGTGATGATGATATAGCCCAATTTACCTAACAGTGAATAAAAATATGCCATGCAAAAAGGAATGTTCTCTAAAATCTACTAATTTTCTATGACTTGTACACCATTTTCTAAAAAGTACAGTAGATCATACATTATGGAACCATATGACTATATGGATTTTGTATGAATCATATGGATTTGTCAACAATGAAAAATAAGCAAACCCCCAAATATGGAAAATAAAATTCAGCTCTAAAATATGAAGTGTTTTATATCAAAATTCATCTCTTGGGCCTTCCAGACTCAATGGCAAGGCCCATTTTTCACTAATGGATTTGTTTCTTCCTAAGGGTAGAATGTTGTTTGCAAGTAGTGGATTTTTTTTTGCTTTTGAGCATTCACCATTGGCAAAGGATCTACTTCTTTATGGGGGGATTCAGAATCTCATTCTTTCTCTCTTATTGGGGGCTATTAATTGTATGTACATGATGGATGTAGTCCTTGGGGGTCTTATTTTTGAGTCCTTCCATTACTTGTACATGTTTGTTTGTATTTTTTCTCTCTTTTGGAGAGGGCTTTTTTCCTTTAGGTTTTTCTCCTTTACTCCATTTGTGAGAGATCTTTTATCCATGTGTGCCTAACATGGCCTTGTAGCTAGGACCTATCTTTACATCTTTTTATTTGTTTACTTCTCCCTAAGTTGCACTTAAGGGGGGTTTTGATGTGAATGGAGTATATTACCTAACTAGTTCCATATTAGGTCTTATTCACACTTGTCTAGTTAAGTTTAATTAGGGCATTTAATATTTGTTTTGCATGTCATAAGATAAAGACACTTGTCATGATCACATGTTGTCCTAGGTCTCAACCTTGCCTATATAAGTAAGGGATCTCATTGTACATTAGTCATACATTGTAGATCTTGTGAATCTCATGTATCTTGTATGCATCATTATCATTCTTTGGCAATAGAGAATTTGCATTACTTCTCTCTTGTCGTGGAAGGTTATTTTCATTGCAGGTAATCCTAGGCATCCTTGAGTCTATTGTGTGACTCTTACATTTATGATCCTAAACAACCAAAAAATAAAGAAAGGAAAAAGATAGTGCATTTTGAAATTAAGCAAGAAGATGCACATATGGAAGAGAAAAATGATGGATTTTAGGATGGAGAGGAAGAAGAGGGTTCAAGTGGAAGTTCTAAGTAGGATGACTCTGAAGTTACCGAAGAGATTGATCATGTAGAAGAACCAGAGGAATGATTCCTTACTCCACCCTTGAGAAGATCCATAAGACAAGGGAATCTATGTGATAGGTATATCCCACCAGATTTCTATTGTGTGTTTTCTCTGTTAAGTATTAACGATGAACCTAGATCCTAGAAGGAAGCTATTCTTTTAGATGATAGTGAGTCTTAGAACAAGCCATGTAGGAGGAGATGATGGCTGTAGACTCTTGTGACACCTAGGATCTTGTTTATTTTCCTAAAGGAAGGTCATTAGATGTAAGTGCATGTATAAGAAGAAATTTGGAGCAAACGGTTCATTGGAGATGTACAAGGCTAAATTAGTGGCCAAGAGAGAGAGTTGGTTTTGGTGAAATTTTCTCTCTTGATGCTAGATTATTCTTGATTAGATTTATTTTATCCATTGCTATTGCTAATGATTTTTAAATTGAGCAAATGGATGTTAAGGATACATTTTTGCATGGAGATTTGAAAGAGGAAATTTATATGCAACAACCAAAAGGATTTGAGGTAAAAGGGAAATAACACTTGGTTTGCAGACTGAAAAGAACTCTTTATACCAGTTTGAAACAATCACCTCAGATGTGATATTAAAAAATTGATTCTCTTATGCCAAAATTAAGTTTTGTAAGAAGTGAAGAGGATCATTGTGTTTACATTAGATGTATTGATGATTATATACTAATTTTTGCCTTTTATATGGATGATATGTTTTTTAGTAAATATCAAGGGTATGATTAGTGAGTGAAAGCTCAAATTTCATGTGCATTTGAGATGAAGGATCTAGGGGTAGCAAGGTGCATATTAGGAAAGGAAATTAGGAGGGTGTCATGCCCACTTTTACCGGGTGGTCATGACATGAGAAAACCACATGTCATGCCCACATTGCCTATGTGTTCATGACATGAACCACCAAAAACTTCCACCCGTCCCTAAAACCCCGTCGCACAAGGCGAGGAAGGAAGACAAGGCATGGTTAAACATCCAAGGTGCCTTGTCAGGTGAACCAAACCAAGGGATGCAATCATAAAGTGTAAAAAAAAACTAATATCCATGCACGAAGAAGTAATTCAACCCCCTTGCAACTAAAGATGGGATAAAACATTCATAAGTAAAAGTGATACGATTTTGTTCTTTCCATCAAATATGATGTTAAGAGAGTTTCTAGGAAAAAAAATGCTTTAATCCATTACCACAACATAGCAAAGAAACATAAAGGGAGAAAGAGGATTTCAACATCCAGCCTGAACAATTCGAACATCAAAAGAGATAAAGAGACAATAATTATTTTCCTTTGCAACAATAGAGATAATAAACAATGATTATTTTCCTTAACATCAATAGAGATAAATAAACAATAATTATTTTTCCTTTACCACAAGAGTATGGCTTACATCCAATGATAATCCAATACACTTACAAGACAGGGGCTATCTTCCAATCCCATGGAAGGATCGCATTCCAAGAGTAATTACAAGATTTAATAATAATACATCATAAATTAAATAACTATCAAGATGCTACATCGACACCTTGAACAATCATGAGTACCTCAAAGGGATGAAGGCCAAGATCCTGCCAAGACTTCAATATAGTTTTCCATAATGAAGACCAATGGGGGATGTTGCCCACCTCCCAACCATATTGCCATCGTTAAGCGCAATGGATGTCCATTGCGCCCTAGGCAACCCTCGAACTATGGAGAGAGGAGAACATGGAACCATTGTCGACCTAGCCAACTCACATGACAAGGAAATCAAGCATAATAAGAGGGGAAAACCAAAAAAAGATGTACATGAGTCACTCCCACACTCAACACAACACCAAGGGGATCAAACAACTAACAGGACTCAAGGCACACCCTCTGGACAACTTACACTTAACATACTCCTAGCCCAGGACATCATAGGGTCACTCATGACCCAATCAACAAGGGAAAAGTAACAAAGGGATACCCACTAACGCAAGCTACAAACTATGCCTAATACAAGGAGGTAGTACATGCATAGATCCATCATACGATAAAATGATACATTGGGGTGGAACCCTCCACCACAATCCAAAGAACAAAAGGAGACATTCTACTTGATTTACTAAGCTAGCATAGAAGGAGTAGGTCAATTGGGAGTCATGAGATTAGACTGACCCAGAAGACATACATATATTGTCATTGCTTCAAAAACCACTATCGTACGCAAACAGTAGACAACACACACACAACATTTATAGTTCTATAAGATTCAAATAAATTTAACGTCACATAGATACATTCATATAGAAAATATAGGGGTGCATGAAGTACAAGATTTTATTAATTACCTAATCTACTGAAATAAATATTAAGATTGCAAAATGCAAAAATGCATATTTTGAGATGTGCCAAAGTCCGTGCTTATCATTTTCAGCATAGTCCAATGTTGAGGTGGGTGTTGTCACCACACTTTGCTACCAAAATAGATTAGCATTTTCGGTTGATTGAAGACTATTTTAGTTGTGAAAGGTGACAATTAATCTATTTTGAAATAAAATAAAACCCATACATTTCAGCTGGTTCAATAAATAAAAGAAAAAATAAATAAATTACACCAATACCATTTTGATCGGTCTCCTGGAAAGACGTTACCCTCTACAACATAATAGTAGGTCAAATGGTTGTGTGACACATCAATGAGTGTGGAAGTGCCTCAAAGTATAATGGGAGGGGGAAATTTGTCAAATATAAAATGTTGGACATACTTAGGTAGACATTCATGCAGCTGAGGGCATTTTTTTTTTTTGCAAAACTTTAGAAAACTTACAAACGTAGGATCCTAGCTAGTATAAGGTCATGCCCCCACATTCTTTGACAACATCCTCACTGCCTGGGCCGTAAAGCAGCATAGAAATGGCACTCTAACCGTAGAACAGGTTGCCTAAAAGAGATGTTACCTCATGGAGAGATAATGATACTAGGTTATTAACAAAATGATTCCATCGAACAGGCCAAAAAAAAACTTTCAAGCACGTGCAATTAGCAAGCTCTGTCGCATCCTCATAGTTTGTACTATAATGGCACTCCTCGCACAAAGTAAGGACATGCCTAAAAACATGAAGGATAGAGGACTTTCATTAGTTTCTTTTTTTTTCTATTATTGAAGATAAAGACTGAGGTAGCCCTAAATGCAAAAATTAGATAGCATGGAGAGGGCGCACGAACTATTTTCCAGATTGCCTCCAAGAGGTGCGAACTCTTAAACAAAGAGTGCTCCATCATAACAAAAATACTATACTTATGTAAAAATACTCATGTTTTCTAATTTTCTTCAAATACACAGCAGAAGGGAACTATAGTCAAAAGTCTAAACAATTTTCATTTTGCCTCATGAGAAATCATGTATGGTTTGAGTTCTGCAGAAGGGCATAGGTTAAGAAGTGAGCAGGGAAATATCTCCCCATCAGCCAAGCACATCCAACGCCAAGGCCCTCCCTGCATCTTCCAAACATGCGGCTCTGTTGGGTAGAAGCAGTGTTCTTCTATAGCGAGAGAGGTTGCCACCCCACAAAACAACCATCACCCTCTGTCTCGGAGCTGTCCTCTCAACGTCACTTCCCCCCCTTTTCCTCTAGCCCTATACATTATTATTATTTCTTAAACCTAAAACAAAACCCTAACAGTTCTCTCCACCTCCCCCAAGCTCACCCGCAAGGCTTCATTAGCGCCCCCCCCCCACTTCTACTCACTCGCCCCTTCACAATTCTATGACATGCTTTAGCATTCACAACCTATATGAAAAGTAAAATAATATCAAATATAGTGGCGTGCTTCAAATACTTTCACACGCCTTAGTCTAAGTAACTCATATATAAGAAAAAATAAGAATAAAGAAATTTGTCATAAACCTATATACATTTAGACTGTTTGCACTAAAGAAGAATATTTTAGTAAGACCATACACGAAATTACATTTGCTGTAGAATAAAATCAAAATATTAAAAGACTCTGATATAGACGGGATTTTAGAAGAAGTTTTCAAAATTTGCATAGGACTAAGATGATATATATATATATATATATATATATATATATATATATATACACTTACTCATACTAAAATTATGCCATAGTATTTCAAATGCACCATTGAATAACTGTGATAGCAAAAGAGTATGATATTTACACATACTAAAATATGCCGAATAGTATTTAACTAGTTTACTCATACAAAATATGTAATAGTATTTTAAATACACCATTGCACAAATAAGTGTCCTAAAACAAATTGCTTGACGAGCAAGGAGGACTAACAAACCAAGCTCGATAGACTACCCTAGAGCACTACCAAGATTCCTTTCAAAATAACCATTTTCTAAAGTAATGCTACAAAAGGGTTTTTGTAAAATGAATATAAACTTAAACAACTTTACTCCCAACCAAGTTTATTTAAACTCTACTAGAAGAAAGGCTACTATACGCAGGATAATTTTATGAACAAGACATGTTATGCTTACATACAATCCTCAATATCAAGCAATTCGACCATCATATCCATACTAACTTTAATACTAGGATAAAATAATACTATTTATTTGCTTACCTCAAGGACTAACTTTAAACCCAAGAAGAAAATCGAGAATGCAACCATTAAAAAAAACAAGGAACCCCACTACGAGAAGAAATACTCTATTTCAATTTCTCAATAAAAGCATAAGAATAATAGCAACATATCCTAGCAAGCATAATGACGAGTCATAACCTAACATTAAAAAGTAAGGGACTGACTCACGACAGTTGAGAACTGATACAACCTCACATGAAAAGCATGAAGGAAAAAGACAACCACTCCTAAAAGCATAAAAGAAAACCAAGGAAGTGCATGAGGCTTCAAAGCAACTATACTCCTACAAGGAATAACTCACTCAATGGGTTCAGTCACAACACAAGGATCCAACTTGAAAGTGATCTTGATTAGAGATAAATGGCAACACTGGGAGTCGTCCCCTTTCGCAACTGACAAGGAAAGTTTAAAAGACTGACATACCACAAGAACATAGGGTCAATGACCAAAAGACTAGGCGAGGTGAGGTGGACTAGTAGCTCCATGTCTCCTCCTCCACATCCATCCATTGGTCAATCCCTGTATAAGTATAACTTGCACACTCAAGCCAGACCATCAAATCCCACAATGGTAATCATAGCCAAAGAAACATATTATGATCAATGAGTACGCAAAACCTAGCAAGGTACATATCCATCTAGCAACTGTATTATAGTATAATTAAGTCATTTTATCATTTAATCTAGGACTATAAGATGAATCGGTATGTACTAGTGAGACAAGAGCAGGCCTTACAGAGGGATCATGAGAACATAAAGCTTTGGTTATCACAAAGTAAGTATGTGAACACTATTTTACAAAGATTTAATATGCAAGATTGTAAGCCAGTTAGAACTACTAAGCTTACATTAGATATGTGTCTTAAGTGTGAAGATGATTTTGAGAATATGTTTAACATGTCATATGCTAGTGAAATAGGAATTTTTATATATGCAATGGTTTGCAATAGGCCAAATATTGCCTAAGTAGTGGGAGTATTGAGCAGGTTTATGTCTAACCCTAGTAGAGAGCATTGGAATTATGTGAAGAGGGTGTTAATATATTTGCATGGTACTTTTGATTATTATTTGGTTTATTTTTGTACTCACAATGAGGATAAGACATTGGACATATAGGTTTTTGTTGATGTAGATTGGGTAGGTGACTTGGATAATCGAAGGTCCACTAGTGGGTATGTATTTACTTTGTTTGGAGGTGTACTAAGTTAGATGAGTAAGAGGTAGACCAGTGTTGCTTTATCCACCACCAAAGTAGAGTATATGTCTAATACCCATGTCTCTAAGGAGGTAGTATAGTTACAAATATTATGTATAGGTATTGGTTTTGATTATAGGACAATTCAAATTGGTTGTGGTAGCTAGACTACAATCTATTTAGCTAAGAATGTATGCATCATGCTTAGATGAAGCATGTGGATGTCCAGGACCACATTGTTGAGGAAATGATTGTAAATGGACAAATTTAGTTGAAGAAGGTTGACACTTGGAAGAATGTTTTAGATTCTCTTACAAGCCTATGAGCACAAAAATGTTCAGTTGGTACAGGGAGGCAATGGACCTTGTATCTTGTACATAGTAATTTTATGGTTTTCCTATGAATGTATTTACAATGTATGAGGTCAAGTGGGAGAATTCTAGGATTAAGGTGCCATCAACCTTGTAAATCCTACGTATTTAGTTATTCCTAATATTCTTTGTTAATGCATTGATAAGGGATGGAGGATTCACCAACAACACTATTTTTTTACTAGTACGATAATTAATTATTTAATAGTAGTGTTTACTATTTACCATTTGAGCATATTTTAATTTAGGAATGTAAATGAGGTGATAAGGTCAAACTAGGCACCCATATTGGAGTGACTATTATTGGGGGTTATAACACTCATAAGTAGGAATCTTTGCATAGCTATTGATAGTCTATGACATCTTATACAAACATCTCCTATTTTCAAAGGATTTTATGAGAAACTAGGTGCCCAATATGGAGAGATAATTTTAATTAGTTATGATAGGCTATAAGATGCTATAAGAAGTTATAAGAGACTATGTTTAGCATGCTGACTAGATTCTCAAAATGAGGTGTTGAGAATTTCCCAATTTTGGATGCCACATCTTATGTATTCTCATGTAGTATGTAATTTCTATGTAACAAGTGCTTAAGGAGGTAGAGAAGTAATGTGTGGAGGTTGTATAGGTATAAAGGTGCTAAAAGAGAGTTGGAAGTGACTATATTGCATTCTTGTTTCAAGATAATACATATTTGGACTCTCTTCTTGGTGGAGTTTTTTCTCAAAAGGGTTTCTCCACGTAAAATATTGTTTTATGTGTAAATTTCTTATGTTTGTTGATTTTCTTTATTGCTAATTTTACATTTCTAAATCTCTATTTGGCACTCTACCATTGAATTTTAGATTTGTAGATTAAATTTTAGATTTCCCTTTTATAATGGTTTTCCTTCATTACTAACAGGGAATGGGATTTGTGAGATGGAGTGGTCAAGAGGGTATGGGAATAGTTCCTCAAACTTATAGGATTTTCTTTGTGTCCCATCTTGCAACCCCTTAATAATGTCCTTCATGGCTTGCCACTCCAAATCAAATGGCATTCTGTGAGGCGAAGGAGGTGGGATATAGTTGTAATGATAGCCTTGATGTTGTGATTAATAGTATTGAGGGATTGAATTTGTGTGAGGTTGGCTAAGGAGAATGTGAGTGGGAATCAGAATATGGATATTGGATAGGGATTAAAATATTAGGGATGATGATATTTGAAGTGGGGATGTTCAAAATGGAAAAGTTGAGGATTGAAGTGTGAGAGTGGGTTGATTGGTGCACATGATGTTTAGACCTTTTACATTGTTCAATGGTGGGAGTGATTTGACTAGTTGAGGTATGTTGGAAGAATTGATTTGATGAGAAGACCATGTCTTATGTTAGTCTATGTCTCAATGGGTTTTTTTCCTTTTATGAAAAGAGGGATCTTAGGTTGGGGTTGGGCATCTTGGTCAAGGTGAAGATTGGCATGGTCATGGTTTTGGTTAGGGGTTCCTTGGTTGGTAGTTGGATTTGTGTCATGGTTATGGCCAAGGTTAGAGGGCTCAGAGTGCACTATATTATTAAGAAAAGAAAGAACATAACCAAAGGGTAACTTGGCCCCATATTCAACCAATTGTCAAAGGATATCATCTTTGTTTATTTATATGTATCTTCCCATAAGGTCACATCCTTGTTTGGAACCAAGGAGATTGTGATAGTCAAAATGTACTCACTTTGATTAGGAGCATTGTTATCACTATCATATTCATCAGGATGAGATGGCTCACCTACATAAGGAAGCCATGCCAAGATGGGTTTAGTAGGGAATGTATTTTCTTCATGGAAGTCCATCCCAATCCTAACTTCTTGTCTCATGATAGGAGACATTTTAGCTAGCTTAGAAGAATATGGTTTGGGACTTTTGGAAGGGTAGTTTCTCTTGATTGGACTCTAAAGATGATGATGGATTTGGACTTAAATGATCATATTTGAGTTGGGGATTAAAATTAGATTGAATGAGTACCCTTTTGATGTGATGATTTGAGATGAATAAGGATGATTTCCTAACTTTGGATTTCTTAACAAATGGATGGGAAGGATAACCTTTGGATTAAGGGTTGGATTGATTGATCAAAGATTACTTATATAAAATGGACTTATGAGATTTAGATCCCAAAAGACCACTTTTAAGTTGGATGTTGGATGACCCTTGGATTTTAGGGTTAAGTGGGTGATTATATTTGACTTGGATGACTTGGAGATTTGGATAGTTGGAAAATTGGATTTGATTTGTTGGGTAAGGGATGATTGGTTTTGGATAATTGATTAGGATGGATGATGTTGAGGGACTTGGACTATTGAGTGATCAAAATTTGGATTCTTAGGATAATTTTGGATGATTAGGTTTGGAGCCTATGGATGATTTAAGGCCCCAAGGATAGATTAGTGATGATTGGATTTTTGATTTAAGGATTCAAAGATCATATTTGAAAGGTCCAAGGTGTTGAACACACTTGATACTGAGAGGAGGGGTGAATAAGTATTCAAACAAATCTCAAACCCTTCAGAGAAAACTGAAACTTAATCTTTACAACATTAACAGAAACATAAAAGATCAACATAATGCACAATACCACATAACACCAGATATACATGGAAAACCCCAAAGGAGAAAAACCACTATGAGAAAAGCTACTAGGAGCTACTATCCTAATTTAGCCTCACAAAAGAATCATAGTTACAGCTTTGTTTTAGGGCTACCCAAGGAAGCTACTACTCCCTATAGAAATGGTGTAGTCACGGTAGGAGGGTTCAAAGAATGAACTATCCAAACCATGCAGCTAGAGTAAACACAACAGAAACAACTCAAATATAGAATACGATGGAAGATTCATATACTCAATATATAAAATAATTACAATGCTCATATTTCAACAATATGTGGGCTACAATCAAGGGCTCATAGGCCTGCTTTCTGGGTTACAATAGATATGCAAGACATGGCATTAAAGTGCCTTCCTGAAAAGAATCTATCTTCTAGAACTACATAACTTAACTACTGAATAACTAACTTCCTAATGCATATAAGAGATCTATATATATCATCTTCAAGCTCATAGAATCCTCCGCATCGGCCACAAGAGGTTACAATCTCCAATCAATGATGAAAGATGTAGAAACATGTAGGTCAGCCTACAACATGTGGTATTGCTCCGCAAATGGATGAAATTGGGTGTGGACCTCAAGGAAGGTCTATCTGATCTTTATGTGTCATGTATGATGTTCCATTAGGCTTCACAAGTCACATAAGTGCTCTGCAGACCTTCTCCTTCAACTGATTGTTTGAATGCTCTGTTCTATGAAAGCTGGTGATCTTGTGATAGCGATAAATTTCAAGAAACAAATCCAAATCACTTGAAATCTAAATATGATGTAGATGATGCAATGTAGATGGTAAGTCCTTTGCGAGCTCTGATACAAAGATGTGGCAAAATGCGGTACAAAATTTTGAAACTACAAATGACTAAACTGAATTGAAAATGAAAGAAAAGAAAGAATACAAATATTTTTGGTTGATGCAAGATTGATTTGTAACCTGGGATGATCATGCATCAAGAAAGGTTTTAGGGTCACTCCCAAGGAAGCTACAACTCCCTGAAGACTTTGTTTTAGGGCTTCAACCCAAGGAAGAAACTACTCTCTGAACTGAGAACAAACTTAGAAAAATATTACAGCATGACAGTCCTACTGTCTAAATTTGACAATGAAGCTCACTCCTTTTGATAATTGCAATTCTACCTTCTCACTCCACTTTTGATGATTGCTCTTTTGCTTTGACAACTTCTTCAAATGTCTTCTCTATAGCTTACTGACTCACTGCTTTCAGCCTTCAAGAAGTTTTACCTTTGGTTCACTGCCTCCAACAATTAGTTAGGCACACTCTTCACTTCCCTTTTGTCTCAAAAATATCTTCAAGATGAATTCAGATAGGATCTATTACTTCTGCTCTCTCTTTCAGTTGCACATCATAATGCATAACACATCCACATTCAACTTCTTACCCTCACACTTGCAATCACACGTCACCTAGATCAACTAGGTTTACAATATATACATGATATGACATTGATTACATTACAAGTCATCCAAAGAAAACAAGAATATTACAATTACAAGTCGACCAAAGATCAAACAACATGAAATGTGTAGAGGGCAAGCCCTAAAATGAACTACACACAACACCAGGAAGAGGAACATGCCTTGTGCATTCTAACACATGCTTAACCTGGTCCTAAACACTTGTCATAGCATCATCCTTCAAAGAATAACATCTGCATGCTTTGCACATTTGAAATAGGTCAGCCTTAAGCAAGAAAATATGAAGCTTGTAGCATGTTGGCCATTACAACTTAGCGATACTCATGGAAGATTAAAAATTACTTGTGCTTCTCCTAGATGAGTTGGCATGACCCATACAACATCTCTAAATTCTCCTTGAACTCTGCACAATAAAGATTTTATGGCACACACCTTCAACATACCTTAGTCAGCCAAGCAAAAGTATAACCCAGCAACACCTTCATTCTGGACCACAACATGTTTTGATGAAGCCAGAAAACACCTTACAAAGCAACAGGAAACATCAAAAGATTATCAGGATCATTCTCCAACAGCCAATTCACCACTTCATACAGTAAAAAGTTAGCGCAAGCCAACAAACACTGAAACTAGCCATCGAACAATACAGACCTACACTCTGTCACTTACAACTTTATCTATGGAGGGACAAATGATATGGAACTTTGAATGTAGCACCTTCACAACCCATTGAACTTAACTTCTGAACCGCATGACCATTTCTTCAAGGGTAGAGGAATGCAGAGCATTCTCCCAATCAGTCTTCAAGGCAACTTCCTACAGTAGAAACCTTCACCAACATCCGAAGACTAGATCCTCCTTGTAGAAACACATACCTCCTTTGGAACAACATGAGAGAGCATACAACATGCTACAGACCATCAACACCATCTCGCCAACATCAACACTACCTCTAATCTGCATCTTAATGCTTCTAATTCTCATCCTAATATATCATTATGATACCATCTCTGTTGACAACAAACACACTCAAATCAACTTTAATTGACATTAAACAAGGCATGACATCTAAACATGAACATTAGCAACATCGTTGTTAGCACACCATCATAGTATATCATCAACATAAGCACTAATGACAACCCAAACTAAGTTTTGACATCAGTGACAACCACATCAATGACAACCTTAGGTAACATATGTGCTTGAAACAAGGGTGATTTGGGATGATGGGGTTTTAGTTTAAGATCTTCTAGGGATAAGGTAACTTGGATTTGGAGGATGATTTGGGATGGTATGATTAGGAGTCTTGTGATTAGGGTCCTACCAAGGATAAGGGAGTTTCAGTTTTTAGATAAAGGTCAAAGGTCTCAAGAAAGCAAGGGTTTGATGCTAGGCTTAGGTTAAGGTTTCAAGGATGGGATTGTTTGAATTTTGGGAAATTATTTGATCATAAAATAAAGGATTGTTTTTATTGGGATTTGGATATGAAACCCTAGCTTTAAACTTTTGGTAGATTTGTTAAATTTTTATGTGTTTTCAAAGTGATAAAGTGATTTTTACAAATATTTCTTTTAGTCTTGGTTTGAAAGACAAGAATGGGCTTAACACAATTGAAAACAAACAAACAAACATGCCAACAACCTAAATTATTTAAATTAAAGGTACGTTAGCACTTATGAGCCCACTATTAATGCCTTGTCTAAGAATAAAAAGTAGGGCCCATGAGGAAGCACTAACCACTTTTGATCCTCAAGATCACACAAAGGTGTGAGAGGAGAGCATAGGCAGCCTACAATCTCATTTCTAGGGGCACATGGTGAGTAACTTCCTAGCACTAACCACTAACTAGTGCATCACAAGAATGGATGGTTGAAAGGTCCTATCTAGGCTTGACATGGATTTATAGGGGGTCTTCTATTTATACCAAAAGGTACATGAGGCCCAAGCCTATGAATGGGAGTGATATCTAAAGCATGTGATTGGGGTCAAATCCCTTCCCACTTCACCTTTTTCCCTTAAGTAGACAACAAGGATGTGCCAAAAACAATAGCTCCTCCTTTGAGGTGAGTATTTTGATTCTCCCCTCAATTTATATACCCCACCAGAATGCGGAGGTTTGGGTTGTCCACTTGGTGATGAAATCCAAGTTAGGGATAAAGAGACACTAAAAAGTGGCACTTGTTTTTTATCTCCAAGATTTCCCTAAGGTGCGAGGAGATAATATACACAAGTGTACTTTGGGATAGACAAAAAGTGACCTAAGAGGTGTTTTTGATTCCTAAGATCACCTTTCAGTGTGAGAGAAGATAATACACATGCACTTGTTTCATGTAAACATGACAAACATGTTCATTTAACCTTAGAAAATGAAATGTGAAGTGTGAAAATTAATGTGCACAAGGGGTGTTTTTGAATCCCAAGGTCACCTTTTGGTATGAGGGATGAGCATACACACTCTTAAACACACCAAATCCATCAAACAATGTTAATTTTAACCCTTAAGGATGAGATGAACACACAAATGATGGTTTGGTAATGAGTTTTCTTTCAAACAAAACATACAACCCACTTGTTAGTAGTCTTAAAGGTCTAGGGCTTCGAAAATCCAACTTGCAAGTTGTTAGTGACAAATCCACAAGATAATCAAGCCCACAACCAAACAAAGGTTAGCAAAAATAATTTAAATAATGATAGAAAGTCTATGATGCTACACAAATATTGACACATAGGGCACACACACTACACAAAATAAAATAAAAAACACCAAACGTAGAGAGCAGAAGTGCAAAACGAGACTACACTAGACACATACACCTTAACAATGATGCAAATGCTTAGACACATGTGCAGATGCCTTGACATAGGTGCATACACCTCAACATCCTCAACATAGGAATAGATGCCTCTACTTATTCACAAATTCCTTTGTGACTATAAAGACATCTTGGGATAGGGTAGAGACACCTTGGACCTAGAGAATGCATAAAAAATAAAGTTAGCACAAAAAACTAGCACAAAATGAAAATTTTGTAGGAAAGTTAACAATATTGGCTAGGGGATAGGGTATCCTACAAACAATTCAGTTCAGATAGGCCCAAAATGATAATGATCAAGCTAACACATGGACTCAAGCTAAAACTCAAAAAAGAGATGCCTATGCTAAAAAATCCAAAGATAAAGTAATCTAAGGTTTAGAAGGATGGAAAGACCTAGAAAAATAGAGATTTAGGGCTAAAAGAAACAACAACTGAGCCTCTAAAATGTGGGAGCCTACAAGAGATAGGGTTAGGGATCCAAAAAATGGGAGAGACAACATGACACCTCAAGATAGGCACAAATGCCTCAAACCTGAAAACACAAAAGTTAGTCCAAAAATTAATAGAAAACTTACAAAATGGAGATTAGATCAAGCCCTAGAGACAATAAACAACCTATCCTACAACCCGAGGTTAGCACAAAAGCCAAATTAAACAAAAAAACCCAAAAATCTACAAATGATCAAGCTACAAACCTTAGTCAAATGAGTAACAAAACGATCAACAAAACAACTAACAAACCTGACAAAAGTCCTAGAGAACAAAAAAGACACTACCAATAAACCTTAGAGACTAGAGAACCTACAAAAAGATGAAGTTAGAGATAAAAAATAGAGAAAATGGTGCATATGCTTTATGCCCTAAAAACACCCTAAACAATTAGCTAGGGAAGACATAAACACCACAAGGGCTTACAAAAACATTAGGAGGTGTGCATAGATGTTGATACACAGGGTAGAGATGCCTCAAACCTGGAAGTACATCCCTAGATGGAAAAAAACTATAAAAACTCACAAAAAATGCTCCAAGGACAAATATTAGTACTAGGACAAGGGTCCCACTAGGTGTGCCAAAAATGTGGATGTTAAAATTGGACTAAAACAATTGGAGTTAGGTGCATAAACACAACAAACAAACTCATAATCTAAAACTAACATTCACCTTTAGTTAGAGTAGAATTGGAAGCTAAACACAATGCAAAACACAAATCAAAAGTGAATTATACCTCCATTGTTCTTGTGGATGCACTCCAAGATTGAATGGATGTGCTATGATGAAATGTGGTTGCTCAATTGCTTAATGATTGCCAAATTGGGCAGCATGTACTTACTATGGATGAAGATTATGACTATCCTTTGGGTAAGCCTCTTTAAATAGACTTTCCAATTTGGACATGGAGGGTTGAGATTCAAAGATGAAATCAAGAGCTAGGGTTGCCTTACATGGGTATGCATCCTAGCCTCTTGACAAGTGGCAAGAGGAGGTGGATTATGCTAGGTGGAGGGATGTGATTTCCTTAAAATGTAGGATGAGATGAGATGCAAGCAAGTGGGAAGAGACGGGGGATGCAAGTGGAGGGAGGAGATTGAGTTTTGGATTGAAGTGTCGATATTTCTCCATGTTTCATGCTCACACATGTGTGAGCAACAAGTGGGGAATAGTGGCTTGAGAAGGCATGTGTCAAGGTGGAGGGCCTAGATTGCTCCTAGGATTTGAAATGGATGGTGGAGATTGGAGGACAAAATCCTTTGGACTTTAGTGGAGATGGCTGAATTTTTAATTAGAATAAATGGGAGAGGTTGATTAATTAGCCTAATTAATTAGATAAGCATGTGTTATCCAATTAATTAGATAAGCATGTGTTATCCAATTAATTTGTTGGAGGAATATTTGGGCTTAGGTTAATTAATTAAGTGTATTTAATTAATCAACATTAGGGATATGAAGGGGATTAATTGCAACATGGAATTGGTTGATTAAATTTATTGAATTAATTAATTAATTAACTCATGGCACAAAATGGTTAATTTGGGAATAATTATCCAAATCAATTAAATAATGGTTTATTTAATTAATATATGGGAAATTAATGTAGAGAAATCATAGTGGATTTGGGGCATCTACACTTAGTTTAATTCATTTTTTATGTTTGAATCCCTATTATTTTATCTCATTAATATTACTCATATGAAACTTTGTATTGGGGCATCCCCAATTCCACAAGGGCAATATGGTTCCACTCTACTCCTAACATTAGTATCCAGTACTAGGTCCAAAGTCAACCTTTACCCAAAAAGTCAAGGCATAGAAAACAAGGTCATATTTCATGATCCTCATGTCCAAATGGTTGTAAAATACACATAGAACATGAGACTCTTTTTCCCATGACATAAAAATAAAACGCATGTCCTATATTTTGAGTTTTGTAAATTCATGTTTCATACACAAGACACAAATCATGTTCTTGGACATAAATCACATTTCACCATTAATGAACCATACAAATTTTCAAAAAATAAGATCTCATAATTTCTCAAATCCATTTATACCTTTATGATCCTCATGTGCACAACATTACACTTTTTGCATCACATAAGAATTGGAGAAATTTTTCTAGCATAATGACATGAAAATGAGATTTTCTAAATTTGAAAAACATAATTCAAAAATAAATAAAATGTGTCTATTATAGATTCAATTTCTCATTACAACATAGGAATAGAATGCCATATGATATCCACCTAAGGTGAGCATGGTTTAGAACATGAACAACAAGAATAATCCAATAATTAATTAGATGAATATCTTGATGTTGCAAATACAATTTTCTCACACAAAGTTGAAGAGATCATTTTTGCCTTCACACACAAAAGGCAAGAAATCCCAAATCTTTCTTCTTCACAAATGTAGCAATCTACAAAACAATCCAAATTCACTTCTAAACCAATCCCAACAAGCAAGAAGTAGGGTGAGAATATTTTTTTCAAGCAAAGAGGAATAATGAATAGTGAAACCCTTTTCTTTTCTTTCTATCTTTCCATAATTCCCTAAGCTTTTTTCTCTTGTTTCCCACATAACAAGATAATCCACTTTCCCACATAACAAGATAATTCACAAGTGGATATTTCAAATAGATATTTTCATATTGATATTTCCCAATCATATATATATATATATATATATATATATATATATATATATATATATATATATATATATATATATATATATATATATATAGATAGATAGATAGATAGATAGATAGATAGATAGATAGATAGATAGATAGATAGATAGATAGATAGATAGATAGGGAAAATACTAATATTACTAACATTTCTAATTTAATTACAAATAAGGCAATTCTTTTTTGTCATGCCCACATTTTAACACGTGGACATGAAACACAACCAATAAATTTTTCTCATAAAATGGCATGCTAAACATCACACAATGCACTTACATGCAACACACGCATAGGTTGATCATGCACACCTAACATTGTTTCTCGTACGTCACACGTTTGGCATGCCGCACTAAGGTAGGGAAGTATGATACTCAGGAAGGGTAGTGTGAAACTCCTTTCGCACCCCTTCGATTATGATGGCAACCTAGTTAGGGTTAGGTTACACAATAAGCATTGCCTTAAGAGGAGTCCCTACCACGATGTAACGTGCCCCTAGGGTTTCTACATCAAGAAGCGAAGAATGGTCCCCTTTAGAAGTAGGACCTAAAACATGAGTTAAAATTATTAACTCTAATTAATTAAATTAAATATTAATTAATTATAATGCGGAAACATTAATAAAAAAACCCCAAACATTCAATTGAATTAAACACATACCAAATCATAGAACGTTATAAAATTAACACTATTAAATTTGACATAAGTCAATTAAATAGACTATAATAACCTTAATAAACTAAGGTCCAATTACGGCTACCTAGGGTACCTCAATAGTTGACTTGACACAAGGAATAATAATCTCCGTCAAAGGACCATTAGAATGCCTTAAAATTCAATTATGAATCAATTCCTAACTCAGGAAAAATTTAATTAAAACTATAGGGACAATAAATTTCCCCAAAGTTGAGGATTAATTACAAATTAATCAAAAATCAAACTCCTAACTATAGAACACTAGGAAAACGGTTTAATTTTTTTAAAGTGAGATTAATTAACTTAAAGTTAGATTAGTTGCCTAAACAAACTAGGGCAACTCTCAACCCTAATGTGTTGCCTATAAGTTATTCTATGTCCTCAAGAGAGCTCGTTTGTTTGCTTGCAGGTTTGAAGAAAGGTTTAGAGGAGGAAATCTCTTCCTTAGGGGAAAGATCATTTCCTCAAGTCTAAATTTTTTATTTGGAGCAAATATAATTTGTTTAAATGTTTTCTAGATTTCCTAGAAGTTTTCTAATATGTTTTTGTTTTAATTTATTGCAAGTTCTCATTTCAAATTCATAGTTTTCCATTAATATTTTACTTAGATTGATACTAGCATAAATGAAATATATATATATATATATATATATATATATATATATATATATATATATATATATATATATATATATATTATGTATATAATATATTTATATATATAAGAAAAAAATAATGTAAATATGGATATATACTTAGATGTGTAATTATATATATGTATATATACTCTAATATGTATATATACATATATATAAAATAATATAAAATATATGTATTTATGAATATATATATAAAATAATATAAATTATATGTATATGTGTTATGTATATTCATAAATACATATATTTTATATATATGTATATATACATATTAGAGTATATATACATATATATATAATCACACATCTAAGTATATATCCATATTTAGATTTCATTTTTTTCTTATACATATAAATATTTATTATATACATTCAGAATATATATAATAATATATTTATTTCATTTATGCTACTATCAATCTAACTAAAATATTAGTGGAAACTATGAATTTGAAATGAGGACCTATAATAAATTAAAACAATAACATATTAGAAAACTTCTAGAAAATCTAGAAAACATTTAAACAAATTATATTTTCTTCAAATAAAAAAAAAAAGACTTGAGGAAGTGATCTTTCCCCTAAGGAAGATATCTCCTCTAACCTTTCTTCAAACCTGTAAGCACACAAATGAGATCTCTTGAGGACATAGAATAATTTATAGACAACACGTTAGGTTCGAGAGTTGTCCTAATTCATTTAGGCAACTAATCTAAATTTAAGTTAATTAATCTCACTTTAAAAAAATTAAATTGTTTTCCTAACGTTCTATAGTTAGGAGTTTGATTTTTGATTAATTTGTAATTAATCCTCAACTTTAGGGAAATTTATTGTCCCTATAATTTTAATTAAATTTTTCTTGCAAGGTGAATTTGAAGGCATTTTAATGGTCCTTTGATGGAGACTATTATTCCTTGTGTTAAGTTGACTATTGAGGTACCCTAGGTAGCCTTAATTGGACCTTAATTTATTAAGGTTATTATAGTCTATTAATTGATTTATGTCGAATTTAATAGTGTTAATTTTATAACATTCTACAATGGTACATGTTTAATTCAATTGAATGTTTGGATTTTTTATTAACATTTCCACATTATAATTAATTAAATATTTAATTTAATTAATTAGAGTTAATCATTTTAACTTGTGTTTTAGGTTCTACATCTAAAGGGACCATTCTTCGATTCTTGATGTAAAAACCCTAGGGGCACATTACCTCGTGGTAGGGACTCCCCTTAAGGCAATGCTTATTGTGTAACCTAACCCTAACTAAGTTTCCATCATAATCAAAGGGGTGCGAAAGGAGTTTCACACTAACCTTCCTAAGTATCATACTTCCCCGCCTTAGTGTGGCATGCCAAACGTGTGTTGCACGAGTGTTGGTTAACAGATTTGTCCTTATTCTGAAAATAATTTTCTCTGACTCTATACCCCTCTTTTGAAGAACAAATGAGTTAAACAACAAATGGGTGAACCTTTTATATTAGTTCCCCTCTGAATTTAGGTACAGCTCCCTTTAAGATTTTCAGTGAATTTGATCTATTCAAGTATCCAAATGCACTTTTAACCAGAAAATACTTAAGGCAGACTGATATTCATACATAACTATGTAATGAACATGATAAATTTATATAGTAACAGTGAGCAATAGAATACATAGATTCTACTTTTGGTATATTCAAATTCATGGATACATTCATACGAACTTGTTGAACCAGTAAATAATAAAACACAATATGACGAATTGTCCAAATAAAGAACAATTACCAGATGAAAGGAGATTTCACACAGAAAATCTAATTCCACACATTCAGACGCACAGATCCAAATAAGTAGCAATTGTTTCTTCTTCTCATTCACAGATGACAATTACTCAGACAATTATCACACAATGTAAAACTATGAACTGTTTCGCTAAAATCCCCTTCTTTTCTTTTTTAAACTTTTCTATATATCTCAAAGATTTCAGAAACCTATAAATATAAATGCCTTAATCATGTCCTTGAGTAAATGAAACCCAGAGTTAACATAACTCTGACCCGTATGGGATTTAGTTTTTTAACAACTGAATTAAAAGATCAAGATGCTGAAAATAACATGATAAAGGAACTGAAATAGAGAAAACGAGCAAATGAGGTCATGACTGGGATGACGGGTTTGTATCTCCAGATTTGTTATCAGTGGCCTGGGAAGCACGTTGGGTCTTCCATTCCTGAAAAGCAGCAAGGAACTCTTGAATCTTTGGGAAGTTAGGAATACCGATATGCTTCATTCTTGACTTCCAAACTTCCTTTTCCCTTCGCATTTTACCAATTTTTTCTTTGTGTTCCGGAAGTGCGTTGATGCAGAGGTAAAGTAGTGATTCAACTTTAGAAATCCTAGAGAAGTCCTCAATTAAAACATTGTCATTTTCTCTGATGAAGCTGATTTAATCTTTGAAAGATTGGACCACTGCATCGACGTCTTCCACTGGTTTTCCATCATCTTTAATGTATTTAATATCAATACATTGCAAGTCATTTTGCAACGATTGAGTGAATTCTGTTATTTCCTTAATTAACTTTGAGAGTTCAAAACGACCTTGCCGGGATATGGAGTTCCTCCATTCAATATTCTTTTTGTTCACATATAACAAATCCTCGTCCAAACCAGTCAGGCTTTTCTCTGTCAAAAACTTCGCCAGCCCATATTTTTGAACTTCATCCATCTGGTTTATTACATTCGTCCACTTGCCCTCATCTTTTGCCCAAACAGTGACCTGTGCTTTGAAATCTTCAACGGTGGCAGTAGTTAGGTCATATATACCCTTGAGCTCACGGATGTATTCAGTTCCTTTCTGCTCAATGTTATCCAACCAACTGTTAACTGTTTTTGTCACCATTTTGCTTCTATGAACCTGATCTAACATCTTTTGGTTGACAGGTGATTTCGGGTCAAAAGACAGGGGAAGTTGTGAGATCGGCTGCGGGTTAGGGTTGTTAACGGCTTCAATGTACTCTGCCATTGAACGCAGAGTTTGTTTCAACTCCTTCTTGTCCTTTTCATCTTTCCATGTTCGACTGACCATCCTCTTAGTAGAAGCTTCGAGGTGGTGGACATCTGCAGCTCTGGAGGCAGTACCGAGATCCACTTTCTCCACAGTGAAATCATGCACTGTTGGGTCCTGCACCTCTTCCTCTGTCACTGGCCTAGCAATTTAAGCACTCCAGTTACCAGTGCTTGGATCAATATTTATTCTGGATGTCGTCTTGAGTCTCTTGGACTTGGGGGTTTTCCCCAAACATTTGCTTACCATGTCCTCCAAGGGGACAACAAAAGGAATCACTTTTTTCTTATCAGAAATAGAACTTTCTAGCCATTTTGGTGCAGGGGCTGAGGTTGTCTTCTCGGGGTTCACTTCATCAGAGGATTTATTTGAAATCATTAATATTTCAGGGGTCTCCAGTACGGCCTCTGACTGTAACCCAGTGTCAACCTCCTCTGTTCTGTTTGGGCTTGGCTCCTTGTCACCCATAGGTCCTTCTGAATCTTCTTCTGAATTCAAATCAACAACTATTGTTTCAGAAGCTTGTTTCTTTCTTTTTCCTTTAGTCCTCAACCTGGTAACACGAGATGGCAGAATATCTATGAGGACCCTTCTGGATCTCTTAGTGACAGGGCTTCTCTCAATTGATGGCTTGGAAGCACCTGCACCACAGATAGCAAGAGGTTGATTAGAAGAGTCTATGGGAAGCGGTGATCCAACCATTGAAGAGATTTGTTGGACATTTTTATCCTGAAGCCCTTCCTGTCTCTTTTCTCTCAACCATTTCTCCGTTCTTCTTATTACTCGAAGAGTTTTAACTTCAATTCTGTCTTCTTCCTTTTTGCTCCAGTCCACCTCTGGAATGGGTAAGTGTTTTACTTTTTCAAACTGTGGGTCAACCACCTGTTCTCCATCATCAGAAATTCCAGAAATATCCATGTTTAAATTGAGGGTAATTATTTATCCCAAAGAAAACCTACACCACAGCCTTCTTCTGACCTCAAATTCATCTAGACAGTCTTCCCAGTAATCCTCCAGCTTAGGAAGGTGTGAGTGCCCTGTTCCAGGATCTAGGTTATCTTTGACAAATCGTTTACTGTCGAATTGAGTCTTGGCAGTGAAGGACTAAAAATTGAACCTTTTGAGGTTCACCTCCAAATTCAAGGCATAAGATTTTGAATGGCATGAATAATGCCCAAGTTCAATAGGAAAAGAAATACCAAGACCCTTTTTTGATGGGAATTTCTTATCAACATGTGCCAGCTGCCTACATACCTCCATCAGCACGAAACGATCAAACACATATCTAGGTAACTTCACAGGTTCACCATCATATCCTCCAATTCTGATGTAAGTGAACTCAGAAAATTGGATGAAGAAGCTACAATAGATACTAATCAATTGCATTGCTTCATTGGACATTCTTTTACTCAGGTTCCCTGCCAATTCATAAGTCATTTTCCCAGTGAAGACATCATTAACCCTTTTGTAATTTTCGTAACAATTTTTTCTCTGCAACTGTGAATAATATTCATAAATTTTACTATTCTTAGCTATGGGTGGATGGGGTAGGTCAAACCAATCTCTTGTAGATGCTAGACAATAGAACAGGTACAAAGACATATAGAAATCTCTATTGCCCAGACAATTGCTCAAACTCTGATGTAGACAGTCAGCCACTATTTCAGCCCAATCCAAATATTGTTCTCCTTGAAGGATGACTTGTATGAAAAAGTACATCCAATCTTCCCAATAATAGGCATGCTGATTGCCTCTCAGTCTGTGTAACAATACTACAATATCCCTTACTTCTTTTATCAAATGATCTCTGGTAAGTGGCCTGGGCAACCTTGAACCGCCCTTCTGAAATTTTAGTAGCCAGTTCCTCGCTGTTACACTTTTGTAAGTCGATCTCTTCTCTGAGAAATACCCATTGGAGGCAGTAATGTCAAGGCTGGAATACGCCTCCTTAGGCGGTATCTTCATCACAGAAATGAGGGTTTGTCTGTTGACATAAAATAACACATCCTCGTTTGTATTTTTGACACATCGGTCCTAGGGGTCGTACCTATTCATACACTCTTGAACCAATTCTGGGCACAGTATAGCCTAAGGAAAGGCTGCGGCTTCAACTAAGCCGCTATCTACAATTTTCTTCATTGTAGGGGTTTGAACAAGGTTTCTAGCTCTTTCTTTAAATTCCTCTAAATCATATTGAACCAATCCAGTATCTCCAAATTCTGAGTGAGAATAAGTAAGGCCAGGACCATGTTCATCCCCCAAACACGTAGATTTCAAAGACATAGTTGGAAGATTACAATAAAACACTTGGAATTTTGAAAACAACAGAAATTCCAGAGATTCTTCTTTCCAACATAAGAACTAGGAATAGCATATGGGAAACAGAACTCACCTTCAAGATATCTGAATTCACTATGAAAACTTGAATAAAAAGAGCCTTACACTTCCGGCGCTATCCTCCTCCGCGTTGCATAGTATGTTAACTTGCTAAACTTGGCTTGTTCTTGGTTAATAATGGCACTAACCAGAATGAATAATTATCGCTCGAAACAAAACGTGCCAAAAATATTTGAAAAGACGTGAACTCTGATTTCTTCATTAATAGCAAGTAGTATTCACGCGCCATCATGAAGTATAATGATTATCCGTAGTCTCTGCTAAATTAGAGCTCTTGGTCTCATAATGAGTTTCTGACATAATTTCCTCCAACTTTCTCGCTAAATTTGACTTAGAAAGCCGTGGGAACAATACGGGACCAAAATCACCAAACCTTTGAACTATTGAACCATTGAACCTTTAGGACGTGGTTCAATGCGTTGGTTCAATATGGTGGTTCAAACATGCCAATCGGACCATATAGATAAGCAAAGAAGTGACTTACTGAAACAAGAACTTAACTCATGAACCATTGAACTTGAAAAGACATGGTTCAATACGAAGGTTTAAAGATGCAAGGGTTATGTAGACCAACAAAAGTTACGCGGCTTTGGTAAAAGGCTTCCAATTATGAAACAGTGAACAGTTGAACCATTGAACCTTGAACCCCGCTACAGAGTACAAGCGGAAGGTTCAACGATACAATAATTACACAAGGTAACTGCGTGACCCGACTTATAAGAAGACAGGGAGTGTTGAACCTTAAGACCGTTGAACTATTGAACCTTGAACCCCGCCATAGAGTACGAGCGGAAGGTTCAAGTTCAACCCGAAAGTTCAAAGGCGCACAAGACAAACAAAACGACAGCTTGCTTTATGAGACACTTAGACATATTGAACCATTGAACTTTGAACATTGAGAATGGTTCAGGTTCAAAGGTTCAAACCTTAAGTAACCTTGTCTACAAAGATGACAAACGAATACAAATTGAAGGACCAAGAGCCAATTTACGAAACAAAGGCATGACCAAAAATATAACATGGTAAACCGGCTCTTGGCTCGGGAAATATTACCAATGAATAAATAAATAAGGGGCGACTCAAAAGGTAACATTGGCTCTGATTGGGGACTGCATTTTATGACAAAATGCAGAGGACTCAGAAGCTCTGGTTGCACAGAAAAGGAAAATAGAGAAGAAAGGAAATAGAACGAGACAAAACAAAAACGGGAAAGGAAAACACAAAACCAAACAAGAGGGAAGACTATGTACAAAACAGGGGACCCTGTTTACAAACGATACAGCTTGAGATCCTACCCATTATAGGACACGGGTAAAACAGTTCCATCAGGATATTCCAATTTAAAAGAATTTGGACCCAATACCTAGTGAATCTTGAAAGGCCCGCTCCAGAGCGAGTCAAATTTGCTATGTGCACCCTTTGGTTCTCTTCTTCTGTCCCATAGTAATACTTCATCTCCTTGCATAAACCTCCTGGGTCTTGTTTTCCTATCAAAAATTTCTTTAACTCTGGCCTGATGCACAGTAATTCTGTCGACCAACTCATTTCTCTCTTCTTCAATTTTAGTCAAATACATAATCCTCTTCTCCAAGGAATCTTAGAAATACTGATCGTCAATTACACTTTGCAGCTTGGCTGTAGATAGCTCCAGAGGTAAAGATAATTGAGCACCTATCCCATAAACTAATTCAAAAGGTGCCATCCCAATTGCTCTTTTCAGAGTTATTCTGTCGGCCTAGAGTGCTTCATACAACCTCTTATGCCAATCTCTAGGGTTGTCATTCACCAATTTCTTCATGATATTAATCAGATTCTTGTTACTAGACTCAGCTTGTCCATTCCCTTGGGGATAGTAATCTGATGAATGGGAGAGAGATATACTATGTTCATAACAGAAGGAAGTCATTTCTACTGAAGAGAAACTGGTAGCATTGTCTGCTACAATCTTCTGGGGCACACCAAATCGTACCAAAATATTTTCTTTGAGAAAATTACAAATCACCTCTGAAGTTGTTCTTTTAACAGGGGCTGCCTCAACCCATTTTGTGAAATAATCTGTTGCTATTAAGATGTGGGTATGCCCTGCACTTGAGGGGGGTGAGATAGGCCCAATAAAATCTAATCCCCATTGTTTAAAGGGTTCTTCAACAATCACAGGCCTCAAAGGTAGAGCTGCAAGTTGTGGCTTCCCTAAGAACATTTTACATTTTTCACAATTGGCCACCCATCTATATGCATCTTTAAACATCCCTGGCCAGTAGTAACAATTTCTAAGAATCTTGAAAGCTGTAACTGAAGAAGAAAAATGTCCACCACAAGCTTCATTATGGAAAACTTCTAAGAGCTTATTCTGCTGCTCTTTATCTACACACCTCAGGAAAGTTCCATCTAATCCTTTCTTATAAAGGACATCTCCCCAAATAACATATTTCGCAACTTTTAGCTTCAGGTTTCTTTTCTCTTTAGGAGTTAGGTGATTAGGACAATCCCCATATGTAAGATAATGTGCCACATCTAGAAACCATGGGTCCTGCAAGCTTACCAATAAAACTGTGGGGGGTCCTTCTCCTTCTTGTTCTTTGTTCTCAGCAATCAACTTACATAAACCTTGACCCCTGATCATCTTAGTAGGCTTAATTTCCAGATCATATTCTTGAATTTTAGCAACCCATGTTGCTCTGTTGTTTAATCCCACTTCTTGTTGAGTCAAAATACTTTTCACAGCTGAATTTGGAACAAATACAACTGAATGGGAATGAAGTATATAATATCTGAACTGTTTAACAGCTTTAACCACTATGAAAGCTTGTTTTTTAACCAAAGAATATTTTAGCTCATGTTTTTTAAGGGGAATGCTCATAAAAGCTATGGGAACTTCTTCATCCAATTCATTTTTCTGTAACAAAATACCTGACATGGTGTGTTCCGAAGCATAACAGTAAATAATAAAATCCTTTTGAAAATTAGGATTTACCAAAGTGGGGGTGTTTGCAATCGCTTCCTTGATGTCCTCAAATGCCTTCTTAGCAACTTCATTCCACTTGAAAGGTTGTTTCTCGCTCATCATCCCAACAATGTGTTTTGTAATCTCAGCAAAGTCAGGAATGAACCTCCTAAGAAAATTGATTTGACCAAAGAAGGACTTGACTCCAGTCCTATTTGAAGGGAGACTAAGCTGTTGAATTGCCCTGACCCTTTCTGGATCAATTCTGATTCCGTCTTTTGAGACTAGGTGTCCCAACAATTTTCCCTTAGTAACACAGAAAATTGACTTCTTGGGATTGAGCGAGGTGCCATGGCTTCGACACCTTTGCAAGACAGACTCCAGATCTCTCAAGTGATCTTCTCTATTCTTGGAAAAAATAGTCAGATCATCAAGGTAAATAACAATAATTCTGTTCTTCAGGTCTCTAAAAGATGAATCCATTGCCCGCTGAAAGGTTGCTCCCGCATTAATCAAGCCAAAGGGCATTCGACTATAGGCAAAAGTTCCTCAAGGTGTGGTGAAAGCAGTCTTATGTTGATCCTCTGCAGCCACACCTATCTGATTGTAACCTGAGAAACCATCCAACATAGACATCATTTCAGATCCGATAACTGTCTGCAAGATGTGGTCCATCACAGGCAAGGGATAGTTATCTTTCAGGCTGGCTTGGTTCAAGTTCCTAAAGTCAATGCAGATTCTTATTTCTCCATTCTTCTTTCGTACTAGAACAATATTTGCCACCCAAGTGGAGTGATGGATTGGATAAATAATTCTAGCTTTCAACATCTTATCAATCTCCTTAAAAATAACTTCAGCAACTTTGGGGTTATAATTCCTCAGCTTTTGTCTGAATGGAGCTGCATTTGCTTTCAAAGGAATATGGTGTTGAAACTGTCCATGTCTAAAATTTTTGAGATCATCATAGCACCAGGCGAAAACATCCTTATATTTGATTAGCAATTTAATCAATTTGTTTTTCTCCTCTAAAGAACAGCACCTACCAATGGATACCCATTTAGGATTAGCTTGATCCCCAATATTTATCTTCTCATAATCCTCTGCTTTGTCAGGAATACAGGGAGGTTTGCCTTTAACATATTCATCTCTTTGAGAAAACAGATGTTCTAAAGAGACCAGCCCTTTAGGGATTTTGTTTCCCTTTAACTAAATCATGTCATCTCTTGGATTAATCCCAGGGTCAGGACTGAATTCTTTACACTCTGCTTCGGAACCTTCAAAATAGGTCCCCAGGAACATTTCAGCATTTTCTAAAAACTTTCTGATCTGATTATCACTTTCAAAAACTTGCCAGCTCTCGGCATTATCGGGGACATTAGGACGATATATCATTTCTATTCTATAAGAATCTTTTTTAAAATCCGGATGCGGCAAAAGGAGAGAAGCCGATACTGCTAAAGAATCTGCTCGTGAATTTTGATCACTGGGAATTGTTTCAATAGAGAAGGCATCAAAATATTCAATCTCATCCCACACCCTGTTTCTGTAATGCCTTAGTCTCTCATTCTTAACAGAAAAGATACCCCTTACCTGTTTCACAATTAGTTCAGCATCACCCTTCACCTTAAGTACCTTCACACCCTTTCCTTTAGCTTCGAATAATCCAAGCAGTAAAGCTTCATATTCTGCAGTATTATTGGTGTTTTTGAACTCTAGCTTAAAAGAATAAGAAAAAATTTCACCTTCAGGTGAGATCAACACAACTCCAGTCCCTGAACCAGCAGTAGCACAACTGCCATCAAATTCCATAACCCATAAATCATCAGAATGTACAGACCTTTGCATTAATTCTTCTTTGGGATCTAACTCACAGCTCTGTTCAGAGGAGAGAAAATAGTTGCCAAATTCACATTCCTCAAACAAAATCTGGGCCTTGGGATCATCAGAGGGGTAGACAGTGAACTTGCACTTGGGCTTAGGTTCTAGCGTCACTTTCTGTTTCCCCACTAGGATTGTGGCCTCTGACCAATCCAGCTTGATTTGTCCACCCAAATCTTTGCAAAATGTCCTGCTCAAAAGCATTCCATAACTGGCAGGAATATCTGCTACCAAAATAGTCAATTTCACTCTTTTGTCAGGGTAGGCTGCAAGAGTGACTCGTGCATCCTTAATCTGCCCAAGCAAGGAAACCTATTTTCCATCCATAGAATAACATCTACCAAATGTTTTTGTGAGTGATAACCCTAGGGCTTTAGCCACAGAGGAAGGCATAATGTTATCAGAGGCTCCTGAATCTATAATGCAGTTACTAAGTTTATGGCCATTGATAAACAAAGAAACATAGAAAGGATTGGGTTTCAAATCAGTATAAGGAGCATTGGTTGATGAATGGCGAGTTGTTTTAGGGGCAGACAAGGATGACTCAGATGAGGAAGCAAATAGTCTGGCAATGGGGGATTCAGTATCAACCTCCAATTGATTCTCAAATTTAGTTTGTGCAGGACTACCCTTAACATGTTTAACTAATTTGTAAAGTTCAGTAGGTTTTAACTTGAGATACTCAATAGGAGAAATTTGGATTTTTGCAGACTTACAGAAATCTACAATATCAAAAGAAGCATCTAGATCATTTCTATGTATCAATCTATTTTCCTGAGCCTTCAAATTAGCATCATGAGTTCTAGTTAAAGGCTCCTTACCTTTGCCAGGTACTTCTTGAGTATTAGAGGGTCTCGTATTCCTCTGACTCCTAGTGAGCACGACGCATGAAGGATCTTCAAGGGTTACCAATATTTCACCTCCCCTTTCTGAATCGGATTCATATTCCAGGAAGTGTATCTTAGAGCCTCCAGGTTCCTCGAAGTTCCTTTCTTCTTCTGTGGCTTCCCCTAGCATATCTTGAGTAGCAGTCATCTAAGTATACCTGAGCATTTCTGGGCAAGAATTTCCATCATGGTCGGTAGTCAAGTGAAAAATACACATGTTTCCCCTCCCAGGAGGAGCTTCAATAGCCAGTCTTGGCTGTGCTGATGTCAGGGGTAAAGCTCTACTAGTATTTGCTTGTTGATTCAAATTCCTTCTGCTTATATCTTGATACGGTTGTTGGAAGGGGGCACCAGTCTTAGGTAGTTGTCTTTTTAAGGCAATCATATCATTCACCAACCTTTGCAATACAGGATCCGTAGATGATGAGGGCTGGGCATTTGGCACCTGGACCTCTCTCTTCCATTTACCGGCCATAATGAGGTCATCTTCCAACCTGACTGCTAAGGTTTGTGCAGCTGGTAAATCAGCAATTACACCTCTCCTGAGATGGAAGCTAATATCGGGAGGCATAGAATTAACAAAGAAACATTTTTTATTTTCACCAGACGGTCTTTTAGTAGCAGGGATTTTGTTCACAATTCTATTAAATTTAGCCACGAACTCCCTCATAGGTTCATGAATCTCTTTCTTAAGCTGAGTCAGCTGTGCAAGGAGGTAATGCTCATCCTCTGCGCTTTTGAACCTATTTTCAAAAGCAGTCTTCATTTCATTCCAATTTGAAATTGAGGAATCGGTTAGGTGATAGAACCATTGTGCCGCAGTGTCAGTCAAAGTCTGCACAAAGAGCCTTATGGCAACATCTTGGTGTTGTACACCTAACACACTACATGCTGCTGCGAAAGCACACAAATGTTCTTCTGGTGATTGTTTACCGTCTCCGTTGAACCTAGGCAAATGTTCTCTTGCATTTTTAGGTAAAGGATTTAGGTTAGCCCCTAGGTTCAAAGGCCCTATGGCTGCTCCCCAAGGTTGAGCCATGGGTAGAAAGTTTATAGCTAAGGGGATAACGGTGCCTGAAAGGGTTAAAGCTTGATAGACAGGGGAAGTAGCAGGTTTGGGAGGGCTAGGGGGTCTACTTCTAGCTCTTCTTGCACGAGTAGGGATATAAGGAAAATTAAGATTTTGCAGTGCTTGAAAGGTAGGGTCCTCAACTCCCTCTCTTCTCGAAGACCTGGTATACGGTCTAGAATCGAGCTTAAAATATTGAGGCTGGATAGGCAGTTATTGATTTCTTTGTTGTTCTTGATTTCTTTGTGCTTCAAGGACTTGGTTTCTTGCTGCGTTTCATGCCTGCCTTCTTCTCTGCCTGAGTAACAGCAATCTCAGGTTATCGGCCAATTCCTCTTCTTGTTCTAATACTCTGCTTGCTCTTCTGTAATCTTCACTATTCTGACGAGTACGCCAAGCAAGGGTGTTCAACTGGCCAATAATGTCTTCCTGCTCGTCTTGAAATCCAAGATTGGGTTGCAGAATAGGAATTATGTTTTCGTGTGGAAGCACCATTGTTGCTTCATATTCAGGCGACCAATCTTTAACTAATGATTTTATCTATATATCCACAGTAGAGTCGCCAAAAACTATTGGTTAACAGATTTGTCCTTATTCTGAAAATAATTTTCTCTGACTCTATACCCCTCTTTTGAAGAACAAATGAGTTAAACAACAAATGGGTGAACCTTTTATATTAGTTCCCCTCTGAATTTAGGTACAGCTCCCTTTAAGATTTTCAGTGAATTTAATCTATTCAAGTATCCAAACGCACTTTTAACCAGAAAATGCTTAAGGCAGACTGATATTCATACATAACTATGTAATGAACACAATAAATTTATATAGTAACAGTGAGCAATAGAATACACAGATTCTACTTTTGATATATTCAAATTCATGGATACATTCATATGAACTTGTTGAACCAATAAATAATAAAACACAATATGACGAATTGTCCAAATAAAGAACAATTACCAGATGAAAGGAGATTTCACACAGAAAATCTAATTCCACACATTCAGACGCACAGATCCAAATAAGCAGCAATTGTTTCTTCTTCTCATTCACAGATGACAATTACTCAGACAATTATCACACAATGTAAAACTATGAACTGTTTCGCTAAAATCCCCTTCTTTTCTTTTTTAAACTTTTCTACATATCTCAAAGATTTCAGAAACCTATAAATATAAATGCCTTAATCATGTCCTTGAGTAAATGAAACCCACAGTTAACATAACTCTGACCCGTACGGGATTTAGTTTTTTAACAACTGAATTAAAAGATCAAGATGCTGAAAATAACATGATAAAGGAACTGAAATAGAGAAAACGAGCCAATGAGGTCATGACTGGGATGACAGGTTTGTATCTCCGGATTTGTTATTGGTGGCCTGGGAAGCACGTTGGGTCTTCCATTCCTGAAAAGCAGCAACGAACTCCTGAATCTTCAGGAAGTTAGGAATACTGATATGCTTCATTCTTGACTTCCAAACTTCCTTTTCCCTTCGCATTTTACCAAATTTTTCTTTGTGTTCTGGAAGTGCGTCGATGCAGAGGTAAAGTAGTGATTCAACTTTAGAAATCCTGGAGAAGTCCTCAATTAAAACATTGTCATTTTCTCTGATGAAGCTAATTTTGTCTTTGAAAGATTGGACCACTGCATCGACGTCTTCCACTGGTTTTCCATCATCTTTAATGTATTTAATATCAATACATTGCAAGTCATTTTGCAACGATTGAGTGAATTCTGTTATTTCCTTAATTAACTTTGAGAGTTCAAAACGACCTTGCCGGGATATGGAGTTCCTCCATTCAATATCTTTTTGTTCACATATAACAAATCCTCATCCAAACCAGTCAGGCTTTTCTCTGTCAAAAACTTCGCCAGCCCATATTTTTGAACTTCATCTATCTGGTTTATTACATTCGTCCACTTGCCCTCATCTTTCGCCCAAATAGCGACCTGTGCTTTGAAATCTTCAACGGTGGCAGTAGTCAGGTCATATATACCCTTGAGCTCACAGATGTATTCAGTTCCTTTCTGCTCAATGTTATCCAACCAACTGTTAAATGTTTTTGTCACCATTTTGGTTCTATGAACCTGATCTAACATCTTTTGGTTGACAAGTGATTTCGGGTCAAAAGACAGGGGAAGCTGTGAGATTGGCTGCGGGTTAGGGTTGTTAATGGCTTCAATGTACTCTGCCATTGAACGCAGAGTTTGTTTCAACTCCTTCTTGTCCTTTTCATCTTTCCATGTTCGACTGACCATCCTCTTAGTAGAAGCTTCGAGGTGGTGGACATCTGCAGCTCTGGAGGCAGTACCGAGATCCACTTTCTCCACAGTGAAATCATGCACTGTTGGGTCCTGCACCTCTTCCTCTGTCACTGGCCTAGCAATTTCAGCACTCCAGTTACCAATGCTTGGATCAATATTTATTCTAGATGTCGTCTTGAGTCTCTTGGACTTGGGGGTTTTCCCCAAACATTTGCTTACCATGTCCTCCAAGGGGACAACAAAAGGAATCACTTTTTTCTTATCAGAAATAGAACTTTCTAGCCATTTTGGTGCAAGGGCTGAGGATGTCTTCTCGGGGTTCACTTCATCAGAGGATTTATTTGAAATCATTAATATTTTAGGGGTCTCCAGTATGGCCTCTGACTGTAACCCGGTGTCAACCTCCTCTGTTCTATTTGGGCTTGGCTCCTTGTCACCCATAGGTCCTTCTGAATCTTCTTGTGAATTCAAATCAACAACTATTGTTTCAGAAGCCTGTTTCTTTCTTTTTCCTTTAGTCCTCAACCTAGTAACACGAGACGGCAGAATATTTGTGAGGACCCTTCTGGATCTCTTAGTGATAGGGCTTCTCTCAGTTGATGGCTTGGAAGCACCTGCACCACAGATAGCAAGAGGTTGATTAGAAGAGTCTATGGGAAGCGGTGATCCAACCATTGAAGAGATTTGTTGGACATTTTTATCCTGAAGCCCTTCCTGTATCTTTTCTCTCAACCATTTCTCCATTCTTCTTATTACTCGAAGAGTTTTAACTTCAATTCTGTCTTCTTCCTTTTTGCTCCAGTCCACCTCTGGAATGGGTAAGTGTTTTACTTTTTCAAACTGTGGGTCAACCACTTGTTCTCCATCATCAGAAATTCTAGAAATACCCATGTTTAAATTGAGGGTAATTATTTGTCCCAAAGAAAACCTACACCACAGCCTTCTTCTGACCTCAAATTCATCTGGACAGTCTTCCCAGTAATCCTCCAGCTTAGGAAGGTGTGAGTGCCCTATTCCAGGATCTAGGTTATCTTTGACAAATCGTTTACTGTCGAATTGAGTCCTGGTAGTGAAGGACTGAAAATTGAACCTTTTGAGGTTCACCTCCAAATTCAAGGCATCAGATTTTGAATGGCATGAATAATGCCCAAGTTCAATAGGAAAAGAAATACCAAGACCCTTTTTTGATGGGAATTTCTTATCAACATGTGCCAGCTGCCTACATACCTCCATCAGCACGAAACGATCAAACACATATCTAGGTAACTTCACAGGTTCACCATCATATCCTCCAATTCTGATGTAAGTGAACTCAAAAAATTGGATGAAGAAGCTACCATAGATACTAATCAGTTGCATTGCTTCACTGGACATTCTTTTACTCAAGTTCCCTGCCAATTCATAAGTCATTTTCCCAGTGAAGACATCATTAACCCTTTTGTAATTTTCGTAACAATTTTTTCTCTGCAACTGTGAATAATATTCATAAATTTTACTATTCGTAGCTATGGGTGAAGGGGGTAGGTCAAACCAATCTCTTGTAGATGCTAGACAATAGAACAGGTACGAAGACATATAGAAATCTCTATTGCCCAGACAATTGCTCAAACTCTGATGTAGACAGTCAGCCACTATTTCGGCCCAATCCAAATATTGTTCTCCTTGAAGGATGACTTGTATGAAAAAGTACATCCAATCTTCCCAATAATAGGCATGTTGATTGCCTCTCAGTCTGTGTAACAATACTACAATATCCCTTACTTCTTTTATCAAATGATCTCTGGTAAGTGGCCTGGGCAACCTTGAACCACCCTTCTGAAATTTTAGTAGCCAATTCCTTGCTATTACACTTTTGTAAGTCGGTCTCTTCTCTGAGAAATATCCATTGGAGGTAGTAATGTCAAGGCTAGAATACGCCTCCTTAGGCGGTATCTTCATCACAGACATGAGGGTTTGTCTGTTGACATAAAATAACACATCCCCGTTTGTATTTCTAACACATCTGTCCTGGGGGTTGTACCTATTCATACACTCTTGAACCAATTCTGGGCATAGTATAGCCTGAGGAAAGGCTGCGGCTTCAACTAAGCCGCTATCTACAATTTTCTTCATTGTAGGGGTTTGAACAGGGTTTCTAGCTCTTTCTTTAAATTCCTCTAAATCATATTGAACCAATGCAGTATCTCCAAATTCTGAGTGAGAATAAGTAAGGCCAGGACCATGTTCATCCACAAACACGTAGATTTCAAAGACATAGTTGGAAGATTACAATAAAACACTTGGAATTTTGAAAACAACAGAAATTCTAGAGATTCTTCTTTCCAGCATAAGAACTAGGAATAGCATATGGGAAACAGAACTCACCTTCAAGATATCTAAATTCACTGTGAAAACTTGAATAAAAAGAGCCTTACACTTCCGGCGCTATCCTCCTCCGCGTTGCATAGTATGTTAACTTGCTAAACTTGTCTTGTTCTTGGTTAATAATGGCACTAACCAGAATGAATAATTATCGCTCAGAACAAAACGTGCCAAAAATATTTGAAAAGACGTGAACTCTGATTTCTTCATTAATAGCAAGTAGTATTCATGCACCATCATGAAGTATAATGATTATCCGTAGTGTCCGCTAAATTAGAGCTCTTGGTCTCATAATGAGTTTCTGACATAATTTCCTCCAACTTTCCCGCTAAATTTGACTTAGAAAGCCGTGGGAACAATACGGGACCAAAATCACCAAACCTTTGAACTATTGAACCATTGAACCTTTAGGACGTGGTTCAATGCGTTGGTTCAATATGGTGGTTCAAACATGCCAATCGGACCATATAGATAAGCAAAGAAGTGACTTACTGAAATAGGAACTTAACTCATGAACCATTGAACTTGAAAAGACATGGTTCAATACGAAGGTTCAAAGATGCAAGGGTTATGTAGACCAACAAAAGTTACGCGGCTTTGGTAAAAGGCTTCCAATTGTGAAACAGTGAACTGTTGAACCATTGAACCTTGAACCCTGCTACAGAGTACAAGTGGAAGGTTCAACGATACAATATTTACACAAGGTAACTGCATGACCCGACTTATAAGAAGACAGGGAGTGTTGAACCTTAAGACCGTTGAACCATTGAACCTTGAACCTCGCCATAGAGTACGAGCAGAAGGTTCAAGTTCAACCTGAAAGTTCAAAGGCACACAAGACAAACAAAACAACAACTTGCTTTATGAGACACTTAGACATATTGAACCATTGAACTTTGAACATTGAGAATGGTTCAGGTTCAAAGGTTCAAACCTTAAGTAACCTTATCTACAAAGACGACAAACGAATACAAATTGAAGGACCAAGAGCTGATTTACGAAACAAAGGCATGACCAAAAATATAACATGGTAAACCGGCTCTTGGCTCGGGAAATATTACCAATGAATAAATAAATAAGGGGTGACTCAAAAGGTAACAACGAGCAACAATTTTAGGTGTGCATGATCAACCTATGCGCATGTTGCACGTAAATGTGTTGTGTGATGTTTAGCATGTCGTTTTATGAGAAAAAATTGTTGGTTACGCTTCATGTCCACGTCTTAAATTGTGGACATGACATTTTCCCAAATGAATTAACACATATAGTTTAATCAATTTAGATAGTGCATAAATCCCAAACAATATTTTAATTTATAAATAATTTTTTGAAATATCACAATATGAAAATATATAGAGCCATTCCATAGTGGCAATTAAGTTAACAATTTCACATTTAAAGCATGGAGGTTATTTGTAAAAACTTCACAATAAGTAATGCAAAATTTGATCAAATTCAAATGGAAACTAAGAGATGAAATAAACATATGTAAAGAGAACACAAACTTCATGAGTTTATTCACATGTAGATCTAGAATTGACATTGATTAAGATCATGTTTCATAGATAACACAAGATATGTCCCACAACTTGAATCAAGTGAGATGGAGAGGTTTACACAACACATTTACCCAAATCAAATTGTCTCCAATTAACCACCATTGGGATAAAACCTATGTCTGTACACTCGATAAAACATTAGGCATATTTTCTCCATACAAAATAGTCGAAGCATAATTTATAAACACCCAACATGATATAATATAAAGGAAATAACATCAATAAATTGGAACAACTGATAATCATTCTAAATCCACATGATCCGGAAACACAATGCATAAATCGATAATCATAATAAATATGATGCTAAACTAGATGACATGATCAAATTTATCTTAAGATAATGAAGCTAGAACACTAAAATAGTCCACACATATAAAGTCACAGTGTATGCATCCCATAATACATATAGTTAGGCACCAAATGCCAATATAAAACATCATCGATAAAGTACATTGATGGCCATACAAAAACCTCATTGATGAGTATAGTAGTAGAAACATAAAATAGATAAGCATTCATATAAGACAAATATGCATGAGGCCTTGCATCACCAATAATGTAAGGGAAATATAATGCTTACATAAACATCTACATTAATTAAATAAATAAAGCAACAAAATAAATAATTAACCTAGATATATGAGTTGGGACTAGAACTAATAAACGTTAAACTAAATTTGCCTAAGTTGGCTAAAAATTGATAATAGAAATATGTTGTGGAAGATGCTATAAATTGATTCACCCAAATGCTAGAATTTTATAACCTGATCTAAAATGCCTTAGAATCTATAAATTGATTGTGCTCTACTATGGTTTAGATACACACGTACAAACTTGATCTTTGTTTATGTGGACTTAATCTCCACACCTAAGGACATAATCTCCTTGCTTTTAGACCTTATCTCCACACCTATAGAAGTGGATTAGGGCACAGACTCGAACCTATACTTATAAGATTGAACCAATAAACAATTGATTGTTGGAACTTGTTTGCCTTGATCTGGGTAAGTGCATGGAAATGGTATACAAAAGGGGGTTAAAAGTGGCCACTTTTTTTGCTAAAATCAGCTAAACCTAAACTTGGATGAGTAATTTGAGATGCATGCACTCAAAATTTGAAGATATAGAAAGAACAAGAATTGTAGAGCTCTGAATCTAGTTTCTAAACTACTAAAGTTTTAAAAAAATAGTTAAGATTAAGACGGTCAAATGTTGTGCGCACACAAAAGTGTTCTTGTTTTTCTCACTAAAATATAACATAGTGTCTGGTGTGCGCCCCCATTTTTTTGTTGCATTTAGTATTTTTACAAACCAGTTGACAAAAATGTAGTTAAGAGTGAGTACTAGAAGTTGTGTATTTTTTTGTAATTTTTTATTGAATATTTTTTTGTGATTTTTCAAAGTGGATGCATCCTAAAAACTACATCATTAAGTGTGCATGTCACATAACTTGCACAAAAATAATTGAAAATGTAATTTTTTTTAATGTATAAATAATGAAGCATAGAACAATCCTATATAATTTTTTTAAATTTTGATAAGCAGATCAAAAGTTATAAAGAAAAATCAATACATATATGATTGAAGAATATGAGGACACTGTTCAAAGAAAATAAAAATAAATATCTTAACTTATTCAAAATTTTTAAAAATATATATGGTTGGAAAGCTAAGAACTAGCTCATCATATTGGTGTTGGTTTCATCAAATTTCATTATAAAATGAGTAAATCTAACAACTTTGAAGTTCAAAAATGTTATTGACAATGAAAAACATGTCTGTAAGAGGTATCATAGAGGTCCAATCCTTAGGTTTGGTTTCCCAAGCCAATTTCAAGCCTAAAAAGGTGGGCTAAGATTTTGAAAAAAACTAAAATGCACTCGTGTTTTAGGTTCCACAAAACACAAGCACATTTTGTGGAACATAAAACACACTTGTGTTTTAGGTTCCACAAAATACAAATGCATTTTGTGGAACATAAAACACAAGCACATTTTGTGGAACATTAAACCTGCTCATGTTTTAGGTTCCACAAAACACGAGCGCATTTTGTCGAACATAGAATGTGATCACATTTTGTGTTCATGTAAAACATGTTTTTTGTTTATAATTGAAAGAGGACTAAGTATCATATTTAAGGTTGAGCACGAGGTGACCTCATCTCAATTGATCTTTACCCATACCCAACCAAAGAAGATCTAGTAGAGCTAATTGTTGACCCCAACTTCTCAATCACTTGCAATGAATCAAGATTTAGATAAAGACGTAGAAGGAACTAGAGTAGAGACACTAACTAGGAGGTGTAAGGATGTGATCAATGCAAGGATAGGAGGTGGTCAAGCACCTATGGTTTGCTATGAGGAGGTGGTCGAGTATCTATGGTTTACGATCATGGCCCCATGTTTTCCAAAATGACCTAAACTTATCTTAGAAGGGCACAAGCAATAGTGGAATTGAAATCATAATAGGGAGGGGATCTCCCTCAACCAGAGAAGTCCTAATATCTATAAGGGTGTAGATACCCCCTCTCTATAATAAGAGAAGTTCAAAAAAGGGTAAAAACCTTTAAGCAAGCAATAGAAAGCTTGATCCATAGAAAATAATGCTAGAGAGAGGAATGTGAATCAAGAATGGTGTGCTCCCTCAGCTACTATAGATGGAGTAATGCTCAATTTAGAGTTAAAGAAACCTAAAGGGGCTAGATATTCCAAAGAACATAGGGAGATTAAATAATCCACCTATCTATCGTAGGGGGCAATATAGAGGTAGGGGCATTAATTACGCCTTGGTCAAAAACTTAAAGAAAATGATAAAACCATTATCTCAAATGTAAAGTAGGATATCCAAAGTGTCAAAGTTAATAGCTTCACCATCTTGTCATTCAGACAGTCATCACCAATGAGATAAGAGACCCAAATCAGTACAATAATGGACAAAAGGAGAGACCTTCCAAATAGTTTGCAATACACAAATTTTATGGAAGTATACTCATGGTGTACTCATTTTATCCAAGCTCATGACCCTTCTCATTTTCCTAAAGGGGTCCAATTCCATGATGAAGTAGATGAGAGTGGAAATTCTATTTAGGAAGATGATGAAAAAGATGACCTATGCAAACTATAGTATAATCATTGGGATGATGACACTTAGGTTTTTGCTATGGATGAAAAAGAGGAACTGCCGCTATATTTATAGAGTTAATTGAATTGATCTAGCCTAGTTCAAGACTTAGCTATCTTTAAAAGAAATATGGACTACACAAAAATCCTAGTGCTAAGCCTAGTCCAGAAGGTCTCACAATTCTTAATGAGATGATTTCTTAGGTACACTCCACTTATGAGTCTAGGCATAGGAAAGTTGGAAAACCCTTGAATGGATAGACTAGAATAAGAATGAGTTTGTATCTCTCTCTCTCTCTCTCTCTCGCTTTACCTTCCTCTTCCTTATTATTAAAATCTAAGTTTCCTAAATGTGAACCTAAAACATCAGCACTAAAGCATTAAAAAACCCTCTCTATATCTCCATCTCTCTCTGTCATGGTTGTTCTATTATTTTTTCATTCTAGTTATTTATTTAGTGTCATTACTATGTTAAAGTGGTGATAATTTGTATATATCAAATAACTTGTGACATCTCTTCTTATAGGACTAAGTTGAAAATTGTTTTGTATCTCCCTTCATGAAGAAAGGCATGTGATATTTTCCTTGTCCATTTTGAAATAATGAGCTTGATAAGATGGATTATCTATTTCTTTCATTTTTGAGAGAACTATGAGTCTAATTAGATGGTTGTGAAGGCCACATACATACTTCATCAAGATATCATCTTCTTGCATATATCCTTTCCCATTTGAATAACTCTTCTACAAAATTCACTAGTGTACACTCTTGCACACTTTGACTTTGTTTTTAATTATTTGATGTAGAACAAGGGAAAAATTATCAAGTCTCACAAACATGAGTGACTGATCTTGGAGGGAAGGACAACAAACTTGCACATCATGACACCTACAACCTCCATTCATGAGCCTAACTTGGTTTGGATGTATGAGATGATTGTCAACACTTGAGGATGGCATGAGACATGTTATTTTGACCAATGGAAGCTTACCAAACTTATAAGTTATCCTAGCAAGTTGCCCTACCTAAGGTTCCTTCACAAATGGCCTATTTTCCTTATAGCCCTAGAAATGCGGTTTAGAGGGCTTAACTCCAAAACTTTCCAAACAACTCCTAGAACTCTTTAGCTTTTTGGATACCCATTATGGCCCTCTATAACATACTTGACATGAAGGGTACATTGTTTTGGAACACAAGCCTCTAAAAATGACTATTCCTGTTGTTCCAAGGGGGCAATTAGCCCTAGGTTTACAAAGGAAGTACCCTACCAGAGTGACCCAGAACTTTCTAACCAATTCCAGAAGTTAGTATGGATTACAAATGGTTGGATTCAATAGGTTTTAGACCTCTATGGGCATTAGAAACAAGTTTTCCAACTAAATCTTCCTCTAGCTATCACCAATGGCTTAATACATAGAGATATCAAGCCAAATCTTCCTCAAATCTTGTCTTGGACTACTCCCCTGCACATCATCCAAAATGTGAGAGTCCTTTAAATGGTTGTACGGGTGAGTATTGTAGCAAAGAACAACAAATTTTCACAGTAAAAAGCAGCAAATAGACTTTTCTGAATTTTCTCTTTTCCAACTTCAATGATATGTTTTCCATGACCTCCAGGGGATAAATATAATCCAAATCTCCACTATATTTCATGCAAGATTCTTTTTCTATCTAAAAAGGCAAAAAAACTCACTAATTTCACTAATTTTAGCCTCGAGACTATTTTTTTCCAAACATAGCACATGCTATTTGGAGTTCCACTACTAGTTGACTTCTAGAATAGAGGGAGTGGTTTCTAAAATAGAGAGAGTGGTCTAACTCAGACCTTATTACAATAATAAATTAATACATGACTCCACCTAGGCTCATAATGAGCATAAAATCCAAAATTTAAGGCTCCTAATGAGCATACAAGTCAAAATTAACTATGGTGGTCTCTGCACCATTATTACATTACCACTCAATAGACCTATCTTATTTGCTAACATAAGATAGAGTTTATCCTTCACTTGTGTTTTCACACAATCATATCACTACCTTAGTCTTCCATGTTCCCCATTGTTTAGTAGTAGTTTTATTTTCCTTCCTTGGTAAAGTGCTTGTTTGCTTCTTCTCTCATTACATGCTTGTGTGTGTGTATTTAGTATATGCATATACTTTTATTTACCTACTTACCTACATACTTTCATATATATTCATTTGCTTGTGTATGTATGTGGGTGTAAAGGTTTATGATTGTTTGCATAGATTATACATACATATGTATCTGTACATGTTTATATGTGTATCTTTACATAGATATAATAATATATATATTTGATATATATTTATGTTCTATTTGATTTTATATATATATATATATATATATATATATATATATATATATATATATATATATATATATATATATATTCTATTTATTTATGTTATATTATATATAAATGTATTTGTATTTTTGTTCTATTTAATATATATATTTAATTAATTAATTAATTAATTATGTTTGATTTAATTTAACATAAATAGAACATAATTATATATAACTATATATATTTATATATTGATGTTCAATTTAATTATATATATATACATTCTTTTTAATTTAATATATATGCTTTTGTATTTAAATATAATATATTTATAGATAATATATAGGTTGTAATATTTAATTATATATTTCTAGTTTATATTTTTAATAAATATTTTATTTTATATATATTATATATATGCATTTGTATTTAATATAATAGATAATATATATTAAATATAGGTTCGATTCAATGTATGAATATTTAATTATATATATTCCCAGTTTACATTTTTATTAAATATTAGTCCCTTTTCATTTTTTGTTCCCCTTGTAACTGTTGATTTAAAGTGCAGATAAACAAATAACAATTTAAACACATAATGCAAAACAATACACAGAACACAAAACACATAATTTACATGGTTCACCAATTAGCTACATCCATGGGAAGGAAGGGAAATCTCCTTTTATTATCTCTGTTATTATGTACATCTCAATAGCAGCATATATCTTAATGCTTATTACATTATTCATATGAATGAAGGAAGACCAAAGGACAAGTATTAGCAGGAGACAACAAGGTCTACGTGGACTATTGGACTTCACATTCCAACAATCTCCCACTTGAAGTCCAACCACTGCTGCAAGAAGGTTTCTCGGAGATGCACCCCTACTTCAGACTTATTGTCACATCTTGACAATGCTAAGAGAAGCCCTACAAAACTCGAGCTTCTCCCTTGAAACAATCTTTGTCAATGCATCAGCTAGATTCACCTTTGTATGGATCTTTTCCACTTTCAGTTTTCCCTCATCAAGTGCACTCTGGATGAAGTGATACTTTAGCTCAATGTGCTTGGTTCTATTATGAAATGTTGCATTCTTAACCATGTGAATAGCATTGTTGCTATCACAAAAGAGAGTGAAAGCATGTTGTTTGCATCCCAATTCACCCAACAACCACTACAACCATATCATTTCCTTAGCACCTTCAGTGAGAGCAATGTATTCAGCTTCGACAGTTGAAAGTGCAACCAATTGTTACAATCTAGAAACCTAGTTGATCACTGCCCCAGCAAAGGTAAAAACATAACCAGTAGTTGATCTCTGTTTATCCAAATCACTTGCCATATCAGAATCAATGAAACCTTGTAGCTGTGCATCTTTCTTTCCAAAGAATAAAACATGATTTGAAGTGCCTTTCAAATACCGTAGAATCCACTTAACAGCTTGTCAATGAGTTTTACCCAAATTGCTCATAAATCTGCTCACTACTCCCACTGCATGGGCAATGTCGGGACGAGTGCATACCATGGCATACATAAGGCTTCCAATAGTGGATGAGTATGGAATTCCCTTCATATATTCTTGGTCTTCTTGTGTCTTGGGACACATCTGGGAGGATAAACTAAAATGATCAGCAAGTGGGGTGCTTACAACCTTTGCTTGATGTATTTTCTTGTGACAATCTGATCTCTCTTTTATGTCTATCCTTAATTATAGTCATGCCAAGAATCCTCTTCGCTGCTCCCAAATCCTTGATTGCAAACTTGTGAGCTAATTGTTGCTTCAAATCACAAGCAACACTCATGCTAGTGCTGATCACTAATGTTGGCATTATTGTCATTGATGTCAAGGGTTGATGTCTCTGTCTCTGTGTATCTCTGTGAAAGTCATTGATGTCAAAGATTGTTGGTTTGAGGCCATTTCAGTTTGTCTGGCCAAACTGAGGACATCATCTTGAAGGAGATCAAATTGGGTATTCACAATTTCATTTTTGTGAAGTTTGGGCGAAAATTGACTAAGTTATAGCCAATTAGAGATTTTTACAATTCGAGAACTAGCAAGTTCACCAGTTTCATTTTTTGCTGATTTGCCAATAGTAGAGAAAAGGGAAGTGCTTTTGATGAAGACTTGGAAGAAAGCAAATGTGTTAAGTCTCGGCAAAAGTTTAGTTTTGTAAGTTACGAAATTTGTTGGTTCACTGACAACGAAGGAAGCGTGGAAATGAAAGCTTGAAGAACAAAGGTTTTAGTTATCAGCAAACTTTGTGTTTCGTGAACTAGTTCATAAGTTCATCTTTTCACCCATTTGTCAACTAGGTGACAAAGGGAACATAGAAATGGCAGTTTGCATTTGGGGTGCTTTTGCCAATAAAGAAGATATGTTGGCTCATGGTTTGAGGAAAAAGGAGTGAGGCTTCGTAACAAGGCTTAGTTCAAGAAGGCCTAGTTTCACTGATAAAAGAAGATGATGCCTTGAGACTCTGCATCAGCAAACTTCTAAGATTGGAAACTAGTTCATGGGTTTCAAGACTTGCCAATAAGTCGATAAAAGAATGAAAAAGTAAAGTTGGTGAATAAGGACACTTGAGTGATGGCTCTTAAAAAGGAGATTTTTCCGATAGAGTGATAAAGGCCAAAGTTCTTAAAAGGGAAATTTTACCGACAAGAGCAATAAAGGCATAAAAGACAAAGGTTTGTAAAAGAGACATTTTGTCGACAAAAGGCAACATAAGTCAAGTTTGTGAAAATGACTTTTTGCCAATAGAGGCGACAGAGGCTAAGTTCATGAAGAACATATTTCACCAATAGATTGCTCTAAAGCTCAGGTATGTATGGTTGAGATGACAATTCAAATCCATAACCATTCAGTTGTTGGGCGAATATTTAAACTGATTTATGCAGTTACACAACTACTCTATCAACTTTCAGTTTTCAAAATAGTTTCAGTTCTATAACAAGTTGTGGTTATGCATCTACCTTCTATTTGTGGTGGTTCTAACTAGTAAAAAACTATATTTAAAAATAGACGCTTGCAAAATTAGGGGTCGATGCGTAAATGCTACAGGGTGTATACTTGAGAGAAATTAGATTGTGTTAATACGAACACAACTTTCAAAGAGCATTCAAGGTGTGCAATGAGAGGGTAGGAATTTTTATTAAAGTGAGTAGAGATTACAGAGAGTATAGAGAGAGGAGAACATTGTGTTAATGAAAACACAAAGTGCAGGAGTGTGGGTGAGACTGTATATGAATTGAAAGGGTGCATTTCAGGTTAGTGAAGAACCAGTGTCTGCATATCAAAATCTGTAAGGATTCAGAGGTTGGTGCCTCTTGCCTCATTGTATTGGGTTAGTGCTCAATTAGGTGTACAGTGTACCTAAAGGTTGGTGCCTCAAAACATTGTCTTGGGTGTCAATTTACCTGTAAGTTGGTGCTTACAAAATATTTGTAAAAACTCTTATTGTGAGGTTGGATTTGAGCAGTAGACTCAAGCAACATTATTGCCATGGTTTTTCCCTTTTAGGGTTTTCTACATATATTTGGTGTTTCTTTGTGTGTATGTGGTTTATGTGTGCCTTTAATTCTTGTCTACTGGTTTCATTTTAAAGTTTTTAACATACACTGATTCATCCCCCCCTCAGTGTATTGGTGTTCTTTCAACAACTAACATATCATCAACATATAGCAGCAATAAAACAAACTCACCATTGTCCAACACTTTGTAGTAGACACACGAATTAGATTCGCATCTGGTGAAGTGTTGCTCAACCATGAAGGAATCAAAATTGAGGTACCACTGCCTTGGAGCTTGTTTGAGCCCATATAAACTCCTTCTCAATCTACAATACAAATTTTCTTGTCCTTCTTTTACAAATCCTTTAGGTTGCTGCATATATAATTCCTCATCTATGTCACCATGGAGAAATGTAGTTTTAACATTAAGTTGTTCTAACTCAAGGTCATACACTGCTGCCTAACCCAAAACTGCTCAGATGGTGGTCATCTTCACAACTGGTGAGAAAATTTCATTAAAGTCTGTCCCCTTTTGCTAGTCATACCCCTTCACCACCAATCTAACCCGATATTGTTTCTTGCCTCCCTCTTCTTCTTTCAATTTGTACACCCATCAATTTTTTAGTGCTCTTCGATTGGGTGGAAGACTCACCAAATAGCATGTGTGATTGGCTAATAACAAATCTATTTCTTCCTTCATTGCATCCATCCAATTCTCACTGTTTATGTCTTTGTAGGCATCTTTGAAGGTAGCTGGCTCTGCTAGATCAGAAATTAACAAATGATGAATGAAATCATCAAACTTGGTTGGAGGTCGATGCTCCCTAGTGGACCTCTACAATTGAGGAGCTAACTCCTGTGAAATTGCTTCTAAATTTATTTGTGCTTGCTATAGATTACTCCCCTATATACCAACATGACTCCTTTGTATTTCTTGTGACTCGTAGAGCAAGGGTGACAAAGTCAAACTTTGGAGTGGCTACGTAGGATGTGTAACAAGCTGCGTAGGATTTGAAAATTTCTATGTGGGCTACATAGAAGTCAAAGAAGATAGCGTATGATTTAGAAAAGGTTGTGTATTAGTGTTGGAAGACTATGTATGACATAAGGGAATTTGTGCTAGATTTGTATGCATAGAGATGTAAGTGGGCAACATTGAAGTTGCATTGGGCTGTGGGATAGACTGCGTAGGTAGGTTAATAAAATTAGGTAGTAGATAATGACCATCAAGCTACGTTGAAATTGGAGAGGGCAGTGCTGAAGTTGTAATAGGCTGCACAGAGCATGAAGTAGGTGGAGAGGAGAATGAATCTTGAGGTAGAGAAAACATATCACTGCCACTTCCAATATCATCAACTGGCATATGTTCTTTTGCTTGTGTCCCCTATGCTTGCACACCTGGAAACATTTTTTCATAAATATCACATCTTGACTGTGAACTATTTGTTTGGTAGTCGAATCCCACAAACGATAGGCATACTGCTCTTCTCCATAGCTAACGAAAATAGATTTTTTTGATTTGGCATCTAGTTTTGTTCTCTTCTCCTTGGGAATGTGAGCAAACACTTCACAGCCAAAGACCTGTAAATGATTGTAAGAAATCCTTCTTCCCAACCATTTCTCCTCTGGAATGTCAAAATCCAATCGGGATGAAGGGCCTCGATTGAGCAAGTACACTGTTGTATTCACTACCTCTGCTCAAAATTCCTTGCCCAAACCTACATTAGAGAGCATACTCCAAGCTCTCTCCAAGATTGTTTGATTCAGCCTCTCAGCTGTACCAATTCTTGAGGGGTGAATGGAACAATCTTAATATGATGAATGCCATTATCTGCACAAAAATTGTCAAATTCCAAAAAGCAAAACTCTCCACCATTATTCGTTTTCAAGCACTTTATTTTATTCCTGGTTTGATTTTCAACAATAGCTTTGAAAACTTTAAATTTTCTAAATACTTATGCTTTCCTATTTAGCATATAAACCCAAACTTTGCAAGTGCAATCATCAAGAAAAGTAACAAAGTAATTTTCCCCTCCAATAGAGGTTATGTAGGACCAAACATGTCCGAGTGCACGAGCTCCAAAGGCCTTATCTTCCTATCATGTCAATTTTAGAAAAACTGACCCGCCTTTGTTTTCCATAGATACAATGCTCACACAACCCTAAATTAGCAGAATGCAAACCTAGAAGTTGATCCCTTTTGAGCAAAATTCCAAAGGCCTTATCTTCCTATCATGTCCAGTTTTAGAAAAATTGACCCGCCTTTGTTTTCCATAGATACAATGCTCACACAACCCTAAATTAGTAGATTGCAAACCTAGAAGTTGATCCCTTTTGAGCAAAATTCCAAGTCCTTGCTTGTTCATATGTCCAAGCCTCTTGTGCTAAAGTTTCATCCCAATGTCCACAACTACCATCACAGCTCCCACTTCAACATGGCACTCTAGCACATACAAAGTGCCCAATTTGTTGCCTCTTGCAATTATTAGGGCTCCTTTGGTCACCTTCCAAGTATTTGAAGAAAAGGTGATGCTACATCCTTGAGCATCAAGTTGTCCCACTGAAATCATATTCCTCTTGAGCTTAGGAACATGTCTCACATCCCGCAACAACCACTTATTTCCATTCTTTAATCTCAACATCACGTCACCTTTACCAATGATATCACATGGTTCATTGTCATCAAGGTAGACTCTCCCAAGTTTACCTTCTTGATAATTTTGAAAGACTTCTCGGCATGAGGTTGCATGAAAAGAAGCACTGGAGTCTAATACCCATGAATCAACTATAGTTTCACTTGTTGCTAAGACTAAAGCCCCTCCATCCTCTACATATGTAGTGTTAAGCTCATTATCTTTTAGCTGATTTTGTACCTTCTTATATGACCAACAATTCTTCTTGATGTGTCCTTCTTTGCCACAAAACCAACAACCTTCATTTCTTCCTCTAGATTTAGATCTCTTTACAAATTTTGATCTTCTCCTATTATTTCTACCTCTTTCTTGAGATCTCCCTCTATTACCAAATACCAAAGCATCTCCCGAGGAGTTTTCTTGATTCTTCCTCCTCATGTCTTCACTAAGAAGAGTGCAAGAACATCATCGAATTTCAGTATGTTTTTGTCGGACATCGAATTACTGATTGCCATCGCTACTCCTTCCTAGTTGTTCGGTACAGAGCACAAAAATAAGATGGCTTTGATTTCATCATCCAACTTCATGTTCATGAAAATCAATTGGCTGATTAATGTATTGATTTCATTTAGATGATTTGTCATGTTGCCTCCTTCCTTCATCTTTAAATTTAATAATTTCTTCATGAGGAAAACCTTGTTTGAAGCTAAAACTGACTCATACATATCAAACAATTTGTCCCACAATCCTTTCGCAATCTTTTCCGATGCAACATTAAATAACACATTACTAGATAGAGAAAGGATAATTGTTGCTCTTTCTTTCTTATCTATTCTCTCCCACTCCTCATCAACGATCGTAGTTGGCTTCTTGGATTTGTCTTCCAGCATGATTGAAAGATCTCTTTGAATCAGTGACGATTTCATCTGCATCTTCCACATTGCAAAATTTTGTCCTGAGAATTTTTCAATTCTCCATTTATCTACTTCTTCCATCTTTCCAGAATTTTTTCACAAATTCCCAATCAACTCTTTCACCAAGCTCCGATACCAATTGTTGATTTAAAGTGTAAATAAACAAATAACAATTTAAACACAGAATGCAAAATACACATAACACAGAATTTACGTGGTTCACCAATTGGTTACATCCATGAGAAGCAGGGGAAATCTCCTTTTATTATATTTGTTATTCTGTACATCTCAACAACATCCTATATCTTAATGCTTATTACATTATTCATATGAATGAAGGAAGACCAAAGGAAAAGTATTGGCGGGAGACAACAAAGTCTATGGGGACTATTGGACTTCACATTCCAACAGTAACCCCCTATTGCTTTAAAGGTCTAGTTTGCAATCCAATCCATAATATTCCTCTTCTTGATCAGAGTGTGATCCGAAACTAGATGAAAAAAGATACACAATTAAATCCAAAAAGCACTCATAATAATTTATGGATTGTGGAAAATTCATGCCAACTATATCAAATCTTCACAATAGGCATTTATCAAATACAGATTGAGGAAGCATGTACACCATTGTATCAACAATTTCATATTCATATTATTTTATTTCTAAAACATCTACACAAACAATCTTATAAAGAGAAGAAATATGTTAAATATTGCATATTAAAAAAATACAAAAAATGAAACTAAAATTAAAAATAAATCAAATAGACAAAATAAGAGACAATACAATGCATACTACTTCAGTCCCATTTATACTAAATTTTTCTATTACAAAACAAATTCCATTGTTACAATATTTCAAAGGCAAGTACTAGCCACTACATGACACAATTCTACATAAAGATAGAATGGATTTCTTGATAAAGAAGGGAGTTATTGACAACTCAATGTAACATTCCCATGTAGCTATTAATTTAAGTCACTGTATAAAGATATTTTATGTTAATCATATTTGAATGGTTGAAAGTATATAGTAGGGGAAATACATTTTGAGTTTTCACATATTTTGACTAAATATCTAAAGTTTAAATGCACTTTTGTTGTGTTAATTCAGGATCTTTAGCATATTTTGTGTTATAATTTATATGAGTTGATGCATACATTTGTTACAAATATAATGTCTTCTAACCTCTAATTCAAATGCAATTTCAACTATCAAATCATTGGCTAGAATCAAACACAATGTGGTTAAGCATATTGAAGATCTAAAAACATGTTGCATGGAGTTTATAGAATTCTAGGCAAATTTTTAAACATATTGCAATTCTCATTTACAATAGCAAATAATCAATCTACAAAAGTTTTTTACTATGCATACATTTGTTACAAATGTAATGTCTTCTAACCTCTACTTCAAATGCAATTTCAACTATCAAATCATTGACTAGAATCAAACACAATGTGATTAAGCATATTGAAGATCTAAAAACATGTTGCGTGGAGTTCATAGAATTCTAGGCAAATTTTTAAACATATTACAATTCTCATTTACGATAGCAAATAATCAATCTACAAAAATGCTTTACTAACTAATCACTTGTTCATCAATAATTAATAATTTAATCATTATTACAATAACAATACAAAATTTAAAAAAAATTCTATTTTGCAATATTTCAAAGACAAGTAGACGCTTATTAAAAATTGAATAAAACAAGCTAATTTCAAAGCTTCAATTAAAAGGCTGAGCACATGATAATGAGCCGCGCTTCAAGTTAAATAAATAACTAAAAATAAATAGAAAACAAGTGGACCCGCTCAGTGTAATAATGAGCATTTTAATCATCTGAACTAGACAAATAAAATTTTGACAGGCGAATTAACAAATGTCCCCATGTACATAACCAGACAAGGGCATTAATAAATTTTTGATAGATCGTGTATGGGTGGGTTATCCGGAAAAAGAAGGAAAATGGTCAATTACAGCCTATACAATGGTAGAAGAAAACCCTGATCGAACTAGAATATTGTCTTCAATTGGATTTGCCCAGATTGTAACAGTAATATGTCCACGAGGCATCAAAATCCTATGAAGAGAGGACCATGGATTTGAATGAGATTTCAATGCCTGTGAAAACTGTGACCAACCTGGTCAAAGCTAAAATGGGCACAGTTGAACATTTGACTAGATCTCAGCCGTTTGGCAATCATGTTTCATAAAAAGATCTGATTTTGGGTGTGTTTGGAAACATCAGTCTTGCCAGTAATGGGGCAGGTCCAATCTGCCCAAGAAGAAGAGGGGAGAGAAGAAGAAGAGGAGGAGGCAGCAATAAGAGCAGAGGAGGAAGAGGTGGAGAAGAGTAAGGGGGAAGAGGAGAAAAAGAAGGTATTGGAACAGGAGCCAGAGGTCCTGCCATGTCACCCTTCAGCATCTCCCCTGTCACCCCAGCTGTCATTCAGTGGGAGTCCTTACATGGGTCCTTCTGTGAGGGTGTGGGATCCTTACAACATTCTCACCTCTGCTGCTGCCATGCCATCCCCTACACTTTCCTCTGCCAGCTCTGCAGCTTCCTTGGAGAATCATCAGCATTCCAGGTGGGTGTCAATGGAGGACGATGTCATGACAGAGGTGTATTTGATAAGGCATGCGGAGAGCACTATGAATGAGAGGGCAGAGCTGATTGGGGGCAGATCTCCTTCTGCAATATTGACTGCTAATGGGAAGAGGCAGGCCAGGGCTCTAGGGGTGTTTCTCAAGACTCAGGGGATCACTTTCACTTCAGTTTATTCCTCGCCTCTTGACAGGGCTAAGCAAACTGCATTGGCCATTTGCCAGGTATTGAATAGTTGTTCTTGCTTATGTATTTTGAATTTTCTCAAAAAGCTCAATAGATGGTTACCATGAATCTGAAGATAAATTTGTCTTTGGTGTACCCATTGATTTATCTTGGATAAAAACACACTAATGAATTCATTGAATACTGAATGAACTCAACACCTATTGGCATTTTAAGGGTATGTCGGAAATTGCAATATGCTTTTCAGAGAGAATCTGAAAAATCCCATAATGAAATGGGCAAGTAGCCCAGCGCTAGAGCAGCTCACCTGCCAGGAGTAGGTCTTGGGTTTGAACGTTAGTGTCTCCGACATTTTCAGCTGTATCAGATCCGTTGTTAATATGTGTTGACAGGGGAGCTGAAAATTGGATTCAACGCTTCTAGAAAAAATCTGAAAATTTTGAATTACATGATGAAATGAGCAAATAGCCCTATGGTAGAGAAGCTCACCGTACGGAAGTAGGTCCTGGAGATGAATCAGAACCTGTCAAAATTTTTCAAGAGAGTACTAATTCAGGACACTTTCAAGATGAAATTCCCATTTAATACTCACTTCTAGGGCTTTTGGGTTATTGGTTGAAGATACTTCAAAATGAAACTTCTAGTTTAGACAACACCTATGGATTGTCTTTTTGGTATTCGTTCAATATTGTATTATATTTGAAGATGAAAGTCTGGTATGGTGCGCTAATCGTGGAGGATAACTGGAATTGGAGACTTGAAGGAAAGCAGTAGTGATGTCTTGCATGTTAGATCCTATTAATATCGACAGTCATTATGTCATACATGCATACCAGCATACATCTAAGCATACTGCACTAAAGAAACTGGGCACCTAGCTAAAGACCCAGTCTGGCATTTTTGGCCCAAGGGGTCCATATGTATGACCTAGAAGTCTGCCGTTCTATTTTCACACCTGGAAACCTTGGCATCTTTGTCACCTATACAAGCACAGTTATAAGGTTGCTTGCATGGCGTAAAGATGCCACCAGAATGGAATACAAGACTTTTTACTTACTGATTTGGAAACTTAACTGAAAGCCCAAACAAGGGTCTTTTGCAGGGTACTCACATTAACTTTATATATACACGCTCTACACTTATCAATGTGAGTACCCTGCAAAAGACCCTTGTTTGGGCTTTCTGTTAAGTTTCCAAATCAGTATATATACAAGCACTGCGCTTATCAATGTTAGTACCCTGCAAAAGACCTTTGTTTGGGCTTTCTGTTAAGTTTCCAAATCAGTAAGTAAAAAGTCTTGTATTTCGTTCTGGTGCATCTTTATGCCATGCAAGCACCCTTACCTGCCCACAGGGACCATGCCTTAAGTATTACATCCATGGGTCAAATCTCTCCTGCTATTCTTTGGTAGGCTATATCCACACAAATTTTGGCATCAGTACTACATACGACCACACTTACATTCATATAAGCACCGGACTAGTGATGTTTCCTTGTTAAAGGTACCAGTTTGGTCGTTGGGTCAGGGATTTATATCCAAGAGCAAGAAGTCTCTCTTGCCAGCACACATAAACCTTGCATTTTGAGCCATGCAAATATCATTACATGCATACATGGTTTACATCAATGAAAGTGTATTCCTTGTCAAAGGTTTCAGTTTGGTTTTCTGGTTAAGGATCTGTATCCATGAGTAAGAAGTCTTATGTTCTATGGTTTTTACTGGTTACTGATGGTATTTCTTGTCTGTTACTGTTTAACTGAGTAGGTAGCTCAGCATTTTTTAGTGTTTATGATCAAGCATCTCAATGCAAGGTAATTTTTGTGGTCTCTGGCTGGTATGAAAGCATGTGTATCGGCCAAGCTCAAGATGTCTTTTCTGGGTTTTTGTGGAAACAGTTGAAACCTCTTGTGCATCTCAATGAATGGTCTCTAGCCACAGAGAAATTCTTCATATTTGGTAATGTTAAACATATGGTTTCATTTGTGTTTTTGGGAAGAACTGAAGCAGTGCATGAGGTCTTAATCCCATAGACAATGAAGAAAAATAATATAATGATGGGTTTAATCCTTCAGGCAATATAGAAAACAATTCCTGCTACACAGACAGTTTTTCCACAATGTAATAAAGAGCATTGAACTAACAATTCACAACCGGCAAACAGAAGTTTCACTTTGTATATTTCATTGTGACAATGAAAAAGAGCTGTAGAAGGGCCAGATTGGAGAACGGTTATACAGTCTATAATAATGTCATTTAATAAACTGATTAATTTCCAAGCTGCAGTGGAATCTCTGGATTTCTGAATTGGGCGGCAGGCCATGGAAAGATGCAGAGTGAAGGTAACAATGCAAATAAGTGAAAAAAAATTTACACATCCTCCCACGCATCTTAGTTTGATTTATGTTTAGAAGTCCTGTTATATTCCTTATTGACAATTGTCATCAGTGCTTCTGTATTATTGTTTCGATCTAAATCTTTTATAAGAGAGGATTAATCACTACCATAAGCTGTTATTACAACAGATTGATTGCATGTCTGTTTTTCATCAAGCACCTGGTGACAATTTGTTTACTTTTCAAAGTTATTATGCTATACTATTACTTTCCTTAAGTAGGACACGATTAGAAGTTTCTGAGGTCTTAGATATTGCTTTGGCAGTATTAAGGATTTTAAAGAAATGATATTGATAGGGAGGGACTCTAGAATGTCAGTTCTACCTATCTTGAATCAATTCAAGACTCTGGACAAGTCTAGCCTCTCTACCAATTCAAGTGCTCATGACATCTTTCTACACAAAAATGTCAGCTAAATTCCTCAACTCTTTGCAGAGATGGAAAACTCTATCACTCTACTTGGTGTGGGATACATACCTTATCCTCACTGCTTCCAAGATACTGCCTCAATGGCACATAACTTTTCTGAGCCTGTTGTCCACCCTTCTCTCTCTGTTCAAGGGTCTTGACTGCTTGGTGCTCACTTTCTTCGCCTCTGTTTTCCACCCTTGCAAGTCTATTTTCCTACTTGTCTATCTAGCCGGACTCCTTACTGAGCTCGCCTAGAACAAGCATGCATTTCCTCTAGTCGACAATCCGACCACCCCACAAAAGAAAAACAAACAAAAAGCATGACTCTGTTTGATGGCCTCCATACTGTACAGAGGAACTTGAGGAACATCAATACAGAGTCATGGTTTGCAAAAGAAAACAAAATTGCAGAAAAAGAAATAACTAATCTACTTCAGAATAACAAACTGAAAACTGTACAAAAATACACAAATTGATCGAACTGATGGATTGGATTTTATTCAAAACTGTTTCTTACATCAAAATGCTTCTCAACCCCAAAATCTTTCTCTTCTTCTTTTCTTCTTCTCTCTCCCTTACAGAAAGAATTCTACATTTTATAGTTATCCCATGTCCGTTATAGGACGCTTCAGTTTCCAGACCGGTTCGTATTCTAACTGCTCGGTTCAACTCTACATTTTCTTGGTTGGCGGCAAGACTTACCATGATGTCTCTCCTACATACTCTATCGGCAAAACTGATGACTATCGGCATAAGTTAATCCTTGCTGCCCGATAGTTACTTTCTCACCGATGCCTTTGAATTTCGTAAACTTTCCATCGCCCAAACAATGTCTATCGGTCAAACTTTTATCATCTCTCCCGATCATACTTCTTACGCCGATATAACTATTATCGGCTAGACCTTAACCATTGGTGTAGCTTTCTTTTTGCTCACCGATAACGATTCTCATGCCGATTCCAACTTCACCATTCCATATTGATGAACCTGTTGAACCATTGAACCCGACGCGAGGTTCAACGGCGAGGTTCAACCCTTCAACAAAGTGACCAATGCATATCGGTTGAACCAATGCCGAACACCTTCAAACATACATTCTTTGACTTGTATTTCACTTGGGCCAATAGGCCGATCAAAAGTAAAGGCTTCTCCCGCCAATGCATTTTAAGAAAACTAAAAAGCTCCTAAAACAAAACCACATGTTGCAAACCCAAAATTGACAAATCAAAAATGCTATGTACAGGCTGCATTGAGCCCTTGGTGCTCCTGCACCAGATATGAATCAATTATGTATGATTCTTGAAAATATTGTTGACACTGGTAACATCATAATTAATAAATTATATGAGATGGTAAGACTGAAAGGGATACTGATTAGAAAGTAGTTTGCATTTGATAATGTCATTAATCTGTCTTTTGCACTCCACTTAGTGGGCAACTTCCTGCTGTCAATTTGTTAGGATTGGTGTTGTATACCTTGCATAACTAACAATTAATGTTGGTGGTTAATTATGTTTATCTTGGGAGGGACCACTTTTAGGATAAGAAAATTTTGGACCACTTTTGGAATGTTGTATGACGTGGACTTTGCACATCATGTTGGGGTTGCAACAAGACAAAAGAAGACCACTACAAGATGAAAGTTGAAGAGTCACAACTTGGCACCATTCTGTAAGTGGACATAATGAGCCTTGGGAGGTGAAAGGTGAAAAGTGATAAAGGGTAGGTGAAGGGGTTGCACATTGGGGCACCATGGGTGATGTGGACACATGGGTTTGAGTAGTTTTCGAAACTATTGGTGGTTTCTTGTATCGCTCATGTTTATAAATAAGATGCTGGGGTAGTGGTTTGATATAGTTTTGCTTTTGGACTAAGGAGGTGTTGCCAGAATTCTGCTTGTTTTGGAGTATAGAGTGGGGGCACTTAAATTAGCTTTCATACTGTCGATAATATAGTGAGCACGCTGAGTTGTTGCTGGGTTTTTCAAAAAAGGTTTTCCTCCGGTAATAAGGTGTTATTTGAACTCTATGTGCGATTGTTTCTTTCTCCATTGTTGCTAATTTACTTTCACATTTCAGATTTTTGGTTGTTAATCAGAAAATTAATTCCTAAATCAGACTATCCATTCAATTTTTCTCAACAACATTGACATTGCTTTATATTAGAAATGTGTCCAAACCCTGACGACTAAACAAATTGGAATTGCTTTATCAATACAAGGTAAGAGGTGCTGGCAAACTGAGGTTTGAGATTCTAAACTACTGTCCTATGCTAGTTAGGAATTCAGGTGTATATTTATGTTTCAAGGATGATATCAAGCTATTTTGTGAGAACCTGATACGGACAAGAAAACTACAAGACACATGTCCTTAAGAACAAGTAATATCATTCTGTAAAATATTTGGACAAGTTCAAATATGCTTATAGCAAACCGAAAGACCAATGGTAATTCGGTTCCATTGTTGAGTTAGTTCACTATTCCTTAAATCAAGTTACATTCTATCTTCAATACCATGGCGTATACTGCGTGCTCAACATTTTGGCCCTTAAGATTTCATCTTTATGGTTCCAGTGATTTTGTTAGGACTCGGTCACGCTAATAATTAGGCCAAAGCAACTTTAGTTATTTACTGTAAGCTTATCTGCAAGACCTGTTGTACTGTGACCTACATGGTAAATGTATGCTATTTTATTGTTTACTTCAATCTGTTTTAACACATGCGTTTCAAGATTGTTCTTCCACAGCTCATTTGATTGCATCTTTTTCCTGATGGATGGTATGCAGGAACTGAATATGTCAGAAGAGAAGGTGGAGTGCTCAGATTCACTGGTAGAGATGAGCCAAGGTCAATGGGAAGGTCACCTTCGTTCAGAGATATACTCTCCTGACATGCTCAATATCATAGAAAGATACCAGCCTGACTTTTGCGCACCAGGTGGAGAATCTCAGCGTCAAGTTGAGTACCGAATGGTTGAATTTTTAAACAGTAGAGTTTTGAGGAGGGCAGAATATGCAACCCCGAGGAACTCCGGACAGTACCATAGGCAGTTTAAAGGTTCTGCAAGTCAAAACTCTGTGCAGGTTCATCCCATCGAAGATGGAGATGATGCTGGTGTATCACAGTGGGAATTATTGAATCGACAAAAACACCTAGGAAGAAGAAAGTCCGGTAAAAGCAGGCTGCAATATGTGACAACAGGAGACAATGAGAGTACAATTGACTCTTCCAGAGAAGGCAGCAGTTGGAGGCAGTTACAAGAACAATGTAAGCAGACAAATCCATGTGTAGGCATCTTTACACATGGCATGGCCATTAAGTGCCTTTTAAGGGGACTGCTTGGTTCTAATCCATTGATGACAAATCGGCTTTGTATAGACAACACATCCATCACTGTCCTCTGGCATTCCTTTAAAACGGGATGGCAGATTCAGAGGGTTAATGATACTTCTCATTTGAGGCTTCTATAAATTGCAGCTCTTTCAAAATGGCAAATTCTTGTACCTTAAGTCACATTCAGGCGCTTGGTCACTGGTAGATTTCATGTTTAATGCATATTCTCCAGGAAGCTACATCATGATGTTTCGTCAAATTATATTATTTCTTCTTCTTGAGAATCAAGAGACTGGACCTGACCTCTGGAAGTGTTGGGGTTGGGTTGGGGTTTACTTTAACTGAAGTGTTGAATTATTTAGAATGCTTCCTTAAGGACGAGAATAGCATTTGCAGGCCTTGAAATTTGTTTTCATACTTAAATTCAAGCTCCGGGAATGAGTTCCTATTTAAGCTACGGAATGCATTGCAATTTAAGCTACAGCAATGTATTCCAATTTAACCTGCAGATCCTTGCTATTTCTCTTACTTCTTTTTCTGTTTTTGACTGCCTTGAAGTTAGGTGGTGCATATCTAGAATAGTATTTCTATATTACGTTTGTGATGTAGTCTTCATTTTTTGAGGAAATGGGGCATTTGAATCTCCCAGATTTAAATGAAGTGGCAGCAGTTTTCTGGATACAGTTTTGACCTTTCGAATAAGTTTCTGCAAACCAGTATTTTAGTTTTGCTTCCCTGAAGAGATTTTTGCGTCTTGTTGCCTTTAAGTATTAGCAAAATTGTGGAGATTGCAAGGGTATGGGCATCTATTAACGTTATTTGAGGATTATTAAAAGTAAATTATGCATACTGTTATGATGGGAAATGGCATCACAGATGAGTTACTTTCACCCATAGAGAAGAATTAATGATTTTTTTGTTTGTTATTCTCAGTTATTTCTTTATCCTAGTCTCTTTTAATTTTGTGTCATTTACTCTCAGTTAATTTGTTTTCTCTTAATTTAGATTAATTTAGTTGTATTGAAATTAAAGACAGTATTTTTATTAGAATCATATAAAGAGAGCTTCTGTTAACACAGAGTGTGATCCAAAACATTGATACAAAAATTAATACACAATTTCCTACCAGAAATTCTCTAATTAATTGTATTGAAATTGAAAAATAATTAAATAAAACTGTTAAATGTTGGATTAAATTATTTAAATCTTATGTGCTTAAAAGGAACTATTAGTCCTTGCCTTCCGTGGTGGGCTATAATCTTCAACTCACACCCTATTTAGCATAGCTGATTTTGTAAACCAAATTAACTTTTCTCCAAAGTTTATCTCAATCCTACAAATGCAAACCGAAAAATGAAATATTTTCAAACTTGGATTTTAGAAGACAAAATAATATGAAATTCTGAACTTGTCATAGAAATTTGGGGGCCTCGGCTAAGGACAACAACGTGCCACACAGATGTCTGCACTAAACATTGTCATCTGTATGACTATGTATACATGGTAGGGTTTGACAGAGTTAGTTGGAATTTGCTGTATATGTCCTTGTTTCACCTGTATAATTTGGAAATCAACTTGCACAACATAGTGAGACAAAATGCAAGTATAATATCCAGATAAACAGACAAATCAAATAAAATAGAGATAATGTAACCTATTGTAATCAACAAGATTAGCACCGGCAAACCTATGTGTGATGGATGTCTCTTGAATTACCTGTTTCTAATTCTAGTGAATTGAGAAGAAAAGTGGGATTGCAAAGGAGTTTGTAAAGAGTGGTCAAACCTTTGTTTTGATATTTTTACCTCCACAAGGAGTCAAATGATAAGGAGATTCTAGAATGTGTGCGCACCTAAACGTGTTTAGGATGTAGTGGCAAAAGTGATTCTAGGAGCACCTCTTTGGTCTACAGGGAGGACACCAAGCCTAGTGTGCAAAAGTGACAAGGATGGCAAATGGGTTCGGGAAAATGGATAGGGGTTTTGCAAGGTCGTTGAAAACAAGGGAATGTTCGCAGATTCTTTTCTAGTGCTCTATAATAAAATTTACTTAGAAAATATAGGGTTTTTAGAGAGCTTGATTGATAAGCAATTAGACAAAGGATTTTAGAGAGCACAACATTGCATGTTACTTATGAAATACACAATGAGAATATATTCTTTGGAGAACAAAGGTGACCGACTCAGGAATACTGAGAGAAGTTTCAACCCTTTTAAGTCTCTTATATGAGCTATCCATCCACTCCTTGGATTCAAGCTTTGCAAAATAGGATTTGGGAGCAAGGATCTGTGGTCATGACTTGGTGCCTAAAACCGCAAAGCTAAACTAGCAAACAATGCAGAGCTTGATGGTAGTTTGCAATTATAACATAAAATACTTAGAAGTTTTGCATATCTAGTTTTCAAAATGTTTTTTTCCTCCTTACCCAAAGAAAAATTTCTTCTATTCTCTCAATAATTGAAGGCACTAACTAATTTTCTGGATTCTTTTGAAAGAAACATGCCCAGAATAGCCTGGCGCATTTGTGAGAGGCGTTACAACGACCAGCAGACGTTATAAAACGATGCCATGCATCCGTAATGTACGGATTGTGGCATTGTATGATATGGGGTGCCAGCGCATTACACAAATGTCTGTGTCGCACTTCCGTCCAAGGAAAATGACCCGAAATTTGGCTTAGAAGTTTAGAATGGGCTTTAGAAGGAATGCACCAATTCAGATTTTTGAGATGTTTCACTATTTGGAAGATGGCCTAGGTTGAATTTGCATTTGGGGGGTGGGGGTCACAAGACAAGGTAAATTGCAGAGTGTGCAATTTTCAATATTACATTTTGCCTCTACTTTAGCAAGATAGAAGTGTAGGAATGTAGGGTACTAAGTGTACTAAAGTATAATAATGAAATGTTGGAAATAAAATTATTCATAAAAATGATATTGTGAAATTGTAGAGATCCTTTAGAGGGAGAGCGTGATGCCCCCAATTCGGAACTCGTAAAACCATAGTGTTAGGACTGTAAGCCTTGCAACACCATAATAACTTATAAATCTTGCAAGGTAAAGGATTAGATTCAATGTAATTAGCAAAACAAATTTGTTAGCAAATCATATGATCTAATACACGTGTTGGTTTACATATTTGCCACCTAACTCTGTATTCTCACGCCCATACAAGTGACAAATGTAACAACAGTTGAATCGGTTGCAATGGTATTTTACAACGATTCTCTACTTATTTACCAAGGTGCAACTATCTTTTTATAATATTCAATGAATGAAAACTCAAATTGCTTTTAACCATAAAGCAAAGGAAAAGGCGGTGCTTTTAACGAGAAAACAATAAAGGCAATAATTCTCAAAATCAACTAAAATGAATGAAGCACAAACACTTCCACAACAACAACTATAATGAATCAATAAATAAGAGTTACACCATATATCATACATTCACTACCATAAACCATTCACCAAAAGATAAAGGCTTCACAATAGTGAGCAGAAATCGAAATATCCAACTATTCCAATACAGAAAGATAACCAATCCTCAACAATATATCCAACATAGGAAGAATACGAATTCAAATAACCATAACACAAAGTTTACGATCATTCAAACTACACTGTATTGATTTCTATTTCATATATTAAAGCAATTGAACAGAAAAGCAAAATTAATCTATCACCAACACAAAGTTTGCCAAAAGATCCATACATCGACCGACTCCTTAAATTTATAGCCAAGTCACCCAATAACTGTCTTTAAAACCTAATGGCTTCTTGAAGACAACTGATTAAAAGAAGTCTTAAATTAAACATCATTAAAAAGAAGGGCCCTCCAGAGCCAATAGTTTTTGAGCAAATATGAAAATAATACTAAAGCATAATAAAAGAAGATCAATTGATAATTGCCACGTCCTCCTCAACATCGCCTTTTTGTGTCACTTCCTTTTCCTTCACCTGTTCATCTTCATTACATGTGTCACCTTGCGCCGCTTGAGCTGCCTGTGCTCTAAGCTTTGCCTTGTAAGCCCTGTACAGGTACTTGTTGATGATTGATGATAACGCCATGCCGTTGGGGCTTCCTATCATGATGATTCAGATCTTCTTCTTGTTTACTGCCTTGTTAGCATTAGTCACCTTTTTATGGGTGTCATCCAACCCGCATTTAAATGTTTTAACATATGAGGATATTCTTGCAACCTTGCCAATTGTCTCTACTGTGACAACATTATAACTCACCATTTCCTCTGTTATCATCTTTTTGAAGTTTTTCTTAATTTCTTTAACATCAAGCAACTTGTCCTCATCATCACCAACAATCTTTATTTCAAAGACAACAAAATTACCTTTAATGTCTTTGAGTTCTATGTAGTAGAGGGTCAGAGCACTTCTCATTTCATCTTCAAGTGCACTCACAATAGACAACTTCCATTCAATCACATCAGCCCAAGCAGCGGAGTTCATTTCCCTAGGATCAATCAACACTTCCTCGGCCACTAAAATGTTAACATCCATTTCAGCCATATCTTGAATTTCCTTTGAGACCAAGGATAGGCTATTGTGATCACTTCTGATAGTTTTGAAATCAGCTATCATGGTCTCCCTTTTACTGGAAATGGAGTTAAGCAACTTATAAGCTTCCTCAATAAATATCAGTCCATCTAGGGTCACCTTCTCTATCCACTGTTTAGTGGCACTACTCAAGGCTTGTGATATTTTAATTTGTTGCAATAAATTGGGGTCGGGGGCACTAACACTCATATCAGGCAGGGCATCGACTGATGGTGTTGTTATCTTCAAAATTGACTGAATGAAGAGGGACAGGGAACTTACTTGTGCATGCAACTTAGTATTTTCTTCTTGTTCCTTTCTAACTCTTTTTGATAAATTACTGACCGAGTACTTTGTGTGATAGATATCCCCCTCAATAGTTGAGGGTTCCATGTCTACTCTACTCAGATTAAAATTTCCCTCAGTCACTTCATCCTCATTCTTATTTCCCACTGGATCTGCAATCTTCAGAAACTGGTTTCCTGTGGTAGAATCAGTTACCATTCTTGACATTCTTCTAGCCCTTTTAGGCTTAGATGTCTCCCCCAAAAGCTTGGCTACTATATCCACACTAGTATCTACCATTGGGGTGTACCTCTTCTTTTTCTCAACTACCTTTCTTAACTAGGTGGGGGATGAAGAAGAAACATTTATGCTACCAACCACACTTACTACACCATCCGAATGCACAGGTGGAGAATTGTGCTCTAGAGATTTGCTTAGATTAGGTGAATTTGGAGTACTTAACAAAGACTATAGCACATTATCCTCTCCTAAGTAAAAATTAGAGAATCACTATCACTTACAAAATTTTTAACAGGGGGCACATGGTCTACTCCTGGTGGGGAAGCAACCAATCTGGTATTACTCTTCACTAGTTGACCATCTTGCTTGCATGCTGTTTTCAGTTTGATGGCATCCTTATGAGGCTGCTCACCATCTCCACTTGATTGTGAGCCAACTCTTTGAAGAGTTGGGTCCACACTAGATGACTTCTTCTAAGTGCGAGTGGTTTAATATTTCTTCTGTCTTTGAGCAGATGAATCCTTCGGTGCTACTGAACTAGCTTGTTCTCTTATTTTTCCTTTCAACCACTTCTCTATTCTTCTTATCACATGGAAGGAGTGGAACTTAACATTAGTGATCTCTTTGTCTAACCACTTTATGGGAGGCAAGGGTTGCAATGAGGCATCATGATAACCTTCATCCAGAATATCAGAATTATCATCAACCATATCAGGAACTCGCATAGGCAGTTCAAAAGCATGAACATGATCAATGGTCAATCTCATCCATCCTCTCCTTTGTACTTCCCTTTCATTTAAATAGTCTTCCCATAAATCTTTGAGCTGGGGCTTATGCTAGTATGAACCTCCACCATGCATGTTTCCTTTCACAAAATTCTCGCTATCAAAGGCCACCCAGGTAGACAAACTATGAAGATTGAACTCAGCCAGCAATTTATCCACACTTCTAGCACTATCATTGCTTTTACAGGAATAGAAAGAAATTGTCACAGGGCAAGAATACCCTTTCTTTTTCATTGCGTGATACTTCACATTCATGACTACCATTTTAAGACACACCTCTAGAAATATGAGGTAATCCGATGGATACCGTGGCAATTTCAATGGGGCATTTTCAAAACCCCCAATCCTCAAATAGGAAAAGTGATCAAACTAAACATAAAAACTTTGAAAATTCATCACTAAGGCAGTAGCCTTTGTAGAGAACCTCCGCTCTAGTGAACCTTCAATTCTTTTTGTAAGCCATAGAGAAAAGGCATCATTAATCTGTTGGAAATCTTTCATACCTTCATTCTTCTGCAACTGTGGAAAAGTTTGGTACACAGGTGTGCCAAGGGCGAGAGCTCCTTGAGCTATTAAACTAGGCCAAGCAACCTCTCTATGAGCTAATATGTATATCAGTTGAGAACATGTGAAATTTTACGGTTTGAGGGAAATTAACCAACTGTTCATGCATACATTCACTGATTACCCTTGCCAAGTCTATATGGTGATCTCTGCAAATAAGCAAGATAAATCTACACATCTAGTAATCAAAGGCATCAGATTCAGAGCTCCCAACTATGTGATTTAGCAGAGTAATCATGTTTGAGATTTCTTCCTTGAAATGGCTTCTCTTCAGACTTGCAGGGAGTCTCGACTTCCCTTTCTTCTCAGCTTCTAACCAGGTCTTAGCAATGCAATTCTGGCACCAATAATTTCTCTCATTATAATATCCCCAAGCAGAAGACACAAAAACATCAACATTTTTCTCATACTCATCCAAATTCAAAGAAAGAGCAATGGATTCTGAGTCGACTTTAGCGACAACAGAGCTATTTGAAGCTTTTATTTCTTGAGACTTCAGGAAATAATTATTGGCACAAGCAACCACTAAGTCACGACAATGCACTGTGAGTCAAAAACCCCCAGCTCGGTCTAAGCGGCTGCTCACAATTTTGTTAGCCAAGGAAGTTTGACCCTCGGATTGCATTCTCTTCCAAAAATCTTCAAGGTCAATGTGACCCAGTTCTGTGTCTCTCACTTTAGACAACCCATTTTCTACCACGGGAACTATAGGGGCCCCTTGAAATTTGAATTTCATTTTTACCAATTTGAAAACCCAACTAGCCAAAAAATTTGAAATATTCACAGACACAGCAGGAAAATGCAATGCACTCACAGAAGAATCGCTATACATATACATGAAAACAAAATATTTCCACCACCCAATTGAAATGTTGTGTTCTTATAGCAAGAGAGGGAAAATGGAGTAAAGAAGGCCAACTGTGTTAACCTATAAACTAGAATTCCGTGGACTCCTCGTGCGTAGTGGGCTAGCTGCTCTTTGTTCTACAATGTCTCTCCGTGGAATTATGAAATTTTCTAGTAGGGTGGTTAACTTATTCGAGTTGTGTGTCACTTCTCATAAATCCATTCATAAATTTCATTAATTGCTGGCAGCGTATCAAGCTTTGAAATTTGTAAAATCTCCTTGGGTTTCCCTATGAAAAGCGTGCCAATGTACTTACACGCATTCCAAATTAAATGCAAGATGACATGTGTCATTCCATCGTACTACATGACAACTCATAAAAAGGCACCATGGGAGCAACGGGCATGTTCAATTGGCAAGTCAGAGATTTAAGGAACTTTTGAACCACAATTTTGAGAGTTCGAAAGTTCAAAGAACTTACGACCTCCCGACAACAAACACTCTACTTGACACAAAGAGACCAGGACCGACAAAGGAAGAAAGTTTAGAAACTAGACTTGGTGACTAGTCGGGAAGTCGGGTGGTTCATGAACTCTTGAACCCACCGACTTTGGTTCAAGAACATAAAGAATTTCTGACTATACATGAAAATGGCTAAGTAAAGACTCAACTTTGGAGAAAGAAAATGAATAGGGGCAAGTAAAGAATGGAAAAATTTCTAAGGCACAGATGTTTTAGTAAAATTTTAAAAATGAGGTAACAACATACTCTAATTGGGGACAAGGACTAAAGAGGACGCAAAGAATCTAGACAAACTTTGGCAACAAAGCCTTATTCTAGAAGGGCAATAGAGTCACACCAAAAACACAACAACAGAAATAGGAAAGATAAGGAAAGAAACTATAGTACAAGGCGGGACTCAGGAGTATTACCAATTATACAGCTTCAAATCTTGCCCATTATAGGCAAGAGGTAACAACATCCCATTAGGATATGCCAATAAAAATGCATTCTCCCCAATGACTTGTTTGATTTGGAAAGGTCTCTTTCACAGGGAATCAAACTTCTTATGAGCTCCTTTTGGCTCACTTCTCCTGTCCCATAAAAGCATAGAGTCTCCCACAAAAAAACTTCTTTGCTTAGCTTTCTTATAAAAAATATTGTTAACAAACCTGCTGGTGACTGGTAATCCTATCCAAAACAACTTCTCTTTGCTCCTCCAACTTGTTCAAATACATAATCCTCTTTTCCAGAGCTGATTGAAATTGTTCACCTTCAATTGCCTTCTGTAAATTCAGTGCAGATAATTCCAAAGGGATGGGAACTGCACTGTCAATCCCATAAACTAGCTAGAAAGAGGACATACTAATGGCTCTTTTGTAAGTTATCCTATCTGCCCAAAGAGCATCATATAAACTCTTATTCCATCCTCTTTGATTTTCATCTACTAGCTTCTTGACAATTGAAATGAAGTTTTTATTGCTTGATTCAGCTTGCCCATTACCTTGTGGATTATAGTCAGATGAGTGAACAAGACTGATACCATAATCATAGCAGAAAAGAGGAAATTCAGAAGAGGAGAAACTGGTGGCATTATCATCTACAATCTTTTTAGGCACCCCAAACCTAACTAAGATGTTCTCTTTAAGGAAATTACAGGCTCCCTCAGAGGTGGTGTGTTTTATGAGAACTGCTTCCACCTATTTGGTAAAGTAATCTGTAGCTGTCAGGATATGAGTATGTCCAGCACTGGAATTGGGATTAATAGGTCCAATGAAGTCCAATCCCTAGTGTTGAAATGGTTCATCAATCACCACTAGTTTCAAGGCAATGTCGCTAACTGAGGTTTGCAGGTAAACCTTAGGCACTTCTCACATTTGGACACCTAGTTATAGGCATCCTTGAACATGCCTAACCAATAAAAACATTGTATTAAGATTTTGAAAGCAATCACAAACGCTAAGAAATGACCTCCGCAAGCTTCATTATGAAAGGTCTCCAATAGTTTCTTCTATTGTTCCTTATCTACACACCTTAAAAATGTTCTGCAGGCAATCACCATATGTCAAAAAATAAGAAACATTAGAAAACCAATCACCAGTAGTGCTTTTGAAAATAACCAAAGGCAACTCTTCATCCTCACAAATTTTATTCTCAACAATCATTCTACATAATCCTTTGCCTCTTACCAAGTTGGTAGGTTTGATTTCAACATCATATTTCTGAACCTTAGCTATCCAGGCTCCTTTATTGTTACAACTGATTTCCTGGTGTAAGGATATTTTTTTACAACAGACTCTGGAACATAGACAACTGCATGAGAGTGTAGAATATAAAACATGAAGCTTTTCAAAACTTTCACTACCATATATGCATGTTTCTCCAGTGCAGAATATTTCAATTCATGTTTCTTTAATGACACACTCATGAAAGCAATTGGACAATACCCTACTCGTTTCTTTGTAGCAAAATAGCTAATAGAGTGTTTTGATGCATAGCAATAGATAATAAAATATTTTTCAAAATTGGGATGCACTAATGTAGGTGAATTGGCAATGGCTGTCTTAATATCCTCAAATGCATGTTTACCTTCATTACTCCATTTAAAAACAAGATGGTTTTTCATCATCTCAGCAATATGTCTAGTCAACTCAGCAAAATCATGAACAAATCTTAGAAAATTTACTTGACCAAAGAAGGATCTTGTATTACTTTTGGTTGCAGGTAGGCTCAGTTGCTGAATTACTCTGACCCTCTCAGGATCAATTTTAATACCATCCTTGGAGATAATATGACCTAACAGTTTCCCTTCAGTTACAACAAAAATTGACTTTTTAGGATTTAAAGAAATACCATGTTCTCTACAGTGCTGCAACACCACCTCTAAATCATGCAAGCAGTCGGCTCTCTTCTTGGAGAAAACTATTAAATCATCCAAATAAATGACAATGATTTTATTCTTCAAATCTCCAAATGTTAAATCCATTGCCCTTTGGAAGGTGGCCCCTACATTAATAAGGCCAAATGACATTCGATTGTAAGAAAAAACACCAATAGGGGTAGTGAATGTTGTTTTGTGCTGATCCTCCAGAGCTACCTCTATCTGATTATACCCTAAAAACCCATCTAGCATAGACATCATCTCTAAACTAGATACTGTTTGCAATATATGATCCATCATAGGAAAGGGATAGTTATTCTTTAGAGAAGCTTGGTTTAGATTTTGGAAATCAACACAAATTCTTATTTCCCCATTCTTCTTTTTGATAGGAACAATATTAGCCACCCATGTAGAGTGATGAATGGGATAAATAATTTTCGCCTTCAACATCTTGTCTCTCATTGAAAATAGCCTCAGATAATTTAGGGTTGTAAGTCCTCTATTTTTACCTGAAGGGCAAAGTATCGGGCTTTAATGGAATGTGGTGCTGTATTTTTCCATCAGGTCTACATAGCACCACGCAAAAACATCTTTGTAGCGAATAAGCAAAGAAATTAAACACTCTCGCTCTTTTGGAGAGAAACACTTCCCAATACACACAATCTTTGGATCCTCCTTAGTACCAATATTAACTCGATCATAATCAACTAATGATCTAATTGAAACTTTGCTTTTCTGTTTCAGATACTAATCATGTCAGTTAAAAAGGTCCTCAAATGAGGCCAAAACCATGGGAATTTTATTTCCTTTCAATTGGATCACTTCAGATCCTTGGCCGTTGTGAGAATCAGCCACTCCTTCTAGCACATCATTGCTTTCATTAAGACTCCCTTCAAAGAACACATTTGCAAATGACTCAGCCTTTTCTAAGAAAGATATAATCTGCTGGTCATTGTTGAATACCTGCCAATGATTGACGTTGTCTGGTACGCTGGGCCGATAGACTATCTCAACTCTGTAAGGTTTGTCTTTAAAATTTGGGTGAGGTAGTAGGAGAGATTCAGACACAGCCAATGAATCAGCCCGAGTGTTCTGATCCCTGGGCACAACTTCTATTGAGAAAACATCAAAATCTTCTATGCAATCCCACACCCTATTTTTGTAGTGTCTCAACCTCCCATTTTTTACCGTATATATTTTTCTTACTTGCTTAACAATTAATTTGGCATCACCCTTGGCTCTCAGCTGCTTAATACCTTTCTCTTTGGCCAATGCTAGCCCTAGTAACAAAGCTTTATATTCTGCAGTGTCATTTGTGTTGTCAAATTACAATTTATAAGTGAAAGGAAACTTGCAATCATCAGGGGAAATCAAAACTACTCTAGTTGACACCACAACCAACAGTAGAACAACTACCATCAAACTCCAATATCCACACTATTAGACTTAGGGCACACAACTGAGAGGGGGGTGAATCAGTTGTGCAAAACTTTCTCTCAATTTACACACTTAAATCATTTTAGTGATTAGCAACATATTAAGCATGAGACATAATGCATTCAAATCAAAAGCAAAAACTCATCAACACATGAAACACCAGGATTTTGACGTGGAAAACCCGGTTAAGGGAAAAAACCACGGGGTGATTAACCCAAGAATGTATTCTCTGTTAGAAGAATAGAAAGAATAAAATGGCACATGCCAATTAGGGCTCACTGCCCGAGCACATTGCTCACAAGAGGCTCACTGCCTACAAGAGACACACTGTCTACAAAGAAATAAGTATCACATACATGAACTGGAGAATAGCATCTTCACCATGCTTGAATCAGTTCCATTAGGCTCAATACTTCTGCTCTGCCTTTCGCTCTCCTCTTCGCTACCACTCGCTCATCCCCACAAGACACACTTCAAAATGACTTCACAATCCCTTATTTATACAAGGCATCGACTTAGGAACAATCATCTAAGTCGGCAAACACCTACAAGAACATCCGCAAGACATGTAATACATCCGGTTAGCCAGTCTCAAGAAGAACACCAATATCCAGTGGTTATTCTTCAAATGCAAACTCTAACTTCAATGCGAACCACCAACATGAACTGGACATGATCCAATGATCATCATAACCTTCCCTGAATCACCAAGAACATCCGCACTTCATCAGCCTACTGGAATTCTTCTCTCCTTCATCCAGAGCTTCAAGAACACAGTCTGTCATCACTGTCACAAAGGAATAGGCTCTTCCGGACCTTCAAACCATGAACCAATCTAGTTGATACTTCACAGAGACATCCTCAACACTTCCTCAAATCTGCAGAACGGGATAGTGAGTTTTCGGATCTCACCGGACCTATCTGTGACACTCGGTCACCTTGGAACACCTGCCGAAACTGGTTCTACTTGAGCGACCATAACTTCTTTAGATCTTCATGCGGACCTCTAAAAACTTGATTGGAGCATCTCAAGACTTATATCTACAAACCCTTTAAACCACATCCTCTAATCCTCAACCTATTGAGGACTTTTACCTTCTTGTCATCACTGTTCTTCACTGTTCCTGATTGAGACTAATTTTCTCAATATCCTTAGCACACAGCTCATCTAATCCTTCTCATCAATGCAACATGAGTATGTTGACATCAATGACAACACTGGTTAGGCCCATACTTGCAACACACACCTCATTGGCCAGATCAGGGCTTATCAGGTTTTCACCGTCTTGCACCCTAGAGGTGCACATGTGAATGCCAAGCCCAGTTTCTACTTATAAAATGTCTGCCCTCGGGTGCCTTGACTTTAGTACAGTAAATTTGGCCTTAGGTTTAGGGTTTAGGTGAACTCTCTTCCCATCCACTAGTATCAGAGCATGCAACTAGTCCATCTGAATCTCCCCCCCAAGTCTCTATAGAAGCTGGGGCTCAAAAGCATCCCATAGCTTGCAGGTATATCTGCCACTAAAATGGTTAACTTCAATCTCTTCTTAAGATAAGTGGCAAGGGCAACCCGTGCATCTTTAATTTGACCTATGATAGGTACTGGAGAGCCATCCATGGAAAAGCATCTACCATGTGAGGAGGTATAGGATAAACCTAGGGCTTTAGCAACTTGGGTGGGCATTACATTATCTGAGGCTCCAGATTCGATGACATCATTGCTTAATTTATAACCAGCAATGTATAATGATACATAGAAAGGTTCTGGTTTTTCAAAGGGGTTTTGAGGACTAGGTTCTTGGGAACGGGAATTTGAGCAATTTTGTTTTCCAGCATGGACCTAACTATCATTTGACACCTGAGCATTGCAATGAGAGAGAGATGGCTCTTGCTTGACATATCTAACCAGTCTATCTAGTTCAGAACGATTGAGCCTAAGGTATTCAGCTTGTGAAAATTAGATTTTAGTATTTTTACAAGACTCAACGATGTCAAAAGAACTAGGAACAAGAGCTTCAGAAGAAGAAGTAGAGGGTACCTCAATAGATGCAACTTTGGGTGTAGTACTCTCTGTCTTCTTAGAACTGGCATTGTTTTGCCTTGATAAAATGTATTTTGGAGCAGAAGAGTAACTACCAGGCTGGCCTTGAGGATTTTACCCTTTCTGTGCTTGTTTTCCTCTAGTGAATACTACACAATTGGGACTATCAATCTCAATGTGCACATCCTCCCCACCCTCAGGGTCTGACTCATATTCAAAGAAATTAACACTTGCATCACCAGATGGATAAGGTTCTTCTACATAGGGTTATTTTGTATGCTCATTCATTGAGAGCATCTGCATGAATCTACCCATCTCTAGACAAGATGCCCCATCATGATCAGAAGTTAGATGAAAGTTACACATCATATGATTATTCTTGCTGGTAGAAGGACCAGCTTCAATTGCTAACCTTTGAGTTGGACTAGGTAAGGGTAGCATTCTATTATAGTTCCCCTGGGAACCATGATCTTTCCTTGTTACATCTTGGTAGAAACGCTACTAGGAACCTTTAGGCATCTGTCTCTTCAAGGTAATTATGTCATTGTCCAGCCTTTGTATGACAGGGTCAGTACAGTTAATTGTTGAAGGTTTGCCTATCTATAATTCCTTCTTCCATTTGCCAATAGTTATGAGATCATCTTCAATTGCAATGGCTAGATTTTGGGCCACTACCAAGTTAGTAGCACCTTCCCTCTTTATAGCATAACTAACATCAGGAGGTAGAGAATTGATAAAGAAGCATTTCAACAACCCATTACCAAGCATCACATTGTTAGGGATTCTATTTGCAAGTTTGTTGAGTTTAGCTATGAACTCCCTCATTTGTTCATGGACCTCTTTCTTCATTGAAGAGAGTTGAGCTACCAATGTGTGCTCATTGTCAGTAGTTTTGAACCTATCTTCAAACTGTTGCCTCATGGTCGCCTAGTCTCTGATGGATGCATTAGGTAAATGGTAAAACCACTTAGCTGCGGCATTAGTGAGGGACTCAACAAACAATCTAATAGATACATCTTCATATTGCACCCCCAAGATAGAACATGCTGCAAAAAAGGCATTTATGTGTTCATCTGGGGTGACCTTTCCATCACCTATGAATTTTGGTATGATTTTGATAGATTCCATATTGAAAGGATTATGAAGTGGGAAGTTAACTTGTAGGGGTAAAATAGTACCATCAAGGGTTAAGACTTAACAAGAGGAACTTGCAGACTCTCTTATAGGTGGAGAAGAAGATGGCCTACTTAAAGATTAAACTTTACATGTAGGAGGAAAAGGAGCAAAATTTAAAGATTGGAGCAAGTCAAAGTCAACATCAAAGATACCCTTCTTTCTATCTCCCCGAGTATATCTTTTCATAGCCAACTTTCACATATATATGTACATATGAAAACAATAGTGTAGAGTCACCAAACAACTTATTGGTTGTTATGATGGGGAGCTTGCTGAGCACACACTTGGTTCCTCAGTTTATTAGCAAGGTTTCTCTATCTATTATCAGGAATCGTTTGAATTTGAAGGGGTCTATTTCTCCTAGGCATAGGGACTATGCATTCCACAAAAATAATCTCCTAAGGTTCACCAAAACAACATGCATTTTCTCTTATGATATCACCAAGTTCTTCCTCTTCTTCAAGTGCTTCATCAACCTGGTGATATTGCTGGTTTGTTCTCCTAGTTTGCCAGGCTACAACTCGCAGACCAGTAATAATGTCTTCTTGGTCACCAACAAGCCAATCTATGTTAGGTTGCAGAACTGGTGCACGCCTTCCATGGAGAACCATGAAATCCAATGATAAAGCAACTCATAAAATATATATCGTTATTGTCATAGAACTCCCTAGTAGAGTTGCCAAAAATATGTTGGTTTACAGATTTTCCACTTAACTCTATATTCTCATGCCCATACAAGTGACAAATGTAACAACAGTTGAATCATTTGCAATGGTATTTTAAAATGATTCTCTGCTTATTTATCAAGGCACAACTACCTTCTTATGGTATTCAATGAATGAAAACTCAAATTTCTTTTAACCAGAAAGTAAAGGAAAAGGTGGTGCTTTTAACCAGAAAGCAATAAAGGCAATAATTCCCAAAATCAACTAAAATGAATGAAGCAAAAATACTTCCACAACAACAACTATAATGAATCAATAAATAAGAGTTACACCATATATCATACATTCACTACCATAAACCATTCACCAAAAGATAAAGGCTTCACAACAGTGGGCAGAAATCAAAATATCCAATTACTTCAATACAGAAAACCAATCCACAATAATATATCCAACGTAGGAAGAATACAAATTCAAATAACCATAACACAAAGTTTATGATCATTCAAACTCCACTGCTTTGATTTCTATTTCATATATTAAAGCAATTGAACAGGAAAACAAAATTGATCTATCACCAACACAAAGTTTGCCAAAAGTTCCATACATCGACCAGTTCCTTAAAGTTATAGCCAAGTCACCAAATAATTGTCTTTAAAACCTAACATCTTGAAGACAACCGATTGAAAGAAGTCTTAAATTAAACATCATTAAAGATAAGGGCCCTCCAGAGCCAATAGTTTTTGAGAAAATATGAAAATAATACTAAAGCATAAGAAAAGAAGATCAATTGATAATTGCCACATCCTCCTCCTCAACATTGTGTTCTTGTGTCACTTCATTTTCCTTCACCTGTTCATCTTCATTACATGTGTCACCTTGTGCCACTTGAGCTGCCTGTGCTCTTAGCTTTTCCTTGTAAGCCCTGTACTTGTTGATGATTGATGATAATGCCATACTGTCGGGGCTTCCTGTCATGTTGATTCAGATCTTCTTCTTGCTTACTACCCTGTCAGAATTAGTCACCTTTTGACGTGTGTCATCCAACCTACATTTGAGTGTTTTAACATATGAGGATATTCTTGCAACCTTGCCAATTGTCTCTTATATGACAACATTGTAACCCACCATTTACTCTGTTATCATCTTTTTGAAGTTTTGCTTAATTTATTTAACATCAAGCAACTTGTCCTCATCATCACCAACAACCTGTATTTTAAAGACAACAAAATGACCTTTAATGTCTTTGAGTTCTGTGTAGTAGAAGGTCAGAGCTCTTCTCATTTCATCTTCAAGTGCACTCACAATAGACAACTTCCATTTAATCACATCAGCCCAAGTAGTAGAGTTCATTTCCCTAGGATCATTCAACACTTCCTCGACCACTAAAGTGTTAACATCCATTTCAGTCATCATGAATTTCTTTTGAGACCAAGGATAGGCTATTGTGATCACTTCTAATAGTTTGGAAATCAGCAATCATGGTCCCCCTTTTACTAGAAATGGAGTTAAATAGCTTATAAGCTTCCTCAATAAATATCAGGCCATCTAGGGTCACCTTCTCTATCCACTATTCAGTGGCACTACTCAGGGCATGTGATCTTTTAATTTGTTGCAATAAATTGGGGTTGGGGGAACTAACACTCATATTGGGTAGGGCATCGGATGATGGTGTTGTTATCTTCAAAATTGACTGAATGAAGAGGGACAAGGAACTTACTTGTGCATGCAGCTTAATATTTTCTTCTTGTTCCTTTTTAGCTCTTTCTAATAAATTGTTGACCGAGTACTTTACGTGATAGATATCCCCCTCAACAGTCTACTCCGCTTAGATTAAAATCTACCTCAGTCATTTCATCCTCATTCTTATTTCCCACTAGATCTACAATTTCTAGAAACTAGTTTCCTATGGCAGAATCAGTTACCATTCTTGACATTCTTCTAGCCCTTTTAGGCTTAGGTGTCTCCCCCAAAAGCTTGGTTGCATTATCCACACTAGTATCTACCATTGGGGTGTACCTCTTCTTTTTCTCAACTACCTTTCTTAACCAGGCGGGGGATGAAGAAGAAACATTTTTGTTACCAACCACACCTACTACACCATCTAAATGCACATGTGGGGAATTGTGTTGTGGAGGATTGCTTAGATTAGGTGAATTTGGAGTACTTTACAAAGACTGTAGCACATTATCCTCTCCTAACTGAGTAAAAATTAGAGAATCACTATCACTTACAAAATTGTTAATAGGGGGCACATGGTCTGCTCCCGGTGAGGAAGCAGCCAATCTGGTATTACTCTTGACTGGTTGACCATCTTGCTTGTAGATTGTTTTCAGTTTGCTGGCATCCTCAGGAGGCTGCTCACCATCTTCACTCGACTGTGAGCCAACTCTGTGAAGAGTTGGGTCCAAACTAGATGACTTCTTTTGAGTGCAAGTGGTTTGAGATTTGTTCTTTCCTTGAGCAGATGAATCCTTCAACGCTGTTGAACTAGCTTGTTCTCTTATTTTTCCTTTCAACCACTTCTCTATTCTTCTTATCACATGGAAGGAGTAGAACTTAACATCAGTGATCTCTTTGTCTTACCACTTTATGGGAGGCATGGGTTGCAATGAGGCATCATGATAACCTTCATCCAGAATATCAAAATTATCATCGACCATATCAGGAACTCGCATAGGTAGTTCAAAAGCATGAACCTGATCAATGGTCAATCTCATCCATCCTCTCCTCTATACTTCCCTTTCATTTAAATAGTCTTCCTAGAAATCTTCGAGCTGGGGCTTATGTTGATATGAACCTCCACCATGCATGTTTCCTTTCACAAAATTCTTGCTATCAAAGGCCGCCTGGGCAGACAAACTGTGAAGATTGAACTCAACCAACAATTTATCCACACTTCTAGCACTGTCATTGTTTTTACAAGAATAGAAAGAAATTGTCACAGGGAAAGAATACCCTTTATTTTTGATTATGTGATACTTTACATTCACGACCGCCATTTGACGACACACCTCCAAAAATATAAGGTAATCCGATGGATACCATGGCAATTTCAATGGGGCAGTTTTCAAAACCCCCAATCCTCAAATAGGAGAAGCGATCAAAATAAACATAAAAATTTCCAAAATTCATCACTAAGGCAACGACCTCTGCAGAGAACCTCCACTCTAGTGAACCCTCAATTCTTTTTGTAAGCCACATAGAAAAGGCATCATTAATCCATCATAAATCTTTCATACCTTCATTCTTCTAAAACTGTGGGAAAGTTTGGTACACAGGTATGCCAGGGGTAGGAGCTCCATGAGCTCTTAAACTAGGCCAAGCAACCTCTCTATGAGCTAATAGGTATATCAACTAAGAACACATGAAATTTTATAGTCCAAGGGAAATTAACCAACTGTCCATGCACACATTCACTGATTACTCTTGCCTAGTCTATATGGTGATCTCCACAAATAAGAAAGTTAAATCTACACATCTAGTAATCAAAGACATCAGATTTGGATGTCCCAACTATGCGATTTAGTAGAGTAATCATGTTTGAGATTTCTTCTTTGAAATGGCTTCTCTTAAGACTAGCAGGGAGTCTCAACTTCCCTTTCTTCTCAGCTTCTAACCAGGCCTTAGCAATGCAATTCTGGGACCAATCCTTTCTCTCATTATCATATCCCCAAGTAGAAGACACGAAAACATCAACATTTTTCCTCATACTCATCCAAATTCAAAGCAAGAGCAATGGATTCTGAGTCAATTTTAGCAACAACAGAGCCATTCGAAGCTTTGTTTCTTGAGACTCCGAGAAATAATTATTGGCACAAGCAACCACCAAGTTAGGACAATGCACTGCGAGTGGAAAACCCCCAACTCAGTCCAAGCTGCTTCTCACAATTTTGTTAGCCAAGGAAGTTCGACCCTCAGGTTGCATTCTCTTCCAAAAATCTTCAAGGTCAATGTGATCCAGGTCTATATCTCTCACTCCAAACAACCCATTTTCTACCACAGGAACCATAGGGCCCCCTTGAAATTTGAATTTCATTTTTACCAATTTGAAAACCCAATGAGCTAGAAAATATGAAACATTCACAGACACAGCAGGAAAATGCAATGCACTCACAGGAGAATCACTATACAAATACATGAAAATAAAATATGTCCACCACCCAATTGAAAAGTTGTGCTCTTATAGCAAGAGAGGGAAAAATAGAGTAAAGAAGGCCAACTATGCTAACGTGTAAACCAAAATTTTGTGGACTCCTCATGCGTAGTGGGCTAGCTGCTCTCTATTCTACAATGTCTCTCCTTTGCGGAATTATGAAAATTTCTAGTAGGGTGGTTAACTTATTGGAGTTGCATGTCACTTCTCATAAATCCATTAATAAATTTCATTAATTGTTGGTCGTGTATCAAGCTTTGAAATTCATAAAATCTCCTTGGGTTTCCCTTCAAAAAGTGTGCCAATGTACTTACACGCATTCCAAATTAAATGCGAGATGACATGTGTCATTCCATCGCACTGCATGACAACTCAAAAAAAGGCACCATGGGAGAAACGAGCATGATTGGTCGACAAGTTAGAGATTTAAGGAACTTTTGACACACAATTTTGAGAGTTCAGAAGTTCAAAGAACTTCTGACCTTCCAACAACAAAGACTCTACTTGACACAAAGAGACCAAGACTGACGGAGGAAGAACCTTTAGACACTAGACTTGGTGACTAGTCGGGAAGTCGGGTGGTTCATGAACTCTTGAACCCACCAAATTTGGTTCAAAACATAAAGAATTTTTGACTACGCGAAAATGACTAAGAATCAACTTTGGAGAAAGAAAATGAATAGTGGCAAGTAAAGAATGGAAAAATTTCTAAGGGATGAATGCTTTAGTAAAATTTCAAAAATGGGGTAACAACATGGAAGAGGGAAAATATAAACATATAGTACACACACACAAGAGAAATAAAAGGTGAAAATTCCTTAGGGGATGGGAAAGGGTAAAAATAAATGCTTCAAGGAGCAGTGCACTTCTAGGAGCGATGAAAAGATGCTACCGTGAACAAGGCACTCTTGCAAACAGTAAAAAGTGTGTTGTAGGGAGTTAGACGCTTCTAGGAGTAGTAAAAGGGGTGCTATAGGGAGAAAGATGCTTTTAGGAGTGGGTTGCTTTCCTTTTACTGCCATTGGGGTAGGAGAAGGAATAAGAGCAACCACTGCCGATTGGATGACCTCCAGAAGGAGAAGCCTAGAAATCATGGTCTTAGGAGTGGAAGGGCTTAATTTGGATACAAGGGGATCGCTAGAACTGATTCAACTCTTCTTATATCATGAGTGGACCTTAAATAGAAGGTCTACCTGAGGTTGAAGTGGGTCAATAGGGGTAGGCTACAATAGTCTAAAGAGAAATTTCTCCATTGCTGGAGGGGTTGAAAACCATTATGAGGGATAATATGTATGACTCCATCATGAGGGAATTTTAGACACTGATGGATTGATGAGGATACCACTTGCATCTCTACCAACCAAAGTCAACCTAGTAGGACTCGAAAATGGTCTAATGTAGGGGTGATGGAAAACACAACATCCAAGGACTTGGGTTCCACCTGGATAAATAACGTGATCCATCCTAGGGTAGGGAGACACATACCATAACGAGTTCTAATTGAAGCGTTTGAAGAGTCATAGGTTTCCTTATGAAGCTGGTTGACATAGAGAAAATCCTCTATAATAACATTGACAACGCTAATAGGGTCAATCATAATGCCACAAACAACTTTCTAATTAACCTAAGTGACAATGTAAAGAGGTCTATAAGGAATATTCAAGATAATATCAAGTGGGGAAAAGGTGATAATGGGCCCAACATTGGACTTTTCTTGAGGTGTCAATTATTGGGCATCCAATGTGCCAATTATAAGATGAAAATGCAAAGTAGATGGGCTAGCCTCCTCTTCCAACTTGGACGATGAAGTATCCAAGTCTACAAAGTTGGAAGAGTGCGGGACAAATGAGTTTGTGTAAATTTGGAGGTTTTGGTTAGGTTTTTTGACTGATTGTTTCATTTTCTCCGAAGATCTAGATGGTGTTAGAATTGATGAGGTCTTTCACAATGTACTTGAGACACATACATCATGCAGCGTCATGTCCAGGTATCTGGTGAAACTAACAAAATACTTTTGCATCATAGTTATTGGGAAGTGATTTGTTTGGATCAAGAGGCCTAATAGGTGGTAGCTACACAAGATTATGGGCAAGGAGTTGTTGCAACACAGACTATAAAGTTTTGAACAATGGGGTGAACTGCCTAAAGTTTTGTCTCGTAATGATAAGGGCCATAGCCTTTGAAATAAGAGAAGCAACCACATTATCACTAATGATAGTAGAAGATGTGTTTTTCAGAAAGGTGGTGGTCTCCTTTTTAATAAGAAGAGCGACTAAGTCAACTCGAACTAGATGTTGTTAATAAACGATGTACTTCAAGGCTTGTCAAAAGGAAGAAAGATTCTGAAAAGGACATGAGAAATTATCTTCCGTGGATCTTGAAATTCAAAGGATCTAAGTCCAAATAGGGAGATAGAGTCAGGATTGATCTGGTGAGTCTGCAAGGTAAATCAGTCCAAATAGGGAGCTGGAGTCAAGATTGATCTGGTGAGTCTGCAAGGTAAATCATTCCTAGCGACATACAGACTACAATTTCATTGCACGAACAATGTTACAAAATATGAAGATTTAATCCACAGATTGCTCTTGGTATGTAAGAAGAAAGTAAAGATACTACATGTGTTCAAAGACTCAAAGCTAATCATTAAACAAGTTTTAAAGAAGTACACATACAATTATAAGAGATTATCAAGTTATAGACATCAGTATGGGACCTGATCGAAGGTTTTGACACTTTCAATATCACTCATGTTTCTAGGAAATTTAATCATTGAGTAGACACTTTAACTACAACTGCTAGCACATTGGAACCACTCCATCTATTCCAGATAATGTCACTAACATTCAAGTTTTTGACAACAGACATATCCTGGATTTTATCACTAATTATGATGTTTTTGAAGCTCAAGTGATTGATGAACAATACCAAGACTTATCTTGAGTGGGATGAGGAGTCCATCATTAACCTACAAGACAAAAAAATTCCCAAAGGGATTATCGAGCTAGAAAGATTGTTTGATCTAGATAAAATGACGAAACAAAAAGACATCCCCAAGACAGACAGAGGCACTTATGAGCCCGTCAATCTAAACCTAGGACACGAACTTAAGAAGGTCCTGATAGGAAAGGTATGTACCCTAGAAGAATGAGAAGGTATCACTCAAGCCTTAAAGGATTACTTGCATGTGATAGCCTGGTCATATGATGAGCTGAAGACATATGATACATCAATCATCACACATACCATCTCATTGAAACCTGATATAAAGTCATTCAGGAAGAAACAAAGGCCAATCAATGCATTACTGGAACCTTTGATCTTTGAAGAAATCAAGAATTTATTGGCTTCTTGTATAATCATCTCTATCAGACATTCAACATGAGTGACAAATTTAGTGCTCATAAGGAAGAAAATTGGAGACATCTGGTTATGCGTAGATTTTTGAAATTTGAATAAGACGTCTAAGAAAGATAATTATCCTTTGCCTTCACTAGATGAAGTGCTATAGATGGTAAAGGGAGCCCATATAATGTCATTTTTAGATAGATTTTATGGATATAACCAAGTCATGGTTGACAAAATAGACAAATTGAAGACGACTTTCACCACCAAGTGGGGGATTTTTGCTTATAGGAGGATGTCATTCAGCTTGGTTAAAGTTGATGTGACATTTCAACTTGTTGGCAAGAGACACTATATGTATTCATGGTTGTTGTCATTGATGGCAACAAAGGTCATCCCACATATCCGCAAGTCATGGTGTGTCTCTACCGGAAGTCAGAATGAAGATTGTTGTGGTCCGGTGAACAAGAACAGAGCATGTGGCAAGGTCCGACAGATTGGTCCGGATCTCTTAGAGGAAGTGTCTTGGTGCAGTGCGGATTTGGGGAAGTCAAGAGGACTACCTTGAGTAGTATATTCCAAGGATTTAGCCTCCGGTGATGGACAAGGAAAAAGATATGAATAGTTGAGTACCGGATTCCTGAGAGACAGTGAGAACAGAGGAAGAACTGACTGATAGAGCATCAGACTATTTTCCAGATGTGCTACTGTTGATGGTAAAGGTTAGGAAGGCATGAATCATGTTTGGCCGACATGATTAATGACATCTACAAGTATATGCTTGATCTGCATTACTTGATATGCAAGGATTCAGCCGACAGAACAGAGTTTGTGAGAAGATAGACTATTCTGGGTGCCGACTAGAAAGATAATGAAATCACTAGTGCGGATATAAATAGATGATGGATTTTGTTGTGAGAAGGTGTGTTGTGTGATGTCATATGTGAATAAGTGCAGAGCAGAGTAGAAGTAATAAGAAAGATCCGGTATGTGAAAGGAAAGCAGAATAAAGAGCAGAGGGAAGATGAAGTGCAGCAGATCAGTATACTGAGCCTAACCAGAACTGAACTCTAGCATATGTAGATGCTTCCAATCAGTTCAAGTATTGTATAAACATTCTTTTGTAGACAGTGTGTCTCCTTGTAGGCATTGTGCCTCTTTGTGAGCAGTGTGCTCAGGCAGTGAGCCCTAATTGGCAAGTGCCATTTTTGTAATTCCTTATTCTTCTAACAGAGAATAATCTTTGGGTTAATCACCCCGTGGTTTTCTCCCTTAACCGGGTTTCCACGTCAAAAATACTGTGTCATGTGTTTCTCATTTCATGGTAATGTTTGTTTGTTTGATTCAATGATGCTTTGATTAATAAGAAAGTTCAAAAGAAGAAATAATTAGGATAACTGATTCACCCCCCCCTCTCAGTTATCAACACAACGCACCATGAACATTGCTTTCAAAGGTTTGGTTGGAAAATGTATCATCATCTTTATGGATGACTTGACAATTTTCTCTAAAAACAGAGAAGATCATGTCACAGATTTGAGAAAGGTATTATAGATATGTGAACAATATGGAATCTCTCTCAACCTAAAGAAATGTATCTTCGAGATCATGACTAGAAAGTTACTAGGACATGTCATATCTGAAAATGACATATCCATTAACCCTAACTAAGTTAGCACTATCATGAAACTGCAATTGCTAAGAAAGAATTGAAGTCATACTTTGGCAAGATCAAATTCGTTAGGAAGTTCATAACCGGTTTCACTTAGATAGTGAGACCACTCAATACAATGTTCAAGAAATATGCCAAGATAGAGTGGACATCTGAAGCTAAGGATGCATTTGAAGACATCAAGAAAGCCATTGCTAATGCCCCTATCTTGAATAGTCCTGATTACATTGGATCATTCTACATCTATTCATTTGCATCCAATCACACATGTGTTGCAGTGTTAAAATAGAGAAGTGGCACAAAGGAAGAAAAACCTATTGCATTCATGAGTAGCACATTCAAAGATGTAGATTTGAAGTACTTAGACATTGAGAGACAAGATCTAGCATTGGTCAAAGCGGTCAAGAAGTTCAGACACTACATATTAAGAAGTCAGGTGATCACGGTAGTGCCTGATTTAGCAGTCAAGATGTTGTTGATGTAGAATGAACCAAGAGAGTGTAGAGCTAAGTGGATAACCATCCTACAGGAGTATGATCTGGATGTCACTCTGATGAATCTGGTATAAGGACAAGCTTTGATGAAGATGATCGCAGAAATAGAGCCTGGCCTGATAAGTCAACAATATGATGTTAATTCATTTGAACAAGCTAAGTGGTATGCAGATATCACCCACTATATGATCACAAATAGATGCCCAACACATTTTAAGGCATCACAAAGAAGAGCCTTGAGGTTTAAATCTCAAGGATACATGATAAAAGAGGGAATCCTTTTCAAGAAAAACCATGAAGGCATATACTTGAGATGCCTAAATCAAGGGGAAGCAAATAAAGTCATGCATAAATTACATGATAAATTTGAAACAGCTCATGGGTCACATCTAGCCACTACACACCGAATCTTGAGAGATAGATATTACTAGCCGACCATATTCAAAGATATAGTTGTTACCTATTTTCATTTGTTTCAGCTCAAATAGGTAATCAAGCAGCGTAGAGGTTGAGTTTGTTATCATTTGCCATCTTTTGGTCATAAAAGTGTGCCTTGGGTTTCAAAACGTGAAAGATCGAGGTGTTTAATCATGTTCTTCAAGTTCAATAAGGTATTGAAAAAAGCTCTCGGTTAGCATATTGCTTCAATATTGTTGAAAATAAGGTTGCATGCAAACTTAGTATGTGTCAATAGTCATTATAGAGTCTTTTAAGTGTTTCCTTCACATTATCTTGCAAAAATGCCACTTACCTCATACAAAAGGGGTTTTCCATATAGCATGGGCCTTTTAACAAGTCAAAAGTTAAATATATAAGCTATCCCATGTCTAAGAAGTTATTAAAAACCTTAAACCTTTCAAAAAACTATCTTAAGCTTGTCAAAGCCTCATACATTATTTGGAGGAATGTTTTTTCAAATATATCACATTTTGACTAGGTATTAGGTCAAGGAGTTTGAGATGAGTCATTTCTTGAGGTTAGGTTGGAAGTCCTTTAGGGTTTTCCACATGTTTTCTAGGGTTTCTTATTGTTTGCAGACTCCAGCTCATGAAAGGAATGATAAGGGGTTCAAGACATTTTCTAACTTACAAGATTTAAATCCAAAGATGAACATCTATTTGCAGGTCTCGGGAATATTGAGAGAGTATCCTTGTTATGTAGAGACCATAGAGATATACCTTGAAGTGGTGAATAGGTCTACAACAAAGATATAGTCATGGCAATGAAGGATATCTCATGACAGTTGATAGTGAAAAGGAACAAGGCAATAAGCAGGTTTTGAAGCACTACAAAGTGAGATCAAAGGGAAAAATATGCACGAGTTAGCATAGTTATTGTGATCAAGAGAAAATGAAGGATTAAGGATGGTTAAAGTCTTTGAAAGACTATAAAAGAGCCTAAGAAGAGTGAATGGCCATGAAGGAGATTGAAGAGAGGTTGAAAACCTCACTTAGGGTCAATTTTCACGAAGACAAAGGGTTGTGCAGAGAAAGGAATGCAAAGAAGTCTAATGATGATAAAGATAGTCATAAGGCACAAAAGGAAAGTGCTAGTCATGCAGATCAATACATAGAGTAGGAGGACAATCAAGGAAAAAGTGAAAATATGGTAGTCATGTTACTTCACTATTCATGGAGAAGAGAATACAATAGGACAGTTTGAGATAGTGGGTCTTGACTTCATATTGGGTGAATTATGATATACATTTTCCTTATTTAAGCTTCATACTTATTCCAAAATGGAACCATGTAAATACATATCAATAGCTCATTAGATCTCTTTCAAATCCATGGAAGTTTGAACAAGCTTCTCAACACCATCCTAGAGGTTCCAAAATAGTATATAGAGATTTGTGAGGTAGCATGTACTACAAGAAAGCCTCTTGCACCTGTCAAAAAAGATAATGTTCATGTGAAGGAAGAGATCAAGGTCTACTACAAATCAGTGAGGTATCTATTAGAAGCCTTGTATTAGAAGTAGGAGTCTTTCTAGGACTGTTAAGAAAATGGAGGTCTGTTGAACATTGTTACAAAGTTTTGTCAACCCTGTCAAGGGCCTACAAATAGACCTATATGAGAGGTTAACCTCATTATCAATAAAGGATAATGGTCGTAGTTTTAGACCTGAGTCTAGAAATGGGACCATCTACAGGAGACCTAAGATAGATTAGGTTGTGTAGGTACATGAGACAAATGAGACTAAACACTTGCAAGAACAGTGACAGAGGATTAGTCAGTAGACAGTTGGCAAGAAACCTTGACAAGTAATAGAAAAATTTAGAAATGAGTATGAGAAGGTATGTATTCTCATGAGGACTTATGGTAGTATCAAGAGAAGATAGTAAGAACAAAAGTCACAAGAGAAACAATACTATCACGGATTGAAAAGACTATATGATCTAAACCTTAGCATGCTCAAGAATAGTGAGGGTAGCATGCATTGTTTGAATAAATGTCTCAAGGGTTTCAAAGAGACAGTGACTATATACAAGGGTGTGCAAACATGGGGATAGTCATGGTCTGAGAAGACAATAAGCACGAAGAAATATTGACTATGTTTTGACATCAATATACTGTGTGACAACAATCAATGGAATGACTGTGATGCTGTAAAGGGGGTCAATGAAATCCACAGAGGCCAATAAGGTGGGGAATAAGATACAATCATAGAGGGATGACTATTTTTAGTGAAGAAACAGTCACTTAGAGAGTTGTAATTGTATACGCCTAAAAATGACACGATTCGGTCTAAATAAATATTCTTAATATTTATTCCCTTCTAATTCTTCTATCAATAAATAAATAAATAAATTTATTTATTTGATTCATATTCCTCTAAGTTAATTAAATATCAAAATATTTAATTATCTCTTCTAAAGTCAAAATTAAATAAAATCTTTTATTTAATTAAATTCTTCCAAACAATTAAATAATTCTTAATTATTTAATTAAATCAAATTCATTCTTCCAAATTAAATAAATCAAATCAAATTTATTTAAATCCTTTCAATCTCCAAAAACAAAATATAATCAAATATTTTATTTATTCTTCCAAATCATGCACAACAATTAAATAAATTTATTCATTTAATTTGCTTTCTTATCTTCTAAATTAAATAATTAAAAAATGTTAGGTGTAAATTGGATTAACAATGAATATGCAATGATAAACAATAGCAAATACCCAAAACTCAATAGAATAGTGAACTAAGGAATTCAATAACAATGATCAAATAACAAAAGCAAACCTTCCTTAGATCGAAACTTCCATTGGTTGCCTATCAAAAATTGTCCTTGCGTGTATGAGAAAAGGGCCCTCAGTGAGTGCACTTCTTTGCTTTGTCAAGAATGTCGATTAAGAATGGCTATGGTAATGTCGCAATGAAGAGGAGCTTCACAACGAAGGTAGTAGTGCATAGTAACAAAAGTGTGATCACAAGCAATGAAGGAATTGGTGCCAAAGGTGCGATGTAATTCCTGCAGAGTAACAATACTTAAAGCTTGGATGAATAGAATGGAAGAATGAGGTTTCTTTTATAGACTTGGCAAAGAAGAGATCAACGGTTGAGAACAGTTGAGGAACGTGCAACGAATAAGAAGAAGACACGTGTCTTGCTTTCTTTTGCATGAGAGGATTTGCTAAGAATAGAAGAATGAGTTAAAGTAATTAAAAGAATATAATAATCAGTTAAGTGATTTAAAACAAGAAGAGATTTGCATGAGAATAAGAAGATATTTTTCTTTATTAAATATTAGGAATATTTAATTGCATGTGCAAAAAGCTTGAATTATATTTAGAGATAACTCAATTTAGAAGAAAAAGACAACTTAAATAAATATTTGATTTATTTAAATTTAGAGAAGATATTATTGGAAGAAATAAATTAAATAATTGGAATTATTTAATTTAGAAGATAAGAAAGGAAATCAAATCAAATTTATTTAAATCCTTTCATTCTCCAAAAATAAAATATAATCAAATATTTTATTTATTCTTCCAAATCATGCACAACAATTAAATAAATTTATTCATTTAATTTGCTTTCTTATCTTCTAAATTAAATAATTCAAATTATTTAATTTATTTCTTCCAATAATATCTTCTCTAAATTTAAATAAACCAAATATTTATTTAAGTTGTCTTTTTCTTCTAAATTGAGTTATCTCTAAATATAATTCAAGCTTTTTGCACATGTAATTAAATATTCCTAATATTTAATAAAGAAAATATCTTCTTATTCTCATGCAAATCTTTTCTTGTTTTAAATCACTTAACTGATTATTATATTCTTTTAATTGCTTTAACTCATTCTTCTATTCTTAGCAAATCCTCTCATGCAAAAGAAAGCAAGACACATGTCTTCTTCTTATTCGTTGCACATTCCTCAACTGTTCTCAACCATTGATCTTTTTGTTCTTTCTATACCGTTGATCTCTTCTTTCCCAAGTCTATAAAAGAAACCTCATTCTTCCATTCTATTCATCCAAGCTTTAAGTATTGTTACTCTGCAGGAATTACAGCGCACCTTTGGCACCAATTCCTTCATTGCTTGTGATCACACTTTTGTTACTACGCACTACTACCTTTGTTGTGAAGCTCCTCTTCTATGCGGCATTACCATAGCCATTCTTAATCGACATTCTTGACAAAGCAAAGAAGTGCACTCACTGAGGGCCCTTTTCTCATACACGCAAGGACGATTTTTGATAGGCAACCAATGGAAGTTTCGATCTAAGGAAGGTTTGCTTTTGTTATTTGATCATTGTTATTGAATTCCTTAGTTCACTATTCTATTGAGTTTTGGGTATTTGCTATTTTTTATCATTGCATATTCATTGTTAATCCAATTTACCCCTAACAGTAATAAGTAAAAGAAAAGTCAGAGGTTTCAAGAAGAGTTCCTAGAGGTTTCAAAAGGATAACAGTGAATAGTTAAAAGCAAGCATGACAGCCATGAAGCACCTGTACGACATAGTGTGACATTTTGGTAGTATTAGGTCTTGAAGAATGAGGAATCATTAGGTTTATTACCAAATGCAAGCCTCATTGATGCTTATGATGTTGATTGGAGGATATGAGAACTATGTTGAGTTTTCAAGGTAACACATCAAGATCAGAGGCCTGCATGGGGCATACATAGATCTAAGATAGTATTCAAAAAGAGAGAAGACTAAAAACATCATAGGAAATCCCTAACAATCTCTACCCTCATCCCTAGCTATGGAGCTCATAAAGATAGTCAAACTCACAGTGAAGGGGTATGTTAGAAAAGGGAGCAACATAGATATAGTGTAAGGACTTTTTCGAAGCCTGAAACAGTATAAGAAGACCAAGGAAGAATAGCAAATATGAGCAAAGAATAATTAGAAATAGCAAGGTTATCATAGAGAAAGGGAAGACTGGCAAGGTTGGCAAAACAAAGTACAGTGATGAAATATATAGAATAGAGGATTGTAAAATAGAGAAGTCATCATATATAGCAACCTTTAAGACCTTAACAACTTTTCTAGAGTCCATGAGGATAGGAACATTGACAAGCTCAACCAAAGGGTAGGAATGAGGAAAAGAGTTTCCCATCAGTTTCAGAGACTGTAAAATTCCATTTGAGGGCACAAGGACGTAGTTTTAACCTTGAAGAAGACACTACAGGGGTCATAAATGAAGTTGGGGATGATTCTAGGCCTTTATGAGGTAGTTTTGAGCAGTTTGAAGACTTCAAAAATATCATAACTCTTTCCATACATCTTCTAAAAATCCTAATGGAAACTTCACAACAAAATCATGTCTTATTCATGAGAAAAGTGGAAATGAAGAAGTAATGAGGAGGTTGAGGTAGTTTAAGGTCTTTTATGAGCAATTGGGTGACTAGGACAATAGGGAGAGCATATAGGAGCAGTTTCAACACATCCCAAGCATCTAGGAGTTTCAAGAACAACATGCAAGGCTAGAAAAGGTTAACCATGACATGCAAGAAGCCATATCAAGCTAGGAGACTTCTTGTGTGCCTAAAGGAGGTTTGACCCAGTTTTGATCATCATTTTTCTTCTTATTTTCACTCTTATTGTCTCCCCATGTTGGGATGAGTATAGGGAAGGCTTAGGATAGCTTTTTTAGGTAGTTCTTTCATGCTTGGAAGCTATAGAAGCTCAATAATAACATATTGTAACTTAGTTTTAGCAGATTTAAATACTGAAAACACTTTTGTACTATAAATTTTCAAGCAATACAAGATGGTTCAGACTTATGTATTGATGTAAGAGCACCTTTTTATCAATAAAGTGATTATTTTTCCTTCATTTGTGTTATTCTTTTGTGTGTTTTTCAAAAGATGCATCTATTTTAGGTGTTTTAATCAACAAACCTTAAAACATGCTTCAAAACAAACACCTTTAGGTAGAAAACTATGTCTTTGTGTAGGTTGTAAACTGTGAAATGTATGTGTAGACCCTTTTAGTTGTGAAAACTTAAATTTTACTTCTAAATAGTGAAATACAAACTCCTCTTTACAAAATACTGGTGCATAGGGTGTAAAAAAATAAAGGTTGTGCAAGAAAAAAATCATTTTATTTGAAAATTGTGGGTCCAAACAAGTACAGGTCATTTTCAATTTGGTGCATCACCTATCTAAGTATTAGTTTCCATTTTCAAGTCATTTCTCATCCCTTTTCCTAGCAAAGTATAGTAGACAACACTAGCTTAGGTGATAGAATCCAAGGGAACCAACCCTCTCTGGAGGTTCTTTTCCATCATAGATGATCCACAAACCTAGAAAAGTTCCCATGTTTCACTAGTAAGCTAAGTTGCACAACATGGAAAGGGTGCATTATTTAGTGATAACAATAGTACAACACATAAAGCATTGTCATATATTTCAAGTCACGACAAATAGAGAAATATATTTAGCCCAACCATTGCAACTAGTAATGGAGATGCATTCATTCACACAATGGTGGTTGGACTTCATTGGAATGATTAATCATCCATCATTGGCTGGACATAGGTATGTCCTAATTGTTACTGATTATTGTACTAGATGGACTAAAGCAATGTGCAAACAACTGTGCACCACTGATGTTGTAATCAAGTTCTTGGAAGAGAACATCATCACCAGATTTAGCGTTCCTTATGCTCTGGTATGTGACAATGGTCATGCTTTTGCTTCATTGAAATTCTTTAATTGGGCATTTGAATATGGTATTACTTTAAAATTCTCATCCAATTATTATCCTCAAGGGAATGGTTTAGTTGAATCCACCAACAAGAACCTGTTGGATTTCATTAAGAAACTGGTAGAGAAAAATACCAAGGAATGGAACACGTTGTTGAAATATGCTTTATGGGTAGATAGGACACGAGTGAATTCATCTCTAGTAAATTCACCTTATCAGTTAGTCTATGGAGTTTATCCTATCTTACCCATAAACTTAAAGATTGCAACTTGGCAATTCGCCCAAGTGTACCTAGGTCTAGAAGACAAAAGGGGAGTCAAGTTACTACAACTTCTACACCTAGAAGAAAAAAGAAATAGAGCTATAGACCACTTCTCTAAATATTAGGCTACTGTCAAACATTGGTTTGAAAAAGGAGCAAAAATTAAAACATTCAGAATATCAGATCTCACCCTGTCATGGGACAAGGCTCATGAAAAGAGAGGAGACCATGGGAAATTTGATAAACTTTAGATAGGTCTTTTCCAAATCATTGAAATCCTAGGCAATAGTACTTACAGATTGAAAACCTTAGCAAGATAAGATGTCCCATTGACTGTCAATGGACAGTTCCTAAAACATTACTTTCAAGCCTAGTCATCTGGGAAAGGAGAACTGAAATACCTGTATATATGTATATATTCTTGTACAGTTTCTTTGTCTATTTTTCTTTTGCTTGTTTCTTCTTGTTCGTTGAGTCTTTATTTTGGTTAGGTGCAATAAGGAGCAAACTACAACCTTAGAAAATAATAGAATTTGTAGAATTCGGGAAAGATGTCTAAATTCCTACATAAGTTGTACTTCTATAGGTATAGTTGGTTTGGTTTGTTTCTGGAAATTATATTCACCAATAGTAACATGGATCATTGAAGGAATCACACAAACAAACACAATTAAAATAACTTGAATTAGTTGGGGTAGTAGTTATTTGCATTAAGTGAAAAATCTAAAGATTTTCCTTTGCTACCACTGTAATTCTCAACCTGACAGCAGGTGCCATAACCTTGCAAATGAGCTGACAAGATATATCAAAAGAAAGTACAAGAAAGAAAAATATTGAAACTCAAAGAGAAAGAAATTCATTCTCTAGGTCATCCAAGTAACTTTACCGAGGCTATAGATGCCTGACTGACAGTAGACCAATATTTGGGAGAATTACAGAGATAACCTTGTTGGGGCTATGGATGGTTGACTGGCAGTAAGGCTCTATCCAGGTTTGGTTTAAAATGTTAGATCAAACTATGTAGGTTAATGCAAATATCTACCAACTCCTGCTATTCAAAAGGAAAGGAAATGAATCAATTGCACACACTTGAATTCCTTCATAAGCCTGGTTATACTGGTGAATGCATCTCCCTCTAACTAAACTACAAGGTTATGCCTAATGAAAGTTGGAAATTCTATGTTCAAATTTACCCTTCTCTCTTAAATTGTTTGAAATTTAGTTGTTTTATTTGGTTGCAAGTTGTTGTGTAGTCTCACAACATACCCCATTTTTCCCTTTGGAAAAATGAGGACCCAACCCTTGTTTTTGCTTTGCTGGTCCTTTTGTTGTTCATTGAGATAGTATAGGTAAAATTTTAAGTCACTTAAGGCCAAATTCTAAGTTACTAAGTGTCCCCTAAAATAGTCATGGATGGGTAGAGGATTACATTTTAGCCATGTTTGCCTTTGAACTTCTTGAAAATTCTCTAAAATGAGCAAGTTATGCCCACCAGACGTTCTAGTCAACCAGACATTTTTGGTCAACTGGACATGGACCTTTCCAAAATGTTCAGGTTATGTCTGGTATCCATATCAGGTTCCAAATGCCTTATGAAAACACCTAGACCTGAAGCCAAACTCAAACACAACTTATTAATTCCCCCAACTTGACTAGATAATAATGCATTATGTAAGTTCGCATCCAGATCCTATTGAAACCATCAAATTTATCCTCATAAGTACTAGATATTCCCATCAGACAAGATTTTTCGACTAGATAGGACCAAACATTTGCCATGTTCAGTCCTATTCAAAGATCTTGTCCAAGATTTTCAAACAACTTCTTGCATCTAGATTGACCATTGACTTTTCAACTAGATATCTTCAACCAGACTTGTCGACCAAACATTCTCATGTCCAAATCTTTGAAATATCCTATAAAAATTCACTTGCAATAACATTTGGTCAATGCATGTTGGACCATGACCAAGATGACATCATCATGATAGGTCATCATGATATCTTTTGCTAGACATTAGTTGAGGTCCTACCAGACATTTCCCACAAGACATTTTGACCGAATATCCTAATATCTATCTGGTCTTGTCCACATTAAACCCACATAAAGCAAGTTGTTTTTTGCCATTGGAGTTTAAATTTAAAATATAAATTACCCAGTTGTCATGTTTCCCCTCTCCTGAAGAGTAATTGCCCATCTACTATATCGTAGTATTGAATGTATCAACACTTAGTGAATTTCACAATGGATAAAAGCATAATTCGGTCCATTTGGTAATCACAAAGCATTCAAGTATCCTAAGTGAATTGCATAGAATTTTAAGAGTGATTTGCAAAGATCTTGAGGCAAACAGAGGCAAAATTATAGAACGAGCTTGGAGAATAGAACGCACCCAAAGGTAAATGGACATCCATTTCAACTCTCTACAAAGGTGAAATTCCACTTCTATAGGCACGTATATGATAAAAACTTACTTTGTCGATTACAACAGGGTATTTTTCTTTTACCTAGGGAAAATAGGATTTAGCAGTCTACCACAATAAATCCTGTTATTATGTACATTCTTTAATCCATAGTTGCATCTATTACAAGATCTAGTTTTCATTAAGGTAGTGAAAAGATTAACCCGTAACCCTAGCCCCACACAGGCAAATTAACTTTGGTGTGTGTGCATCATGCAAGACACAATGATGAAAAGGTAGAAGCAAAGGGATGATGAGCTCAGAAACCCAATAGGTCACGCACCTGGAGTTTGGAGCAAGTTTGATTATGCATCTGATACTCATTACAACAACGTGAACATAGAGGCATTCAGGGAAAAGCTTTACACCCATGATGTAGATGATGTGCTAAAGAACATAGTTTCTAGTGGCATGTACAATGTTGATGGATTCCCATACACCATGGATGCCCTAGAACTGGTCATCCAGTGTGTACAAAAGTATAAACCACTCAAACGACATGTAGAGAACCACGGTCAAACATATGTTGACTTCTTGCCCAAGGGCATAGCACAGACATTCAATCTCCCAAGGAGCAGAGATATATTCAAGATTGACCCAAATGCATTGAAAACACAACATAACTTGAATGTTTCTAGATGTCGCAAGGTAATGCAAAAGTCATGGTTGGATCCAACAACTAAACCTAAAGTAGTGTCAAAAATGGCACAAACACTATACAAGTCTGACTTCAATGAGGAAGTCCAATACACCATCACCTTACTGAATAGGATGATCAGGAAGAAAGATGTCATCTCCCTTGAGTTGTGGATGTTTGGCCTAATTAGATTCATGAAGGATGTTGGAGGAGTTGTGCACTGGTCACAATTGATTAGCGACTCAATACATAATGGTATGGTCGGTTGGAAGAAGAAGAAGAGGAGGTTCTTCATGACCTCATACATTGTCTATTCCTACACCTACAAGTCACAATTTGATGGCTTATACACAATGGGCAAGCTAGGAAATAAGGATGAAGAATAGTTGGTATGGCAACATTACTCTCAGTTGGAGGGAGAGGAACCAATCCATTGCTCACTTTTGAAGAGTGAACGATTGCTTCTTGATGTGGCTGGTCTATTTAATGGAAGGAGACCGAGCGAAAAGGATATCCAAGGAGGCCCAAGGGATCATCATAGCCCACGGATCTTGGTTTAAATCTAGTTTCCCACTTTCACCTACATCAGGATGGAAGGAATTGAGGGTCACCCATTCATGCTACCAAGGTATCCTATGGATAAAATACTACTCCTAGAGATAACCAAACAAACCATCCCCTCTTTCAAGGTGTATGTCTAGAAGAATGGCCAAGGAACGATCAAATTCCCACTGGACATTGGGTGGTGCAGGTCTGCAGAGTTCAAGGACTCCAAATTGTCCAAGGTTAAGCTACAAATGCTAAATATATACCCATTCCCACTTTAGAGGATGTTTGATCCTTATCACAAAATGAAAACATATGTGGATAAAATGCTACAATATGTGCCTCATCTGGAGGACTTCTAGGCAAATTGCAACAATGAAGAGGATGTCCAAAAGAGAGAATATCAAAGATTAACTTTGAATCAAATGAGAACTCTGGGAATTCCAGAGGTGCCACCTCAGGTCAAGTCATATTATGGTCTAACCTTAGACCTGGAATATGACAATAAACATGTATAAAAGGAGACACTGCCTCCCCTGATTGGATGAAACTTGAAGAGACATCAATCTGTCATATTTAAGAATGTCTTGGCCACTACCCAAAGATGGGTAGATCAACAGGTAAATTATTTAAAAGAAAAGGGAGTGGACCTGACTTATGGGAATAAGAGGAAGAGGAAAGATAGAATTGATGTAGATTATGATGACTTCCTTGTAGTCAAGAGGAGAGTCATGGAGGCAACATTGGCCAAAGATGCTACATCTAGTTTTGGACCTCCTTTAACACTAGCGGGTGTGAGTATAGCCATGATTCCCTCACCTGAAAGAGAATAACCCATTGGCGCCATTCCAATATCATATACAGCCCCACCAGATTGCCCAACTGTAAATATCCTAAAGGGATTAGAAATCCCTAGATAGAAGAGAGAATGCCCAACCAACCACACATATGAGGGGGGCTCTTCCATAGGACAAAGGTGAAGCAATAGAAATATCTAAAGCTGCCACCACTATGGAGACACTATTTGCATCTACATCTTCTCAGCTTGAACTCCAATTGCCCCAAGCAATAGTGCCTCAATCCTAAAAGATCTTGAAGATCATAGAGGTGAAGAGGGAGATGGTGGAAGATATGAAGAAGGATCAAGAGATCCAACAAAAAGCAGGGCAAAACATATGCAGTTTCCCTTGAGTCAGGTCAAGGACCTAATAGATGATGAAGTCACCAATGATGTGATAAACAATCTAGTATCCTCTCTGTTCACCCCTCAAGCATCGCAACCAGATGAAACCAAATCAATACATATTAAGTTGGAAGAGATAAAAGGTCCAGAGGTTTAAGAGACAAAGGGTCTGAAGGTAGAAGTGATATTTAACACAGAGATGTCAAGACCTCCAAATGCATTGGTAGACCAACCAGAACAGGTCCAAGATATGGACACAGTGGCACAAGAAGAGGTGAGTCCACCACGACAAACAAAGATAGAGCAGGTGAATGTGGAACTCACCCCTCTAAAAGATAAATAAGTTGATTAGGACATCCCTAAGGAAGGAGATACACATCAAGGTGAAGAGCACCAAATAGGGAATCAGGACAAGGAAGTGCAACAATCGTTGGCACTTGATGAAGGTTCAAAAGATCAAAGAACTAAAGAGGCACCTCATAAAGAGGAAAATCCAGAGCCTCAACCTATGGATGTGGATCCACCAGTGGTGGAAGGAGATAAAGGCACTGAAGCCTCTAAAGATGGACAAGATCCTGAGGCAAATGAAGGTGAACAACACCTCGAAGAGGAATTGGATAAAGGTGAAGTTCCCCAACAAGAAGTTCCTCAGCATAAAGAGGAACAACAAAGAGAAGAAGAACAATTTAAATAGGCTGAAATGTAGATAGGAGATGTTCATATTGAACAACCTAGTTAGGAAGAACCCACACTAGATATCCCAGATTGGCTAGCATCAGAGGTACAAGACCCTCCCATCCATTTAATCTATTTTGATTTTAAATCATTGTTTTCAACCGAGGAAACAAATCTTAGAAGAAAGGCAAGAGCAGTATCCTCCATGCGGAGAGATGCTATAGGATGAAGGATAACCCAATTGGTTGTACCTATAGTTGATAAGTTTAAAGGGGAAATTAGTGTGAATGAGTACCAGATAACCACTCTTGACTTAGGGCATGCCACTACTGAGCAAGAGATAGATGAGCTCAAAGGCAGTGCGGAGGTCATCACAACTAGGATAAGAAAGAATAAATTGAAGAAACAAGAACTCAAATGGTGTATCGCCCAGCTGGAGTTCTTCATAAAGGGGTTATTTACTCCTAGAATATCAATAATAGAGGTCCCAACCAACTTGCTGTTGGTGACCCAGGAGAAAGTGACGGAGCTAGTTGCAAAGAAGCATCAAGCTTAGGTCATCAAGAAATGGTACCAGAAACTCTTAGAGGAAGGGGAAGAGGTCATCTGAGCCACCCTATCAAACTGGGACACCTTGACCTTGATTAAAAGTAAGGCTGATGTTCTGAAGGCAGAAACTACCACAAGTTTAGACCAAGCTAATTAAGACATCATGAAGCTAAAAGCTATCCAGGCATTTCCAGATAAGATGTTGATATGTCATCATATAATAATAGTCCAGACCATGCCATGCATGTCAGCCTGGATAAAAGACTTGAAGTTCAAGGAGGAGATTTTAAAAACTTGTTGGCATAAGGCCATAAACATTAGTAGCAAGATCCATGAGCTCCTCACTAATGAAATTGAAATTTTGGAGGAGATAACCAGTCATATGATGGATGACAAAGAAGTATACGAGGAGAAAGCTTCAAATGTAAACTTCAAGGCCAAGTATGGCCTAATTTTGGAGGATCCAATAAACCATTTCTCAGAGAAGACTATAAATGAGGTCATGGACCTCTATACCAAAATCAAAGGATATAAGGAGAAGTTGGATGTCAAAACCAATAAGTGGATAAATTTGAGAGATCAACTCCAAAAGTAGGAGTATACTAAGGTAAAGGCTCAAGCCTTTGATAGGGATGACATCAAGAAGACAATCACCTCCTATGATACATACAAGGCTTTGGATTCTAGACAGATTTTAGTTGAAGATGATAAGGGATCCGATATAGAGTGATGAGGCTCTCGATGATGCTAGGTATTTCGGTGTATACAGATATCTAGTGGGGGTATATTTTGGCAAGGTGCGGTATAATGTACATCCAGATGATAATTTATAGGAGCTACAAAGAGCGAAGGATAAATAAAGGTAAAGAGGTTGAAAGGGGATATTTTAGAATATTCCCACATCCTAATGCAGTGAAGAAGGAATATCCTTTAGAGCTAGCTATCATCCACAATTGAGTTCCAACTGGAAATCATGTGCCTTGTTTCTTGACCATCGATGTGGAGAATGAGATTATGATCGTTGGTCATTGTAACTGATTCTGGATCCTTGTCTTATTAAAGGCATCTGAATCATTGTAAATGGGATGAAATTGATGAAATTTTCTAAGCATTGAGTTAGCAAATTTTGTAACTTTTTGGCTTACCTCATGATTTTATCTCATATTCAGTGAGATCATTTGTATATCCTGTGCATATGAATGGATTGAAGTATGGATTACTACCTCATTGTAAATCATAAGTGATCTTCTAATTGATTCCTGGTAATGAAATATCAAGTTGTTGCATCCCTTGGAGTGCATTTGAACCATTTCTTGTTGTTATCAATTATCCTTTGAAGATTTGCATCTCTTATACATAGTTGTGAAACACTTGGTGAAGTATAGCTAGATTTTAACTTCAATTCATGAATTGTCAAGATCTATATGTGAAATCGTTGGAAAAATTAAATTCTTAGAACTTTTCCTTCTCAACCTTATCTTTTGTCTTTTATTTTTACAAATTATCATAAATAAGTGCAAATAATAGTGAATCAAGAGGAAATAACTAGTAATATCAATGAAATTGATGCTTTAAAGAAGATCTTTAAGTGAATTTAGGAAAGTTGAGAAAATTTGAGTAAGGTTTAGTTAATTAGGGACAATTCAGAAGAACTGATCAAAGTTATGTTAATTTGTTCAAATCTTAGTTGTTAATTGAAAAATTTAACAAGAATAATATAGGATATGTGCAGATCATATAGGATAATGGTGATATTTGTAGGAAATTGTCTTGATCAGGAATATCAAGTACAATTTGTGTAAGTCTCACAAGTAACACAACCTACAACAAACCCTGAGTGACTTCATACAAGGCCAAGACCTGAATAACGGAGCCTTGGGATTATAAATTCATTTTAAATTTATCATATCTTTCAAGAGAGATAGATGTTTAAAGTAAAATTTCTATCCATGTTTGGTTGTGAGTAACATCATCACCAACACCTAGGTTGATCTCCTCCAAATCATTCTCATGCAAAGGGGCAGACTTAACTATATGTATGTCAACTCCATCAAACACTCGCTCCAATGCAACTAATCCTCTAGGTGTTTTGTTGGGTTTCAATTGTATAACCTCATTTCTAAACACCATCTCTTTACCATCAATGACCTCCACACAATATTGAAATTCAATCTCTTGACTTTGATATTCATCCACATTATCCATGAATCTAAAAATGTCATTGTCCTTTTCAAAAAATTATTAGTGTTGAATGGTATCAAGTACCGAAGGTCTAGTAAGAGTCTCTAGCTTAGACAGGCGTAAAAGAGATATCTTATCCATTCTTGTTCGTACATTTTCCAAGAGATCAACCACTAAATTTTTCTCCCTTTCTACCTAATCTATAGAAAATGCATCAAAGAGTTCTATGATGTCCCATACAACATTTCTATATTGCTTCAACCTCTTGTTTTTGGAGGCATAGTTGGACATTACTTGAGAAACCACTAATTCAAAATCTCCTTGAACCCTTAAATTTTTGATTTTATGCTTAACAGTCAGTTTCTACTCTACCAATAGGGCCTCATATTCTTCTAGGTTTGCGCATTGAAATCCCAACTTATAAGATGTGTTGAATGTTCCCCCATTGGGTGATGTGAGAACAACTCCTATTCTTGACCCTTCCTTAGAACAAGCACCATAAATATCATATTCCATATGTCATTTAAAGCATTACTTATTGAACTATCCTCTTGCTGGCCTTCTTTAGCCTATACCTCATGTTTTGTCTCAATTCTAAAATTATCAATGCCAACATCAAGAAAGTATACATGTTCATCAATAAAATTTCATCCCTCAAAACCAAATTCATCTCTCTTCTCCCTATCTAATCTTAATTCCATTCCATTTATGGGGATAATAGCATAGGAAGAGTCCATTTGAATGCTTCCACCCATAGTGGAAGTAGGGATTGTTGGCAAGAGACACTACTTTGCATGACAAGTGTTGTCATTGATGGCAACCAAGACTATTCCCTTGTCCACATAACATAATTTGTTCATACTGGAAGTCAGAATCAAAATTTGTCTAAGTCAGGGTAGCCAGAAATAGAGCATGTGACAGGGTCTGGTATTTTGGTCTGAATCTCTCCGATGATAAATTAGAGTATGCTATAGATTTAAAGGAGTCATAAGGATTTCTAGGGAAATCTAAATCCAGAATTTAAACCTCCGGTGATGAAGGATTCAAAATTTATTTGCATCTGAGTATGGGGTTACAGTTTGACAGTGCAGACAACAAAAAAATAGGCTGACCTTATAATTGGTCTTGGTTCCAGATAAATGAAAGTTGTCAGTTGGATGATTTGTGATGATCATTGATAGTGGCCAATATGATTAATGATTTGTGAATGCAAGTTTTGCTCCGTGTTACAAGTTATGCATGGATTTAGCCGATAAAGAAAAGTCTCCAACAAAGTTCTAAGTGTTCTTAAAGCCGATTGAAAAGTAATTGAATATCATGATGTGGCTATATATAGCCGATGGATTTAAGTGATTTGGGGGTGTGTGCAATGCGACTATGGAATAAGTGTGAAAAGAGTAGAGATCTAAGGTTTAGATGTTAGTAGAATAGTAAACAAGGAAGAGTGAGGATGAAGTGTATCAAGTTAGTATTCTATGCTTAACTGGACCTGAATCTTTACATTGGTAGATGCTAATTATCAGTTCAAATTCATTGTAATCTTCCTTCTATAGGCAGTGAGCCTTCTTTTGAGCAGTGAACTCTGGGCAGTGAGCCCGAATGCATGTGCATTCTCCATTATAATACTTTTAATAGAGTATAGTATTTATGGGTTAACCCCCATTATGGTTTTTTCCCTTAACCGGGTTTCCACGTCAAAAATATTGGTGTCAAATGTGTTATTTCTACTTCCATTCATGTGTTGTTGATTCTTGCTTTTCTTGATAATATTATTAATCTATTAATTGCTACAAGTTTTAGAGTTTTATGACAACTGATTCACCCCCCCTCTCAGTTGTCACCTCTAATTCCAACAATTGGTATCAGAGCGAGATTCCTTGAAAGAAGCCTAACAACTTGAGGAAAGATCTTGAAAGGAGTTTCAATGGGTTCACTCAAAGATCAACTTCTATTGGCCCTAGAAGATCTTGGTCAATCCAAAGTAGAAGTATCTAATCTGAAAGATGAGCTTAAAGATGTTGATGATACCATTGAAATGTTAAAAGATAAATTAAAGAAATCTATGGAAAAGAGAAAGGAGCTACTTTTGCAGTTATCCAGTTTAACTAAAGAAAATGACATGAATGAAGCCATGGAAGAAAAGACAAAGGAGTGTGAGAAGCTGTCAAAAGAAGTTGCTATTCTAAAAATTGAGATGGAATATGGGGCAATGAGGCTAACCAAATAAATTGAGCAAAGGAAGAATACTGAAGAAGACTTGAATCAAACTCTAAAAGAAAGAACTGAAGAATGCTGCAGATTGGACAGAGTAGCTGGCCATCTAGAGTCTGACCTACAAGAAAGCAGAGATAATGAAAGAGAACTTGAAAGGCAAATTGTCATTCTCAGACATGACCTAGAAGTTGCAAATGAATACAAGGAGAAGTTCAAGATAAGCTCAACTAAACTTGAAGCACTACTTGAAGGATAGAAAAAAGGCTGATGACAAGCATGGTCTTGGAAATGAGAAAGGTGAAAGCTCTGGATCTAGACAAAGAAATTTTCAACCAAGGAATGGGAGAAACTAACCTAGAAGACCTCTGGTGAGACAACCTAATGCTCAAAGACATCCATCATTCAATGGAAATTATTTTAATTGCAATAAATTTGGTCATAGAGCTATTCAATGCAGAAGCATAGTAAAACAAAATAGTCCATCCTTCTTCAGACAATGCCTCAAGTGTAAGAGGTATGGTCATAGATTAAATGAATGCAGAAGTATGATAATGAATAACTCTAGAGAAAATGACAACTCTTTCAATGGTTACTGCTTTACTTGTAATAGATATGGACACGTGGCTAATCAGTGCAGATCAAATCAAGTATATAAGCAAAGAAATGTTGTATGCTTTAATTGCAATACATCTGGTCATATTGCAAGATTCCGCAGAAATAGGAATAATGAAAGGAGAGGTCTGGTAAACAGGAAACCGGATGAGCATAGACAAGATAAAGACAAAATAAAAATTGATGTGAATGAGATCTAGAATGAAATGAGAAAGACATGGGTCAAGAAAACAATTGTGAACGTTAATAATGGGTCCGCACCAGAATTTGGTGCTGATAATTCCTCCGGGAATTGAATTAGGAGCTCTGGCTCAGGGGGAGCTGCATTGAAAATCAAATTCCCCCAGCTAGTAAGTGGATGCCTGAATCTGGCATAAAGGGAAAAGATAATTTAGGTCACTACAAATCATTTGAAAGAATTTCCAAAAGAAAAGAAGTGGATTTAATAATTTTTGGAGTAATTAAAGGTCAACTGTGTACAGAAACAGAGCAACCTGATGTGTTAGGGTAGAGCATTTATTAAAAAGACAAATTAAGTTTTGCGGAGCATAAAAGGGTCTCTCAGTCTTCATTCGAATCACTTTGGATTAGAAGAAAGCAAAAAGAAAGAAAGTGAACGAGTTCTGAGATGAGAATTTTCAAGAGTTGAAGTGTGAAGACGATTTCCAACCAAAACCCTAACCTACGGAATAAGGTACTTCTATTTTCTGTGAAATCTCTTAAAATTTCAATCTCTTCAAATGGCTACACCTCTAGTTGTTGATGTAACAGAAATGCCCCGACCAATATTTAAGAAGCACCCACACAAGTCAGTTGAAGTTGAACCATTAGGTGCATTTTCTGATGTCCCATATGGCGTACTGCATGTTGAGGATATTAGAGCATACATCCACTATAGCATTGATGAATTTGGAAACCTAAAACTCTTGGATTTGTTTAACAACTACCTAAGGGATGATAGCTATAAATTGAAACTAGAATATAAATCCCTAGAAAGCAAACACTTTCTGCAAGTCATTAAATTTTTGACATTTGATGAGAATGAGTGGGTTCGATATATCTTGAGCTGAATACATGATGAGTTCATATGGCTATTTAAACCATTCAAGATTACAAAGGATGTTATCAAGATTGTAACTAGGTTAAATTCAACTGGTGGATTACCCATGCTGATAGCCGTGAAAAACCAAACTATTACTAATGCAACCGGTGTGAAGTTTGACAAGAGAGAAACGACCATTAATGACATTATAGAACCAGATGTCAAGTTTGCATCCATGGTGATTGGATACAAGGTCTACCACTCCAGTAGGCAAAATTCTATCTCCAGAATTGCAATATATGTAGCTTATCAAATGTTGAAGGAAAATGTTGATTATGACCTATGTGAACTGCTACAAAATTAGTTGTTTGAAAATCTAAGAAAAATAAAGAAAGATAAGAAAAATACCTTCAAGTATGGTTCCTTGATTATATGTTTGTTCTTCTATTTTATGAATGAAGTGCCTAGAGTTCAAGTCGTGCACTGGACAAATGATAGGCCAGTTGCATGGCAAATAAAAGACAATCTACTCAGCCTTAGTGATTCCCAAGCTCAGAAGAAAGTCATTTGGGGTTACTTCAAAAAATTTCAAAGTATGATGCATGCAAGAGAGAGAATCCCTAAGTCAGTTGTGGAGAAATATGAGAATGAAATATGCTTTATGGTTGACACTGATTAGTGCCTGATGGAGGCTGTGGAACCTAGAACCATATGGATTATGCCAATGGGCTATGAGGTTGATGAGAAAGTTTTGGAAATGTATGCTCAACATCTCCTAAGAAAATCAAAAGACACATCTGTGGAAAGTTTTGGAACATACAAGGAGCTAAGTCTAAAATTGCATGTGGAGCTTAGATAACTAGAGACCAAAAGGAAAGTGCAGAAGCAAGTTGAAAAGTATGCTGAGAGCATTGGACTAACCAAGGAAGCAGTGCAGCAAAATAGAGAAAGAATTCAAAAAGCTAAAAAGGAAAGGCAGGAAAAGAAACAAGAAGATGCTTCAATGGAACCATCCTCCACTTCAAGGACTACTAGAAGCTCTGTTGTTGCTTCTGTTCCCCCTAAACCTACAAAACCAAAAGATAGACCATCCGGTGAAGGAAGTAAGAGAAAGAAAACAAAGGCTGCAAGAATGCATGTGAGCACAAAAGATGATCAAGAGATAGAGACAGATGAAGAAGTTAAAGAGATAAGATCCAAGAAAGCCAAGACTTCAAAGGCTTTTGAGGACCAGCCTTTCAAAAGTAAAAAGGCAAGTAAAAAGAAAGAAACTGGTAAGGTTGCTATGACAGTTGATGAAATTGTAAAAACAATTACTGTTCATGAAAATCTAAGGCCTATCAAAGTTTATTATGATAATTTTGATCAAGCAAATAAGAAAATTTTGGAAGATGCCACCATCATATACTTGAATAAATTCAATAGAGATCTACTAAAAATTTTACAAGAACTTCCTAAAAGTTTACAGAAAACACTGGAGATGAGGAAGGAAGCAGCCAGGGCTAAAGATCTAGAACTTAGAGAATATGTCCTCTCCACTTTGTGTCTAGTAATGTCCAAAAAGGAAGCAAATAAAATACTCAAGAAAGTAAAATATGATTCCAAAAGAAAAGTAAGGATGAACAAGCTAATGCTTCGGGAAACTGAGGAAATTGCAAAAGAAATAGAGGAAATTTTGAGGAAGGCCCTGGATAAAGATAAATATTATGTTATCTCTAAGGAACAAGATGAGGAAGGTAATCCTATAGTTCTGGAACTAGAAACCTCAAAAAGAGAAACTGGAAAAGGAAATGATTACCAAGATGATACTCTAGATCCTCTGGAGCAAACCTATGAGGAGACAGATGATGGGATTGATTCATCAACTCTGGATTTTGAAAAAGCAAACATTAGTGAGCAACAAATTGAAGTTGATGTCTCCTCTATTCTAGAAGAGGAGAAAATAAACAAAGAAGACAGAGAGATGGTGGATAAAACTGTTGATACAAGAGATACTCCAACTCCTCCTGATCAATCTGAAAAAGAAGATAGTGTTGATATTACTGTTGCTACACAAAATCCTTCTGATCAGATTATAGATGGTAAGGACACAGGAAAGAATTCCCCTATAGATGGCATAGAGAAAAGTAAAGCAGAGGAAGAGAAAGAATAAGGTAAGGAAGATAAGACAGAAGAAGATGGTGTAAATGTTGATGCATCTAAACAAATTAGTCATGATACTAGCATTGACAAATCTCAAGGAAAGAAAGGTGGTTTAGGAATTGTGGCAAGAGACACTACAGATGTAGTAAAAGGTCTCCTGAGTAAAGAAATGCTTGAATTTGATGAACCAAAGTTGTTTCAAGGACCAATCAATCTAGATGCTCTCTCTCCAATTCAAGTAATGAAAATAGCATCCTTCACACAAGCCAAGGCAAGAGAAAAGATGTTGAAATCTCACATTGAGGACAGTGAGCTGCTAGGCCTTCCAACTAGAGTATTGGAGAAGATAATGCCAACCCTCCAAAATAATCCATCTGACTCTCCCTCTAGACATCTGAAGAATCTTGTAAATTCTATAAGCACACATTTTGAGTCTTTTGAGAAGTCTGCAGAAACTAAAGTTAGAAGTGAATTTTTGAATAAGAAATTTAGTGAAATAAAGAGCCTAATAAGGAATGATAGGATGATACTTGGTATCAGTATAAAGAGTATTCAAAATTCTCTAAGTGATGGAGGTGATATATACAAATTTTGTCTATCCTGGCCCAAAGTCAGTAAGGATATTGAGAAGATAAAGGAGCAAGAACAAAAATTGTCAGCTCTATCTCAAAATTTTGATCCTCTAACAGTTTCTCCTATAGGTTAGGAATGTCAAGTACTCAACTTGATCGATGAAATAAAGAAGCTTGTTAAAGATAAAGGTAATATTGTGAAGAGAATGTGTGAGCTCCGGGGATTGATTGCCCCCAAGTTAGAAATAATGTTTAATGCATTATCAGAAGCTCAAATTGTAGTTTAGACAAGTGATCCTCCAGATCTGACAAAGGCAGAAGCATATGCATTTCTTCTGAGTAGACACATCTCAATTTTTGATGGTATGAAAAGAAGTTGGGCCTCTGAACTTGAGCAGTTGAAAAATAGTTTTGCAGATATTCTCAAGTTCATGTAAATATAACTCAATGATAGGGTGTGCATATGCGACACTATATACAGAATTTTTGAGATTTTTTTTGGCTTGGGGACGCCATCCTTTGCCATTGATGTCAAAGGGGGAGTGAAGATCAGTAAAAAATAAGGAATCCAACAAAGGGGGAGCTCCAAAATCAGTGGAGAACATAAGAGTATAGAGTAAGGGGGGGTAACACTTAGTCATTTTTCACTAAGTGTTTCCATCAATGCCAAAGGGGGCGATTGTTGGCAAGAGAGACTACTTCTCATGACAGGTGTTGTCATTGATGGCAACTAAGACTATTCCCTTGTCCGCATAACATAATTTGTTCATACCCGAAGTCAGAATTAGAATTTATCTAAGTCAGGGTAGCAAGAAACAGAGCATGTGACAGGGTCTGGTATTTTGGTCTGGATCTCTCTGGTGGTAAATTAGAGTATGCTGTGGATCTAAAGGAGTCATAAGGATTGCCAGGATAGTCTAAATCTAGAATTTTAACCTCTAGTGATGAAGGATTCAAAATTTATTTGCATCAAAGTATGGGGTTACAGTTTGACAGTGCAGACAACAGAAGAATAGGCCAACCTTGTAATTGGTCTTGGTTCTGGATAAATGAAAGTTGTCAGTTGGATGATTTATGATGATCAATGATAGTGGCTGACATGATTAATGATTTGTGAATGCAAGTTTTGTTTCGTGTTACAAGTTATGCATGGATTTAGCCGACAGAGCAAAGTCTCCAACAAAGTTCTAAGTGTTCTTAAAGCTGACTAAAAAGCAATTGAATATCATGATGTGGATATATATAGCTGATGGATTTAAGTGATTCGGGGGTGTGTGCAATGCGACTATGGAATAAGTTCAAAAACAACAGAGATCTAAGGTTTAGATGTTAGCAAAACAGTAAATAGGGCAGAGTGAGGATGAAGTGTATCAAGTCAGTATTCTGTGCTTAACCAAAACTGAATCCTTGAATTGTTAGATGCTAATTATCAGTTCAAATTCATTGTAATCTTCCTTCTGTAGGAAGTGAGCCTTCTGTAGGCAGTGAGCCTTCTTTTGAGTAGAGAGTTCTGGGCAGTGAGCCCGAATGCATGTGCATTCTCCATTATAATACTTTTAACAAAGTATAATCTTTGTGGGTTAACCCCAACCGTGGTTTTTTCCCTTAGCTGGGTTTCCATGTCAAAAATCTTGATGACAAATCTGTTATTTCTACTTTTGCTCATGTGTTGTTGATTCTTGCTTTTCATGATAATATTATTAATCTATTAACTGCTACAAGTATTAAAGTTTTATGACAACTAATTCAGCCCCCCCTCTCAGTTGTCACCTCTAATTCCAATAGGGATAACTTTAAGAACCCCCCCTTGGAGAAGGTGTATAAACCTAGGGAATCGTATATACTTCCTGAGAAAAATATTAATTTTACTGGCAAATTTTTTCATTTTTCCAAGAAAAAAAATCTTAATTGGTGAATCTTTTGTAATCACTAGAGGTCTGTGGAAAATCCTAGCAAATTGTAATTTTTAAAAAACCAATAAAATATTTTCATTGGCGATTAAAACCTATTTTCAAACCAATCAAATATTTTCATTGGTGAATTAAAACCTATTTTCAAACCAGTAAAATATTTCTGTGGGTGAATTAAACATGTTTTCTAAATTAAAAAATATTTTTGTTGGTGATTAAAATCTATTTTCAAACCCAAAAAATATTTTCATTGGAGAATTAAACCAATTTTCAAACCAATAAAAAAAATCATTAGTGAATTAAATATAGTTTCAAACCAGTAAAAAATTAATTGGCGAAATAAACTATTATGCCAATAAAAAATCATACCGTGTGTGGTGAAAATATCAAATGCTACATATTGTTCTATTCTGGGACAAATTTTCCACACATTCAAATTCCTTCATAAAGTGTCTGGAATGGGGACAAGTGTCAACATATTTATTATGTCTGAAGCAAGATGTCAGCGCAAATTAATATAACCGACGACCATTTAATGAATTTTTGATGGATGACTGTAGTTGCATTCCGGAAGAAAATGTTTGAAACACTAGACCTACAATTTCAAACCTCCAGAATAACAATTGAACCATTAGATTTCCAAATATAAATGGTTGACATTTCATATGAGAAACCTAGCTTTTAACCCTCTACGTAATCTTATGTTGACTTGCTACCTCTGGTTGCCGGTTGTTTAAGTTGAAACCTGAGCCATCAAAACCATGTTGTTTACCGGCCCCTTATACCTAGTCTTGTCAGTCACCACTTGGTGGGGAACATTATGCATTAATCATTAAAAGGGGGTCAAAATATTTCATCTATTATCTAAGTCTCGACCCCCATATTTTATGTTCCCATGTCCCGTTAACCTAGCAGGGTCCACTTTTTAAATGCTAACTATAGAAGAATAGGAAATATTTTAGCAAATATTTCAAAGCAGCCTTAAGAGACTTAAAGGGTGAGCTATTAAAGGTTTAAATAAGACACATGGGAAATTCCTCAGCAAGATGTTCTAATCTTAGCCATCCAATGTTGAAGAATTTAAGCAGACAGGCAGATGGCTTGAGAAGTTAATGTGCGAGCAGGTTGGAGGGCCCAGGTTAATCCTAATTGTTCCCCGCTAGCCTGTTGTTAGAAGATGCATGGGTGATAAACCCAACGGGCTAATGGGCAAACACCACATAATAGACTTCACATCTTGAAGAGAAGGTGGGGTTCATTGAAAGATGAGTAAGCAATTCCATGTGGCAGAAAACTTCATCACGGTCATCCATCTTGCCATCTCATCAAGAGATGAATGGCTAGAGTTTGAAATTGAGAAAGTGGCCATGGGAGCCATTCTGCTTTGTGCGAGTGAGTAGTAATGATAGTTTTAATGCCATAAAAGTAGTCTTTTGCATAATTGAAATCCGTCTAAGTGTTTTAAAGCATCTGGAGGCAATTTTAATCTCTCGAGGCAATTTTAATCTCTTGGCCATCAAAAATAGGGTTTTCAAAGTGTTCAAATCCGTAAGTTATAATCTCACCTTCTAAAATTCATTGCTTGTGCTCACTCTTGTGGTTCTATCAATAGGAATTACTAGTAAATTTCATTTCTTTTAGGGTTTTGCCTTCTTAGATTGTTGAACTACAAAATTTGAGCTTTATTGCTACTTTAAGTCGGAACCCTAGTTGTGAACCTACAATTCTTGCTAAACTAAAAGCCTAATTTGTAAAATTCTCACTATAATGGCACCCCCACGAGCCCAAACCTCAAGATCTAGAGAGACGAATAGGCCCATAGTCTAGGACCTTGATCAATTAAAGCCCTCCACTAATGACAAAGTAAAAGGTCTACTTCTGTTCCAGGGTTCCAAAATTAAAGAAGGCCTCATAGATAAACATATCCATATCAAGGATGCCACCATACCACCTACAAGATGGTCATTGTTCAAGAACTGGTTTGAGAATAGGAATTTGAGTGCTCCTATATGTGAGCCTTGGAGATTGGACATGGGGAAATTGGTTGTCCCAAATGTCTACATAGATGTGGACTTGTTAAAAGCTAAGGCAACTAGATATGATCCTATCTCCAAAGTTGTCAAGATGTATAATGGGATCGAAATGCTAAAGATCAGCAGGGAAGAGATTGCTTAAGTTTTTCAACTTCATGAGTGGAATGAGGATTTGGTAAAAAATGATTTGAAAGCCTTTAGGAGTGAATATGAGAAGACAAGACACACCTTTAAAATCACAATGCTGCCAAATCATCTAGCATCAGTTGGAAAGAGAAAGGGGAGAATTGTTATTGGTCCATCAAATAAGGAACCCTTCCCAATAAAGTATTTTGCTCCATATTTTTAGAAAACCTTCTATTCTTTGTGTCAAATCTTGGGGTTTGATCCTGCTTCTGGCATGCCAATGGGTTTCATGTATATGGCTGCTCATATCCAACACCTTGCTTACAACATAATATATGAATTTGCTTGCTACCTGGCATATAACATTCATAAGGGTTTATTTTCATTAAAGAATGGTGAAAATTGGGTTCAGTTTTGGTGGTAGTCACTATTAATGCACATGTTTTTATTCAAAAGGGCAAAATTCTTTGAGAATGATATGAAGTTGGAAAAGAAGGAGGATGGTGTTGATCTCCCCATCCAATGTTGGACAAAAATTCTAGACAAGGATGATATGAAGTTTGATTTTGTGGTGTTTGAGAATGTCTTTACATCAAAGTTGAGGAATGACCTAATCCTGAATCCACCAAGGATTCTGACTGAACTACATGATTTTCTCAGGCCAATAGAAAGGAGGTCTAATTTAAAAATTGATCACAACTGGGGAGATGTCATCCCCTATCCAAATTATACAATTCTTAGAGTATATGGCACTATGGTTAGACCACATGTTCTCCCAAGAGATGTGCTACTGAGAATTGGATTCCTTGAGGTCATTTGGCAGCTTGGTAATGTTGAAGATGGCCACTTGTTAAACATGAGGAAAGGAACCCTCTTCCCAACATGGATAGTTTTTGCAGACTTTGTGATGACTAGTGGAGGGTGGAGAAAAATGGATGAATTTCTTGAACCATACAACATGAGGAGAATGAACCCAAGAAATCATGATCCTGAAGGTTTCATGGCTGCATTGAAAGCGAGGATCAGAAGCAACCAGTTCATACATAATTTCTATTTCCCTGAAGATGTTATTAGAAACATCTTTAATTACCAAATATAGGAGGACAGGAAGGCAAAATGGATCACCTATGATAAGATGGTAAGGGAAAAATGGAAGACTAATCCCTAATATGACCCCCTCTAACTGCCTCCATTCAAACATGAATTGCAAAAAGTTGAATATATGCTCTGGAATTTTGAGCAAGTGGTTGGAAGGATGAAAGGAGAGAGATTGGTTGTTGACAAAAGAAAGGTTGTGGTTGGGGAAGAATAGGAAAAAGATAAGGGGAAGGCCCTAGTGTTGAAGGAAAGGCCTACCTACCAACCACCACAAAAGATCAAAGCCTTTACAAGGAGAAAAGGTATTATAAGGAAGCAACAATCTATTGCCACCCCAACAACATCTGAGGATTTTGAGCTTGAGAGGTCAAGAGCTTTCTCACCATTGCATGAAATGCCACCACTATCTCCCCCAAGGGAAGTAGCTCCACAAGTAATTGAGGTGGATTCATCTCCAAGAATTCCCTCACCACCAAGACAACCACTACAAAAGAAGCAAAAGGTTGAACAAAGCATCTTGGTGGATTATGTAGATGACTCAGATGATGATATCATTGTCATTGAGGAGGATATGAGATAGGGAATACCCTCCCCCCTAGGGAGATAATAGAACCAGAAAGCAGCCTCAGGTTGCGCAAGGTAGACCTTAGGGGGATAAGTAACACATATGACCTTAGGGAGGAAACTTGCAAGAGCTTCATGATAGATGATTCATTTGTCCAAACCCCTGCTTTTAGAGAGTTTGAGAGATGAATATGTTGATAATGTCGCCAAAAAGAGAAGCTTGCACCCTAAATTACCAAAATCAATTATTCAAGCTGAGGTTAGAAAGGAAATGAAAGAACAATTTCAGAAGATAATAGCTGAAGAAGGCAGAGAGTTGGTGAAGAAAAGTGGTATTTTATTGCTGCCACAATGGGATTTAGCCTCAACAATTGCTTTTGACATAGTGAGAAGGCATGACAGACCCTTGTATCAAACATAGGAGGAAGAAAAATTGGCTTTGTAGGGGTCTTCTTTAAGTGAAGAATGGGAAATACTTGTTATTTGGGCATTGGCCCCAGGTGCAAGGAAACTTGCAGTTGTTGAGCTTGCTCCAAACATAAGTAGAGGGCTAATTATTAAGAGAGTGTCTGATACCCCAGCAATTGAGGCAACAAACATGTCAATGAACGTTGCCAAATTCACAAAGGCAATAATAGAGAATATCACTAAGGAAAGAGATCAATATAAAACCAAGTATAATGACATGATTATAGAGTATAATGAGAGTCAGAAAAAGGTTGCCAAGTTGGAAACTGAAGTGACATTGTTAAAGCAACAATTGTAAAATATGCATGCTCATGCCCTAACACAAACTGACTCTATTGTCCTTCCAGAAGTTTCAATGGAAATTATTCCATACAATCTTGGAGATGTTGTTAGTTGCCGTTGCACCAAAAGATCGACTTGTTAATGCTCAATACAACCACTTGACTTAACAAGCATAGGAGGCGGTTAAGCCCTTGTCACAAACCACCGCAGTGCAGTGCTGAACAAGGAGACCAAGGGCCACACCTTGCAACAATCCCCCTAGTGCAAGCACAGGGTTTGAACCCATGATCTCAGCTCTGATACCAACTATTAGTTGCCGTTGCACCAAAAGATCGACCTGTTAATGCCCAATACAACCACTTGACTTAACAAGCATGGGAGGCGGTTAAGCCCTTGTCACAAACCACCATAGTGTAGTGCTAAACAAGGAGACCAAGGGCCACACCTTGCAACAGATGCACCCCTTGCAATCGAGTCGCCAAGCACATCAGGTGCAACTCCATCAAGTGAGCCTACTAAAGAGGAATTATTAGATCAAATTGAGGCGTACAAGAAATTGTTGTCATAGGTCAATGAATTAATTTATTCAAGTAATATGAAGATTGTAACTATAGTTCTTGAACACTTGAATAAAGGGATTGATAGGAGATTAATTAGCATTCATTCAAATTATTCTTATATGTTTGATGACATAAAGGATTTCAATAAGAATAAGGATGTTGTAACATCATTAATGGATACATGGATCCCTAGAGCTCAGACATTAAGAGACATGGCAATTGCAACCAACAATGTCAAGGATGAACCTCCTAACGTTGTCCCAACTCTCAGGCTTGTAAATTCAATTAAAGATTTTTAGGGGGTGGTAGGTCATTTGGAAATAAATATCAGGGAGCTTGTCAAAAGTTTGATGAATGGAATTTCAGTTTGCTTCTTGTTATTTTGAGTGAAAATGGTGGGTTAAACCTCTACAATTGTGGAAGGACTAGGCAAAACAAATAATATCTACTCAAGTTAAGCTCATCTATGACAATGTTGATTTAGATATGATGAGAAGCAACATGGATAAACTGATTCACACTGGTATTTTCTTCAAGGAATTTGACAAGGAAGCTAATCAAATGGTTATCAAGTACACACCCTATAGGACCAAAGCAGACAAACTTGTCAATTTCATTTGGCCAATAGAGGAGGAGTATCAGCTATGGAGGTCCAAGTATGTTGACACTTTAGATTTCTAAATTGCTGAATTTATAAGGAGATACAATACATGGTCGAGTATAATCTAGGTCTGGCCTTTGATATTATGAATGGTGAAATAGACAAGACATGGGAAGGCTAGGGTGCCTAAATTTACCAAGGCACCTTCCCAATCCACAGTCCCATCTCTAGAGTATGTAGGCCATTTTGTTATATAACAGTATATCACAATGGGCTATTTTTGATTTTCAATTGAATAGCTTCATATAAAATGTTAAGAGATTAGATTTGTCAATTAATACATTTTTTAATTCTAGTGCAGAAAGTCATTACATTCGTTAGGAAATTTAGGTACTAATAGTAAATCCTATTTTTTATTTATTTTCCCTGGTTTAGACTGTAAAATAACAATATATATTTACTATTTTCTTATATGCAAATTGCAAAATGTTAAGTATATGTAAAGTATTGATTTAGGGAGTGTGAACTTGAGGTAGTATATGCAAATGTTAATGTTTTGGTGATTATTGTATTATTCATTTATTGAATATATTTGATCTGAGATGATTTTGTTGAGATTAGAAAAAAAAAAATTACTCCCTCTTTTTATAATATTTATTATTAGTTTATTGTATATAAAATTGGTCGGATCTTACATATCAATTTACAAATATTGTGCTCCTTTTAATTCAAAATTGGTGACATGTGTCATGGATTGCAAACGAGGAACATAGTTTGGAAACTCTCTTAAGTATTATCTATATACTTAAGTCAAATCAAGTATAAATATTTGCATGCAGATTCACTTAAACATATATATCATATCACTTAAATATTGGCACGCTTGAAAAGATATCCCAAAGCTTTGAAGTTGAGCACCATTAATGAAGCCTAGCTCTATTTAATGGAGCCCAACAATGCTTTCTCATACCAAAGATTGAAGCTAGCCAACAAAGAAAATGGATACGCCAATTTGCCTTATAGTGCTGTGAAGGCAAATTGCTATCTTAGGATTCATCACAAACTTGAGGCTTAAAGTGATAACGAAGCCTCACAGAATTGCCCGTTTGCGCTTCCTAGAGTTGGAAGCCATGAAAATTGTGCTTGGGAGGGATTTCTTAATAGATAAGAATAGGTACAAAGTGAATTCCAACATAGCTTCTTGGTTCTTAGCATCATTACTAGACCTTGGAGGTGTGAGGCTAGATATTCTCTTTCTCTTGCAAGTTTTCAAGCCAAAGTTTCTGGGTAATGATTTGGAGGTGGTTCTTGGCGTAGAGATGGGTGTGGGGATTCTGTAATCTTCTGACCTATCATTGGTGGTTTTTGGGGCAGAGATGGGTGTGGGGGTTCTGTGGCTTCCATTTCTTCTCAACATGATAGACGGGGCTCTCATCCGCCACAGTCACTAGGCCACCATCAGTCAAAATTTTCTAAGGCACTTTGGAGCTCTCAATATGGAGCCAAATCTAGAATGGGTGCTGTGCTTCACAAAGCTAGTGGAAACAGGTGGTTTCTACGGTTTCCCTTAGCCAGTGTTTTGATTTTTGCTATGTAATTTTGATGTGATATTATCATATTGGTGAAAGAATATGTAATACATGGGAATTTTTTGTAACATAATGATATGCTAGGGGTGTATCTATCCCCCAACTGTAAATTTTTTTTGAATTAATATCAATTGACTACCCACTTTGCGGTTTATTGACAAAAAAATAAAAATATTTGCATGCAGATTTAAAACATAAATCAATACAAATGAAAAAAGAAAGTTGCCACAAATTACATTATAAACACTAAAAGTTGTCACTAAAAGTAGATCTATATAAACAAACTATATGTTTATTGTTTATATCATAAATTACTCGACCGTTCGATGAACATTTGATAGATGGTTATAGTTGCATTCCGGAATGAAATGCACAGAGCGCTAGGCTTGCGAACTTAAACCTACAGAATCACCCTATAACTGTTAGATTTACAAAGATCAATGGTTTAGAAATTACTGTGAGCTATCAATACAAGATAGCTGTCAGCCATGTACTAATTATGTAGTCCAAAAGCAAAACATTGACTTGATGTTTCATTCACTTTAATGTTCATAAAAAAAGCAAACTTTCTACTGCTAAGCAATTTTATTTTTAAGTGAGAGAGTCAGCACATGAGAAGATTTTAGATTGCTCATTGCAGTGCACCAGGGAGATTTCAGATTGCTCATTGCAGTGCCACTTCCAACAAAGTCGGTAAGACAAAAGACATAATTCCTAGGCTACGTTTCATTGTTTCTTAAAATCTTATTTTGTCAAACTTTGGGTTTAGGGTTGAGAGACTTAAGAAAAATTGAGGACTTAAGAGGGAATTCACAATTTCACACTATATAAGCATGTCTACCACCACTAGCAGACCAAACAAAGTTTTTGGGAAAGGCAGAGCAAGTTCAGATAGAAAAAATAGATTATTTTGGATTGCTTAAAGCCTCAGGTTTGACTGATGAATACCATGATATTTATGATCCTAAAATCTATGGTAAACTTACCTTAGAACTTAGATTTTCATGTGAGAATAAGGCTACAAGCTAAAAGCAAGTTAATAGTATCAATGCACCGTGGGTAACTGGATTAGGGCACATGATTTACATGAGGTTTTCCCTTGCCCAAAATTTATCATGGTCTATGCCCACAATTATGATGATAGCAAAAGAGTAATTGTAAATAAAGATACCAAAGAAGAAATTTTATCCATTAATGTAGAAGAATTTGGAAAAGTGTTGGGGTTTACAACCGAAGAATTTGGAGACGTCCACATTGACCTAGAAAATCTTGCTGGTGATTATGAAGTAGCAGATGAAAGGGACAAAAATGTTTTCCTAAATAAAATAGTTCAAGAAAGAAACAAGTTGAAAGGTAACCATAAGCCTTCTTATCATTTGGAAATTTTTAGATCATGGGCTCAAGATACTATTTGCATGCTAGCATTTTGCCTCGGACTGGATAGAAATTGGAAAATGGATGCAAACCTTCTTGAAGTGGTATATAACATCCATTATGGTATTGGTGTACATGTCAAATATAACTTTATTGAGCACATTGTAGAATCCATGCATAAACAATTTTTAATGATTAAAGGAGGTTCCACCAAGACATTTAGGTTCACAACCTACTTGTACTATTTTTTTCTATTCAAATTTAGTGGAATGTTTCAGACCAACAAGCTTCAAATTCAACCCTATAGTAATGCTGAGGAAAAGAAAATGGCTCTAGTATATGATTGGACCACTAAGATAAGGATGCATGATTCTCAAAGGAACTACAATCATTTTGTAGACTACTTTTTGGCTCCATTGCATCAAGCAATTACAAATAGCCGAATGCCTAGATTGCCTATATCATGTACAGATTGCATTCAACTAGGAAAAGAAATACAATTGGCTAATTGGTATTTATTGGAAGAATATACTATGCTAAGATTTTATGGATTAGGAGTAGAGACATACAAACTTCCAATACATGTGACATAAAGGGTTTTTGCATCGAAATATGTAAGGCAGATGTAGAGTACTGATGAACTAGACTTTGCCAGTCAGCAAAAGAAGACCTTATTTCCTTCTTTACTTGTTTTATGTGGAGGGTTCACATTGGAGAGAAAAACATTTAAGGTGGTACGTGATCTTTTGAATTTTTTTAATTTTGATGTTGTCTGTCACTGGCAGTATGATCCATGTGACACCATTAAAAAAATGATTGTGGCCAATAGGAATGTTGCAAGTAGAATTCAACATCAAAGTAAACCCTTGCTTGAAAACTTGAGAAACAAGGATTCTTGGGATGAGGTCAAAATAGCAATGGAGAAAATTGTTGCTGAGAAAGGTATTTCTTTTGAACAATTGTCATTAGAAATTATGGCATTGCACCAAAATACAAGAGCACTAGCAGAGAATCAAATCAAGAGGTACAACATTTTTTATGAAAAAGGTGATAAACCATCTATTAGAGTAGAAATACCATAATCTCTAGATAAGTCTGTTACAAGAAAAAATTGGTCACGATAAAAAATTACTACCTTTTGGTCTATGAGGAAGGAGCTAGTTGAACCAAGAATTGTTGCAGAGTATAGAGAAATCGATGAAGATGATGAGTTTAGCAAATTGTGGAATATAGAGCATCCCAATGAACATGAAGGTGAAGAAACTGATGAAGAACCTGATGATGATAGGGATGAACAAAGAAATTTCAAACTTGGTTTAAGTCAAGCCATAAAAGAAGCATATACTTCAGGAGCAACCATAGCTGAAAATATGGGTTATCATGGTGGTGCTTTGGGGTCCCAAGGACAAGGCATTTGGAACCCAATTAATTTAGTCACCAAAAAATCAATTGATAAATGAGGCCTTGGAGCTGAATCAGTTGATAATATAGACCAAAGGCATACAAGTACTATTGAGTACTAGTGACTCAGATTACAGGTTCAATGTTTCTTTGTTGGTTCAATGGTTTGGTTCAACTGGTTGGTTCAATGGTTCGTTGAACTATTTCGTTGAACTATTCATTGGTTCAATGGTTTGGTTCAACCGATTGGTTCAATGGTTCGTTGAACTATTCATCGGTTCAATGGTTTGGTTCAACCGATTGGTTCAATGGTTCAGTTCATTGGCATCGCAGTGACATTGGTCTATCGGTGTAAGATGTGAGGTGTCTCTCCGATGGAATGGTCATCGGTATGAAGATCTCTGTCAGCCCAGTTTTGATTTGTTACTCTAATCTCTTTGGTCTTACCGATGGTAGTGGCCATCGGCTTGACTTTGTGTATCGGTGGGAGTGATGAGCACTTGGCTGATCTGCGAAGTCTCACCGACCAAGGGCTATCGGGCTGACTTTCACTATCGGCTTGGTCTAGGGAAGATTCTCCGATGGGCATTGGTCTCACCGACGATGGATGCAGGGTTAGCAAAGTGTAAGTGATCTAGTCGGCGTGAGTCACCCTGATGAAAGATCATCGGAGTGAGTATTGATATCGACACAGCTGGAAGGTGTATACCCGATACTTCATGTTATACCGATGAAGGGTTGGCATCAGCGTGGGAAACACTATCAGCCAATCCTAGGGATATTGTTCCGATGTCATCTGTCACCCCGATGGAAGTTGGTGAGGCATTGGCATCGGCATGAGATACTTGGTCGGTCTGAGATTTGGGTGTCTATCCGATGGTTGTCTGTTATTCCGATGAAGGCATGTTGTCTTTGGTATCGGTGGGACGTGGAACCGTTGGAGTGAAAGATGGAATGTTTGCCGATGGTTTGAGTTGTACCGATGGGGATAGACTGGGGTCGTTGGCGGCAAAAGTGCCGACAATAGTCTTATCGTGTCATCAGACATGTAAACTAGAAATCCTCCAACGCCGGATGCATGTGGGACTAAAGGTCCTCACGAAAATGTGAAACGGTTTGGACAGTTGGATGCCAGCGATGCTGGGCAGTTGGAATGAACGGTCATTTGCATGAGAAGAGATTAGATTGCTAAAGCATTTTTTTGGAATCGATGGGGTCGGTGTGAGCGTGAGAGAATTCTTCTTGAGAGAGACCTCTGGTTTTCTTCTTCTGTGAAGTCTTATGCTGTATGTTGTATGCAGCATGTGAACAACATGTGAAGGGACTGAGAGAGGATGAAAACAGAGTTCAAATGAAATTGTTCTAGCTGAGAAGATGTAGTTCTGTACTGTGTGCTGTTTGTGGCATGATCACAGTATGAAGAACCAACCAAGTGCTGGAGAACTTTGTGCAGGGATACTGTCAGTTATTCTTCAGAAGGAACAAGATGTAAATCTTCATGAAAGGCTTATTGCCAGTTTTGTATTGTAACTATTTTTTCTGTTGCTGAATAATACAATGGTGATCTGGGCTTTTGGAGTGTGGGATTTTTTACCTGTAAGGGTTTTCCCCATGTAAATCTGTGTTCTTGATGTGGAGGAATGGGCATTATCTTACACAATAGGGTGAACAACCCATTAAAACCCACCAACCTAGGGTTTATGCTTCATTTTCTTTAATAACCCCCTACTTAAGACCACATAATACCAAAATATGCTTCCATTTTCTCATCAGCCAGACTTAATCTATCAGCCACCTCCCAATTTCTTTCACCGACATGCTATTCTTTCCGATGGCTAACATCGATCGCCCAGACTTCCATCTTCGGTGGGACTCTTTACTTCTTCTCTGAAATCACAACCTCACGCCGAAACTCGCATGCAACTGCTCCATCGGTCAGACTTTAACCATCGGCCTGACTTACTCCTTGTCTTCCGATATGAAATGTCATACCGATATACTCTCACCGGTGATACTTCTCGAATCTCAACCCGATCGGTGAGAGTTACTACCATCGGCCCAATGTAACTTTCTTCTTCCGATGGTGATCCTCACATCGATGAGCCTAACATCAAATTGAGCGTCGACAAGACTTGGACCATCGGTAGCACATTTTCTACATCTGCCGATACTAGATCTCATGCCGATATGCTTATGAATACTCCTTGGTCGGTCAGACTTTGAACACCTCTTGCCGACCACTCGATACCAAGCATTGTTTTCTCCATCGGTGAGACTACTTCCTTGAACCCTCTGGTTGAACCACTGCTTTGAACCTTTCGGTTGAACCGATGCTTTGAACCTTTCGATTGAACCACTGCTTTGAACCTTTCGGTTGAACCGATGCTTTGAACCTTTCGTTTGAACCGATACTCTGAACCTTTTAGTTGAACCCATTGAACCGATGAACCAGTTCAATCCGATGGTTCAACCATCGGCAAAACATTTCACTATCGGCTTTCCTCAAAACCGCTACGCCGATACTTAGTATCAACCCGATACAAACTCACTTGTCGCTGTGACAATATAACTTCGGCCAAATAATCATCTCCTTAGCCCGATGCCAAGGTTCATGCCGATGCACACAGAGACTTCTTTCTGCGTTTGCTTCTATATATCGCACGAGGCTTTCTTCTTTTCCCGTTTGGTTGTAACTGTCTTCACTATTACCAAATTCTGCAACTAAACACACACAGATTTCTAATCTATACTGCAACTACGTAGATTTCTTTAGTTTACTATAACCACACAGACAAACAGATTTTCTGAACTAAATCAAACGGAAAGAAATTAAAACCCAGGGAAATCATTCCACTGGTTTCGGTGGAAGCCTCAACCAGTGGAATGGTCCCAAACCACAAAACACTATGACGAGACCAAACCAAAATTCTTTTGTTTTTCTACTCAGAAATTACAAACTGTTTCTTTTTCCTTTTCTCGTCTCTCTCTTCTATCTGTCCTCTTCAAGCACACACGCTTATAAAGAACCTAGCCAAGGCAGTTACACTTCGGTGGAATCTGAATCGATTCGTCACCTCTGCCATCTGTTACGTGACAGTTACAACTACTTCCTACCCATTTACAATATGTCCCATGTGGCTTTATAATATGGGACACATTGGTCCGAATCAGAACAATTGGCGCTAGGCCTTACAATAATTAAAATGATAATAGGGGGCTTTCTTGACGGTAATGGGGTGCTCCTGCACCATACTCCCAGACTTGAAAAATTTCCATGTCCCATGGAAATGCTCGGTAAGAACTGCAACAACTCTGTTCTCTTGGTGTCCTCAAACTTGACACCTTTGCTACTTGTACCATTCAATGGTGACTCCTCTCAACGGAGTTTAACTGGCTGCTCCTCCAGATGCTGCTATAATTCCAACCTCAATGCTGTACCAACACTTCTGTCCCTCACCTAGGAGTCCTCTCATGCCTCTCTCCCCAGGACTTTTGGTGACACTCACTGGACCTCTTTCTCAGGCCCTTGAACCATCTCCTGTGGTTCCATGACAGATCTCTTATCTGCCTGCTTGCAGCTTGTGGACATGCATCTGCAACCATAAATATTAGCAAAACCAAAACACCAATCTCTCACTTAGATTCCCAGAGCTTTCGCTGGCTCTGATACCAATTTGATGCAGAGGAACGAGCATTATCTTACACAACAGGGTGAACAACCCATTAAAACCCACCAACCTAGGGTTTATGCTTCATTTTCTTTAATAACCCCCTACTTAAGACCACATAATACCAAAATATGCTTCCATTTTCTCATCGGCCAGACTTAATCTATCGACCACCTCCCAATTTCTTTCACCGACATGCTATTCTTTCTGATGGCTAACATCCATCACCCAGACTTCCATCTTCGGTGGGACTGTTTACTTCTTCTCTGAAATCACAACCTCACGCCGAAACTCGCATGCAACTGCTCCATCGGTCAAACTTTAACCGTTGGCCTGACTTACTCCTTGTCTTCCGATATGAAATGTCATACCGATATACTCTCATCGGTGATACTTCTCGAATCTCAACCCGATCGGTGAGAGTTACTACCGTCGGCCCAATGTAACTTTCTTCTTCCAATGGTGATCCTCACATCGATGAGCCTAACATCAAATTGAGCGTCGACAAGACTTGGACCATCGGTAGCACATTTTCTGCATCCGCTGATACTAGATCTCATGCCGATATGCTTATGAATACTCCTTGGTCGGTCAGACTTTGAACACCTCTTGCCGACCGCCTGATACCAAGCATTATTTTCTCCATCGGTGAGACTACTTCCTTGAACCCTTTGGTTGAACCACTGCTTTGAACCTTTCGGTTGAACCGATGCTTTGAACCTTTCGGTTGAACCACTGCTTTGAACCTTTCGGTTGAACCGATGCTTTGAACCTTTCGTTTGAACCGATGCTCTGAACCTTTCGGTTGAACCCATTGAACCGATGAACCAGTTCAATCCGATGGTTCAACCATTGGCAAAACATTTCACTATCGGCTTTCCTCAAAACCACTACACCGATACTTAGTATCAACCCGATACAAACTCACTTATCGCTGTGACAATATAACTTCGGCCAAACAATCATCTCCTTAGCCCGACGCCAAGGTTCACGCCGATGCACACAGAGACTTCTTTTTGCGTTTGCTTCTATATATCGCACGAGGCTTTCTTCTTTTCCCGTTTGGTTGTAACTGTCTTCACTATTACCAAATTCTGCAACTAAACACACACAGATTTCTAATCTATACTGCAACTACGCAGATTTCTTTAGTTTACTATAACCACACAGACAAACAGATTTTCTGAACTAAATCAAATGGAAAGAAATTAAAACCCAGGGAAATCATTCCACTGGTTTCAGTGGAAGCCTCAACCAGTGGAATGGTCCCAAACCACAAAACACTACGATGAGACCAAACCAAAATTCTTTTGTTTTTCTACTCAGAAATTACAAACTGTTTCTTTTTCCTTTTCTTGTCTCTCTCTTCTGTCTGTCCTCTTCAAGCACACACGCTTATAAAGAACCTAGCCAAGGCAGTTACACTTTGGTGGAATCTGAATCGATTCGTCACCTCTGCCATCTGTTACGCGACAGTTACAACTCGGACAGTTACAACTACTTCCTACCCATTTACAATATGTGCCATGTGGCTTTACAATATGGGACACATTGGTCTGAATCAGAACAATTGGTGCTAGGCCTTACAAAAATTAAAATGATAATAGGGGGCTTTCTTGACGGTAATGGGGTGCTCCTTCACCAGTTCTTGTTTTGTCTTTTATGTTTAATGTCTCTGCTGCTGAAACTGGATATTGTTCGCTTGTGCTTTCCTCTAAGGGTCAATGTAGGAAATGTTCTATGTCTGTTTCCGCTTTAAAGGCATAGTTGTGCGTGTTTTTGAAGCATTTGGAAAGAATTTAAATTTGTCGAAGACACCACTTTTCTTAGAAATACGTTCTGAGATGCCCTCTTTTCCTTACAAGTACATCTAAAAGAATTCATTTTGTTATAGTTTCAAATCCTAATCCTCATGGTCAAATGCAATCACAACTTGGACATGCCCATGGTGGAGAGCCTAGTGTGACTAGCACTGCCACTAGTGGAGAACTTAGTCAACATGTGCTACAACAATAGGTCCAACAACAAAATAAACACAAGAGGACACCAATACAAGATACCACACAAACAATCAGTGATCAAGGGATACAGAAGAGATAAAGGATTATGACAGGTCCAAGTCCAACTACCAGTTCCACCACAAAGGAGTTATTTCCAGACACTCCCCCAGTTAGTGTGGCTGCAACAGAAATTGCAAGTACTCCTATTCCTTCACCATTCAAGCATTGCATTATTCCTGCATCCCCAGGTTTTGATTACATTCAAGAGTTTAAAAAGAAATCAGAATTGTATATAAAAAATAAAAGAAGCAACTGATGGAGAGTGTATCTGCTGTAACTTTAGAGCCTGCAACAACCATGATATTACCCACATTTGACACAAATTTAGAAATCATGGAGTACACAAGTGTTGTTCCCATAGTTCAAAACAAACCAGAAAAATAGATGGATCGATCTGAATTTCAGGTGAGTAGTTTCCAATTTGATTTTTCTAGATTAAAAAATACTGACAAAATTAATATATCAAAGTAGAACAATGAATTGGTGTACACATCATTGCTAAAGCATGATAGAGAGAAAAAAAGGTTGCAAAATCAAATAGAAAAATTACCGACAGACTTAGCAAATGAGAAAGCAAAGAGGAAAGCAACAAATAACAAGAGCAATGAATTAGAAAATAGAATTAAAAAAATCTGCCTCTACATCAACAAGCAAAGAGGATAAACAAACAGAGGTGGAATTGAATGGACTGAAGCAAAGGTTAGATGAGAGCAAAAAGAAATATGATGAGGAAAAATCCACTTTAGAAAAATTAAGACAAAGCATTGGGAAAGAAAATGAACAGTGGGAACAAAAATTGGAGAAAGACAGAAAAAAAATGAAACATTGGCCGTAGATCTTATGGAAGCAAAAAATGAAATAAAATCTTGTCAAAATAAGTTAACTGAATTTTGTTGGAAAATTATGACGCATATGAAACAAAAGATCTGGGAGGGAATAATGCAAAGGATTGATCATTTGTGTGAATTATTTCATTTGATTGATGCCATGAGACTACATCATAAGAAACTGAACAAATATTTAATGGACAACAAAAATGTGCAACTGCAGGCAGAAGAGAAATCTGCAAATCAAGTTCTAGAAACAATCTACAAAGCCAGTGACAACGAATTGATTTCAAAAGGCATTACTAATCGGATTGAAGCCTCAATGAAGGTGACATATATCATTCAAAAGTGTTCAAGAATGCATGAAACAACAAAATTTGTGATTGAGGATGCAACAAAGATTAAGGAGGATGAAAAGGTAAGGAACTTGATAAAGCTTGGTTTGCCACAGGATTTTGACACAAATGAGCGATTCATTGGAAAGGATAATTTTAGAAAGAAGATGGAGGGTGCAAGGAAGATTGATTTGGACCAATTTCCTTAGAACCCAGATGAGGCAGACTTTTTGGATTCCATCAAACCACTGATAACCTTGAATGTATATTTGGTTGAAACATTCAAATCAGGATCCAAATTGAAATTTGATCATACATTATTAACAAAAATTCAAGTCAAACAACATCAGCTAGAAGAAACAACAATTCCACCACTTGAACAGTGGAATTCACTAAAAAAGCTGTTAGAATGATTTGATATTGATAATATGAGTTTCCAAGTTCTAACTCAGCTCTGTGCAGAGTTGTCTTTGCGCAAGATTTTGCTTTGCCTCTATGTATTCCTTCATTTGAAAAGCAATAGAAAAATCAAATTTGGTAATGTGTTCATGTTCAATTATCTGTATTAATTATTTTATCAATTGAAGAAAAACTCTTGTTTCAACTACTAGATACACATGCAACGATTGTTGATGTTCATTGTTGTATATGCTACTATTGTTAATATGTTAAGCTAATGTTATTTACCATTTCAAATGTCTTATTCGCATGCCATTAAGACTGCCCACTATCCCTCTGGCTTCAGCAGTGTTTAGATCTATGATAGCGGGGTAGCAGGGAACAATCCAGATTAAGTTTGGGCCCATCAACTTGCATGTTATTTAACCTCCTTAGTCATCTGCCTAGCAACTTAACATTTTTATCATTAGACGGTTAAGATTAAAACATCTTACCACATATTTGCTTATGTGCTTTATAATTCCTTTAAGTAGCTCACTATTTAAAATCCAATGCAACTCCTTCAAAATATTTGACAAAATATTTCATGTCTTCTAAGGTCTCTTCAACGATCCAGATGGAGACACACGTCATCTCCCCGCTATCCCTCTAAGAGATGAAATATTTTGGTGGGCCCCCCGCGGGCTAGCAGGGAATGACCCAAATTGACTCTAATCTTTAGATCACCACCATTGATTTTCAATGGTTTGTTGTTCACCACTGTCATTTGTCCCACCACCATCAGCATTTGAAGTGTTGCACAACCCTCTTCTTTCGCATATGGACTTCCAGATTGTGAGTGCCCTTTCATAAAGAAAATTTTTGACATTATACTCACTTCCTAACACCCTTAAGTGATTTTCCAAATTCTTGTCTAGTTTGTTTCTTATCTTTGATTTCAAAAACCCCAATGCACTGAAAACTCCCTCATCTTCCACCAAACCCAATATCATTGTTTGACATAAATCAACAAGTTTGAAATATTCTGATATCGAATCACGTAATATTTCACTCTGACCTAAGTTTTTCCAAGCCTTTGTTATTGATCCCGCTTTGAAGGGATTCTCCATGCATTAAATTGGTCTATCATACTTCTTGTAAATTGACTACATTGTCTTCTAAGCTTATTTCCATCTATAATTCTTTCTATTGTCTATCCATTGCATTTTGCACTTTTTGAAAAGTATGCGGTCAAGGTAGTTACTTTTTGATGAAAAAAGCTTGGGTTATCTCGCTGGCCTTGAACCCAAAATTGAGGATACACAATAAACATGGCTTCAAGTATTTCTTCTCAATGGAATCGATTATAAATCTCTGTTGAAAGATTGCTTGCAATTTCCTTTAAATTATTACTAATAGATTCAATAATGCCGTCAAAATCTTCCTTTCTAATAGGTACTTCTCTGATAGAGCACCTGACCATCTTACAATGGTGCATTGGTATCTCAAATCCACGTACAAAGGCACATAACTCCCCGCTTGCATTAAACTATAAATAATTTTTAGGATGATTCAAATATGTAATTATCTGCCACCTATAAAAATTTGGGCTTTGAGAAGTTAGATCTAGATATAGATTATCGTGGGCCGTGCATGTCATTCTACATAGTTTGGTATACTCATAGATATACATACTTTTGTCTTGGGATTTTTTCACAAGATTGTTCATTTCATCCAGCATGGGGAGAAGACTAGCTAAAATTAAGAGTTTCTCTATATCACTTAACCTATGTAAGAGGTCCGGAGCTTTGTCTACTGTGTTGCGATGCTCATAAATTATTCCAATCAAGCATGGATATTCTAAAAGAACTCGTTGCATTGGTCCATGCAAGGAGATCCATCTAGTATCAACATCCTTAAGAATCTTATTTCCTGCTATTATTCCTTCAGCAAAATTTTGAAATTCCGCAAAACGTTTGGGACTTCGGCAGAAGTATGCGTGGAGCTCGTGGACTAGATTGTCAACTTTTGATACTGTAGGAAACTTGCTTACAATTTTAAATGCTAAATTCATTCCATGGGCCATGCAGTGAATGCCAAGCATGTATGGTGCACAAGTAGTTTGTAATTTTGTGCAAAGACCAGTCCTATGACCTTGCTTTACTATAGCTCCATCAGCTCCTACACACACCAATTTTTTGGCAATTACCAAGTCATCCATACCTACAATTTCATTCAAATACTTCTTAACTAGTTATAATAGATTTTGCAATGTTAAACTATCCTTCATTTTATAAACAAAGAGTAGATGAGCTTGACAGACATGTTCTTTTACAGTATACACATGCATACAGACCCAAGAAGTATTATCTACCATAGTAACTTCATCTAAAGATAATGCAATGAAGTTTGATTCTTTTACATTCTCCTTTAAATCTTGCTTTTCCACCATAGTGAGACAGTTTTCCCATTCCTATCTAGCGTTTATTGACCAATGTGTGCTAGGATAGTGAGGAACACTAAAAAAAGATAATAAATTACAATACTCTGGGTAGTCTATCATAGGATGCCTTCTAGACAAAATATGAAAAACAACACTCATCTGAATAGTTTTGCTAGTTGTGCTCGTTCCATTTCTTTTCCAAATTGAGCCTTGATTGTACCTCCACTTGCAGCAAGCTTCGTCATTCTTTTCTTATGCTCATCATATTCTACGACATACTTAACACGAAGGCATTCTTCCTTTGATTTCCATCTTACTACTGATGTTTCCTTTCCATCTATGATTTGTTTTTCATAAACTTTACCAATATGCTTTTCTATAATGTCAAGCTTTAGCTACAATTTCTTGTCTCTTTTACATTTCCAACTACAAATCACACACTTGCATTCTATTGGTTGTTCACCTTTGTTTACTTTCTCCACTAGTTCAATGAATGGGTACTTTAAGACCCAATCAAGCTAAAAATTCCTTGACATTTCCCACTCACACCTTATTTTTTATTTGCCTTTTCTTTTCTTCTTACCAACATCATCTACAACACCAGCATTTTTATCCAAGTCAGTTATCTCATTCTAGCTAACTAGGGTATTGCCATCCTCATTCTGGCTAACCAAGGTATCCCTTGGAACATCTTCTGTGGTATTGCCATCCTCATTCTAGCTAACCAGGGTATCCCTTGGAACATCTTTTGTGATATTGCCATCCTCATTTGACTCAATGGAAATCCCACCTTCTGGTGGTGGTGAGGTATTGCAAATGGCTGCTTCATTAATATTTGGTGCAAGAGTTGATGATGTAGCTCCATCTTGATTTGAAGGATCAGAAACATTGTCAATTCCAAAGTAAGACTGTATACTAACTCCACGTTTTTGGCATTTTGATGGCCTCCCAGTCCCTTCACCACCCTAAGGAGTCTTACCCTTGTCACACTTGTGGCTCGACATCTTGATCTCTCACTTTGAGTAAAAGATGGAAAAAATGTCTTCTTGTTTAAGGACATACTCATCAAATATAGATCCCATTCCCTACTAAATATCTTCTTTAAGATTAAAGCAGGAATGGAAAAGAGATATAGAAATCTTATAACAGTAATACTCTAAAGAAATGATTACTCACCTTTAAGTTTAGGTTTTCACTGACTTGCTATTCGTTAATGTAGGAATGCCTGTGTTGTAAGTTTGTAACTTTGCCTACGATCAACTTCAAGGTTCCAACTCCAACTTCTCAAATTCGAATCGAGAGCTCACAAGTTCAGAACTGAACAAAATGTGTAAGAATAAATCAAAGTTTTGATTGTATTTATATCAATCCATATTTGGCAAATTCCATGGGAATTTTAAATGGTATATTAAAAAATTTGGTGAATCCCACGTGATTATATAAGGAATATGTTTAAGTGTCGGCGAATCAAACCTTGATGGACTACATACTTTGTAATTTCCAAGGTGAATATGGCCCTACAATCAGCATGGAGGTGTCATGGAAATTGGCGAAATGGGTCCTCACGCGTAGTGACCATTTAATGGCATTGGAAAAATGGGTCCTCACGTACAGTGACCATTTAATAGCATTGGTGAAATGTGTCCTGATACACAATGTTGTTTTAATAGTATTGGCGAATATATAGGTGATTTAGTACTTGCTTCTGAGATTCCAGGCAAAAATATTAGTCGACCCATTTGAAATGCGTAGTTTGTTATGGTGAAAATATTACTTCATTGATTCTCATAAAATAAATCAATGGCGAATGGATATGCATTCAACTGATAATATGTAAAATTCAGGTGATTTGACCACCCTGCTGGATGCAATTTATTCACCAGTTCTAACTTGGCCGATCTATGATATTCATCAATTGGTGAATATTCACTACTAAAAAAATCTCTGAGTGGAAGCCCATTTTCTTGATAATAACATCCCATATTGGAGGGGAATGCCTATGATAGTGATGTTCATTTTATAATCCTTTTCAAGATAGGCAGCTAACTTGAAACCCACATTCTTGATCACTCATATAACATGCACTATCCTAGAATCTATGGTAAAGAACTTATCATAGGATTTCGTTACCTTCAATCCAATTTGATCCATCACTTTCAGGGACATGATGTTAGTTGAAGCACCAGAGTCTATTGTATGGTTCTTAAATATTTTCTCATTCATAATTAAGGTGACATAGAATGGATCTACCTGGGAAGGACACTTATGGAGAGTAGTTCCCAGATAAACCTCTGGTATTTTTACCTCTAGTTCTTAAAGCTTCTTTGTTGAGGTTTCCTTCTTCTCAATCAATAAATCTATGTTTGAATCATTATTTTCTTGAGAGGATGAAGTCTCTCCAATTAGAGTTAACACTCTATCCTTGTGCTCAATAATTTTTATCATTTCTAACAAGGGAATAGTGACTTTAATTTGACCAAAAACCTAAGCCATGTTAAGTGGAACATATTTTGGCAAGGGAGTATTAGAAACATCTTTTGTACTAGCAATGGGAGACTGCATACTACTCCTTTTGTCCTTTTGCATCTCACTTTCTACCTCTTCAATTTTTTTCTTACTCACGTCCTTATCCTTTGAACCCTTATGTTTAGGCGCTAAGCTAGATTTTACCAAATTTTCCTTTGCCAAAGCTTCTTTCTCTTTAATGAAAAGACTCACTGCAGTTCTTGAATTACTTTCCTCATTTTAATTTTTTCTTCCCCTCAAGTTGTAATTACTTTTAACCTAAGCAATAGCTACTATAGTAAGTGATCTGATTTCTTCATCAGATGGACTTCTTAATTAGACCTTACAAACACCAGCTTCTAGATTGAAAACATGGCGTACACCTTCATTATCATCATCTGAGAATACTCGTTGATGGTAGGAATCTATTGTAATCCTTCTATCTTCAACAGAAGAATATCCATCACTATTGTCACACCAATGAGATGACATCATATTGATGCATTGGGTACCATGGTCCTTAGGGTCAATGCATTCTTCACATGGTTCATCAGTATAAATTAGTGATGAAGCAACTACACACTGGGAAGAAGAATCCCAAGTAAATTGCAGGCAATACACCAAGGATTTTCTTCAATATTATGTACTCCTTTTCTCAAAGGATCTGATGTTTCTCTATTCATATTTCCTTTAGGAATTGGTGGAGTTGGCTTTCCATTATTCCAATTTGGTTGATTTGATAATCTTGGCATTCTCTTTGGATTCACATAAGTTGGCTTATCATTTGGGAGACCTTTTTCATTTTTTGCCACTTTATAACTTAACTCCTTTAACAGTCTCATCACTTGATCAAGTTTGTATTCATGGAATGGTTGTTTACTGCTCTGCCCCTTATCATGAGATAAGATATTGACATCACTCCTCTTGTGAATTTTTTATGATGGTTTCTAATTACTCTCAATATTAGATGATATTTTGTATTCATCCCTGAGGGTATGTGGTTCCTTGTCTCTCAATAAGTATCCCATTTTGGCATCATATGCATTACAATATAACACCAAACACATGGGTTCATTTGGCCTAAGACTTGGAGGAATTCTAGTCATTACTCTTTCAAAACTTGTATTGAAATCAGAGATAGACTCATTAGATCCTTTTACAATACTTATGAATTCATTGAAGTAACAACACTTTCCATAATGCACAAAAACTTAACATAAACATTTAAGCATAATCAAGAGATTAGTTAACCTTCTGATTTCTCAAATCAAATTTGACCATAATGAATTATTTTCATTTCAACAATTAAGCATAATATTCTAACTGAATATAATCAAGCTTACATTTGAAACAATGTTCATTACATATCCTTAGTGATTAACTATCACTATTCATGAACAAGTTATTCCCAAGGCATCATAAATCATCTTATACATATCAAATTTAGACATTACAATAGACCATTAAGTCATAAAAATAGGATCACTGTATCTAGAACATTTGACATCCATCTTCATAAGCCTCGGCTTGTCCCATGCTTGGGAAGGAGAGTATCATCTAGGTGCTTTTCCAGCAACCACAGACCGACAGTCCCTTGCACACCTTCCTACCTGGAAGTGGCCCGACCCTTCATGGAAAGGATAGATATTAGGAACCAATAGTTTAGCCATCTAAGTATTTGGTGTTGTGTCCTTCATAATGTCTCACATTCATGCAACTATAGATTGCTTCTAACTATGCATGACGCTACTAGAGACCATTATGCCATCTGGAATACTGTGGACTGGCAATGCATGCATGGACAGATGCATTACTTTGGCCAAAGTTTTACATACATAGATGTTACATCATGAACATTGTTGTATGTCCACCACCCTGAATCAACTTATAAGTTGTCATGTCCTACAATAAGTTTAAATTGACCTTTCACTCTAGATCCAAAATAAGTGGGATCCATTTGATTCATAACCCGTACTAGGGTATCGACTCCCATCTTGGATTGTTTCAACCATTTGGGTTTCTATAATAATGGGGAATCATGACTCCTTGTCACCTTATCCCACTTATAACTTATTTCAAAAGTGACCATAATCACCACCCTAGGTTCTCTATGGTTCACAAGTTCGTATCAATCAACCTTGAAAAGTAAGTCATATTCTTGACTTTCTAGGTATATCTTGCCTTAGACCAAAAGAATAGTTTTATAATGGTTGACAGCTCATATTTACCCATGTGATCTTTTGGTGATAACTACTATCTTTGAATGTTCATTCATAAGAAAGATACATATTAATCCAGATTTGAAATAATAAACTATGTTCTTAACCTTATACACTACCTCCTACCTTGAGGGTTGATCACACATGGCCTCGGTTATATCATTAACCATACTACCATTATCGATATCATAAAGAGAATTCAATGAGAAGTTCATCGACTAAGGTCATAAAGACCTCTATCACCTTTCGTGGTGACTACAATGGTTAAAAACATGTCCGCCAATGAGTAGTTATAGAATGCAGTATTCTGCATGTTCATGCCATGAGCACATACGACTCATCATTTTTACGAGTCTTGGCCACTTTCAATTCTTAAGCCATATACATAGTTGACATGAATTACATAAAAGGATAGGTTCTCGCCCATAATGGGCTTGAGCCTAAAATATAGAAAAGAATGCATTATTGTAGGCTTGACCACCATGGCCTCAAGCCACAGTCATTACAGAATCAAGTTTTACAGCTCGACCGATGCGGCCACGAGCCATACTTCACAAAAAATAGTGTAAAGAATCTCAGCTTAGCCTATACGGCTTTGAGCCATATGAATAAGAAAGATTAAAGAGGTTCTCAGCTCGACCTATGTGGCCTTCAGCCTTATGTATAAGTATATTTTTAAAAGATTGAATAGGCTGGGTCATTCGACCCTGAAACATCACATACAGATAACTTCAATGATAGTCTTAGCTTGCTCATTTGGCCATGATCTCTTTCTCAAAGAATACAACAAAGTAAAACTGGTTCAGCCATTCGGCCTTAAACCATTTCTTAAGATTGTTCTTAAATCATTTATAGGCTTGACCGGAGTGGTCTAGAGTCACTGCTATTTAAGTATGAGATTTCGACATAGAGATAACTATCTTATCATATGAAAGTAAGAACAACATTGTGTCAAGGAATCTCTTTCTACCTGAAAGGAGTTTGTCAATTGATAGTTCCTATTGAAGGACTACTTTATTTTGCTTGGCACCCTCTTCCATAGTCTAGAGATGCACTCCTATATTAACAGAAAGAATGAATTCCCACTTACACAAAACCTAGTCCAAATGACTTGCCCATTTTCCACATGTTGAGCCTGGTGGTAACCACCTATGGTAAGATGGGATGAGTGGTCTTCTACCCACTCGGCCACTTCCCCAATTCATAGGGCTCGTCGCCCTTAGAAGCTTATCCGCCACCTTTGAAAACATGTGGCTCTCAAAACAATTAAAGGAATAAACATAATATCAACCCATTATCATGGGTACCTTCGACTATGACAAGCTATTAGCATGATGATATAGTAAGAGATTTATATAGTCATAGCACCTTAATATTTTCATGATGACTCTAGATATAAACAATTACTAGAAGAATTAAAGATATCATTTTTTTATATCACCACTTAAGGTAGACAGGATTGACGCATGGTTAAGGGATTGAGCACTGCTCTCCCTTTTACAAAAAGAGAATAATAATAAAAAAAAGAGTAACATAAACAAGTTCTAACTAGAATAAGGCTAACTCACGAATAGCATTGACATTTAAAGAATGCCTTGAGTCAAGTTGAAAGAAACTTTGTCGAAATGACTAAATCAACAAGACAACTCAAATAAGAACAACTGGTTAAAAAGAAGCATAACTTACACCAACTTAAGCGATTTCAAACAAGGACAAAACATGTCTAATACTCTCATGGTTGTCAACTCCCATTTCCAAACATCTATTCCTTCCTCTCGAATGATACTCTCCTTTTGTCTCTGGAAGATGATCTCTTTCCTGATCCAACTCACAATCAAAAGACCATGATCAATGCATCATCATATAATCAATAAATCATAATAATTAATAACCATTTTAATCTAGAATCTCATAACTAACCATCATAAGTTAGAAATAATGATTAATCTGACATTTTCGACAAACATCATTAATTCAATTTTTAACTAATCCTCCTGATTACCAGATAAAAGTAGAGATTAAGATAATCACAAGTTGGGGATGTAACAATTGATGATAAACCTAGGGCCTATTTTGTCATCATAGTGTTATCTAAATACTCTCTGGAATTCAGTTCATGAATCACTATTATATTCAGGAAGGCCTTTATACCATTCTCTTGCAGCACCATCAAGTGATTGAACAAATAATTTCATTAAAACATCCTCATCCTCAATATCATAATCAACAATGAGGTTTATAAAAGCAGTCAGACAATCTTCCCTAGAGATAGCATTGTTTCCTTGAAACTTCATCAATTTAGATTTGACTTCTACAGGGACAAGGTTTGGATATCCATGAATTCTTGCAAAGTTAATTCGCCTATATCTATTCAAATTAAGAGGGCATCTAGCAAGCAATTGTCTATCTCTTCTTCCACTAGGATTATTTTGCTGCCTAACATGAATATTTCTCCTAGCCATTCTAGAATCATTTCCTTGACTAGTATTTCTACAATTTTCAATTCTCCTTTTTAGATCTTCTATAACCTTTTTGCTTCTAATCTTTCTAATTCAGCATGAAGAGTGTTCAATTCCCTAAGCATATTAGGATCTCTTATATTTCCTCCCTCTTTTGCATCAAATCTTCTATCCATCCAACCCCTATACCATTTGGGATGTTCAATTTCTCCATGGGAGGGTAAATTGTGAGCCTTAGGAATATCTCTATTCACTATATCAGGTCTAGGATGTGTATCTTTATTCAGAAAGGCTTCACCAAGTTTTTCCCTCTCTTTCTCTATATTTTGTATATCATTCCTTCTTTTAGCATGCCACATTTTTTCCTCTCTAGATCTAGTTAACTTTGAAGCAAACGCATCACTGTCATATTCTACCAAATGTTCTTTCACATCTTGTTGTGCATCATTTTTAGATGGTTCACCATTTAAGCTAGAAGGCTTACCTGTATTCTTTTCCTTCCAAGTGGCATGTTACTTTGATTTCATTTCACCTATAAGCTTCTTCCTTGGATCATTTATGTACATGAATCTCCTTCTATCCATTTTGAGTAATTTCAAGTTCTTTAACTTTCCATATTCACCACCCTTTTAAGAGGGAAAGATAGGAGTATCCAACAATGCAACACATGACTAAAATTTGACAAATAAGTTTAATAGTTGAACTCAAACCTCAAAATTTTGGAAGAAAACACAAAGGACTTAACACAAACCACAAATGAGAAGAATACAGGTGCAAATTTTGCAAAAATGACTCAAAGTAAGGCTTAGATTTTGGCTTAATTCCCCATAAGATTCACCAATCTATTGGTTCTCCAATTGATTGCAGATTATCTCTAAAGGTTTCTATTGTCACGTGAAATTGCACCCTGCTTAGAGGCTATTCAAGCATTCCAATAATACAATGGGACTAATCTCAAGGTGTGGGACCTTGCAATTAAGATCAGACCTCTAGAAAAGGCTAGTTCCTCTTTCTGGACTTAAGGTCCAGAGAATTCAAATAAACCTATGCTAATAATCACTAGGGAAAAGAGATAGAGGGAATGCAAAAAAAAAACCGTGATACATCGAGATTTAGGGTGTTCAGATGCAACTGACATAACACAGTAATGATCTCAAAGATGAAATGGATTCTCACAGACTCATGCAAATTTAAATAGAGGTTAAGGCAGAGAGATGAAAGTATGAAAAGGATCATTTTATCCACAATACCAAGCTTACATCTATCAAATAAACACAGTGCAAGAACAATGAGAGAGGCAAAATTCAATTTATATTGATCGTAGAGGCTAAATAGCCATTACAAAGGAAGAAAAATTTATTACAGACATGAAATGGACACAAAATAACAGACTCTCCTTCATTGGTGAATTGGTACAGAGACATGAGAGGCTCAGCAAAAGAGCACAGTCCATCAAATCTACCCTATTATGGAGAAAACCTTAAGGTCTAAACCTACAATGAACTTTCTACCTCTAGAAGTGACCCAACACAACCAACCAACCCAAAATACATCTTTCTTTCATGTATATATAGCTTTTATAAATCACTGTAGCAACCCTAGGTGTTGAAGTCTAGTCAATCCATTTGATTTATGCGCCCATGCTGCATTCAATTCTGGACCAAAGGCCCTGTCAGAAGATATGCAAAATTTGAGGAACGCCCATACTTGGTGTGTTGAAGAATACACAAGCCTAGAAGGCCGCCCATATCCTATGCACTGATTTGTCCTTGGAAGGACCTGCAGAAGCATGGGTTGTAGAGATACTTCATCTTACTCATTTATTTGTAGTACCTGCGCATCGAATTTCTCCACTATTTTAGCTACCTAGAACCTTGACCTCCAGCTATGGTGTCACTTAGAAGCACATTTTTAGGCACCTAGAAAAGTTGCGCCTTTTAGAAGCCTTTTACGATACTTCAAAACATTTTAAACCAACTTTAAAATATTTCAAAGCAATACATTATAGTACATGCTTTAATATTACATTAGTTTTCACCTTTCTGGCCTTTATTTTGCCCCATCAGCAAAATCTCATTTTCATAAACCATTCTATCTTTGCCTTCTATTTATTTTCATCTTTTCCTTTTAGTCAACAAAATCACCATTTTATGAACCTACCTTGTTTCTCCTTTTATTGGCAATTTCCTAATTTTGTGAACTATCTCTGCCTTTGTCTTTGATTTTTCAATTTTCCTTCTTTTCCAAGCCCCTATGTCACCTTATCGGTGATTTTTGAAAATTATGAACTTGTTCATAAGTTCTCCCTTTCATTGATTTCCCGACTAGTCGACCCTTTAACACCTTTTTCGCCTTATCGACAAATTTTACCTTTTCAGAACCATTAAGCTGGCCCCTTTTCTTTAGTTGACAATTTTTCCATTTTAAGAACTACCTGTGCCTTAGCCAATTTTCACCTTATTAGTGAATTTCTTGTTTTTCAAACCACCTCCCTTTGGCACTGATTCTTCTACCTTTGGCTCCCCCTGTTGGCAATTTGCCTTATCGGTGAACCTTAGAAAGTTTGAACTAATGGACGAGTATGAGCTTTTACCGATTCACCAACAAAGCCTTTCTTTTCTCCTTAGCCACTTTTCCTTGTCTTTTGCCCTGTTGCCCTGCTTCCTTAATCGGCAAATTCACCGATCAATGAACTTGTCGGTCAGCGAACCAAGAGGTTTTTTGACTAAGCGCTCCTTTACTTTCCTTTTGCCTTAGACTTTTTCTTGCTGCCTCACTCCTTTAGTTAGCAAACCGGTGAATTGGTGAATCAACGAACTGGTGAACTGTCAAACTGCCAAACTAAAGGTTTGTGAAATTAAAAATTTTTTGACTAAGGCAAAAAATTAGAATTTTTTGGGGATTTTTTGGGCTTATCTAAGGGGAACTTTATCCTTCCTTTTAGGCTCTCTCAGATTGGATTTTTCTAATGGAAGGAGGGATTCTTGGGATATTTTTGGATTGGGCAAAATATGACAACATTTTGGTGACTATGCAAGGGTGTTTGCCTACTAAACACAGGGATCCAACTACCTTATATAATCCATTGGGCACATGGTCAAAAGAAATGCAGCCACATGACCAATATAGAACTAAAAATGCCTCTAGAAAATAAGACAAAATAGAAAGCAAGAAGGCAAACAATCTCCTAATGAGAATGTTGCCTGTACAAAGGCACTTATGGAAGGGAAACCTAAAATAGAAACAAAACTACCCTAAACCTAAACTAACAACTAGAAAATTGACTTAAATAAAGCCATTAATTCATTTATCAAAATAACTACCCTTTCTTAACAATTTACAATGTTTTACATGCTTATGGGTAGTTAACAAGAGGTAGGGAAGGGATGCATATACAACAAAATGGTGAAATGCTTCCCCAAGGACAAAGAAAATGATGCAGTCAAGGTAGGAGGGTCCAATGAAGGACTTGTTGCAAGTATGGGCCTAACCGGTGTTGTCATTGATGTCAACATACTCTTGTTGCATTAATGATAAGGATTGGATGAGCTGTGTGCTGAGGATATTGAGAAAATTAGTCTTAATCAGGAACAAAGAAGAACAGTGAAGACATTAAGGTAAAAGTCCAAGATAGGATGAGGATCAGAGGATCTACGGTTCAAAGGGTTTGTAGATATGTGTCTTAAGGTGATCTAGTAAAGATTTTAGAGGTCCGCATGAAGAACTGAAGAAGTTGTGGCCGCTCAAGTAAAACAAGTTTCGGTAGGTGTTCAGAGGTGACAGAGTGTTAGAGACAGGTCTGGTGAGATCCAGAAATGCATTGTCTTGTTCTGCAGATTTGAGGGAGTGTTAAGGAAGTCTTTGTGAAGTGTCAACTTGATTGGTTCATGGTTTGAAGGTCCGCAAGCATCTATTCCTTTGTAACAGTGATGACAGACTATGTTCTTGAGTTTCCAGATGAAGGAGAGAAGGATTTTAGTAAGCAGATGAAGTGTGGATGTTCTTGGTGATTCAGGCAAACTTGTGGAGGTCTTTGGATCGTGTCCAGTCATGTTGGTGGTTCGCATTGGAGTTGGAGCTCAAAATTGAAGAATAACTTCCGGATGATGATGTTCTTCCTGAGACTGGCCGACCGGATGAGTTACACATCTTGTGGATGTTCTTGTAGATGTTTTTTGACTTAGATGATTATTCCTAAGTTGATGTCTTGTATAAATGAGGGGTTGCGAAGTCATTTCAAAGGTGTCCTTGTGGAGATGAGTGTGTGGTAGCAAGGAGGAGAGCAAAAGGTAGAGCAGAAGTATTGGGCTTAAATGGAACCGACTCAAGCATGGTGAAGATGCTATTTTTCTAGTTCAAGTATGTGATACATATTCTTTTGTAGACAGTGTGTCTCTTGTAGGTAGTGGGCCTTTTGTGAGCAGTGTGCTCAGGCAATGAGCCCTAATTGGCATGTGCCATTTTGTTCTTCCTATTCTTCTAACAGAGAATACAATCTTGGGTTAATCACACTGTGGTTTTTCCCTTAACTGGGTTTTCCACGTCAAAATCTTGGTGTCTTATGTGTTGATGTGTTTCTGCTATTGATTGAATGCATTATGTTTCCATGATTGATTTATTGATATGCTGCTAAATCACTAAGAAGATTTTAAGTGTGTAATTGGAAAGAAAGTTTTGACAACTGATTCACCCCCCCTCTCAGTTGTCTGTCCTGAATCTAACGGGACTGTCTATCCTTGCATCCTAATCAACTTAACACCATGATCATAATGGATATGCAACGGAAGCTAACAACTAATCGATAAAAACATAAAAGATATTCATGAACACAACACAAAATATATCCTTGGAAAACCCTAATAGGGAAAAACCCAACCTTCAAAGCTCATTCCTCATATATTATAAATTCAAATCAAATTACACATGCCTTAAGGGCTTTACAGATGCTAGGCTGCAACCCAGGGATTACAAAAGATTCATACAACAATATTCTTTCATGATTTCTTTCTTCTACATCTCAATTCTCTGCTCTGCAACTCATTCTGCTTCCTACTCTATTCTGCTACTCAATCGGATCAAAACAACTTAAGATCTTACTTCATTTCTTCGTGCAATTGATCACTACTTAGAAACAATCCTTTATCCCTTATTTGTATCCTCCGCAAGCTTTCTAAACATTAACAAGTCGGCCTAATTAAAACAGCTAGTCAGGTAACATGTGTACATGGATAGCTTAGACCTAAACATAAGGTATTGCTCTGTTGGCACATGAAACTTTGTGCAGATCCCCATAAAGGTTGGCCAGGTCCTATACTTCATTGAATAATGTTCCTTTAGGCTTCGCAAGTCACGAATTCGCTCCACAAGTTGATTAGACTTCACTGAACACTGCTAGCTCTACTATGTGAAAACAAGTAATCTTCTAATAACGATATCTCTCCAGAATCGAACCCAAATGATCTAAATTTTAGATATGTTGTCGATGATTATGTCTAGATGATAAGCCTAGATCCACATCCTCTAATATTCAAATGCAATAAAATGTGGTATTCTCCAAGGTTTCTCTCTCGATACTCTGCAACTTCATTGCCAACTATCCCAAATGGTTTGAATGCTTCCAGATGCTCCTGCATTAGACTCTAAGGGTTATTTGAAAAGTGAGCCTCTTCACTTTGGTCTATATTATGTCAAGATCAATGCTACCTATTTGCATAGGTTCGACGATCTATTTTCAGGTCCACCCTGCAAAACTGCCTCAAGTTCTTCTAAGTTTAGTGCTCTACTTGCAAGCCTCACACTGCATCAATGATCAATGATCTAAGCAAGTCTTCTCCGCAAGCTACCTTAATTTCTTTATCTTGTCATGTCTAGGTTCAGTGATCTACTTACAATCCTTGCACTGCCTCAATGATTGGCAGTCTAAGCAAGTCTTCTCTGTAAGTTGCCTCAAGCTCAATGTCTGCTTCGATCAATTAAGAGTCAATCAATACATACATGCATCCTTCAGAACAATCAAGTTACTCCCTTTGATATAGTCAATGCATTCTTGAATTTCTCTCCAACACCTTTTGATCTCTGTTCTAGATATAATTTCTCTCACACACTTCATAATCTTACAGTTTATGCTCTACATATACTTCTCCTATATTGTTCTTTGTTTTACTTCACTCCAACACACAAACTTTCTCTTCTGGTAGAATATCTTGTCATTCCCTCTTTATCTGCTACATGAACTTCTCTGTTATGCTTCACACCTGTTCACACAACTTTATTTCTCAGATGATTTCATACAGACTTTCTCTTGCACTGCTTTCTCTGATGATTAGTCTATAACATAACTCTCCCCATCAAGATCAATGCTTCTCCTTCTTCTGGTGTCTCTGTCAAACTTATTGAGTCAATAGGTTCCTGTTCTTCTGCACAAACTTCCTTTGTATCAGTTATTGTTTCCTCATCATTAGCTTCTCCAGTAATAGGTTCTTGTTGACATTCACTTCTTGATTCTTTTCTCCTCCAAACTTGAAAACAAGGTCTTCTATCAAATCCTCTTTCATCTCTTTTGTATCCTTTACTGTGATAAGCATTGTGATTCCTGTCATTTCTCCCTCTTAGTCTAAATTAATGTCCTTGTTTTGCTCTGCATAAGGTCTTCTCTCTCTGCATTCTGATCCATATCTTCTTTTCGCTCCAACATATGAATACCTCCATCTATACAATCCTCTGAACATACAAGTAACATATTTCCAATTTGCTCCATTAGTCCATCCATAATCCATCTACATACAATCTATCATAGTATTTCTTCTTGTTATTTTATTCCAACACATCTTTTTAGAATGATTCCTTAGTCCACAGAACTTACAAAGTATAAATTCCAACACAATTCCTTTTCATGTCAATATCTATTACAATGTGAATAATACATACCTCTTCTTCCTAGATTTGATTTGTTTGAACTTGCAACAACATCCTTACCTCTGTCATATCTAAGGCCTTCACTTCTTGATCTTATTATTGGTTCAATAGGTTCTATAATTCCTTGCTGCTACTTTCCCAATCCCTTTCCTTCATATCTCATTCTTTGAATGATTTTGAAACTAATACTATCACCAACAACTGCAGGTTCAGTCACACTATCATCTTTAATCTCACTGTCTAAAGAAGCTTCTACATCATCACACAAATCATTAGTATCACAAGAAGCATCAAAAATTTCAAGCTTAGATCTTAGACTTTCATTCTCTTTTCCGCATTCTACTAGTGATTGCTCTAACATATTAACATGTTCCTTCAATCCTAATATTTCATTATTTTGCAAACTATTTTCCTTTTTCAACTCTTCCAAACTTTCTTCTTGATCTCTATTCCTCTTTTCCACTTTCCCAAACAGTTTGAATCCTTCTTCCCATTCTTCAAATCTCTTTTCAACATCCTTAAACAACTTCAGCTCTACCTCTAAATCTTCATTCCTCCTTTTTACATTTTTCAGTTCTTCTTCAAGAGCATCATACTTGTCTTCACCTAGTTCTTTTATCCTTTCCATCAATTCTAAATTACACCTCTTGATTTTGTACAATACTTCTTCCAAAATATCCTTTTCACATATTAGGGTTTCATTTTCTTTCTTCATCCTTTTTCCAATCTTCCCCATCGAAACAAATAAGATAAACAACTTAATTTGAAAAGCTTACCAAATTTTCCTTGTCTTGATCTTTTTCAACAATGACACTTGCTACTTCTAGGGTTTCACACTTCTTTCAACACTTTCTTCCTTCCCAACAGATTCACAATCTTCCCAACAGATTCACAACCAACTCTAATACCATTTGATGCAGTCAAGGTAGAAGGGTCTAATGAAGGACTGTCCAGCCTTGCATCCTAATCAACTTAACACCATGATCATGATGGATATGCAACAGAAGCTAACAGCTAATCAATAGAAAGATAAAAGATATTCATAAACACATAACACAAAATATATCCTGGGAAAACCCTAACAAGGAAAAACCCATCCTTCAAAGCTCATTCCTCATATATTATAACTTCAAATCAAATTACACATGCCCTAAGGGCTTTACAGATGCTAGGTTGTAGCCCAAGGATTACAAAAGATTCATACAACAATATTATTTCATGATTTCTTTCTTCTACATCTCAATTCTCTACTCTGTAACTCATTTTGCTTCCTACTCTACTTTCTACTTTGTTCTGCTACTCAATCAGATAAAAAAAACTTAAGATCTTGCTTCATTTCTTTGTACGATTGATCATTGGTTAGAAACAATCCTTTATCCCTTATTTATATCCTCCACAAGCCTTCTAAACATTAACAAGTCAGTCTAATTGCAACGGCTAGTCAGGTAACGTGTGTACATGGATAGGTTGGACCTAAACAAAAGGTACTGCTCTGCCGGTACATGAAACTTTGTGTGAATCCCCATAAAGGTCAGCTAGGTCCTATACTTCATTGAATAATGTTCCTTTAGGCTCGGCAAGTCATAAATTTGCTCCACAAGCCAATTAGACTTCATTGAACACTATCAGCTCTGCTCTGTGAAAATAGGTAATCTTCTGAGTGGCAAAATTGCTTGAAGTTCTTCTAAGTTTGGCACTCTACTTACAAGCCTTGCATTGCCTTAGTGATAGGCGATTTGAGTAAGTCTTCTCCACAAGCTACCTTAATTTCTTCCTCTTGTCATGTCTAGGTTCGGCGATATAGCTGCAAGCCTTGCACTGCCTCAATGATCGGCGGTTTGAGCAAGTCTTCTTTGCAAATTGCCTCAAGATCAATGTCTGCTTCGATCAATTAAGAGTCAATAAATACATACATTCATCCTCTGGAACAATCAAGTTACTCCCTTTGATACAATCAATGCATTCTTGAATTTCTCTGCAACACTTTCTGATCTCTGTTCTAGATACAATTTCTCTCACACACTTTAGAATCTTACAGTTTCTACTCTGCATATAATTCTCCTATATTTTTCTCTATTTTACTTCACTCCAGTACACAAACTTTCTCCTCTTGTAGAATATCTTGTCATTCCCTCTTTATCTGCTACATGAACTTCTCTATTATGCTTCACACCTGTTCACACAACTTTTTTTCTTAGATGATTTCATACAGACTTTCTCTTGCACTGATTTCTCTATAACACAACTCTTCTTAAGATTGATCCTTCACCTTCTTCTAGTTTCTCTATCAAATCTAATGTCTCAAATGGTTCCTCTTCCTTTGCATAAACTATCTCTGTATCAACAGACTCTTCTTCTTCTGCATAAACTATCTTTGTATTAATAGGCTCTTCTTCCTCTACACAAACTACCTCTGAACTATGTACTTCTTCTCCTTCATTATCTTTTCTGGTAACAAGTTCTTGATGGCATTCACTTCTTGATTCTTTTCTCCTCCAAACTTGAAAACAAGTTCCTTTGAATGGTCATCTATCAAATCCTCTTTCATCTCTTCTATATCCTTCATTGTGATAAGAATTATGACTCCTGTCATTTCTCCCTCTGTAGTTTGAATTATTGTCCTTGTTTTTCTCTCCAACATATGAATACTTCCATCTATACAATCTTTTGAACATATAAGTGACATGTTTCCATTTTTCTCCATCAGTCCATCCATAATCCATCTGCATACAATCTGTCATAGGCTTTCTCCTCCTCAATCTATTCCAACACATCTTTTTAGAATGATTCCTTGATCCACATAACTTACAAGGGTTTAGATCCCAACACAATTCCTACTCATGTCCATGTCTATCACAATGTGAATAATACATACCTCTTCTTTCCGGATTTGATTTGTTTAAATTTGTAACAACATCCTTACCTCTATCATATCTAAGGCCTTCACTTCTTGATCTGATTACTGGTTCAATAGGCTCTGTAATTCCTTGCTGATGCTTTCCTAATCTGTTTCCTTCATATCCCATTCTCTGCATGATTTTGAAACCAATACCATCACCAACAACTGTAGGTTTAGTTACACTGTCATCTTCAATGTCACTTTCTAAAGAAACTTCTATATCATCATACAAATCATTAGTATCACAAGAAACATCACAAATTCAGGCTTAGATCTCAGACTTTCATTCTCTTTCTTGCATGCTACAAGTGACTGCTCTAACTGATTAACTTGTTCTTTCAAATCTGATATTTCATTTTTTTGTAAACTGTTCTCCTTCTTCAATTCTTCCAAACTTTCTTCAAGATTTTTCTTCCTCTTTTCAACCTTATCAAACAACCTGAAACCTTCTTCCAATTCTACAAATCTCTCTTCAATATCCTCAAACAACTTCAACTCTACTTCTAGTTCTTCATTTCTCCTTCTTGCATCATTTAGTTATGCTTCAAGGGCATCATATTTATCTTCTCCTAGTTCTTTCATCCTTTCCAACAACTCTAAATTCATCTTTTAATTTTGCATTATTCTTCTTCCAATATATCCTTTTTGCACATAAGGGTTTCATTTTCTTTCTTTATCATCTTTCCAGTTTTCCCCATTGAAACAAATCAGATAAACAACTTAATTTTGAAAAGCTTACCCAAATCCGTCTTGCCTTGATCGTCTTCTGCGATCACACTTGTTGCTTCTAGGGTTTCACACTTCTTTCAACACTTTTATCAGATTTGCCACCTTCTAACAGATTTGCAACCAGCCCAACAGATTCAAAACCAACTCTGATACCATTTGATGCAGTCAAGGTAGGAGGGTCCAATGAAGGACTATCCAGTCTTGCAACCTAATCAACTTAATACCATGATCATAATGGATAAACAATGGAAGCTAACAACTAATCAACATAAAGATAAAATATATTCATGAACACATAACACAAGATATATCCTAGGAAAACCCAAACAGGGAAAAACCCAGCCTTCAAAGCTCATTCCTCATATATTATAACTTCAAATCGAATTACACATGCCTCAAGGGCTTTATAGATGCTAGGCCACAGCCCAAGGATTACAAAAGATTCATACAACAATATTATTTCATGATTTCTTTCTTCTGTACATCTCAATTCTCTGCTCTACAACTCATTTTGCTTCTTGCTCTGCTTTCTACTCTATTCCGCTACTCAATCGGATCAAAACAACTTAAGATCTTGCTTCATTTCTTCATGCAATCGATCACTACTTAGAAACAATTCTTTATCCCTTATTTATATCTTCCACAAGCCTCCTAAACATTAACAAGTTAGCCTAATTGCAACAGCTAGTCAGGTAACGTGTGTACAAAGATAGGTCAAACCTAAACATAAGGTATTGTCCCGCTGGTACATGAAACTTCGTGCGGATCCCCATAAAGGTTGGCTAGGTCCTATACTTCATTAAATAATGTTCCTTTAGGCTCTGCAAGTCACAAATTTTCTCCACAAGCTTATTAGACTTCACTGAACACTGTCAGCTCTGCTCTGTGAAAATAGGTAATCTTTCGATAGCGATATCTATCCAGAATCGAACCCAAATGATCTGAATTTTGGATATGTTGTATATGGTTGTGTCTAGATAGTAATTCCAAATCTGCATCCTCTGATATTTAAATGTGGTAAAATGTGGTATTCTCCAAGGTCACTCTCTCGATACTATGCAACTTCACTGTTAACTGTCCCAAATGGTTTGAATACTTTCGAATGCTAACAACATGATCAATCAGAGATGCAATGGAAATAAATAGTTAACAATAAAAAGAAAGAGACATTCATACACTCATGACACAAGATTTATCCTGGGAAAACCCTAATAGGGAAAAAATCTAGCCTTCAAAGCTCATTCCTCTTATATTATGATATCAAAACATATTACATATGCCACTGGGGCTTTACAAATGCTAAGCCATAGCCTAGGGTTACAAAAGATTCATATAACAATACTCTTTCATGATTTATTCCTTCTGCTTATCAATTCTCTACTCTGCAACATCTTCTTCTCGTTGCTCTGCTCTCTATTTCACTTCTGCTTCTTCTTCAGATCAAAACACATAAATTTTCTTCATGTCTTTGCATAATCGTTCATTTCATCACTGGTGCTTTGTAACAAATCATCATCCTTCATTTATATCCTTCACAAGCCTTCAAATCATTATTAAGTCAGCCTAATTGTAACGGCTGGTATGAAACGTGTGTACACGAATAGGTCTGACCTAAACATAAGGTATTACTCTGCTGATGCATAGAACTTCATGCAGATCCCCAAGAAGGTCAACCAGGTCCTATACTTCATTGAATAATGTTCCTTTAGGCTTTACAAGTCACGAATCTGCTCCACAAGCTGATTAGACTTCACTGAACACTATTGGCTCTGCTATGTGAAAATAGGTAATTTGTCGATAGCGATATCTCTCTAGAATCGAACCCAAATGATCTGAATTTTGGATATGTTGTAGATGATTATGTCTAGATGCTAAGTCTAGATCTGCATCTTTTGATATTCAAATGCACTAAAATGCAGTATTCTCCAAGATTGCTCTCTCGATACTCTGCAACTTCACTGATAATTGTCCGAAATGGTTTGAATGCTTCTAGATGCTACTGCATCAGAAAAACTCACCTATCCACCTACACTGGTTGGAAAAAATAGTTGCTTGGAAGTGGATAAACAGGTTGATCTATCCCTTCTTAATGCTCAACCTCATGCTTAGGAGTAAGCATGATAGGTGGTGACTCTTTATGATTTGTTTCCAACTGGGCCAGATGTCTAATAGGAAAACCCCTTGAAATGACATGTAAATCAACATAGTTGATCTCATGCCTCTACTCTGATCCTTCATCATTCTGTTGCTAGTGGTCTAAATGCTCTAGCTCCTGTATATCAATTAGAGGGATGATTGCCTCCTCAACTTGCTCAAACTACTTAGGATTTACCCCATCTAGAGATATCGATTTACTATCCAAGTTAGAGTAAAAAACATCATGCTCATCCCAGAAATGAGCCTCCTCCAAGTCCTCTACACTCTTCAGTATAGGACTACTCATATGCTCCTCTTTATGAGTTGGAATTTCACTATCATGTCTGGCCTCAACCTACAACAATTCACCATTATCTTCAATGTCTTTATGCTGCTCCAGAACAAAAACCAATGTTGGCATTTGCATGCTTTCCTCATCTTCAATGTAGCTGGGCAGTCCATGAAATATGGCAATATCATCCACTTGCCAATTCAAAAACACACATTCATCCTACACTTGCCTTTGTCCCACCATAGCCTGCTGACTAGATCTAATCTGTTGTTCTGAGACTGCTGATGGATTGCATGGATGGTGCCACTCATAGCCTTGAGTCAGCTGTTCTAGATTGGAACAAGCATGCCTGATGTACTTGTAGCAGTTGATTTTATGGAGCTTAGGGACCTAACATGGTTTGGTTGATTTTGTCGTGATTGTTCCCTTGACAAGGCTACTCGCTAGGTTGATAGGGTTGATTAGGAGCTTGGTATGACATATTAGCTGTAGGAATTGGTGCCATAAGTGGCTGAATGAATGGGGCTTCTAGAAATAATGGTATTGGAGGCCTGGGACAATCTTTCCAGCTAGAATTAAATAATTATTTGCCCTAATAGCTACCTCATAGGCATCAGGTAACACATCCCCTCCTAAAGACTAAATCATGACAGTGATATCACTGTTCAAGGATCTCAAATAATACAAGAAGGAAACATTAGGGGAAGGCCTCACCAATGGTGGGATTCTGTATTAAGTCTTTTGAAATCTGAAATTAAAATCCACCATGAATTCATAAGGAGCCCTTTTATTAGTGGCCTGCTACTCTATCAGGGATAAATGATCACAGTTATCCTCGAAATGCTGACTGAGCCTTGTTCCCAAATCATCCCATTCATGAATTGAATTTGTAGGTAACCCCTATACCACTGGAGAGCCTTTCCTTTCAAGGAACAAGCAAGGAGCCTTATTGTGACCTTGTTTTGGGTAACATTGTGAACGAAGCATACATTGGCAATGTCTTGGATGTGCTTAGCAGAGGTAGTGGAATTTTCACCAGTGAAAAAGGGGATAGCCCTCAGAGCTAGAATTGGGATATCATTATATTGTGCAAGGTCGAGAGGGCTTTCACCATTGAATCCACAAAGGGTCTATTTCTTGGCAGGGCCATGACAGTGGTGTGAATGTTATGCTAGGTATATGGAAGCCTATCTTTGATGGAGGGAAAAGGCCATGACTTCCGTAATAGCTTGACATACTAGAGCATTGAAAAGTAGAGATGTATCAAAATATTCTTTGAAAACAAGGTAACAGATCTGCTTTTGGAGACTGGGAACATACCAGAAGAGAGTCACTAGGTGATTGGACACCTTGAAGGCTGGAGAAGACCAAAGGCATCACCGAACTTTGATCTTTGATGAATCTTTAAGCACTTGAGCTACTTTCACTAGCAGATTTGTTTAGCAGAGTCACCATGGTGTTAAAGAAGACTTCCTTGAATGACAAGATGCACTGAAGAATATGCCAAATCCTTCAGTGGATGATAAATCTCATCAAACAGGTCCCACTGAGCATGCCAGAAATTTTTCTTATGTGAAATTGCACCCTGCTTGGAGGTTGTCCGCATTCCAATGACACAATGAGATTGATCTCAAGGTGTGGGACCTTGCAGTTGAGATCAGACCTCTAGAGAAGGTTGGTTCCTCTTTCTGGACTTAAGGTCTAGAGAATTCAACTAAACCTATACTAATGATCACCAAGGAAAATGGATAGAAGGAATGCAGAAAAGAAAACAGTGATACACCAAGATTTAGGGTGTTCAGATGCAACTGACATAACACAGTAATGATCTCAAAGCTAAAAGGGATTCACACAGACTCATGCAGATTCAAACAGAGGTTAAGGCAAAGAGATGAAAGTATGAAAGGGATTATTTTACCCACAATACAAAGCTTACATCTATCAAATAAACATAGTGCAAGAAAAATGAGAGGCAAATTTTAGTTTATATTGATCATAGAGGTTAAATAGCCATTACAAAGGAAGAAAAATTCATTACAGACATGAAATAGACACAAAATGACAGACTCTCATTCATTGGTGAATTGGTACAAAGACAAGAGAGGCTTAGTAAGAGCAGAATCCATCAAATCTACCCAGTTCTAGAGAAAACCTCAAGGTCTGAACTTGCAATGAACTTTTTGCGTTTAGAAGTGACCCAACACAACCAACCAACCCAAAATACATCTTTCTTTCATGTATATATAGTTTTTACAAATCACTATAGCAACCCTAGGTGTTGAATTCTAGTCAATCCATTTGATTTATGTGCCCATGTTGCATTCAATTATGGCCCAAAGGTCCTGTCAGAAGATATGTAGAATTTGAGGAACGCCCATACTTGGCATATTGAAGAATATGCAGCTTGGAAGACCGCCTATATCTTGTGCATTGATTTGTCCTTGGAAGGACCTTCAGAAGCATGGGTTGCAGAGATACTTCATCTTACTCATTTATTTCTAGTACATGTACATTGAATTTCTCCACTATTCTAGCTACCTGGAACCTCGACCTGCAGCTATGGCATCACCTAGAAGCACATTTTTAGGCACCCAGAAAAGTCATGCCTTTTAAAAGCCTTTTACAATACTTTAAAATATCTTAAATTGACTTTGAAATATTTCAAAGAAATACATTATAGTACATGCTTTAATATTACATTGATTTTCACTTTTCTGGCCTTAATTTTGCCCCATCGGTAAAATCTCATTTTCACAAACTATTTTGTCTTTACCTTCTATTTATTTTAATCTTTTCCTTTTAGTCATCAAAATCACCATTTTATGAACCTGGCTTGTTTCTCTTTTTATCAACAATTTCTTGATTTTGCAAACTATCTCTGACTTTTCACTTTTCCTTCTTTTTCAAGCCCCGATGTCGCCTAATCGATGATTTTTGAAAATCATGAACTTGTTCACAAGTTCTCCCTTTCACCGATTTCCCAACTAACCAGCCCTTTAACACCTTTTTCACCTTATCAAAATTTTTTGCCTTTTCAGAACCATTGAGCTGGCCCCTTTTCCTTTAGTCGGTGATTTTTCCATTTTACGAACTGCCTGTGTCTTAGCCAATTTTTGCCTTATCGGTGAATTTCCTATTTTTTGAACCACCTCCCTTTGGCACTGATTCTTCTACCATTGGCTCCCCCTGTCGGTGATTTGCCTTATTAGTGAACCTTAGAAAGTTTGAACTAATGGACGAGTTTGAGCTTTCACTAATTCACCAACAAAGCCTTTTTTTTCTCCTTAGCGCTTTTCCTTATCTTTCACCCTGCTGCCCTACTTCCTTGGTGAATTTTTCAATCGATGAACTTGTTGATTGGTGAACCAAGATGTTCGCAAACCTTAAGGTTTGCCGACTAAGCACTCCTTTACCTACCTTTTGCCTTGGAATTTTTCCTGTTGCCTCGCTCCTTCAGTTGGTAAACCAGCGAATCGATGAACCAACGAACTACCAAACCGTTGAACCAAAGGTTCTCCAAACTAAAATTTTTCTAAGGCAAAATAAAAGGAAAAAACTTAGAATTTTTTAGGGATTTTTGGGATATTTTGGGATTGGGCAAAATATGACAATACTTTCATAGACTTATGATCGGGATCAAGTGCATAGTTGGCCAATTAACAAGAAATATCTTACTCAATTATTTCCTCTACACTTTAGGATATGCAAAACCTAGGTAGGTCTCCCTTATAAGACACTAATTTAGAGTGAGTATTCATAATTGACCATAGTGTCAAGAAGAAAGGATATTTCACACACATTTGATGAGAGGTTGCAAGGTTAATGCATTCTTTAAGCCAATCTCTTATAATCTTTGAAAGCTTTGATGTGAAAATGTAAATATTACAAATAATTTACACAAAGTGTGAGATTTGTCATTTTAAAGAGTGTTATGGTTGTGCTTTGCTCAAATATAAATTGATGCCTAACAGGGGATTACAGAGTCACAGTTGTAGTAACAATCCTATCATAGTTTTACATACGCCTGACAATCCAGTTAAATTTTAATGCATTACAATAACAAAGATTTGCAAAAGGTAATCAACAACATGTTAGTGTAGGTGTTTATTTCCTATTTGGGTTATTTATTTTTCCCTATATTCCTAGGTTTTTCCTACACTTCTATTAATCTCGCTTAGGTTAATAAAGCATGTCTTATTAGGTGAGAAGATTATGAGGTGTCACCTTCCTACATGTGAGCATCCATTAGCTATCTTGGGAAGATACTTTTCTATCTTTAGTTCGATAGATGGTTGCTCCTGATTGGTCGATGTTGCCACCTCCTCCCTCTTCCTAGTCTATATAAGCATGCTATCTAGCTTGTATTTTGTATCTTTTGCTTTTGCATCCTCTTAATGCTATTTTGCTTCTAGCATTTGCATTACTCTCTTGGAGACTAACTCTGTCTTGCTATTTTGATTTCGTATCATTTGCATTCATAGTTTAGATATCTATTCTTTGCACTAGTTTTCTGGGTTATTTATCTTTTTAGATTCTAACATGGTATCAGAGCGTTTCTATGTATAAGAGTAGATTTTAGTTTCCATATTTGAGAGATTCAGGGGGGCTAATAAATCTTATTATAGTTTTTTGAAAAACCTAGTATGCTCTTCTGTTGCATCTTCGGATGATCTTGAGAATTAGAAAAGTTTGACGGAGACTTTTTTAATCTCTGGGGTTTGCACATGTGTTTTATGAAATCTGGGTGATTGCAGCATTTCTGTTTATACTGGCAACATTTTCGGCTGTTCCAACACATCCAAGAGGCTTGAGAAATTTAGATTTGTCTTTCATTTCACCAAAATCAGAGATCATCATACACAGTTGCAGAACTGGGGTTTCAAGCTCAAATCTGACAACCAACTTGCATATTTGGTGTTTGCAATCAATATTGTAGGTTCCAGTATGCCTTTGCTTGTCTTAGGTAGTTGATTTAGCCTTTGCATGTCATTTTTTAGTTCTTGGGGTCATTTTTTGTTGCTAAAGGCGTTCTATTTACATTGGATCAACATCTATATATTTTGCAGAAATGCACTCAAAAAGACCCCTCTCCGTTGGCAGTTGCAGTTTTGAAGGCAGTTTTCAAATGCTTTGTTCTTGCTCATACGGACTTCGTTTCCCACGATTTTTTTTTATTTTGGTTATTTTTTTGTGCTTTATGCACTAGTGCAGACGTTTTTTTATTTTGATGTAGATATTTTTTAGAAATTATAGATTCTCAGTCGTGACATTGCATAGTTCTCAATTTTGGAACTTCGGAGGATCATAACTTTCACATACGACCTTGTATCGAGGCGATTCTTTTTTTTGAAAGTGCATGATTTTTTGAGTAGATCATAGTGGTGCTATTTATTTCTTTGTATATTGTGCCAAAGTTGTATTTTCAGCATATGCTCTTCGTGAGGGTTTTGTAATGCATTGAAATCAAGACCATTTAGCATTTCTTGCTAGTGGAAGTTGTAAATGCACTAATATAAAATGCCAAATCATATTTTATTGGGGTGTTATTTGATTGAGTGAAAAGGGGGGGAGTTGTCTTGGTTGTGTTCTCTTCTTTTCAGCATTTCTTCTCTGCATTTCTTCATCATGGATCAAACAAATGTGCCAATCCTAACTCCATACAATTACTTTGAGTGGAAATCACGCATGACAATTCACTTAAGGAAAGCTAGATTAAATAGGATAACTATGGGACTTGAAACTGAACTTGCTAAAGATGAAGATAAGCCTAAGTGGTTTAACAAATGTGATGAGGCATATGGAACATTGTGTTTGTCTGTTTCTCCTGATTTGCTCTTTCACATTGAGTCTTTGAATTCACCAAATGAAATTTGGACAAAGCTAGAAACACTATTTGGCACACAAGATTCAATGAGGGGTCATATGTTGGAAAATGAACTAATTAGTTTAAGTCCAGGCAATTTCAACACAATCTAGGATTTCTTCACTAAATTGAAATCACTAAGGTTGCAGTTAAAACAATGTGGAATTGAAAAGAAAGATGAACAACTGATTCTTAGTATTCTCTCTAATCTAAGTTTAGAATATTCTATGTTTGTTTCTACCTTCTATGTTACTAAGGGTGTACTTGGTACTCAATTCACCATGCCATCATTAGATGATTTTGCTATTAATCTCACTTGGGAACAGGACAAGCTAATCCAGATGGGCACTCTTAAGTCCTCTAAGTCACATGACTTGGCTGCCAACCAAGGCACAAAAGAACAAAAAGGATAAAGTAGTAACAATAATAGTAAGGATAAGAAGTAGAAGAATAGCAAGGAGAAGAAAGATCAGATACTAGTTGCTTCAAAAGCAACTAATGAGACCCAATCTTCTAAGGGCGACAAGCCTAAGAAAGAGAGGGTCCAATGTGCCTATTGTAAAAGACCCAGTCATGATGAACATAAATGTCTGAAGAAACAAATTGATCACTTGACACACATTCTTGAGAAGAATAATATCAATGTTCCTAAGTCTATCAAATAGAGTTCTAATGAGGGGTCTAACAAGGCAAAATAAAATAGCAAGGGGAAAGGAAAGGGCAAGGCCCTTGTTACAGTTGCTTCTTCACCATCCACTTGGGTTCTTGATTCGGGTGCTTCGCACCACATGGCTTCATCTAAGGAAGAACTTGCATCTTTGGAACCGTGTACTATGCCTTCTATTTTGATGGGTGATGACACTCTTGTTGAGGTGTGTGGGAGAGGGTCTGTTGATGTGGGGGATGGCACATTCCATTATGTTCTTTGTGTGCCCTCATTATCAACTAATCTCCTATTGGTATACCAGATCACTCACACGGTTTTAGGCAAGCAGGTTGAGTTCACTCCTGATTCAGTGGAGATTTGTGAGTTGTATAGTGGTTCTACAGTTGTAGTTGGGAGAGCAGATCATTAGTCATGGCTCTATCTATTTTCTCACTTTGTTCCTAATCCTCCTTCGACTATTTTTCTCAATCATTCTGATGATGTGAGTAGATTATGGCATGAGTAGTTTGGCCATCTTAACTTCCACTACTTGTAGCAGCTCAACCAGCAGAGCATAGTCACAGGGTTGCCTTCCGTTCAGTTTTCAGGTGGTGTTTGCCAAGGTTGCATTCTTGGTAAGCATCCTAAGGAAAAGTTTGACAAAGGTAAGGCATGGAGAACTTCACAGATACTGGAGTTAGTTCATAGTGATTTGGCTAGTCCATTTCAACATCCTTCTTTCAGCAGGGCTAGATATGTCCTCACATTCATTGATGACTTTTCTCGATATACTTGGGTGTACTTTCTCAAACAGAAGTTAGAGGTATTTGATCATTTTCAGGACTTCAAAACTTTTGTAGAGAAGCAATCTGACAAAGCCATCAAAGTTTTGTGCACTGACAATGGTGGTGAATATGTCAACCATCAGTTTGAGAGGTTTTGTACTTCAAAGGGGATTGATTTGCAGCATTCAGTGCCATACAATCCTCAGCAGAATGGTGTTGCAAAATGGAAGAATAGGTCTTTGAAGGAAATGGAAAACTGCATGATTCACTCCAGATCTCTTATACCACAGTATTGGGCATAGGCCATTAACTGTGCTTGTTATATCCAAAACCATGTTCCTCACCGAGCCTTAAAGGGAGTCACTCCTTTTGAAGCTTGGAGCAGTCAAAAACCATCAGTTAAGCACTTTCAAGTTTTTGGTTCTCCTGCATGGGCCCACATTCCTGTAGAGAAATGCAAGGCCTTGGATCTGCAGAGCAGACCTTGCATATTTGTAGGTTATCTTGATGGTGTGAAGGGTTATCGGTTGCTCCACCCTACTACACATGAATTGTTCATTGAGAGGAGTGTTCAGTTTGAGGAGGGCTCTTCGAGCTCACTTTCTATCACTTCTCCAACTCCTACCTTGACATTGGAGTCACTTGGGAAACATGACAGATCTTCTGATGAGTCAGATTCACCTGAGTAGTCTTCTACCTCCACTTCTAATGCAAAGAGCGATTCAGAGGACTCACCTCCTTCCTCTCCTAGTCATCATTCAGAGGTTGATGATTCTCCTCTAGATTGTCCATCTTCCAGTCCACTTTGGGCTAGACAGACCTTGTAGTTTGCAGGTGATTGGGTTGGGGATCCATCAGACACCAGGCGAACTCGTTCACAGTTCCAAGATGCTCCACATGTCTTCATTCCTACTGCCTTAGATCCACAGTCTTTTCATGAGGCTTCTAGTATTCCTATACAACTATGTAGGAGGAGTATAGTGCCTTGATGAGGAACCACACTTGGGATCTTGTCCCTCTTCCTAAGGGAAGAAAACTTGTTCGATGTAAGTGGATCTATCGAACAAAATTTGTAGCAAATGGGTCAGTTGACAAGCATAAGGCTCACTTGGTCACCAAAGGATTCTCCCAGGTTCCTGGGATTGACTACTCTGAGACTTTTGCACCAATTGCCCAAATGAATTCCATCCAACTTGTTCTTGCCATTGCTGCGGCTAATCATTGGGAAGTACACCAAATGGATGTGAAGAGTGCTTTTCTTCACGATGACCTTCAGGAGGAGATCTACATGGAGCAGTCACAGGGGTTCATTTAGGATTCTTCACTTGTGTGCCATCTTCAGAAGTCTCGCTATGGCCTCAAATAGGCTCCTTGGGCCTGGTATGCCAAGATGGACTCCTTCCTTCTATCAGTTGGGTTCACTCGGTGCCATTCTAATCCCAATGTCTACATTCTATAGCAGGATGATTCACTCCTATTTCTAGTTCTGTATGTTGATGACTTGTTGATCATAGGGAGTTCTTCATCCACCATTGGGGCTGTCAAAACAGCCCTTCATGACAGGTTTTTGATGACTGACTTGGGCTTGTTGCATTACTTTCTCAGGATTGAGATCTACCAGTCTGCTTCTGGGATCACCATCAACTAGTCTAAGTATGCTCTAGATTTGCTCTCAAGGTTTCATATGGCTGACTGCAAGCCTTCTTGGACTCCCTTTCTTTCTAGGGTCAAACTTGAGGCTCAATGTTCTTCTCCACTTGTTGATGGCACTTTGTACCGATAGCTTGTTGGGAGTCTCATTTATTTGACTCATATGAGACTCGACATTTCATATGGAGTCATACAAGACCTGACATTTCATATGTTGTAGGCATGGTCTCTCGATTCATGCAGGAGCCTCATGAGCTGCACTGGAAAGCAACCAAGCGGATCCTTCACTACATTCAGGGTACTCATAGTTTTAGGATTCACTACGCAACGAGCATTGAGCTTGACTTGGTGTGTTACACAGATTCAGATTAGGCGAACAATTCTCAGGATCACAAGTCTACTTCAGGTTATAGCTTCTCACTTGGTTCAGGTCCTGTTTGTTGGTTGAGCAAGAACGAGTCTGCTATTGCTCTATCTTCTACTGAGGCTGAGTATCGGGGGGCTATGAATGCCACCACTAAGGCCATTTGGCTTCAAAATCTTCTCACTGAGTTTGGTATCCAGATCAGACGGCCATCAGTCATATTTTGTGACAACCAGAGTGCTATTTAGATCTCACAGAATCTAGTCCATCATCAACAGACCAAACACATAGAGGTCCATATGCACTACAACCGAGAGCTCATCCATGGCCACGTCATTAACCTTCTCTACTGTCTGACTTCTGAGCAAGATGCTGATATCTTCACCAAACCCTTCACTGAGAGCAAGTTCCTTAATTTGTGAGCTTTGCTGAGGGTGCGGGATGCTTCTTCCTCTCACTCGGAGTCCTGACTCTCTACTTTTGGGGGGGTCTCTTCTCTCTCTATTTTTGGGGGGGACTTTTCTCTCTTTGGGGGGGAATTTTATGTACACGGGTACCTCATTAGGCTTGATTTGCTGGGACCCATTTATACGTCCACCTAAGCTTCACTTATGGGAGGTGTTAGTGTAGGTTTTTATTTCCTAGTTGGGTTATTTATTTTTCCCAATATTCCTAGATTTTTCCTACACTTCTATTAATCTCGCTTAGGCTAATCAAGCATGTCTTATTAGGTGAGAGGATTATGAGGTGTCACCTTCCTACATGTGAGCATCCATTAGCTATCTTGGGAAGATACTTTGCTATCTTTAGTCCAATAGATGGTTGCTCCTGATTGGTTGGTGTTGCCACCTCCTCCCTCTTCCTAATCTATATAAGCATGCTACCTGGCTTGTATTTTGTATCTTTTGCTTTTGCATCCTCTTAATATTATTTTGCTTCTAGCATTTGCATTACTCTCTTGGAGACTAACTCTGTGTTGCTAGTTTGATTTCGTATCATTTGCATTCATACTTTAGATATCTATTCTTTGCAGTAGTTTTCTAGGTTATTAATCTTTTCAGATTCTAACACAACACGCTCACACTTTGTTATCCATTCAAATACAACTAGCATTTACTATTATTTATGAAAGGATTACTCCATTACTTGAATAAATACTAACATAAGCAAAAGTTTGTATAGAAAATGTATACAAGAGAATCAACAATCCTTTATTATTAACTCTAAAAGACTAATTACATTTGACGAATGGAGACAAGATGTATAGAATTACTTGCTTTTCATATAATCCCAAATTAGAGAAAGTATTCTGCTATAGAAAATAGACAATTGATAACAAACATATTCTTATTTTTCTACTGGTCTACACTCCCGGTAATTTTCGCAACCCTTTGTAAGAATAAGAGCATCCCTTTTATAGAACAAGGGAGCCTCTTACAATGCGATAGATGAGTGACAGATGTCACCATCAAATTCACCAACTATCTCCTAAAACAAAAAAATAACAAAGCACAAAGGTTCATTAGGAGTGCAGTATATTCTACTTAGATGCCAAGGTGATGGCCATGGGTTGTTAGGCGTATTTGTGACTACCCAAACATCGTAGTCTTCACCCGCCAAAGTTGAGGCTTTGACAATTGTTGGATGCCATGGTGGAAGTGAGTGAGCTGAAAAGTGTTGTTCTGTTGAACCTGTTAGGTCTCAAAAATGTAGGTTATAAACCTTAAGAGGTTGCCAAGATCTCTTAATGCTTTTAGCTAACGAAACAAGGTTGTTATGACTGAAAACCCCCTTCTCTTTAGGCTCTACCAAACTGTTGATGGTGGTTTTAGCACGCAACAACGCAGGTGTGATTGCTGGTTTCACACCTCTCTTGAAAAGTATCTTACCCTAGGCAAGACTACTCCAAGGATAATACAGCTAGGTCTTAGCTTGCTTGGAATTCCTCAATGGTTATGTTCTAGCTGTACCTACAAGGGGTCTTACATGCAATCTGCAAATGTTCGGGTTTGGGGCAGCAAATACACATAAGTCTTATTATGATTTTCAGCTGATAGACCCAAATAAGGTGCTGCTGAAGTTTCTATTCTGACAACTAAATAGCGGGTTTAAAGAAAATGCAAAAGATTTAGGGTTAGAAGGAATCCTAAGTGACATTCACAATGCAAGGGTTATCCTTAGTAGACAAATATTCCAGACTTCAAACCAGTTCTCTGAGTTACCAAACTGAAATGGGTGTTACAGTGCTACAGAAAACGGTGCTATCTTCAATGGAAGTCGAAAGATTTTCAGACCACATTCAGTTGTTAAATACCCAATAAATGGTGCAACTTAACTCATAAAATGAAGTTGAACTTTAGCACAAATAATAAGCCCAGGCTAACTTTACACAGTTATTTACCATCAGCAAATAACTAAAAGTATGGACTTGGAACATTCATCAAATACTGCAAGAAACCATTAGCATCATAAAAGCACAGCTAATCTAACTATGGGAGAGCAAGAAGCAAACCATGAAGACCACAATGAATCGAAACAAGATGCAAATTCTCAGAAATACTGCAGAAACTTGCTTTGTATTTAATTCAAATGGCACAGAGTCAACAATTTGGCATCAAAATCTCTCTTACAAAAAGTGGAAATGGCAGCCCTTTATATAGAAAGCAGCATACCCTAGTTCTTCAAATGGATGGTGGAGATTAACTCAACACCGACGGTCCAGATTACATGGCATTTAATAAGATACATCAGTTTGTTACATTTTCGGATTTGCCCTTTGTCTTGTAGGAAAAAGACAAAATATAGGTTGCAAATACATTGAATCTGGACAAAATAGATACCCATTTGGTTATACATGATGAAAAGTCAATTTTCAAGGCCTAATAAAGCCAAAATAGAGTCACATGACACTTGAAAACTTGAGCTGATGTGGATCCACGGGATTCCAAGTGTTGACTGGATCAAAAAGGAGTATTCGGCACTTTATTAGTGAAGATATATCCAATTGGATGCTTTCTAGACTGATTCTTGATGACTGGCCTACTGGGATAGCTGTATGCATGTCTTGGTAATCCGATCCAAGGTTATTTGAGTGGCATTTTGGGGAAAATATCAAAAATATAATTTTTGGTATTTTCTACATCGTAGTAAATTACATTTTTGGAGGACTTTAGAGCGGAATAGGGGCTCGAAACCTATCGGCAGCCTGGCATTAAGCCTAAGTAGCCGGGCAGCTCAAACTAGACAACCGGTTTATCTTTCTAACGAGTCCAAGAAGTTTAAATTCTGATAAAATAGCTAGGAGTTATGACCCTCGGACTGGATCACTAGGACATTGGACTGGATCTGCAGGAACAACAGTGATTTGGCATGATCTTCTATGTCTTTTAGCTCCTGAGACTCATCTTTATCATCTTGGACATTATACTGACTTCCTTTTGCATGTGTAGCAGCAATTTGGTTGATAGAATGTCGATTCTGCATCTCTGGATCAGTACGGCATATCTGTGTGTACATCCTTCCAAGACGGCTCTAGTTGGCTCCTTTGTGCTCTTAGACCTACAACAAACACGACCAAGCATCAATTTCATCATAAATAAGTCATTTTCCATCAATTTGGATCAAAACATGTCCATTTGCAGTCACGAATCAGTCAAAAACAACTCATTGTCAATGTCACCTTCTTGTAAACAACCTCTTAAATCTAGTGATTTTTGCATGATTTTCTGCATTTTTCATCATTTTTGAGTACCCATTTGGCCAATATATTGATCTAGGAAGTTTTTGCAGTCATTAGGATCCATTTGCAGACTTTAATTTCATGTTTTTCCAGCATTTTCTGTAAAAAGCGAGATTTTTGGGTCCGTTCGACCTTAGCGCGGATTTTGGGTCCATCCGACCTTAGCGCAGATTTTTGGGTTGTCCGACCTTAGCGCGGATTTTGGGTCCGTCCGACCTTAGCGCGGATTTTGGGGTTGTCCGACCTTAGTGCAGATTTTGGGGTTGTCCGACCTTAGCACGGATTTTGGGTCCATCTGACTAAAATGATGTTTCATGAGATCAGTCGGTGAAGGCAGTTTTCAGCGCAGGTCCGTCAGGTGCATTTGTAGCGCTTTTCTTCAAAATTGTCTCGGCGGGGATTTTTGGTCCGACTGACTTAGCGGTGGCTTGGAGGGAGGTCGGTCGGAGGCAAATTTAACGCAAAGGTCGGTTGGAGGCTGTTTTAGCGCTTTTTGCAGTAGGAGGTGTTTTTAGCACCAGATTTTGAATTGGTCAGGGTGAAAGTATATTTAAAAATATATTTAAGTATAAGTTTAGATATGGAATTTCTTATACTTTAAATATTTTTAAATATACTTTCAGGATGTTTGAGATAGGTTCCAGATCCATAGGATTTCATATGCAGATTCTAGAATTTTGAGGTTCTACCAGATTTCAGACTTAGCCATTTTTCAGGATTTTCAGGATTTCAGACTTAGCCAAATCAGGGCTTCAGGAACATGTATCAGGGTGAAAGCTTATGGACCCCTTGGTGAAATCTAATGGAATTTGACATGATTTTGCAACTATAAGATCTGGAAACTATGAATTTCAACATGAAACATCCTACAGAAGCACTTTCAAGGTCAACATCCCGTGACATAGGTTTTTAGAGCAAAGTACAATAACACCTAATCCCAATGCAGAAGGCAACAAATGGCTATTTTTTAAGCACAAGACCACTCAAGACACTTCCAAATCAATCATGAAAAACATCAACTGACTCCACACATGTGAAATACCCAAATCTGTAACAAGTCATGCATTCTAAGCACAAATTCACCTTCTCATCATCATGAGCAAGAGAGGTCTAGACTCCAAGCCAAAACAAAAGAGGGGGTCTCCATTTGTCAAAATGGGGCGTGTGTGCAAGGCACAACAAATGGCGACTCTGCTGGGAAATGCTCCAGAGCATTTCTAAGATAAACGTTAGTTCGAACCCAGAATCTCTGTGTTTCCCACACATTAAACAAGAAAGCATGATACCCTATCAAAGAATCAAAGACCACTAACCAGTGCAACCATCCATATCCTGAAAACCTGAGTGTGTGCAATTGCATTCATTCCCATCCCTTGGCAACTAAGTTCATCAAAGATCCTTCGTGCTAAGCTATGAAGTTGGGATTATTTTACCACCAAGAGAATGCCTCTGATGTTGAGACGTGATGAGCCTTGATAGAGGTGAATGATGATCCTTCCAGTAACAATTCTTCGGCAATGATATTCTTTCTTGATAATGCCTTTGATGATTTCAGATGCTAATAATCTTTAGATAACAGTCTTCATGTGAGAGTATTTAAATGACAATCTTTATGTTAATACTTTGTAGTGGGTCTAGTGTTGAAAAACACCTTTTATTTTTACCCAGTAGGCTAGCAGTACTTAGTACCGCCGGCCACTCTCATCTGGATCTGCAGAATTAGTGTTGGTGGTAAAATTTGGGACCCAAACTTTTCGCTTACACAAGATCACCTGGACTTACTTAGCTACTTTAGGGGCATTTTAAGTGTGAGAGATATATGGTTAGAAAATACTTCAGGTGCACCAACTAACGACTCGTTTCCAATGAACAAACATCATATTTCATGGTATAACAGCGGAACCCACAGCAAGGCCTAAGTGGAACTTTGGCTTCTCAAAGAAAGACTACAGACTATTTGCCCAATAAGGAAGCATCTGCAGGTCTGCACAATTGCCACCACATTCGATAAATGGAGAACCCAAGCAAAGCAAGCACAGGAGCGAAAAGCAAAGCAAACTACTCTAACCCAAGCAAAACATGCAGAAAGCAATAACTAACAACTACTACCTACAGCCAAGGAAAAGCAAAAGCAGAAACTAAACTAAACAACAAGAATCTAACTAAAACCTAACTAGAAACAAGTAAGACTAGGTACAAAGATCTTGGATAGCAGGTATTAACACTCCCTCGTGACTGATTTCTTAGGACATGCAGGAGTAACAAGGTGTGGCTTAGTGTCCTAAGCTTGGCAAATTCATCTTTGTACTCTGAATAGTAGGGTATGGGCAAGCTAGGCTCATCTTCAAGGTGCTAGTCGCATAAAATCAGCAATTGGGGCAATTCATTAGGGCCATGATCAATCCAAATGCAAGTTGTCTTACCTAAATCACCATAATCAAATTGATAATTAGAACTAAGCAGAGAAAGGGAAGATACAACCTAATTTATAGTACTGTCAGTTAGAGTTGTAAGTTCATCTCCTTGTTGCATTGCACCGAATACCTTCTCATCTTCAGGGGTTTTCAACTTGTGGTTGGCCATATCCTGTTCATTAAATACCTCTGGAGCACTGAATGCTGCAGCAACCTCCCAAGCAAACAGAAAATCTGAGCAACCGTCTTCAAAATGTGGATCATCTGGATGAACTCTGCATGAAGTGGCTAAAGCAAAATCTGTCATGTGCGGTGAGTTCCCATGCAGTAGCATATCCTTGCTCATTGTTGATATCAACTCAATGATGTGATCAAGTGACTGACATGAAAAAGATTCCAAGCCATCACTTTGTGTGACTGTTTGATTTTCATTCTCAGATTGCAGACTTATACTTTCATTTCTTATCATGGGATTAGCATCAACCATGTGGAGATCTTCTTCATTGCATGTGTAAACAGGAGCAACATGGGGAACATGTGTTATAGTTGAATCTACTTCATCAAAATCAGTCACATGCTCTGATAAAACTTCCTCTGCACCAATCAGCAATCTTCGTGTTTGAATTAAGGGTAGGCATAGGGTTGGCAATTCACTGTCTGCAGTAACAACAAGGTCTCTTTCTTCTTGCATAGTTGGATTTATGATGTTAGTGCTGCCTTGAAGTGATGCATCATATTCTTCTTCTTCATTTGACTCAGCTGAAAACTCTGTGGGAGTAACCGCAGTGATCTGATATGACTGATCTTTGTAGTTCACTGTGCTGATATACTCAGTAGTTTGATCATTTTTCATCCAACAATCAGATTGTGGCTCAAGCGTGTCAATTGAAACAATTTTCTGCATTGCTACCCATGACTATTCTTCATTTGGAGGGCTAATTGCTTCTTGTTCTTGCACGTATTTGATCTGATCTAACTATTGTTCCAACTCAGAATTATCATCCACCTGCAAGGGACTGCTGTTTTGTACCCCTATAATAGCAAATTCAGTCTTAGGATTTGATGTCTGTGAAACATTTGATTGCTGATCTGCATCTTCAACATGACTGTTCATCAAGTCTGATTTATCATCTACCTTGTCCACATTCTTTGCAGCATAAATCTGATCTTGTGCATTGCTCTGTTCACTGCCTTGTGACTGAAAATTAGATTTTTGCCATGCTGGGATAGCATATTCTGTGACTGAATAATCTGGATCCAATGGTTGAAAACCAAGCTTTATCCAGGCAGGGACCTCATCTTCATTAGTTGGGTGACCTGCAAACCACATGCATTGCCTGCTCTCATCATCTCGACATGTATTTTGATGAACAACTTGAGGGACTTCAATTTCTCCAATGTGCAGATTGCCTTGTTGACCGCGATCATTTATGGATGGAAGATTTGCAGCTCCTTGCATGGTCTTGCTCTCTATATGTTTGTCATATCCATATCCTGCTTCAGGTTTATAAACTTCAAAGATAGGAAGTAATCCCTTTAAATGTAGATCCAATCTTTGGAGAAAAGTCACACAGTCAATTTTGTCATGTAGTTCTCCAGGATGTACAGTGCAAATCTGAGGTGAACTAAAATCGAGCAGTGTTAGTGGGGGATACTTCACTCTGATCTGCCTATCTAACACTTCTTTGAAAAGTGGGATATCTACTTGGAAGTTTTCTTCATGATATGACATCTGAGACGGTCCTCTGAAGAATGAAGGGATTTCATGACTGAAACCCTGATGTGTACCCATTGGATCAAAATTTTCTTTACATTCGTTTCATTTCAGCATGTGCGATGAACCAAAAAAGATGAAAGCCTGCATAAAAATCTTTCTCCGCCCTCCTTCTAGCGCCAATTCTGTTGATGGTGGTTTTAGCACGCAACAACGTAGGTGTGATTGCTAGTTTCACACCTCTCTTGAAAAGTATCTTACCCTAGGCAAGACTACTCCAAGGATAATACAGCTAGGTCTTAGCTTGCTTGGAATTCCTCAATGGTTATGTTCTAGCTGTACCTGCAAGGGGTCTTACATGCAATCTGCAAATGTACAGGTTTGGGGCAGAAAATACACATAAGTCTTATTATGATTTTCAGCTAATAGACCCAAATAAGGTGCTGCTGAAGTTTCTATTCTGACAACTAAATAGCGGGTTTAAAGAAAATGCAAAAGATTTAGGGTTAGAAGGAATCCTAAGTGACATTCACAATGCAAGGGTTATACTTAGTAGACAAATATTCCAGACTTCAAACCAGTTCTCTGAGTTACCAAATTGAAATGGGTGTTACAGTGCTACAGAAAACGGTGCTATCTTCAATGGAAGTCGAAAGATTTTCAGACCACATTCAGTCGTTAAATACCCAATAAATGGTGCAACTTAACTCATAAAATGAAGTTGAACTTTAGCACAAATAATAAGCCCAGGCTAACTTTACACAGTTATTTACCAGCAGCAAATAACTAAAAGTATGGACTTGGAACATTCATCAAATACTGCAAGAAACCATTAGCATCATAAAAGCACAGCTAATCTAACTATGGGAGAGCAAGAAGCAAACCATGAAGACCACAATGAATCGAAACAAGATGTAAATTCTCAGAAATACTGCAGAAACTTGCTTTGTATTTAATTCAAATGGCACAGAGTCAACAATTTGGCATCAAAATCTCTCTTACAAAAAGTGGAAATGGCAGCCCTTTATATAGAAAGCAGCATACCCTAGTTCTTCAAATGGATGGTGGAGATTAACTCAACACCGACGGTCCAGATTACATGTCATTTAATAAGATACATCAGTTTGTTACATTTTCGGATTTGCCCTTTGTCTTGTAGGAAAAAGATAAAATATAGGTTGCAAATACATTGAATCTAGACAAAATAGATACCCATTTGGTTATACATGATGAAAAGTCAATTTTCAAGGCCTAATAAAGCCAAAATAGAGTCACATGACACTTGAAAACTTGAGTTGATGTGGATCCACGGGATTCCAAGTGCTGACTGGATCAAAAAGGAGTATTTGGCACTTTATTAGTGAAGATATATCCAATTGGATGCTTTCTAGACTGATTCTTGATGACTGGCCTACTGGGACAGCTGTATGCATGTCTTGGTGATCCGATCCAAGGTTATTTGAGTGGCATTTTGGGGAAAATATCAAAAATATAATTTTTGGTATTTTCTACATCGTAGTAAATTGCATTTTCGGAGGCCTTTAGAGCGGAATAGGGGCTCGAAACCTATCGGCAGCCTGGCATTAAGCCTAAGTAGCCGGGGCAGCTCAAACTAGACAACCGGTTTATCTTTCCAACGAGTCCAAGAAGTTTAAATTCTGATAAAATAGCTAGGAGTTATGACCCTCGAATTGGATCACTAGGACATTGGACTGGATCTGCAGGAACAACAGTGATTTGGCATGATCTTCTATGTCTTTTAGCTCCTGAGACTCATCTTTATCATCTTGGACATTATACTGACTTCCTTTTGCATGTGTAGCAGCAATTTGGTTGATAGAATGTCGATTCTGCATCTCTGGATCAGTACGGCATATCTGTGTGTACATCCTTCCAAGACGGCTCTAGTTGGCTCCTTTGTGCTCTTAGACCTACAACAAACATGACCAAGCATCAATTTCATCATAAATAAGTCATTTTCCATCAATTTGGATCAAAACATGTCCATTTGCAGTCACGAATCAGTCAAAAACAACTCATTGTCAATGTCACCTTCTTGTAAACAACCTCTTAAATCTAGTGATTTTTGCATGATTTTCTGTATTTTTCATCATTTTTGAGTACCCATTTGGCCAATATATTGATCTAGGAAGTTTTTGCAGTCATTAGGATCCATTTGCAGACTTTAATTTCATGTTTTTCCAGCATTTTCTGTAAAAAGCGGGATTTTTGGGTCCGTCCGACCTTAGCGCGGATTTTGGGTCCATCCGATCTTAGCGCAGATTTTGGGGTTGTCCGACCTTAGCGCGGATTTTGGGTCCATCAAACCTTAGCGCGGATTTTGGGGTTGTCCGACCTTAGCGCGGATTTTGGGTCCGTCCGACCTTAGCGCGGATTTTGGGGTTGTTCGACCTTAGCGCGGATTTTGGGGTTGTCCGACCTTAGTGCAGATTTTGGGGTTGTCCGACCTTAGCGCAGATTTTGGGTCCATCTGACTAAAATGATGTTTCATGAGATCAGTCGGTGAAGGCAGTTTTCAGCGCAGGTCCGTCAGGTGCATTTGTAGCGCTTTTCTTCAAAATTGTCTCGGCGGGGATTTTTGGTCCGACTGACTTAGCGGTGGCTTGGAGGGAGGTCGGTCAGAAGCAAATTTAGCGCAAAGGTCGGTTGGAGGCTGTTTTAGCACTTTTTGCAGTAGGAGGTGTTTTTAGCACCAGATTTTGAATTGGTCAGGGTGAAAGTATATTTAAAAATATATTTAAGTATAAATATACTTTCAGGATGTTTGAGATAGGTTCCAGATCCATAGGATTTCATATGCAGATTCTAGAATTTTGAGGTTCTACTAGATTTCAGACTTAGCCATTTTTCAGGATTTTCAGGATTTCAGACTTAGCCAAATCAGGGTTTCAGGAACATGTATCAGGGTGAAAGCTTATGGACCCCTTGGTGAAATCTAATGGAATTTGACATGATTTTGCAACTATAAGATCTGGAAACTATGAATTTCAACATGAAACATCCTGCAGAAGCACTTTCCTTAGCGCAGATTTTGGGTCCATCCGATCTTAGCGCAGATTTTGGGGTTGTCCGACCTTAGCATGGATTTTGGGTCCATCCGACCTTAGCGCGGATTTTGGGGTTGTCCGACCTTAGCGCGGATTTTGGGTCCGTCCGACCTTAGCGCGGATTTTGGGGTTGTCCGACCTTAGTGCAGATTTTGGGGTTGTCCGACCTTAGCGCGGATTTTGGGTCCATCTGACTAAAATGATGTTTCATGAGATTAGTCGGTGAAGGCAGTTTTCAGCGCAGGTCCGTCAGGTGCATTTGTAGTGCTTTTCTTCAAAATTGTCTCGGCGGGGATTTTTGGTCTGACTGACTTAGCGGTGGCTTGGAGGGAGGTCGGTCGGAGGCAAATTTAGCGCAAAGGTCGATTGGAGGCTGTTTTAGCGCTTTTTGCAGTAGGAGGTGTTTTTAGCACCAGATTTTGAATTGGTCAGGGTGAAAGTATATTTAAAAATATATTTAAGTATAAGTTTAGATATTTTTAAATATACTTTCAGGATGTTTGAGATAGGTTCCAGATCCATAGGATTTCATATGCAGATTCTAGAATTTTGAGGTTCTACCAGATTTCAGACTTAGCCATTTTTCAGGATTTTCAGGATTTCAGACTTAGCCAAATCAGGGCTTCAGGAACATGTATCAGGGTGAAAGCTTATGGACCCCTTGGTGAAATCTAATGGAATTTGACATGATTTTACAACTATAAGATCTAGAAACTATGAATTTCAACATGAAACATCCTGCAGAAGCACTTTAAAGGTCAACATCCCGTGACATAGGTTTTTAGAGCAAAGTACAATAACACCTAATCCCAATGCAGAAGGCAACAAATGGCTATTTTTTAAGCACAAGACCACTCAAGACACTTCCAAATCAATCATGAAAAACATCAACTGACTCCACACATGTGAAATACCCAAATCTGTAACAAGTCATGCATTCTAAGCACAAATTCACCTTCTCATCATCATGAGCAAGAGAGGTCTAGACTCCAAGCCAAAACAAAAGAGGGGGTCTCCATTTGTCAAAATGGGGCGTGTGTGCAAGGCACAACACAAACCTAGGTAGGTGTACCTTGATAGCTAATGCAGATTTGTATGACCTTAGTGATCTACTCACAATGGCATATGGATGTGAGATAGATATAAGGCTGAAAGTTATTCCTAATGCTGATATTTGAGATTTTGAATATGTGAATAAGGTTTTGAAATGTTATTTTGTAATGACCAGTGCTTTATCTATTATGGGCAACAAAGTTAGGATGTGTATGATAGATGTGCCCTCCCTCTTGGCTTAACTCAAATTATTTGGCACTTTTCAAATGTTTATACCTTGTATAAATGTGCAAGAATATTGGTTACGAGGCTCTTCTTATTGATCCCAATTATATTTTCCTAAGTTACTGTGATCAATTGAAAGGACTATTAATTCTGGTGTGAAGGAAACCAACTAAGATGATTTATTTAATGGGTTTTAACTCTGGGTAGAGACCAATAAATATAAACCACTTAGAAGGACTTAAATCAACTTCTCTCAAAAATGAATCAAGCAGATCACACAAGTGCAACAAATGTGCCCTGATAAATTAATCATATCCTTGATATATTCAATTTAAATAACAAAGGAAAACCATTTTGGAGATAGCACAGATAACACATATTAATAAAAATTAACAAATAATTGAACACCAAAGTTTTTTGGACACCAAATAATAATAGTCCTCTCTGTGAAATTGCTTCAAAGGATTTTACAATGTGCATCGGAAGCCTTCTTTTTCTGGTATATTCTACCTAATCTCTAATTCCTATTGATTACTACTACTATTACCGCTGATGATTTCTAACTTACTTTTATCTCCAATTTATACTTTGTATTTTTAGGGTTATGACCCTTCAAATATCCATCAGAGGCAACCTTTCATTACATTTGATTTAATTTTTGTTTTCCCGCTTTCACAAATATTTAATTTAATCTCCCTTTTGTTTTCACATCCCGAGAAAATAATTTTGCCTATGCATTTTGTAACAATAACTATTACCATCCCCTCTTGTACACATTTTCACTTAATTTGGAAAACATATTTCACTCAATAACCTTCAGGTAAGAAATAATTACTCGCCCACAAAATAATATTAGATTCTTATTTTCAATTGACGCCTTGGTGAAAACATTTCTCATTTGTGTGAATTCACTTTCCTTCATAAAACTCACCTTTGAAATATTATTCACGAATGTTTAACATTTTTTGTATTTCTAGTTGGCCTTCTCGTGAAATCATTTTTGTGAATAATAACTTCCTCATTCATTTGGTTTGCAAATACTTGCTTGGTATTTTACCCATGAAATATTTCCTCTTTGCATTTTGATCTTTCTCTTAAATCTATTTCACACTCTCGTGAAATATCCATCTGCTTTGCATTTTAATTTTCCTTAATATTTGATTTCATCGTTACAAATCTTTCTCACCTCCATTTCACTTCTGCGTGAAATCCATTTACCTGAGTGTTTTACTGGCAACTACCTCCCGATGTAATCCCTTTTATGAAAGTGTGAAATTTACATTTTATTTCACTATAGTCCACTTTATTTTAAATTTTTATTTACACTTTGGCAATGTGCATTTAAAATTTCACTCTTGCCAATATTTACTTTTCCTTTGATGATGTTCGTGCTTCTTTCATTGCTTCATCAAGTTTTCGGAGAGACTTGGAAATCACTCACTCTGATGTGTATAAGTCACTCCGATATGATATTTATTTTTTGATTTTGACAGTGTATACGAGGTATGGTTCTTGGGCCCACCTCATCGGCAGATTGAAGGGACTTAAAAACTCCTCATTCCGATGCTAATGAGTCTCCCCAATGCTTTTGCCTTTGGTGAATATTTGCATATCGAAGGGACAGAATAATATGTCTTGCCAATATCAACCATTTCCTCTGATACAAATGTGAACCAACTATTTTACTCACCTGAGTCAAATCAAGAACCAGGAGGTCCAGAACCAGACCATAATATTGCAAAACAAAAGATGCAAATTGGAGGCCTCGTATTAGGCCATATGAATTTCTGTGACTCATACCATATTCTTCTTTGCTGTGACATAATCAACAATATCATGATCAAACACCAATCATAAAACCCTATTCAATTTCAATGCTATTTTTTCAAAGAACTTCTCAAATGTTGTTTGTAACATCATTATGGATTTCTTCAGTATTTTCTGGTTCAATGAAAGTGTCATTCTTCTTAACTTCCTTCTTTGGGCTACATAATGCTGTTTTGATTCTTAACAGCCCATGTTTGGGTTTTGAGAAGCACCTTTGCAAGGAGCGCATTCAGTTCTCTTAGGTAAAATCTCTCCCCATTTTTTGTTGCTTCTCAAGTTGCAATCTTTTATGTTTTGATTTGAAGATACATTATGTTCAAAAGATTGATATTGCTTTCGGCAATTTGGTTCAGATGTTACCATGTTTAGCTAAGAATTTATTACATCATTATTTATCCCAGTTGTGTTTGTTCTACATTTCAGCAATCTGTGCTCATTAATTTTGTATTCACTTTTTGCTAATCTGATAGTGATGCATCATTTGCAAAAGCTTCTCCAATTACAATCATTCTCCACTTATTTCTTCTCTCAAATTTTATCTTCCTTCTACAGAATTTGATCTTGTAATTGAATGTCATCTGGATTATTTGCAGCTTGTCTAGACACATGTTTTACTAACTGATACATAATGTAATGTCAATAGCAATCATTTTCAATAGTTTTTCAATATTTGCTTCAGGAGTGGTTTAAACAAACCAAATTGCAAATTTTTCACTTGGCAGAAATAATTCCCTTTCTTCCCTTTTTATAAAGTTAGACTTCATAAAACTTGAAATATTTTTTAGGGCTTCCAAAGTTATCCAAACGCTTATTTTGAAACATCTAAAATGTTTTAAAATTTATGCCTTTCAAACTTTAGCACATAGGAAAAATTTTAATTTCGACTGCGGGGAAAATAGAGTAACTCCACTGTGGGCACATGGAGCATCCTAGAGCCACAAAAATTTGTAGGGGACTGTAATCAATTATTTTGGAAGTGGGTTTCCAATGGATTTTGAACAACTCGCCAAATTGAGGTACTTCCTTTGTAAACTGGCCCTGCCAGAGCATGTAACGAAAAAAGTGAAGTTTAAATTAATGCACCAAATGAGCTCAAAATCTGACAAAATTGAAATTGGAAACATTTGAGGCCAAAATACCAAATGGGTCACCCTTTGAATTTCAAAATTTGCAACTTTTTTGGTGTGCCAAATCTAGCCTAGGAGCAGTCGCAAAATAATTAAAAAGCATATCAGAACCCCTCCGAAGACTACAAAAATGAACAGGCGTGTAGACATTTGACTCAAGAATTTAGTGTAATAAATGGCTTGGCAAGATCCATCCGATGTGCAAAATATTCAACACCAAAATAGCTCACTCAGTCCTTTCTAAAAATTGCACTTGTCAAAAATCAATTAGGGTTCACCAAGTCACTATCCTAGAAAAATACCAAATCACCTCCTGGGAAGCTGCCACTAGAAACATTAGATCATTTAGGTCCATTGAGCATGTGTGCAAGACGATTCTTCACTGATCATCTCCCACCATAAAACATCAAGGGTCAAAGTTGACCTCTACAATTTTTTGGAAATATAGTCATCAAAACAGTGAAAAATCCCATTTGCTTTTGATCTTGAAAAAATAGAAAATGAGGTGATGGGGCCTTGAAAATGGACATGGAAGTAGATTATCATAGGGTAAATTTGGAACACCAATTGGTTTGTCATGAACATCATCCAGCTGGTAGATATTTGCCTCCGAAATCGACCTCCTTCATGCAGGGGCATCAGGAGCCCTGTAGCAAGAATGGTTGTTCAGTCTTGGTTTTAGGTTGATAGGGTGTGTTTGATTCTAATAAGGTCATATGTGATCATTTGGGATCATTTTGATCTATTTTGGTGTTATATGTTCATTGGTTTAAAATTGCAAAGTATCAATGTTAGTGGTCATGTAACTTAGGTAAAAGGCGTCAAAAATCAAGAATCAGTTACAAGCAAATCAAGAAACCATTTCTAATTAGTTGGAATTGATGATAAATGCATAAAAAACACCCTCCAAACTTGAATGAGGAATGAGAGACATTGTATTTTGAAGTTTGATGAATAAAAACCATATTTTTCTCTGTATTCCAATGTTGTAGACCTATTCTTTCTATTTGTACGGCCTTGTACGAATAGTTATAGGCATGAAAATGGTTGTAAAAGTGGGAGAATGTTGTTATCTTTCTAATTCTTTTGGTTTAACTAATTTTCATTATGTTTTGTGAAAGTTATGATCACTTTACTAAGGGCAAGTTTGCGAGTTTGTTTTTCTGAAAGTTGCAGTCTGGAAACACACATGGTATGGTTTGGTATAGCCTCATATCAAGGAATATAATAGATAGATGGAAATAAAAATATTTGTTTCTAGTTTACAATTCTTTTGGTTGCATGTGATTTCATTAGGTTTTGAGCGAGTTATGGCATTTTTACTAAGAGCAGTTATGTAACAGCCTGGGGTTTGTATAGGAACAGTCTTATTTTTGCCTTAGTCCGTACAATGAAACCCTATTCCATTTTGATATATGTTAGATAAGGGTCAAAAGGGTATCCCAAATAGGGCTAAAAATATGAATATCAAGTCTATAATGAAAGTTATGACCAAAAAGGTCTAAATTGCTACACTTGAAGGGTTACTAGAGTTAAGGACAGTTTGTAAAGAAGGGGTTAAAGGTTCCAAGTCAAGGGTTCTTTGTGGGTGATTTGAGATTGCTATAACTATTTTATAATCCCTCTGCATCACTCCTTGATAGTTTTAACATTGTGCAGACTGATGGAACCATATAAAATTTTTCATAGTTCTAGTATTTTTGTCCTCAGGCTTATGTCAATAGGTTGGAAAATTTCCAGACTTAGGGTTCTTTGCATACCAAATGAGGCGTTAAACCCTAAACCCCAATGTCAAATTGGAATGTAAAGACCATATTTGTTGTATTTTATTGGTGACCGCTTGTCCCCTGTTACCAAGAATTTAAGTCGCTCATTTATGTCCCCTTGAACGTTATTTGATTGGCCCCTCACTAAACAATTACCTTTTCTAGCCCACGCCCAAAAAAACTTTTAGACCCATTGGCCCCCTTTTTTCCTAGGAAGAAAAAGATATTTTTAAAAGCATAGACGCCAAGGTCCAGTCCTACTAATTCTTTTTCTAGCATGTGGCAATAGTGGATTCATTTCCGCCATTCCGCCAACACTGAAATGTTGATGGAGTTGGTGCTTGCGGAATTGTAGAAAGAGTGACAACTGGTTGGTGACTATCAAGGAGGGAAGGATGGTTGGCCCTGGACAATGTAGAATGGTTTCTTTATTGTTTCCACCATACTTCATCAAGGGGTCATTCTAGGAAATTGTGGAATGGCGGAAGTCTTGACACGTGGCATTCTAAAAGGATGGGACTGGTGCATTAAGTAACAAGAACATGATGTGTCATTGTCCTATGGACTTGGCCACTTGCTAGAGAGTTACCTAGATCATGTGTAGCTGATCCAATGGTCGTCTGCCATTCCACCGAGACCATATCTCTGGCCATATCCTTTGTGTGCGGAATTACGAAATGCAATCTTAACTATACTACAAAGAGGATATTTTCTCAGGATCATGGTTGGGAGAGCTATCCAGGTGGCAAGTCATCATTGGGAAAAGCAGACATAGCCCTCGTACTACTTAAAGGGCCAAATCAGCACCATTAAAGTCAGGCCAGCTAGGATCATGATCGACGGCTAGAATTTAAAAATGTAATAGTGAGATGAGTTGGCGCTGATATGACAATGCTTCATTGCAAGCATTAATTACTCAGGCGTGTGCAGAGTCTCCATCGCCACCACTACGAAGGAATTTATTAATAGAAAGATTTGACTTATGCAAGCTCAACCTTTGGAAATCCGTACTGCTACCAGGAATGACATTTCATCTGCTGTGTAATGAAATTTGACATGATGACAATGCTAAGTTGAGGAAATCAAGACACCTGACCTGACATATTCAATACAAGAAGTGAAGTTCTTAGTTATGCAGAATTATGAGATCCAATCTTTATGTTCATTTATAGTAATCTTCACAAGATTTCCATTTATGACTGGAATGCTTCAAAATGACTGGAATTTATTAAACCAAAGATGTGCGGGTATGTGCTTACATCCTGAAATTTCTATAAATAGGTAATTGTTGGTGTTACCCCTTATACTGCCTAAAATGTGCTGGCAGTATGGATCTCCCCCTATTCCTGTGTGTTCTGTTTGCTCCCCTATTCTATCGGATTCTCTTCCTTGTTCTCATGGCTATTAACTTGTCCTTACAGAATTAGGAGACTTGGAGTTTCTTCCTTTGGAATAGGTGGTGCAAGGAAAATTTGGGGACAACATCAACATTTTATGAGTCTCTGTGAGCATTTCTTCTTCATGTTGTTTCATCCAGATTGGGACCTCAGATTTTAATCTCCTAATTCTAGTCATTCCTTATGTCTATGATTAGGTAGATTAGTATCAAGTGTAGAGGGAAATCATTTCTCTCTTTGCCTTCATCCCTCTTCTACTGTTCCTAACAATGCATTAGCTTTAGTAGTAGGGATGTTTCTTCTTCGGATGTAGCATGTGAAGACAAGGTGCTCCCATTTTGTTGTTGTTGTTGCCCCCCTCGCTGGATAGATGGCATTGCCATATCTAGCCTGATGTGATTTCATCTGGTTTCTATCTGGTTGAGTTGGTTGGTGACCACTCAATTATGAAAGAGGAATCACATCCTTGCAAACGACAACGAGCATAAAGCGAAGAACTCTAGTTAATGGGGTTTTCTTCTGATATTGTCACTTGCCGTCGTTCCCAATTGAGGTGGATAAGTAGGGCAGTGAATGCTCCTATTGAACAAATAGGTGGCATATGATGGGTATGTGAGCTCTAACAACATATAACAAATAATCTCCATCAACATCATGGCCTATTTTCTCCACCTAAAATTGAGAGGACACATAGTTTTACAGGTACCTCAGCATATACCATGGAAGTAGGACATATAGTTGTGAAGTGGTTATACCAGCCTCTTCTCGCAACTTCATCTTTAGGTTACTCAATTTTGTAACTTCTTTTGTCTTGAATCCTGAAGCTTGTCTACTCCCTTATCTCTATAAAAGGGAATTCAAAGCTTATGAAAAATCATTGGTTCAAGGTCATGTCTCCAGACTTAGTCTGAAATATGGGATCAATCTAGTTAAGGTGGAATTGTAAATAGTTTGTTTTATGCAATAGATTCAGTTGTTCATTTTTCAAGTCTCCATTCTAAGTTTTAAGATGTTTTGATCGAACTACAAAGGCTGTGTTATAATTTACTGAACAGTTTACTTTACAAATCCTATTGAGTCTTGAAGTGTACTATCTCCTACTTCATGTATACAGTTCTACATTTATGAATATATATTTGATTGAGGATCATTTTTATTCATCATCACAGTCTTTCTTGTGTTTGTATATTTTTCTTGTGGCATTTACTCAAGTAGTAAAATAATTGGCTGCAAGAGGATATTGAATGTGGTATTGGTTTACTAAGCATGGTTAACTCCAAGACTAGTAAAGTATTTTAATGTAAGGCATTACTATATCTTTACAGTAAACTAGGTTTTATTATATCATATGTTCTTTAAGGTTTCTACAAGCTTCTTGACTCTATGGCTTTTGGATAGGCACTGATCTTTTCATGAATACAATACTAAGTCTACATCCCTTTAACTATCCTCATTATTTTAAAGAAATCAACACATTTTCCCTTGGAACAATAGGTGTTAGGAATTAAGTTTATTTTACGTGTTCTTCTGCAAAGAAATAGAATCAAAGCTTAAGAGTCTAGCCCATCTCTTTACTTTATCAGACATTCTTTGAGCAATCTTAAAGGAACACATCTGTTATTGGAGCAATGTTATTAAGCAAGTATTTTAGGGACCCCCATCCATTTAAATAGAACATTGTTTTCCCCAAAAGGGAAAGATTCCAAAAAATAGGAACACCCTCCTTGGTTTCACAAAGCCTAAAGTGCAGAGGAAAGAGGGATTGAAAACCCCTGTTTCCTACTCGTTGGCCAATCCCTCGAGGCATGTCAACTATTAGAAAATGGATATTCTATAGATCTATGTTTTTTCCTTGAGATCAAGTTGGGAATTTAAAACAATCAACAGATTGGCAACTCTATTGGGAACTTGAAGTAAAAATATTGTCAAATCTTGCCCTAGAGTTTCTGGTGATGGTTTGCCCATTCAAGTCACCAACAGATTGGTGACTCTACTGGGGAGTTGAAGTAAGAGCTGTGTCTTATCCTGAAAGTATATGCTCCCTTGCAAGTGCCAATATTCTTATAGCTAAGGATCAAGAGGCTTCTATCTAGTTGAGCCACCCACATATTTGTGACTCTATTGGAACATGGAGGTGAAACTATGTTTTATCCTAGGGTCTTAGCTAAATAAATCCCCCTATATATTGAAGAGTCAGAGATCAGATTATCATGTTCCTTACAAGAAAAGGATGGTGACTCTACTATGCTTTTTCATTTCCAATTGAAGTAGATACAAATCTAATACATCAAGTTTCATATCCTAGAATGTTCTACATAACTCTACTGTGAAATAGGATTCAGAAGTTGATTTTAGAAGGATGTGGTATGCTTTCAAGTTTTATTCCTCTATAAGCAGAGGTGACGACTCTATGAGAGAAGTAGTCTGGTGATGCAGTTTGGTGTTCCTGATTTTTTCATAAAATCAAAATGAAGTTTGTACCAATGGCAAAGGTTCTTTTCAGGTATTTTACAAAGTTTTAAGAAAGTTTCAATAGAAATTTAAGGATGTATACTTAGCAATAACACTTCTTTTATCAAGGTGAATTTCTTAGGGAAAGGTATAAGGCTATTGACTTAAGTAATATTTTTGGGTTTCCAAACCATGTGCCTAATGAAGTTAGGAGTCAGATAACAAAGTTTAGTAATGATAGATCCAAAACAACTAGTAGCCATTTACAAGAATTTTGTGACTTAATGGGAGATTGTGAAATAGATCATGAGGATATTGTCATAAAGTTGTTTGTGCAAACTTTTAAAGGAGAAATTAGAAATTGGATTGCATGTTTACCCAATCAGTTAATTCTTTCATGGCAAGATTTAAAGTTGGCTTTTATGGAACAGTTTGGGGAAAGGATAGATGTTGGTATATTGATTAAAAGGCTCATGCAAATTGAGAAAGAAGATAAGGAATCAATCCCAACTTTTAATTTAAGATTTACCAAAATAGTAAGGGATATTCCTAGAAATATTAGACCTAATGAGGCCATGTGTTTGATTATATATCTAGGTGCATTCAATAAAAAGGAAAGTTACGAACTAAGAGATAGGAACCCTACTACTATGATGCAAGCATATTCTTTGTCCACGAGTATAAAAAATAATTTAAAACATACAGTGATAGAAGATTGTGAAATTGTGGGAAATAGTTATAAAAGGAAGAATGGATCCATAGGTTCCCCCATTTGCCAAGTGGGAGACAAATTGGACAGTTCAAATAAACCCATGTCGGGTCAATCAGCACATATAACTCAATGTACTAAAGGGGATAGAGGTTGTGGTCAAGACAAAGGTTCAAAATCTATATAATCCTGTTGCTCATTCTTCCCCTTACTATCAGAATAAAAGGAAATCTCCAAAACCTTATAGGGCAACTTATGAGATAACTAATACATAGGTACATAAAGAAGTATCAATTATGGAGGTTCCTCTGTCTTGTGAATATGTAGCAAGTTGTGAGGATACTTCCCCTATTTATGAGGATGTATGTTTTAACAAGATTTCATCTCCTAGAGAAATAGCTTATTTTGAGTTTGAATATCAGAAGGAATTAGCTCTTGCCAATAATATAGAAAGTGGTAGGCAGTTATCAAAATGCTCATACTTGAGTTGTGGAAACTCTGAGTCAGATAATGATGCAGGTTATCAGGATAGTGATATTGGAGAGTATGCAAACACAATGCATGTAAGAGATAACCCACTTTTTGATGAACCTTTGGACTTTTCATCAATAAAGGATATGGAGCCTTATGGATACATAGATAATCCAATCTTTGAAGAGAATCCTGAGGGGGCTAGTGAACTAATATTAGTTCAACATGCAGAAGTATCTGGGGGAACAAAAACTTTATTAATGGATCAAGACCTGGATGATTCCCAATCCCATATTTGCCATCAAATGGAATGGCCAGCTCAAATACTAGAAAATAAAGTCAAGGTGTCAGATTTTAAAGAAGAAACTAAGTATGATTGTTTTAGGTTTGACACTGACTCAATCAAGTCTGAAAATTCCTTCACTACCAACTATGAAATAGATTATGACTTCTTTTATTTTTCAGGTATATGCAAAAAGCAAAAATTAGAGGAAAATAGTTATCTCAAGTTGCTGGATATAATTGAACTAGATGTTGACTCTCTTTTTGACAATATTTTTCAAATGTCTATGGTTCAGAGAAGTCAGGGATACTCTGAAGAAAATAGTTGTCTAAAAAGCTATCCAAGTGTCTATGACAGAAATAGGTTAAATATCAGTAAAGTTTTCAGAAGCAGCTTAATGAGGTCACTGGAGAACAGAATGTTTGACAAAGGCAGGCTCAACTGTTTCTTTGCATAATGGCCTAGGGCTGTTATGTGTTTGGTCTGCTCCCCCAGAGTTTTTCTGTGATCTCATCCTGTTCAGGTTGAACAGGCATCCCCAACTAGAGCCACTGATGGAACCATATAAAATTTTTCATAGTTCTAGTATTTTTGTCCTCAGGCTTATGTCAATAGGTTGGAAGATTTCGAAACTTAGGGTTCTTTACATACCAAATGAGGTGTTAAACCATAAACCCCCATGCCAAAGTAGAATGTAAAGGCCACATTTGTTGTATTTCTTTGGTGACCACTTGTCTACTGTTACCCAGAGTTTAAGTTGCTCCTTTATGTCCCCTTGAACATTATTTGACTGGCCCCTTGCTAAATAATTACCTTTTCTAGCCCACGCCTAGAAAAGCTTTTAGACCCATTGGCCCCCTTTTTTCCTAGGAAGAAAAATATATTTTTAAAAGCATAGACGCCAAGGTCCAGTCCTACTAATTCTTTTTCTGGCATGTGGCAATAGTGGATTCGTTTCCACAATTCCACCAACACTGAAATGTTGATGGAGTTGGTGCTTGCGGAATTGCAGAAAGAGTGACATCTAGTCAGTGACTATCGAGGAGGGAAGGGTGGTGGGCCCCAGACAATGTAAAATGGTTTCTTTGTTGTTTCTTCCATACTTCATCAAGGGGTCATTCCGAGCGATTGCGGAATGGCGGAAATCTTGACACATGGCATTCTAAAAGGATGGGACTAGTGCATTAAGTAACAAGAACATGACGTGTCATTGTCCTATGGACATGGCCACTTGCTAGAGAGTTGCCTTGATTGCGTGCCGCTGATCCAATGGTCGTCTGCCATTCCATCGAGACCATATCTTTGGCCACATCCTTTGTATGTAGAATTACAGAATGCAATCTTAACTATACTGGAAAGAGGATATTTTCTCAAGATCGTGGTTGGGAGAGTTATCTAGGTAGCAAGTTGTCATTGGGAAAAGAAGACATAGCCCTCCTACTACTTAAAGGGCCAAATCGGTGTCGTTGAATTCAAGCCAGCTAGGATCGTGATCGACAGCCAGAATTTAAAAATGTAATAGGGAGATGAGTTGGCGCTAATCTGATGATGCTTCATTGCAAGCATTAACTTCTCAAACATGTGCAGAGTCTCCATCGCCGCCACTACAAAGGAATTTATTAACAAAAATATTTGGCTTATGCATTCTTAACCTTTGGAAATCTGTGCTGCTACCCAGAATGATATTTCATCTATTGTGATCCTCAACAAGACACCTAACTTGGCATATTCAATACAAGAAGTGATGTTCTCAGTTAGGCAGAATTATGAGATCCAATCTTTCTATTCATTTATAGTAATCTTCACAAGATTTCCATTTATGACTGGAATGCTTCGAAATGACTGGAATTTATTAAACCAAAGATGTGCTGGTATGTGCTTACATCCTAGAATTTCTATAAATAGGCAATTGCTAGTGTTACCCCTTATACTACCTAAAACGTGCTGGCAGTATGGATCTCCCTTGTTCCTATGTGTTTATTTACTCCCCTGTTCTATCGGATTCTCTTCCTTGTTCTCATGGCTATTAACTTGTCCTAACAGAATTAGGAGACTTGGAGTTTCTTCCTTTAGAATAGGTGGTGCAGGGAAAATTTGGGGACAACATCAACATTTTATGAGTCTCTATGAGCATTTCTTCTTCCTATTGTTTCATCTAGATTGGGACCTTGGATTTTAATCTCCCGATTCCAGTCATTCCTTATGTCTGTGATTAGGTAGATTAGTATCAAGTACAGAGGGAAATCATTTCTCTCTCTGCCTTCATCCATCTTCTACTTTTCCTAACAATGCATCAAATTTAGTAGTAGGGATGTTTCTTCTCCAGATGTAGCATATGAAGACAAGGTGCTCCCATTTTGTTGTCATTGTTACCCTCCTCGCTGGATAGATGGCATTGCCATATCTAGCCTAATGTGATTTCATCTGGTTTATGTCTGGTTGAGTTGGTTGGTGACCACTCAATTATGAAAGAGGAATCACATCCTTGCAAATGACAAGGGGCATAAAGCAAAGAACTCCAGTTAATGGGGTTTTCTTCTGATATTGTCACTTGCAGTCGTTCCTAATTGAGGTGGATAAGTAGGGCAGTGAATGCTCTTATTGAACAAATACGTGGCATATGATGGGTATGTGAGCTCTAACAACATTTAACAAATAATCCCCATCAACATCACAACAAGTTTTATCTGCCTAAAATTGAGAGGACATGCAATTTTATAGGTACTTCAACATATACCATGGACGCAGGACATACAGTTGTGAAGCGGTTACACGAGCCTCCTCTCACAACTTCATCTTTAGGTTAGTCAGATTTATAACTTCTTTTGTCTTGAAGCCTGAAGCTTGTCTACTCCCTTATCTCTATAAAAGGGAATTCAGGGCTTATGAAAAATCATTGGTTCGAGGTCATGTCTCCAAAGTTAGTCTAAAATATGGGATCAATCTGGTTAAGGTGGAATTGTAAATAGTTTGTTTTATGTAATAGATTCAATTGTCCATTTTTCAAGTCTCCATTTTAAGTTTTAAGATGTTTTGATAGAACTACAAAGGTTGTGTTATAATTTACTGAATAGTTTTTTTTACAAATCCTGTTGAGTCTTGAAGTGTACTGTCTCCTACTTCATGTATACAGTTCTACATTTATGAATATATATAAGATTGAGGATCATTTTTATTCATCATCATAGTCTTTCCTATGTTTGTGTATTTTTCTTGTGGCATTTACTCAAGTATTAAAATAATTGGCTGCAAGAGGATATTGAATGTGGTATTGGTTTACTAAGCATGGTTAACTCCAAGACTAGTGAAGTATTTTAAAGTAAGGCATTACTATATCTTTACAGTAAACTAGGTTTTATTATATCATATGTTCTTTAAGGTTTCTGCAAGCTTCTTGACTCTATGACCCTTGGATAGGCACTAATCTTTTCATGAATACAGTACTAAGTTTACATCCCTTTAACTATCCTCATTATTTTAAAGAAATCAACATATTTTCCCTTCTAGCAATAGGTGTTAGGAATTAAGTTTATTTTACGTGTTCTTTTGCAAAGAAATAGAATCAAAGCTTAAGAGTCTAGCCCATCTCTTTACTTTATCAGACATTCTTTGAGCAATCTTAAAGGAACGCATTTGCTATTGGAGCAGTGTTATTAAGCAAGTATTTCAGGGACCCCCATCCATTTAAATAGAACATTGTTTTCCCCAAAAGGGAAAGATTCCAAAAAATAGGAAAACCCTCCTTGGTTTCACAGAGCCTAAAGTGTAGAGGAAAGAGGGATTGAAAACCCTTGTTTCCTGTTCATTGGCCAATCCCTCAAAGCAAGTCAGTTATTAGAAAATGGCTATTCTATAGATCTGTGTTTTTTCCTTGAGATTAGGTTGGGAATTTAAAATAACCAACATAGACATCAAACCTTACTAGAACCCTCCAACTTGATGCTTGAAAACCCAATCAAATCTAATCATGGGAGGCTAAAATCAGATATGCACACTAACATATGGTATATAAACATTCATGTCAATTGATTTGGCATTAAACTGAATAGCCTCTTAATTATGACCCTCCAAAGTAGGTCACTGAGGCAACTTTTTCAAGTCCATTTCTAAGTGTTGCAATCAAATTTCTCATCATGGGAACCTAAAATTTTATAAAAAATGAAAGGAAATTTTAGGTCCCAACAGAACCTTCAGACCAAGATGGCAAAGAATGGAGACTAGGATTTAATATATGAATGCACTTCAAACCTCTGAGATGCAGACATGGTTGAAGATCCATCCACAACACCTAAACCACACTAGGTTTCCTATACAAGGGGATGTTACTGGAACAATAGGGACAACATCATCAATCTAAAGAGTGTGGCCATCAGAGAAGTGTTAGAATATGAAAAGATTAATAACCCCCCCAAAAGTAGAGAAAGTCAAGACTCCGAGTGAGAGGAAGAAGCCCCCCCAGAAGATGAAGCATCCCGCACCCCCAGCAAAGCTCGCAAATGAAGGAACTTGCTCTCAGTGAAGGGTTTGGTGAAGATATCAGCAATCTGCTCGGAAGTCAGACAGTAGCGAAGGTCGATGACGTGGCCATGGATGAGCTCCCGGATGTAGTGCATGTGAACCTCTATGTGTTTGGTCCGCTGATGATGGACCGGATTCCGTGAGATCTGAATGGCACTCTGGTTGTCACAAAATATGACTGATGGCCGTCTGATCTGGATACCAAACTCAGTGAGAAGATTCTGAAGCCAAATGGCCTCAGTAGAGGCATTCACAGCCCCCCGATACTCGGCCTCAGTAGAAGATAGAGCAATAGCAGATTGCTTCTTGCTCGACCAACAAACAGGACCTGAACCAAGTGAGAAGCTGTAACCTGAAGTAGACTTGCGATCCTGAGAATCGCCCGCCCAATCGGAATCTGTGTAGCCCACCAAGTCAAGCTCAATACCCGCTGCGTAGTGAATCCCAAGACTGTGAGAACCCTAAATGTAGTGAAGGATCCGCTTGGCTGCTTTCCAGTGCAGCTCATGAGGCTCCTGCATGAATCGAGAGACCATGCCTACAGCATATGAAATGTCAGGTCTCGTATGAGTCAGATAAATGAGACTCCCAACAAGCTGTCGGTACAAAGTGCCATCAACAAGTGGAGAAGAACACTGAGCCTCAAGTTTGACTCCAGAAAGAAAGGGAGTCGGAGCAGGCTTACAGTCAGCCATATGAAACCTCGAGAGCAAATCTAGAGCATACTTGGACTGTGTGATGGTGATCCCGGAAGAAGACTGGTAGATCTCAATCCCGAGAAAGTAATGCAACAAGCCCAAGTCAGTCATCAAAAACCTGTCATGAAGGGCAGTTTTGACAGCCCTAATGGTGGATGAAGAACTCCCTGTGATCAGCAAGTCATCAACATACAGAACCAGAAATAGGAGTGAATCATCCTGTTGCAGAATGTAGACATTGGGATCAGAATGGCACCGAGTGAACCCAACTGATAGAAGGAAGGAATCCATCTTGGCATACCAGGCTCGAGGAGCCTGTTTGAGGCCATAGAGAGATTTCCGAAGAAGGCACACAAGTGAAGAATCCTGAAGGAACCCCTGTGGCTGCTCCATGTATATTTCCTCCTGAAGGTCACCGTGAAGAAAAGCACTCTTCACATCCATCTGGTGTACTTCCCAACGATTAGCTGCAGCAATGGCAAGAACAAGTCGGATGGAATTCATTCGGGCAACTGGTGCAAAAGTCTCAGAGTAGTCAATCCCAGGAACTTGGGAGAATCCTTTGGCGACCAAGCGAGCCTTATACTTGTCAACCGACCCATCTGCTGCAAATTTTGTCCGATAGATCCACTTACATCGAACAAGTTTTCTTCCCTTAGGAAGAGGGACAAGATCCCAAGTGTGGTTCCTCATCAAGGAACTATACTCCTCCTGCATAGCTGTATCCCACTCAGGAATACTAGAAGCCTCATGAAAAGACTGTGGATCTGAGGCAGTAGCAATGAAGACATGTGGAACATCCTGGAACTGTGAACGAGTTCGCCTGGTGTCTGATGGATCCCCAACCCAATCACCTGCAGACTGCAAGGTCTGTCTAGCCCAAAGTGGACCGGAAGATGGAGAATCTGGAGGAGAAGAGTCAACCTCTGAATGATGACTAGGAGAGGAAGGAGGTGAGTCCTCTGAATCGCTCTCTGCATCAGAAGTGGAGGTAGAAGACTGCTCAGGTGAATCTGACTCATCAGAAGATCTGTCATGTATCCCAAGTGACTCCAATGTCAAAGTAGAAGGAGTTGGAGAAGTGATAGAAAGTGAGCTTGAAGAGCCCTCCTCAAATTGAACACTCCTCTCAATGAACAACTCATGTGTAGTAGGGTGGAGCAACCGATAACCCTTCACACCATCAGGATAACCTACAAATATGCAAGGTCTGCTCTGCGGATCCAAGGCCTTGCGTTTCTCTGTAGGAATGTGGGCCCATGCAGGAGAACCAAAAACTCGAAAGTGCTTAACTGATGGTTTCCGACCGCTCCAAGCTTCAAAAGGAGTGACTCCCTTCAAGGCTCGGTGAGGAACACGGTTCTGGATATAACAAGCACAGTTAATGGCCTCTGCCCAATACTGTGGTGCAAGAGATCTGGAGTGAATCATGCAGTTCACCATTTCCTTCAAGGACCTATTCTTCCGTTCTGCAACACCGTTCTGCTGAGGATTGTATGGAACTGAATGCTGCAAATCAATCCCCTCTGAAGTGCAAAACCTCTCAAACCGATGGTTGACATACTCACCACCATTGTCAGTGCGCAAAACTTTGATGGCTTTCCCAGATTGCTTCTCTACAAAAGTCTTGAAGTCTTGAAAATGATCAAATACCTCTGACTTCTGTTTGAGAAAGTACACCCAAGTATATCGAGAAAAGTCATCAATGAATGTGAGGACATATCTAGCCCTGCTGAAGGAAGGATGCTGAAATGGACCAGCCAAATCACTGTGAACTAACTCCAGTATCTGTGAAGCTCTCCATGCCTTACCTTTGTCAAACTTTTCCTTAGGATGCTTACCAAGAATGCAACCTTGGCAAACACCACCTGAAAACTGAACTGAAGGCAACCCTGTGACCATGCTCTGCTGGTTAAGTTGCTGCAAGTAGCGGAAGTTAAGATGGCCAAACCGCTCATGCCATAATCTACTCACATCATTAGAATGAGTGAGCAAAATAGTCGAAGGAGGATCAGGAACAAAGTGAGAAAACAGATAGAGCCGTGACTGATGATCTGCTTTCCCAACTGCCACTGTAGAATCACTGTGCAACTCACGAATCTCCACTGAATCAGGAGTGAACTCAACCCGCTTGCCTGAACCTGTGTGAGTGATCTGATATACCGATAGGAGATTAGTTGATAATGAGGGCACACAAAGAACATCATGGAATGTGCCATCCCCCACATCAACAGACCCTCTCCCACACACCTCAACAGGAGTGTTATCACCCATCAAAATAGAAGGCATAGTACACGGCTCCAAGGATGCAAGTTCTTCCTTAGATGAAGCCATGTGGTGCGAAGCACCTGAATCAAGAACCCAAGTGGATGGTGAAGAAGTAACTGCAACAAGGGCCTTGCCCTTTCCTTTTCCCTTGCCGTTTTCTTTTGCCTTATTAGACCCCTCATTAGAACTCTGTTTGATAGACTCAGGAACACTGATATTATTCTTCTCAAGAATGTGTGTCAAGTGATCAATTTGTTTCTTCAGACATTTATGTTCATCATGACCGGGTCTTTTACAATAGGCACATTGGACCCTCTCTTTCTTAGGCTTGTCGCCCTTGGAATATTGGGTCTCATTAGTTGCTTTTGAAGCAACCGTTATCTGATCCTTCTTCTCCTTGCTATTCTTTTGTTTCTTATCCTTACTATTGTTGTTACTACTTTGTCCTTTCTGTTCTTTTGTGCCTTGGTTGGCAGCCAAGGCATGTGACTTAGAGGACTTAAGAGTGCCCATCTGGATTAGCTTGTCCTGTTCCCGAGTGAGATTGACAGCAAAATCATCTAAAGATGGCATGGTGAATTGAGTACCAAGTGCACCCTTAGTAGCATAGAAAGTAGAAACAAACACAGAATATTCTGAACTTAGCTTAGAGAGAATACTAAGAATCAGTTGTTCATCTTTCTTTTCAATTCCACATTGTTTTAACTGCAGCCTTAGTGATTTCAATTTGGTGAAGAAATCCTGGATTGTGTTGAAATTGCCTGGACTTAAACTAATTAGTTCATTTTCCAACATATGACCCCTCATTGAATCTTGTGTGCCAAATAGTGTTTCTAGCTTTGTCCAGATTTCATTTGGTGTATTCAAAGACTCAATGTGAAAGAGCAAATCAGGAGAAACAGACAAACACAATGTTCCATATGCCTCATCACATTTGTTAAACCACTTAGGCTTATCTTCATCTTTAGCAGGTTCAGTTTCAAGTCCCATAGTTATCCTATTTAATCCAGCTTTCCTTAAGTGAATTGTCATGCGTGATTTCCACTCAAAGTAATTGTATGGAGTTAGGATGGGCAGATTTGTTTGATCCATGATGAAGAAATGCAGAGAAGAAGTGCTGAAAAGAAGAGAACCCAACCAAGACAACCCCCCCCTTTTCACTCAATCAAAGAACCCCCCCAAGAAAATATGATTTGGCATTTTATATTAGTGCGTTTACAACTACCACTAGCAACAAATACTAAGTGGTTTTGATTTCAATGCATTACAAAACTCTCATGAAGAGCATATGCTGAAAATACAACTTTGGCATAATATCCAGAGAAATAAACATCACCACTGCAATCTACTCGAAAAATCATGCACTTTCAAAAAAAGAATCACCTCGATACGAGGTCGTATGTGAAAGTTATGATCCTCCGAAGTTCCCAAAACGAGAACCGTGCAATGTCACGACTGAGAATCTGCAATTTCTGAAAAATCTTGGCATCAAAATCAAAAAACGACTACACTAGTGCATAGAGCACGAAAAAATAGCCAAAATCAAAAAAAAATCCGTGGGAAAAGGAGTCCGTATGAGCAAGAACGGAGCATTTGAAAACTGTCTTCAGAACTGCAGCTGCCAACGGAGAGGGGTCCTGCTGTAGCTTTCTGAGCGCGTTTTTGCAAAATATACAGATTGCATGCAAAAACAGAAAGATACCCAGATGGTTTTTCTGTGTTGCGAACAAAACCCAGAAGGCGTTTTTCTTGCAAATGCACAGAAGATGTTGCTCCAGTGTAAATGGAACGCCTTTAGCTACAAAAAACGACCCCAACAACCAAAAAATGACATGCAAAGGCTGAATCAGATGCTGGAACCTGCAATATTGATTCAAAGGACCAAATATGCAAGCTGGTTGTCAGATTTGAGCTTGAAACCCCGGTTCCGCAACTGTGTATGACGATCTCCGATTTCGGTGAAACGAAAGCCAAATCTGACTTTCTCAAGCCTCCTGGACGCGTTGGAACAGCCGGAAATGCTGCCAGTATAACCAAAAATGCTGCAATCACCCAGATTTTATAAACACATGTGCAAACCCCAGAGATTAAAAAAGTTTCCGTCAAACTTTTCTGATTCTCAAGATCATCCGAAGATGCAAGAGAAGAGCATACTGGGTTTTTTGAAAACCTGCAATAAGATTTATTAGCCCCCCCCCGAATCTCTCAAATATGGAAACTAAAATCTACTCTTGCACATAGAATAGCTCTGATACCATGTTAGAATATGAAAAGATTAATAACCCAGAAAACTAGTGCAAAGAATAGATATTAAAACTATGAATGCAAATGATACGAAATCAAAATAGCAACACAGAGTTAGTCTCCAAAAGAGTAATGCAAATGCTAGAGCAAAATAGCATTAAGAGGATGCAAAAGCAAAAGATACAAAATACAAGTTAGGTAGCATGCTTATATAGACTAGGAAGAGAGAGGAGGTGGCGACACCGACCAATGAGGAGCAACCATCTATCGGACTAAAGATAGCAAAGTATCTTCCCAAGATAGCTAATGGATGCTCACATGTAGGAAGGTGACACCTCGCAACTACTCACCTAATAAGACATGCTTTATTAACCTAAGCGAGATTAATAGAAGTGTAGGAAAAACCTAGGAATATAGGAAAAATAAATAACCCATCTAGGAAATAAAAACCTACACTAACAAGAAGAACATTGTGACATTGAAAACATACAATGTTCGCAGCACATGAAGTTCTTCCCCACATCAACCAGCATGTATAGAAAAATAAAAAAGATCTCTTTCCAATTCCCTCCATCCTTTGAAAGATTCCCATACTCTGTTTCTAAAATTGCTCACGAAAAATGCTTTATAGACATGGGGGTCTATCATTTTCTATTAAGTGAGGAAAAATAAGATTTACTTCTTTGGAAAGGAAAAAAATGAAATGACATACTCATCGGATGCATAACTTTCCTTTTATAGCCAAAATGCGGATGGATAAGCCTATTAGAAATGAAGGAACAAAAATCTGATTCAAACCCTATTTATGTCCACTAAATAATTTGTAGAATCAATGGAGATTGCAATATAAATAAAACCCACTACACAAAAATAACATGCATTAAGAACTGAACACATAACATAATATGTAATGTGGAGAAAACCCTTTTAGGTAAAAAAACTCCACCTAGAAAAGAGGCTCCAAGTTGTATTATCTTCAAATATGAGATTACAATACATGGACTTCCTCTCCTTCTTTAGTCTTCAATCCAGCAGCACCTGTTACTGTCAACTCTAATAAAAATGTAGTATAAATATCTTTATAAAAGGGGGTTTCCTTCTAAGGCAACAAAACTGACATAATATCGATCGTCAGATCTATGACCTAATGACAAATGGTCCAAATTTATAATTATAAAATATAAATAAAATGTGGTTTCAGGGGTGCTACTCCTGAACCCCCTCTAGGGCATGTGGCTCCCAGACCCCTCGTTGGGGGGATGATCCCCCTGGACCCGTCGCAGGGGGGAACCCCCCTTCAACCCCCTATCACAGATGAATTACCATCAGGGACTGGATATAAACATACGACTGAAACAAAATCACTGCTGGTGAAACCTTTCATCTCTTACGGGTGATTTACAAATAATATTAGAAGTAATTAATTACATAGTATTTACAAGGTTGATGGCACCTTAATCCTAACATTATCCCACTTGACATCATACATTGTAAATACCCATAGGAAAACCATAAAATAATCAGGCACTAGAAGCAAGGCCCATGGCCTCTCTACACCAAACAAATTTCTCTGTGCTCACAGGCTTGGTCAAAGCATCTGCAACATTCTCCTAAGTGTCTACCTTCTTCAGCTCAATCTATCCACTTGCAACCATTTCTTGAACAAAGTAATACTGTACATCAACATGCTTAGTCTGAACATGATACATGGGATTCTTGGCCAAACAAATAGCACTCTGGCTATCACAACCAATCTGAATGATCCTACAATCAAAACCAATACATGTACACAATCTCCTCAACCAAACTGCCTCCTTAGAGACATGGGTAGCATCCATACACTCTACTTCGGTGGTGGACAAAACAACTGTGGGCTGCCTTTTGCTCATCCAACTCACTGCTCTACCAAACAAAGTAAACACATAGCCACTAGTGGACCTTTGACCATCTAATTCACCTGCCTAATCTACATCAACAAATCCAAGTATATCCAAAGTTTTATCAGCATTTTTAGTACTAGAATAAATCAAATAGTAATCAGGAGTGCCTGCTAGATATCTAAACACCCTCTTCACATAATTTCAATACTGTCTATCAGGGTTAGACATAAATCTACTCAAAACTTCCATTGCTTGGGCAATATCTGGTCAAGTGCAAACCATTGCATACGTCAAACTCCCTATAGCACTAGCATACGACACATTAGACATATCCTTGAAATCATTCTCATTCTTTGGACACATATCTAGTGTAAGCTTAGTACCAATGGGCAATGGAACTCTAACTAGGTTACAGTCCTGCATACTAAAGCTCTACAAAACGGTATTCACATACTTACTCTGTGATAACCAAAGCTTTATGTTACCTTTATCCTTTTTGATCTCCATCCCCAGAATATACCTAGAAGCTCCAAGATCCTTCATTTCGAATGCATCTAAAAGTTGGGCTTTACTCATTTATCATACCCTTAGTATTGTTGAAAAATAACATGTCATCAACATACAATGCAATGATCAAAATAGAATCATCAATACAATGAATGTAAACACAATGGTCCTCCTCACTTCTAACAAAACCCAATTTCAACACAAATGAATCAAATTTTTGGTACCACATTCTAGGGGATTATTTCAGACCATAAAGAGACCTCTTCAATCTGCAAACCCAATGTTCTTTCCCTTTTACCTCAAAACCTGTAGGTTGTTGCATGTAAATTTCTTCCTCAAGATCTCCATGCAAAAATGGAGTCTTAACATCCATTTACTCTATTTCCCAATCAAAAGTTGTAGCAATGGATAAGAGAAATCTAATAGAAGTTAATTTAGCAACAGGAGAGAATATTTCACTAAAATCAACTCCCTCTCTTTGGGAGTAGCCCTTGGCTACCGATCTAGCCTTGTACTTCTCCAATGACCCATCTACTCCAAACTTCTTCTTGAAGACCAACTTGCAACCTATGGCCTTTCTTCCTTTGGGAAAATGAACAAGATCCCAAGTGTTGCAAGAGTCTAAAGCCATCATCTCCTCGTGCATGGCTAACTGCCAAGACTCACTATCATCTGCATGAATAGCTTCCCTATAGGATCTAGGCTCATTGTCGGTACTTAATAAAGCAAATACACAATGGAAAACTAGTGGGCTATACATGTCAACTGGGTTCTGTTGTCCAATGGATCATCTCAAAGGTGGAGTAATAGACTCTTCAAGTTCTTATGCATGTTCATCTGTACCAACTTCTTTGGTCACAATAGATTCTTCCTCATCATAAATTTCACTTGAGTCTTCTTCTGCTTCTTCACCCCCAATCCATCATTATGTTCTTCTTGAGGTGCATCTTCATGCTCTAATTAAAAATGCACTCTCTCCACCTTTTCTTCTTTTTCCTTTGGTTGTTTAGGTTCTAAAATAACACTAAGTTCCCTGAAAATAACATCTCTAGAATAGACAATCTTTCAAGTTAGTGGATTCCAAATCTTATAACCTTTTACATATCACCATATCCAATGAAAGTATATTTTTTATCTTTTGGATCCAACTTAGTTTGTTTTTATTTAGGCACATGAACATAAGCCTCACAACCAAATACCCTTAAATGTGAAACAGAAGGTTTCTTACCTGTCCACATTTCATAAGGAGTTGAAACAAGAGCCTTACACAGAGCTCTATTAACCAAGTAGTTTGTAGTACACACAGCTTCTACCCAAAAGCATTTGTTTAACTGTGATTCACTTAACATACTTCTGGCTCTTTCCATTATTGTTCGATTCACCCTTTCTACCACTGCATTCTATTGTGGAGTATACGGAGTAGTTTTTTGTCTAACAATACCTACATGCTTACAGAATTCATCAAATTCCTTAGAATAGTATTCCTCGCCATTGTCAGATCTCAAAACCTTTATCTTATAATTTGATTACTTTTCAACTAAAGCTTTAAATTCCTTAAACTTAGTGAAAACTTCATATTTGTGACGCATAAAATAAATCTAGGTAAACCTTGAGACATCATCAATGAAGGAAACAAAATATCTAGATTTTCCAATTGATTCAACATCCACTAGACCAAAAACATCTGAATGAATAAGTTCCAATTTATCATTAGATTTATTACTACCTAAAGGAAATGGAGATCTATTCTATTTTCCAAACACACAATGTTCACAAAATTTGAAACTCTCATTAGAATAAGATAAACTGTCTAACAATTTTTTATTTAAGATAGTCTTTAAACTAGACTGAGTTATGTGGCCCAATCTACGGTGCCATAGCATACATGTATTTTCAGTATTAGCCTTAGATGCATAAGAGGCATTAGAAACAGTAGTGGCTTCTAGCTTAAATAAAGTTCCCAATCTTTCCCCTTCGCTACCACCAAGTTTCCTCTCACCAATCTCCAGCCATGCTTATCAAATGTCACATGCATTCCCAAATGATTCAACTTTGAAATAGAAATCAAATTTTTAGCCAATCCAGGAACATGCAAAACACCAGGGAGGGTTTTAATTCTTCCATCACTGAAACACAACATTACCTTCCCTCATCCAATAATAGGATATGTAGAGTTGTCCTCAAGGTACACATTTCCTCCATCATACTCTTGGTATGTGGAAAACCATTCCTTCATGGAGTCATGTGGTACGAGCATCCTGATTCAGCCAACCAATGATCATGAGAAACAACATTACATGTAGAAAGTAAAACCTCATCACCTACATTCGAAGACTTATCAGTCGTAGAATCTCATTGTTTCTTTAGGTTTCTACATTCCTTTTTCACATGTCCTCTCTTTCCGCAGTTCCAACACTTGACTCTATTCTTCTTCTCAGGAGTCTTAGAATGACCCTTAGACTTGTCTTTAGACCCCTTCTGACCTCCTTTTGGTCCTCTTTCCATTGACCTTCCCTTGACACTAAGAGCATCCCTTGAACTATCCAAACTTTTCTTCCTCAATTCATGTGACAACAAAACTAAAACAAGAGCATTCAACTTCGGATTTGTGAGGTTAGTAGTGATAGCCAAAATAAAATTCTCCCATGACTCAAGCAAAGAATAGAGAAGCAATATACATTTATCTTCCTCATTCACATCAACATCTACAGATGCTAGTTGACTCAATAACAAATTAAACGAATTCAAATGCTCTACGACTGATTTGTTGAAAGGAACAAGACAACTGAGAGGGGGGTGAATTAGTTGTACCAAAACTTTTAACTTCTTTAAACAAAATCACTTTCACATTCACTTACTTTAACTTCTTATTCTATTATGAAGATTAAGCATGAATAGCACAATCAAAACATAAACACATCAACACTATACACACATGAACATCAGATTTTTATGTGGAAAAACCTAAACAGGGAAAAACCATGGTGATTGTTAGCTCACAATATAATGTAGCAACAATACCAAATATCAAAAGAGGCTCACTGCCAAAAGGGTTCATTGTCCAAATGAAAGGTTCACTGCCAAAGGGTGGCTCACTGCCAGGGGTTGGCTCACTACCGAGGGTTGGCTCACTGCCAGGATGAACTGATATAGTAGCATCTACACCATACCTGAGTTCAGTTCCATTGAAGTGCAATATATCTCCTCTACTCTACTCTTCTTTTACAACTCACACTTTATCTTCGCATCTTCACACCATCACACCTCATTTATGAATTCATTACATACATTTATACCTATCATCAACCTTGGAATGTACATCAAGGTCAGCATTACAATTTACAACCATTGGAACTATCTCCAAGGTCGGCATATATACAGAAATCAAATTAGGACTAGACCTAAACAAACTTGTGAAGTAAATGAATGGAGGAACACTTCATAGCTTACTTGGACCCAAATACATCTTCACATGCTATAGCACACCTTCACAATTCATGAATCATCTCTGCAATAGATGTTACAAACCAAGTCGGCCAAAGCTAGTGCATACATCAAGAACACTAAGAAACATGCTTTCAAGAGCTTCATTATAGCTTCTGGAACAAGAACATGCCTTCAATACATTCTAGAGACATCCACAAACAACTTAGAATCACTTGGGAGCCAACAAAACCAACGACAATAGATCTCACTTGAAGACAACAAATATCACTCGAAGATACATCACAGACTGCTTCTCAACAGACACTGTCAATCTCTGCTAATCAAAACCTTGCTTTTTGGAGCACCAAATCACAAATCCTTTGGAATGAAGATAGCTAATGACCTTGTAAGCTTAATTCCAAAACCACAAGACCAAATTCCAACCTGCGGAGAAATGTAGAGCAAAATACTATCTCCTTGTCACTTTGCAAACCTTGCTAGGCACAATCTTCAAACTGGTGAATATATTTTTTTCTGCATAGTGATCTAGACTAGAAAATTATGTATTTAGCATCTTCAAACACTTCTTTAAATCATACCAAATCTCATACTCCGATCTTCAATATAGAGAAAATGTGGAGCAAAATAACTCAATCAATCAACAAACAATAATATTAGAAAATAAGTTGGCACCAATGACAACACAAACATGTTGACATCAATGACAACACCAGTTAGCACATACTTGCAACAATCTCCTCCATTGTCATTGATGGAAAAATTGATGTGAAAAACTAAATAACATGTTCCTCCATCAAGACACAATTCTACATTAGGACTCCCCCTTTCTTTTTACACAATTGAACTCTTTCTTCCCCTGAGTTTTTCACATGATTTCTCTCCCCCTTTGACATCAATGGCAAAGGGCATCACATCTCTTCTATTGCACATACTTGCACACTACTTCTTTGATTAGTCTGTAATCCTTCTTTACTCCCCTTGAATGCAATAATGATTTCAAACCACTACCTGCTCCCCCTGAGAGGTAGTATCCAACATCAGTCCAAAAGGAGAAATGTACTTTGAAGCATACTAGGCTGATGCATCTTCTTATGCATCTAGTTCAAGGAAGGAGGGGCAGTAACCCCTAATTTTTCCTAGAGATATTCAAATATCTCTTTTGGAAGAGCCTTAGTGAATATATCAACAACTTGATCTTTTGTAGGCACATACTCAAGATTCACCTCATTCTCTGCAACTTTATCTCTCAAAAAGTGATAATTGAAATGTACTTTGTCTTTGAATGCATCACTAGATTCTTTGAAATATTTATGGCACTTGTGTTATCACAAAGAATAGGAATTGGCCCATCATACTCAACTTTGATATCCTTCAAGGTCTACTTCATCCATAACACCTGAGTACAACATGATACTGCAACAATATATTCTACCTCTGTAGTAGACAAGGAGACTGATTTGTGTTTCTTGCTATGCCAGGAAACTACCCTATCTCTGAGAAAGAATGCACCTCCACTTGTGCTTTTCTTGTCATCAATACATCTAGCCCAATCTGCATCTATATAGGCACTTAAAGAAAAATTATTATTTTTAGGATACCACAAGCCATGACAGGAGTGCACTTCAAATCCCTGAATATCCTCTTTACTACCATCACATGTGATTCTCTGGGATCTGATTGAAATGTGGCCACAAGACAGACTGCATGCATGATATCTAGTCTGGTAACAATTAGGTAAAGTAGTCCTCCAATCATTGATTTGTACTTGCTTTGATCAGCCTTAGGAGATTCATCATTCTTGCTTAGTTTACAACTAGTAACCATAGGCGTGCATACTGGTTTAGAGTCCTCCATTTCAAACTTCTTCAACAATTCCCTGACATACTTTGATTAAGAAATGAAAATGCCTTTATTTGTCTAATTGATTTGCAGTCCAAGAAAGAAGTTCATCTCACCACAGATAGACATCTCAAATTCCTATTGCATTTCATTTGCAAACTTCTTGCACATCTCTTCATTTCCACCAAATATTATATCATCTACATAGACTTCAATAATCAGGATTTGATCTTTGCTTACCTTGATATATAAATTACTATCTGTGGACCCTTTACCAAAACCCTGCTGCAACAAATACTTATCTAGTCTTGCATACCAAGCTCTAGGAGCTTGCTTCAGTCCATACAAATCCTTCTTCAACTTGCATACCATGTCTAGTTTGTCTGATAATTGGAACCCATCTGGTTTCTCTATGTAGACCTCTTCTTCTAGCTCACCATTCAGGAAGGCATATTTTATGTCCATCTAATATACCTTGAAATTTTTATGTGCTACAAATCCCAAAAATAGTCTGATAGCTTCCACTCTTGCCATCGAAGCATAGATCTCTTCATAGTCAATTCCTTCCACTTGTGAGTAGCCTTTACACACAAGTCTTTCCTTGTTTCTCACAACTTCTCCAACTTGTACATACCTGGGATATTTAGGAATTCTTACCAGAGCTTCAACTTGAACTTTTTCATCTTCTGAAGCAGCTTGCACTTCAGTCTAAACTTCCTTTTCGTTGCCTTTTTCAACCTTTTCTATATCAGTAGATCCATCTGACTCATATCCATCTGGTTGAATATCTTCATCTACCTTCACATTTGTACTTTCTATGATCTTTCTCATTCTTTTTTTATAGCACCGGTAAGCCTTTCTCTTGGTAGAGTACCTAAGGAATATGCCTTCATCACATCTAGCATCAAACTTTCCTAATTCTTCATCTCTTCTGATGTAGCATTTGCTTCCAAAAACTTCAAAGTATTTGACAGGAGGATTTCTAACATACCACAACTCTTGCTCTGATTTGCACTTTTTTCTAAATGTAGAGAGCAGTGTGTATTGCTTCTTTCTAGTATACGTCCGGTAGGTCTGCTTCCTTGATCATTACTCTGGCAGCTTCTTGAATAGTTCTATTCTTCCTTTCAACCACTCCATTTTGTTGAGGAGTCTGAGGAGCAGACAACTATCTCTTTATTTCATGTTCTTCACAAAAAGCATTGAACTCACTTGAAGTAAACTCACCACCTCTATCAGACCTTAAACATTTGATTCTCAAATCCAATTCATTTTCAACCATAGCTTTGAATGCCTTGAACTTATCTAGAGCTTCTACTTTTTTCTCTGAGTAAAGTAACCCAAGTCATTCTTGAAAAATCATCAATAAGAAGCATGAAATACCTTTCACCTTGTAGACTTCTTGTTATTGTAGGACCACATAGGTCTATATGCAACAACTCCAGTAAACTGCTAGAGGATTGTTCTTTTCTCTTGAAAGTGGTCTTTGTCATCTTTCCAAACTGACATTCTTTGCATATAATATTGGCAGGCTTTACAATCTTAGGCAGGTCTCTTATAGCTTGAACAATGCTTATTCTCACCAGATTATTAAAGGTAATGTGACATATTCTCCTATGCCATAGCCAACTTTCATTTGCCTTAGCCAAAAAACAACAATTTTTAGTACCTTTTAAATGATAGACATTACCATGAGTCTTCTTACCAGTAGCAATTAAGGTTCCAAAGCTATTCTTTATCTTACACCCATTGTCCTTGAATACAATATTCTACCCTTCGTCACACATTTGTCCAATACTTCGAAGATTATGCTTTAAGCCCTTGACATAAAGAACATCATCTATATTATGTTTTCCATCAAAAGTAATAGATCCTTTTCCACAAATCTTACCAGCTACATCATCAGCAAACCTGACAAGTCCTCCATCATACTTTTCAAACTTAACAAACTTACTCTTGTCTCCTGTCATGTGATTTGAACAACCGCTATCAATGATCCATTCATCTTCCTTTTTAGCATGAATGCAGACAACTGTCCTGGACTTCATTCCTTCACATAGCTTGTAAGATTAGCAAAAAGAGGTTCTTCTCTAAGTACAATAAACAAGAATTCACTACTATTACCATCATTAGAATTAGATTCATCATCAGTTACATCATCATCATCTCTCATAAACTCTTTCTTACCATTTTTCCTTTACTTTCATTGATTTTTAAAGCTATGTCAGGACATCTTGAAGCATAGTGACAAATTTTACCACAATTGAAACATTTGAAAGGTAACTTACCTTTGAACTTTCCTCTGATGCCTCTTTTTATTTTTCTTGGGAATTTTGCCTCAATCTCTGCAAAATCTCCTTCATTTGATTCCACAACATATTTATCTAATCTAGTAGTCATTTCTTCCTTGGCCTTGAAAGCAATCTCAGTTTTCACAAGGCCATCAGTAGTACCAAACTCTCTCATCTCAAAAGTAGTCAGTTTACCAAGCAATTGGTCTTTTGAAAGTTTTCCCATATCAAACAATTCTTCAATGGCAGATACCTTGTGACTATAGGATTTGGGAAGAGTTTTGAGTATCTTATCTACAACATCCTCATCCTTCAATTTTCCACCAAGACCCCTGATGTTACTGACAACTTCATCAATCTTCTGTATGTATCTTGTTGCGTTCTCATCTTCATCCATTCACATGGTTTCATATGTGGTCTTCAAATTCTACAACTTAGCCTTCTTGACAAATGCATCACCTTCATAGATTTTCTTCAACATGTCCCAAATCTCATGAGCAGTTTCCAGATCTACAACTTTTGCCATTTCAGTGTTAGACAGGACATTTAATAGAGCATTTTTAGCTTTATGATTATTCTCAAAATCTTAACCTCTTCATCAGACTGCGGATCATCTTTAGGTACTGTGTACTTATCTTTGACCATTGCCCAAACATTATAACCAATAGAAATAAGATAACTTTGCATTCGTACCTGCCAATAGGCATAGTCAAATCCATCAAACTAAGAAACGTCTTTCTTGCATGCCATCTCAGATCTACCTTAAGCTATTAGGATTTCTTCCAAGGAACTAGCTCTCATACCAATGGTTGAAAGGCACAAGACAACCAAAAGGGGGGGTGAATCAGTTGTACCAAAACTTTCAACTTCTTTAAACAAAACCATTTTCACATTCACTTACTTTAACTCCTTATTCTGTTATGAAGATTAAACATGAATAGCACAATCAAAACATAAACACATCAACGCTATACACACATAAACACCAATTTTTTACGTGGAAAACTCTAAATAGGGAAAAACCACAATGAGTGTTAGCTCACAATATAATATAGTAACAATATTGAATATCAAAAGATGCTCACTACCAAAAGGGCTCACTGCCCAAATGAAAGGCTCACTGCCAAAGGGTGGCTCACTGTTGAGGGTAACTCACTGTTAGGGGTTGGCTCACTAATGAGGGTTGGCTCACTGCTAGGATGAACTGATATAGTAGTATCTACACCATTCCTGAGTTTAGTTCCATTGAAGCGCAATATATCTCCTCTGCATTGCTCTGCTTTTACAACTCACACTTTATCTTCACACCATCACACCTCACTCAAGAATTCATTGCATACATTTATACCTATCATCAACCTTGTAATGTATATCAAGTTCGGCATTACAATTTACAACCACTGGAACTATCTCCAAGGTTGGTATACATACAGAAATCTAATTAGGATTAGACCTAAACAAACTTGTGGAGTAAATGAATGGAGGAACACTTCATGGCTTAGCTTGGACCCAAATACATCTTCACATGCTACAACACGCCTTCACAATTCATGAATCATCTCCACAACAGATGTGACAAACCAAGGCGGCCAAAGCTAGTGCATACATCAAGAACACTTAGAAACATGCTTCCAAGAACTTCATTATAGCTTTTGGAACAAGCACATGCCTTCAATACATTCTAGATACATCCATGAACAAATTAGAATCACTTGGGAGATGACAAAACCAACCACAACAGATTTCACTTGAAGACAACAAATATCACTTGAAGATACATCATAGACTACTTCTCAACAGACACTGTCAAACTCTGCTAATCAAAAACTTGCTTTCTGGAGAACCAAATCACAAATCCTTTGGAATGAAGATAGCTAATGACCTTTTAAGATTAAATCCAAAACCATAAGACCAAATTCCAACCTACGGAGAAATGCAGAGCAAAATACTATCTCCCTCACTTTGCAAACCTTGCCAAGCACAACCTTCAAACTGGTGAACTGAAATTTTTCTACACAGCGATCTCAACCACCAAATTTTGTATTTCGCATCTTCAAACACTTATTTAAATCACATCCAAATCTTGTACTCTGGTCTTCAATACAAAGAAAATGCAAAGCAAAATAACTCAATCAATCAACAAACAATAATATCAGAAGATACAATTGGCACCAATGACAACACAAACATGTTGACATCAATGACAACACCAGTTAGCACATACTTGCAACACTGATTCACCCTCTTTCATTTTCATGGAAAATAACTTAGGCTTTAAATAAATCTTATTTACCATACTCTTGGCTTGGTAGATCTCACCCAGACGCTTAGTGCACAAGCTATGTGCAGACTTCTCACTCGCAACATTCAGTAGAACAGAATCTGCAAGACACAGTTGGATTGTACCTCGTGCCTTTTTATCCAGTCTTTCCCACTCATCAGGAGCAATATCATCAGGTTTCTTCTCTTTCATAACAACCAACCATTGGTTTCTTTCTTCTAGCAAATCCTCCATTTTCAGCTTCCACAATTCATACCCCATGCCATTAAACTTTTCAATGTCCAACCGAGAGGTAGAAGCAACAGTGGATGAAGCCATGATATCTACACAAGATATACAAACAAACAACAACCAAATCTCCCACTATAGCTAAAAAACCTTTACACTAACACCTGAGAATCAAAACTGGTCAGGCTTTGATACCAAATGTTAGAAATGAAGGTGCAAACTACACAATGGAAATATGATTCAAACCTTATTTATGTCATCTAAACAATGTAGAATCAATGGAGATTACGATATAAATAAAACCCACTACACAGAAATAACATGTATTAAGAACTGAACACATAACACAGTATGTAACATGGAGAAAACTCTTTTGGGTAAAAAACTCCACCAAGAAAAGAGGCTCCAAGTTGTATTATCCTCAAATATGAGATTACAATACATGCACTTCCTCTCCTTCTTCAGTCTTCCATCTAGTGGCACCTGTTAGTCTCAACTTTGATAAAAATGTAGTATAAATATCCTTATAAAAGGGGGTTGCCTTCTAGGGCAAGAAAATTGACATAATATCAACTGTTAGATCTATGACCTAATGAGAAACGGTCCAAATTTACAATGATAAAATAAAAATAACTTATATTTCAGGGGCACTGCCCCCGAACCCCCACCTGGAGGATGATCTCCCTGGACCCCTCGTAAGGGGGAAACCCCTCTGCGACCCCCCGTCATGGACAAATTACTGTCAGGGACCAAATATAAACATGCGACTGAAACAAGATCACTTCTAGTGAAACCTTTCATCTCTTATGGGTGATTTACAAACAATATTAGGAGTAATTAATTACATAGGATTTACAAGGTTGATGGCACCTTAATCCTAACAAATCCTTGTGCCTAGTTATTAATCCCTATTGGATGTCCATAAATGTCCCTTATCCCAAAACATGCCACCTGAACACCAGTACACCCTAAAATAACATTGCAAATGCTGTGAATATTTCAACATGCTTGGATGATGTGTGAAAATTTGCATTACATTATATATCTCTGCACCCATGCAACATATTCTTCCTTAAAAGGCTAATCATACTTTAATGCCCTTTCAAATCTTCTTGTGTGGGTGACATAAAAAGCATCTAATAGTACTTTAGTTTCCTTTATGAAACTATTTATCCCAGACTCTAACTCTAACAACTTATCCAACTCAGCATTGCAAAGTACAATGTGGTCAATCTTCTCTACTTGAGTGATTAATTTGATCAAAATAGGATAATGCTACAAAATTCTACCTTCCACTTAGGCAATGATTTCTATAAACTGTCAGTCTCAAGTACTGGTGGCATTGAATATTTCTCAAGAGACTTGAAAGAATCTAATTTCTCTTTTAACAACACATCAGGCCTACCTAAGAACATAGAAATCTCATTAAGAAGGCCCATGACCTCATGTGTACTGGCTATTCTAGCTAGCACATCAGACTTGAGGCTTGAAAAGCTATGTATATGATTGACTACTTGTATGCATGGGATCTAAGTACTTAGGATCTCCCTTAAAGATGACTCATTGATTATGTGGCAGTCAAAGGCTCCTTTTAAATTATTGTGACACACCCAAGCATCATCTACTCTATCCATAATTTTTTCCATTCGATGACTTAAAAGGCCACTCACTAAATAAATTTGTTCACTTCTAGCCTCTTCCTTTATTCTGTCCATTTCACTATGACTTTGACTTAATTTATTTTTAGCATCCTCCAATTCTAGTTTGGAAACATCTTTGTCCTCTTGTGCCATACTTCTTGAACTAGTGTAAGGGGTAACAGGATTCATTTCAATTCCTAGAGGAGGAACAAGTGATCTCAACTTGTTAAGTTCCCTTATTTGTTTCAAATGATCACTCTTCAATCTATCATACTCAACCTACAACTTTTTTGATGCAACCTCACTGAACAAGGTAGTGTTTAGGTTTCATATTTAGTACTAAACCCTAATCCAAAGTATAAGTCCTCTACATGTTCTTTAGTTAACACCTCATCTTCATCATTGTTTTGTCTTCTCTATGCCCAAAGCCATAGAAAAGGCAATATCCCATCTTGGCAGCAGTAAGAAACCACTCTACTTGACTATTTTCCTCCCTTCCTCAATAGTGATCCTGTCAATGTCCATATCAATCTCTTTCAAAATATTTTGAGCCTCCTCTTCCATTTCATCTTCCCCAACCTGGTCATGTTCTTCATTCAACCTCTTTAAGTAAAGTCCTGACTTTCTTTTTAACAAGAGGGATATGAATTCTTTAGACTTGACAAATTGATCATTAGACGAGAAATCCTTTCAAGATAAATCCATTACATCGTGTATAGCATGGCTTCCTTGATCTAAACCCAATAATGTTCTATCTAGAGGAGGACCAGTTACTTCAATCCTCTAAGGAGAGGCTATAACCTGTTGAATTTTATCTATGTCAATTTTCATCTACCTCCTCAGTCATTGAATAATCAACAAGAGGTTGATCAACCTCCTGCTATGATGGGCTTGGTATAGGGTCACCACCTCCTGTCCTTGCACCTTCTTCTATCATTGGTGCATATACTAATTGTTCTACTAGTCCCACTTCTTATTATTGTGCCTCTGGAACAAGATCATGCACTTTAGGTTTTATAGCCAATCTTGTAGGCACAAACTTTAATTCATCAGCATGGTCCAACATTGTTTACATCCTAATGATAGGATCTTTAATTTCACTATAAGCGCCTAGGTACTTTGGATATTTTAGTAGTATTTTCCTTTCTCCTAGGAGAATCAAAAACCATGTATCCCTTCTTTCACCAACCTCCACCTTGGTGATACAATTTTGAATTAGATCCTCTTGCTCATCAAAATGATGTTCATACCTAGACTTACCCTTACTTTATGAGGATCCTAATATGATATATTTCTAATTATAATAAGTTAAGCACTTGTGGCATGCTTAACCTTAATAGATACATTTATTAGTCTTAGTTATTCCTTAATTTAATTTAGTTAGGATGAAGGGGTGTGTCCCTATATAGTTATACATATAAATAATGTGAGATAGACTATCCCAAACCATCATATCTTCTAATAATGAATTCACATATTAGTTTATGATTATTGGAGGTCACCCAATCAAAGTGGTCCACTATTTTATAGATTTTTACATTTATTTCCATGAAATATCATAACATACTCCTCTTCACATCAATGAAATGCTTCGGGTCATAATTTCTCAGTTTAGAAAAGCCCATCCTATACTCCTCTAATTTGAATCCTAGGAGATCCAAACCCTCCTTATTCATGATTACAAAACCTATGAAAACCATGCTTGGTGTGAAGAATGAATCTTTCTTATGCTGCCTCAAATGCAGTTTGTTAGCTTCATTTAATTGCCACATTGTTTTGAGAAATGCAATCCTCTTGTTAGAAATGAAAGCAACACTACTTCAATGGAAATCTGATTCGAGATAAATTTCAGCAATCTTTAACTATGCTATTAACAATGGAGATTGTAACAAAACATAAACCCACAATACAGAAATATACTAGAAACAAAATGAAGCACATAACACAAGTGTTTAACATGGAGAAAACCCTTTCAGGTAAAAAACTCCACCAAGATAAGAGGTCAAGTTGTATTATTTTCACAAAAGGAGATTACAAATACATTCACTTCCTCTGTCCTCCAACCTTCACTCCGGCAGAACCTGGTTGCCTATAAACTGTTATATGCATCTTATCTACTATGCTATGGTTTATATAGAATTTACACAACCTCAAGACACTAAATGACTTCTTACAAGCCCATAACACTTGTCAAGAGTCAACAATACAACCTTGGGCGTCCATGGCCAAGAATAGGCTCTTACGGGGTCATAAATGATGTCATACATGCATCCTACAATTGGAAAAATGTGCCCATGCAAGCTTGAACACCTTGGGGCCAAAAATAGCCACTTACAGCATCTTATGATGTGTCATATGCTATTATAAGTGTCATAGATTCTTATGACAACTTACAGTTGTCATAGAATCTCTTACACCTTACAGCATCTATGACGTGAGTCATAACACTAAAAATAGATTATTCCTCCACATGTGCACCCCACTTTGACCAATTACCATTTACCATAGTAAATGACATCCCATAACTACCATCGATAACTCTGAGACTTACCATGCAGTAACTCCGTAATTATTGTGGACAGTAAATAATTTTTTCCACTGCTAGTGAAACTTGTACATCCCTTATGGGTAATTACAAATAATAAATGGAATAATACAATAATGGGATTTACAAGGTTAATGGCACCTTATCCCAACATTCTCCCACTTAACATTATACATTATAAATCAACCCATAGGAAATCAAATGAAAAATAATTAGGCACTAGAAACAAGGCCCATGGCTTCTCTGCACCATACGAACTTCTCTGTGCTCACAAGCTTGGTCAATAAATATGCAACATTCTCCTGATTATCTATCTTCTTCATCTCAATCTCTCCATTTGCAACCAACTCTCGAACAAAGTGATACTAAACATCAACATGCTTAGTCTGAGCATGATACATGGGATTCTTGGCCAAACAGATAGCACTCTGGCTATCACAACCAATCTGAATGATCCTACAATCAAAACCAATACCTGTACATAGTCTCCTCAACCAAATTGCCTCCTTAGAGACATGAGTAATAGCCATATACTCTGCTTCTATGGTGGACAAAGCAATTGTGGGCCTCCTCTTACTCATCCAACTCACTGCTCCTCCAAACAGAGTAAACACATAGCCACTAGTGGACCTTTGACTATCCAAGTCACCTGCCCAATCTGCATCAACAAAACCCTATATGTCTAAAGATTTATCAGCACTATCAGTACCAAAATAAACTAAACAATGATTAGGAGTACCTGCAAGATATTTAAACACCATCTTTGCATAATTCCAATGTTGTCTACTAGGGTTAGACATAAATATGCTCAAAACTCCCATTGCTTGGGAAATATCTGGTCTAGTACAAACCATTGCATACATCAAACTCCCTATAGCACTAGCATATGGCACATTAGACATATCCTTAAGATCATGCTCAGTCTTTGGACACATCTCTAATGAAAGCTTAGTACCAATGGGTAAAGGAACTCTAACTGGGTTACAGTCCTGCAAACTAAACCTCTGCAAAATAGTATTTACATACTTACTTTGTGACAACCAAAGATTTTTGTTAACTCTATCCCTCCTAATCTCCATTCCCAAAATATACCTTGCAGTACCAAGATCCTTCATCTTAAATGCACCTAAAAGTTGGGCTTTAAGCTCACTGATCATACCCTTAGTATTGCTGAAAATCAACATGTCATCAACATACAAAGCAATAACCAATATAGAATCATCAACACAATAAATGTAAACACAGTAATCCTCCTCGCTTCTAACAAAACCCAATTTCAAAACAAATGAGTCAAAATTTTGATACCACATTTTGGGGGATTGTTTTAGACCATAAAAAGACCTCTTTAACCTGTAAACCCAATGTTCTTTTCCTTTTATCTCAAAACCTGTAGGTTGTTGCATATAAATTTCTTCTTCAAGATCTCCATGTAGGAATGCAATCTTAACATCCATATGCTCAATCTCCCAATCATAAGCTGTGGCAATGGATAAGAGAAATCTAATAGAAGTCAATTTAGCAACAGGAGAGAATATCTCACCAAAATCAACTCCCTCTCTCTGGGAGTAGCCCTTGGCTACCAGTCTAGCCTTGTACTTCTCCAATGACCTGTCTACTTCAAACTTCTTCTTGAAGACCCACTTACATCCTATGGCCTTTCTTTGTTTGGGCAAATGAACAAGATCCCAGGTGTTACAAGAGTCTGAAGCCATCATCTCCTCCTACATGGCTAATTGCTAAGACTCACTATCATCTGTAGAAATAGCTTCCCTGTAGGGTCTAGGTTCATCGTTAGTACTCAATAAAGCATATACACAATGAAAATCTAGTGGGTTATACCTTTCAAATGGATTATGTTGTCTTTTAGATCTCCTCAAGGGTGGAGTAAGAGACTCTACTCGTTCTTCTGTGTGATCATCTGCACCAACTTCTTCTGTAACAACATATTCATCTTCATCATAACTACTTGAATCTTCTTCTTCTTCTTCACCCCCCAATCTATCATTCTGTTCTTCCTGAGGTACATCTTGCTGCTCTAAATCAAAGTACGCCTTCTTTACCTTTTCATCTTTTTTTTTGGGCTGCTTAGGTTCAGAAATAGCTCTAAGTTCCCTGAAAATAACATCTCTAGAAAAGATAATCTTGCGGGTTAGTGGATTCCAAAGCTTATAACCTTTGAGATTATCACCATATCTAATGAATGTACACTTTTTAGCCTTTAGATCCAACTTAGATCGCTTTTCCTTAGGCACATGAACAAAAGCCTCACAACCATAACCCTTAAATGTGAAACAGAAGGTTTCTTACCTGTCCACACTTCATAAGGTGTCAAATCAAGAGCCTTACAAGGAGATCTATTTATCAAGTAGCAAGCAGTACACACATCCTCTGCCCAAAAGCATTTATCCCACTGTGCATCACTAAGCATACTTTCGGCCCTTTCCATAATTGTTTGGTTCATCCTTTCTACAACACCATTCTGCTATGGTGTATACGGAGTTGTCTTTTGTCTGATTATACCTGCATGATTGCAAAACTCATCAAATTCCTTAGAGCAATATTCCCCTCAATATTCCCCTCCATTGTTAGATCTTAATATTTTTATCTTTAAACTTGATTGGTTCTCTACTAAGACCTTGAGTTCGCTAAACTTAGTGAAAACTTCATATTTGTGCTTCATAAAATAAATCCATGTAAATCTGGATACATCATCAATGAAGGTTACAAAATAATGAGATTTTCTAATAGATTCATTATCCACAGGTCCAAACACATCTGTATGAATAATTTCTAACTTCTCTTTTGCTCTATTGCTTCCTGAAGGAAATGATTTTTTGTTTTGTTTACCAAACACACAATGCTCATAGAAATCAAAGTGCTCATTAGAATAGGAGAAACCATCCAACAAATTTTTATTCTTAATAGATTTTAATACATTATTGCTTGTGTGGCCCAATCTACGGTGCCACAACATACATGCATTTTTAGTATTAGCCCCATATACATAGGAGGCATTATAAACTATAGTGGCTTCAATCTTGAACAGGCTTCTGAATCTCTTCCCCTTCGCTACCACCAAGTTCCCTCTCACTAATCTGCAGCCATGCTTGTCAAATGTCACATGCATTCCCAAATCATTCAACTTTGAAACTAAAATTAGATTTCTAGCTAATCCAGGAACATGCAAAACACCAGGGAGGGTTTTAATCCTTCCATCACTAAAACACAACAATACCTTTCCTTTCCCAACAATTAGATATGAAGAGTTGTCACCAAGATAGATATTACCTCCATCATATTCTTCATATGTGGAGAACCATTCCTTATGCGGGGTCATATGAAATGAGCATCCTGAGTCAACCAACCAGTGATCATTAGAAACAAGATTACATGCAGAAAGTAAAACTTCTTCATCTACCCCACTGTTTCTTGGGGTTTCTACACTCCTTCACATGTCCCCTTTTACCGCAGTTCCAACACTTAACTCTGTTCTTTTTACCAAGAGTCTTAGACCGGCCCTTGGACTTGTCCTTAGCCCCTTTCTAATCTCCTTTAGGTCATCTTTCCTTAGACCTTCCCCTAACATGAGAGCATCCCCTCAACTATCTGAACTCTTCTTCCTCAATTCCAGTGACAGTAGCACCGAAACAAGAGCATCCAACTTCGGATCTGCAAGGTTAGTAGTGATAGCAAGGATAACATTCTCCCAAGACTCAGGTAAAGAACAAAGAAGTAAGATACATTTATCTTCCTCACTAACCTCAACATCTACTAAATCAAGCTGACTCACTAACAAAGAAAAAGAATTTAAATGCTCTGCAACTGATTCACCTTCTCGCATTTTCATGGAAAATAATTTTCTTTTTAAATAAAATTTATTTACCATACTCTTGGCTTGATAGATCTCAGCCAACCATTTCCACAACTTGTATGCAGTCTCTTTCTTTGTGACATTCAACAGGACAGAGTCTGAAAGACACAACCGAATGGTTCCCCATGCCTTCTTATCCAGTCTATCCCACTCTTCTTCTTCTTCTTCTTCACCCCCCAATCTATCATTCTATTCTTCGTGAGGTGCATCTTGCTGCTCTAAATCAAAGTACACCTTCTCTACCTTTTCGTCTTTTTCTTTTGGCTGCTTAGGTTCAGAAATAGCTCTAAGTTCCCTGAAAATAACATCTCTAGAAAAGATAATCTTGCAGGTTAGTGGATTCCAAAGCTTATAACCTTTGAGATTATCACCATATCTAATGAATGTACACTTTTTAGCCTTTAGATCCAACTTAGATCGCTTTTCCTTAGGCACATGAACAAAAGACTCACAACCATAACCCTTAAATGTGAAACAGAAGGTTTCTTACCTGTCCACACTTCATAAGGTGTCAAATCAAGAGCCTTACAAGGAGATCTATTTATCAATTAGCAAGCAATACACACAGCCTCTACCCAAAAGCATTTATCCCAATGTGCATCACTAAGCATACTTTTGGCCCTTTCCATAATTGTTTGATTCATCCTTTCTACAACACCATTCTGCTATGGTGTATACGGAGTTGTCTTTTGTCTGATTATACCTGTATGCTTGCAAAACTCATCAAATTCCTTAGAGCAATATTCCCCTCCATTGTTAGATCTTAATATTTTTATCTTTAAACTTGATTGGTTCTCTACTAAGACCTTGAGTTCGCTAAACTTAGTGAAAACTTCATATTTGTGCTTTATAAAATAAATCCATGTAAATCTGGATACATCATCAATGAAGGTTACAAAATAATGATATTTTCTAATAGATTCATTATCCATAGGTCCAAACACATCTGTATGAATAATTTCTAACGTCTCTTTTGCTCTATTGCTTCCTGAAGGAAATGATTTTTTGTTTTGTTTACCAAACACACAATGCTCACATAAATCAAAGTGCTCATCAGAATAGGTGAAACCATCCAACAAATTTTTATTCTTAATAGATTTTAATACATTATTGCTTGTGTGGCCCAATCTACGGTGCCACAACATACGTGCATTTTCAATATTAGCCTCAGATACATAGGAGGCATTATAAAAGATAGTAGCTTCAATCTTGAACAGGCTTCTGAATCTCTTCCCCTTCGCTACCACCAAGTTCCTGTTGCAAGGTGTGACCCTTGGTCTTCTTGTTCAGCGCTGCGTTGTGGTGGTTTGTGACAAGGGCTTAACTACCTCCCATGCTTGTTAAGTCAAGTGGTTGTATCAGGCATTAACAGGTCGATCTTTTGGTGCAACGACAACTAACAGTTGGTATCAGGGCTGAGGTCACAGGTTCAAACCCCGTGCTTGCACTGGGGGGGAATTGTTGCAAGGTATGACCCTTGGTATTCTTGTTCAGTGCTGCGTTGCGATGGTTTGTGACAAGGGCTTAACCGCCTCTCGTGCTTGTTAAGTCAAGTGGTTGTATCAGGCATTAACAGGTTGATCTTTTGGTGCAACGGCAACTAACAGTTCCCTCTCACTAATCTACAGTCATGCTTGTCAAATGTCACATGCATTCCCAAATCATTCAACTTTGAAACTAAAATTAGATTTCTAGCTAATCCAGGAACATGCAAAACACCAGGGAGGGTTTTAATCCTTCCATCACTGAAACACAACAATACCTTTCCTTTCCCAACAATCAGATATGAAGAGTTTTCACCAAGATAGATATTACCTCCATCATATTCTTCATATGTGGAGAACCATTCCTTATGCGGGGTCATATGAAATGAGCATCCTGAGTCAACCAACCAGTGATCATTAGAAACAAGATTACATGCAGAAAGTAAAACTTCTTCATCTACCCCACTGTTTCTTGGGGTTTCTGCACTCCTTCACATGTCCCCTTTTACCGCAGTTCCAACACTTAACTCTGTTCTTTTTACCAAGAGTCTTAGACCGGCCCTTGGACTTGTCCTTAGCCCCTTTCTAATCTCCTTTAGGTCATCTTTCCTTAGAGCTTCCCCTAACATGAGAGCATCCCCTCAACTATCTGAACTCTTCTTCCTCAATTCCAGTGACAGTAGCACTGAAACAAGAGCATCCAACTTCAGATCTGCAAGGTTAGTAGTGATAGCAAGGATAACATTCTCCCAAGACTCAGGTAAAGAACAAAGAAGTAAGATACATTTATCTTCCTCACTAACCTCAACATCTACTAAATCAAGATGACTCACTAACAAATTAAAAGAATTTAAATGCTCTGCAACTAATTCACCTTCTCGCATTTTCATGGAAAATAATTTTCTTTTTAAATAAAGTTTATTTACCATACTCTTGGCTTGATAGATCTCACCCAACCATTTCCACAACTTGTATGCAGTCTCTTTCTTTGCGACATTCAACAGGACAGAGTCTGAAAGACACAACCAGATGGTTCCCCATGCCTTCTTATCCAATCTATCCCACTCATCTTAAGAGGCATCATCGGGTTTCCTCTCTTTTTGAATAGCCAACCATTGGTTTCTTTCTTCCAACAAATCTTCCATTTTCAGCTTCCACAACTCATACCCCGTTCCGTTAAACTTCTCAATGTCCAATCAATAGGTAGATGCAACAGTGGATGCAGCCATAATAACAACACAAGATCTACAAAACAAACACAACCAAATCTCCCACTGCAGCTACAACTTCCACACTACCACCCAAGAGTCAAAGTTGGCGAGGCTTTGATACTAAATGTTATAAATGAAAGCAACACTACTTCAATGGAAATCTGATTCGAGATAAATTTCAGCAATCTTTAACTGTGTGCTATTAACAATGGAGATTGTAACAAAACATAAACCCACAATACAGAAATATACTAGAAGCAAAATGAAGCACATAACACAAGTGTTTAACGTGGAGAAAACCCTTTCGGGTAAAAAACTCCACCAAGAAAAGAGGTCAAGTTGTATTATCTTCACAAAAGGAGATTACAAATACATTCACTTCCTCTGTCCTCCAACCTTCACTCTGGCAGAACCTGCGTACCTGTAAACTATTATATGCATCTCATCTACTATGCTATGGTTTATATAGAATTTACACAACCTCAAGATACTAAATGACTTCTTACAAGCCCATAACACTTGTCAAGAGTCAACAATACAACCTTGGGCGTCCATGGCCAAGAATAGGCTCTTATGGGGTCATAAATGCTGTCATACATGCATCCTACACTTGAAAAAATGTGCCCATGCAAGCTTGAACGCCTTGGGGCCAAAAATATCCACTTACAACATCTTATGATGTGTCATATGCTATTATAAGTGTCATAGATTCTTATGACAACTTACAGTTGTCATAGAATCTCTTAAACCTTCTTACAACATCTATGATGTGCATCATAACACTAAAAATAGATTATTCCTCCACATGTGCACTCCACTTTGACCAATTACCATTTACCATAGTAAATGACATCCCATAACTATCACCGGTAACTCTAAGACTTACCGTGCAGTAACTCCATAATTACTATGGACAGTAAATAATTTTTACTGAAGATAGGGAAAATAGCTACAAGCATGTAGAAAACAAACTACAGTTAACCCTAACTCCCAATGGAGTGCATTCCAACCTAGAAAATCAATCAAACAAAATAGAAATAAACTAAGAATCTAAGCTAGTAATGACTTCTCTCCATTATCCTGCTCATCTTGCATTGTGTTCTCAGATTTGCAAGTTCATGCAACAATCATGAGAAGCTCTTGTGTGTGTTAAGCAAGATTTTGGAGATTGCAGGCTAAGAGAGGAAAAAATGGAACTAAGAGCTTAAGGGGGAAAACAGGAGTGTAAGAGGTCTTTAGGGGGCAAAATGAGGCTGAATAAGTGGTTTTATAGAAGAGGGATTTTGAATGGACGGCCAAGATTGAGGGTTGAAAATGGAGGGCTGTGATTGATTAGGGTTCCTCTACACTAGAAGACAAGTGAATTTAAAATTAGAAGAAATGATGAGGTGTAGGATGGGATTTTAAATTAAATAAATTTGTTCAATTTATTTAATTTGTTTGAAGTGGGGAATACATGTGATGGGATTTGACTTATTTATTTGAATAAATCAAATGAAGGGAACATTAGAAAATGAATGAATAAATAATTAATTAATTCAAATTAATTACTTATCCATAGAGGAAGATTAGGGAAAATCAGAAGAATATGGAAGTGTTTAGGGTTTTGTTGACCCGAGGACACTTTTAGGTGTCTACATTTTGCCCCTCTTTGAAATGAGGTTGCAACCAAGTAACATCATTTCAAAGAAGCCAAGGAAATGGATAGAGGAAACAGATGGTGCTGGAAAGATAGGATGATGATGCCCCCTCGAGAGGATAGGCGGGTTGGATAAACACAGGTAGGCTCTTGAAATGAAAGGGATTGGTGAAGGAAGAAAGATAGGAGAATGGATTGAAGAAATGAATGTTAGGTGAGAGAGAGATGGTGGGGGAATGAAGATTGGCTAGAAGAATGGGAATGAGATCTTGCTTTGATAGATTTTGAGCTTCTCACTTGCAATTTTTTTGCTTATCATCATAGAATTTATTATGTCAAAGGACAACAATCATCGTGGCATGTCAAAGGCCAAAGTGGAAAGTGTAGTCCCTTGTGAAATAGGCACATGACAGACAAGGAATTCCCTGACTCAAACTAGTAACTGTGATACCTTGTCAGAACATGTGAGGAGATAACTGTGAGGTGTGCAAGTCCTGATGCAAGGAAGTAGTTATTCTTTCCAATGCATAGGATGCCTTTGATTCACACCCAATGGAATCCCGATCACACACAAGGCACCGCAAGTACAATCAAAGAAAAAGGTCTCGCCCTATTCTCACTTCTCTTCATCACTTAGGGACTACCTTGAGAAGCATAAGAACGAGACTGTAAAACAATCCAATAAAAGATAAGACAAACTAGACCAACAGCCAGTTGGAACTTTTGCCAAGTGATATGTGTTTGATTGATTATGATTGGATGGAGAAGGAGCCTGGTTTCAAGAAATGAAACATACCATATATGACGCCTGGTTTGGTTTCAACAATGCCCCTACCTGTCTAAGGCAGGTGATTGATTGAATGACACTAGTTTTGTTGGTCATACGAGCAACACCAGGGTTTGATTGATGATGTTTGATAAATGATGCATGTCGTATAAGGAATAGAATCCTGGTTTTGACCATGCCCCATTCCGTGTAGGATATGTGATAGTTGATGAGGATAGTGACATATGATTATCATGAGGTGATTGATTGGTTTGACTAATTTGAATAGCTTGTCTGGATGATTTTGGGATTGGTTTTGAAATGCGTGTTGTGAAAGATTGACCATCTAATCAAAGTGTCCATTTCATCAAAGGATGATTTATTATGATGGTTGACCTAAGGGATTGACCTAATCCCTTGGGGGAGCATCGAAGATGGCCTTGCCTACGTGAAAGCTCAGAGGTGACGTAGTTTGACCATATGGACGGTGGATGATTGGAAGAACTAATTTGAATGCTATGATGATGTGATTTGAAATGAATGGATTGATTGAGGAATTTGATGAGTTGATTTAGTTAAGGAATCGAATGATGTGAAGAATTGTTTGAAGAATTGATTTGGTTGGAAGGAATGGATTGAATGATGCAGATGGAATGATTTTATTGCTTGGATTTTTGTGGGATATTTGATTTTTTGTGGTTTTTGACGATATTTGATGTTTTTTGGGATTTTGAATATATTTGATTTTTTTGTGTTTTTGGTAATATTTGATTGTTTTGTATTTTTGGGAATGTTGTGATTTTGGAATGTTTTGATTTTTTTGGATTTTGAAGATGTTTTGATTTTTTTGTATTTTTGGTAATATTTGATTGTTTTGTATTTTTGGATGTTTTGGGGTGTCAATGGATGACAATTTCGATAGCCTTTACGCTAGATACCAATGACAAGGGAGAACCAAGTTTAGGTGCCAAGGAATGAATGGATAAAAGGGGTGGGTGATAGTGGATGGAAGGAACATATGCGTAAGAGGGCAAGGATGTGATCTCCAAGGACTATGTTGCATCGGAATAACATGCCCCATTATTGGTGTAATGCAAGGATTTGACATGGAAAAAGCTTATGACACTAAGATAGTGATAAGATGGATTATTTGGATAGGATGAGGTATGCCAAGAGATACCCAAGACATGTTTCAACATTTTGCCCTCATTTCTTTATCAAGATCAAAAGAGGAAGGGGGAATGGATGGACTCGTCAGGTATGTGTGTATGTAATGGATAAGTATGGTAAGAGAGGATAGGAAATGATAGGATGAAAGTGATATGTTGGATGAGACAAGGTGCCCCCAAGTGTAAGTTGCATAGAAGATCAACCTACACATGATGCCTGTTTGCCAGGTTTTCATCATGGTACTTATCCAAGGCACCTGTTTACTAGGTTTTCACCATTGGAGGAAAGGATTTCTCTTTACTTTTTTTTGACTTTTTTACTTTTTTGAATGGGATAGGTGGATATGGACAAGAGGGACTCAAGTGTCTAGTTCCATGAGGGGTGATAGTCCCATTAGAGAATGATGTCATCGCATGGACCATGTCAAGTCGTTATTGTGCTTATCGATGTTGGTAAGGAGATGGCATGAAAGTGAGATGGGTAAGGTAGATAGTGAATTATGGAGGGAACAATGGTGGATTATGATGTGGATTATGTAGGGGAGATAGTGGATTATGATGTGGATTATGTAGGGAAGATAGTGGATTATGATGTGGATTATGTAGGGGAGATAGTGGATTATGATGTGGATTATGTAGAAAAGATAGTGGATTATGATGTGGATTATGTAGGGAATGATAGTGGATTATGTAGGACTTATGAATGGATGGATGACAAATTTATGCAAAAGCATGGATCATAGGGAAGTGATAAGGTAGATATGTAGGATAATGAATGAATGATGGGTGGTGGAGGTATGGAAAGGAATCATGACCAACGGCTGCACACACCGTGATAAACATTGAAGCATTTGATTGGAAGGTGTAGGAAGCAATGGAGATTTTTGCTTAGTGGATGGATGATGTAAGCATTTTGGGACCCACATAGACTTAGTATTTTTATGATTTTTGTTTATCATGTGGGATGAAGGGATTTGATATTTTTTAATGGAATGGGTGGAAGAGGATGGTTGGGATTTTTGAGAGGTGGATGCCTCATTTGACTTGACTTCTTTTTGCTTAGGGACCCATACCCTTTTGCTTTTTGACTTTGCTTTTGGAGCTATGGGTTTGGATGAATTTTGGCATGTAGCTTGCTTTGACTTTTTGCATTGATTCCCTAAGGTATTAAGACCCTTAGGATTTTTGGCTTTATGAAAGGAGGCATCCAAATGTTTATTTTTGAATCCCATGTGATGAATGGAATGAGTTGAATCTTTATGTTTACAAGATGTGTGCATTTGTTGGTCATGATTAGGGTATTGAGGTGATTTATGGATGATAGGGATATTAGATGTTGGAAGCAATGGTGGCAAAGTGTATGGATGGAAATCGGGAGTTGGAAGAAGTGGAGGCAAAGTTGATGGCAGAAGGTGTATGGTCACATGCTTTTGACATTTGTAGGATGAGGGGGGCAGAATGGCAACATATGTTTTTGGAATATGATAGGGTTGTGCGATGGAGAGTGGTGGACTTAGGATGTATGAAGGAAGCACCAACATCATTAGATTGTTGACCTTGAGTTGTGTATCCAAGGCCATATCAGTGTGGAGGGACTTGGACATGGATGGGCTCCAAAATACCTTGTTCATGAAGGCCTAAGCCTTTGCCTTGATAATTCATGTTTTGGAGCATGTGATGGACTAAGGGATTAGGTTGAGTTTGGACAATAGACACGAGCTCATTATTAGATGGAGAAGGTGATGTGGCAGATAATGGTTGCTGTTGTTCGAAGGAGGAACACTCATGAATGAAAGCGGATAGACCAAGTGGATATGATGGTGGGTTTGAAATTGGATCGATGGTGGATGTGGAAGGATCATGAGGATCTTTATTATGTTCATGTAGATCCAAGTTATTTGTTTGATCTTCTATGTTTATGTGTTCTTGGGAGGCACATGTCTCATCATGACAAGTGGAAGTGGTTGGATCATGGATGGGTGAAATGGCAACCTCTTGATCATGGAATGCACAGAGTTGGCTAAGTGGATCATCATGGTTTTCTTGATCATAAGTGGGATTGTGATAATGGGATCAAGTGTGTTATGGATAGGTTGAACGGAAGGGGTTTAATCTTGTTGCAGATAAGGGGGTCATGTTTCTTCATGCTTAGGATTATGCTCTTGACTTTGAGTGGAGGTGGATGACTAATGAATGGGCTTTATGGTTTGTGGACCACATGATGGGGTTGAAGGAATGGACATGATATTTGAAGGCTCTTTGCTAGGCTCAAGCATAGGAATTTGAGAACATGGTTGACTCCTTGCTAGTAGCCATTGGATCACATCCTTTGCAAGGGCATGTGTGGAAGGATAATATAATGGATGAACGATGAGGGTAGCTAGTATGGACTCATGATTAGGATTAGAATTGTGGTGGTAGAATGTACTCATGATGGATGAGGTAGACTTATGTTCCCCTTGTCAAAGGTGGCATGAGAATTTAAAGGCACTTTGTCTTGCTGCCAAGGTGGACTTGGATAATGTTGTGCATAGGCTTGGGTTGCTAGAACCTTGTTCTCTAGGATTGGCATGGAATGATGCATGTCTTAATATCATTTTATGTCTTCTTGTGGGATTAGGACCATGTTGGTGAGTACTTGACTAGGATGAATGATGATGTGGAATGATGAGGAATGTGATGACGTGTGTGATTGGATGATTGGATGGGTGATTAGGGATGATTAGGTTATGGTTAGGATGACTTGGAAATAATTAGGATATGATTAGGGGTGAGGTGATTGGGATGAAATTAGTTGAATGATGTGATTAGAAAGGGTGATTAGGATGTGAAGGTTGAATGATGAACATATGAATAGGATGTGATTAAGATGATGTCGATTGGATAATGTGTTGGAAGGAATGTTGATGTGTTTGGAATGATGTGTGTATGAGGGATGACTAGGAGGATCTATTCGCTTGTCTCTTCATTTTGCAACTGTGTCAACCAAATGAGACTTGTGAAATGTGGGATCATATGGGATGATAATGGAATGTGATGAGGCTCAGGCTATGATAGAGGCTAATGATATTAGTCTTCAAAAAGTCTAGCTCCAAGAGGGTACTCTCATCTACTAATGACCTTTCAAAGCACAAATTGGTTTTTTTGAGACCTTGAGGTATGGAAGAGATTATTGATTAGAGTGAACCCATGAGTTTTAGAATTCACTTGTAAGGATGGACTTAAACTAGCTATGGAGTATTAAGCCCAAGATTTGATTGATGTGAAAAGATGTCAAGGTCTCTTGGTCTAAATTTGTACTTGTGATACAACTAAGCTTCGACAGTTTCTCCCTATGTTTCAACCTTACGAAGACTAATGTTTAGGGTCCTCTATAGATGTCAAGGGCTAAATGCTAATGAAATGTTGCGATGAAATGTGATCATAAAGGGATGGAATTGGATTTGCAATTGGTGAACAAAACCAATAGGTCAATAAGGTTTTGACACGGTTGCAATCGGATTTGCTAGGGAGAGTAGATACTCAAAGTTTCCCCTATGGTTGTGATAGTGAATAATGAAAGATGAAATGGATTGGATAATGAATGAACGATTATGATATGATGGGGATGTGATCAGTTGGATTAGAATGAATGGTTAGGATGTGATTTAGATGTGATTGGGATGGATAAGATATGATTAGGAGAATGATGATGATGACTTGGATATGGTATTATTAGGATGATGTTAATTAGATGAAAGAGGTGATTAGGGTTTGACAAGGATGACTAAGATGGTGACTAGAAGAATGATTAAGGTGAGACGGATTGGATTACGATGACGATGTGTAATGGTTATGCATGATAAATTGGATATGATTATAATGCTTAGGATATAATTGGGATGAGGTGGAATGATTAGGAATAGTAGGGTAGAATAGGATTATGATGAGGTGTAATGATGAGGCATGATAAGAAGTTGATTAGGGATGACTTGGATATGATGTGGCTAAGATGAGTGATTAGGATACGAAGGTTGAATGATGAAGATACAAGTGGGATGTGATTAGGATGGGATGAGTTGAAATGATGAATATGGCATGATGTGAGATGGATGTAATGATTAGGAATGATTAGGGTATAATTATGATGATGTGGCATGAAGAAGATATGACATGAATGTGACTAGGAATGATTAAGATCATGATTGGGGTAATGTGATTAGGATATGATCGATTAGGATGTAATGGATTGGGATGATGTGTAAGGACAATGGGATTAGGGATGTGGTTGAATGATGAAAAATGATAAATAGGATATGGTTGGGATGAGGTTCAATGGTGAAGATATGATGAATGGGATATGATTAGGATGAATGAGGTGTGATTAGGAAGGGTGATTAGGGTATGATGGTTAGGTGTTGGTTGGATTTGGAATGTTGGTTAGATTAGGAATAGGATGATGTGGAATTATGGTAATGTAATTAGGATGTGACTAGGATAGAACAAGGATGATGTGGATCATGTGAATGATAAGGGTGATTAGATGACGAAGAGGCTGTGATTAGGAAGGATGATTAGGATATGAGGGTCAAATGGTGAGGGTATGATAAGAGTGTGATTAGGATAGGATTATGATTGTAGACACCCAAAATTATCCCAAATTTATCCATGTCCTGCAACACCTAGTAAAAAACATTATCCTAGACATCATGTAGCATTTTGTCCTAATCCCACTTTTAATCCCATTTATCCATTAAGCAAATTAATTAAATAAATTTTATTTAATTAATTAAAATCCCATTTAATCCCATCCTTATCCCACTTAGCCAATTAATTAAATAAATTTTAATTTATTTAATTAATTTCACATTCATAATCCCACTTTCCAATTAATTAAATAAATTTTATTTATTTAATTAATTTCCACATCATATCTTATCCCATCCTATTCATCTACCCAATTAATTAAATAAAATCTTATTTATTTAATTAATATCCCAACTAATTCAAATATTTTATTTGAATTAAGTCACATGACCTTTCATCTCACCTTGACACTTGTCCATTTCCCCTTAATCATGTGTTGTAATACAACTTTCATTTAAAATCCTTCACATGTACAACTAATGGGACCTAATTTTAGTATTTATTTACACAATCACACATGAGCCCTATCCTTCTCCTTACACATGTCACATGACTACAATTTCTTAATGTGCAAGGAAACCTAACTTAATCCTATCCATCCATTTCATCTAAAGCCCTAATTGATCCTAGCCATCCATTTGAACCAAGTCTTTCCTATAAAGCAAGCCTTTCTTGAGAGGAGATGGAGAGGAGATTAGAGGGATTAGAGGAGATTAGAGGAGATTAGAGAGGAGCTGGGAGGAGATTAGAGGGGAGATTAAAGGAGATAGAGAGGAGATTAGAGGGATTAGAGGAGATTGGAGGAGATTAGAGAGGAGCTGGGAGGAGATTAGAGGGATTAGAGGAGATTGGAGGAGATTAGAGATGAGCTGAGAGGAGATTAGAGGGGAGATTAGAGAGGGAGATTAGGGAGGAGATTGAGAAGAGATTAGAGAGATTCAATCATTCTTCTTCAGACAACCTCACTCTGCTGAATTTTCATCTCAAGCCCTCATACATCATCTTCAATCCATCTATCTTGCATCTATCAACCATCAATCATCCATCATTTATCTCCTTATCAATGTTATGCTGCAAAATCGAGCAACCAACATATCAAATCAATCAAGCATTTCATCTTGCATCTTTGAGGTATTGAATGATTTGGGTTTAGGTTATGCATTTCATTGTTTGATCATTTCCATTTGCAAATCCAAATTTTTCAATTACCCCTTTCTCCCAGTTGTGTGGTAGGATTTCGCTTTCAATTCCATAGTCAACCTTGTGCAATCTAGCCTAAAACCTAATTGGCCATATCCACTTGAATAGACATTAGGTTTGTTGATGTGTCTTCCACGTGTGCTTGCTTAATCATCACATTTCATTTTCAAAGTCAAAAACTTGCTTATGTGTCTTGCGTGAGTGATTCATGTGTGTATATGCATAATCATTTGTTTGAACATTGCCAAATCAAGCTATAAACACCAAACACATAAAAAAATCAATCTAAACTTTCATCCAAACAATCCACATCATCATCGAATCATAGTCAAGCATTTGCCAAAAAGGACTTAAGACTTAAACACTTGTGTGACATCATGTCAACCTTAGAGGACCTCCAAAAACTCCTTCATATGCTTCGCCACATGCATGGAAGCCAATCACCTTTAGAGAAGCAAACATTTCAAAGCATTCAAGAACTGATTCAAATATGTCAAACAAACCAATCCTCACACATACAATACCTCTTGGAAGAAATCCAACACCTCATGGCCACTTGCAAAGTCCAACGACCATCCTATCTAGTGCCTATCCCATCATATCTATCCTCTCATCAACCCAATTTGGTACCAACTTATTCCATTTCCTCTAATGTTAGCCCTTATCTATGTCAATCTCCATCTCAACAACCATTACCCTATGCAACCCCTCCATCATCATCACATCAACACATTCAACTACAACAACATCAACCAATTCAACAATTCCAACCATCACAATAACCCATTCAACAATTCCAACAACAACAAATCATATCACAATAACAAATCCAAACACCATCCCAACCTCAACAAATTCCACCTCAATCCTATGTGTCATCCTCATCCACCTTAACATCATACCAACCTCATCTATCTACACATCATATCAATGCCACACCAACCTATCAACCTCCACCCCAACATTGTCAAATTCGTCATTCTAACATTCCAACATATCACCAAACCCATCCACAAGGCAACCAAGTGTCATCACAACAAGAACAACTAAGCCCAAATCCACCTTGGCAACAAGATCAAATGCCCTCAAATTCATACCAACCCCAAGACCTTTTATCTACATATCCCACCATTTCACCCAACTACCAAGACTATCAATGGCCTCCCCAACAAGCACAAGTGAGCCTAAGCCCACCTTTACAACAAGAAGCACATGCAAGTCCAAGTGGTCCCTTGTACATAAATCAAACAAGCCCAAGTTATCCTATGCAAGATCTAATAACCTTTGACAAGGGAGATACCAATCTAGAGTGGCCTCCACCATCCAATCCCATGCCAACACATGAGCCAACAAGTCCTATCTTAACGCCTTCATGTGATCCCAATCCTAGTCCATTGATCCGTCCATCTTCTAACCCATCAAGCCCTCCATTATCTTCATCACCACCTCATTCTAATCCTTCACCAAAGGATGCGGCTAAGATAGTTTTACAAAGAATGCTTGAAGCAAAACTCATTGAACTTCCTAAAGTCAAACCATGTGAAGAAAGTCCATATGATGAACATGATTATTGTGCATACCATAGGACCAAAGGCCATAATACAAATAAATGCCCAATATTTGTCCCAATTGTTTACAAGGTGTACCCACCTACAATGGGAAATCATGCCACATCATTCAAATCCCATGTGTCACCCCCTCTAATCCTAATCCATCCAATCCAATTATCCCTCAACCTAATCATAATCCTAAGCTTCCAACTCTATCCACCCTTATCACCCATCCCCTATATTGTCCTTATACCCATACACTTGTAAAGGATGTGATCCATTGGCTATTAGCAAGGAACTACTTATCCCCATGTCAAACATCTATTCAAGAGTCCTACACCATGCCTAGTCCTTCAAGCCCATCATGTGACCTACAAGCCATCAAGCCTATTTGTGAACCTTCTATCATTAATCCAAGTCAAGAGTCATCATGTTCTCATGTTGTTGACCAAGAGCCTATCCGAGAGTCATCTACTTCTATTCAAGCAACCCAAGAGGTATGTCAAAGGTTTAATCCTAAGCATGTGGAAACATTAAGCCCTAGTCCAACTCAAGATCAAAGCACTTTCATACAACCTATCCATAACATATATCTTTTCCATGATCAAGATGATATCCATAATGATGAATCTATCCATGAGCCACTTGATCCTATGCATCTCCCAACAACTATTCATGAGAAAGCTATCCAAATCCAACCTATCCATAACATTTACCTTCTTTATGATCAAGATGATACCTATAAAGAAGTTATCAATGAGCACCTTGATCCTATCCATAATCCTATAATCCATGAGCAAGATATCCAAATTGCTCCTAGTCATCCGCCATCTAGCCCTATCCATAATGAGCAAACATCTACTTGTCATAATGATACATGTGCCTCCCAAGAACACATAAGCATAAAAGATCAAACAAATAGCTTGGATCTTAGTGAACATAATGAACATAATCAAGATCCTAATCCTCCTTCAACATCCACCATCGATTCCACTTCAAATCCACCATCATGTCCACTTGGTATTACCACCTTCATCCATGAGTGTTCCTCCTTAGGACAACAACAACCTTTTTCCTCCACTCCATCCAATAAAGAACTCAAGTCTAGTTCCCAAAACACATCTAATCCCATAGTCAATCGCATCCTCCAAAACATTAACTACCAAGGTAAAGGCCTAGGCCTTTATGAACAAGGTATTTTGGAGCCAAACCATGTCAAAGTTCATCCATGCTCATATAGCCTTGGATACACACCCCAAGGTAAACAAAGCCAAGATGTTGGTAATCCCTTCATGAATCCTAAACCTACCACTTTCCATCGCACCCCCCATCATCTACCCAAAACATATGTTGCCATTTCACCTCCATCATCCTATAAATGTCAAAAGCATGTGACCATACACCTCCCACCATCCAATTTACCTCAATTACTTCCAACTCCTAACATCCTATTATCCACTTTACTTCCACTCCTTCCAACTCCTAATATCCCTCTATCCACTTTGCCTCCATTGTTACCAACACCTAATTATCCACTTATCCATAAGTATCCTTACATCCCTAATCATGGCCAACAAATGCACACATTGCCTAAGCATAAAGCTTCCAATCATTCCATCTACTCTGCCCACCCCATGGGATTCAAAATCAAAAAATTTGATGCCTCTACCTATAAAGCTAAAAATCCTACCAAAAATCATAAAGGTCTTCATACCTTAGTACATAAAGAATCAACATCAAAGCAAAGTTCATCTAAGCAGCAATCTAAACCCTTACCTCCAAAAGCAAATCCCAAAAGAAAAATGGTTTGGGTTCCTAATCAAATAGTTAGCAAATCAAATGAGGCATCCTCATCCACATCTCAAGAATCCCAATCACCTATCTCCATCCAAAAGCCTACTTCCATCTAAAACTTCCATTCCCTTCAAAAATCCCACAAGCAAAGCAAAAGCACTAAAAATACTAAATCTATGTGGGTTCCTAAATCACTTCATCAACCATCTCCAAGAAAACAACCCCATTGCTTCCTAAACCACCATCCAATCAAAAGATTCAATTTTTATCACGGTGTGTGGAACTGTTGGTCATGGTTCCCTTCCACTCCGCAGCACCTCCACACAACTACATCTCCCCATCTTCCATCCATTATCCTACATATCTCCCCCATGCTATCCCTATTGTCCATGCTTTGGCATAAACTTTTCATCCATATTCATTCCATAAGCCTATATAAATCCACACCATAAGCCACTAGCCTACCCTACCATAATTCCACATTATAATCCATTATCTACCTAATCCATCTCCCATCCACGTAATCCCTTATCAACATCTATGAGCATAATGACATGGTCCATGCGAAGACATCATCCATCTCTAATGGGACACTATCACCTCTCATAGCACTAGACAATTGAGTCCCTCCTATCCATTACCATGGTGAAAACCTGGCAAACAGGCGCCATGTGTAATTGTCATGCTATCCCATCAAAAAAATCAAAAAAAAAGAAAAGAAAAAAAAATCAAAATAATAAAGAGAAATCCCTTCATCTAATGGTGAAAACCTGGTAAATAGGCACCTTAGCTAAGTACCATGATGAAAACCTAGCAAACAGGCGTCATGTGTAGGTTGATCTTCTATATCAATTACACTTGGGGGCACATTGCCTCATCCAACCTATCCATTTCCAAACTATCTATCCCATTATATCATTTTCCATCCTATCTTGTCTTACCATTACCATACCATCCTACCATCCTTAGCCATTACACCCATACACCTATCCTACTGAACCCATTTATCCATCCTTTCGCCTTTTGATTCTGATGAAGACATAGGGGTAAAATGTTGAAACATGTTTGGATATTTCTCGACATACCTTCTTTCCAAACCAAGTCCTATCCATTGACCATTTATCCATCCCATTTAAACCAATATATCAGTATCCACCTATCATAAGTGTCATGTAAAATCCAATCATGTCATCCCTTGGTCATAAACTTTGTCATGTAAAATCCTAAGCATTACCACCTATAATGGGGCAAGTTATTCTTCCTATGCAACATAGCCTTTGGAGATCACATCCTAGCTCCCTTATGATCCATCCACTATGCTGTATTCTTATCATGAGATTTCTATCTTATAGCTTATCCCCATCTATTTATCATGAGATTTCCACTATAGCCTACCTATCCGTTTATCATGAGACATTCATCCATCCCTTATAGGGCTTATCCTCCTATCTATCCATCCAACTCTCATGAACCTCCCATCCCATCCAACTCTCATGATCTTTCCGTCACATTTACTATGAGCCCATCCTTTTACCCATCCAATCCCATTCATCCATCCTTGCACCTAGACTTGGTCTTCCCTTGTCATTGGTATCAAGCACAAAAGCTACTCATATTGTAAATCCATTGGCATTTTCCAAAACATTTCAAAAAACTCCAAAAAAATAAAAATATTCCTCAAAAAAATCAAAATATCCTGAAAAATACAAAAAAAATAAAATATGTCAAAAAATCCAAAAAATTAAATATCCAACGAAAAATCCAAGCAATAAAACTGATCACATCATCCAAACCAATCCACTTTATCAACATTCAATCAAAATCATCATCATCATCATCATCATCAATTCTTCCTATAAATAATATTCATTCATCCATTTCAATCAATTAATAACTTCTTCCAATCATATCAATCAAATCAATCTAAGAAATGATCTCAAATCCAAGTCACACTAATCCATATCAAGCAAGCTAATTAATCAAGGAACATTATCCAATCAAATCAACAGGTTTTGATCCTAATCTTGTCATAAACCAAATCAAATAATCATCAATCATCATCAATGGGATATAGCATTCCCACATCCTTGTGTTGATCTAGGGATATAGCTTTCCGCGCAATGACAACACTATCATCAAAACAATCAACAGTCAATCATTGGTTTATGACTTGACAAAGGAAATACCTTGTTTGTTTTACATCCTTTGAGCACACTGGGAACACTTGCTTATGCTTAGATTGAGTGGACACTCTCATCATCACACCATCATTATCATCATTCAAAACAATCCAATCATCAAAACAATCAACCCAGCAATAGCAAACATTAAAACCAAATCAAATCAACTCAATAACATCCAATCCAATCAAAACAAATCCAACCACTCCAACAAATCAAAAGTAGCTCAATCCACCACATATCATCCCATCATCAACATTTCATCAAATCAAATCATTCCAAACAATGATCCAAGTGCAAATCATCCTTCATCCATACCAATCAAGTTAATCAATCTTGCCAAGTTATCCAAACGCAATCAATGGTTTTGATCCTAGCCTTGTTGTAAGCCAAATCAATCAGCCAATCAGCCAACCAACTTAGCAAACAACCTTGTGTTGATCTAGGGATATAGCTTTCCCTGCCATGACAACACTCTCAACAAAATAATCAATCAGCAATTAATCATTGGTTTACAGCTTGACAGGGGCAATACCTTGTTTATTTTTGAATCATTTGTTCATGCTTGCTTGCTTTCTTGCTTGCTTGTGTGTGTTATCATTTTTATCTTGCATTTGTATCACATCAGTATCATTTTCAGCTAATATTCATATCTTGTGTATGTTGGAATAGCTTTTTACACTATCCTTTGCATCTAAGGTCATATCATACCTTTTGTGCATTAGGATTTCAATGCTCTAAGTTTACTTCCTCATACGTTAGACAAGGTTGTATTATGCTGGGGCATGAGACACGTCACCCTGGTCCTTATACCTTGGTGCATAACGTCTAGTGCTTTATCAAACATCATGGTTGCTCACTTTCATTGCAGCATAACACATCATCATTTGTTCTATCCATTCCCTTATCTTTCTTTCTTAGCCAATTCCTTTCATTTCGAGAGCCTACCCATGTTTGTCCAACCCGCCTATCCTCTCGAGGGGGCATCATCATCCTATCTTACCATCATCATCATATCTTTTCATTACCATCCTATCTTTCCACTATCATCATCATATATTTCCATCATCATCCTTTTCCTCTATCCATACCTTAACTTCTTTGAAATGATGTTACTCAACACAAATCTTATCATCTCGAACATCATCTCAGAGAGGGGCAAAATGTAGACACCCAAAATTGTCCCAAATTTGTCCATGTCCTGCAACACCTAGTAAAAAATATTATCCTAGACATCATGTAGCATTTTGTCCTAATCCCACTTTTAATCCCATTTATCCATTAAGCAAATTAATTAAATAAATTTTATTTATTTAATTAAAATCCCATTTAATCCCATCCTTATCCCACTTAGCCAATTAATTAAATAAATTTTAATTTATTTAATTAATTTCACATTCATAATCCCACTTTCCAATTAATTAAATAAATTTTATTTAATTAATTAATTTCCACATCATATCTTATCCCATCCTATTCATCTACCCAATTAATTAAATAAAATCTTATTTATTTAATTAATTTTCCAACTATATCCCAACTAATTCAAATATTTTATTTGAATTAAGTCACATGACCTTTCATCTCACCTTGACACTTGTCCATTTCCCCTTAATCATGTGTTGTAATACAACTTTCATTTAAAATCCTTCACATGTACAACTAATGGGACCTAATTTTAGTATTTATGTACACAATCACACATGAGCCCTATCCTTCTCCTTACACATGTCACATGACTACAATTTCTCAATATGCAAGGAAACCTAATTTAATCCTATCCATTCATTTCATCTAAAGCCCTAATTGATCCTAGCCATCCATTTGAACCAAGCCTTTCCTATAAAGCAAGCCTTTCTTGAGAGGAGATGGAGAGGAGATTAGAGGGATTAGAGGAGATTAGAGGAGATTAGAGAGGAGCTGGGAGGAGATTAGAGGGGAGATTAAAGGAGATAGAGAGGAGATTAGAGGGATTAGAGGAGATTGGAGGAGATTAGAGAGGAGATTGGAGGAGATTAGAGAAGAGCTGAGAGGATATTAGAGGGGAGATTAGAGAGGGAGATTAGGGAGGAGATTGAGAAGAGATTAGAGAGATTCGATCATTCTTCTTCAGACAACCTCACACTGCTGAATTTTCATCTCAAGCCCTCATACATCATCTTCAATCCATCTAGCTTGCATCTATCAACCATCAATCATCCATCATTTATCTCCTTATCAATGTTATGCTACAGAATCGAGCAACCAACATATCAAATCAATCAAGCATTTCATCTTACATCATTGAGGTATTGAATGATTTAGGTTTAGGTTATGCATTTCATTGTTTGATCATTTCCATTTGCAAATCCAAATTTTTCAATTACAATGATGACCTGCATGTGACTAGGATGTGAAGTGGCTAAGGATGGTGATTAGGATGTGGAGGTTGAATGAAGAAGATATGAGTAGGAATGTGATTAGGATAGGATGAGTTGGCATGATGAGGATATGATGATGACATGGAATGAATGTGTATTCTAGGATGTTTGGGGTGATGATTAGGCAAGCACACACATCAATCAAAGAAGACACTTGGTATTTCAATTTTGAGGCCATTTGACATTTTTCTGACAAGTTTTCCAAAACACTTTAGAAGATAAGCACAACCCTAGGGCTAGGCAAGGACTGTATTTGTTGAATCCCCTAGCTGCGCTTATTCAAAGCGGATAGCTCCAGGATCTTGGTAGCACCGGCTCCCCTCCACGGCACTCACTTCTCATGCATACCAAGTTCCAAGTTTCCCAAGGCTCATCCCCCCACCAAAACTTAGGATTGCCCCTGCTATCTCGGCTAAGAACCGCAAGAATCAGGGCAGCTTCAAAGTTTACCCTTCTGCGTCAACAAATAGAGGGTTTTTTGGCCACTATAAAAAAGAGTTCTAGTGAATATCTGGGGGACCAGCACCTCATGAGCATCCAGCAAGCCATTGAAGGCTCTAACCATACTAGGAGTTTAATATACACAAAGGTACGCCTCCTTTCAAGCTAGCATTGTATGGTGAATGCTCATACCGGTTAGACTTGGCTTTCGCCTTATCCTTAATTTATATAGCGGGCTAGATGAAAGTCCTGCTTGGGGTCGTAAATGAGTTCTCCTTGCAGATGTGTCTCAAGAGCAAGCCCACTCTAAGGCTTAACAAAATTCAGACAAGCTAACATGTTTTTTATCCCCAGGCTCTCACTAAGTCGCAAGGGGAGAGAATACACATGTGAACTTGCTCACACTCACATGGGGGTTCATTTGATTTTATCTTTTCTTAGGTGTGGTGTGATTTGATGTAAGTGAAGTGGAGAGTATGTACCTTTCCACTACTCTAACACAAACCACCAAACACAGCAAAAAAAATGCAATCCTTTTTATCTTTTTAAATGAGTGAGGATGCAGGTTAATTTTAAGTCCCAATGAGTGTGAAAATGCAAAGATTGTGGTTCATTTTTAACCCAATGCGTTATAATGCAAAGTTGTGTTATTTTTACCTCATGAATGAAAAATGCAAGGGTTGTTTTGTTCTTTTTAACCAATATGAGTGAAGTTCATTTTAATCCAAAATGAATGTGTTGGTTGCAAACAAAAATTGTATTGTTCTTTTTAACCCAAACTGTAAAGTGTTCTTAAACCATACACACATTCATGCAAAAAAAGGAAACCCTAAGCAACAAGTTATGTTTTGCAATTCAAAATGTTTATCCATGCCATAGGATGTAAACACAAAGATCAGTAATAGAAAACCCTAAATCTACTGCTCACAATAGAGAAACCTGAATGAAGAACTTTTTGAAAAACTTTTGTTTTATACCAGTCACATGCGTCACATAGAGAGCATAGGTGGTGCACTGTCAAACTTATGTGTTTCAGGGACCAGCACAAGTGGTGCACTGTCATGTGCATGCAAGTCAGCCAAGCACATGCGGTACACTATCATTCTTATGTGAGTCAGTCAAGTGCATGCATCACACTGATCAACCTATGCATCACACTAATCAGCACATGTGTCACACTGATCAGCACATGTGTCACACTGATCAGCACACGTGTCACATTGATCAGCACATGCATCACAGAAAGTAGCTTATGCGTCACACAAAGCAGCTTATGCATCACACAATTTCTGCAAATACAAATTAGCATAAAAAAACCCTAATCTGTGAATGAAATGCGTACTCCAGTGATAAATGTCAAACCCTAGGGTTGTAAGGTCATCTCTTGGATGCCAAAAAGATGATGAACTTTTAGACATTCACAAGATATACCTGTTGGCAAGAGACACTATATGGATTCATGAATGTTGTCATTGATGGCAACAAAGGTTATCCCACACATCCGCAAGACATGATGAGTCTCTACCGGAAGTCAGATTGAAGAAGTGTTATGATCCGGTAAGCAAGAATAGAGCAGTCAGCAAGGTCCGACAGTCAGGTCCGGATCTCTCAAAGGAAGTATTTCAGTGAAGTGCAGATTTGGTGAAGTCAAGAAGAGTACCTTGACTAATAGATTCCAAGGATTTAGCCTCCGGTGATGGAAGGGTGAAGAGATATGAACACTTGAGTGTTGGGTTCCTGTTTGACAGAGCAGACAGAGGAAGAACTGTACCGGCAGAGTGTCAGACTCGAATCCGGAAGAGAGATTGCTAATGACTAAGCTTCTTGAGGTATCATTCATGATTGGCCAACATGATTGAAGAGTTCTACAAGCATATTCTTGATCCGCATTACTTAGTATGCAAGGATTCAGCCGACAGACCAGAGTTTGAGATAATATTGACTATTCCGGATGCCGACTAGAAAAGTGTTGAAATCACTTGTGCGGATATATATACAAAATGGATTTAGATGTGAAGGTGTGTGTTGTGTAAGAATCGAAGTGCGAATAAAAGAAGAATAGTATAAAAGGCAGAAAAACAGGTTTAGAATGTAAAAGGACAGCAACACTTAAGGAGAGTAAGAATGAAGTGCAACAGATCAGTCTATTGAGCTTAACTGGAACTAAACTTCAACATGTGTGGATGCTTCTCATCAATTCAAGTTTTCTTCGTGTATACAGTAAGTCTTTTGTAGGCAGTGAGCCTCTTGTGAGCAGTGTGCTCAGGCAGTGAGCCCTAATTGGCAAGTGCCATTTTGTATCTTCTATTCTTCTAACAGAGAATAATATCTTGGGTTAATCACCCCATGGTTTTTCCCTTAACAGGGTTTCCACGTCAAAATCATTGTGTCATATGTATTGGTGTTATTTCCATTTCATGATTATGCTTGCTTATTTGATCTGATGTTGCATTAACTATTAAGAAAGCACAGAAAGTTGAAATATTAGGATAACTGATTCACCCCTCCTCTCAGTTATCAACAATTGGTATCAGAGCTAAGTTCCTCCCAATAGAGCCTAACAGCTTGAGGAAGATCTGGGAATTCAAATAGATGTATATGGTATAAGGGAGCAACTCAAGTCTGCCCTTGATGATCTTGAGCAATCAAACTCTGAAGTCAATGAATTGAAGGAAAGACTCAAGCAGGTTGATGATTTCATAAAAGAACTAAAAGAGAAACTGAGTCTCTCTATGAAAAAGAGAAAGGAGCTACTTCAGCAATTGGCAAGTCAAGGTGAAGCCAATGATACAAATGGAGATCTGAAAGAGAAAACCAAGTTATGTGAAAAGTTATCAAAAGAAATTATCATGGTAAGACATGAAATGGAATCAGGAGTTAAAAGTTCACCCAAGAAGTTGAAGAAAAAAGAAAATTTCAAGATGATCTAAGACAATCTCTCAAGGAAAAATCAGAAGACTGCCACAAGATGGATAGAATAATCAGACATCTTGAATCTGATCTTGAAGATGCTAAAGATAATGAAGAAAAACTTGAGGATCAAATTTTCTCTCTTAAAAGGGATCTTCAAACAGCAAATGAATACAAAGAGAAATTCAAGATAAGCTTTGCTCAACTTGAAGTTCTTGAAAGCCAAAAGAGGGTAGATGACAAGTGTGGTCTGGGGTATGAAAAAGGTGAAAGCTTTGGATCCCGTCAGAAGAATTTTGGATCAGAAAACTGAAGGAACAAGCCTAGAAGACTTCCAGTAAGGTAGCCTAATGCTCAAAGATATCCATCCTTCAATGGATACTGTCACAACTGCAATAACTTTGGTCATAAAGCTAATCAGTGCAGAAAGAGAATGAATTAGACTAATACATCCTTCTCCGGACAATGTTTCAATTGCAAAAGGTATGGTCACAAATCTCATGAATGCAAAAATATGCAAATGAACAATTCATTCAATGGTAGATGCTTTGCATGCAATAGAATGGGTCATATGGCTAATCAATGCAGATCAAGAGGATATCAATCAAATATGCAAAGAAATGTTGTTTTCCAAATTTGCAATAGATCCGGTCATATTGCAAAATTCTGTAGAAGCAAGAATCAGGACAAAAGAGGTCTGGTACATAATAATCAGAATCAAGATAAGGCAAAACAAAAAGTGAATTCAGATGAAGTTCAAAGTGAGATGAACAAGATTTGGGTGAAGAAAAGTATAGAGAATGTAGGGGATGGATCCGCACCAGACTCTAGTGCTGATATTCCTTCTAGAAATTAAAAAGTGAGCTCTAGCTCAGGGGGAGAGACAAAGAAAACCTTGTTCCCCCAGCCAGTCAATTGGTGCTGGAACTGGCACAAGGAGAGTTGCGGATTAAAGGGTTCATAAGAGAAACATCTAAATAAACTATGGTTAAGATTTGGAAGGTCCGCAAGATGTTTAAGATCACGATCGATCCGATTCTTCAAGTCATCCGAATAAGGCAAACCGGAATGACTTAGGTTGAGCATTTATTGCAACTTGGTATTAGGGTTTGCGGAGTAATATAAGGGTTCTTCCTATTAAACATTTGCTCATTTTGCATTTAAGAAGAATAAAAGAGAAGCTCTGCAACAAATTTCCTCAAGCCCATCAAAGATCATTTGCAGAAGTCAATTCATCCAGAAATCAATCCGGCTAACTCCGTGAAACCTAAAGGCGCAAAAGGTATTTTCCGTTCTTAAATATCTCTCTGCAAATCTTTTTAAAAGATGTCTACTCCGAATATTGTGAAGATCACTGATAAGCCTCGCCCCAAATTCAAGAAACATCCCTACAAATCCTTGTAAGTAGATCCCCTAGGAGCTTTTTCTAGTGTTCCGCATGGTGTCTTACATACAGAAGATATTAGGGTTTACATTCATGCAAACATTGAAGAATTCATAGAGTCCAAATTGAGGGATATCTACCGCTCAAACCCCAATACAAGGCCCTCCGGGAGAAGTACTTTGCACAATGTATACATTTCCCCTGCTTTGCTGAGGACGAATGGGTCCAGTATGTCTTGAGCAGAATACATGACAACTTCATGTGGTTGAATGGACCATTCAAGATCACAAAAGATGCCATTAGAGCAGTTACTGATTTGCACTCATCCGATGGTATACCTATTCTCAAATCGGTCAAGAATTTGACTGTAAGTGAGGCTACCGGATCTAGGATTGATAAAAGAGCAATTATAGTAGATGACATCACTGATCCGGATGTCAAGTTTGCATCCATGATCATCGGCTACAAGATATATCATTCTAGCAGGGAGAACTCAGTACTTGGAACTGCTATCTACACTGCCTATGAAATGTTGAGAAAAAATGCAGACTATGACCTTTGTGAGCTCCTTCTAAACCAACTCTTGGAGAACCTACAGAAGATAAAGAAGGACAAGAAGAATTCCTTCAAATTTGGTGGCCTAATACTCTGTCTATTCTTCTACTTTATGAATGAGCTACCCGGATCCAATGGATGGGTATGGCAAAATGACAAACCGGTTGCCATACAAATCAGGGATTATTTCCATGGACTTGGTGATGACAAAGCACAAAACACAGCTCTCTGGGGTTTCTTTAAAAACTTTCAGAACATGATGCAAGCTAGAGAGAGAATTCCCCAATCTCTAGTTGAGAAATACAAAGACACAGTATGCTTTATGGTAGAGACTGATCAATGCCTAATGGAGGCAGTGGAACCAAGAACAGTGTGGATCATGCCAATGGGGTATGAGGTGGATGAGAAAATCGTAGAGCTGCATGTTCAGCACATGCTTAGTAAACCAAAGGATCCCAAGGCAGAAAGGTTTGGAACCTTTGAAGAATTGAGTGTGAAGATCCATATTAAGCTAAGGCAACCAGAGATGAAAAGAAAGGTAAGAAAAGAAGTAGAAAACATTGCCAAAAGCTTTGGCATCTGAAAAGAGGCACTTGATGCCAATAGGGAGAAGATGGAAAGAGTAGAGAAAGAGAAGGAAGTTGCTGAAAAGGAAAGTGGTCTGGTAGAATCCCCCACCCAAACAAGATCCTCTAAGATGTCTGCTCCTACCACTGACAAGAGCTCAAAGACATCAAAACCGGAAGCAAAATCATCTGGTAAAGTAGAGAAAAGAACTAAGACAAAGGCCACAAGTTCTTATATCAGTCAGAAAGATGAAGAAGAGACAGAATCTGATGAAGGAATCAAAAAGATGAAGAAGAAGAAGAAAGTATCCGGTGCAGATAAGGTGGCAAAGGCAGAAGAATTTGTTGAAAAGCCCACTCTGTCCCCAGATGATGTAGTCAAAGCTGTTACTATGGATGGAAACCCGCAACCAATAACAGAATTCTATGATGCATATAATGATGCAGATAGAAAAATCTTGGAGGAAGCCACAATTAAGTACATGAACATATACAATAAAGCCTTGATTGAAATAATTTCTCTAATTCCTAAAAGTTTGGAAAAGGAACTTGAAATGAGAAAAGAAAATGCTAAGGCTAAGGACTTAGAAATCAGAGAACATATAGCTATTCAGCTCTACCCTTCAATTACTCCAAAACAAATGGATATGATCTTCAAAGATTGCAAGGATGAGTTCCAGAGTAAGACTAGAATGAATCATCTCATGCTTGGAGAAACTGATAAAGTGGCAAAAGAAACAGAAGAAATCCTACGGAAGGCATACTCAAGATTCAACATTCCTATTATAGAGGACTTGGGTGTTGATCCCTCGGCTACAAGTGTTGAAAAATCTACTGAGGCAATGACAGAAGAAGTAATGGACTCCAGTGAAGGTAAAGACAAGGGCTTGGAATCCTCTACTCCGGAAGAGGTGGCTCATGAACAAACAAACATTACTCCTCCAGTTTCTCCTGCTGACTCTGGATCCAAAGGAGAAGAAAGAATAAAGGAGAAAGAAAAATAAGTAAAGGGAAAAGAAGATGACAGCTCTAAGACTGCAGAAGAAAAGAAAACTCTGTCTCTAGCAAGAGACACTGCAGAAATTGTCAAAGATTTCCTAAACAAAGAGACAATGGAAATTAATGAACCGGAACTTCTACTAGGACCATTTGATTTTGATTCTCTTTCCCCGGTACAAACAATGAAGATAGCTTCATTTGCTAATGCAAAGGCAAAAGAAAAACTCCTGAAGTCTCACATGGAAGACTGTGAGCTAATAGAAACTACATCCGGTGTGCTTGAAAAGATCATGCCATCCTTTCTAAAGGATTCATCGGCTTCCTCATCAGGTAATCTTAAATCTCTTGTTAGTTCATTCAGCACTCATTTTGAGTCCTTAGAGAAATCAGCTGAGGAAAAGGTCCGGAAAGAGTTTTTGGATAAAAGATTCTCTGAAGTACTAAGTCTAATATCAAATGATAGAAGAAATATGGATATATGGATAAAGAGCTTAGAAAATGCTCTTAAAGATGGCGAGGAAATATATAAATTTTGTCTATCATGGTCCAAAGCAACATTGGAGATTGAGAAGAAAATGAAAGAACAGGAGATCAAACTAACAAAACTTTCTCAAAATTTTGATCCATTTACCTCATCCATAGTAAATCAAGAATATCAAACTATTGCAGTCTTGGATGAAATTAAGAAGCTAGAGAAAGAAAAGAAAAATAGAATCGGCAGGTTAAATGAGCTTAGAAGAATAATCATTCCTAAGTTGGAGGCCATGCATGAGGCCCTAAGTGATGCTCAAACCACCGCCAAGACAAATGATCTGACAGATCTGAAGAAGGCAGAAGCTTTTGCATTTTTGTTGAGTGGTCACATATCAATTTTGGACAGGATGAAGCTAAGTTGGGCAACCTAAGTTGTACAATTGAAAAACACTTTTGCAGACATACTAAAGTATATGTAGAGTGCAACTGGATGGTATACTTATGCGACTAAGTTAATTTTTGAAAATTTTGGTGTGTGGACCCCACCCTTTGCCATTGATGTCAAAAGGGGAGTGATGAGAAGTGAAAAATGATGAATCCAACTAAGGGGGAGCTCCAAAAAATGTACATAGAGACAGAGCATTAGCCAAGGGGGAGTATAGTGTGACACTTAGTCATTTTTCACTAAGTGTTGCCATCAATACCAAAGGAGGAGATTGTTGGCAAGAGACACTATATGGATTCATGAATGTTGTCATTGATGGCAACAAAGGTTATCTCACACATCCGCAAGACATGATGAGTTTCTACCAGAAGTCAGATTGAAGAAGTGTTATGATCCGGTAAGCAAGAATAGAGCAGTCAACAAGGTCTGACAGTCAGGTCTGGATCTCTCAGAGGAAGTATTTCAGTGAAGTGCGAATTTGGTGAAGTCAAGAGGAGTACCTTGACTAATAGATTCCAAGGATTTAGCATCTGGTGATGGAAGGGTGAAGAGATATGAACACTCGAGTGTTAGGTTCCTATTTGACAGAGCAGACAGAGGAAGAACTGTACCGGCAGAGTGTCAGACTCGAATCCGGAAGAGAGATTGCTAAGGACTAAGCTTCTTGAGGTATCATTCATGATTGGCCGACATGATTGAAGACTTCTACAAGAATATTCTTGATCCGCATTACTTAGTATGCAAGGATTCAGCCGACAGACCAGAGTTTGAGATAATGTTGACTATTCCGGATGCCGACTAGAAAAGTGTTGAAATCACTTGTGCGGATATATATACAAAATGGATTTAGATGTGAAGGTGTGTGGTGTAAGAATTGAAGTGTGAATAAAAGCAGAATAGTATAAAAGGCAGAAAAATAGGTTCAGAATGTAAAAGGATAGTAGCACTTAAGGAGAGTAAGAATGAAGTGTAGCAGATCACTCTATTGAGCTTAACCGGAACTGAACTTCAGCATGTGTGGATGCTTCTCATCAATTCAAGTTTTCTTCATGTATACAGTAAGTCTTTTGTAGGCAGTGAGCCTCTTGTGAGCAGTGTGCTCGAGCAGTGAGCCCTAATTGGCAAGTGCCATTTTGTATCTTCTATTCTTCTAATAGAGAATAATATCTTGGGTTAATCACCCCGTGGTTTTTCCCTTAACAGGGTTTCCACGTCAAAATCATTATGTCATATGTATTGGTGTTATTTCCATTTCATGATTATGCTTGCTTATTTGATCTGATGTTGCATTAACTATTAAGAAAGCACAGAAAGTTGAAATATTAGGATAACTGATTCACCCCCCCTCTCAGTTATCAACAATACCCAGATGTTTAAACAAGTTAGCAAGAAACCCTAGATAAAACCCTTGAAATAACAAACCCTAGAGAGTTAACAAGTTAGAATCCTACAAAATCAACTAGGTTAGGTTTATAAAATCAAAATAACATAATTTCTACCCTAAACACAGTCGTATGTGTTGCAAACTCCAGAGGATGCATCACGTCATACGACTCATGCGTCACATTGAGATGTTTATGTGTCACACAAACCGGCTTATGCGTCGCACTGTTCCTGCAAATTCAAAAACACAAAATTCACATAATATATGGTCGTTCACATCAGGTTCACCAAATGAAGATAGGGAAAATAGCTACAAGAATGCAAAAAACAAACTACAGCTAACCCTAACTCCCAATGGAGTGCATTCTAACCTAGAAAATCAATCAAACAAAATAGAAATAAACTAAGAATCTAAGCTAGTAATGAATTCTCTCCATTGTCCTCCTCATCTTGCATTGTGTTCTCAGATTTGAAAGTTCATGCAACAATCATGAGAAGCTCTTGTGTGTGTTAAGCAAGATTTTGAAGATTGTAGGCTAAGAGAGGAAAAAATGGAACTAAGAACTTAAGGGGGGAAATGGGAGTGTAAGAGGTCTTTAGGGGGCAAAATGAGGCTCAATAAGTGGTTTTATAGAAGAGGGATTTTGAATGGACGACCAACATTGAGGGTTGAAAATGGAGGGTTGTGATTGATTAGGGTTCCTCTACAGTAGAAGACAAAAGTGAATTTAAAATTAGAAGAAATGATGAGGTGTAGGATGGGATTTCAAATTAAATAAATTTGTTCAATTTATTTAATTTGTTTGAAGTGGGGAATACATGTGATGGGATTTGATTTATTTATTTGAATAAATCAAATGAAGGGAACATTAGAAAATGAATGAATAAATAATTAATTAATTCAAATTAATTATTTATCCATAGAGGAAGATTAGGGAAAATCAGAAGAATATGGAAGTGTTTAGGGTTTTGTTGACCCAAGGACACTTTTAGGTGTCTACATTTACCACTGTCGGTGAAACTTGTACATCCCTTATGGGTAATTATAAATAATAAATGGAATAATACAATAATGGGATTTACAAAGTTAATGGCACCTTATCCCAGCACCTCTCTGGCACAAATTTTGGCAAAACATGTGGTTTGACATTTGCCCCATATATTCAGATGATTGTTATATCAGAGTGAAAAAACCAATCACCCCAATTGTGATCCACATCACCATCAGGATTCCTCTACTTGGGTCTTAAGAAATCCATAACCTTTACAGACAATCTAAGTTTCTGATGTCCCAATGCAATCAATAACCTCTACACAAAAAAATGTTCAAAAACAACGTAACTTGAATTTGGTCAATGTGAGTCCCATATGTGTGTTTGTCCATTAATAGGCATGGGATCTCCTTTATAAGTAAAGGTTTTCAATTGCAAAGACTCATCCAAGATATGTTTTCTATAATGTAACAAGATATGGCATAATAATGAATACATTTTGAAATAGGGGAGTCCATTACCACTCTTAAATTTTACCTAGTCTTTATGAAGGGCATTGGCAATGTAAGAGGTATAAATAAACCTTCTATAAAGAAACTTATGCTAAGTATCAATTCCAATCATCATTAGGTGTATTTGTATTTACGGGTCATGATCCCATGCAAATACTTGACACAAGGCATAATAGGTCATCCTGAAATACTCTTCAAAATTCCTTTCATTAAAAGGCTCCAATTTATTGTCATCAATTTTTACTAGCTTGCCCTAATTTCATGGTCTACGAAGTGGTAACCATCTTGCCCTATAACCATGCCTATTCCTGCTATACTCCTTGTGTGCCCTGTAACCATGCATATTCTTGCTACACTCCTTGTGCAATTCACTGGTATTTATCTCTACGTTTTCCAGAGGGTTAAGCCCAAAAACTTACACAATTAAATTTTTGTTTACTATCAATATTGATGTACCATCACTAATGTACAATGTTTGGGTGTCAACTTTATAATTATCACATACAACTTGAATCAATTCCACATTGACAAAGACATTTGGGACAACTAATTTTCCTAGCCCTAAAGTCTATGTTTGAGATAGGTTTCTCATGATTTCGATGTTTGTAACAAAATTTGTAGAGATCCCACCCCTGAACTAGGATACATGGATCCCTAACAGACTCATACTTATCCAGAATATTTATACAGAAAATTCCCATGCCTCGAGCATGTTTATATTTCTTTGTAGAGCCAAGGAAATGACTCATAAGGTCATGCACTGAACTACGCTTTTCCATACCACCCCATGAAGGACCTTGACTCATTTTCTGGAAATTGAAAATCACAATTGCAGTAGGGAATTCACAAATTATGGTGCCCAATTTAACATTCATAGGGGATATAATTCCTATTTTGAAACAAGAAACTCTAGTGATGGAGAATTTGAACTAGTACAGAGAGAAAGTTCACATACCCATTCACACAAGCACCCTGAGATTTTCATCTTGGAACCATTGATAGAGCACATGTTGTAGTGATTTGTAGTTGGCCAACTTCTTTGCTTATCAACAGGATTAAGACCCTAAGCTTTGCTTACTCTTAAAACACAATTTAATTCACTCCTCAACTATATTGAATGCTCGAATGAGCTAAGGCCTGTGCCACACGCCGTGAACTACAAGTATCTTTGAATATCATCCCTCAATCTTGAGGGAAATTGAAATCAACAACTAGCACTAACTTAAACCTTCAGGGCATGGAATTTAAAAAACACTATTTTTAAATCTGCACTGTGAAGCCTACATGTGTTGCAATAAGGAAATGCCACCTATCTAGGACCCTCCACTCTCTTCCATTGAAAGTAGTCCACATAGTGGGCACATGTTGTCATAGCACATCAACACAAACTTAATACAAAAGACATGATGGAACCATATAAAAATTTTCCATAGCTCTGGTATTTTAATCCATAGGTTTATGTTATCATGTTAGATGATCTCTAGCCTAGGGTTTTTGCATACTAAAAGAGGTATTCTGAGTAAAATCCCTTAAACCCTAAACCCTTGTGCCAAGTATGTTGGAAGTCATATTCATTATGTTTTCATGTTGACCGCCTATCACCTATTACCTGAGCTTTTAAGTTACTTCCTTATGCCCTCCAGGACATTGTTTGACTGGCCCCTTGCCATATCGTCACCACCTCCAGCCTGTGCCAGAAAAAACTTCATTTAAAAGAAAAAATGACCCAATGGCCCCTTTTTCCTAGTAGGCGAAGGATGTTTTAAAGTATATATACCAAGGTGCGATCCCACTAAACATTTTTGATGGGTGGCGATTATGAATTCACTTCCGCCAATCTGCCAGCATTAAAATATTGATGGAGAAGACGCCTATGGAACCGCAGAAAGGATGACAGCTGGCCAGAAACTGTCTTTAGTTAAAGGGAAAGGAAAATGGTGGGTCCCTAGCGCTATGAGGTAGCTTTTTCTATAATTTCCAACTTTCTGCCATGCTTCACCAAAGGGTCCCTCTAAATAGTCGTAAAAGGATGGGAACATGACACATGGCCTCTGGAGGATGGGACTTGTGCTTTAAAAGATAAAATCATAACGTGTCAAAATCCTAAGGGAGGATTATTGCTCTTTGGGAGTTGTCCTATTTACATGCAGTTGATCCAACGGTTCTCTGTCGTTCTGCTGAGATCAAATCTTCTACCATATCTTTTGAGTGCGAAACTGCGGATAGTGTCCTAACTATATTGTTTAAGGGGTGTTTTCTCAGGATCGCAGTTAAGGAGGCTATCCAAGTGGCCGGATATCATTGGGAAGGAATAAACAACACTCTCCTACATAAACAACCAAATCGACATCATTGATTCAAACCAGCTCAAATCATGATCGACGGTTCATATTCAAAAAAATTGATGGAGGGATGTGTTGGCACTGGATCTAATGACAACTCATTGCAGAAATTAATGTCTCAGGCATGTGCAGAGTTTCCATCACCGCCACTATGAGGGAATTTACTAACTGAAAGATTGGCTTATGTAGGATCAAACTTTGAAAATCCATGCTTCTACCAGAAATGACCTTTCATCTGCTGTGTGATGAATTTTGGCATGATGACAGAGCTAAAATGATGAAATCAAGACACCTAACCTGGCATCTTCAATGCAAGAAGTGATGTTTTCAATTAAGCAGAATTATGGAATTCAATCTTTTTGATCATTTTGGTAATCTTCAAGAGATTTCCATTTATGGCAGAAATGCTCTGAAATGACAAGAATTTATTAAACCAAAGATGTGTGAATGTGTGCAAGATATCCTAGAGTTTCTATAAGTAGGTAATTGCTAATGTTGCCTCCTACATTGTTTAAACATGTTGACATTATGGCTTTCCCATGTTCCTGTATGTTCTTTTTGCTCCCTTGTTATATTGGATTCTCCTCCCTATTCTCATGGTTATCAATACGTCCCTATAAAATTGGAGTTAGAGAATTCTTCTTCTATAGAATGGGGGGAATTGGAAGGACTCTGGTGCAGTAGCAGTATTTTTTAAATTTATATGAGCATTTCTTCTTCCTATCGTTTCATTTGGATTAGGACCCTGGGTTTTAATCTCCAGATTCAAGTCATTCCTTATTTCTGTGATTTGGCATATTATAATCTCGTGCCGAGGGAAAACATTTCTCTCTACCTTCATCCCAGATCTACTTTTCCTAACAAAGCATCAGCTCTAGTAGTAGGGATGTTTCCTCTCCGGATGTAGCATATGAAGACAGAAAGGTCCACTTTTGTTGTTGTTGCTCCCCTTGCTGGATAAATGGCATAGCCATGTCTAGCCTAATGTGATTTCATCTAGTTTCTATGTGGTTGAGCTGGTTGGTAACCACTCAGTCATGAAAGAGGAATCACATCCTTGCAAGGGACAATGGACATAAAGTGAAGAACTCTAGTTAATGGGGTTTTCTTCTGATATTTTCCTTGCAAGTATTCTCACTCTTTCTGACTTGGCAGGGAAGAAAAGAGCATCAAATGCTCTAATTTACTCAGTCATGAAAGAGGAATCACATCCTTGCAAGGGACAATGGACATAAAGTGAAGAACTCTAGTTAATGGGGTTTTCTTCTGATATTTTCCTTGCAAGTATTCTCACTCTTTCTGACTTTGCAGGGAAGAAAAGAGCATCAAATGCTCTAATTTAAATTAGATGGCACTTGATGGGTATGTGAGATCTAAAGTCACCCGACAATTAGCCACCCATCAACATCAGAGCATGGACAAAGGCCCGCCAAAATCAAAGAGCATATAGTTCAAAAGCAGGTACCTTAGCATGTGAAAAACATTTTTGTTACAAGGGCATCTCTCTCAATGACTAGGATACAGTTACACCCACATCTTCTTGCAGCTTCATCTTCTAGTTAAACAAAATTGTAACTTCTTTTGTCTTGCATCTTGTAGCTTGTCTGCTCCCTTGTTTTATAAAAGGGAATTCAGGGCTTATTAAAAGATATTGGTTTGAGGTCATGCCTTCTAGACTCAGTCTGAAGTGTGAGATCAATCTAATCATGGAGGAGTTGTAAATAGTTAGTTTTCTGAAATAAATATTAGTCGTTTATTTTCAAGTCTTCATTTTGAGTTCCAAAATTCTTGATAAAAATGTAGAAGCTATCTTGTAATTCTTTAAACAATTTACTTTACAAGTTATTGTTGAGTTTCAGAGTATACTGTCTCCTACTCATGTACACATTATTACATTTATGAATACAAATCTGATTAATGATCAACTTATTCATCATCACAGTCTTTCCTGTGTTTGTATATTCTTCTAATGGAATTTACTCAAGTAATAAAATAATGGTTGTAAGAGAATATTGAATGTAGTATTGGTTCATAGGGATAACTAAGCATGGTTAACTCTAAAACTAGCAAGATACTTTTAATGTAAGGAATTATTCTATCTTTACAGTAAATTGAGATTAATTGCATAATAGTTCTTTTGAGTTTATATCAGTTTTTGACTCTATGACCCTTGGAATAGGCACTAATCTATTTATAATGCTACACTATGCTTACACCCCTTTGATCATCCTCATAATTTTAAATATCAAAACATTTTCCCTTCCAGCTATAGGGTTTTAGATGCTATTTTATTCACATGATCCTCTACAAAGAATTAGGTTGAAGTTTGAGAATCTAGCCCATTACTTTACTCTATCAGAAATTCTTTAAGCATTCTAGAAGGAACATATCTATTTTTATTAGATAGTGTTTTGGAGCAAGTATTTAGGGACACACCCCCTCATTTGACTAAACACTAGTTTTTTGTTTGTTTCAAATAAAGAAAGGAACACCCTCCTTGGTCTTGTAGAGCCTAAAGTGTAGAGGAAAAGAAGGGGACCAATTTTCCTATTCGTTGGTCAATCCCTCGAGATGGATCAGTTATTAGAAATGGCTATTTTATAGATCTATTTTCTTGAGATCAGGTTGGGAATTTGAAACAACCAACAAGACATATGAGAGGCCACACCAAAGGTGATCCCTTGTGAAGAGACAGGATTCAGCCACTTGGCACCATGCGATGGAAAGGTTCACCCTACATTAGGATATTTTTGGCGAATCAAAACATACAAGTTGTTAATCAGAATATACATTGGCAGGCCCGTTTAACTGAGACATTCCTGAGGCCACGTGTCATACCAGCGCATCGGTGCAACTTTTAAATAGAAGGGTTAAAGCAAGGCTGTGGTGGGAGTGAGTTCAGGTGTTGAGGCAATGAGAGGTCACCACATGGCAAAGTGAGATAGGCTCATTTATACCCATGAATATGTGAAGGGGACAAATGAGAATCAAAATAGGTGGGACCACCGGGGACAAGTGGAGGCACTAGCACATCGATAGAGTTATAAGCAATTGGCTCAAAACAAGGTTGCGCAAGACTCAGACCCTTGCGATGCAATCAGAGAAAGACACCTAGACAAAAAGTAAAGGCTACATAATACTCAAAGGAACTAGCATCTATGCAAAGATTAGTTAAATGAAACAACAACCTTAGGCGGTAACTCAGGGCTTAGGGGTCGATAACACAACGAGAAGACGGGCTTCAAAACAACACTTAAGGGTCAGCCACTGTTTGAACAAGTCACTGACATAATAGACTATGTTAAACTAATTTTAAACTAAGGTCAGGGTTTAAAAGCTTCACGGACAAAAATTTTCAAATTCCCTCACCAAGAACCCTAAGGATTTTGTAGGCTCTAACAATGTCAACATTATTTTTGCTCCCTTCCAAGACCCCATCCCACTCCCTTATCCTTTGTGAATTAGATTTTTGATCTTTAGACTATCTTTGTTAGAAAAATTGTGCTTGGCTACGAGTGGCTTCCCACTTGGTCCCACTAGCACCATGACTAAGGTGCACCATAGTTGTTGTGACACAAATCAACTATGATTCTTCTTAAATCTACACCCAATGGGTTTTAGGCAACTAGTCTTTTAGATTTGACACTTGCAAAAAAGCTTCCCTTAGAAGTTGCTAAAAATGTAGTGATTTCTTCACTATATTTTATTTTTCATAAAATCTCATATTTTATGAAAATCCTATGGAGCATCTATGTGCTAGCAAATTATCATTTGTTGTGGCTTCCCTCAATTATTTTTATGTAAAACTTCCTCCCCACTTTAGAAGGCATGTGAAGCAAGTCCCCCTAAAGGGAATGCCTAGTTTTAAGGGTAACATAATAGAAGGTTATTTTGGACTATCCTTTCAATTCTTTGATGTTAGTACTAACATGGCCTTCTCTAATTCATGTTCAACATGTACCCTGACTATGTTAATGATTGTTGACTACATTTTACCACTTGATAGTTGTTCTTGATTGTTGAGATTATTTTCACCAGATCTTGCAAGAGCCTTGCACCAAAATGTAGTTGGTGGCTCATGCATTTGATGCAAGCCATCATGGCTCTAGTTATCTACAAGTTGAATTCCTAACTACACACATGTTCCTCCTCTCCATAGTTGATCTACTATATATTGTGGATTTTTCAATGGATGTTGCAATCTCTGACATCTATCCCTCTTCTTTCTCCCTTCTTGATTTTTGTGCTTTTCCTAATCTCTCATCTGTGTGATCATATAGTAACTACCTATTGTATAAATTTGAGTTCTTCCCTCACATACATATATTTTTTATTGTCTTTACAATTTTATTTATGTTTTGCTATTGTGAAAATGGCTAACTAATTGTTGATATTTTATCTCTTGACTAATGAAATATTGTTTTAGGATTTTGTTCTTCATACCTAGTCCCAAGGAGTACCTTTTGGTTTGATTATTTGAATGTGTCTTGTGTTTGTCAACATGTGCCCCCTAAATGAAAGTGGATTATCCATATATTCATGGATAGGTATACATAATGTAAGTTGAGGCAACTCAACCACAAACATTTACATGTTCATGTATGAGGATTGGTTGTGTGTTGAAGAGAGTGTTGACCAATCTCTCTTCTTTGGTGCTCCTCTATCCACCATTTCTATTTTATTTATATAATCCTTACCTCTCCTTTTGAACACTATGCCTCCCTCTACTTATTTTCCTTGCAAGCACTAGTTTAGTTGTAGTTTAGATAGGAATTAGACCTTCTCTAAAGGTTTCTTGTGTAATTGGATGTTGTGTCTGTGGGCATCTACAACGATGGCATCCTCCCATTCTAGCATCCCGAACACTCATCTAGCCTCAACCGTATGTTAGGGAATCAAGAGGTGGCTAACAATACCATAGGAGCCCAGGTAACCAATGCAAGGCAAAAGTCTATTCTACACTATGTATAAGTCAAGAGGAAAGTGTTGCAAGGTGATTGTCAACAAATGTAGCATCGACAACATTTTTTAGTTGAGATGGTATAGAAATCAAGGCTGAAGAGGATGGTTCACCCCAACCCCTATAGTATGTCTAGGTTGCAGAAAGAGAATCAAATCATGGTAAGGAGCATGTCTTGTTGATCTTTTGCATTGGTGCATGATATAAAGATGAACTATTGTGTGACATCATACTAATTATGTTTGCCATGTCTTATTAGGAAGGCCTTGGCAATAGAACAAAGAGGTCATGCATGATGGACAATTAAACACATAAAGTTTGGTCAAGGATGGTAAGAGGCATGTTTTGAATACTTCAAATAATCCAAAGGAAAAATATAAACTAAAATCTAGAGTGATGATTATCTCAAAATAGACTATGTCATTTAAAGGATAGAGGAAGTGGTGCCTGCATTAGTTATTAATACAATACAGGAAGTTGTGGTATCTAGAAGGAGTTACCAAACAAATATGAAGATGAGGAATAGACTGAGTGATGGAAAAGCAACAAGGGTAGAAGTGAAAGTTGAAGAGGTGAACCCATATGAATGTGTAGATAACTTACATGGAATAGTGAAGTCAGAACTTTCCTTGAAGAACTGGTTGGTGATATGAAGGTTAGTGGTAGTGGAATAAAATGTCTTAGTAAGGAATTGACACCAAGAATATGTCTCAGGAAGGACAAGAAGGAAAAGAGAAGTTATTTGAAATAAGAAGATTGTTGTGCATTAGATGTTGTCAAATGACACTCAAAAGAATAGATTGGTGGAATAGGGCTTGAAACCACCTCTAAATGATGTTAAATACGTGAAAGATAGTCTGAAAGATATAAATAATAATTACTTAGTAGAGAGCACCCCAACAAGAAATATCTTGGTAAAGATGTGGGGTGAGTACACAAAGATTCAAGAGGAAAGGAAGTGGGAGTAGCCCAAGTCTATGAGAATATTTGCTAAAGATGCCCTTGATCCTGAAAGAAGGGTGACAATACATTCTTTGGAAGGCATTAAGGAGATGTTCGAGACTAATGTAGTACCAAAAATAGGTTAAGGGTGTAGTTAATAGAAAAGAAGAAAACAATAAAAAGAAGTCTAAGGGAAACATGGCACAACAAAGGAAAAGGTGTGGTTAATAGTAAAGAAGCAACAATGGAAAAGTGTTGAACACCCAAAGTAATCAGAGGGGGGTGAATCAGTACTTTATTAAATCTCCTACTTATTAAACTAGTAATCCATTTACCACATGCAATAATAAAGCAAATTAAACATAGAAGAAATAACCACAATCCATCACACGTGAACACTAAGATTTTTATGTGGAAAACCCAAAATTGGGAAAAACTACGGTAAGTGTTAGCTCACAATATATTATGTAGGAACAAAACCAAATTACAATGAAGGCTCACTGCCCAAAGAAGTGCTCACTGCAAGAAGGCTCATTGCCTAGAAAAAGATGAAGGAAGAGAGGTGGCTCACTGCTAAAATGAACTACTTAGATTGCATCTACACATGCATGATTGTAGCTCCAATGAATACTCAAAATATTGTCTCAAAACTCTTCATCTTGACTGCTCTGTTCCACTGCTCTGCTTTTACATTAGACGTGCTCTTGTCGCACTTAATATTCTTTTCTTATTAAATCTATGGTCACATTCACACTACTACAGACTTAACACCAAAATCCATCAAGTATTTATATCCGCAACAAGATCTAACTCAAAACTGGGTCGGCTTGCTCGAGATGAAATGTGTACACAAAAGGTTATACTTTGTCAGCTTGAACTCTTTACACAAGAAGTTATGCAAACCAATACAATCCTTCAAAAACCTTCATATAGATGTGGACCTATTATAGAACCACTTAAGATGATGATCCAAACAATATATCTTTACCACATATCGATCCAACTTGTATGTCAGCTTCATTCTTAAGTTTACACTTAACTAAATCGACTGTCATGCCACAACTTCCAATGTGGACTACACAAGACTCTGAAATTCATACCAAACATTCATTATGCATCACCCAACATACCTTCAGAACCACAAGTCATAATATTCTTATGCGGCAAAATGTGGATCTCTGAACTACTAACTCTGTCACTGTGAAGTACTGTCAACCTAAATGTCAATACTTAGAAACATGTAGACTATCATCCGATAACCCTTAGACTCCACAAATATGGAATTGGATACTCCTAACATGTGTTTACAACACCTCCAAACTACAAATTGAAGCAACCAATAGTAGAGAAATGCAGACTAAAATACTCAGGTATTCTGCACTGTTCATGACTAAACTTTGTTAACCTAGACTTAAGCAATTCGAAGTGTAGCTTCTAGAGATTGCTAGAACATGAAACTTGGAGTATAGAATCATCAAACAATTATGTGCAACATACCAAAACTGCATGCCTGAATCTGTATTTGCGGAGGAATACTAACCAACTCTCTGTTACAAACTCGGTAAGCTGCCAACACTTGGTTAATTTGACTAAGTCATTCTTTCCAGACCAAAAAGAAACTATACATAACTTGTCTCAAGACCTGTTTCCAATCATATCTGACTATTGTCATCAATAACAACACCATATCACAATCATATCAGCAGTGTCTCTTGACCATGTTGCCAACAATCTCCTCCTTTAGCATTGATGGCAACACTTAGTGAAAAATGTTCATACTTGTCACGTCTCAAATTTGGATACTATCTCAGATTACTTTATATGAAAATATTTCGTGAATAATAATAAGTGGTTAGATGAATGATTTGTCGTTTTGAAAGATGAATGATTATTTTAAAGATGAAATGAAACGAATGTTATATTCATGTTATTAATTTTGATGCTTCGACTATTGGGTTACTAACCTATTAATGGAAATTCGAGTTTACCATGAGTTGCAGGTTGTCTAAGACAAGGGTGTGGTTAAGGTAAAGGAGGTTAGCAGCCTGGCAGGGTTGAGATAGAGGGAATTCTCTCACACACATCACTTAGAGTCATGTAGATACATTTAGATTGCATATTAATTGATTTTATTATATAGTTTGATTTATTTGTGTTTTAGTTAGATTATTTAATTAATTGTTAATAAATATTATGTGTGCATAGAAAAAATAGATTAAATGATTAATTATTTATTTGATTTTAATTGAAGAATCAATATATTTTATTATTTGTTTTATAGAAAATTGTGATAATCATGCTAAATATTTTAATATTATTTTGATAAATTAGAGAACAAAAATTAGAAAATAAAAATAGATTTTAAAACACAAAACAAAGGAAAGAAAACAATAAAACAATAGCAAATTTAGAAAAAGAAACTTTATCTAGGAAATAAAAGCTCAAAATAAAGCAAAGCACATTGGGGAAGGAAAAATAATAAAGGAAGAAAAGAACACAAAGAAAATGCATTCACAACTTTGCATTTTGAAACTTTCTTTTTCAACTCTGAATTGGAAAGCAAAACATAAGATTATTGATACTGGAATAGAGGAATTTTTGGGCAAAAAGAGAAAGATCAGGAACAAAGGGAAGCTTGTAGGAACAACGGGATTTGAAGAATTCATCAGTTGGGAGAGCGAAAACCCGGGTTTTTATACAAAACTAATTATGTGTTTTAATTGTGATCAATCTCTGTATTCTTCTTGTGGAATGATCTTGGAAAAATATCAGTTCTTTTTAAAATTGTTGATGATCATTGTATTTAGTAAATATATATATCCAAATAATCCATTTTTAAAATTTCACACACAGTAACCTGCAAATTATATATATATACAGAAAACTGTATATATACATATATATTTAAATATATAAATAAATATTCAGATATAAATAATGGATGCTTGAATATTGAAAACTACATTCGAATTAATAGTGTTTATGATAGAGAACCATTCAAAAGTGAAATAAGTTTAAGTGTTTATATGACACCATCACTGCAGGATAGGGGAATAGTGGCATCAGCGCCACCAAATGGTGCCACAGTTCCTTTGGGGACGTTAGCCCTTCCTGCATAAACCTTTAATCTCCATTGAATATATATATCGATTTCATCTTCTTTGCTAAACTTAGCACTTTAAGCTTGATTTTGTCGAGTGTACTTGTTCTGTGTTTTATTTACTGATTATTTTCTACTCTAAGCATAGACTATCATTCGATTACGATTTGATATATATATATATGTGTGTGTGTGTGTGAATTCAACTCTCTATGAATGTATATATATGGACTGCGATTTTATTGCTGAGAATAAAATGGTTTATTAAATTCTGGCGTTGACTGCCAATGTTTTTAGAATTTAAAGATATAAATTTTATATATAACTATATATATACAATTGTAAATATATATATATATATATATTAGTATAACTGTTGTAATTATTGTAGATGAATTAGAAGTGTTGTAACAACACTATAGTGCTTTGTGGAGTTTAATTGTTAAATTGATATATATATAAAATCATAATTTTATTGTATTGCAACAAAAGAAATATTTATTTTATTTTAGTTTACACTGTTGTAAATGACTTAAATGAACTTATGCATTGTTGAGTTTCTTATGTTAAGATAAATGTTATATTGAGTTTATTTTGACAAAACTAGCAATATATCAAAACCATTGATTTATGAAAGACACGTATCGTATTTAAACTAATAGATTCATCACATCTAGAATTAACATGTCAGGGAAAATTTATATAAAACATTGGAAGATGGAAAACTTAGACTACAATCAAACTAGATGAATAAATTGGATTGAAGAAAACTATGCATTTCAAATGTTTTGGGTAAAGTATGTACTTTCAAGCAGGATGTCGAATGTGGGCTCCCAGAGATGATAGTTTTACTTTTTGTAAAACTATCATTTTTTGCTTTATTATGCTTGGCCAAGCTACAATACCATTGAAACAAATGGATTATTAAAAGCTAAGAACTTATGTTATATATGTCTCTGCCACATCCTACTTGCAAGAGTTTATGTCATTCTAGGTTAGGATGCATACAGGCAACAAGCACGTATCAAGAGATTTCCTCCTTACACTGTTCCAGGTTGCTAGGCTCCTTGTGTAGGGTCAGTGTTTTCTTCAAGTTAGGAAGAAACTCGAGGAAGTCCAGTACTTCGTGGTTGGGTGGAAAAAGTGCCTTAACCACACTCTTGGTCTCGGCTTGCAAAAGATCTGAGGACCGAGGCGGTCAAGTTCAAAGATTATTATTATATATGGATATTTATTTCCTTATACTCTATTGTATGGCTAGTATAGCCAAGTTGTAAATGTAACTTTACATTCATTGATATATTGATGTATGATCTTACTTGTAACATTGAAACAGATGTTTTGTAACACCAAATTGATTGTATGTATTAGAAATATAACACATTTTAGTGTATGGAAATTTATACTTCATTCTATGGGAACATGCTATATTAAAAAGTTATGGATATTTAAAAACTTTCAATGTATTATTTTCCATTTTTGGAGTAAGCAATGCTTTTCGGAATACTATGTTTAGTATGTAATTTTCCGCACCTTACATTTGGTATCAGAGTGCTAGGTTCAACTCTTGGACCTATGTCTACTAATGCATAATCGATACCTAAGTCTAATGTTGGAAATTCTTGTACTAGGATGGTGCGTCTCTTGATGATTGCGAGGAAGTCGATGAGAAACAAGAGCTACCACAAAGCCAAGAGGGAAAGGAGATCTATAGTGTGAACCATCCAAGGAGTTAATGATGATGGAGACATATGGCTTGGAGATGAAGAGACCCTAAGTCATGCAATTGCTCAGGTCAGTCAAGTGAAAAAGGAACTGAAGGCAGCTATCAAACCAACACCCTTACGTCTCACTAGGGAATTGCCTTCAAAAAATACTGTGACTCCTCTTGTAATGGTGGATAGAGACCCTAAAATTCCTGATATAATAGAAATTGTCTCAAGTCAAGAGGAAGAGGAACCAGAAGAGTTTTATTTGTCTGAAAGTGATGTAAACTTTTTTTTTTCAAGAACCTCTATAAAGAACAAGGATGTAAAAATCCTCCAATAAATGAAAGGAGACATTATTTTTGAATATGCAACTATTTTGTGATTCAATGAGAATTGAGAAGATTCAAAGTATGTGATTTAAAGATGGATAATATATGGTGACCACTTATGAATGATGATGTGGCAATGAAAGTGATATAATATGAAAAGATATAATCCTGATAAGAGGAAGAAATAAAATCAAATGTGAAATAAGTAAAGCTAGGAATGATGGATTAACATTGACTGAGTCTTTTTAAAAGAGGAAATCTGGGATGAATGTGTAAAGGCAAGAATGCCTATAGAAGTATTAGGTTTTGGATAAGATAATTTTAGAGTAATACATTGTTCTTTTGAGGATGAGAGCATGGATCTAGTAGAATCCATAAGATCTTTTAAGAATGCAAGTTTCAGATGTTCTAAGGATCTTCACTGGTGACATATGATAAAAGTTGCTTATGTGTAAACCTTTGTAGTGTTTGAGTATACTCGAGTGACCTTTGTAGGGTCATGTTCATTCTTACGTGACTACTTTTGATAGTGGAGTTATGACAATCCTTGTATGAAAGGAAATACCATGTTCTCGAGTGTAATTGAACTTGGTATACAAAAGAGGATGTTAACTAGTTGTACTTTTAATAATTGCATTTTTTGGTAAATGCTTGATTGAAAAGAATATTGCTTTGTCTCATGGAGAGTATGATCCTGAGTATGGATTCATTTTGCGGTCATAAGATAGATCATGGGTAATGGCTTATGTTCCTATTTTTTATTTTCCCTAAGTATTCATGTGGAACCTGGGTATATTTTGTGTTGCATTACGAAACAAGGGAGTGTAAAAAGGGTAATTGTGAAGTCCTTGTGATGTTTGGGTGTTGAAATCTTAAGTGAAGAAGCAAACCCATGATTGATGAGAAGTGTTAACTGTGCTTATTAGAAAGATGGATATATGTTTGAAAAAGATGAATTCTTGAGGTATTAAGGATGGAGGTATGATCCTACCTCAGCGGAATGAAGGGTGCTTTATTAAAGTTTAAAAATGAGTAATGATAATCAATTCTTGTTGGAGGAAGGGTGAGTTGTGATATTTTGGTAAATGAATGTTTGCTAGTATATAACTGTATGACTTTGCATGATGTTTGTAATGCAATCTTTGTTGTTAGGTGTCCTGAGTAAAGTTTTGTGGATAGTAGAAGCAATTTTATGTTATAGATAAGTTCGGAGTCTTGGGAAGACTTGTTGTTTTGCGTGATTCAGTGTGTTCTCTTCACTTGCCCAATTTTGGATCCAAGCGTAGTGTATCATCGTACTCCCTCTTGTGTGGCTAGAATTAGTCATATAGTTCATGTAATGTGAAACTTTTGAATATTAATTTTTATTTATTTGAATTTGCAAGGACCAACTTTGAAAAAAAAATTATTTCTTTTATTTATGGAAAAGTATAGCCATCAAAATTAATGTTTACTTATCTTATGACCTTGATGGTCACGTTGTTTTTACTATTGAGATTGCGAGCATTTTTATGCCTTATTGTTGGAATTGCTTTTCTTTTCTTTGGATTTTATTTATCTATTTATTATTGGTGGCTATGCTTGAATGTTTTAAACTATTGGTCATGTATCATGTTATGTTTTCTATCATGTCCATGATGGGCCTCTGATAGGTTGTGTAAGGGAGTAGGATGCAGAGAATATATTGTTCTCATAGCATTCTTGGAATTTATATTCTTGCTAAAATATTGTGGTTTATAAAGATTATGACAAAAAGACATGATTAGTAGAGAGTTGAAAAAAATGAATCAATGATGAGTTGTTTGAAAATGGATAGTATGAATTTATTTCGCAAAGAATGCCACCGGTATGACTAGCTTGTTTTAAGGACATAAGACTTCTCATTTTGAGAAAAGGAAAGGAATTTGACGACACAAGTAGAAAATATTAAAGAGATTGAATAAATTGAATTGTTACAACATTGTATAGAAGCACGAGGAAGATAAGGAAGAATTTTCCAAGAAATCTGAATTGTAGATCCGAATGTAGTTTGATTGCAAGCAATGAAAAGGGAAACTAATTCCATCGATAGGAATATGAATAGTTTAGTTTTGAAGATGTTGTTCGCATAGTGATGGGAAATGATCTAGATGGTAAAAGAAAATTTTAGGAGTCACAACCAATGGTTGCTTGGAGAATTGAACTCTTGATACTATATTGTGTTACCGTAAGATTTCATTAGCCATGTGGTGCTGATATATATATGTATGTGTGTGTGTGTGTGAATTGATTTATGCCTCATTTGATATCTGATTAAAGATGTGATTATTACTCTGATGCGAGAATGGATGTAGATGTATGGTAGTTGTACCATGTGATGGAATAGACATTGAATTGGCAGTTGTGCCATGGAAATTGATTGATTGATTGATTGATTATATACTTGGATTATTTGATAGACTCAATGTTAATTGCAAATTAAGATGTTATTCTATGTATGGTCGAGTAGAACCAGTATTTGGTGGATGGTGCCACCTAGGAAATTGCAAAAGATATTGATAAAGTTTTTTTTTCCACATCTGAAATTTTAGTCATGCATATGATGACATTTATTAAATTAATGATATTGTATGTATAAGACTCTTTATGTAGATGTTTTGCAATAAGACATCGACACGATGTCTCTTCCAAGTGGGGAAGGAGGTCACGTCTCAAATTTGGATACTATCTCAAATTACTTTAGATGGAAATATTTCATGAATAATAATAAGTGGTTAGATGAATGATTTGTCGTTTTGAAAGATGAATGGTTATTTTAAAGATGAAATGAAATGAATGTTATATTCATGTTATTAATTTTGATGCTTCGGCTATTGGGTTACTAACCTATTAATGGAAATTCGAGTTTACCTTGAGTTGCAGGTTGTCGAAGACAAGGGTGTGGTTAAGGTAAAGGAGGTTAGTAGCCTGGCAGGGTTGAGATGGACGGAATTCTCTCACACACATCACTTAGAGTCATGTAGATGCATTTAGATTGCATATTAATTGATTTTATTATATAGCTTGGTTTATTTGTGTTTTAGTTAGATTATTTAATTAATTGTTAATAAATATTATGTGTGCATAGAAAAAATAGATTAAATGATTAATTATTTATTTGATTTGAATAATCAATATATTTTATTATTTGTTTTATACAAAATTGTGATAATCATGCTAAATATTTTAATATTATTTTGATAAATTCGAGAACAAAAATTAGAAAATAAAAATAGATTTTAAAACACAAAACAAAGGAAAGAAAACAATAGAACAATAGAAAATTTAGAAAAAGAAACTTTATTTAGGAAATAAAAGCTCAAAATAAAGCAAATCACATTGGGGAAGGAAAAATAATAAAGGAAGAAAAGAACACAAAGAAAACGCATTCACAACTTTGCATTCTGAAACTTTCTTCTTCAACTCTGAATTGGAAATCAAAACATAAGATTGTTGATACTGGAATAGAGGAATTTTCGGGCAAAAAGAGAAAGATCAGGAACAAATGGAAGCTTGTGGGAACAACGGGATTTGAAAAATTCATCAGTTGGGAGAGCAAAAACCCAGGTTTTTATACAAAACTAATTATGTGTTTTAATTGTGATCAATCTCTGTATTCTTCTTGTGGAATGATCTTGGAAAAATATCAGTTCTTTTTAAAATTGTTGTTGATCATTGTATTTAGTGAATATATGAATATATATATACACACACACATCAGGTATTTCACTGATAATATATATATATATATAATGGATGCATGAATATTGAAAACTACATTCAAATTAACAGTGTTTATGATAGAGAACCATTCAAAATCAAAATAGTTTAAGTGTTTATACAACACTACAGCATAGGGGAATAGTGGCATTGGCGCCACCAAATGGTGCCGCAGTTCCTTTGGGGACTGCGACCCCATTTGGGGATGTCAGCCCTTCCTGCATAAACCTTTAATCTCCATTGAATATATATATCAATTTCATCTTCTTTGCTAAACTCAGCACTTTAAGCTTGATTCTGTCGAATGTACTTTATTATGTGTTTTATTTACTGGTTATTTTATGCGCTAAGCACCAACTATCATTCAATTACAATTTGATTTTGGTAATATATATGTATGTGTGTGTGTGTGTGTGTGAATTCAACTCTCTACGAATGTATATGTATGGACTGCGATTTTATTGTTGAGAATAGAATGGTTTATTAAATTCTGGCATTGACTACCAATGTTTTTAGAATTTAAATATATATATCTATATATATATATATGAGTTTAATTGTTAACTTGATATATATATAATATATCTAAAAAATCAGAATTTTATTGTATTGCAGCGAAAGAAATATTCATTTTATTTTATTTTTACACTGTTGTAAATGACTTAAATGAACTTATGGATTGTTGAGTTTCTTGTGTTAAGATAAATGTTATATTGAGATTATTTTTTAAACAACTAGCAATTTATCAAAACCATTAATTTATGAAAAAAATGTATTGTATTAAACTGATAGATTCATCACATCTAGAATTAACATGTTAGGAAAAATTGATATAAAACATTGGAAGATGAAAAACTTAGACTACAATTAAACTAGATGAATAAATTGGTTTGAAGAAACTTATGCATTTCAAGTGTTTTGGGTAAAGTATGTACTTTCGGGACAGGATGCCGAATGTGGGCTCCCAGAGACGATAGTTTTACATTTTCTAAAACTATCACTTTTTTCTTTCTTATTGGTGCAGGAGCACTGCACCTCGAGACCTGAGAATCTAGAGGATTCCATGCATTTTCTATTATGTCCAAAGAGTCATGTTTGTAAGGCCTTAGCGCCATATTGAATCATAGTTGGCCGAGTAGTGGTATAAGCGAGTCTATATACGTGTCATTAACGATTGTAACCGATTTGAACAGATGTAACCGAATGGCAGAGGTGGTTGTAGGGTGGTTCACCTTCCACCTTATGTAACTGTCGATTTGAGATTCTATATAGTCAGTCTGTGTTCGTGAAGAAAAGAGAGAGACACACAGACACAGTGAGGAAGAGAAGATTGATGTATGTATATTATTTCTGAGAGGAAGCAATAAAGAAGTTTTGTTTGGTCTAATTACAGAGATGTAGATCGGAAGCATTCCACTGGTTGAGATTTCTTTGAAATCAGTGGAATGACTTCCTTAGGAGTAGATTGTTTCCATTCTGTTGAGTTTTGTGTTGTTTCTGTGTGAGTTATTCGGTTGCAGAGTTATAGAAGTGTCATCAGTGTAAAATGACCCCTCGGGGAAGCTTTTAGAAGTTATATCGATCATCAGTGTTCCACTGATAGAAGGTGCATCGGTGACAAACAGTTTTGGTCTCACCGACGACAGATGGTATCGGTGTATCGGCAGCTTTGAAATAAGTCCCGCCGAAAGTTGAAGTCACGCCGAAGCATCGGGAGAGCAGTTGAGAGTTCACTAATGGGAGTGGTCACACCGAAGTCAAGGGTATCGGCACATCGGCCAATGTCCAGAAGTGATCCCCGACGAAGGAAGTCACAACGACAGGTTGAAATCCATAGGCGTATCAACAGAGTTTATCCTACCGTGGCCAATAGTGATTGTCTTACCGATGAGAGAAAGTCAAAGTTGATGCTAGGGTGTGTCCATCGGCGCATTGGCCTAAGGTTGCAAGTGCTTGTCGATGATAATGGTCATGCTGAAGACAGCGCATATCGGCATATCGGAAGAAGAGAACAAGGTTCCGCCGATGATCTAAGTCACAACGACGGTGGTAGTTTGAAGGGTCATCGGAATGATCGGAATGTATCGGCAAAGTAGTTTTCAAGCTCGACGATGGTATTAAGTCCTACCGATAGTGAGTCAACAGTGGGGGTCTGTCAGAAGCGAGAAGACAAAGTCATCAGCCTATCGGCAGACGGATCTTTGAGCTCGCCAATAGTAAGAATGAGGGTGTTTCGGTATTGTGTGGAACTAGCGAAGGGTATTTAAAGCTGATTAAGCAATAAGCTCTCTGTATTGTGGGTAAGATGGGTAGATACCCCTGTTTTGAAGTGCTTCCACTGTGCGCTCTACATCAAATTGGTATCAGAGCTGGTGAAAGGTCTAGGCAGTTGTAAGAAGGAAAACTGAAGAGTTGAAGCAAAATGTTTGGTTGGTGACCATTTTGAAAATAGAGATCATAGAAAGTATTTGGAAGGCTGACAGTAGTTGCTAAACTATTGCAGATGCTCGTGCCATCTAGTTGCGAGAAGGAATAGGATTCCTGTAGTGTGTGGGTAGACAATGATGAGGTCTGTCAAGACCATTCACCAATAGAGATTTGGCTGGAAGAGGGTGCAGAGTGAGGCCACTGCGAGAGAGAGAGTGGTAGTGCATCTCCAGGATCTGTTGTTGAACGAGAGGAATGGGTCTGTGAAGCAGCGTGTAGGATGGACATCTGATTGAGCATTGTGTTGTAGTCGTTGAGGATTTGATTAGTCTAAGAATACTCCATTGCTAGGAGTAGAAGGAGCCTGAAGATACTCTGAAATATTGATGGTAGTTTGCCATTGTTGGTTGGTTGGTCACTTTTCCATTGATGTGAAGATTTGAAGCGTGAAGCTGAAGAGACAGAGTGAAAGATGAAACCAGACAGAGATGCAGAAAAAAAAAGTAGTTTTATTTTGCAGATACATTTCCAAGGGACTTGGAAATCTTTGTTGGTTGGTTGTATGGTGCAGGAGCACCTCGAGACCTAAGAATCTAGAGGATTCCATGCATTTTTTGTTCTGTCCAAAGAGTCATGTTTGTAAGGCCTTAGCACCATATTGAATCATAGTTGGCCGAGTAGCAGTATAAGTGAGTCTATATACGTGTCATTAACGATTGTAACTGATTTGAACAAATGTAACCGAATGGCAAAGGTGGTTGTAGGGCGGTTCGCCCCACCTTATGTAACTGCCGATTTGAGATTCTATATAGTCGGTCTGTGTTCATGAAGAAAAGAGAGAGACACACAGACATAGTGAGGAAGAGAAGATTGATGTATGTATATTATTTCTGAGAGGAAGCAATAAAAAAGTTTTGTTTGGTCTAATTGCAGAGATGTAGATCAGAAGCATTCCACTGGTTGAGATTTCTTCGAAATCAGTGGAATGACTTCCTTAGGAGTAGATTGTTTCCATTTTGTTTAGTTTTGTGTTGTTTCTGTGTGAGTTGTTCAGTTGTAGAGTTATAGAAGTGTCATCGGTGTAAGATGACCCCTCGGGGAAGCTTTTAGAAGTTATACCGATCGTCAGTGTTCTGTTGATAGAAGGTGCATCGGTGACAAACAGTTTTGGTCTCACCGACGACGAATGGTATCAGTGTATCGGCAGCTTTGAAATAAGTCCCGCTGAAAGTTGAAGTCACGATGAAGCATCAGGAGAGCAATTGAGAGTTCACCGATGGGAGTGGTCACATTGAAGTCAAGGGTATCGGCACATTGGCCAATGTCCAGAAGTGATCGCCGACGAAGGAAGTCACAACGACGGGTTGAAATCCATTAGCATATCGGCAGAGTTTATCCTACCATGGCCGATAGCGATCGTCTTACCAATGAGAGAAAGTCAAAGTTGACGCTAGGGTGTGTCCATCGGCGCATCGGCCTAAGGTTGCAAGTGCTTGCCGATGATAATGGTCTTGCCGAAGATAGCACATATCAGCATATCAGAAGAAGAGAACAAGGTTCTGCTGATGATCTAAGTCACACCAATGGTGTCAGTTCGAAGGGTCATCGGAATGATCGAAATGTATCGGCGGACTAGTTTTCAAGCTCGCCGATGGTATTAAGTCATGTTGATAGTGAGTCGACAGTGGGGGTCTGTCAGAAGCGAGAAGACGGAGTCATCGACCTATCGGCAGATGGATCTTTGAGCTAATATATGTCTCACCGATAGTAAGAATGAGGGTGTTTCGGTGTTGTGTGGAACTAGCGAAGGGTATTTAAAGCTAATTAAGCAATAAGCTCTCTGTATTGTGGGTAAGATGGGTAGATACCCCTGTTTGAAGTGCTTCCACTGTGCGCTCTGCATCACTTATGCTTGGCCAAGCTACTATACCATTGAAACAAATAGATTATTAAAATTCTAGAACTTATGTTATATATGTCTCTGCCACATCCTGCTTGCAAGAGTTTATGTCATTCTAGGTTAGGATGCATATAAGCAACAGGCACGCATCGAGAGATTCCCTCCTATTTACACCATTCTAGGTTGCTATGCTCTTTGTGCAGGGTCGGTGTTTTCTTCAAGTTAGGAAGAAACTTGGGGAAGTCCAGTACTTCGTGGTTGGGTGGAAAAAGTGCCTTAACCACACTCTTGGTCTCAGCTTGCGAAAGATTGGAGGATTGAGGCGGTCAAGTTCAGAGATTATTATTATATATGGATATTTATTTCATTATACTATATTGTATGGCTACTGTAGCCAAGTTGTAAATGTAACTTTACATTCATTGATAGATTGATGTATGATCTTACTTGTAACATTGAAACAGATGTTTTGTAACACCAGATTGGGTGTATGTATTGGAAATGTAACACATTTTAGTGTATGGAAATTTATACTTCATTCTATGGGAACATGCTATATTAAAAAGTTATGGATATTTGAAAACTTTAAATTTATTATTTTCCATTTTTGGAGTAAGCAGTGTTTTTCAAAATACTATGTTTAGTATGTAATTTTCTGCACCTTACAATACTACTCCCCCTTACTATGTACACCCTATTTTTTCTTCTCCCCCTTAGATATTTAGCTATTTTTCACTGGTTCTTCTTCTCCCCCTTTAACATCAATGGCAAAGGTGTATGTACAAGTGACAAGATTGTATCAAAATTTCAAAATCGTTATACTTGGCCGCATATGTACAAGTGCAATCACATAACTTAATTACAAGGAGTGGAAAGGATGTCTTTGTATATGGTTTTCAATTGAACAGTCTCTCCATCCCACCGAGCCTTAGCACTGTTTAAAATCTGAATGTTCCCATACACTTGGAACACCAATTCTTCTACCTTGTGTACAGTGGTAGGCACTTCAGTTATTGCCTTTATCTTCATTGCCTCAGCTACTAGGTCAGTCATAGAATCAATCTTAGAACTTACTATCTCTATGAGCTGGTACATTCTATTTTTTATGGCCTCTTTTTGATTCAGCAGACTACTTATGTTTGTATGAATAGTCTCAATTTATGCTTTCTTGTTGTTGATGGAATCTGTTTTTGAAATATTTAGCAGTTGAAGTTCCATGGCATTTATTTTCTCCTTTATTTCTTTTGTAGATTATGGCCATGTTAGACAGAATCTGTAAATGTCGTTGGCTTCCTTGATAGCATTATCTACATGCTTAATGCTATTATCTAACAAAATTCTATCTTGAGCTAACTTATTCTTCAATTCAAATAATCTTTTATCATTAATCTTTTTTTTTCAAAAGACTCAAAATGTATACTTACAGAGCTTATTAGTTTTTTGAGTTGTTCAGTAGGGGCTAAAGATGTGTCTTTTTGCAATCCAGGCATCAACTTTTCTAGAACACCAATAATCTCACCATCCTGAATATGAGATTTCAAAATTTCTTCCTGATCCTTAGCATGGAAAATTGTCCCTACTTTTAATTTCTATAGAGGGGACATGGAGGCTAAGTTAATTGGTCCTTGCAGCAACTCAGTTGTATCCAAAATTTGAGCTTCTCGTTGCCTCTCCAAGAATTCTCTTACTGAATCAACTGGATCTTGTGTGGTTGCAGCAGTGTCTCTTACCATGTCATGAGTCACTTCTTCAGTCTTCTCCGGAGGTTCTTGATACATGGTTTCTTGTTCATCAGTTTGTTCTTCTATATCACCCTGATTTCCTTGTTCAACAGTTACATTCTGCTCCAGAGGGGCTTCAACATTTTCTGGAGCATTGTCCTCTTCTTGCTCTTTTATTTCTTCATCTCTTCCTAAACTGTCTGGAGGAATTATCTCCATTTGATTCAAGCCCTATTCTGTGCTAATTTCCAGAAGAGAAGTATCATCACCAACTTTTGGTCCTTCCTTATCATGAATTGTTGGGATGTTAAACTCTCTTAAGGCATCAAGAGTTATTTCCTCTATTTCCTTCACGAATTTCTCTGTCTCTAGACATCAGAGCGTTGGTTCTCTTCTTTATCTTAAACTTTTCCCCAAGCACCTTGGTGATCTTGGTTTTCTCTTCAACAATTATATCCGAACACAACTTTATTAATGCATATTCTATTAACTCTATGTCTTTGGCCATTGTTGCTTCCTTTCTAGTAGACATAATGCTGGCCAAGTTATCTGGTAGATCAGTAATCACCTCAATAAGAGCTTTGTTGAACATTTCCAAAAATCTAATCACCGCAGTCTCAATTATGCCTTTGTTTGTGTCATTGTACTCATCATATAATTCTGCTATTGGCTTAAGGTTACCATGAGCTGCCATAGCATTTAAGGTATCTTCTAATGTTATTGTGGCCTCTGCTTCTTTGTGCTCTAATTTCTTTGAGTTCTTGTTTTTGCCCTTACCAGAGGGCTTCTCTTGTTTACTTCTGGAGACTTCACCAGCCATGTCCTTCATTTCTTTACTTCCTCGTTTGTTTCAGTTTCCTCTTCATCAACTCCAATACTAACATACATTCTTTGGCCCTTAGTTTTCTTTCTTTTATGTCCTTTATCAGTGAGTTTCTTTATAGGTACTTTCATATTCACTGAAGGAGTGGGACCGGAGGACTTAAATGCAATTTCAGTAGAAGTTGAGCTTCTTGTTCTTCTCTTTGGTTCTCCATGCTCTTCTAATTTCTTCTCAGGCTCTTCCAAAGCCTTTTCTAGTTCATCTTGCTCCTTTTCTCTAGCAGCCTTTTCTACTTCTGACTTTGCTCTTGCTTTTGTAATTTGTTCTTTAGTAAACCCTTTGCTCAGGGCATATTCTTCTACCATTTTCCTGACCTTCTTTTGATTTTCAGGCTTCCTCAATTCAACATGTACCTTAACTGAAATCTCCTCATATCTTCCAAATCTTTCCTTAGTGGTGTCTTTGGGTTTGCTCAACATGAACTCAGCTGAGCCAATCAACACATCGTCAGTTTCTTTGTACCCCAAAGGAGGGACCCATACTGTCCTTGGCTCTACTGCTACCATCATACACCAATCTTTATTCACAATAAAACATATACCATCCTTGTATTTTTCCACTATTGATCTAGGTATCCTTGCCCTAGATTGCATGGCCTTTTGAAATTTTTTGAAGTAGCCCCACAAGACTGCATTTTGTGCATCATGACTGCCTATGTTGTTCAGATGATTCATAATTTGTATTGTAATAGGTTTGCTATCCAACCAACCCAAATTCTTCATTCCAAGTAGTTCTTTTAGAAAATAGAAGAATAAGCAAATAATCAACGTACCATATTTAAAAGGATATTTTGAGTCTTTGGTCTTCTTTAGGTTCTGCATCAACTGTTGTCGGAGAAACTCACAGAGGTCATAGTCAATGTTCTTCTTGACCATCTCATATGCAGTGTAGATGGCAGTACCAGAGACAGAGTTCTCCTGGTTGGTGAAGTACACTTTATACCTGACCACCATTGATGCAAATCTCACTGCATGGTCTTCAATGAAGTTTATTGTCAATGCCCTTTTGTCAAATTGAGCACCGGTAGCGTCTATTACAGTGTTATTTTTCACAGCCTTTAGTACGGGTATAATTCCGGTGGAGTTCAATCTAGTTACATCCCTTATTGCTTCCTTTGTGATCATGAAGGGTGTTTCAAGCCACAGAAACTCATCGTGAATCGTGCCAAGCACATACCAAACCCATGAATCCTCAGCAAATGTCGGGAAGTCTAGATATTGTATGAATTTCTTTTCTGTCAATGCCTTATATTCTTCCTTCAATTCAAAATCATCATCACTCAGATGTTTCAGGTATAGATCCATAAGATTTCTATCATTATGTTCTTCTAGGGCAACATGAATGTATGCCCTAATATCTTCCTCATGCATTACGCCATACGGCACTTCTGAAAATGCACCATCAGGGTTAACTTTCGTTGATTTGAAAGGGTGTTTCTTAAATTTTGGATGGGGCCTTTCTGTGATCTCTATTACTTGTGAAACCAACATTTTTCACAGAGAAGTTTCAACTGTAAATACCTCTTTTCATCGGATTAGGGTTTCTTTGCTTTGAATCACTAGAAATCGCTGAAATTGCTTAGGGTTCTCGCTTTAGATCTTCTTGGATACTTGAAAACTTGAGTGTAAAGTGATTATTCCTTCTAATGCGATACTTTTATCCTTTATTCACCAAAACCTAATCCCAAAAAGTTGTCAAACACTTCATTGTCAAGCACAGTCAATCTAGATTGCTCTGCAATGCACTACATTAGGTCTTTTTATGCCAGTAACTTCTTCATGAGATCTATCATTCAATTTTATACCTTATATCTTTGTGTTGGATGCCAACACCACTTTTCTAGCTGGGGGTTTAAGATTTTCAGTGAAGCTCCCCCTGAGCTTGAGCTCCCAATTTACTTCCCGAAGGAAGTGTCTGCACCAAAAGTTGGTGCAGACCCATCCTTGATCTCTTGTACTTCTTTCTTCACCCATATTAGGTTCATCTCCTTTTTCTCGGTCAGATCAACCTTTTTCTTTGATTTCTTCAATTCTGCCTGATTATCCCCTTTTATATTCATACTTTTGCAGAACCTTGCAATATGTCCAAGCTTATTGTAATTGAAACATATAACATTTATCTGTCCATTGTTTCTTTCATTCATCCTTGATCTACAATGGTTAGCCTTGTGACCATATCTATTGCATGTAAAACAATTCCCATTGAAAGACTGGATATTCCTTCTATTATTATAGTTATTCCTTGTCTGACTTCTATACTCACTAGCTCTATGACCAAACCTATTGCAATTAAAGCAATTACCTCTGAAAGTTTGAACATTCCTTCCATTGTTGTAACTCTTCCTTATCTGACTTCTGCATTCATTAGCTTTGTGACCTATTTTGTTGCAAGTGAAGCACTGACCAGAGAATGATGGAACATTTTGATTTACTCTGCTCCTACACTGATTATCCTTATGACCATATTTATTGCATGCATTACAATAACCATTGAAAGAAGGGTACCTTTGAGCATTTGGTTGCTTGACCGATGGTCTTCTAGGTCTGTTCCTTTGATTTTGAACTTGACCAATTTTAGAACTTTCACCTTTCTCAAATCCCAAGCCTTCTTTATCATCAAGACTTTTCTGACTAGCAAGTAATTTGTCAAGTTGGACAACACTTTAAATTTTTCTTCTTGACTCCAAGCATGATTCAAATCATCTTTCAAATCCACAACTTCTTGTTCAAGCTTTGTGCAATCTTCAGTTTTGCTTTTCACCAACTGATTTAGATCTTCTTCTACTTTTGCTCTTTTCACAACCTCCACTTTCAGATCATTCAGGGTCTCATTTGTTGATATTAGTTGCTCAGTAGCCTCCTTGTATTTTTCTTTGAATCTCTTGACTTGCTCCCTTAATTTCTTAATACACTCATATGCTTCCTTGACATTATCTTTTAGATCCCTATTTCCCAATTCAACCTTCTCAAGGTCTTCAAGGGCAACCCTTAATTCATCTTCATTAACAAGCAAACATTCTTCTTCTGTGGTTTCAAATGAATCAATTTCTTTAGGAGGAGTAGCAAACATTTTTCCTGGCATGTGTTCACTTCCCAAGATCTTCCTCAAGTTGTTAGACTTCTTCCAAGGAACCAAGCTTTGATACCAATTGTTGAACACCCAAAGTACTAAGAGGGGCGGTGAATCAGTACTTTATTAAATCTCTTATTAAACTAGTAATCCATTTATCGCATGCAATAATAAAGAAAATTAAACACAGAAGAAACAACCACAATCCATCACACATGAACGCCAGGATTTTTACATGAAAAACCCAAAACTAGAAAAAACCACAGTGAGTGTTAGCTCACAATATATTATGTAGGAACAAAACTGAATTACAATGAAGGCTCACTGCCTAAAGAAGTGCTCACTGCCTAGAAAAAGATAGAAGGAAGAGAGGTGGCTCACTACCAAAATGAACTGCTTAGATTGCATCTACACATGCATGATTGCAACTCCAATGAATACTCAAAATATTATCTCAAAACTCTTCATCTTAAGTTCTCTGCTTTTACATTAGGCCTACTCTCGTCATACTTAATATTCTCTTCTTATTGAATCTATGGTCGCATTCGTACCACCACACACTCAACACCAAAATCCATCAAGTATTTATATATGCAACAAGATCTAACTCAAAACTAGGTCGACTTGCCAGAGATGAAACGTGTACACAAAATGTTATACTTTGTCGGCTTGAACTCTTTACACAAGAAGTTATGCGGACCAATACAGTCCTTCAAAAACCTTCATATAGATGCGGACCTATTATAGAACCACTTAGGATGATGATCCAAACAATATATATTTACCGCATATCAATCCAACTTGTATGTCAGCTTCATGCTTAAGTATACACTTAACTAAATCAACTGTCATGCCACAACTTCCAATGCGGACTACACAAGACTTTGAAATTCATACCAAACATTCATTTTGCATCACCCAACATACCTTCAGAACCGCGAGCCATAATATTCTTATGCGGCAAAATGCAGATCTCTGAACCACTAACTCTGTCACTGTTAGAAATGAAAGCAACACTACTTCACTAGAAATCTAATTCGATTAAATTTCAACAATCTTTCAAGTGTGCATTAACAATGGAGATTGTAATCAAAACATAAAACCCACAATACATAAATATACCAGAGGCAAAATGAAGCACATAACACAAGTGTTTAACATGGAGAAAACCCTTTCGAGTAAAAAACTCCACCAAGAAAAGAGGTCAAGTTGTATTATCTTCACAAAAGGAGATTACAAATACATTCACTTCCTCTGTCTTCCAACCTTCACTTCGGCAGAACCTAGGTACCTGTAAACTGTTATATGTCTCTCATCTACTATGCTATGGTTTCTATAGAATTTACACAAGCTCAAGACATTAAATGACTTCTTACAAGCCCATAACACTTGTCAAGAGTCAACAACACAACCTTGGGCGTCCATGGCCAAGAATAGGCTCTTACGGGGTCATACATGTGCATCCTACACTTGGGGAAAAGTGCCCATGCAAGCTTGAATGCCTTGGGGCTAAAAATAGCCACTTACAGCATCTTATGACGCGTCATATGCTATTATTAGTGTCATAGATTCTTATGACAACTTACAGTTGTCATAGAATCTCTTACACCTTACAGCATCTATGACGTGCGTCATAACAGTAAAAATAGATTATTCCTCCACATGTGCACCCCACTTTGACCAATTACCATTTACCATAGTAAATGACATCCCGTAACTACTGCTAGTAACTCCGGGACTTACCATGCAGTAACTCCATAATTATTGTGGACAGTAAATAATTTTTACCACTGCCGATGAAACTTGTACATCCCTTATGGGTAATTACAAATTACAAATAAGAAATGAAATAAATACAATATTGGGATTTACAAGGTTAATGGCACCTTATCCCAACAGTCACTATGAAAACTGTCAACCTGAATGTCGATACTTAGAAACTTGTAGACTATCATCCGGTAAACCTTAGACTCCACAAATCTGGAATTGGAAACTCCTAACATGTGTTTACAACACCTCCAAACCACAAATCGAAACAACCAATAGCAGAGAAATGCGGACTAAAATACTCAGGTATTATGCATTGTTCATGATTGAACTTTGTTAACCCAGACTTAAGCAATTCAAAGTGTAGCTTCCGGAGATTGCTAGGACACGAAACTTAGAGTATAGCATCATTGAACAATTATGTGCAACATACCAGAACCGCATGCCTGAATCTGTATTTGCGGAGGAATACTAACCAACTCTCTGTTGCTAACTCAATAAGCTGCCAACACTTGGTTAATTTGACTAAGTCATTTTTTTCGGACCAAAAAGAAACTATACACAACTTGTCTCAAGACCTGTTTCCAATCATATCTGAATGTTGTCATCAATGACAACACCATATCACAATCATATCAACAGTGTCTCTTGACCATGTTGCCAATAGAAATATCCAAATCCTAGGTGGTCTAGTGGACAATGTTAGAATTTGTCATATACAAAAAAATCTACCCAAGACCTAATTAATGTCTGAGCTAATTACAATTTTAGATGAATAGAATAAATATATTGAATATTCAATATAATAGAGCAAATGCAAAAAGTAATTTCAGCATTTAGGATTCATAATCATTTAAGCATTCTTATTTACTAGCACCTTTACACCTACACCAACACACACTTCCAATTTTCCATCTACCACCCCTTGAGATTGGAACATACCACCCAAAAACCTAACTTAGATAGGTGCCCAAGCAACCCCACAAACTTCTCATATTCATTCTACAAATTCTAACCCCCATAAATTTATGTGAGTACATTGGATCCAAAATCTATGAGCATTGCAACAAGCAATATGCCAAGATGTCAAGATTGTCAAAATCTGAAGTTCTTGTGCTCAAAGGGCATGACCACATTATGCTCATCTCCACAATATAAGGATAATCTCTATTGCGAGCTACAGTTTATGTCCCAAAACCATGTATCTTATTTTTGCACACTTCTTGTTTTAATAGTGGGTCATTACTGCATTGATAGTCAAAATCACTTTGTAGTAGTTTCCACCACACTAATCTCCAAATTTTAGAATTTCCAAAAGCTTGAGCATGTAGCCACTCGAAGACCTTACGGACAGGTCTCAAAATAATTATTTTTAGTAGTTGATAATTTTAGAAGCATGTTATTGATAGATAATTTTTAAGGTTTTATTTTCAAGCATAATATTATTAGTCGAAACCTATTCAAGATTTCCTATTAGTGAGATAAGTTATTTTGAATGTTCTAATATTTAAAGATTGCTTGGCTTAGAAGCAATTTATTTTTAGTAGATACAATAGTTGAATTATTTTTGTATTTATTTTTTCAGAAAATTCCAATGCAATGCAAATTATGAGAATTGGTTGATTACATGACTATGTAAATCTTTGTAAATACTTATATAAGTGTTCTATGCACTCAATTTTGGTGATGGTGATTTTATGCCAACTTGCTACTAAAATTATTGTTTAAACCACTTGTGTAAAGGATTTTGGTGAATTGAATACAATTAATACATAATTATTGCAAATTTTGTTTCCAATGGTTATAATTTCAATAGTTGCAATAGTTGTACATTTGTATGCAATTCTCAAGTACTTAGTTTACAAAATCTTGTCTTAAATCTCCAAAATGTATTATCATATATAAAATATTTCATCTATGGAAATGTATTTTCATGTATAAAATATTTCATCTATTTGAAAGAGTTGTTTTAATCATGTGCTAATATCCAAAAATAAGATAACTTTCTATTTGTTGCATTGCATGCTAAAAACCCATAGAATGTTTTGTACATATAATGAATTATCATATTTGCAACTAGGTGTTCTAAGGTTTTAGTTTCGTTTTATGTTATAGATCTTCTCCTTCAAATTCCTTCAAATTTGAAGAAAAGCTGTACCTCTCAAAACCATGACAATATATAATGTAAAATGTTAAACATTTGCAATTTGCCTCCAAATTTACCATGAGATTTTTAAGATTTTTATTTTTTATTTTTTATTTTTTTATTTTCCTATAAAAACAATTGAATATTATTAGAAATCAAATGTGGTTACACTATAAAATGTTAAATGTTAAACATTTACAATTTGCCTCCAAATTTACCATGAGATTTTTAAGATTTTTATTTTTATTTTTATTTTTTTTATTTTCCTAGGAAAACAATTGAATATTATTAGAAATCAAATGTGGTTAGCTTTAGAAGTCATGAATACCTTACGATATATGGAACCACTCTATAATATCTTTAAGTGCATTTAGTAATAAAAAAATTACATTCAAAAAACAAATAAAATATAACCCAAGTCCCAAGTCAAGTAGAAGAGATTTTTGGGTGTAGAAGAGATTTTTGGGTTTGCTCGTGAAATATTAATGAAATAACACATTGGATAATACCATAAGATAAAGGTAAATTCAGATCTAAATATGTTGACTCTTCAACAGATTTTTTTATTATGTTGATAATGATTCTCTTTATTTAAGAAAGGAGATTTGGAAGAAGAATTGCTAAGAGTAAATCCCACGATTATAAGCCTCTTAGGACAATCAAAATGATAAAAAATTTGATAAATGATTAAAAGATTTCCAAGCACTATACGTACATACAAATCAATATGTATTGACTTTCTTTACAAAGATATAAATATTAATCAAAAAATAATTAAATACATTTCACAAGCTTTTCAATTGAAGCAATACTATTGTCAATAGTGAAACTAAGATAACGGGGAATCTCCCCACTCTCATAAGAAAGCCATGTGAAAGTTCGCTTGCCTCTACATATTCAGTTGCACCATTGTCGCCTTTCAATTTAATACTTGAGGAACCTGCACTCCAATTCATTACATAAAATTAGTTCCAAATACCTCTGGGAAGTGACTATTTCCAGACACAAGGAGCCTACAGTTATAAAAAGCAAAGTGTAACATACACCACAAAAAACCACTTGACGCACAACTTTGCAGTAACATATAGAGCGGCAACAATATAAACAAGCCTCGCTATGAGTTCAAGGTTTCGCCTATAAGAACTAAGAAACGCTGCCCGACCAATTTTGTCCGTATGAGGATTCCGGGTCTACATTACTGCATGTAAGATTATCTGTGAAATTATTTTCTGTGTAGAAAGTACTAGAAAATTATTAGGAAAAAGATAGCCCACAGTCAATATCCAACAAATTGAGCATTTGTTACGATAATGGTTATGCCGTGAGTTCTACCGACTACGTCTGTATCTTTTTGTTGTCTATATCTGGGACTTGTTCCCCATTTTGTATATACGCTCTTTCGATTAATACATGTCTGAGGGCTTCCCCCTTTTTTCCTAAAAATAAATAAATAAATAAATCCAACAAATTGAGCACTGCTAGAAACAATAAGAACGATTACTTTCTTCTTCTTGGTATACCGTTGAATTTCCAAGGTCTGCAGATGAACAACTCCAATTACAGCTGCTAACGATAGCCTTGGTTGAACTTCCCCTTGAGCTGGGTAATTGCAGTAAGATTTAAAATCCTTTGAACTCGTATTATCATCCTTCCCCACAGCTAGCACTTTCATCTTGGTGCTGTTTTTCAGAGAAGTATACTTCCTTACAATGGCCACGTTCATTTTGTCCAAAACTGGTTCGACAAGGATCTAACAGTCTATCATTTTCATATTACTCTCAACTATAAAGATAGGTTTATAATTCTTGCATTGGTATGTCATTCTTTGTTTAGTAATAGCAACATTTTGCACTAGATCCTAGGTAGATTTTCTTTCATGCATTTTCAATTTGTCCGACATCAGATCAAAGACTTATGATATAGGTTTCCAATAATAAAGTTTGGGGCATTCTTCACATTCTTCAGAAAAGTTGCTAAGTTCTCCCAATTCAAATGATACTCATGATTGATTTGGTCTTACGGAGTTACACGAGACAATTGACATGGTCAATCTATGGATGTTCAAGCCATTTTAGAAAATCATCTGCTTATCCATTCTTGGTTACTATGAATGGAATACACCAACAGGGGTACTCAATGTACCGCACCTGTTTGTATATTTTTAAGATCTTTTTATGTGTTATTTTTAAATTTTTATGTGTTCTTTCAGACTAGAGAGAAGATGTAGAAGGGGTTTTAATTTTCCTGCAGATGTGTGTTGCCAGAGTACACAATATATAGCATATAATGCAAACCCAGAAAATATACAACAGATATGACAATAATAACAGATACCCAGATCATAAATAGGCCAAATAAGAATTACTATGACATACCCATGTTCAGATTTGGAACTTGGTACATATGCTGAGTCTAAACCAGCAACTGGGTATAGCCAGAATCACTCCATAATCAATACAAAGGATGGCAAATGGATTTACAATGCAATGCTCAAAACCTAAGACCCTAAACGCCTCCAATAGAATAGATGAATCTGCTGTAAGCACAAGAAAATGATTGCTAAAGTCCCCACGTCCTCTATCTATAGTTGTACAGCCAAGGGTAGTGAGTAATCTACAACAAGGATAGCTGTAATCTCCTCAAGACAGCTATGAAATGACCTACACCTTATCAAATAAGCTAAACAACCAAGCAAGGATGGATAACATGCCAAGAATCACTCCAAATCACCCTCTAAGTGGTACGGCCTGGCTGCATATGGTACAGCCAGCAAGTGTTTTGTGCAGCAATCTCAGAACACTTTCAAACTCGCCTCAAATCTGCCATTGAACCTTTGTCTTCAGCTGAACATTATCATTCTGCAATAGATATAGAAATATGCCCGGCAATCTCATTAAACAAACTCCATTTTAGCACAACTGTGAACACTAGTTGCATTCACCTCTACTGGCACCTTTGGATGGTATTGCACACTTGTAGAATGCCGTTACTCAGGGAGGTTTTCGTCTCCAAGAGCCTCTGGTTCAAATCCTTCAAACCCTCACAAGAACAAACCCTAGTAGAGCTCAATAAGAGAAAATATCATAAACATCGCATAACAATGAACTCCACTTTCCTCCTTTTTGTTTCCTCAAGTTGGGCGTTGGAATTAGTGAGGGAAATATTATAATTTTAAAATCATTTTCACCCCCTAGGGATGGGCGCTCAAACACAAGTCCTAAGTGACCTTTTAATATTTCATTTTATGAGTCACTTTATAATTTAACATTAAAGTCCTTTTTAAATATTTCACTTGAACTTACGGATTTTAAAATAAATGCCAAGACGGTGTCGGAATGCAATGATCTATAGCTCGTCAGAAAGGTCTCAACGAGACCAATCCATCCCCACTCTAAGATTCCTGATCCGGCACCGAACCCGAACTTACTAAAAATAATAAGTATGCCACCAAGCACCCAAACCGCCACTGACAACTGCCAACTCACCACAACCACATCACCAAATGGCCCATTCTAGGCCAACTCACCATGGTTCCCTAACCAAACTGCTAGTCCACGGGAACCCAATGATGGACTAACACTATAACAAGAAAAGGGACATTACAATTACATGATTGGTGTATAGATTAGAGGAGTGAAAATAATATAAATAAGGTACAAGATGCACGTAGATAAATAGGTGGTCCTACATAAGCCCATTGACAACAAATGATTACATATTCGATTCATTACATATCCTCTTCTGGAAAGGCATGTTCTTGAAGCACGTGTAGAGGATAAATAATCTAAAATGCATCGGTTAAGTTAGTGAAATTAGATAACTTCACTTACTGTTCTGAAGAAGACTTATCCTTGCACAAAACACTCTTAATAGCTCATTTAGCAAGAAATGCAGATGAAAAGAGTTGCAGAGATAAGTCTGTCAGGGTAGAACAAAGCCAAACATGTCTCGAGTGATCCCCAATGCTCAGGATGTTGCTGTCATGAACAAACCAAGCATGGGCAGTGAGTTCAACTCTTGTCGAAACTGTCTAGTGAGTTTGACCAAAGCCAAACTCATCTTGTGCAGTGATTGTCATCAGGGATGGTTTCACCCACAGCCAAAACCATCCCAGGTAGGCCTTTGAAGAAGCTAAAGAAATCCAAATTCTTGTGCATCAGTTGCAGATGTAATGTCCCCTTTTGGGATTGCCCTAAATCTTGCCCTAGAATCACAAGTTTAATGAGTTAGGGTTACAACTTACCACTTAAATGCTTTAAGCAAGATAAATCTTGGTTTAGGACCTACAATCATGTTAGATAATATTGGAAATATAATTTACATGATCAGAATATATATAATAAATGCCTTATCTATTTAAACTATGCAAAAATACATAACTATTTCAAAACCATATAAACTACCAATGTCCATAATGCATAGTGGAAGTCTTAATCATAATAGCGTTTGGATGAGGAACATGATAAGTCCACCCGAAGCTATCCATACCAAGCCCAAGAGCATGAGCATCCAAACTAAGACAACCCACCCCTTGGCCCAAGCGGCGAGGACGTCCGAACTAAGACAATTCCACCTTTGGGGTGGCGTACTTGGCGGATAAACTTGTATCTGCTTTCCCTATCCATACTACCTTATCCATCCCTCTTATGATTGAAACTACTTAAATCCATCCTAACAACCAATCATAGTTTAGCTTAAAAGGGGTGCTTGTAAACTACTCAACCCACCTAAGCCCAAGAGCACGAGTGTCCCAGATAACCCACCCCTTGGCCCCAAGCAGCAAGAACATCCAACTAAGACAATTCCACCCTCAAAGTGGCGTGCTTAGCATGAGAGGCCCGTAAACAACATCCTCCTAAATTGCTTCCTTCAACCTTACATTTGATTGATCATAGGATAAAGACATACATAAATACATATATAATCTATTTCTAAGTATTGATCCATTACAGCAAAATTATGAAATATGCATATAAGAAAAATCAAACTTATTCATAAATTAATTACTGCATACTGTCTCTATGGTCCGTACCAGATTGTATGCCTGCAATTCCCTATATTAAACCTGATTGATATCTTAGATTTGCAGATTGCTCGATCTGCTAATGGATGACAATTGAATCTTTTTATTTTTCCTTCGATGATGCTGATTACTGTTGTCTTCACTTCCTCTTATACCCACGAAATGCTGAGAGACACCCCCTTTCATGTATGCACTCGGCCAAGAGGTATGTCCATTCGTTTAAGGGGATAATTAATATTTATTAATATTATCCCCTTAATATTATCGCTGGCTTTAACTAATACCTGCTCCTTGCTTTATGAATAATCGCTTTTCTCCTTTAATGTTAATCATACCTCTTATACTCCTTTTAATCAGCATTAACTTCTTATGTATATATGACTTATGTCATATAGCACTCACCTTTAGGTGAGTCAGCCATAAGGGAGGGGACATGACAGCAGAAGACTCTTGGGCTCCCCTCCAACATTTGTCTGCTACTCTTGTTCATTATATACCTGTGAGAAAGGTCATTGTAAAGAATTAACAAGATCTTCCTTAGTTTTTTCTTAGCATCTTGCTGAGTTGAGCTTATGTTGTTTCAGCCTATGAGCCTTAAATGAGTGATGGTAAGATTAGGGAAGTGTAAGAGCAACTGCAGGGCTTGTATGGTGTTTGGAGATTGTTGATTGTGCAAGAGAAGTCAATGAAGGCCTCTAGAAGGCCGTAGACCATTGTAACAGCTTATAAGATAGCAGCTTGAGGAGGAGTTGACTCACTCTTCTCAAGTGTTCTTTAATATTGGGTTTCTCTGAGCCATTTGCTGTTGTCTTCTTTAATCTTATGTATGTTTTATGCTCTGAATGTGTTGAAACATGCTTCCTTTCATTGTTAATTGCACTTATCAACACTGCACTAATTACATGAGGATTGTTTTTCCATGATTCTGAAAATGGAACAATAACTTCATCAATCAATGTACATTAAGGTTAAATAGGATTCATGTTAATGAATTATGTAGTGGATTATCTACACTAATTACAGATCACAAAATGATAAGATATCAATAAATTCTTAGAATAACATATGGAGTCAGGATCAATCCATCCCAAATCGATCTTGATAGGCATTGAATATCTCCATAAATTAATAATAAAATTTATCGACTTGATAACCTAGAACTTGGGATCAATAGATGCTTGTAGCTATTTATTGTCAAAATTGAATACCCTTATACTAGTGAGGATGTTGATAAACTTCAACTTAAATTTTTAGTTAATTTTAGGTTGATCACATCAATCTATACTCTCCCACCTTTCTATTATAATTCATAAATTATTAGTGTCCAAGTGTGTCCTTTGCACTAATATTGGTGGTGAGTTTTGTAGAAAAGCATTTGTTGATATTTGTGCGAAAGGATGGCAAAGAGGTTTGGATGGAAGCAATAAACACAACTATCTATATTCTCAGTAGGGTCCCATCCAAGGCATTGTACGGGATCAAATCACAAGAGGCTTGGGTAGACAAGTAACCAAAGATACATTTCCCTAAAATCTTTGGTTTCATTGTGCATGTTCATGTTCCAAATTAACTTTCTAGAGTATTAGATAAGTGTTCCAAGAAATTTGTCTCTGTTGGCTATTGTGAGCAATCAAAAGCATACAAAGTCATGGGCATGTTCACTACAAAGGTAACTATCCTATGTTGCCAGTTCAGTTTTGGCAGTTCAACAAAAAAATTTCTGGGTTTCTCATGGCTGGCTTTGGTCATATATAAATGATTTGTACAAATTTAAATACAGAATATAGCTGATAATTGAGAATTCAATGTCAATTGTCAAAATGTTAAAGATAAATCAAAATGGTTTCTATTAGTACAACTGTACATGGAAAATCAAGACAAATTATCATATTGGTCTTGGGGCTACTTAGGGTCCTTTCTTTTCAAATTTGGTTTTTCATTTAAAAATGACTTCTTTTTTGTGCCACACGCTTTCTCCCTAGGTTCACCCAAAGGCCCCAAGCCTTTGGATTAGGCTCAAGTACATTTAAATATACCCAAGCTGAGTCCACAAGCCCAGGATAGGACCCTAATCAAACCCGGACCAGACACAAACCAGGATCCATACCCAGTCGAGACCAGTCTAGGTTCAGCCAAGGATCTTGTAAAAGTTAAAACCCAGTAACAGAATAGCTATCAGTAGAGACATTGATTTTGACGAGGGTGATAGCCTTTTCAATTCTAGTTCTTAGTAAAAACCAGCAGTAAAATCAGATACTCCATGTATTTTGAGTCCTATGGCTTTGGATAGTACTCAAAATGAAGGCTTGAGATGATTTGGAAGATGAAATGCCTAGGAGACTGATTTGCCTCTTGGATCTGCTGGTTATGATGTTAATTTAGATTTGATCATACTTGATTCATAAGAACAAGTTGTTCCAATAAGGAAACCAAAATAATCATACTTCTTTAAAGTATTTAAAGCAAGATGGGTTAGACATGCCAAATGCCACTTCAAGACCTAAGAGAAATGCCAATAAAGTATATGAATATTTCTTGTTGTTGGTAGTGATCCAGATTTTGTTGTTAACTATGTTATATAAAATAAGGAATGCAAGAAACAAACTATGGCATCCCAAAATAAATCTTTTTCAATACAATAACCAGGTGCCATCTGACCCCAATCAAAATATTGATCTAAAATAACATATAATGTGCATTACTTACAGTTGTAATCTTTCCATCCAATTGTTTGATTCTCAAGATCATAAACAACTAGCTTATTTTTCAGCAGCAAATCTGTCAAATCAACAAGGAAGAGTTAGCTCGGATATTCACACAAAAGATAAAAATACAAGAAACCTCAAATTTTAAGCGTAGCTATTAAAAGCAGCCTTGGGATTGCAGAGCTTTTGAATTTCTCCAACTTGTGGCTGTTGAATCTATTATTGCAAATTAGTTTTTACTTTTGTTTTTTCTTTATTGATCTTTTAGGAAAATATAATGTTATGATGAGAATAATGATCGCTCATGAAAATGCATGCACTAAGAGTATGGAGATATGCAATGCATACAATGGAGAGCTTCAATGCAAGAAGAAATTAGAATAGAATGCTGCTATGTACACAGAACAGCTATATGCACAAAGAAAAGCAAAGAACTTTCTACGACACTGTATCAGTCAACATCAGTATACAAGAGCAAATATAAACAGAAAATTAATGTCTTCATTGATAATATAAATAAGATGCACATGATCTCAAGTGCATTCCTGATTCTTAAGATCTGCTAAATGTAGATCCCCAATAAAGTCGTTATAACTCATATAAATAGAAAGAGAAAGGGGTAGGTTAGATGGTTAGCCTCAATAGAGAAACATCAGCCACCCTCATAAGTAAAAACTAAAAAATTAATTGAATGATAATTCAAGCGCATTATAGCATAGCCATGTAATGGCATTTTTTTATTCACATTCTTGTCTTATTTTGGTCTTATTTATAAAATTTTAACTTTTCTCTACATCTATCCCAACCTCTAGAATCATTGTCAACTTTGATCAGGGAAGTCTAGGCAGCAGATGGTGGAGCAACATTGGGTGGAACTGAGATAAAAGTCAATGATGCTAAAATCATCAGTAGCACATGGGACTGGAATGAAGCTCAAGTAGAAGATACTGGCATGGCTCAAGTGGCCAAATTACCTCTCACATTCTCATCATTCCAGCAAGTACCCAAACTGCCACCGTAGTATAACTCTTACTCTGTTTGGCTAGACTCTCTGCTTCTCCAACTCTACTTTTTGATGCTATATGTTCTTAAATCTAGTTGTATCCATCTCAGATGCTATGGAATTGGACTTCCAATCATTTAAAGTAACATCATGCTAACAACTCAAATTCTGGATAAGACCTTTGTATTAAGAACAAATCAGCTCATGCTGTTTATTTTAAATCTCAAACTACATCTATAGATTAACCAACAGAGCCTCAAGTTAGGATATCCTAATTTCCTTGGCCTTCATCATTCTGCTGAAATCTAATCCTCAACAATCAATTCACGTGTTGTAGCCTCTACTTGCCTCTGTGTTAGCATTGTTGTCTCACATTTCCATTGCATATCTTAAATCTTTTTGACATAATAATAAAGTTTTCTTGTTCTTAACATCAATATACAACCATTGTGCCTCTTTGTCTGAATAAGCCAGGTAATCCATGATCTTTGAGATCACATCACACTATGCTCCTTCACCTATAATATGGCCCCTCATCAACTCCAAAATAAAACAACATGCCAAACAGGGGTTAATCAAATTTCAAATATTCTCGAAATAGAGGTCTTGTATTTTATTAGGAAAGTGGATCTATAGTAACATCCTGCTATGTTAGAATCATAAAACTCAACAGCCATCCTCAAATAAGGTTTTGACAATTTCCTGTGCAAGACCTACCAAACACCCAGCTTCCTTTCCCTTTCCCTTGAAGAAGAGGCCAACACAAGCTACTGTTGGTTGACTACTCACATTTGTTGAAATAAGCTTATAGCAACACAAATCATCAAATGTGAGTAGTCAACCAACAGTAGCGACACAAATGGGCTTATAGGGAGACTGTCAGTAGAAGGTGTTGTCAATTGCAAGAATGTCTGCAGCGAGACTATCAGAAAGGTTCAAGACAATAAAACTTGGAGGAATTTCTATAGGTTGAAAGAAAATTCCTATTGGCTGCTCAATAGGCTCAACAATATAAAGTTGCTTTGGACTCTGATGAGGCTATAGTGTCAATGATTGCTTGGGGACATGGTCTCAAACATCCATGGCTTAAGGCCCAAATGAAGACCTTCATGGCACACACCATTTTCATAATTTTTCGAAAGGGCCAAAAACCACGTTTTTTCAGTGTTTTTTCAACATTTGAACCACATCCAAACTGCGTTTTGCGAGTTTTACAGCCAGACTCACCAATTTTCACTGTATATACTCACCAAAAACTCATCCCATCTGACCCATGAGTTTACTCTGTGAGTACTTGTTTTAGAAAATAACCCACAAGTACTCAGTGACTGTTCCAACTATGGGTGAGAAGGCATAGGGTGATGTGATCTCAAAGATCATGGATTACCAAGCTTATTCAGACAGAGGCACAATGGTTGTAAATTGATATTAAGAACAAGAAAAGTTTGTTATTGTGTCAAAAAGATTTAAGATGTGTTTCATGGAAGCAGGACATTCAAGACAGCAAAATTCTGCCAAAAGAGCATGAAGAAGAGACAACAACGGATTGACAATAGAGATACATAGGAAACAAAGAAACACAAAAGAACTATCATAGTACAACCACAATGGTATAGCATTATACCAGATCTCAGAATGAGTAGAAGGGTCTATGAATCCACTCAAAGATGGGGAATTCAGGCTGAGGATGATGAATATGCAAAGATAAAGGATGATTATGTTCTTTTCCCGCTCATAGAGTGCATCAGCATATCACTTTTTAGCCAGGATCCCTATAGAGAACATCTTCAATAATGTTGATGTGATGTTTGTGAAAAATGGTTGCAAGAAACCAAGAGCTCATTGCTGAACACCATGGGGAGGATATAGTTTGTAAAACGGGGGCATTTGATATTTAAACCATTTTCTTTGACCTGCTTCATCAATCTAGCAATGCAAGACTCCAGATTTGTAAGCCCGTTGATAATATTTGGTTCTGGGCTCAAGGTTATGGTGGGTTGCCAAAGGGTCTTGTGGGGGAGGGGGAATATTCATTGGGTTCTGAAGCTGAATGGGAAGGCCAAGCACCCATTACATCTGAGGGTGGTGTTAAGGAGCCTATTGGGAAGCAAAGTTTGGATGAGATTGGAGAATGTGTAATGGGTAAGAAATTGCTATCTTGGAAAGGGAAGGGAGGATTAACAGACCTGCTAGGTCTAGTTGCATGATCGGAAAAACGGGTGGATCTGCTGCAAAGCTTGTTCAAGGTGAAAACTCTTGTGGGCTGGATTCTGAGGTTGACCAGATGAAGGGGATGCTTGGCCAAAGACAAAGGTGAGTTTAAGATGGGGCTGTTATATGCCCATAGCAGATCTATTTAGAGGGATCTGGGAAGGAGTGGGATTGGTAGGGTTATCTTCGTCATCAATTTAATGGGCCTATGGGAAGAGGATCCAAAACAAGCAGTTTGACAGGAGCTAGGGTTTGGACCTAAGTTACCGATCTTGGTATGGGTTCGGTTCAGGGATTCGGTCAAAAAAAGTTATGAGTGTGGGTTCGTTTTGGGTTCGTCCATATATATATATAATAAATAATATATTTTGTTTAATAAAATTATAAATATATATATATTTTTATTTTTATTTTTATTTAATAAATATAAATATAATAAATAATACATATAAATATTATATATATACTTCAGCACCTAATTTAATTTTCAAATGGTAAATTATAAAAGACTTTTCTTTAATAAATAATAAATAATTAATAAATAAATAAATTCTTCTCGCCATGAAAAATAAACATTTATCGATTTAATATTTTAAGCCTTAACAAATTATAAATAAAGTTTTTAATAATAAATAAATACACTAAATAGTGGAAAGATAAAACTAAATAAATAAATAGACTAATGCTCGTGACACATAGGATATATCATATATTTTTGTCGTAACCATGATAACTATATTTCTATGAATATTACAAGCTATCCGGTGCATAACAAATGACTTTTGCTCAACTAGCCTTCGCTCCGTTAAGACCTGGTGAAGACATTTGTTCTGTCGGAAGAGAAAGAGGGAGATTCATGAGTTTGGTTAGGGATTCGTTCCACTTAAAGTTTAAAAAAAACAAAAAGAATGCACAGATCTGTGATGGATTCACACAGAATAACCCAAAAAAATTTGCAGGTTCGTGACAAATTCATGTCAGTTCGTATAGAATGAACCCACTGTAAAAAAAACATCCCCTGATAGAATCCCAATCGGATCGACTCGGAATCCAAATCGGATTTGAACCGAACCAGGATTTAGAGCTTGCAAGGGATGAATCAGTAACATAGGTTTGGACTATTAAACTGCTGCATACTTAAAATTTTCCCATAGGTAATGATGTATGGAGCTTTTCCCTCCCAAACAATGGTGGGTTTGTTGTGGTGCACTACTTTTATAGCCTTGGCTAATAACCTCGGACTCAAAACTAGCAACGCTACGCTCATCATTTGGTAAATAGCTCACGAGTCACTATCAATCTATCAACTTGTTAATCAAATTAGTCCAACTTGTTACTTTTTGTACATGTTGCTTGACAATTGTTCTCCTTCACCAGGGTGCACTCACCAAATTGTTGTACAAAGCTTTTCCCTCCCGAAAAATGGTGGGTTTGGTGTTGTGCACTACTTTAATAGCCTTAGCTAATAGCATCGAACTCAAAACTAGCAATTCTACATTCATCATTCGGTAAATAGCTCGATATCAATATATCAACTTGTTAATCATATTAGTCCAACTTGTCAATTTATATATATGTTGCTTGATAATTGTTCTCCTTCAGTAGGATGCACTCACCAAATTTAGCACAACAATCGGTTGTGTTTTTGCCTTTCCTATTTTTAGTTGGCGGCATTTATATATTTTAGCAATGATGTAAGATTTGGCTAAAAAGCACCCAAGAGATATGAACCAAATAAACTGTATTCAACTCAAGAGAATGCAAAGCATACAATGGAATGAGATGCCCATATGAGAGCAACGGGTGAGTATGAATAGAATTTACCACCCAAGAGACTAACAATACAACCAACATGGGATAAATGAAAAAGTCCCTAAGTAAACTTAACCTAGTGTGAAAAGAGCTAAAGCGGAGAACTAGCTAAGAAAGAACTAGATAGCTAAAGAACCATATTCACACTAACACCCCCCTTAAGTGCAACTTAGGGGAAATGTATACAAAGATGCAAAGATGGGTCCCGGCAACAAGGCCTGATGAGATACCCATGTACAAAAGATCCCCTCAAACAGAAAAGGAGAAAACCCAGCGGGAAAAAACTCCCCCCATGAGAGGATGAACCAAGAAGGGCTAAGTGACCCTCGTAGAAGAGATGTCCCGCACCCCCAAGAGAGACCGAAGATGGAAATACTTGCTCTAAGTGGAAGGTTTGGTGAAAATATCTGCAACCTGCTCTACTATAGGACAATACTACAAATCGATGACATGCTCCTGAATCAACTCCCTGAGAAAATGCATGTGGATCTCAATGTGTTTGGTACGCTGATGATGAACCAAGTTCTTTGAGATCTAGATGGCGCTCTAGTTGTCACAGTAAATGACTAATGGCTTCTAAGAATTGATGCCAAGTTTAGTGAGGATATTTTGAAGCCAAATAGCCTCAATGGCGGCATTGACAACCCCACGATACTTAGCCTCTGTCGAAGAAAGAGCAATGGCATGCTACTTCTTGCTCTACCAACTAATGGGATCGGAACCAAGGTGAAAACTATAGGTAGATGTGGACTTGCAATCATCAAGATCACCAACCCAATCAAAATCCGTGTATCCAATCAAATTTGAACCTGTGCCCGTTGCATAGTGAATCTTGTACTTGTGAGTGCCCTACATGTAATGCAAGATACATTTGGCAACCTTCCAATGAAGCTCATGTGGCTCCATCATGAAGCGCGAAACAATGCTCATCTCTAATTGTTAATTTGCATTCACCTTTGTATGTTAAAATCAATAGTAGATGGTAAAAATGGGTGTAAAGGAGTGTAGAGAAGTCTGAGCATTGTTAATCCATATGTTGATTATGTGCATGTGGAATATGCACTCTAGTTTACAAATCAGAATCATTCTAGATTTGGTGAAGAACCATTTGATCTCTCACATCGCAAAGAAGAAGATAGTGAACGAGATGTATGATGGCTTGACCACTCCATATCAAAGTGTGAATATTTCTTGCAAGATGTTGCTACAAAACAAGCTCAATGCCACACACGTGAGAAATACAAACACAATGGCCAAATCATTGAGTTTCAAGAAAACAACCTACTACTATCAGGGAGAAGGTGGATGATGATGAGAAGGTGCCCATTGCTTTAAATGGCTTCTCTCCATCCTATTAGTATAATAATGTAATAGCGTAATTAATTAGTGTTGTTAGGTGTAGTCATTAAAGTTGGTAGTTGCAATAGGTGTTGTACCATTTAAAGCTAGTAGTTATAATAGTATATTTTATAACTTTATATAATGTTGCTTTCACTCTTTGTGAAGTAAGTCTTTATAGCAAATTTCTCTCATCTCTTCTTTGCATCTCTGCTAACATTGGTATTAGGGCATCCAGGTTAGGGTTTGGGTTTGTATGCACAAAGGAGGTCAGGAAGAGGTCGTGCAAGGTCAATTAGGGCATGAGGATCTAGAGGCGAAAAATTATGGGTTAAAAAGAGGCATAAAATTACAGCTAGGGCAAATCACACCCATATTTTCGTCTAAAATTCATAGCCCATCTTTTTTGGTTAAAAATGGTAGAATTTTTTACCTAAAAATCATGGCCCTCTTCTATCAAATCATGGCCTATTTTTTGGTGACAATCGTGCCGCTTTTCTAGAAAAAATTGCAACCGATTTTTTTTAAAAATGGCAGAATTTGTACTTCCCAGAATCACGCCATTTTTTTGCATGCACAGCTAGGGCACACGAAAAGACCAGCAAATCACCATTTTTGGATGCGTGGCTAGGGTTTTTAGGACTGTTTTTTGATGGTTTTTTACAAATCCGTGGCGACTAAGGTTTATTAACCCTTATTTTAGCGTGCAGACCAAAAATCAGCAACTGTTAGGGCACAAGATTTGGCAAAAATTTCCGGTTTTTTTTTTTTTAAATTCCCTTGGTTATTTTTTGTAAAAAATTTCGAGTTTTGGGATTTTTTTTTTTTTTTGGTTTGGGGGGGGGAACATCTAGGGTGCCAAAATTTCAAGGGTTTGAAAATTTTGCTTTTCGGGAAAATTTTCTAGGTCAAATTTAAAGAGATTGTTCAAGTCTCAAGAATTGATTTTTTTGGGATAATGACAAATATTCAAAATTTGGTCTTACCAGAGGCACGAAAACTAGCCGGGAAGAATTATAATATCTAGAGTCACAAAATACTCATGATCGTTGAGTATAGGATGTGTAATGAAATTATCCTAGAGACCAAAACCAAGCTTGCAACCAACCCAGATGACTGACACATGTCACAGGGAAGCCCTACTACTACTAAAGCTATCAGTGTCCAATGACTTAATCCCTTAAGTCTGAAACGCCACATCCGCAACAACACTATGGAATAACCTCAAAAACAAGTATCAAGTCTCTAAGAAAAGTTGAGTTTTGTATTTAAAGAATGTTATTTTCTACAAAACTGCATGAGGGTGGGTCATTGTCAAAACATCTCCTAAAAATCAAGGATTCTAGTGATCAACTTACCGCTGTCAATAAACCAGTGGATGATGAGGACACGGTTGCTCTAACCATTCATAGCCTACCGCCCTTCTATGAGACCTTTGTGGAATCACTGAATCCACTGGTTGAAAGTCAAACTTTGACTTTTGATAAGGTGAGTCAGTATCTATTGTAGGAGCAAAGACAAGAGCAGATAGGAGAATCTACATCCGAGATCACGGAAAGTGCTTTTGCTGCTCGATTTAAGAGCAAACCTCAAAACTCATTCGGCGACAAACCTCAAAATTCTTCTGGCAACACTTCTTCCACTCCATCCAAGAAAAACGTGAAATGCTTTTATTGTAATAAATTTGGACATGTTAAAAAGGAATGCAGGAAAAGGCTATACAATCTATCCTACAAGAAGCATGGTGAAGCTAATCTAGTCGCTGTCAAGGAAGAGCATGGTGAAGCTAATCTGGTCGTTGTCGAGGAAGAGCATGGTTCAGATAACGAGTTTGCACTCATGGCATCTCTTTTAGATAGTGTTGACAACAAATACTAGTTTTTTTATTCAAGAGCATCCAACATTTCACGTGTCACAAAGATTGGTATGTAAAGTTTATTGTTGATTCTAGTCATAAAGATACAATTTCACTTGGTGATGGTAGATCACATGTGATCAAAGGGATAGAATATGTTAGGGTTGTATTAAATGATTTTCTAAAATTGATGGTATGCAATGTTTGATACGTCCCTACCATGAACAAGAATTTATTATCTATTAGTTAGTTTACTGAGAACCCTAACATTCAAGTCAGGTTTTGTGGAAAGAAGTGTATCGTATCAGATGTGAAATAGGACAAGATGGTTGCCATAGACATTGGGCAAGGAGCTCTGTATAAGCTCGTTGTTTCTGCTACAATGAATTTGCATGCCTTAGTTGTCGAAGATAATACTAGTGTTCTTTCGCATGAAAGGTATGGTCACTTGAATCTTCAATATTTGCCCAAACTCAACAGAGCCCATATGATTCAAGGGCTGCCCCCTATATAGGAAAAACAAGATTTGTGTCCTGGGTGTTTGGCTGGAAAGCAAAAGAGGAAGTCGTTTCCTACAGAAGGTGCATGTCATGCTAATAGCCTTTTGTGTCTCATTCATCCAAATCTTTGTGAGCCTTCCTAGAAGTCTCCCACTGTCAATGGTTCAAGGTACTTTTTGTTATTGGTGGATGATTTCTCCAAAAAGATGTGGGTTTACTTCTTAAAGAATAAGTTTGAATGCTATGGTGCCTTCCTCAAATTCAAGCCATTGGTTGAAACATTCACAGGGCGTCGCATCAAGACTCTATGGTCCGATAATGGAGGAAATTCACCTCCACTCAATTCAACAAATTATGTGAAAAAGAAGGTATTCAGCGCTAGTTAACAGCACCATACACTCCACAACAAAATGGAATGGTTGAAAGGCATAACAAGACTATCATGGAAATGGCACGGTGCATGATGCGCAACAGGAACGTTCCCTACCAGAATTGGGGAGAAGTTGTGAACACAGGGGTTTACATCTTGAATAGATGTCCATGTAAAGCTTTGCAAAAAATCACACTGGAGGAAGCGTGTACTTGTCACCAATATGAGGTAACTTATTTTTGAATTTTTGGTTTACCCGCATACACTTTAGTACCTAAACAAAAAAGACAAACTAGATTCCATAAGCATCAAGTATTTCTTTGTTGGTTATAGTGAACAATCTAAGGCATACAGGGTTATTGATATTTCCACTAACAAGGTCATTGTTAGTCGAGATGTTGATGTAAACGAAACAAAGCCATATTTTTCAAATGTTCAACAGGAAGTTAGAGAAGACCTTGAATCTAATATTATGATACCTTTGAAGGAGGAACGCTCCAATTCATCAGGTCAGCCTATAAGTCAATTTGTGGCTGGTTCTACACTGCTTATCTATCAAGGATGCAAAATTTAAAATGTTTCCACTCCAAGTAAGACTCCAGTTGAAAACTAACCTTCGCAGCATTCACCTGAGACACACGAGAAACCTAAATGGTATTATTCCATTATGGAAGGTGTACTTGTAGATGAACTTCCTAAATCAAATGAACGTCCTCAAAGAAAAGGACAAATGATAACTAGTTCAAAAGTTGAGCATAGTCATTTTCCCCTATCTTATGATCTTTTTCAGGTTTCTAAACCACAAAAGTTTTCTAAGGCACAATGGAAACCAAAATGTGAAGTTGGTATGAAGGTGGAATATGATACATTGATGAAAAATCAAACTTGGTAGTTGGTCAAATTGCCTCTAGGTAAAGTTTCTATTGGGTGCAAATGGATCTATAAAGTCAAATGCAAAGTTGATGGTTCATTGGACAAATACAAGGCACATCTTTTTGCTAAGGGATATTCGTAACAAGAAGCTATTGACTTTGAAGAGACATTTGCTCCTACTACTACGATGGTCACATTCCGGTTGCTTCTCACCATTGCCGCTCAATTTGGTTGGAAGGTATATCAAATGGATGTCAAAAGTGCCTTCTTGAACGGGGACTTGGATGAGAGTCTATATGGTTCAGCCTAAGGGTTTTCAACTACCTAGACGTGAACGTCTAGTTTGCAAGTTAATTAAGTCCCTCTACGGACTTAAGTAGGCTCAAGCCTAGTATCTTAAAATTGATAAACATCTAAAAGATATTGAATTCAGAAAGCCTTTTTGATCCAAATCTTTATGTCAAAAGAGATGATAATGATATTGTAATTATTATTGTATATGTTGATGATCTTGCCATCACAAGTAACACAGACATTGCAGTTCAGCAAGTAAAATCCGAATGTAGCTTTTGACATGTCAGATCTAAACCTCCTACATTATTGCCTAGGGGTTGAGTTTTGGCAATCTAATCACAACATCTTCATGGTTCAAATCAAATATGCCACAAGTCTTTTGGAGTGTTTTGGGATGGCAAATTGTAACTCATCGTTTACACCTATGGAGCTCGGGCTGAAGTCATCAACCTCCGATGATTAACCCCCGATCAATGAATCACACAACAAACAGTTGGTGGGCAGCTTGATATATCTTACAACCACTAGACCGGATCTTTGCTTTGTTGTTAGCTATCTCTCTCGATTTCTATCAAAACCGAAGCTCTCTCATTAGATAGCCACAAAGCAAGTTTTGCGATATGTCAACACTTCCATGGTGGGTCAAGTCCCCACCCCATTGTTTGACAATGGATCAAGGACCTACACCAACTCATTCAACAACTCATTTTACTAGTCAATTCCACCATAAACATCCTTCAGATTTGGATTCAATGGCAAATCACAAACAGACATTGCACAAAATAATGGTCATTGCACAAAGTCTTCAAACAGGCTTCAAACATAAACTTTCACTATCAAACGCACAACAATGGCCACTAAAACTACACAAGCGTCTTAAAACATCAATGCACAAATGTCATGTCCCTATACTAATGATTTATAATTGAATTGTTTAATTAAATAATAAATTAGCCTTATATAAACTAATATAATTAAAATATAATATATAATATATTTATTTACAATATATTATTAATATGTATTATTTAATAAATAATATTAAATAATATTACTATATTAATATTCTTTCAATAATTAAAATATAATATATCTATTTTAATTGACAAGAGTCAAATGACAATGATAAATATAAATATTGATAATTTATATATTATTAAATTATATATATAATATAAATATTAATAACATATAATATTATTATATTATATATGGGAATAAATATAAATAACATAAATATTGATATAAATATCAATATTGTTAATATAAATATAAATAATACTATTATTATCCTATACGATAATTATATAAACTAATACAATGTGAGAGAATTAGTTCCCATAAGATAAAGTCAGTGATCGGCAATCAAATATAAATAAAATATGTATGCCACGATTATAATTTCAACCATTATAAGACGAGTTTATTAATATGCAGCAAAATCATTAAAAGCCACGATCTTTGGTGAAAAAAACCCTTGGAAATATATAAAAAGGCATAAGGGGTATGATGGGAAAAGGGTGTGAAAGTATATATTATATAATATATAAACAACAGCAGCAATACAATAAAAATTATATTAGTCATTCCATCAAGCAAGGAAAACATTGGAAAATAGAATAGGTAAGAAATCCAAGGTAAAGCTATAGCAGGTAAGTAAGTATTTATATTTAATTTGTTCAATCTATAATTGGTAAAAATAAAGGATGAGATTATTAAGAAGAATCTAATATATATATATGTTTATGTATGAAAATAACAATCTAAAATTAGTCTTAGAACTGCATATAAGTAAGAAAAGATGATCCATTATAAATGAGATATAAAGGCAGAGGTCTTATGAACTCAAATAAATGAGACTAATAGATGTCCTACATAAATGCATGATTCTTGTTTAAATAAGATAATGAGTACAAAAAGGTTATAAGTTCATAGTTATGAATATGAAATGGATTTGTAAAAGGCATGATTACCCAAGGGATAGATAAAAGGCCTTAGTGTTAATCCACCCAACACTATGAAGAGGAAATAAAGGTTAGGGTTGGCAATTGACCAAAGGATAGGTATGGTTCGAGTGGTCTAGGGTACCCCTCCAAACCAAGAAAAAGGCCCTTGTCTCAAGATGGTCTAGGTACCTTATGAGACAAGTGGTTAGGCCTTTGATTTGAGTGATCTAGGGTACCCCGAATCAAAGGAGAAAGTTAAGATAGGCCTTAGGATGGTCTATGACTTGAGTGGGTCTATGGCACCCCTCGGAGTCAAGAAAGGAAGGACCTATGACAGTTGGTATGATATTGCACCCTAACGAGTTCACTCTCATAAGGTGAAGGGTTTGATTAACAATAGGCCCAAGTATATCTCTTCCATGGTAACATAAGACTTACATAATAGATCTATGATAATAAGAGAGCATATAATTTATGTTTTATTGACATAGAAAAGAGGAATTGAATACTAATGTACTCTTTTACAAGTTGAAATTGTTTGCAAGGTTGCGGAAATTTTGGCTTGCTAGAAGGGGACATTGCAAGTGGTCTCAGAGCATTCGACCTGGCATCCTGTGAGGAAATTTGATGCAAGCTTACCCAAGAAGGTACATCACACGTAACAACAACCAAATGGACGAGGAACTCACATGAGCCAAAGGGGTTCTACCATTAATTGAAGGGTTCTGCCTTTGGGTCTAGAGAGAGATATGCTCTTCTAGATACATCACTCATGATGAGAAACAATTAATCCACATAAGCCAAAGGGGTTCTGCCTTCTAACGAAGGGTTTTGCCTTTGGGTCTAGAAAGAAATGTGCTCTTCTAGACATGCCACTTATGATGGAAGTAATAAGTTCACATGGGCCGAAGGGGTTCTGCCTTTGGGTCTAGGAGAGACGTGCTCTTCTAAATACGCCACTCATGATGAAGAAATGATAAGTCCACATGAGCCAAAGGGGTTCTGCCTTTTAATTGAAGGGTTCTGCCTTTGGGTCTAGGAGAGATGTGCTCTTCTAGATACACCACTCATGATGAGAAATGATAAGTCCACATAAGCCAAAGGGGTTCTGCCTTCCAGTGAAGGGTTTTGCCTTTGGGTCCAGGAGAGATATGCTCTTCTAGATACGCCACTGATGATGAGAAATGATAAGTCCACATGAGCCAAAGGGGTTCTGCCTTTGGGTCTAGAGAGAAATGTGCTCGTCTAGATACGCCACTCATGATAGAAATGAAATGTTCACTTGGGCCAAAGGGGTTCTGCCTTCTAGTAAAGGGTTCTGCCTTTGGGTCTAGGAGAGATGTGCTCTTCTAGATACGCCACTCATAATGAGAAATGATAAGTCCACATGAGCCAAAGGGTTCTGCCTTTTAGTGAAGGGATCTGCCTTTGGGTCTAAAGAGAAATGTGCTCGTCTAGATATGCCACTCATGATAGAAATGGAATGTTCGCTTGGGCCAAAGGGGTTCTGCCTTTGAGCTTAGAAGAATTAGATCACTAGAATACACCTAAAGATTAATGAAGGCCTTAGGGTAAAACCTAAGGAGAAGGTTTAAGGGGGGGCTGGGGGGGGGGGGCATTATCTCATCATCAACCCCCAAGGTCATGCTATACATCAACTTGCTTAAGCAATTCAAGTCTTAATTACAACATCATTAGATTCATCTTTTGGGATTTTCATCAATATTATTTCATTCCAAATCTCCAATCTCAAATTATCCATATTCCCAAAGTTTTCTTTAACATTGAAAAATTCTTCCTTCCTGCATTCATTTGATTAACTACATTTCCTCAATCATATTGTTATTCAAAATCAAATCAAATCTTCTTTGATCATGACATCGTATGATCAATTACTTCTCAAAGAACATAACTCTTCTCGATTTTGAGGTCAATAACATATAAGACCGAATCTCGTGACCAAAGATCAAGATGCATCTTGGAATCTCAATACTCTCAAATCTTCCTAATCTATGATACTTGCATCCCATCGTTATTATTCAAAACATCAAACGCTCTTTTGATCACAAATTCTCTTTCATGGAATCACAATCAATTTCTCTTCACTCGAGCAAGTTCATTTTTAAATCAAAGCCATGATTTCGTCTCAACACATCGAAAGGTAGACGATTAAAGTGCAAGATAATAAAGAACTCATGATTGCTTGAGGACAAGCAATCTTGAGTGGGGAGGGCTGTCATGTCCCCATATTAAGGCATTGTTTAAATTAAAGATTTAAACATCATATGACGGAGAAGCCACTTTGAACGATAATCACATATATAATAATATTAAATATATTATTTTTTATATATATATTTTATATAATTAAAATATAATATATTTATCAATAATAAATATAAATACGAATATAAATATTATCAATTTAATATTATAATTATAATAATTATAATATCATATATAAGATATAATGTACAAATAGGAATATAATATATATTATATAAATAATGACAAATAAATATAAATACTAAATTAAATACATAATAATATAAATTAATAAATATATATTACAAGTATATAAGAAGGTGCTTTAAGACTCACCGATGCTAATAACAAATATATATATGATAATATAGAACCATTCTTATTATAATATATAAACAAGTATATTACCATATATTTATATTATTCCAGCCAAAGATTAAGTTGCGATCTCCTTAAGAAATAAGATAACAATTATTACTAACATACTTTTCCTATATGGAAGAGAGTGTATAAAAGAAGAGATATGGAGAATAAGTGAAGGGCTGTGAATCATTTATGCAGCAATGATCCACTAAAGAGGACGTCCCTTTGGAACAGTCCCACGTAAAGGTGCATTCGTTAGGAGAAAAGGTAGTAAAGGAGGAAATTCATTCTCGGGGGAGAAGCATGGGATCTGCAATATTCATTATAGGAATTAAATCTAATCTCAGAGCACAGCCAGCAACCATCATTGGGAAGCAATTCAATCGATCAATTCTCTTTCAGATCATCAAACAGTAGATCATTAAGGAAGTAAGACAGCGAACATCCATCAATCAAGGAATAACAGCATATAAATATATTAATAGCAATAATATTTATCAGCAAGTGCGTCTAGCCCACGAACAAGCATTATAAATATATCTTGCATGGTATCTGATCCGCCATTAAGATATTGAAGCAAGTACCATACAAAAAGTTATATCAGCAGTAAGCATCTTTACATTATCATTCTTTCTATATTATGATCGGACTATCATAACTATACAGGTATGAATGTTTATTTATATATCTTTGTTGTTGTTATTCATACATGTATCATTATGATAGAAATGAGACTTATATACAGTCATCACTAACAATGTAATGTATAGACAGTCATATGCAATTATTCATAATGACGTATCTTGTATACAATTATCCATAACAATATGTGACTTATTAACCTCATATGGGAGAATGAGAGAAAAGTGCCAAGAGGCCATTCATGGGTATTTAGAGGCCTTCGTCACATGAGGTATAAGATACCCATAGTGCAAAGGATATTTATCACATAAAGGCCTTGTCACATGTGGCATAAGGTACCCATAGTGCAAGTATAGTGATGTAATGGCCTTGGCTACTTTGATGTAAGGCATCATAAGAGTACCAAGGAGGCTCGTAGAGGCCTTGACTCTAAAGGTATTAAGGATACCACTTGAGTCCAAAGATAGGAGACATTAGAGCCCCATGGTGGATAACGGCAACTCTCATCTCATCTCTCATAGGCTGTTAATGAGTGACATATGAAGAGATAGCAAGTTGCAGTATATATGGATAAAGATCATACATTATGTAAAATGTCATGATAGAGAATATGCAAGGCATATAGATAGTGATCATAAGAATAACATGTGAAATATGAATAATAGATAATGTGCATTGAGAGCAATCATAAGATTAGTAATAGTGATATGCATTAAAAGTAATCATAGATTGATGATAGTAATGTATACTGAAAGTAACCAATGATAAACTAAAGTTATGATAAAAGCAATGTGATTATGTAAATTATATATGTGGCTTTAAATGCAAAAAATGTACTAATGTTCTCTTTTTGCAAGTTGAAATTTGTGAACAAGGTAAAGAGGTTTTGATTTGTGAAAAGAGGACATTACAAGTGGTATCAAAGCAATCATCTTACCATCTTGTGAATAATAATTAAATAAAAAAATAAAAAAAATAAACAATGAAAATCCCAGGGATGAATTTCATGAATTGTTGGAATAATGGTGTTTAATACATTGCTAAAATATAAAAAATATATATATATCTATGATGCAGCATTAAAAAATTAAAATTTACTCAATATGTTATGATGCAACATTAAAAAAATTAAAATTTACTTATAAATATGTAATAAATAATAATAATAAATAAATAAAAATAAAATAACTCTTTAATTACAATAAAATTACATTAAGTAAATATACTAAATGAAATAGTAAAATAAAGTGACTCTATTAAGTTCTTATAAAGTAATATATATTTGACAAAATTATTTTCATCTCAACTTAATGTTATTTTATAGCTATAAGATTATATCACAATATATGACCCCATATAGTAAATTCATTTAACATTATAAATATTATATGTTGTATAAATACATCATATATAGATGTATTTTCAAGAAACACATATAAATTAATTAACGATGAATATAAATATAAAATTTGTGATCATAATAACCATGTGATTAGACCCACAATCCTACTAAACATAACTATAACTTTTAAAATAAATAAATAATAAAAAAGTATTATATACTTTAATATTAAATTTATTATTACCTTTTTAACATTTTATGTATACTTTAATATTAAATTATCTATACTTTGCCTAATCCTTTAATCCTAATTGTGATTGCTTGAGGACAAGCAATATTAAGTGGGGAGTGCTGTCATGTCCCTATACTAATGATTTATAATTGAATTGTTTATTTAAATAATAAATTAGCCTTATATAAACTAATATAATTAAAAAATAATATATAATATATTTATTTAAAATATATTATTAATATGTATTATTTAATAAATAATATTAAATAATATTACTATATTAATATTCTTTCTATAATTAAAATATAATATATCTATTTTAATTGACAAGAGTCATAAATGACAATGATAAATATAAATATTAATAATTTATATATTATTAAATTATATATATAATATAAATAATAAATATAAATATTAATAACATATATAATATTATATATGGGAATAAATATAAATAACATAAATATTGATATAAATATCAATATTGTTAATATAAATATAAATAATATTATTATTATCCTATACGATAATTACATAACCTAATACAATGTGAGAGAAGTAGTTCCCATAAGATAAAGTCAGTGCAATCAAATATAAATAAAATATGTATGCCACGATTATAATTACAACCATTATAAGACGAGTTTATTAATATGCAGCAAAATCACTAAAAGCGACGATCTTTGGTTTAAAAAACCCTTGGAAATATATAAAAAGGCCTAAGGGGTATGATAGGAAAAGGGTGTCAAAGTATATATTATATAATAATAAACAACAGCAATATAATAAAAATTATATTAGTCCATCGAGCAAGGAAAACATTGGAAAATAAAAAGAAGACGGCAGCAATAGGTAAGAAATCCGAGGTAAAGCTACAACAGGTAAGTAAGTATTTATATTTAATTTGTTCAATCTATAATAAAGGATAAGATTACTAAGAAGGATCTAATATATATATGTTTATGTATGAAAATAACAATCTAAGATTAGTCTTCAAATATAAATAAAATATGTATGCCACGATTATAATTACAACCATTATAAGACGAGTTTATTAATATGCAGCAAAATCACTAAAAGCCACGATCTTTGGTAAAAAAAACCCTTGGAAATATATAAGAAGGCATAAGGGTTATGATGGGAAATGGGTGTCAAAGTATATAATATAATATATAAACAACAGCAGCAATACAATAAAAATTATATTAGTCATTCCATCGAGCAAGGAAAACATTGGAAAATAGAAGAAGACGGCAGCAATAGGTAAAAAATCCAAGGTAAAGCTACAACAGGTAAGTAAGTATTTATATTTAATTTGTTCAATCTATAATTGGTAAAAATAAAGGATATGATTATTAAGAAGGATCTAATATATATATATATGTTTATGTATGAAAATAACAATCTAAGATTAGTCTTAGAACTGCATATAAGTAAGAAAAGATGATCCTACATAAATGCATGATTCTTGTTTAAATAAGATAATGAGTACAAGAAGGTTATAAGTTCATAGTTATGAATATGAAATGGATTTGTAAAAGGCATGATTACCCAAGGGATAGATAAAAGGCCTTAGTGTTAATCCACCCAACACTATGAAGAGGAAATAAAGGTTAGGGTTGGCAATTGACCAAAGGATAGGTATGGTTCGAGTGGTCTAGGGTACCCCTACGAACCAAGAAAAAGACCCTTATCTCAAGATGGTCTAGGGTACCTTATGAGACAAGTGGTTAGGCCTTTGATTTGAGTGGTCTAGGGTGCCCCGAATCAAAGGAGAAAGTTAAGATAGGCCTTAGGATGGCCTATGACTCGAGTGGGTCTAGGGCACCCCTTGAAGTCAAAAAAGGAAGGACCTATGACAGTTGGTATGACGTTGCACCCTAACGAGTTCACTCTCATAAGGTGGAGGGTTTGATTAACAATAGGCCCAAGTATATCTCTTCCATGGTAACATGAGACTTACATAATAGATCTATGATGATAAGAGAGCATATAATTTATGTTTTATTGACATAGAAAAGAGGAATTGAATACTAATGTACTCTTTTACAAGTCGAAATTGTTTGCAAGGTTGCGGAAATTTTGGCTTGCTAGAAAGGGGCATTACAACAAAAGTCTTCAAAAAGTGGCCAAACAAGATGAGATCTGTTTCTAGTGGCATTTTATAGGGGAAAAAAAAAGTTAAACCCTAACATATTCTTTTAACAAAAGCTATAATTTTTTCAAACAAATTGTAGTATAAATTTAATGGCAATTTAGAACAAATTTTAGGGATTTTCTAAATGTTCACTAGATTTCAAATTTCTACAATAAAATCCGGCAAACTTGACATAGGTACGTGGACAATGGAGCCTCGAAATACATGACCTTCAATAAGAAGGTTTTTAGAAGGCTTCACGAGAAGGATATAGGTATATAGGTGGAGCTTGGTGATGATGCCACATATCTAGTTAAAAGGATAGGATCTATTTCCTTCCACATGCATTTAGGTAATGTTTTTGAACTTCATGATGTCTTATATATCCTTGGTTTAACAAGAACTTGCTTTCAGACTCCACAATGATAGATCTTAGGTGTGTGGCTAAGTTTGACGATAATCAAGTCATTATTAGAGATCACTACCATTATAAAATCTTAGATGTTGTACCTAATCCGAAACTTTAATGTGTTACATAATTTTTTTTATCGTCAATAAATCAATCATTTGTATGTCAAAATCTAAGTCAAAAGTAGTCATTCCCCATCGCGTGGTGAGGTTGTTCAACAACCAAAAATGTCATATTGTCAATCCTTGTAGTTTGTCCATCAATTTTGATTTTAATTATTAATTAATAATTTATTATTGATTATTAATTAAAATTTTAAATTAAAATTATTGTTATGTTCTAATTAATCATTTGTTATTGATTAAAATTTGATATTACTAATTTTTAATTTATCATTTTTTATTATTATTAAAAATTAAAAATAGATAATCAAATTTTTTTTTTAAATTCCAAAAAGATTCAAAAAGTGTGGCACAACTTTATAAAGGACTCATTCCTTTAGAAGAGAAAAGGAGGAAAAGACAAAAAATCAACAAATCCAAGTTAGCAGCAGCAAATAAGGAGAATCGCTGCCAAAAAAGATTAAGGAAAAGACAAATAAAATAATGTCTAGTCAGCATAAAAAAAACTACAGAAGTTTGTAAAAAGGTGTGCCTATGCTTAAGTAATGGGGAGGTGCGCTTTGATAAGGTTTTTGTCATTTTCTCAGAAACTACATTTATGTCCGAAAACCACGGCTTCTACACTTTTAAGGAGCTGACGTTGCAAAGAGAAATCAGACAAACTCATACAAGACCAAAGAAAAGACAACAAAATGAGTGCAGTTTTTTAACACCTTCTTAATTTTTCAGAATTGTAGGGGGTTAAAAATAAGTGCACCTGCTGCTATGCGCAACATTTCTAAGGATTTGTATGTTTAAAAAAAACTGCAGCCAACACTTAAAAAGTGTGCCCAAACCAAAGCACACTTTTTAATTGCTTTTGTATCTCTTAAGAAACTGCTGTTTATCTCAAATAACTGCGCCTAGTTAAAGCTGCACTCAGCATCCAACCAGATGAAGAGGACAAACAATCAGCAAAGTCAGAAATTTAAAAAAAGGAAGTGGCGTCAATGCATGAGATAAAACAGAGAAGGAGACAAAAAAATTACAGTCAAACTTTTATTTTGATCAACCATCATCCAATTGTCAGACTTTAGCAGGGAAAAGGGTACAGTCAACAGAAAAAAGACAAAGAAAAGCTCTAAGTTATCAGCTAGCATAAGCGAGGTGTCTCTTTTACATGTAGTCTCTTCATTCAAACACAAGAAAATTCACCTTGGCTGATTTGGACAGAGACAAGGTAATTGTTCAAATTTTGGCATAGATGGTAAAAGAAGAGAGTCATGGAAGCAGCACAAAGTATTCTTATCAAAACAGCTCACAACATGTTCAGGATATCCTTCTTGACTATATTAATAATTTGAAGACAAAAGGAAAAGTCTTAAGATTCAAAGCACGTGAGGTTTGATTTTCAGTCAGAGGGTATGTGTAACAAAATCAAAGCCAGATATTCAAATTGTGGATTTCAATGAGAGAATATTTATATTCAACAGGGAGTTTGTTCATTCAATTGTCAGAAGGTTTCAAATTCGAGTCACCAAGATTAATAAATTGTCAAGAGTTCCAGAGTTCTTCAAATGATCTGCTAGACTTTGTCAAAATAGAGGATGCACCATGAAAGCTTCACCAAAATCATCCAAAACCGCCATCCAGAATAGTCTTTTTAGCCCATGCTAAAAGTATCTCATCATTTTCGAAGATAAAAACTTATTCTGAATTTGCAATTTTTTACTAGAGCCCACACTATTTTTAGCATTCTCTATTTATAGCCTGGAGTCGGCTATTGTTGGATCATCTATCTCATTATGTGAGAGACATAAGCATTAAAGGATAAATTGTAATATTTTAATCATCAATTAAACCGGCAATCACATGTCTCGGAATTAGAGTTAGTGAAAAAGAATAATTTGTAATAAAGCTTGCACATCATGCCTCGTGCATCTTACTTTGGTTGGTGTTTATATTAGATGGATGTAAAGACAACTTTTTTGAATGTCAAGATAGAGGAAGAAATGTATATAAATCAGCCTTGGGGATTTGAGGTGCATGGGAAAGAGACCTTGTATGGGCTAAAGCAAGCACCACATGCTTAGTACTCGCAAATTGATGAGTACTTGTTGAAGTTGGGCTCATGAAAATTGTTGCAAATCCTAATATTTACTATTTGTTTGTTAAATCTAATCGGTTGGTTTTGGTTGTGTATGTGGATGACTTGATCCTTATAAGTGGCAATGAGAAGCTCATAGCTTGGCGCGAGCGAAAGTTGGCCTCCAAGTTTGATATGAAGCATATCAGCCTTATGCAATATTTTTTGGGCCTTGAATTGTGATAGGGTACAAGTGAGGCATTCCTTGGTCAAGGGAAGTACATAGTAAAGATTCTAAAGAGATTTCAGATGATGGATTGTAAGCCCCTAGCTACTCCAATGGTTTCAAAACAGAAATTGAATATAGATTCAAAATCAAATTCGGTGGAGTTTCAAATTCATGTGATACTTCATGGGCACAATTCATTATGGGTTAAGGCATGTTGGAGATGAAGAGTTAATGTTGCATGGCTTTGTGGATTCAGAATGGGCAAGTGATGCTAGTGCTAGGAAGAATGCTTCCTTTTCATAGGTTGTTGTAGTTGAGCTTGGCTTGTGATTATGCAGCAGAATGATATGCCTTTAGATGCCCCCCTTGCTTAAGTACTGTACCTATGACATATGGGGAAGTGTTAGTGTCAAGTTCGAATGGTTATTACAAATCAGGAAGAGCAAGCACAAGAGAAGAGCAAAAGAGCCTCTTTCAAAAGGCTAAATGCTTGATTCACCTATGAGCTCCAATTAAGATCATTTTGACTAGTGAGCTAATGAAGATGGGCTAGAAATTGCCAAAAAACTTTATATAGAAGTACATGCCTCCCAAAAATATCTTCAAATACAAAATTTTAAATGGAATAGGCCACTCATGAAGGACCTTTACATGGATTTGTACGTATTCCATGCTCATTAATGAGAAAACCCAAAGAACTTAACCAAGGTTTGACCAAAGGAGGACTTCTTCCTGATCCACAATTGTCTGCACATTAACCAAGTGGTCATCCCAAGACTTGCTATAGACCAAGATGTCATTAGAGTAGCTAACAAAAAGGTACCAAGATGGGGTCAAAAAACATCATTGATGTTGTGCATGAATGTGGCAGGTGCATTGATGAGGCCAAAAACCGTGACCAGCCACAGATAGAATCCAAATTCGATCTTAAAAGCCATCCTCCAAACATCACATGGCTATATGCAGACTTGATGATACCTAGAAGTCAAATCAAGCTTAGAGAAGTACTATAGATCAGCCATAAATGTTGTGTTAATATTTGCTTTAATATCATAAAATCAAAGTAGAGCAGCCATATATCAGTAATAGTCCAATCACTACCTCTAGATGTTTGCTTTGATATCATAAATCAAAGCAGAGCAACCATCAATCAGTGATAGTCCAATCACTACCTTTAAAGGCTCGTAAAGTGTTCAAATTGATTGCATCAAATTTGATTGTCAGCACTGAAGAAACAAAGAAAGGAAAGAAAAGAATTATAGTCATGTTCATGGTTGATTATAAATAGATCAATATGTCTACTAAATGCATATAAAAAATCATGAGGATCGTTTTATCAGTCATTACCTACAGTGTGGGGAAGAGTCTAGCTAGGTTTAAGGCCAGATCATAGCATTTACATTGTTATGTTTAATAAACATATCCATATCGTAATCCTTGGGGGATGTGAGGACCAATGGTTCCCACAATAAGGTGTTGAATATTTACTCTATTTATCTTGTTGACATCTTACTAGGAGCTTGTTAGCATGCATAACGTGCAAGTTGAGATGAATGCTTCTAGCTGTAACCAAATGATTTACGAATGACACATTCTTTAGGAAAGATATAAAAAATATATAAAAGATTCTTAGACTAAGGCAATTTAACAACCACATGAAATACCATTTGAACAAAATAGATACAGAGGTAATCAACCCAAGGAAATTTAACTAAGGATGCTTCTCCTACCTCCTAGTATTGTCATGTACTTGTTATCCTCTCCTTGGTTTCCGCTGTTTTGCCACCCAATAGTCCAATAGTTTCCCTGGAAAACAAGCAAAAGCAGGTGCTCATTACAATTTTTTGTTACTTCTAACTAATTCAAACTATAATATATGTAGGTTGGAACATTGCTAATACATTCATCTTTAAAATATTGGTGTTTACCTAGCCACTTCAATACTTAAGATTCATATGACCTTTTAAATTCCAATAACACTAACAAATAACTTTATAATTCAATGTAAAATAAATAAACTGAATAAATCTTGATTCAAATAAAGCCTAGCTATTAGGGGTAATCTAGGGCAAAAAAGGCCTTCTAAGACGTATATATCTAAATAAAAACATAGTATTTATTTGCATTCTTTTATTTAGACGTTGAATGGTACTTGGTCAACATCTAAAAAAAAGAATATAATTAATTATCATAATCTTTGAATATATTAAATGAGAAACATCTAAGGAGAGTTTTTCTACCCCAAATATCCCCCTTTATAGTTAAAAGTATTGAAAAGAAAAACAACATGCCCATATGCATATATAAAAGTGCAAATTATTGACAATGAGTACTCTTGAAATTTGAGCTATGGATCTGATCTCTATGGCATAGCTTGGCCAATTATTTCTATTTCTTTGTGATAATGAATTGCTATTTAAAAATTTTAGCTTCCATTTATAGAAGTTGGCAAAACAAAAATAACATAATATTGGATACATCCAAATCATTACCCTTTTTTGTGTAGACAGGTTTCTGCAAGAAGTATTGTGATTATAATGTGCCTGGCACTATTTTCTGTTGTTTTGCAGACTGAGGATCCTGGGAAGGAGTTGATCACTCCTACATTTTCTATCATAGAGTGATCTAAATTGGATCATGAAAATCACTAAAACTCAATTGATTGACTTGATCAGATGTAATTCTTCATTCATGTGATTAAAGACAAACTACAGATATAAATTTAACCTCAAGTGAGGTTAGACGACCATGTGACTTCAAACAATGGCATTCTTACTCAACACAAATCACCCTCTACAAACAACTCATAGTTCCACAAAATTCAGATAAAAAATAAAAAATCAAGATTTTGCATATCGACAAAGCTCCAGATAAAGTAGGGTACTAGTTGCATCACTGTCACAACATTTTTTGTCTTGGCAGTGGCACATGTGTCAATGTAGTTGCACATGTCCTGGCAGTTTTGATTATGTAATGGAGGTTCTGTGTCTGCCATGGTGATTTTGTCCTAATGGTGTCTCTTCAAGCTCCTTCATGTTTGGGAACTCTTGTTCAAAACATCTGCTCATTCTTTGCTATAAATATACTCCCTAGGAGTCATCAAAAGACACTCAAGAATTTCAAGGCAAGAGAAGTGCAATGAAGTATAGCTAAGAGTTGTAAGCCTCATATTATACTAGTTGTACTTAGTTATATTTTGGTTTTGGTCGGTGAGGTTGTTATCCTCCCGACAGTTGTAGTAGTTGGCGACGGTTGGCCATCCAAAGCAACTATCGGCCTCTTTTATATACTTGGCATATCATTGTATCTTATTGATAAATCGATGACATTGTATGATCAGTTAAGAGATAATAGACATATCAGTTCTGTTGTGAGTTCACAATGAATGTATTGTTATAATGTTGTTATACTTTCAGTTCATGCACGTTCTGTTTACTTTGTATATTCCTATTCAGACCCAATAGGCAGTAAACATTTTGGCATTGTTGCCTATTTGGAAGCAGGTTGGGTAGTCGGTGACGGATGGCGACATAATGGGTCAGTCGATCGAAGAACGACAACCTAATGAACAAATAGGAAGAGGAAAATGATCGAGAAGACAAGTTGACACAAGATCTCGTACATTTGTGGGATGTATCCATAAGGGAGCACGTACGGAACGAAGCCCATCTGAGAGAAATACCAAAAGCACAAATCTGGGATAATTTGGTGGTGAACGACGAAGTTGACAACCTTCTCATCCGACTTCTGAGGCTCCTAGCGAGACACTATCTAATCTTGCAAGGCATACGGGAGGAACAAGAAAGGAAGCAACACCGTCAACAGACACTACAACTATACGAGGAACGCAACACTGATCGGCGTCGGACATCGAACAATTAATGCCCTTATATCCAAACAAATACAGACGACCACAAAGCGGTCAGCAAACACCGGATCAGGAAACAAAAAGGTCATTGAGAATACAAGAACAAAGAGAAAGAAGGAGATTGAAAGAATCACTGAAGAAACAAAAGGGTTATTACCCGAGAGCGAGAGCCCACCGAGGGGACGAAGCAAAAGTATAAGTGTCAACCGGAGTCGTAGTCGAGAGGAGAAGAAAGTTTCTGACGTACAGCAAAACACAAGCGCACGGCAATATATAAACAAGGAGTGGGAGGAATTAGCAAGGAAATTACCACTCTCGGACGAGACACAAGAAGATCTTGCCGACCAAGCGGGCAACTCAATCGTACAACTCTCATCAACCGACGAGTGGGAAGACCAATCATGGCAAGACTCATTGTCGGAGACACATGAAGACAATACTCAACAGGTTGAAGAGTTGTGGATTGGTGAGCGAGAGCCTACTACTCCGAGGCTAGAGAAGCACAAGAAAGACCCTGCGGGCAACATGTTGGAAATGTTGTCATTGATGTCAAAGAGTAGAAATATAAAAGGCTGCAATGGTGTTGTAGAGCAGAGATACGAAGTATATAATGGAGTTTAAATTAAAGATTTAAACTTATAAGTATTTCTTATAAGGGCCAACCCTTCCCTTGGATCTAGCACCAATCTTTGAATGTTTAAATTCAATACATTAAAGACTTCAAACAAAGGTGGCCGACTTCTTTCACAAAGTGGCGTTGACTTTTGGAAGATGAAAATCAGTTTTTATTAAATTAAAACTATTATAAATGTGGCCGACTTCCATAGAAGAGCCAACGTTGAACTTCTAACTTAATCCAAGGTGGCCGACTTTATGATAACATTATGTGGTACGATCAAAAGAAAAGGTGCAAATTAAAAGGAGTATGTGAAGAGATCTGTTTTAAAATGCATTAGATGGCAAATTAGAGGAGGCCAACTTGTTTAAGGGAGAAGCACTCCTCATATGAGGACAAAAGTGTTTTTATTAGAAGACAAAATTTTGTCTTATATAAAGTTTGTAAAAAGGTACGATTAAGACACAATGCTGGCTGAACTCTTTTGAGGAGTCATAACCCTTGGGTGAAGTGACATTTGATGAGTATAAAAGGAACATAAGGTATGATTAGAAGAATGTGCAATCAATGATTTATTTCTGAATTTTGAAGGCAGAATTAGAAGAGATATAAGGGCAGAAAAATGAAGTGTATTTCAGACCTGTTTTGAAAGAGTATATGCAGCCCATGTATGAAGGATAAATAAAAACATATATGAAGAATATATGAGAAGATTAAGAGCAGATTGTTAAGAAATTAGAGCAGATAAAAAGGCAGAAATTCATGTGAACATACTGACATACATATGATCAAATTTATGAAAAGAGATTATGCATGAGTTGTGATCAGATTTATGAAGGAAGGATATTGTGTGGTTTGTGATCAGTTTTGTGAAAGGAAGAGTATTAATATTCAGATCTTGTGAAGACATATCATCCATTGAAGAGTTCGTAGGTTGGTGCCTATCAAAGAAAAGATTGGAGTCTCTTGCTGAGTTGGAGCTCAGTTGCGGGGATTGATGTCTCGAGTGAGTCTCCAACAATGATAAAATCAGCGACCAACATATTTAGAAGCTTCAGCAATATTTATGGACCAGCAACTATAATTATTCAACCACAATACTTCTATAACTGGTGCAGCTCCATCTCTTTATGGTGCGGCCACGAATGTAGAGATACAGCCAGCAAACTCACCAACAAAACAATGATCAGATTTGCCAAACAAATTAACATTCAAAAACATCTTTAATCTGAAATCCACACAAAAATTGGAAACCACAAAACCAAACAGAAATATGTAACTGTAGCACAGCACTGCAGTACTATAGATCACTGCAGCAATCATATGGACCACTATAGCAATAGTACAGATTACTGTAAGTTGTAACAATCTTCAAAAATAGAAAATCTTCAATATATTCACACCAAACTCACAAACCAACTGGAACTAGAACTTTCAACACACATGGTGACCCCTGAATGGAATCACTTGAAAGGAAATGAAGGTTTTTGTCCCCAAATCCAAAACCTTGCAGCACATAGGTAATCTCTAGATTGAATTACTCAAATGGTTGGAGGGTTTTTGTCCTCAAAACCGTCTTGCCAAAGGGTTTTCATCCTAAGGCAAATGAAGAACTCATGTTCATTCTCAGGAAATAAGACATTGATAATCAGTTGGAATCCTTCTATGCACAACTCCTTTTATCAGCACTCTTGAGGAAATAAAATATTATTTTCTTTTTTATCTCTTTTTTCCTCCAACTTAAATTAAAAAGTGTCTAGAAAGCTCCATCACTTTTGAACCCCGATCCTAGCAACACTTTATAACATAACTTTAAACCCTATTTTAAAAACACTTCATTATATTGGACCCTTTTTACCAAATAACTTTTTAATAATAAAACATAAGTCCCCTTTTTAAAATATAACATAAAGTTACTTTTTCGCTTACTTAAGTTAAATTATTAAAATATTTCCTTAACTCGAAAAGGAGACATAACAGTCCACACTTCTTGAAATTGCTTGTCCTCAAGCAAAGCTGATTAAACCTTCCAACTCCTTCCAATTGAACCCTTCTACAAATACCAAAATCCCAAATCAACCTAGGGAGTTGGTGTGACCATCTGTTCAGTCTATCAGATGGTGGGAAAGCTTCTGCAAACTCCTCCATTATTTGTTTTGTCCTTGCAATTTCAAACTTACAAGGGGGGTGTTGCTTTATGTTAAAGATGAGCTCACCATCATGCTTATGTTGTGTTTTTCTGATTTAACTAGAAGCTGAAAATTCATTTTCCAACATTAAACCTCCTACTGCCCCGACTCACCATCATGCTTATGTTGTGTTTTTCTGATTTAACTAGAAGCTGAAAATTCATTTTCCAACATTAAACCTCCTACTGCCCTGACTACTGGCTTCTTAGAAGTTTCTGAAACTATGTTTGATTTGATCATTACTTCGTCCTCAAGAGTGTAGTGTTGCTCCATGAACTACAAACACTAATCTTTCATAATCTTGTTAGCATTAACAACATGAGCCTAATGTTCCTCCAAGGTTAGATTTAATTTTCTTCTTATCCAGGTGCTTGAAAAGATGAGCTTAACCCATACTTTACTTTTCTCGTGTCTAAAAATTTCACCCGAATCCCATATCATAATGTATAGGTAGAGCTTTGGACAAAAGAATTTATGTATCCTTCCTCAATTTTCATGCTAAAATGTTTTTCATGATGACCAAAGCTTGAACATTTATGTTCACATGTATGTGCAACATCATATGTTAATTTATCTTTTTTTATTTCTGACCACGCATGGCTGATCAGGGGGATGCAAACACAAGAAGCTAATGTATTACCTCCTTTCCCCTTGAAGTTATTAGGCAATCCTCTCCTTAAAGTGATACCATTTCCATATAAATTCAGCTCATTACATATGGAATATATCACATTCCAATGTTGATGGTAAATTAGCAACTGAATCAAAACCAGTATAAGAGAACATTGATGCTATCCTACCTTGCATACCACTGACCCTGTATAGAAGACAGTCATTTGCCATTGTATCACTAATCACAGTGACACATGCATTTGCCAATGCACTCTTCGTTTGGATAATTGCACTCTTCATCCAAAAATCATATATGAAACCATCTAGAATGATACGATTTTGCTTACCAAGATTTTGAACTACTCCAATAAGGATTGTCATCTTAGGAAGGTCCCGAACCATGGGTCTTTGACTTCCTTCCATAAGAGACTGCACTACTTGTGAATTAACTGCTTCACAAGCATCATATGTTAGGCCATCAACTGCCTCCTTAAAAATATTCTTTTTCATATTCTCAAGAGTTCTAATGAGGCCAAATGCATTGCAAACTCCAATAACATTTGGAATGGTGGCACCATGGACAAGCAATGAACCAACAAGATGTTGCATTTATGAAAACTCATTGCTTGCTCCACTTCGTATTTTAGTATCAAGTGTCTCAAACAATCACCTGTATCCCATATTCTTATGAGAAGACAACTTTGAGCAAAAAGATCCATGTGCCCTTTGCTACAAGTTGTGTTCTTCACCTTTTCTCCATTCTTATGGTACTTTCCATGATGACAAGAGACTTGCCATGTCATCAAACCTCTGCTATCATCATTTACTACAATCACAAAGATAGTCAACCAACTCAAACTACTTCTCATTGGTTGTTGATCTGAAAACTTCAGCAGCTCAAAATCAGCATTCTTCTCTACAACATGCTCCTCATAGATTATTTTTGAAAGGCAATATGATAAAGTTTCTTGCATTGGAACATCCTTCTCATATTCAAAACCTACATCACTAGAGAGATCCAAGTACCTAACATTAGTTGTTGATCTGAAATTTTCAGCAAGCTAAAACCAACATTAGTAACTGATGAGACCATTTTCTCATGTGCATGTCTTTCAACAAAGTCATCTTGAAACTCCTCAGATGCTTCTTGATTCAAGACATTCTTTTCATTTTCATAGGAATGCTCTAAGTGTATGTCTTCCTTTGTTGATGCTTCAACACCATCAACCTGATGACACAAAAGATTTTTCTCACTTTCAAGTTTACAAATATCCCGCAAATCATTCTTATGTAGCATGGACTCAATCTTTTGAGGATTGATGGGTGTGTTCTAAACAAGAACAACTTTCTCACTTGTCCAGTCAACAAGTGATGCTTCCTCCTTGACTTCACTAAGATAATTCCTTAGCTAGCCTGCAAACTCAGAAGTCAATAAAATATCTTTCTCTTCATTAAATTCCATACTTTCCACCTTCATGAAAAATTCCTCCATGTGCTACTTCCTTCCAATTTCTCGCAACTCTGATTTTTCTTCTTTCTCATGCTCCACAATATCTTTCTTAACCTTCTCTTGTAATTCTGGCTCATCTACTTCCACGTTCTTTTCAAGTTCTTTGCCTCACACTTCTGACTTTCGTTTGATATCACTTCGACATAGTGAACCTTTCCTTTGATATCTGTGACAACAATTTTGCCAATAGTCTCATCGATAGTCTCTCGACATCAATGACAATGTTTCCAACACTGAATAGAATTTCCACCCTAAAAGCATGCCAAATCTAAGTATACTTGGAGGGGAGACAAGGCCAATCCCCAAAAAAAACCATATGCCAAGAAAAGGGTGAAGGCCTAAAAGGCTTGAAGAAGTCATGGATCCAAGACCATGCTTCTTGCGCTTTTGAGCAAAACTAGAAAAGATGCTTGAGAGACTCAGTCTGCCCATAGAAAGGGCAACGTGGGGGAGGAACGGCCATCTAAACCAAACAACAGCCCAAACGAAGGCCCTGATAAAGAATGCACCAACCAAAATGAGCAAGCTTGGATTCTAAAACTGCTAACCAAACACATTGAAATCTGGTCTTCCAAGTCCCAGGAGACGACTGTAATTGCCATCTATGATTGAGTCGATTCACCATTTGCAAGTGTGGTGACAGCCAAGCATATCCTTTACTGGGCTTATAATTTCTTAAGGGAGTGTTCGAATACCATTTCCAATCTTTCCACCATGGATTGAGAGATCTCACTCCAATTTTGTGAAGCATCAGAGGAGGAATTGCATCAATGACTGACTGGTAAGTCTCTTGATTTTGATTTGCAAGTCTATATTTGAGTTTAAATTCATGCCACGATAAACATTCTTGGTAGCTCTATGAATAAGATCTAGTAGAACACGAACACCGCGCCAGAAAAATTTCAAAGCATGAAGCCAAGGCACATGAGCTAAAGGCCAATCTTGAATGCTAAAAAGGGGGAACCACCATATGGAATATTGGTTAATGGACAAACCATTACAAAATCCATTCCCTACCCAAAAAAGCCAGGGTTTAATGGCTTCCCAGGCTTTCCAAATACTCTTAATGATGAAGGTGCCTTGAATGGAAACAAGTTCCCTCATGGTAAGAAGGGTTCCTATATCCAAGCCTTTCCAAGTCAGTCGCCCAAGAGGAGTGCATGTGCTAATGCAATACTGCACAAGAATTTCCATGCTTCATTACCAGTCAAAGCTTAGATGAGCCATTTAGCACACAAGGCAATACCTTGGCAGTGAATGGAAATCAAACCAAGCCCTCCAGCCTCTAGAGGTAGACAACAAAATTCCTAGGCTACACGATGAAAGCCCTGATGGCCATCACTAGAGGCCTACAAGAAGTCTCTGAGAAGCTTCTCAACTTTCAAATATGAAGCCTTCAAAGGCACCCAGTAAGAAGAATAATAAACATGTGTAGCTGTTAAAATCTTGTAACAAATCTGAAATTTACCAGCCAAAGATAGAGGCTTGGTAATCCAGTACTGTAGTTTTTTTCTCAATCCTTGTGATAACCGCCTGCCACAGATCAAAGCGGGTGGCTTGGAAAGCAAATGGCATTTCGAGGAATCAGAATATCTCACCATGCTCTATCCATTTCCAACCGAACGAGTTGAGCCAACTAGGTTTGGGAAGAAAAAACTAGCGATAACATAGCGTTTTCTGCCATTAAATGTTGGAGCCAGAAGCTTGGCAAAAAATGTCGAGAAACTGAATTGCCTCGTTGATGTTATCTTCATCCTCAAGAAGAGTGAGGAAGGAATCATCTGCAAATTGACCATTAACGAGCTATTGGGAAGTGGTAGGGAGTGAAATTTAGCACGGGATTGAGAAACTACTTGAGCTAGAAGGTAGCCAAAACCTTCAGCAGCTAGCACATAGAGAGCTGGGGAAAGCGTGCAGCCTTGACGAATGGACCAAAAAAGACCAAAGGTGGTGGATTGGTGACTGGAAATGGTAATGCAAGCAGAGGCATTGACAAAAAGCATTTGGATAGTCTACAAAAAACGAGGGCTGAAGTCCAAGGCCTGCAGCATGGCTAAAATAAAAGGCCACTCAATGCGATCATATGCTTTGGCAAAGTCAATTTTAATGAACATTGCAGCCTGTTGAAAGCATTGTTCCCATTCCATACCTTCCCAAACAGCACTAATATTATCCAAGATAAAGCAGGATTTGATAAAACCAGTCTGCTTCCACCGAACAATAAGAGGCAACAAGGAGCAGATTCGGAGAGCAAGCGCTTTGGCAATGATTTTATAGGAGACATTCAACAAAGTGATAGGTCACCAAATGTTGATATCCTCTGGGTCGCCTGCTTTAGGTATGAACTTAATGTTCCCCTTGATAATATTTCCTAAAGAATCAATGTGTTTATTATTATTTTGATTTTAGGATTAGATTAAATCAAGGAGCTTCCCCTACAAATTTGAAAAGAGGATTTCCTCACATACCATTTCGGTTTAAGTGTCCTAAAAAGGACAAATTAAAACACTAACATCTATCACAATAAGAAAAGAAGTAAGACTATCTCCATCATTACACTCAATGGCATACAATACATAGAAAGGTTGACTCTCCAAAAGCTAGATTCACTGCCCTCTCGCTCTGCCCCCACCCAGATTTCCCAATCGTGTGGAATAAGAAGATCGTGAGCCGCCTATTCCTTCTCTTTTCAATAGCCCCACCGAGGGACAAGGCGGCGCATAAGAAGTACACCGCCGGTTCACAGAATTCTGACTTTCATCATCAAAGTGTTGCACCACTAACCTCCCTATAAGTAATTGATTCATCATTGGATCATTAATCTCAGTTCTTAGAGAGTCAAATGCCAACCCCCTTCCCTCCACCGTTCGTTCGGACTATGGGGAGCCCTACTGTCCATAGGCAGGCCGCACCCAACCGCCCCATTAGAATAGATCTGCAGGCAGAGTGGTTGAATCCTATTCCATGGCTTTACCAATTTCTACTTAGTTCCCTAGCGTTTTCTACATGTCCATTTTAATGATCAAGTAATTATATAAATCATATGTACATGCATAAGTGTATTTATATCTATAAAATCACATTTATAGTAGAAAATATTTTTATCTATAAACTTCAGTAACATCTATATTATTTATATGATTACAACATACAGCAACAATCAAGGGCTCAAAAAATGTTATTTTCATTAGTTGTAAGAGATTGTTGATAGCCGTACAACAGTAGTTGTTGAGTAATCAACAAAAAATATAAGGGAAATGTGTTCTTATAAAATGTGTGTCATTCTTGGCTACCTTGAGTAGTAGGCAATACAAAAACAATCTTCTACTTTTATACTCTCAAATCATTTTTAGGATTATAGAGCTCAATTGTTACCTCTATTATCAGTGGCAAAAAGAAACCAAGTTATGATTTACATTTTGCTTATGGAAATGACAAGACCATTATCTATCATTCTATACAAGATAACTAGAGATTATAAGAAAATTGAAAAACTTTTCTGTTCTAATCATTAAGGGTATTCAACAAACACATTAAGATGTCAAAATTAGCATTAGTTAATCAAAATTTAATCCAAGTACAATTACTAAGATAGCTTGATAATAAGAAGACCATGTGTAAAAAAGCAGAAATTTTGTCAGGGGTTGTTAAAAACCAAAATGTTTACAACATACATTAGATTTAAAATGCATATAAGATTGCAATTTAACATGTAATTTGGTTTGAATGCAAGAAAAGTGAAAAAACAATTTAAGATCCATTTCTCTTTCTTAACTAACAAAGTAAAGAGACCAAAACAACTTACAGTTGATTGTAGAAGATAGTCATGAGGATAAACTTTCATAGACAATGACCCTTCAAAATACAACGTAATAGTTGGAAATGCTTGATCAACACTGCAAGGAACAAATTCCCATAAATGATTAGCAGTACACTATTTGGATGTCAAAAAGCCCTACAGGTCCTAAGAATAGACAATAAACTATCTTTGCAAATGCACTAAAAGTTCAATGACATTATTTATAAAAACTGGACCAAAGCAAACTCATTGGACAGCAGGTGACCACTATTGACTCTAGATATGAACAAACCACTTATCTAAAGAGTTCTTTTCCCGATCATATAGCATTGTAACTTCCAATAAAACCAATTTAGTATTTATTGTAAATATTGAGTTACACTCCCAATTGTTAGCATTTTAATTTGTCCTTTTTAGAATAACTCAAACAGGAATAGTATAGAAGGAAATCCTCTCATCAAATTCACAGGGGAAGCTCCCTAATTTAAACTACTCATAAAATCTAAAACAATAAACAAGCTTGCTACTTAGACACACTGTACAATTTTATCATCCAGGGTTTTGTATGAAAACAAAATACTAGAAAGCAAACTTCACCTATCTTTTTGATCTTCGGGGTTGTCACACAAGACTTGAAAATTCTTTATCTCAGCACAAGGATTTTTTGTTTATGCAGCTAAACAACAATATAATCTACTGATTAAAGCAGAGATCAGGAGACTTGAAAGTTCAAGGGATTGAATTGCAATAGGAAAAGAGGCAGCTTGTAAGAGTCCATTTTCCACTATTTGACAGCCAAATTGCTCCTGCTCTAACTCTTTCATCCATCTTCAAATCAAGTATATTCATATGCCTAAGCATTGTAGCTCAAACATGGTATGAGCTATTTGACAAGAGTGTTTTAGGCTCCAAGACATCCTCATGCAATCCCATACTTGAAAGAGTCTTCTTCTTGATGTCCATGGCTTGGAATATATTACAATTTCAAAGAACAAACCTGATGTAACTGACAGAATATAACTTTAGAAAGAGAGATTTGATATGACAGCTACAACAAATGGATGAATTTGAAGGCTATGCAGATGTATATGTTGAAATCTTCTTTACTATAGCTGTAATTTTACAAATGCTCTTCCTTGGTGCCAAAAATCAGGTCTTTACACCAGCAAAAACAAGAAGAAATAGGAGTTTTCTGCTATACAGCACACAGAAGGAATAACTGTTTGTGATTTTGAATGAAAGGAACATATTTTTATAGGCATATTTAGCTTTAACCCTTGCTTTCTTCTAGACATAGGCCAACTTGTATAAGGTGGCACCATTATTTTAAGTGATTGTTTGCTTTAATTCTAAAATGGGCACTGAATTTTGATTGGGGTGACTTGCTTTCATTGGGCGCAATTTTTAGGTGGCAGCGCCACCCAAAAAGCGTGACACCTTCACTCTACTAGGCACAATTTCATAATCTCTTTGCCAGGTCTTAGCTTTGGAGCAGAGTTTTAGATTGGCATAGCCACATAATAAGTGTGACATTCTTTTATTTTCTAGACTGAATATTATGTGTTTCCTACTTGGTGTGGTTTCATCATCATTTTGCCACCCTAAGCACCATTTTGAACTGGCTTCACCACTCCCACTACGTGCCATCCTCTTTATGTTTTCAAATACACATCCTTGAGCACAAATCACTAATTGCCTTGCCATCATTTTAGCACCATTTCTTGTAATGAAATAACTTGCACAAAAAGGAATATAATAGGAAATGTGTTTTAAATACTTGATAATAACTGAAAATAACAAGCCACTTCGAGGGGCAACCCTCCAAATATCTCCAATGAGAACACAATTCGCAATATGATGATCACAAACTTACCACAAGCTCCTATATATGCCTAATTAAACCAACATACTTAAATATAACCCCTAGGCCGACCAAATAACCTATAATTGACTATAATAATGATTATATATCATAATTTAGAGTTAAGGTAGCCACAAGCCGACTACTCATAACCCTATACACACTATAGGACTAACACTTGCACCCATAGGAGGTCCAAGGAATACACCGATAGGAACAACCAACAGGTTTAGAAAATATTCCGACGTGAATTTTTTTACGGCATGAGACAATTCCAAGCACTATAATGCTCACATATAAAAGCCTATTTGGCTAATTAAGGGCGTAGCATGCCCCTCCTCTTCAGAGAAGTGTTGTCCTCAACGCTGATCAAATGTCGATGCTTTTGCACAATATACGCATTTTCCCATGTAGCTTCTTCAACTAAAGAGTTCTTCCATTTTATCAGATATTTTATGATTTCCCTTGTCCTCGGCTTTTTGGTGCGTGTTCGAAAAATTCTCTCAGGATCCAAAACTATTCTTCCCTCCTCATCAAACTCAGGTAACTCAATCTGTGCTACAACTTTTTTTTCCCAATAACCTCCTTCAAGCATGAAACATGGAAAATTGGATGAATTTTTGTTGACATAGGGAACTCCAATTTATATGCTACACTACCAATCTTCTGCAACACCTTATAAGGACCATAGTACTTGGGTGCAAACTTGTTATCTTTTTGTTGCTGTTTTAGAGACTTTTGCATATATAGTTGTAATCGCACAAAGACCCAGTCTCCCACTTCAAAAGTCCTTTCATTGCGGTGTTGATCAGCGTGTTGCTTCATTTTGGTTTGTGCCATTGCCAAGTTCTCTCGAAGCCTAGCCAATACCTCTTGTTGATGTTGAATGTGTTCTTCAACTGTGTGAACCTTTGGTTGTGCCCGCAATGAAGAGGTGATTGATGGTGGATGGTACCCATATAGTGCCAAAAATGGAGACATCTTGGAAGAAGTATGGAAGGAAGCTATGTCACAAGGTTTGAGTTCATGTTCGTGTTCAACAACGATAAAATTCGAATGAAGTTTGGCAAAGGCAAGAAGTTCAAAAAAAATTCGTTATTAAATTTGCCTTTTAAATTTGATTTTTTAATATATTAATATAATATAATATATAAATATATTGTTGTACCCATCCAAAAATTTCAAACTATGATGCAAGTTCGTGTTTGAACATTAAAATGTCGAGTTGTGTCATCATGTCGCAAAAGTCCTAGTCCAAGTTGTCAAAGTTTAAATCATCATGTCACAAAAGTCCTAATGTCAAAATTATGTTATGTCATTTTGTAATTTTAGTTATTTATTATTTATTATTTATTTTTAATTGATAAATCATTTATAATGATTATTAATGATTTTTAAAAGTTAAAATTATTGTTATTTGTTCGTATCCGTAAAAATTTAATATTAATTAATTTATGATTAATAATTTATTATTAATTGTTTATTAATTAATATTAAAATGTAAAAAAAATGTTTGTGTCTCTGTTAAGTAATTTGTTTGTCAATTTTAATTATAATAATTCATTTAATAAATTGAATAATTATTTTTAATAATTATTTAATATTTAATGACTATTAAAATAAGAGTTTGTCCGTAAATTGTAAATCATGTTTGTTTTTATTGTCCGTAAAATTTTGATGACTTAATATTTAATTAATAATTAATTATTATTATTATTAAAATTTATTGTGTTAGGTATTGTTTGAGTCTAAAATTTAAAAAATCCATAAAAATAAAAAACGTTATTATTTTTAGGAGTTTATTATTAATTTATTATTGATAATAAACTATGATTAAAAATAATAAGTAAAAATCAAAAGTTAATTAAAAAAACGAGCTAAAAAAAAGCAAATCGGGCTTCATTAAAAATTAAAATAAAACCTCCCACGCTCCTGCTCATGTTTTATTAAAAAGCTAAAGGCAAAACTATTAAAAATCAAAGGAGAAAATCAAGGGCGCTGATGAAATATCAAACGCGCCTACAAGGCTAAGTTAAAAAAAGAAATTAAATAAATATCAGCGCATCCTGCAATAGTGTTTAAACGCGCTTTTCAAAAGCAATGAAGCCCTTGGAGCATATGACGCGCCTTGAATAAGGCATATACGAAAATTTTTATAAACGTGGAGCGCATCAAAGGAAATGGATGCTCCTTCCAGGCTCGTCACGCACTCAGGCGGTCTCAAACGCCCAGAAGAGTTTCAGCCCACTCAGGAAAAGGTGAACGCTTCAGCAAAAGTTAAAATCGTGCCTTATGAAAGAAATTCATGCCAAGAAAGGGGAAAAGCTTGCTGGTTTGCAGGAACGAGCTCTAGTTTTCAAAGAAAGATCAAATTCAAGCGCTCATGAAAGGCTTTAGACACGCAGTTTTAAATCTCACGCTTTTCATATCAGACAAATCCGCCTAAGGAAGAGAAATGAAGCGATTAAATGCATCAGAAGGAGCTCAAACCAGAAGTATGAAGTCTTACAGCGCCTATTTCAGAATAGTCACGCTCTGTTCAACGCCCAGTCTTCAGGCAAAACACAACCATAAAAGCATCATTCAAAGCCAGCATGCGCTGGTTGGGAAGGTTCAATGATCTCAGGCAGAAGGAAATTGCGCTCCAAATAAGATTCAAGCATTCATCAAAAGAAAAATCTCAGGCGCCATCAGCAAGCAAATCGTGCCTCACGCTTTCACAAAGTCAGTTCAAAACATTATTAAAAAGGAAATCAGTAAAGAAACAAGGCGGCCAGCATGAAATCCTCCTGACACACAATCTGACAGGCTTTTATATGGGAGCATTGTAGTGCTAAGAATTGTCTCATGCCAAAAAAGAAATTCACGCCGGAAAGTTTTCTAAACTCATCAGTTGTTCTTATCGGCGTATTCCTTAAACCTCCTATGGGTGCAAGTGCTGGTAATTAGAACAGCGTGGGGAAAAATGGATACAAGAGCAACTTCTGAGCTGCACTTACCTTATTTTGGAGAGGGAGTCTTTGGAGACAACGCTGAAGAAAAAGGTTCAGACTTCAAGTTGTGGAGAGACAAATAGTCAAAGAAACAGAATTTCATCAAATGCAAAAGGAATTAGATGCGCCTACTTGAAATAGGACTCCTCAAATAGTCTTCAACATGCGTCATACACGAGCAAGCGCCAAAGTCAATGATCAATTTGCACGTCATACAGAGGGGGAGTTCCAAGTTGCAATTTCGAATAGAATTTTACATGTTTTAATCATCAATTAGACTTCAGTTGCATGATTTATTTTTAGTTTAATTGGCGCTGATATACTTGTAATAAAATTTCATTTCATGCAATCAGTTAGAGTCCAGTTGGGAGTCTAGTTAAATTATTTTATTTATTCTCATAAGTTTTTGTAGGATATAGTATAAATAAGTGTTTTTGCTCAAGCACGGAGGATGGATTTTCAGAGATAGATTTTAGGATTCAATTTCATTATTTGTTAGTTTTTTTCGAAGCTTTCTAGCAATTAGCTTTTCAGTTTTCAGTATTCAAGTGTTCATTGTATTCAATCCATGAATATAAGCAATGACAATTCTCATGCCTCCACTTGCTTAAATTGTTATTTGTCCAATGTTTACTTGATCATGTTCTTGTTTTATTCATTTAATGGATTCCAGTATACCTGTTTTGCTTCCAAATATCCATTAAAATGTATTATGTGTGCTGAAGGTTAGGTTGATTCAACAAATCTGCAAACTTTGCGTTGCAGGTGAAATTGAAGGAATGAGTCGAAATTGAAGGAATGAGTCGTATCTTTGCATCTCCTTATAGTTGATCTAGTCTTGGCATTCATAATTGTGTGGTGTTAATTTGTTCAATCAATCCAAATTGTGTACTTGTTTTATTCAGCGTTTGTATTTAGCTGAATAGCATAAGCGTTTAGCCTAGGTTTTGTTTTCAGTCAAAAAGCATAAAAATCTTTGCTTCGTTGTCGAATGAACATTTCTGTCGGTTCTATTGCACATCTGTCCATTTTGCTTTCACACCGAAAGGTGCGAAATAAAACTCTAACATATATAAATAAATAATATAATATATAATATATTTATATATTAGTAATATATATTATTATATAATATTATAAATATTATAATATATGATAAATATTATAATATATAACTTGATCGATTTGTGACTCCTTTTCACAACTCGTTTTTCCTCGACTCAATGAGCTCCCCAACACAACAGGGTTGTGACCGTATCCACGTGTCCTCCTTTAGATCCTTTGATATTTCACCGTCCTCGACTCTCAAGCGATGATGAGATTTAGGAAATGCAAAGGCAGTGAGGAACAAGCCACAAAAGGAAGTCATGTGCCGAATACACTTATGAAGTTCCCTTGCCACTTTTAAAGTGAAAAAATAGGAAAAAACCCCTAGTAGAACGCTTTTCAGAAACATATTTTCTTAAAAAAAGTTAACCCGCCAGTTCGTACGAATTTCATACGTTGTTTAGAAATTCGCTGATTTTTGAACTTCAAGCTGAAAATTTGGCGATGCTAGTGGTAGCTATTGCACCCATCTCTCTTGTTTATCTGAAGCAAAACATTGGAGATAGCCTTCCAAGCATTTGTTGACCACTTATCTTTGTCTATCAGATTGGGGATGATATGATGAACTACGAGCAAGCTGAGTGCCCAAGCATGAAAATAAGTCAATCCAAAAATTACTTGTAAATATAGGATCACGATCACTTACTATAACTTTTGGAGTCCCGTGTAGTTTTTGAATAATGTTCATAAAGGCTATTGCTACAGTGCTTGCTACCAATGGTTGTGCCAAAGCACAAAAGTGTGCATATTTGATGAAACGCTCCACAACAACCATGATGACATTTTTTCCTTCAGATCTGGGCAAACCTATGATGAAATCCATAGATACCTCCTCCCACCTCTGACTTGGGATACACAAGGGTGGTAGAAGACCTAGTGTCTTAATTGTCTCCCCTTTTTGTTGTTGACACACCATGCATTCAGCTACAAATTTCTGAACATCCCCTTTCAACCCCTCCCAAAAGAAATCTTGCTTGATTCTATGATAAGTTTTTAGGAATCTCGAGTGCCCACCTACTAGAGAAGCAAGTAGTTCTTCCAACTTCCAACACCTTACACTTAAGGGTTGAAATCTTGCAAAGGTATAACCTATCCTTGTACCATAAAACATTTCCTTTCCATGAAAATTTGTTAGACACACTTGAATCTTGCTGGAGTTTCTCAATGAAAGTTTAAGTATCTATATCCTCCCACTCTTCTCTTGCCTCATTTACCCAGTCTGCTTGTAATATGAAAATGGCATACAAAAGTGACTGTGGGTTCATCTCGCCTTGATAGATCATCAACACAACATTCTCCTTGCCTTTCTTATATATGATCTCAAAGTCATATCCCAACATCTTTGTAACCCATTTTTGTTGTTCTTCAGATGATAAGCTCTGTTCCAAGAAATTTTTGAGACTATCATGATCTGTCTTGACCTCAAAGTGTCTTCCCATTAGATAAGGTCTGCATTGTTTGACTGCATGCAAGATAGCCAACATTTCCTTCTCATAAACTGTCTTCAACAAATTCCTACCTTTGAGTTCGCGACTCTCAAATGCTATGGGTCTTCCTTCTTGCATGAGTACTACTCTTATGCCATATCTTGAAGCATCACATTCGACAATGAATGTTTTGGAAAAATCTGGGGTAGCTAGGACTGGAGTTGTGCATATGGCTTCCTTCAATTGCCCAAATGCCCTTGTAGCTGCTTCATTCAATTGGAATGCATAATACATCGATTTTTTAGCATAGTGGCTTCAAAAATGAATTAAATTAAGCCAAACATGCATAACTTCCCGTGAAGTCAAACATAGTACATTTCATTTTGACAAAAAAATCTTAAAGTAAAAAGAAGCTGTTGACAAAAAAAGTTGTGTTTAAACACATCTTTGTAATAGAAAAGTAGATAGAAAATATCGAGTGTCATCTTTAAAAGCCCATTGTGCACAAAAATTTCGGCGCACTTTCTAAAAAGAAATCTGAAAATTATGAAGTTCGGAATGAATTGGTATAGAGTATGTGTGGTCTCCAATACTAAGTAATAACTACTTCATCAGTTGCTAATGACCACATAAGGGTCTGACTTATGATCTGAAAAATAATTTCACGTTAAAAAATTGCAATAAAGGCTAAGGGCCTAAAGCACTACCTGCTATCATAAGCAAATGAATATGTGCCATCTTGCACTATATAATCCAAACTTGGTTCTGCTGACATGATCTGTAGATTAAAAAATTCATTAGTAATTGTCCACTCTAATAGCAAAGAACACATAATGAATCATTACACATACCGCGGTTATCAAGGGCTTGAAAGCCGGTTCTGTTATATAGGCAAGAGTTGTACCACTATCTATAATTGTGCCTTGCTTGTCAGTAGTTTGAAACACCTTTGGGTCAATACCCAAACTTGCACCATCAATATCTATTCTTTCCAAATTAACATTGTAATGAGACCTGCAAGAGAAGAGGCAGTTTAAGCCCCATAAATGTGAAGCATCAGACGAACTATGCTTTCCTAACTTTTCTCTATCTTTTTTCTCTTTTCAAAGAATGTGTCTTGTATTAGATTCATACAACAATACCTTTACAAAAGTGAGTACATCAAATAGCTAAGTAATGACTAAATCAGTTTTGTCTCCCAGCATAAGAGAATCTATATTCAAATTATATTAATGTCCACAAAGGATCTAAATAGTTCAATGGGACTAAAGTGCATCTGCAAGAATAGCAATAACAAATTCTAAAGATGCATCATCCAAAAAAAAAACATGTCTGAACAAAAAAAACAAAGTTGTTATAGCCAACTATGTGAAAAGTAGATATCCAAACTTCCTCATTCCCACAAGTAGGAACTATAAACCCAACAAGTGGTTATTAAAAAGTATCTTTTAGAGAATAGCATAGACTAATGGGTACTCTAGGTTGTAATCCTCAGTGGCACCAAAAAGCTCTCAATAGCAAACAAAAACAAAGCATTCTTAGAATCTGTCACTCAATAACTACATTTTAATATAAGAAAATATACCTTGCAACTAGTACCATAGAATAGGATTATTTTACCAGTTTGCACACTTCTTTATAACCTGAACATCACAAAACATAAGTTGGTTATTGAGTGGCATGGGTTAGAGGATAGTGGCAACTGGGTCAACATTTGACACCATGGATGTCAATGGTAGCTGCAGATTGTTTCAAGCTACTACAAAGAAAGTATAATGATGTCCACAAATGACCAAAATTCCTAGTAGCAAGAGAAACATCATCAAAATTGAGCTCCAATATCCAAAAGAAACGGAGGCTACATGCTAAAAGCTGGAAGCAAAAAAGATTCTAACTAAATGCAGGGGTGAACCCAAAACACATAAAGCCTACATGTCAGAAAAAACAATAGCAAACATTACAAACTGTGAGAAAAGAGGCATTACCAAAGAAGACGAAACTTGGGGAGTCCTTGTTTGGAGACAAAAATTTGACTCCTATCTGCATCTGAATGCAATGAAGGCAAAGATGTCAACCACTATGAATGAGCCACCATCAGATCAAATAAGTCAGTCTTGGACTAAGTGGGTATTGGGGGCACAAGGAATGAATCTTAGAAACTCTCCTAGCGTCCACATATCATTGATCCTCCAGAAGTATAGAGGAATCTGGTAATGTGTGCCTGTTTAGAACTCCTAGAATGTGGATGCAAAGTATCTACCCCTCTATCCCAAAGAACAATGCACCCACTATATCTAGAGTGAGAAAAGCAGGATATGTGTGCCACATCAAAAGGTAATTGCCACTACCTATCCAGTACAAGAAAAAGGCGGATGTTGATACCACATCCAAAAATATATCACCTCTATCAAGAATGAAGGTGGTACAAAAAGAAAAGAATGGAGATGCACATGTAGAGAGGTACAATTGCTGGCATGCATCAATTTTAACCAAATTGATTAATTCTTTCAATGAATGCCCCCATTGATACCTTCAAGGCTTTTATAGTGGAGATGCAAGAAACTTGGTTTTTGTAATCATTGAAATACCAAGGAAGGAAAGAAGACAATCTAAATTGGTTTGTGGAAAGAGGAAGAAAGGTCAACGTAAACATGGATGTGTTGAATGAGGGACTTCGAAACATTCTTATAATAAATATCAATTTGGTTGAGATATACATTATGAGTGAAGGAGTGGCTCTCAACATTCTGCTTCTGTTAGCAACTCTGGTGGGTGATCACTCGGAAAAGGGGACATTACACAACCTCTTTCCCCTCATAAACATTCATCTCACAAGCTAGCCTATTTTATTCTTGTGGGCTAGGTCGAAGAAGCAAGGGAATATTCTGATTAGTTAAATCATGTATTTAACTAATTTTGCCGGGCTTCTTGATGATGGGAAATGACTTTGGATATTTTGTGGTGCCATAGAAAAAATAAAATAATTCAAAATAATTTATTTTGGAGGTGGACGACCTAGGGAGAGGTCAAAGGATGATTTAATTAGTTCCCAAGGAGGTTCGCCCAAGTGGGAAAAAATAAATTAAAAAAAAAAGTGAAATTGGACGCCTAGCATGAGGTCAGCCCTGTTGAGAAGAGAAAAAAAGAAAATAAAAGGAAACATCCAGAGGTGGTCGGCCAGCTTGAGGAGGAAAGGGAATTGTGTATAAATATAAGGTCATTTGCAAGTCATTTCATCATCATTCACATCATATTTTCTCTTGAGTTTCATACTCTTTGGCTGCAATTTTGCTAGCCTTCATTCCAAGGACAAAAACACTTGCGAATGCCGTGAGTTGGACGAAACTCTAGCTCATCATTGTGGAGGATTCGTCACGGAGTCCTAATTGTGCTTCATTGGCGTCATTTGGAGGAGAAGAACTTCATTGCATAATCAGATTTGAAGATCAGTTTTGGAGCAGCACCTTGGTGGCATTTTGGAGCATGTTGCATTAGGGTTTTACCCTACTTTGAGCGCCACACTTGGGCAGATTTGGAGCGCCCATCTTTGAGGGCAATTTCACTTGTTTGGAGGGAGATTTGGAGCAGCAAACCCTAGGCGCACCTCATGGAGAATTCGCCCAGCCAGGGTTGAGCATTTGAGTTTGACACCTATTTTGCATGTATTTGGTATGTACAAACATATTTTATAGGTTTGATTTGTAGTGCAGAAATCTGAGCATTGTTTGGCATGTTTGTGCCCTATAATTCATTGTAAAAATCAAATCAGAATATTCAGTTTGTAGCAGCAGAGTTTTCTACAGAAAATCAGACTTGGTTGTTGCATTTGGATGCCCTACATTGTGTATTTCATGGTGTAATTCATGTTTGTTATGAATATCAACTTGTAGTATCATTTGCCATGCTTATTTGATATGTTTAGGCATATATATGTTCGCTGTAATTACATGTTTGAAATCAAAAATAAAATCAGAATTTATGGTTTTGCGCAGAAAACTAAAGTGCAGAAAATTAGGGCAGAATTCAGAAATTTATTTTCAGAATTTTAGGTCAGATCCCACTGGGGATACTACAGGTTGTCTAGGGAGGGTGGTCTAACTGTTCAAGACAGCCTATTGAAAGGATGGATAAATTTACTACATAAATGATCTGCAAGGGGAAGGATGTATAGATAGCATAAAGGGGAGTGTTGTCACTAAGGTGGAAGACAACATATTGATATTGGAGATATGATATGGTAGACGACTATTGACCTGCATAAGGAAAGACAGGCTAGTCAAGAATAGTGTACAAACAACATGATATAACGATAGCCTTACAAAGAAGATACCAAAATACAGTGTACTATCGACCTAATATGAGGACAATCGCCTTGGGAGGAAGATGGCCAGGCCATGAAGACGAACCTGTGGAGTGCAAGATGACGGTGGTTTGTTGTGCCTACCAATCCCAAGAAAAGAGACACATTGCATGTATAGAGGCTAAATATAGAGGTCATGGTTATAGGCTTATAGCATCAAAAGAATGTGTTTGTATTGCTAGTGCATTACTAACATATCAAGTGAGGAAAACATTTCAGTGTTTTATTGAAAGCATTATGACAACTACAAAATCACTTCAATTCACTTTACCAGTGACTAGAAAAGTCCCAACAGTTAGTAGTTGCTTTCGAAAACGAAGATGACTCACTATTTCTCACAACGATAAGTGCTTCATTTTCTTCTTCACTAAAAGGGTCACCTCATTTCTGAGTTCAATATGATTCCCTCAAAATTGATGAAATGAGAAATTTGTTAATTCCTTCGAGATTCAGATCTGGGTGCCATGTTTTTATTTGTTTAGATTTGTTGGATATGCTTCTTGTGCTGTTCCATCCTGTTTGGTTGATGCTAACAAGTATCCTTATCTGCTTATATAATAGCATTTCTTAAAAACACTTTAATTTTAATACCAGCATAATGTTTCATATAAAGAATAGCAACTTATTCTGCAAATTTTATTCTTTTCCTAATAATTTATTACCTTTTAATTAATCCAATGTTAAATACTTGAGAGCTAGCTTTCCAAAACAACTAATATTTTAAATAAAGACAATTCACACTTAAAGGCACCTCTCAAAATTTATGTGAAGCCGTTAGCTTCGAAACTTCCCTTGTTTCCATTCTGGTAAAATTTTCCGAAATTAAATCTGTCCAAAAACACATCTGAAACTGCTGGGAACTTTTCTGGCAACATTTCCTGAAATAGAAACACCACCATAATTCCTTTCTATTATATCCAACATATTCCCCGGCCTGGCAATGCATTTCAGTGCCAAAAACACAGGTGATTTTATGGAAGAATACCTATTATATGCATTCAAATATCTTTGCATTGTATTAAAATGCCAGGAAACAATTATCAAACCTTACACAAAAACAAATTGTGTACTATGTTATACTACTTCTGTCATGATCTCAAAAACAAAGGTGATTCTATGAAAGAATGCCTATCGATATGCTTTCAAGCATCTTTGCATTGTATTAAATGCTAGGAAATAGTTACCAAACCTTACACAAAAAACAAATTTTGTCCTATGTTTTACTACCTTTGTCATGATGTCATTGCCAGGCATAACTTAAATATTAGTAATTCAAGAATGAATGCTAAGTGAGACCACTTGCAATGTGTTTGTGAAACGTTTTAATGCTAACTGATGGATTTTCGATGGTAAATGTTTCTGTCCTCATTTATAGAAATTTGTGCTTTCATGTAGTGATGACATTGTGCTAAAACTGTCTTTCTGAGTTTTGGGGATAGCAATTTTTTCCCTGGATTTGGGGGTAGTGGGTGGACAGCTATTAAAATAATGTATAAAATTAATATTTGAAAAAGTGATTATAAAACACAGTCAAAGAAATCGCAATTTATCCTTTATGTAAAGTAAACAATGTGAACAAAAAAACTGATATTTATATAAAGCTTGACAATTTGACAATCAATTGATCCAAATATTTAAATTATTCATCATGTATAAGATACAAAATACAATGGCTAATCTAACTCACTGTTCAATGCAAATGTCATGGCATACTCATTGCTGGAATTGCTAGACTCATCTAGCTCCTACAATTGGAAACTGACCGCCCCTATATGCACAACCTAATCCTCATCAATCTGCCTCATCTCCTCAAGCTCTGCATCCACCATGTTGCCAAACTCTCCTTGTACTCAATTATCTTGCAATCCATGAGATGCAAGGCATTGTGTATAGCCACAAGCTTCTCCGCTCTCCTAGAGTTAAGCTTGCTCCTCTTGATAGAGTGGATAAAGTTGCAAGTAGATCCAGTCAAACTCATGTAACCCTTTAGTTTGACAAGTCCAGTCCACTTGTGTTGGACCCATGTGGCGTCCTATAGGTTGTACATCTTCTTAATGGACTCCATGAAGCCCCTCTTCACCTCCAAGTTATCTATGGTGAGAATTCTACCAAGCCTCTACACATACCACTTCAAATTTGTTGTCAGCCCTATGAAACTTTGCCCAGTCACATTTGTAGTCTTAAATAACAATATTCTTGTCACGTTATTAGTATCCACTGAGTTCTTCCCCCGTCAGATTTCTAGCTTGTGTGATTGTGGTCTAGTTTTCGACTAACAATTCTTGCAAGTTGTCCGAATTGAGTTATCCCAAGTAAAAGATGAAAATGTTTCTTGATTGATGATGGCTCTGGGAGTGGAATGAAGAGATGAAGATCACTAAGTGGCGTCCAAGATCATAAAGGTTGGAGGATGGAATTATTTTACTGTCTACTTCAAGTGGCATTATCAACATGAGGTAGCAAATGACAAGGATAGGTGAACAGAACAAGGGCAATGTCATCCGATTTCATGCTTATCGTTGCCAAGGAAAACAAGCTTAACAGAAAAGCTAAGTGTCAAGGATATGACACACCTTCAGGTGGCACCAATCAGCAAGAAGCCCACTTCAAAAGTGGCAAGAACAGGTCAAAACTCCACCAAGAATTGAAGGCTAAGTAAAATGACAATGTGGCACACTTTTACAATGGCTAAGTCGGTCTAAAAATGTGATCAGGGTGGCAGTAGTTAGAGTAAAGCGTGAAGGAGCGAAGGTCAAAGTTGAGAGCTAAAATCAGAAGGTTCTGCCAGTCCAAAATGGTGATAAAGAAGTGGCAGAGAGGTCAGAAAACCATGAAAGGGCTAGCAATGACATTATGAAACCATGTCAACTTTTAAAAGAGAACAAGATAAGTGAAAATCAACACTTTTAACTAGCACTGCCATCAGAAATATGCAACTTAATTGACGGATGGGTTAGTGAAACATGATGTAATGTGCCAAACTAAATTTTTGTGTATTTCAACAAATGTTTGCCCAAATGCCCATTAAATAAAAAACTTGAAACAGAGCCTTTCTAGCACACAGTGATTATAGCAATGAATAAATTGAACATTAACACTCAGCATGCTGATATAATTTTATTACTGTATTGCTGATAATAACTTTTATACAAATACAGTGCTGAAATTAAACATTCTAACCTCAATAGTGCAGATATGGAAGTATAGAATGTAACCCAAGAGAAGTCTGAAATCTTGTGTATAGGACTGATTGAATACACTTATCTGCTGCTATCACTGATGAAATTGATTACACAGCTGAAATAGACCACCCATATATAAATATGATGCAGTCAGCCTTAAACCAAACTATTTCCAGCTCCCACGGTTCCTCCAAAACTCCTCACATCCCCTCTTTTTTACTTATTCACTGCCTATCCAAGGTGGCAGCTGATGTCAGCCAATGGAACGGAAGCTTCCAAGGATGTACAGCTTCCCCAAAACTCCAAAGAAACCTCAAAATATGTTGCGCCTCACTTCCCCTTCCAATAACACCTTTTGATAGTATTCCCAACTTGCCATTCATGGTATGACAAGGCGAATAAATGGTACGGCCAATTTGGTCTGCTATTAATGATAATCAAATGGTATGGCTGGTCTTTCTAGGGCCAATAAAAAATATGAATATATATTCAAATATGTTCACAGCTAGAGTTTGATAAAATCTGGAAATAATAATAATATTTTGTTTATTCAGCACACATCTCCATACCAGAACAAGCACAAGAATTATCAATTACTATTTGCTATGTAAATCCTTTTGACAGCCCTTCAATCTGCAACTCCAACGAATACCAAAACACAAACTTGGAAATGATGTTTAACCCTTCAGCACAAATTTCCGCAATTTCCAAACATTAAACACACCTATGAATCCTGTATGAATCCACCTCAAATTGGCTAGGAGGGATCCGTCCTCAAAACCAATCTTCGTCGTAGGGTTTTCATCATAGAGCTGAAAGTTGAACAAAATGCTCAATCTTCACAACTAGGGTTTTTAGAAATGAAAATGGCAAGAAATTATTCCCTTCTCTTCTCACATCCACCTTTTATACTCCCTTTTAGAATATTCAAGAAATTATATTTTATTTCCCCCATAAAGTGACTTTTAATTTTAATTTGCCTTTTGGACCCCAAAATAAGTCACTTTAATATAAATTGTTCAACTTTAATAAAAATAATTAATTAAATATAAGTTGCCTATAAAAGAATTATTTTAGACATCTTAATTTAATTAATTAATTATTCCCTTACCACAATCCCATTTAGCCTATGGGAATTAAAATAGGCTAAGGGCTTCCACCAACACTCACGCTCACAAAGGGGGCATTAGACATGATCAGCATGAAAGGCAAAAGAAACATAAAAGGTTCACGGCTTTCAGTTGACATAACCATCAGAAAACGACGACTTAAATGACAAACATGAAGTAAAACCACACCCAACTCAAGTGACCTAAAAAGACAAGAAGATCATACCTTTCACTTGGCATTGCCATCTATAAAGTGCAACCAAGAAGGTTAAGTAGTCCAAGGTCAAGATCAGTGCTCAATTTGGAGTTAAAGATAAAGAAAACATTTAAAGGATAATGCCACCTTATCTCAATCAACCTATTTGGAGAAGAAACCAGATTTGAAGTAGAATGAAGCCTATTTTAGGCTATTTGAGTGATTTATTTCCTCTTTGCAACAGATAAGGGCCTTTAAATCTTTATTGAATATTATATTATTATATTTCCTTTAAATCTTCTCCTAGTGAGCTTATAGATAAGGGCCTTGAGCACATGGATTGTAATGAGAGTTTATGCAAAACTTATGTTGCAAAAGTTTTCATTCAAGCTAATAAATTGAATCATTGTGTTGTAGTTGTGTGAGTTTGACAAGTTAGTAATAAAGAAAATCCATGTTTAATTTTGCATAACATTTGTCTTCTATCCTTTGAAGTAGCTTTGTATGCTTCTAAGTTATTGCTCCTTTTCAATCTCATTCTTCATTCATTATTGTTATTGATGTTGTTTTCTTTGTTCAAATCCATCCAATTCTTCCATTGATCTTTGGTTTGATCAATGGAAAACATTTGTCTTTAATCCATATTATAGTTTAGTTGCATAAACAAAAATATCTACGTGGTGAGATAAAGTACTTTCAATCTTGTGCTCTAGCCTCCGAGAACAAAAGGATAGGTCTAGTTTGATTTCAAGTATTTTTCTTTCATTCAAAAACCCTAGATGATAAATTGTACAGTGTGCATAGATAGCAAACTTGTTTATTTGTTTAGATTTTAGGAGTAGGTTAGATCAAGGAGCTTCCCATGCAAATTTGAAAAGACGATTTCGTCACACACTATTCTATTTTGAGTTGTCTTGAAAAGGACAAATTAAAACGCTACCAAATTTTGGCACCCACCATGGGGCAAAAGTTGCCAAAAGTTATCATTCTATGATAAATGACCATCTGAGCTCCTCAAGCTCTTGTTTTGCACCCTAATCTAAATTTGGTTTGAATAGGAACAAGAAGACATCTTGGATAGTCTAAGGCACTTCACATTCAACCAAAATAAAAAATTTGCACATTCGAGAGCAACAACTACCATACTAAGAAAGAAAAGATAACTTTGCAATAGGGAGATTGATTGTGCCCCCTCTTGCCTTGAATTAAATAAATCTGGCTTATAAAGTTCACACAAGTTCTTCAAAGAAAGTGGATCTTTCTGAATCTAACTTTCTAGCTTTTGAACAATCAACCTCAAGAGGAGGATCCCTTCCATCCATCCCTAAACTCATAAAGTATCTTTTACAATGGGTGATTATGGCAACAACAATGGCATTCCACCTCTTCCCTTACCATGGGGTATTTGGCCTCTCGCATTTCAATCTTGTCATGATTTTCCTCTAGGATCCAAGAAGGGATTTCCCAAATTCCATGGTGACAACACCGAACACCCAAATGAGCACTTCTCGATATTCACCATGGCTTGTGACATATTGGGCATCTCTCACAAATATGTTGCAAGCCAATTTTTTGTCGAAACAATAGTTGAAGGGGCATTTAGGTTGCATCACTACCTAGGGTCTTATGACCAAAAAAATCTTACCCACTTCAAGCCGGCCGAAGACAATCACTTCTTGTTTGCACTACTATCCAATTCTATGAAAAACTACAATGAACCTATGCAAGAGTTCAATGCCTGATTTGATCACCTTGTAGGAAGGATGAACAAGGCACTAAGACCTTCACCTCCAAGCCTCCTAAGCTGTTTTATCAATGCACTACCTCCAAAGATTGCCTTTTTAATCAAGACATATAACATAGATCAACTTGAAGAGGCACAAACATGGGAGGTCAAGATGGAAGATGATACAATTACCACGAGAACTTTAAAAAGATTCAATTCACCCCCTCATTCAAAGCTTAGTCAACCCCTTACTAAAAAAAGTGGTGAATGATGTGACTCTCATGAAGTGTCAATTCCCACAAAATGCTCCAACACAGCCATATCAAGGAGCACTTCATAGAAACTTAGGCCCTATGAATGGAATGAACAAGCACAAATGACTTATTGCCTTGAAAAGGTTTCCATTAGAAGCTCCTCTAACTAGCAAGATCAACAATAATTATTGTTCTTTTCGTGATACAATGGATCATGATACTAGCAAATGCCCCAAGAGACACATAGAATGTTGCAACTGATTTCTTTGTTCGAAGTTAACAATCAAAGTTTATCAGGCAACCAAAGGCTTTCTCCAAAAGAACCCAACAGAATGTTTTTAAGCAAAAGTTTTTGTAAGGACATAGCTAGAGAAATTCAACTCAATTGATCCTCTGCTATGATCCCAATTACAGGCAAGAAAGTTCACCTAAGAGCAAACATGTTATGTGAAGAAACTTGACCAAGAACTTATATGATGATTATTGCTGAAGACAACCAGAGCATTGAGCCTATTTGTTCGAAAGGAAAGATCAAAGACAGAGAAAATGACTTGGACTCTCCAATTTGATGAGAGTTGTTCAGTGGATCAAGAGCTGGCATATCATTAATTTCTCTAGAGGGCAAGTTGCATCACTTTTCATATCGTTTGCAATTTAATTGGACAAACAATACTGCTGAATATGAAGCTTGGCTTCTTGGGATGTGAAATGATAAAGATATGGGGATTAAATTGCTCAAAATCAAAGGTTATGCAAAAATTTTGGTGAAACAGGTCAAGGAGCAATTTCAAGTAAAGAAAGATCAGTTGCGTCATTATAGAAATCAAGTGTGGGATTATATGGATTTCTTTCAATCATTTTCTATTGATTATATGCCGAGATTTGAACAACTGGGCAGATGCCTTAGCTATTTCAGCCTCTTTGTTTGTTCCACATGCTAAGTTCACGCAAAATGTGTTTACAATTGAAATTGTGTATCGACCATCTATCCCAAACAACATAAATAATTGGCAAGTATTCAATAATGACTGACTTTCATCAAGAAGACTGATACTTTTAGTTCTTTGTACTTTGAAGGAAGTTCTTCTGCTTATAGGGAAATATTGACAAATACTATTAAAGGTACAAAAGCCCATACAAATATAGAAATCATTCAATTGAAGATAAACAAGATTCTAAAAGGCATTGTGTCTTTGGAAAACATGTTCAATCGGCATGACATATATGTTAAAGATCAAGTTCAATCTCAATCACAAACTTCAGTTGATTAAGAGGAAATCAACATTAGTGATGTTAGTGAACCAAAAATGGTTAATTCAGGTAAATGTTGCACACTAGAAGAAAAAGAAAGGCATAGAGAGTTGTTCAATAGATGCAAGAATATATTTGCATGGTAATATGCAGATTTGAAAGCTTTTCAACCTAAAGAGATGTCTCACAATATCCCACCGAAGACCAAGTTAAAACCATTCTAACAAAAATATAGGCCATATACTCTACATCTAACTAGCACCATCTATAGTGAGATTCAAAAGATGTTAGACGCCAAGATAATTTTTCCTGTTTTAGATTCCGCCTAGATTTCCAAGATAGTACCTACCAGGATGAATGATGAAATCAAACTCTATGTCAATTTTAGAAATTCCAATCAAGCTTCTTTAAAGGATAATTATCCTTTACCCATCATGGATCACATTTTGCAAACCATCACTGGATCCGAGATGCTATCACTACTTGATGGATTTTTAGGATCCAATCAGATTGAGGTTCTGGTGGAAGATCAATTCAAAACGACATTTACCACTTCATAGGGAACATTTGCATATGAAAGAATGTTGTTTGGGCTAGTGGATGGAGGTGCAACTTTTCGAAGGGCAATGCACTTGGCTTTTGAAGACCTGAGAGACAAAGTAATTGTGGTATACCTTAATGACCTAACAGTACTCTCTACGAAAAGGAGTGATCATTTTGATCAGCTGATCATGGTGTTTAAACAATGTAGGTTCCATGGAATTTCACTAAATCGCAAAAAGTCCACTTTGCAGTGACAAAAGGAAGGATGTTGGGTCACATTGTATCATGTGAAAGGACCAAAATTGATTCAAGCAGAGTTGAAGCCATTTGAAACTAGTTCTTGCCTACCAGCAAAATTGGAGTTCATTCTTTCTTCAACAAGATAAGTTTCCTAAAAGGTTTGTCCCAAATTTTGCTAAGCTGAAAAGAAATATTGCAAGGATGATGAAAAACATATCAAATTCCAAATGGACTAAGGAAGGAAAGAAGGCATTCAATGATATAAAAGAAGCAATTGGTTGGGCACCAATTTCAATTCATCCTAATTTTTCAAAAGAGTTTATTATTATTGCTATGCTTCAAAGTTCACAATGCCTACCATTTTGACTCAAAAGAATGAAGAGAGTGTAGAATAACCCATTGCCTTTGTAAGCTTTGGTTTTAAAGATCATGAACTAAGGTATATGTAAGATCCTCTATTAGGATTCTTGTTGAAAACCATGAATTTTATGATTTTCTCTAGGCAGACATTCCGTCAAACAATTTCCAGAATGCTTATAATTCTGTTTTTCTGAATGTAAATGGTATTAAACAGTTTTCAATGGCGTAGAACAGTTTGCATTGACAATTTATCAACGGAAAGAGTGCATACTGCTGTCCAACTTTGATAATAGATAACAACAAACAGTTGGCGGATATCATAGATGAATTCAGATAAAAGATTTGAATTTCTATATAGCTGTTTATACTCAGAGTATTCAATAAATCAGATTACAATCATATGGGATGTGATAACATACCATAGTATACCCAGCATGCTATTAGAATGAACAGCAGAAATGATTAATCTCCCAGCTGATCGTCCAGTATTACAATCATGCAAGGATCCTCCACACAAAGCTGCCAATATATCTTCTCCCTAAGACTGATGCCCTCCTTCAGATGACTGTGCAGGTATACAAAGTCAGAATACCTAATCTCAGACTTCGTTTAGCTGGTATGGCTCTATCAAAATCAGAGTAGCTTGAGTATAAGCTGGGCAGCTAGCATTTGAAACCAAAATCTCTTATAATATGCAACAATAGCCCCACGTCCAGCAAGATTGGTTCATACTCTTCAGCAAGGCTTCCACACATCCTTTCAAAGTCAAACTACTATCAACTAGGAGGCTGCAGTCATGTCTGAGTGAGATGCACTCAAGGAAGGACGTATCTCTTCAAATAAGTCCACAATATTCCCCACAAAAATTGAGGCAGCTGTCTCTACAGTAAGGTGCACTCTTTAAAGATTAAAGAAACATGATATAAGACTCAAATAAGGCAGCGATCCCTTATTACATAAGTTGTGTCAGACTTAGCTTGTCTAGAAATGATGTGGCTTTATGGGGTCCACACTCCATGTCAAAGGGAAGTAGCCATTCTCTATGCTAGGAGCGCCCACTTTATCATTTCCAATCCTCACGTCTTCTTCAATAAGACTTCCCCACTCTCCTTGTAGTCTCACGTCCCTTGTTAATAGTTGCGTCCCTTATTTTGAATAGTTTTAAACCTTTTAAAACTGCAGTAGCTGGGATATGGCTGTGAATAGGGCAAACAAATCCCTATACCAAGCACCAACATCAAATTCACCTCCTTCCATCTTGGCGCCAATGTTAGAGTAGAAACCCTCATCAAATATATGATGTATAACAGCGGCTAGGGCATGAACACAAGTATTCAATTACTGATATAAATCTGCAAGCAAATCCTCCAGAGATCTATATAAACAATTTTGTAATTGACACAAATCCACAAATTTATTATTGCCTGCAATCTCAATAAATTTGTCAATGAAAACCCTCCTCAAAGTAAACTTCAAAATACTGGATAAATGTAAACTTCAAAATACTGGATAAATGGTAAAACCTTCAGTACAAAACCTACTAAAAATAATAAACAAACACTGCAAACCAAATGGCACATGCATTCAACACAAGCATGAAATCCGAATGACTCCACCTGCAAATTGACTCGGGAAGATCTTTCACTTTGGAAATCAACATTCCTCTAGGGTTTCTGTCCTAGGGTTTGTCCAAACCAAAGGTTTCAACTCTCAAAGAGACTCCAATAAAATAAATGTCCAAAATATCTCAAATGAGCACCAAGAACCCCTTTTATAAACTCCAAGCTCAACACCTCATTAGGGTTGTGCAACCTTTTTAAATTAATTTTAAAATCACCTTATGACTCCCTAAATTGGCGCCCACCTCAAAAGCACTTTATTTAATTATTAAAAACTTTAGGCGCCAAATAAAAGTTACTTTATTAATTTAAATAACGCAAAGTTAAATATTGAATTTAACTTCAATATTTAACGTTATTTAAAATAATACTTCAAAACACCATAAGTTGCCAAGATATCATCAATGCAATCACCGAACAACCCAAAAATAGAAATACTATCGGAACCCGAAAATGGGGACATTACAGTCCGCCCTTCCCAAAGATTGCTTGTCCTCAAGCAATGCCAATACAACCTCCAAACGACAGACTGAACCAAACTGGAGTCAAGAATGATCCCAGGGTCCCAAGTCAATCTAGGAGATCTATAGTTCCATCTACTGAAGACATTGTCCTGTAAGGTACCAATACGAGAGACCTCCTGAAAACCCTCTGTAAGAAGAGCAATCAAATACTGCATCAACTCAGTCAACTCCTCAAGGAATTGCTCTTCGAACAACCTCAACTATATGACCGTAAGGATACGCTCAAGGGTGTCAGCATCACCTCTCTCATTCCCAACAGCTGCTAGACTGCAAACCCAAGTGATTCTTGGGTTCCAAGTCAATCTCAAGAAAAAACCACCACTCTGCTGCACCACTCTGATTATAACTATAGACTCATCATGCCAAAATCGCATTCCTCTCTCCTATGACCACCAAAAACCAAACTGGAATACCTAAAAAGGCTAAAATCTATACCATGAAACATCTCCTGCCAAGGCATCTCAGTGAGATCCATAACCGCAATCCCTGCACCTGACATGATCCTGGGTAACGAGAAAGATAACCTGCTCAACCCTACAACATACACCTCAGCATCTCTCCTCATGGTGCCCTCGAAGTGAGACAAATCAATCCCAAACAAGTAGTTGGTATAGAAGATGTTAGCAAAACCAACTTTGAAAATAGCTATCCCGGGAATGCCTCTGTGGTCACAAACTGATAACCTATCATTGACACTTAAGCTCCAAGTGTCAAGGAAGCGATTCCGCACGCACCAATACACCCAACCCACTGCAAACATCATAGCATCATCTGATGATATACATACCAATATCATGAAATGTCTACAGTAACCCTCACTCACCAAAGTGGAAACAAGAAATAACTGAACTGAGGCCAAAAAACTCTCACCACCAACTACCCAAAAGCCTGCCAAAGCTCAAAATCAATCAACTCAATAAAAGATGTCATCATAACCAACGTGGAAAAATAAGGACAACGGCAATCAAACTGAAATCCCACTGAAAATATAGGAGGGATAAGTATGGATGTAGGTGAAGAATCGTCTCCTATGATCAAATCTCCTCTACCAACCAGCCTCAACCATAGAGTACTCAACCGCTAGTCTGAAGAAACCAACCAACTCACCTATGGACCAAGGGCTGGATTCATGTATAGGCTGATTGGGAAGTGGACAACAGTACTAACACTGGAAGTTGTGCCACTACTCCCAACCTGAGACAACACCTCATGGCTGGAAACTACTCATGGATCCCAAATCCTGTAATCAATTTCACTCTCCTCACCGAGATCAGTTGGGTCTCCGTCATCCAACTCAAATAAAGGATTGTCATGAATCAAATCAGCATCTAACTCAAACAAAGGATTTTCCACAAACTGTAGATTACCCTCAACCCCAAAATCAAACCAATCATCCTGTTGATCCAAATTTTGACTTTAAGGGACAATGTGCAAGTTCAAATTCCTCTTGAATGCAATCAAGCTCCTCTATTATCTGTTCTATCTCCTTGGTCCTTTCTCTATTCTCCTATTCTTCGAGTTGTTCGGCCTCATAGAGCTGCTTTTCGACTTCAAGAAGAGTCATATTCTTCAAGGAATCCTTAGTTGCACTAAGCTCAAATGAAAGCTCATCTGCCTTAGCCTCAGTTTCCCTGTACAAAATCAAAGCCTCATCTGCAATCTTGGTAGCCATATCTCTGTCATGGATCATGTGAAGGTAGGCTGATTTCACTTCCTCCATAGTGCTCTTAACATTTTGCAAGTCAGCAAGGGAAACTATAAGCTCACAATAACCCCTTGGTGTGTTTTGAATTAAATTCTCCACATGCCTATGTGTGCCATCCAGTCTAGATAAAACTTGCACTTCATTTTCTGCTGACACTAAGAATTGTGTTTTCCAATCGTGAACATGTAAGGACGATGAACTACTGTTATGTTGCAAGCAAGAATTAGAACCTTCTCCATACCTTTCAGTTGTGACTCCATGGCTGTCCCAAAACTCTTGTGCCTCTCTATCAAAGCTTGTCCCATCATCATCATTTAGCCATCGATCAATTTCAGCTTTATGCATTATATTTTTTGAGACTATGCTTTTCAAATTCAGCTTCCTCAATGTTATTCTCTTGGCATACATTATGTTCTAAGATAAGGACATCATCATGATCAGAAGGGAATTCATCCCAATTTGGATCCTCATCATACTTAGGTGCCAACACACTAGATCCCAAAGATTAATGGTTGATTGCTTTGTTCAGAAAAAGCAAATGCCTCATGTGCGATAGATTCTCTAAACAAATCACTCACCAAGTCACCAGTACTGAAATCATCATGTACACTCCTCTCCATAGGTTCTGATTGGGAGTCAAACTGATACTCACTAGTGTCATCAAGGAAGCTAATAGTCTCAGAAACTTCATTTGATAGATCTAATTTTGTACCCAAAGCTGTTGTTTTGGCATCTTCATTAAACACATCCTCAACATTTGTAGATGCATGCTCTTCAGAAGTGGTATTGTCTTCATATGTTTGATCATTAGTTGTTGATTTGACAAATTCCATATCGGTATTCCTATCAAACACAACACTAGAAACTCAGATGGCAAAAACCTATTGATTCTTTATATCTATACTCTTCATGAAGGGTAGGGCCACTTCTAGGAAGGTGTGCAGGGGACCGTCGGTCTGTGGTTGGAGGTAAAGCGCTCAGGTGATGCTCTCCCTCCCAAGCAGAATACAAGCCGAGACTTATGAAAACAGATATCAAGATTCCTCATTGTCACTTAAGCTAAAGGAACTCATAATTTACAATGTGATCTTTTGACAGCCATAATTTCCCTTTATAAGTCGTTATGAGCTTATCATGGAATAAAATTCCAAGTCTCTCAATTGCGGATAATATCGAGCAAGAGATATTGCTTCGGATTCCAGTTGTTCGAGCACTCATGCCAAGAGACGCTAAACCCTTTTATTCCTCAGCCCAGCATAAAATAGAAAAGGCTCATGAGAGTTGCAAGGATTGTTGGATCCTCCAACCCAACACTTGATCACACAGTTGGCACACACACTCAACCTTTTAACAATAAACCAACCTGCACTAGAAAATACTTGGTCAAAGACATAAGGCCCACCTAAGATGACTTAACTTTGTTAAGTAATGGCACAACAAGCCTCTAACATAATGTTGCACCCATGTGACCTTCATTTCCTCCATTACTACATTTATCTTGGAATAATTCTTATCCAAGATAGTAGTCCTCAATTTTGTCTCCCCTAGTGTCACAGATGAAGGCCCTTCTTGTGTAACACTGGACATGGCCTCCTTAAAATAAGGAGAAGAAGCAACATGGAATGGAATGGCATTGGCAAAGAAGAATGTCAACGGTGTCATTAGCCTCATCTTTGGCCTGCACATCAAGCATATTTGCCACCTAGTTTGAAGTTTAATACGTGGTCTTGTGTTTCCCCTTAGGCTCTACTGCACTTGACGCAAAAATAGGAACTTGCTCATGTCGAGTAAGTAGTAATCCTAGAAGGTTTTGGTGTTGGTCTCCATTATACAATTTTGTTATCTCAGACCTTTGTTTAAGTGAGACTCAACAACGTACCCCAATCCAGGAAGTATGAATTCACTCTTGTAATGCTGCCATAGTATTCAAGGGCACAAAAATAGCATTTCCATAGGCAAGTCCATAGGTAAACTTTACCAACATCTTGGGAGGGGAAATGCAATTCATGAAAATCCCCAGTAAACTACCACTTTGAGTACTCCATTCAGCTGCCCTATCCCCTTCCCCCCCTTCCATTGTCAATTTGTAGATTCTGCAAATATTAAACTCCTCATTGTCACTTAAGCTAAAGGAACTCATACTAGCACTACAAAAACAAAGTAAAACTTAACTTTTACTTCATAAAATAAAGACTCAAGACTAAAGAATTTTCCTTCTATTTTTTCATATTTCAGGTCACACATGTAGAAGAAGAGCATACACGTAAGTTGCAATCCTTCTTTGAGTTATCAAAGACTCCTAAGGCATTATTTGATTGTACAATCACCACTAACAATTAAAACCAATCACTAGTTGTACAAACACGAGGATTTTCTTAATATTTTTCTTACTTTAGGTCATACAAGACATAGAAGTAGAGGACATATGTAATGTCCCTTACTGGTCTAGCTCTAAGGTAGCTTGAAAGGTTGGGTGGTTTGGATTCTCTACTCCCTTTTTCCAACAGTCTTGTAGTACCTGCACTCCCCATTTGTACATATGATCACAAATCTATATGTTAGCTTTAATATTCAGTATCAAAATCAGACTCAATCATAATAACAATGCAACAAGCAAAAGGAATGCCATGGGTAGATCCGCCCTGAAGCCTTCATGCCAAGCACGAGAGGTTGTCCATTGCAACCCTCCTTTCTTAGCAGCTTTGTACCTGCATTCTCCACCCAGGGCAGTACCTCGAAAGACACTCGCCCTATTAGGAGAAGGAGAAACCCTAAAGACCAAGTGGCCTAAGGCTTACCACCCCCCTATGCAGTAGAATCTAAGGTGGGACCCCCACCCTTCTATGGCCAAACCCTTGCCTTGGGCCTACGGGCTGAGGGTGGGGTTTTTAGGCAAACCACTTGGCAAATGTTTCGCCCATCCTAATAGGGTAACAAACACAGAGAACACAATCTTTGGACAGTCACTTGTGCATTTACTATTGAATTATCTATATGCATTTACTATTGGATTATCTATATGCATTTATCATTCTTGGAAGTATTATATGGATGCATGATGTAACTGTTTCTCCAATCAGCATATCCTCCTCCTTAGAATTATATATAATGTCTTTGTGTTTGTATAAACTGTCCCTCAATCAGAATATATACATATTATTGCTTGCTGTTATATATCAGAGATATATATAATTTACTCAGAGATATCTTCTTTCAATCTCAGAATTGTATATATATTATTATTCTTTACTTCTTATATCTTCTGCTCTTATTCTAATGTTATTGTATTGTGTTCCCTTATTTCTCTTAATTCTGCCATGCTCAGAAATAATTCCTTATAGTCCCTATTACTCAGAAAGTATCTCTTACTTCAGCTCAATATTCGAATGATATTCTATTATCTTTTCTTTTCTATTTTTACTCTTCCCTCTTCTATCCTTTCAATGTGGGAGGAGTTTCCCTTTTTAAATGTCTTAAGAGATGCTACTTAAAAGGTTACGTAGCTTTTCCTTTTGGTGATCGCACCCCTTGTAGGTGTTGTTTATGATGTGATCGCTCCTCATTTATAAACCGTTTGCTGCCCTTTTAATAATCACCTAAATCACAGCCTTTAACTTTTGTGATCGCTGCTCTATTTGAGATTATATGTGTATTTATTACTTTTAAATATTGATATTTATATTGTCATTATTTATATTTGTATTATACTTCTATATTATTATTATATTTATATTATTTATATTTTATATTTATTATTTATAATTAGTAATATATCTTATAAATATATTATATATTATACTTGAATTAAATAATAATATTATTATTTATTCAAATTGAGACACCGTCTTTATCATAATGTTTAAATCTTTAATTTAAACAATGCCTTAATATGGGGACATGACAACATACACAAAATTTGCTATCTTTATGTGAGTTTTAGAGACTCCTAAGACTTAAGTTGATTAGGCCATTGCAACTAAAAAATAAAAATTGTACAAATACAAGAATTTTTTTTATGTTTTTCTTACTTCAAGTTGCATGAATCACAGAGGCAGAGGATATATAGAAGTTGCAATCCCATTCAGCATTGTTTAATATTGTATTTATAGAATTTTCCTCTATTCCTCTTCTCTACTCCTCTTCTCTTTTGGTGATTGCAAAAGAACATGGATTAGGGTTTTTTACATGTTTTTTAGGTTGGTGGGCCCCTCTTTAGATTTAGGCTTATGTTTTGCACTTATTTTTGTTTTTCAATTTCTTTTAAATTAAAAATGACTTTTTTTTTATACCAACATCTGAGAAGCCCTAATGTCCCTGAATCAATCGAGGGACATTTGGATGTCCCACGAATGGCAAGACGTTCCCCCAAAAGGTGGATGTCTTACCATGTAAGGACATGGAGTAAGATTTTTCGCAAGAAAACCAAAACAAAATTACTACTCAAGCAACATATAGTCTTTGAATTTTAGAGAGAGATTTTGTGTGTTATTTGCTATTACAATATGTATTGACCAATCACTGACAATGAAGCAAGAACAACCAAATCTCCACCTAAAAAGCTTCAATTCCACTAACATTACAAATTGGACTATCAGGTTCCTTCAACCATTTATTGGCTATTCTTAAATTGGTGAATGTGTTGGCAATTTTGTGTTTTCAGTTATTGTATTTCTGGAATACTACTAACAAATAACAATAGAAATTTCTTATAGCCAATAATGACAATAGAAAACTTTTATTTTGTGTTGCACAAGCAATTGTTTCAAATGTTTGCAACCACCTCCCAACTGTCAAGACACATTATATATATATATGGCCACCTTGTGGAGCAAACAAGGATCATTCTCCACTTGTTGAAAGGTCCTTATGTGTTTTAACGAGGATGATCAATGTACATGGTATTGAAATGAAAATAACCATGCATTATTTTCATTTCCTGTGTGTAAGCATGAGATTGTCCTCTGTCAATACCAGTCCTCTCTTTGTCTTTTCGTGCCTTTTATCCTATCAGTTAATGTTTCTTATAATTGTCTGACACAAGAAAAAAGGAAGAAAATACACAATAACATAAAATGATCATATTTTTAAAAGGACAAAAAAATGTACACATTTGACAAAATATTTTACCTACTAAATAAAACAAAAAACCAAGTGCAGCTTAGAGAAGAGAACTACATGACAAACATCGGAATGTTTTTCTTCTCAAAAATTCTAATGAGGTAGGACAAAACAAACAAATAACCCAGTGAATTGTTTGCATGGTCTAACCTTTTAAGTCTGAGTGAGGCAATTGTAGAAAAAAACATGGTTGGATAAATGACACAAGACAGCAACCCTAAAGGAAACATTGATACAGCTATTAAAGCAAAGGTCATAATTTTCAATTTCAAAACAGTTCCAATGCATAATACATGAAATGATTCGGAAAGAATATGCATGTGTAGAGGCAGAGAGATACACGCTCATAAGATCTCTTGCTGGGAAGAACAGTCTAACAAGAAGCAAATTTTTAAAGAAGCATTGGAAAGCTTGTTGCAATATAAGGAAGAAAAGAGGACCAAAGTTAAGGTATTGAATTAAGACTGAGAAATCCACTTGATCATAATCTAAGTCATGGCAGAATAGATTAGAAAAAATAAAAATAAAAATCAACTAGGCTAATAAATTTTATGCTCCTCTAGGAAGAACTTCACCATACATAACAACTAAGAGAAAAAATTTAGAAAATGGAGCTATTATTTTTCATTTCAAATAACTCAAAGTTGTCAGCAAAGCATTCAAGACAGTATCCCAAGCGTTCTTTTTGAAACCAAGTATTAAAATATACAACAATAAAAAGAGTCAATATGATATGTCCAATGGCTTAAATCATCTATAGACAAAGAATATCATTAGTTCTTACTGATTGGGAACTAATGGGGTCGTTTGCAAGTCGATTTCTACATCTCCAATAGCAAGGATGCCACCTCCTTTGTCTCCATCTAAACAATGAGCAAAAATCTTGCGAACTTTACCTGATGAGGCTAGCTGTGAAAGAATAGAAGTATTGGCTTGTCCAAAACCAAGAATACCATCCAATGCTTGGTCACTCTGTAGCAAATCACCTGACTGTTGAGCACCACACCTGTATTAATTACAAATACATTGATATCAATGGTTCCATAAATGCAGAACAAATAAGCTACAAAAGAAGCACTTTAGACAAGATGCAATAAAAAGTTAAAAACAAATAAGAAATAAATCATTTCTTGGATTTGAAGGAGGGAAATGAAAAAAAGAAAATAAAGCTAAATGTTGTTGTTTTCTCTTAACTGGTACTTGTACACTACACTTTTTTATCATGCTATCTCTTTTCTTCTAATTTTCATTTTTTCAGTCTTGTTATCTAATAAAAAAGATTTCATTTCTGCAAACTAGAGATTTTCCTCACCAGTTTTGAGTTGAGACTATCACCTCCTTTGACCTCAATGGATCTGCAAGCTCTATAATATGGAGTTGGAGATGGAACACTATTACATCTTCAGATGTCCAATTTACAAGGAAAAGGAGGTGGTTAATCACTGCCTTCAGAGATACACAAGCATCTCTAGCAACTCTGCAAATTATAACAATAGGAGTTGAGGAGTTGTCTATCTGAATATTGAGTTGCATTGAAGGATACAGCTTACAACATGCCATGTATCCACCCAGAGATCACATATTCATCTTGTGATTTCGTGACCTCTTTCTTTCAGCTCATAGGATGTTTGAACTGCAAGTAGCCTAATGTCCAGCTTTCTCGTTGTAAACCATTCAAATCACAGACCACCCAGACAATCTGGCTTAGGAGCTTCAATTACTGATTTGTTTTCAAACTAAGTTGTTGAAGTGTGATGGCTTGTTGTCATTCCCGCTTTCTCTATAGGGTTCTCAACCTTCTCATTCATTTCTATAGAATTTACAAAGTTTATAAGATCCTATGTTTGCACCATACCATACATTTAAAAACAATTATTGAAGTTGTGCTAGAATTTCCCTATCATTGTTAGCTTTACAAAGAAATAACAACTCCATTAAACACTTCTTTGTTATTAATGAGCACTTAAAAAATCATTTCAATGCAATGAATTTTAGAATTTTTACAAATTAATAGAGATACTTATTTAAGAAGGAAAAGATTTATTTTAGACAAAGAAACTAAACCAAGTTGTGCTAGCACTCCCCTATCATTGTTAGTTTTAAAAAGAAATAATAGTTTCCCTAACCACTTATTTGTTATTAATAAGCACTTTAAAAAACAATTTCAATGGCCATGAAATTTTAGAAATTTTACAAATTATTAAAGATACTATTTATGAAGGAAAATATTTATTTTAGACAAAGAAACTAACCCAAACATGACACTTGCATTTTCTGTTCTCGTTTGGGAATTTCCAACTAACTCATTGTACTGCAATGTATCCTTTACAAAATATCCAGTAGTTGAACTTCCATCCCCATACTGCACCGCATACGGACATGGATCACTTTGCTTACAACCTTCAAGGCTGTCAACCTGATTTACTAAGTTACAAAATGATTGATCACAATTAATAACAGTACCAGAGTCACTTGGATTATAAATTGTTAATCGTACCTGCAAGGAAGCAAAGCAAAACAAACGTAAGAAAAAAAAATGTTATTCAAATACCAGAAATAATATTGGAAATAAATTTATTTCAATCTATAATTGATGCATACAGAGGCAGAAATTTAGTAGTAAATTTTTCTCTTTGCATTATTCCCCCCAAAAAGAAATTCTCAATGTCAAGGAATAATAACAAAAAATTATGTTAAGTGCTTGAGAAACTTTTGTTCGCAATGAATAACGTAATTTGGTTCCACCAAATCTACAAACTAAATGTCTCTAAAACCCATAGTGACATGAACTCCACAACTATTTGTTGCAACTGGCAATATCAATTTAAAATTTGGTGTATATGAAGCATTTTGGAAGTGCCATGAATCCAAAGTGCCCTCACAAGTGTCAAGATACTCTAGTTGAGAGAAAAGAATCCCACTAGAGCTAACCCTTTTGCAGAAGTGAATAATTAGATAATTTTAATAGGAGATGAGATTCCATAGTAACATTATATTTACATAGGAACGGCAAGGCAAACTAAAAGTGTAAATGGAACTCAATTATAAAGTTTCAAAACAGGAAAAACATGGCAAATTAGAAAACACTGAAATGCTCATAAAAACACGAGAAAAAAACTGCAAATGTTTAAAAGCAAATACCCACAGCTGGTTTGAAAAAACCACCAGTTATCTCAATTACACACGCTTTTTTGAAATAATCAGTTTTCTGCCTGTTTGACCCTGTTTTGACCAGTTTATTGATAAAACCGGGCAACCCAGGTCAGAACGGCACAGCACAGGGGGCAGGTACATTTTAAATGCAGGTAACTGCATGTTATTCGCATTTTCTGTTAGAGATTCAATAGTGGCAAGAAACAGACTTTTCTCCCTAATAAGACATACAATGTATTAAGTGCCAACCTGTGCCATAGGTTGCACTCATGTTCACTTGTTGACCCGTTAGCAAAATAGAGAAAAGATGCATTTCATCAAATTCCACATAACATACAATAGGCTCTCCCAAAGCATGTGCTCACAAGTGGGTAAATGTGTATGATTTGTTAGGATATAAGTGTACTGAAAGCAATAATGACTAGGCAGAGTCCTGGAACTTGTATAGCAAATAAATTGCAGGTTGCCTCTAAGGCAAAAAGAGGCACAAAAATATGATTAAAGTGAAACAAGTTCACACACAGAAACTGACAATAATCTTACGGACAAATATCTAGTTGCAAAATATTGTAGTTGCCTCTGCAATCCACGAATCTAACCATGGAAAGGTACAGCAAACCTAAAGTAAAGTTTTGCTCTTTCATGTTTGGCAAGGGAAAGCATGGCAAATGGATACACAAGTACAACAAACTAGTGGAGAAAGATTGAGCTCCATAAAGGTTTGGAGCAAACTGCAAAAGAATCAACAGTCAACAATTATATCTAGAAATACTTTTACAGTGCCAATTTTAAGTTATCTGCCTGTAGGAAATGAATAGTAGATCCATCATAACAAATGTGGTGTTTAATTGCCTAATTGATTATGTCATATCAAAATGCCACCAATTGGAGGGATAATGCATACAAATTGGAGGGATCATGTCATAACACTTGGAAGGATCATGTCATAACAAAAAGACACCATCAAGTCCCTAATAACTTAATAAGCCATAGTGGACCTAAGATCGAGGGAAAGGAAGGCTTGCTTTCAGGAAGGCAGCTTAACAAAGGCATAATATGATGGTATTGACCTTACCTCGATAGCTATAACGAATCAAATTTGGAGATTATAGATGACCCTCCAAACCTTAGCATTATTAAGCATAATTGGTATTGTTTTTCATACTCAAAAGAAGTTCCTTATAGAGCATTGTGCCTGACTTCAGACTCTAAACTGAAGTACTTAATGCCGTGAGTAATGACATATCTTCTTAGTAAAAGAGCACTTAACTCGAGGAGGAAAACAGTATTTGGATTTTTGTGTTGTATGCTTTCTCCCAAAAAAAATACATAGTTACTGTAGACACCTAAAATTGTTCACTCTTCATGTCATCCCTAAACATTCCCTAATTCATCCCCAAACTCCTATAAACCATCACTAATCATCTCTAAACACTCCTAAGCTACATTTTCTCCACAATTAATTGAATAAAAACATTTTACAATAATTTATGTTAGAAATGAAGGTAAGCAACTATCAATGGAAAACTGATTACAACTGTAATATAGATATTTAACTATGCATAATCAAAATGGAGATGGTATGAAATCAACACAAAGAAATAACGAAACAGAAGATCAAACACATAACACAGTATTTACATAGAGAAACCCTTTCGGGAAAAAACTCCACACAAGAAGAGATGCACCAGTCTATATTAACTTCAATAGAGTTTACAATACAACACTAATAATCTCCTCTTCAGTCTTCAATCCTGCAACGCCTGTAATACTCATTCACAATCATAATACAATGCCCTCATTAAAAGAGTGTTGCCTCCTAGGGCAAAAAACCCTAACATAACCTCTATTGTTAGATCTACGACCTAATGATGAACAGTCCAAATTGACTATGAAATTATAATATTTTCCAAAGCAATTTTCTAAAAAAATTCTCTTGGGGCGGTGATAGCACTGAATCTCAAGTAAAATATATAAATCTGCCCTCAATAAGTCTGCCAACAGCTGCAATTAGAAAAACTCTAAGAAATATGTACTCTCAAGCTCAAATCTTCTCCAATAAGCACAATTTGGACTCCTAATTGAAGCCCACACTCTAGGAATGATTCAGCTGATCTTTCACAGCCTCAAGATTGCAAATACATTGAAGAGATCTCGTTCTCCAACTGTTGAAGATGACTGAAACCCTTGGTCTCAAGCTCAAATCCCAAGAACACCAAATAGCAAAGACAAATGATCATTCAATAATGAATCTATTTGCTTTTTGATGCCCTTTTATAACTTCTCCAAATGAAGTATATTTAATTTGCCTTTGAAGTCCACTTTTAGGTTTTTAATAAATACTTTATAATATAACTTCACTTGAGCACTTTAATCCATGACTTAATTATTTGACTTTAATATCATTACATGACCCCCTTTTTATAAAGTCAAATAAGTCATTATATGCACCTTTAAATAAAATATCATTATAACCCCCTTATAACATAAGGTCTATTAACCACATGATGTCCTTTTAATAATAATTAAGTCATTATATGCACCTTTAAATAAAATATCATTATAAACCCCTTATAACATAAGGTCTATTAACCACATGATGTCCTTTTAATAATAATTAATTATTATTAAAGATTACCTTTAATAATAATTAAAAATCACTTATCTCCATAATTAGACATCATTTCTCAATTTTGTCTAAACCTGGGGTTTCACCATGGTACCCTCTGTGCATCCAATCGCCTTACTAAAAATAGCAGGGGTCCCTCTCTACAACCACAGTCTTACTATAAATAGTAAATCCCTCATTACCTGATCAAACCAATGGAGTAAGGGATCGACTCTGCAATCAAGACCTGTCCAGGTGCCCTACTATATAACACTGACTCTCCTGAAATGGTGACTTACTATAAATAGTAAGTGTACATAACTGAGTCCAGAAACATCAAACGAAGACCCAACCTGAACCAAATTGAGCTCCGGAGAAGGAAACACCCTGATAACTACCAAACGGGACCCTCTAAACAACTCCATTAGCCTACGAGGGTCAGATAATAGGCTAATCTTCCAAACTCTGATGCTCGCGAAAATGGGGACATTACAAATATGCATGCATCATGTCTCTTTGAAATCTATGTTTACTATAATTTAAGTATGTCAATCTACATACATCGTGTGTGTGTGCCTGCATGTGTGCACACACCTAGAGTTGCTGTGACTTGGAACAGATATGCATTTTGAAACTCATCCTAGACTCCACTCAGCGCATCACCTGATTTAACTGCATCAACCACCTACTTAATCTTCCCTATATGATAGGTTTATTTCCAAGTATAATACAGCTTTATGATACACGTCAAAACAAATAGCTAAGGCAAAGCCTGACAATTTATGTGTTTGCTCCTCCAATTCTTATCTCCCTCCACCACCTCAATAAGTGTTATGAAAAATTTGTTCTTCGTCATCATCACACAGTACTACTTGTTTGGTCACATCTTTCATGTAAATCACTGGAGCATGCATTTTCTCTAGTGGGGAATAATTCTTACAGTTAACCACCTCCTCTGAATTTTTCCTGGACATTGAAAACATTAAGTTGGACAAAATAGCGGCGGAAAAATCTATCCTTCGGAAGCATCTAATTGCTTAGCCAAATTTTCTTCAATGTTTACTTGCTCTATAGGATCTTTCAAATTTGCTTTTACAAATTTGCAGGTCATGCCCTCTAGGAGAAAGCTTCAATTTACCTCTGATATCACTGCTACAGAATCAATTTTCCACACTGCGACATACATGCACGAATAGCTTTGTAAGGAGCTTTGATTTTAGTTTTATAATAACTCTCTGAATAGCTCTCCCCATGAAACTGAAGAATACTTCAGCAGAACAAGTGTTAAACCACATACTAGGAAGTACCTATTACAGAACAAGACAAAAGAATAAGATCTAACACTAAAAGTATCATGAGTAAGTGAAGCAATTCAATCTTACGCAAACCCAAGGGCTTGTCATAGATCAATTGGCATGCTTGTTAAACCACCTAATAAAAAGAGAGCTGTAACCATCACATCACAAACCTTTCAGAGAAAATCCACTGCTAAGGTCAGCATCAGTTGTATTCCTACCACTTTAAAAACGTGAATGGCTCACATATAGTTCAAGACCTACATCAGAACACTAAGGGAAAATCAGTATTTTCCTTAAATGCATTTAAAATCTCTTGGACTCTTGGAGCAGCTATATTTGCATAAGAAGTATAACAAGATTAATAACTGCAATTTTGGTACTAAAATCTATTTTCAGGTGGCCCATCTATTATCAGGTCCAAGGTAGATATCACTGTTTTAACAGCGACCTAAGAGGGTCTCATGTTAATGTTCCTATCATCACAAACAAAAAGGTGCTTCACCCTTTCGCCTCCAGGAAAAAATCACTTTGACATCAGCCTCCATGTGCAAGACCGATAAATTGATTAAATCCTTCACCTATTTAATCAATTGCGGATGTGACCCAGATAGCAGTTCTGCACAGAATTCTAAGAATTTCCCCCCAAAAAAATACATTTTCTATGTATTCTTATTTTCTATTTTCAGGGAACTTCAGAGCAGAATTTGCTTCTGGAAGGCTTTAGCTCCTTTAACAATCTTCAAAATGTGTTCATGACCTAAGCTTTCCAGCACATATCTAAGTTTTGAATTCTGAGCTACAGTCCAGGAGGTATGACCCCAACAAGTGGTATCACCAAAAGAACCCCATACAAACAGTTCATTTCAGCTTCCAAGATATTTGTCCTTATATGATGGATTACTTTTGCTTCCAAGAGAGACACATGTCACCCCATGAGGGATGACTCGTCAGTTCTCAAAGGAAAACCCTTGATTCACTATTTTAGCAACTTTTCAGTTTCTCCGTTGTATAACAATTACATGGATAGATTCAAATGAAGAACTCCGAGTTCAAGGCATAGACTCTCCCACAGAGACTGCCCTCTTTTACAATAAAATTTTCAATCATGTAGCAATTTTCATTCCGATCAATTTTTGTTTAAAATATTGCTTCCGCTTATAACACATCTAGATTCATATAATTTAGTGTGTTGTCCACCAGACACCTCCTGGAATTGAGATCAGTATATGAAAGGCCCATTGAATAGTGATATATTAGTGCACTGGTTACCAACCTTCACAAGTGGCCACCAAGGCACGAAGTCCTCTTATTATTGCATCAAGAAAAGGATGTCAGCTACCCACCAGCTGAGAGGGTCGAATACTCCTCCTTTTAACAGTGCACACTACAAGGGCAGAGGACCATTACAAATTTTCCTCCCTACATCTGGAGGATCGTTGACCATGGGTGACAGGGGGGACAATGAGGAGCTCTGTTTGATCATACACTCTTGAGGAAATTCTCCTCAAGACATCATGAGATTTTGTACTGGCATTTCATAGTGATCAATAAGGATCTTCTGCTCCAAACTCTGATTCAAGGTGGAGTCCTAATCTCTATTGACCCCTTCTCTAGGACCTACTAGGGGCTACATTTGGCAAGGGACCAGCTTATATGGGGTTTAATCCTTTGGGTTTTACCTCCTTGCTAGGTTCTTTTGCTTCGGGTTTCTAGATTTTAGATATCTCAGTTTGAGTTGTTGTGGTTCTTTTAAGCATTCCTACTTCCTATTGTAACTTGCTATGCTTTTAGAGTCTGATTGACCTAGTTTGGTCAATTGTGGCTACTAATATAACTTCTTTCTTTCTGCAAGATGCACTTTGATGTACTCTTATAAATTTTATATCTAATGAACCCTATCCTTCACACCTTAAAAAACAAAAATATTCAACTTCCATTTGATATTCAATGCCACCTATTTTGTCCTAAGCACGAAAGAATTTAAAGGCGATTTGAGGAGAAAATATGTTCGACTCAACAAAGGGTTGCCTGTATTTATATAAATAATTACTAGATCCGTCTCATTCCACACAAGAATATGCAGACCCTGGGACCTAAACTCATGGAAAAGTCTAACTGGTCTGAGCCATTTGGTTATTTATTACCTTAGAAACTGAGCTACTTTGTGAGATTATACATTTTCGATAGCTGTCTATAGATAATATTTTCAATGCTATCAAATTGAAAGTACGACAAAGGACTAAGTTACAGGAACTTCTACTTACCCCAAGCCCACTTGACCTCGGGCATTTTGAACAAGGAACGCAACTAACCCACAAAATATCACTTCCTGTATCTACTTGAACAAAATACTGCTTGGCTGGAACCCCTAATCCTATTTGAGCATAGTACAGCCTGCATCCAAAACATTAACGAACAAATCAAAGGCAATAAAACAACTGAAATGAACAAATTAAAATTATTCAATAAACATTTAGAAATAAAAAATATCACAGATTACAAACATGTCATAAACAGAACTGTGATAAGTGCCAGGTCACTAAGCTAATTAGTACTCATTTTGGGTTGTCTAAGTAATTTCACCAGATTGAGATCATGATGAGCAATTGCTACTACCCCATCAGTCACATAATCATAACATCTTAACACATGCAAAAATGGTAATTTCAATCACAAAGTTACCTTTATGGTAATGTAAAGCAGGTAAATGTTAGTGAGAGGGCCAGAAAACATTTTAGGCATTTTACAGATTTAGGCATCATGTGTGAGAAGGCCAACAATGATGAAAATCTCTCCACTTTCAAACAAAAGCTGAAATGATAAATTGAGCATGCCAAAATAACATCTATAGCCATGTGAAGCATATATTTGTTGAAGTTTAGTGAGAAAGCCAACGCCCATACCAAAGGTCCAACTATAGGAATAGAATTGAACTCTTAGACGAAGGATGAGTTATAAACATTATAAACTTTATTTTAAATCCAAATTTTCTATTAAGTAGGATAAATTTTCGACCCAATTTGGAACAAAAATCAGAATAGAAAAGTTAACCCTAATTTTTTCCTAGAGAAGAACTTAGAGTTGGCCAATCAGTTTTAAAATGAGGTTTTTATAAAGTTAGGAAGAAGTATAAATACTGATTATTAACTTTTAACAGTGATTAAAATGGTTCTGTTGGATTTAAAATCATGATGACTGCTGGTTAGCAATTCTGACTGTCCTAATTGTCCAAAACACTTTCCACCTACAGAAGTACTGAAATGATAATTCCCCAGTAGCAAAATAACAACATCGGCCATCTAAAGCATGTAACTGTTGAGTTTTAGTAAGAAGCCCCCAACACCTGTTTTACTTTGTTTAAGCATTTCACAGAGTTGCCCAGAAAATTGACAACTGCAGAAAAGTAATTGCACCATATTCACTTCTGCTGTAGTTTGACATAAAGATGCCTCCCGTGCACTTAGTCGTTGTTAACAGTCTATAAACAAATACAAAGCTGTGAAATCTTCTTCAGAAAATAGAAATAAACCCCACACACAGAGATGAAATATAAATTAAAGGAAGATTGACGATAAATGCTTGCCGATAAAACGCACACTTGTAAATTCTTAGAAAACAAATAAAAATTCAATATTCACAGAACTAAATTATAGATTGAAAAACCATGGGCAATCAAAGTTCACAGAATATTAAATATTTAGAAAAATTATAAATCCAAAATCCACAGAGCTAAATTTTAAATTAGAAAACATGGGGGATAAACATCCAAAGATAAAATACAAAATCATGATATGAATAATAAAAATACATATAAATTCCAAATTCAGAGAAACAAATTTCAAAGAACATGGACAATAAATGTCCGCGTACAAAATGAGTAACTACAAAATTTTATAAAATAAATACAAAAGTCAAATGAAATATGGAAAGTAAATACACATGATTAGGTCAAATGCAAATTAAGAAATTTCTACAAAATAAGCAGAACTTCCTAAATTTCCATTTATTTTAAAAAAAAACACATAACATACACACCCGGCAGTATTGGGGTTTGCAGAGCCACCAATTGGAATGTCGACGCTTGCCAGAATTCTGCCATGGCGCCTGGAATCATGCTCCCTGAAATCCTTAATTCTGTCAAATGACTTATTGTCGTGGACGAATTTATGATGTAACTTCAAAACGCCCACGCTGTGAACTCCATCCAAACCCCATAGAAATGTCAACACTGCAAACACGATTGCCAAAAGACTGGCCCTGTTGCTGCCATCCTTAACTCCAGATCTCACCATTATCCAACAATTGACGGAACTTTTGCGGATTTAGTAATCCTCTGCCCTCTTAATCAGCCAAAAAAATACCAAACGAGAACTAATTGTTTAAACTGCACTATTTATTAGACTCGCGACCTGTTAAGTATTTATAGCATTCATGTTCCTTGTACAGCCTACCTGACTTTATCCTGGATCCTTCCCCTTGTTTCAGCTGACAATAAATAAAAAATTAAAAAATAAACGATGAATAATAAATAAAACCCCGATCTTACAGCCCAATTTCAAAACCCGCCTGCCCTTAATATGTGAGTTTTTACTTTTCTGGGGCGGCTTCCATTGACGGGAAAATTCGCAGGAGTTACAGAAATTCATTTTTTTATATTTTCGTAGTATTTACAGTCCCGGGCCATTCCTTTCCTTCCCACGCAATTCAAACCCCGCTTTAACCCACCCCCGGGTTAACAAGTCGTATATGGTTCCGGTTATCATAAATTCCTTAACTGTATATATTGTCCCCGTATGTTTTAATCGCGTACGAGTATAATACGCGCTTACCCCGCGGTTTAGGTTTCCAGCCGACTACGTTGAAGGGGTGTGTTGAAGTGTGGAGCCCACGTGTCGATACGATGACGTGTGCGCACGCACACGCAAGGAAAAGGTAAGCCCTACGCAACTCGTTTTTTGTTTTTTTTTCCATTTTCAAGTAAGATTTTTTGGGTCCTTTATTTTATGCTTTCCCAACAAATAAAAACTGCATCGAATTGGACAGGTGAAATAACTGACAAAAGTTGTCCATCTCAACTTCTTTAAAATTTATTAATAATTAATATCCCATGGACGGAAATTAAAGGAATACGTGACGGGTAGTACGTAAACCCCGTTGACTAATAAAAAATTAAAAAAAATTAGAAACTTCTATACACGTTTTACTTGCCGTAGGCAACGATAAAAGGCCAGTACCATCCGGCAGGAAGAAAACAGAGTAGTAGGATAACTAGGTAGGTAGGTATCTAGCGGGTTAAGTTTTATGTTGGCCAACCCTTAACAAACGGTCAACCTCTTGTAGGGCAGTTAATGAAATCGTCAACATGACGGAAAGATTTGGACGTCCGTCCTTTACAGCATTAAAGCTAAGTAATGACAGGTGGTTTCGTGGAGAGGTTGGTAGGGCATAAAACAACTAGAGCCAAGAGAAGAATAAATCGGCCCTAAAAGTGTGGGGCAAGATCTGGGTCGATGGATATATCGGCATTTAAGTGGAGAGGGGACAAAATAATTGGAGAAAGCCTTGAAACAAAAATCGAAAAATGCAAAATTTCAAACCATCCCTTTTTGTCCCGTTCAATTATTCAAAATTTCAAACCATTGTGAAGTCTTGGCGGTGAGAAAATATCGCCGTAATGACGATCAGGGGAGCTAAAATAAGATAAGATAAGGCGGAGTGTGACAGGTCAACAAATTCCAAAGCCCCTTTGGTGGGGCTTTGCGACATATTCCCAGAGTCAAAGTAACGAGGCAAAGGATATTATCATTTTACAAGAGCCGTGTAGTAGTATAGTACTCGTCTTTTAGATGTTGTAACACTAAAATTTATTACAGATATTATCATTTAACAAGTGTGTAGTAGTAGTATAGCACTTGCCTTTTAAATATTGTAACAATAAAATCTATTTTGTAATAAATTTTATTTTGTTTTGTAATAATTTTAATAAATATATGTTAATTAAAGTAGTATAAATATTTTAAATATATTTATTTAAAAAATGTTAAGAAATATCAATGTTGAATTATTTTATTTAATTAAGAGTTTTTTTATTTACTACAAATAAATACATTTTATTTTCATTTACATCTATTCAAGAATTATTTTATTTTTATTAACCTAAGAATTATCTTATTTGACTTTACAACTATTTAAGAATAATTTAATTTTATTAACCTTGTTTAATGAAGAGTTATTTTTGTTTACTTAATAGTTATTTTATTTAGTTAAGAGTTATTGTATTTACTCTATAGTTTTTTTTATTCAAAAGACATCTAATATATTAAAAATGTAGGTAAAAGTGTGCTAGGCTCGCTATATGAGCACATCCATAAACTAGTATTAGAGTGTTTAATTGTTGTGCCAGAGGGCTCTGAGTCCCTCGGCCAGCTCTACAACCCTTACAACTTGGAGAGGGGCGAGGAGATCCCCATACTGACTGATGAAGTAGGAGAAAGTTTTCATATTGTTTCTCCTTATCCCTTCTTTGTATAACACTAGTGCTTGTGCTGACACCTTTTTCTTGTTCACTACAATCATGCCATACTTGGGCCTCTTGTCAAAATTGGAGATTGCTTCAAAAGTTGTTGTCGGCATGTTATCCTTGATGTAGCCAGTTGTCATAATCTTCTCGTAGTTTTTCCTTCCAAAATGAGGATAGAGTTCATAAGGAATTCTTCGTATAGATATATGTCGTGGATGTGATCGCTTGTGAACTCCTGGGAGCCAATCACCTTGAAAATGGCATCTGCCACCTCTTCTATGTCTGGCTTAAAAAGGCGTCTGATCTGAACCTTCGGATCCTCCACTGGTTCTTCCTCTTCTTCTTCTCCTTCCTCCTCATCCTCCACTCGTTCTTCCTCCTTTTCCTCCTCTTCTTCCTTCTTTTCCTCCTCTTCTTCCTCCTCAGTCTACCTCAATTGACAGATGTAAACACAATTTATTTCCATTATGTGCGTCATTGTCTTTGTTGTGTCATGGTCTTACTTGCTAGAGCATTTCTTATAGGCAGTTCAATGAAGTTTCCCAATGTTTCTTCTGAACATTGGCAGACTCGTGTTATGTTTTGCATGCCAAATCCTTTGGTTATCATCTTCGTATCGTCGTTCCCATATCCTCCCATGAGATAATTGCTAACCTATCTATGATTGTCTGTAATTCGTTATGGAAGTATTCATTTTTTTCCTTTTGATTGACTTGTGATTTCCGTCCACAATCTTTGCTGAGGATCTTGAGTTCAAATTTTATTTCTCAAGTCTAAATTAGAAGTGTGTTCTTCCTTTTTGAGATGAGTTCCGATTTGTCCGACTGAGAATGGGAAGAGCGGATGTTCTAATGGCGTTCTTTAGGGGTAACATTGGATTAAGGAGTTGTGAGCCCCTTAATAGTTGGTTTAATTTGGAGAGGATTCAGGGACACCACTACCCCTTTTACAATGTTGCCCGTCGATTTTGTAGTGTCCTTTGGTGTGGGTGGCCCAGTCTTGTCCGATCCCACCTCCGATTTTCCCTGCGTCTTTTCATTTTGGGATATTGGCTCCTGATTTGAGATCTTTTGGGGAATGCAGACCTAGGGGCAGGGGTGATTTGGAAAGGGTCCTATCGCCTCCTCACTAATGTGACTTAGTTTTGCAACTCTTATGTCATCCTTGTTACCTTCTTCAGGGATTTTTTGGTGTCTGCTTTCTCCTGGGTACCGAATGTATTTGCCTGTGAATGGTTGTATCAGTTTTCCCCATTGCTAATATCTGGATAATCGTTCTTGGTGTTTTCCTCTAAAGTAGGAATATCTGATGCGCTCGAGTTGGCTTCCTCTTTCCCTTTTCTAGGGCATCAATCGAGCTAGTGGTTTCGACTTCTACATTCTAAGCAGAAAAATCTTGGTTCTTCAATCTCCAACTTTTAAGTCCATCAGTTCTCTGTTGAAAATAGAATTAACTCCTCCGGAAACCTTTTTATCGCCACCACTTGTATTCTAGCATACAAGTGGGAATCTTTGTCTAGAAGATTTGTGTCTATACCTGTTAGGGTTCCCAAGGAGCATCTAATCTTTGCTAAGAAATCCTTTGTCCAAAATTCCAAGGGTAAGTTATATAGCTGAATCCATTTGGGTTCATTATAAGGCTCACATCTTATAGGGTCAAAATTAGGCACCCGTTTATGCATATACAGAGGTGTGTCCCCCCTTCTCCATGTGTTGCCCTTTAGGATCTTGTCTCTATCAGCTTCCGAGAGGAACACGACTATGAAGAAACCCTTCGCTAGGAATTTTAGAATGCATTGTGTCCTCCAGATCTTCTCTATCCATTTTCTTATTTGTTCTCTGCTTAGCCTTGGTCCTAGAAGTGACATTTTTTTTTAGCAGCATGTTGATCTCCTCTTCGCATTCTTTGGAGAGGTCTACTACATGGCTTGTCAAGAAAATTTGTAACTCAGATCTTGCTTCTCTGCACTCCTTCTCTACTGTTGTTCCTCAGTCACCTGCATTTTCCTTTACTCAATAGTTATTTTATTTACTTAAAACAACTTAATGCAAAAGAATTCTCTCCTCATGCATAAACACATTCACACAAACTCATCACACTCAGCTCTTTCTATCAACACAATACACATTCATAATACGGATTGCAACAAAAATTGACTACTCATTTTATTGATATTTGATTTCCATGACAAAACTACAATCCTCTGAAGTGAAATTTAAAATCTGAATAACATTGATTTACAAATCAATTTTTTTCCACACATTACAAATTGGCTTCAAGCATCTTGCAAACATTTTCCCTCTTTTTATTCTCAGCAAACTCCACTTCATACCAGTGACCTCTGTTTTTCATGGGTAGTGAACAACACTTTTCTTCTGGTAGTGAGCTCCTTCTACCTAGCCACTTAGGTGTTTGGTGTACCTCCCTATACACCCCCCTCTACAGAGAACCAAAATAAAATAATAAATAAAAGCCTCATAAGAGGCATCTCAACTTCATGGCACTCATGCTTCCCTGCTACGCAGCCTCTCCCAAAGGTGTGGAACTCCAAACATTTTTAGTCTTTTTTCTTATCATCTAAATGAAGCCTCTAAAGAGGCGCTCCATTTCTCTATGGAATAATCAATAAATTTTTTGATTGTATTTGCAAGTTTTGCCTCCCCAATGAGGCATTACCTATCCCTTTTTCCTGTTGCAAAAGAAAATTTAATATCAGCATGGATTTCTTTGTAGATTTTTAAGAAGCCTCTAGTGAGTAGTTAAAATCTTTAATGCCTCCATTATGCTCAAAATTCTACTGACTTAGACTTAAATGCACCTCTCTCCTTTGCAACAATCGTTCATCTTCTTGTCTCATAAAAATAAAAATATCAAAACTGCCTATATGAAGCATTTTATATTAATGTCTCCAACTGCAGATTTGGAATGCTAATATATGTTGTGTGAGATCGATTTTACCCTTCCTATGTGGTCTGGAGTCTTCAAACCTTACATTGATTGAAGTGTTAAAACAAATTTGAGCGTTGGAAATGTATGCAGAATTTGTGATATGTTGCATTGAAAATTACTCCTTTCTTCCACGATGGCAAACCATATTAAATGCAAATAGTACAGCTCTCATATAGACATCTCCCTTGCACTTTATCATTAAGTTTGTCTTTTGATTTTACTTCCCACTATTTGGCTTTGTGACAAAAGTTAAATGTTCCATTATATGACCAATCTAATCTCCTTAATTCTAATTGTGCACAAACCAAAACAATGCTATGACAAACCATAATGGAGAAAAACTTACGCAACTCACTTTACGCGACTTTGTCATGACGTGCTAGGAGCTGATAACCGACTTCAACAATAACTTTTCACTAAAACCTTAGAATCTCACAAAAATGGATAGAGAAGTGTAACTCAGTATTCCTGAGACCTCCTCAAAATCATTCAGACTCAAGTACCACAAAACTTCAAATTTTGCATTTTCGCCAAACTACCAGAACAAGACGTGAAACTTAAAATTCTCGAAAACTGGAAGGAATTTGATTGCGAAATATTTGTGTGTAATTCTAGAATGCTTCCAAGATCCTTCCTATCTAAGGGTTTGTCGCCAAACCTCATAGATTACTCTGAACAATTGTGATGTAGAGCGACATAGTGGAAGCATTAAAACAGGCTGAAAACCCATTAAACCCACAAAACCAACAGTACAAATAGGATAATATTTTGCATATACAATGCATGACCTTCTATCGCCGGTAACCCAATGTATCATCTCCCGTATTGACCTGATACAGCCGATCATTACTTGTATCTAAATCAATGCATATTAACAATGTACATTCGTTGCATACATACAACTCCTGATATGCAAATGTGAGGTATACACAGACTGCTACTCGCCTACAAATGCGATATACACAGAAAATGTCTCTTCACATACATCTGCGGATACTCACAAAATGATTCTCACATACAAATGATATATATACACGAATTGTATCTTTCAACATATAACTGCAGGATGCTCATTTACATCCACGATACATACAGGAACTATTATTCAACCTGCCTTAGCAATATACACACAAGATATCCCCCCTCATACACTTGCAATATACTCATAAATTGTATATTTGGTGATTTACTACCACATTCACACCATTAACTTTCTCTATCAATTGCAACCGAACAAACAACACACAGAAATAACTAAACTTTAACAGAAAACAAACTAAATAACACGGAGGTCATTCCACTGATTTCACGGAAATCCACCAGTGGAATGACCCCAAACTACATCCCTGCGATTACACCAAAACACCAAAATTATTTATTCCTCTTTCTCAGAATTATACAAAACAGATCGATTCCCCCTTTTTTTCTCTACGCTCTATCTTTTTATATTCCACTCCTCTTCTGATTTTGCTTAACCAAAAAAAAAAACCTAACTAATCTCACGACACCTGTTTGGCTTAAGATAGTAAAACTCCAAACAGCTTGACACATAGATTTAATCATCCACATACCCCAATGTCTAATGCTGTCCAAATTGGCTTATTGGAATGCCCAATTTGTGACCTCGATTCATATGGTGGATGGTGGGGTCAGTTCTTACAAACATGAAATGTTAACACTACAAGCATGAAATGTTAACACAAATACTACATGACACATAAAATGTATAAAACATATTACACCTTAGTCTTCTCCCTCAGATGTACATTTAGCTTGTTGAAGGGGTGCTCCTGCACCATACAACCAACCAACAAAATTTCCAAGTCCCTTGGAAATGTATCTGCAATATAAAACTTCTTTACTTCTTTTTCTGCATCTCTTTTTGGCTTCAGCTTCTGTCTCTTCAGCTTCAGACTTCAAATCTACACATCAGTGACCAACCAACCAACAAAATCAAACTACCATCTTCACAGAGCATCCTCAGGCTCCTTCTACTCCCATCAGTGGAGTACTCTTCAGGCTGTAACCCCAAGTGCTTCTTCAGTCAGGTATCCATCTCTCTCACTGCTTCACAACACCAACTCACCAAACCATTCATCTTACCCAATAGCAGATTCTAGTGATGCACCTACCATTCTCTACTCAGTGGCCTCGCTACACCCTTATCCAGCCTAATCTCTATTGGAGGATGGTCACAACAGACCTCATCTTGTCTGCCCACACACACAACCTCAGAAACCTCCTTCTTGCAGCTAGATGGATCAAGCACCTGCAACAGTCTAACAACTTTGTCAGCCTTCAAAATACCTTCTTCAATCTCTGTCTTCAAAAATGGTCACCAACAAAACTTTAACTCTTCATCTGCCTTTAGAAATCAAAATATAGAACACCTCTGCCAAGAGCTTTCGCTAGCTCTAATACCACTTGATGCAGAGCAACACAGTGGAAGCATTAAAACAAGCTGAAAACCCATTAAACCCACAAAACCAACAGTACAAATAGGATAATATTTTGCATATACAATGCATGACCTTCTATCGCCGGTAACCCAATGTATCATCTCCCGTATTGACCTGATACAGCCAGTCATTACTTATATCTAAATCAATGCATATTAACAATGTACATTCATTGCATGCATACAACTCCCGATATGCAAAAGTGAGGTATACACAGAATGCTACTCGCCTACAAATGCAATATACACAGAAAAATGTCTCTTCACATACATTTGCGGATACTCAGAAAATGATTCTCACATACAAATGATATATATACACGAATTGTATCTTTCAACATATAACTACAGGATACTCATTTACATCCACAATACACACAGGAACTATTATTCAACCTGCCTTAGCAATATACACACAAGATATCCCCCCTCATACACTTGCAATATACTCATAAATTATATATTTGGTGATTTACTACCGCATTCATACCATTAACTTTCTCTATCAATTGCAACCGAATGAACAACACACAAAAATAACTAAACTTTAATAGAAAACAAACTAAATAACACAGAGGTCATTCCACTGATTTCACAGAAATCCACCAGTGGAATGACCCCAAACTACATCCCTGCGATTACACCAAAACTATTTATTCCTCTTTCTCAGAATTATACAAAACAGATTGATTCCCCCTTTTTTTCTCTATGCTCTGTCTGTCTTTTTATATTCCACTCCTCTTCTAATTTTGCTTAACCAAGAAAAAAAACCCTAACTAATCTCATGACACCTGTTTGGCTTAAGACAGTAAAACTCCAAACAGCTCGACACATAGATTTAATCATCCACATACCCCAATGTCTAATGCTGTCCAAATTGGCTTATTGGAATGCCCAATTTGTGACCTTGATTCATATGGTGGATGGTGGGGTCGGTTCTTACAAACATGTAATGTTAACACTACAAACATGAAATGTTAACAAAATACTACATGACACATAAAATGCATAAAACATATTACACCTTAGTCTTCTCCCTCAGATGTACATTTAGCTTGTTGAAGGGGTGCTCTTGCACCAAATTGTTTCACTGAAACTGCCCTATTATGCATCGGGGCTGAAATTGGAAGACACTAAAATTTTGCACTCCTGACTGTACCAGTCACATCTAATGCCAAGAAATGCCATTAGAATGCCAAACAAACCAAATAAAATAAAAATTAAACATGCAATTATTTTTGGTTGATGCCAGATTGCCCATTCACTCGGATGCTCCTGCATTAGACACGTCGGGTAAAAAGTTTGTGAGCATAGGCTCACAAAGGTGGATTTGAGTAGTTGAACTACCCTTTTAGGTTGCAACCTATTGGAAAGAGACACTGCTTTGCATTGATAGGTGTTGTCATTGATGGCAACTAAGATCATTCCAATCATCCGCATAACACAATTTGTTCATACCGGAAGTCAGAATCAGAACTTGTCTAAGTCTAGGCAGTTAGGAACAGAGCAGTAATAGGGTCCGGTATCTTGGTCCGGATCTCTCCAGTGGAAAGGCATGGTTTGTTGTAGATCTAAAGTAGTCAAAAGCATTGTCAAGACACTCTAAATCTAGAGTTTTGTCCTCTAGTGATGAAGGACTCAAAAGATGTTAGCTTCTAAGTATCAGATTTTAGTTTGACAGAACAGACAGAAGAAGAACAGGTCAACTTTATGATTGATCTTAATTCCAGATGTATAGAAGTTGTTCATTGGGCAAATGGTGATGACCAATGATAGTGGCTGACCTAATTGATGATTTGTGAGTGCAAGTTTTGGTCTGCATCTCATATTATGTATGGATCTAGCTGACAGAGCAGAGTACTCAACAAAGTTCTAACTATTTTTGAAGCCGACTGATAAAATGATTGTAGATCATGTTGCGGATATACATAGTCGATGGAATTGAATGATTCAGTGTGTGTGGTGTATGAGAATAAGGAGTTTGTGAGAAGAGCAGAAATCCAAAGTGCGAATGAAGGCAGAACAGTAAGAAGAGCAGAGTAAAGATGAAATGTGTAAGACCAGTTTTTGTACTTAATCAGAAATGAAACTCTTGCATGGGTAGATGCTATTAATTAGTTCAAATCTCTGTCATTCTCTTGTAATATTTCCATAGGCAGTGAGCCTCCATTTGAGCAGTGAGATTTGGGTAGTAAACCTGAATGCATGTGCATTCCCATTTGTAAAATACTTTTAATAGGGTGTTAATTTTTGTGGGTTAACCCCCACCGTGGTTTTTCCCTTAACTGGGTTTCCACATCAAAAATTTTGGTGTCAAATGTGTTGATTATGTTTTTGCTTCTGTTAATATCATATGCTTTAATGTTTGCATCATTAATCAAATTGACAATAGCGAAAGAAGTTTAAAACTCAAAGATTTTGGAGACAACTGATTCACCCCCCCTCTCAGTTGTCTGGGTTAATTCCAACAGCAACCAACCTACAAAACTCCATCACTATGAAATGTCCACATGATTATTTATTCTTCCTCTTTTTCCAACACTTTGCCGACACAAGCGTCATCCTCCTCCCACAACTCCATTCACTACTCTTCTCTCCTCTCGTGGATTCAAATCCACCATGTACCGTCCTCCTCTGCCAAAGTCTCTCTCTTCTCCTCCTCTAAACACTCATTCCTCCTTTCTTCTCCTTCATGGGATTCAACCCATCGCAGACCGACCACCTCCAACAAAATCCTACAGCATCCTTTACAAGTTCTATGCACAAACTCACAGCATCTAGACACTAATTTGCATCTACAACAATCTTCATTTTCTCTACATGCTTTTGTTCTCTAACCATCTCTTCTTCTACCATCATATCTGAAAACAAAATATCATCATAAAACAGATTTACCTCATCTTTATTCACAGCTTCAACATCAATTTTTGTTGTGACATCTTCCACATCCTCATCAACTGCAACTTGCGTTTACTCTTATTTTGTTATGAAGTGCATCTTCTCATCTTCATCAGCAATCTTCTCAAGCCACTCCTCTTCTATCGCCAAAATCTATGCTAACAAATTATCATCTTCTCCATGCTCTACTACTACAACCTCTTCGTATTCCATCATTGCATATGCATCCTCTTCATTCTCATTATCCACCTCTTCATCTTCAACCGATACTGCACTTGCATCCTCTTGCTTATTTGCATCATGCTTGACTAATTCACCATGTTACCATGCTTCCAATCTATCCACTCTTGTAGTAATGTCAATCATCATTACTAAAATCTTTTTCTTCTCATACTACATCCAGCCCTCCCATATCATGGGCTTCTCCCTCACCAATATTCCCATCTCGCTTGTTGCTATAATCTCACCTCAATCTACAATCTGCAAAACACTTTCCTTCCCGACTTCCTAGCTCTCTCACTGCTCAAGACTTCTCCTACCTACAACAGTCCTCACACGAGCTTCTTCTCTACAACTGCTTCACACTCCCACAGGTCCTGGTGGATTCTCTCCACTCTCAAGATCCCCTGCTTTGATACCATATAATGCAAAAGAATTCTCTCCTCATGCATAAACACATTCACACAAACTCATCACACTCAGCTCTTCCTCTCAACACAATACACATTCATAATAAATATTGCAACAGAAATTGACAACTCATTTTATTGATATTTGGTTTCCATGACAAAACTACAATCCTCTGAAGTGAAATTTAAAATCTACATAACATTGATTTACAAATGAATTTTCTTCCATACATTACAAATTGGCTTCAGGCATCTTGCAAACATTTTCCCTCTTTTTATTCTTAGCAAACTCCACTTCATACCGATGACCTTTGTTTTTCATGGGCAACGAACAACACTTTTCTTCTGGCAGCAAGCTCCTTCTACCTGGCCACTTAGGTGTTTGGTGTACCTCCCTGTACACCTCCCTCTACAAAGAATCAAAATAAAATAATAACCAAAAGCCTCATAAGAGGCGTCTCAACTTCATGGCGCTCATGCTTCCCTACTATGCAGCCTCTCCCAAATGCGTGGAACTCCAAATGTTTTCAAAGTCTTTTTTGTATCATCTGAATGAAGCCTCTAAAGAGGTACTCCATTTCTGAGTGGAACAATCAATAAATTTTCTGATTGTATTTGCAAGTTTTGCCTCCCCAGTGAGGCGTTACCTAGATCCCTTTTTCCTATTGCAAAAGAAAATTTAATATTAGCGCGGATGTCTTTACAAATTTTTAAGAAGCCTCTAGTGAGTAGTTAAAATCTTTAACGCCTCCATTGTACTCAAAATTCTGCTGACTTAGACTTAAATGCACCTCTCTCCTTTGCAACAACCATTCATCTTCTTTTCTTATAAAAATAAAAATATCAAAATTGACTATATGAAGCATTTTATATTAATGTCTCCAGCTACATATTTGGAATGCTAATATATGTTGTGTGAGAGTGGTTTTACCCTTCCTACGTGGTATGGAGTCTTCAAACCTTACATTAATTGAAGTGTTAAAACAAATCTGGGCATTGGAAATGTATGCAGAATTCGTGATATGTTGCGTTGAAAATTACTCCTTTCTTCCATACTAGCAAACCATATTAAATGCAAATAGTACAGGTCTCATATAGACATCTCCCTTATGCTTTATCATCAAGTTTGTCTTTTGTTTTTACTTCCCACTGTTTGGCTTTGTGACAAAGGTTAAATGTTCCATTATATGACCAATCTAATCTCCTTAATTCCAGTTATGCACAAACCAAAACAATGCTATGACAAACCATAATGAAGAAAAACTTACGAAACTCACTTTACGCAACTTCATCATGAAGCGTCAGGAGCTGAAAACCTACTTCAGCCATAACTTTTCACCAAAATCTCAGAATCTCACAAAAACAGATAGAGAAGTGTAACTCAGTATTCCTAAGACCTCCAAATCCTTCAGTCTCAAGTACCAGAAAACTTCAAATTTTGCGTTTTCGCCAAACTGCCAGCACAAGTCGCGAAGCTTAAAAATCTCAAAAATTGGAAGGAATTTGATTGTGAAATCTTCATATGTAATTTTAGAATGCTTTCAAGATACTGTGTGTCTGAGGGTTTGTCGCCAAACCTCATAGATTGCTCCGAACAATTGTTTCACTAAAACTGTTATGCGTCGGGACTGAAATTGGAAACACTGAAATTTTGCACTCCTGACTATACCAATCACATCTAATGTTGAGAAATGCCATTAGAACACCAAACAAACCAAATAAAAGGAAAATTAAACCTATAATTATTTTTGGTTGATGTTGGATTGCCCATTCACCCGGATGCTCCTACATCACAAGTCTTCATTAAATAAAATAAAAATAACTCTACGTAAATATAATTACTCTTATTTAAATAAAACTAGCTCCTAAAAAAAAGAAAACAGTTTTTAATAAAATAAAATAATTTTAAATAGTTGTAAGAAAAATTAAATAACTCTTAAAGAAATAAAAATAGTTCTTTAGGTAAAAATAAAGTAAACAATGTTAGTAAATTAAAATAAAACTAATATGTTTTTATTTACTTAAGAGTTATTTTATTTATGAACTATCATGAACTTACCACAAAATGGTTTCAACACTTCATCATGATAGTTTATTTGGATGATATCTTGATATTTAGTAAAAGTAAAGAGGAACACTTTAATGCATCTAGGTCTAGTTTTGTAAAGATTAAAGGAAGAGAAGTTGTTTGTGAATTTGAAAAAGTGCATATTTTTAAAGGAGTTTGTGTGCTTGGGTTTCATTTTGGACTCACTCTAACTAGGTAGCCCCTAATGCAATGACTATTGTACAAGTTGCATGTTTATACTTAAAATTTTATAAATAGCCTAAACCTAACTTGATCATACCTTTACAAATCCCCAGAGACCAAACCTAATCTTTTGTTTATCCATTCCTTACCCTAGGTCAAATCCACGTGCACTAGAATGACCTACGTCAATTTTGCAACATGAAAATAACCTAGGTCATTTCTACATCACAATGATGGCCCCAAAGTTTTCAATTCAAATTTAAATTTGGGCCCAAGATTACTCCCTACCTACTTGTCAACTTAAGAGCAAATTGCGTTAATTTGTGTGTTAGGAGGTTATATAAAAGGAAAACCCCAAATTCACTTTTAAAGATCCATCATCAAGAATCAAAGACAACAATCTACATCACAGCATTACATCAACATTTGTATTTAACAATAGACTAGGGAATATTGCATGCTTACTTGCATCTTTGATCATATCATTAGTTTGGATAGATGGATTTGACAAAAGGAGAAGATCTATACCTAGAAAAGTCCCAAAGGTGTTTGTCAACACTACCTATTTGTAAACATGGGTTCTAGAAAATAAGGTGAATAGATTATAGTCATGAGATGCACATAGGCCATTTCCACATGTATTGATTGAATATGCAAACCAAGTTCATTTCCATGGGCACAATGATTAGTTGTGTAGGTGTGGATTCAACCCATATCATAAAATAAAACATTCAACCATCTACTAGAGATTTCCTATGATACATATAATCCCCAAACAAAGTTCTTGATCACATAGAACAATCTACAAAAAAGTACATTCTCGCCATTTTCAACCTAAGTACTTAATTGTTCTCTTGTTATTTTTGAAAGCATAATTGTTGTTGTTATTGTCCTAGCTATTTAATCTATGATTATTTGCTTATCATTGCTTGTTACTTTTATTTATCCCTAGATTATTTGAAAGGTTTATCTTATTTCTTTTGATTATGATGAACATATTTGATCCTATAACCCCTTAGGTCCTGCCATTTAGAATTTTCTTCTGATTCTATTTTCTAAATCTAAACATTTTTAATTTCCCAAGTTTTATATCAAATCCTACCCTTATTTTTGTGTGCAAGTGTAAGTGAACCTACACAAACAAGCTATTATATACATAACTTATTGAATTCACAAACACAAACAACATCAAGTTAAGACATAAGAAAGCTGGCATAAAAAGGGATGAAAATATAAATTTTAATTCTCGCCCACAAGCTCCCTTGTTGCACCAATCCATGGTGGTTGTGTCCAATGATAGTTGTGATGAAAGGAGATATGTTTGTGCTCATCTTAGTAGCATAACATTACATTTAAGCTTGTTCCTAAAAATGGCTTTGTTGGCAAAAGACACTGTGTGGCTTCATGAGTGTTGTCATTGATGGCAACAAAGTCCATCCCACTCATCCGCAGCACATGGTATGTCTATACCAGAAGTCAGATTGAAGAGTATTTTGGTCTGGTGAGCAAGAATAGAGCATGTAGCAAGATCTGACAGTCAGGTCCGGATCTCTCAGAGGAAGTATCTCAGCAAAGTACAGACTTAGGGAAGTCAGTAGGAGTACCATGACTGCTACATTCCAGAGATTGAGCCTCTGGTGATGAAAGAGAGAAAATATATGAGCATCTAAGTGTTGGGTTCCTGACAGGCAGAGCAAACTGAGGAAGAACTAACTGGCAGAGCATCAGACTTTAGTCCGGATGAGAAATTGGTGGTGATCAAGCTTCTTGAGGGATCATTCATGGTTGGCCGACATGATTGATGACTTTTATGTCTATGTCCTTGATACACATCACATAGTAAGCATGGATTCAACCGACAGTTCAGTATGTTGGGAAAATCTTGAGTATTCTGGATGCCGACTAGAAAGATGTTGAGATCCTTGATGCGGATATATATACCAAATATATTTTGGTATGAAGAAGAGTGTGGAGTATGATAATGTGCGAAGAAAGGTAGAGATAGGTGTGGAAGTAATAATACAAGTCCGGTATGTGACAGAACAACAACACTAAAGCAGAGGAAGAATAAAGTGCAGTAGATCAGTTTATTGAGCCTAACCGGAACTAAACCTCAACATATATGGATGCCTCTGATCAGTTCAAAACACCTAGTTACATTCTATATACCTTGTAGACAGTGAGTCTCTTGTAGGCAGTGAGCCTCTTGTGAGCAGTGTGCTCGGGCAGTGAGCCCTAATTGGCATGTGCCATTTTGTTCTTTCTATTCTTCTAATAGAGAATACAATCTTGGGTTAGTCACCCCGTGGTTTTTCCTTCAACAAGGTTTTCCATGTCAAAATCATTGTGTTATGTGTATTGATTTTATTTCTGCTTTCATGGTTATGCATGCTTATATGTTTTGATGTTGCACTAATTGTTAAAGAAGAACAGAAAGTTAAATTATTTAAGATAACTGATTCACCCCCCCCCTCTCAGTTATTTACCTTGTTTCCAACAGGCTTATGGAGGGTGTTATTTATAGATTTTTTGATGGGTGGATGGAGGGCTAGGATTGATTGGAAAGATCAATGATTGAGGATTGCTGAGAGGATTGGAGTGATTAGGAGCCTCCAAGTGTCATCTTTTGTGAGGTGGTTAAAGGAGGTTCCAAGATTCAAGGGAGATCAAGCGTGGAGGATTTTCTTGGAGAAAGTGGATGGTGGAGATCCCAAAAGTAGATTTTTGGATGGATGTGCAAATCCTTGCCCGTGCGTAGGTACCAAACATGTATAAATCAAGGCCATACCTTTGACCCACGTGTACACTTTAGGAACTTATGCAAGATTTACCTTGATTAATCATGTTTTGGAATAAAATAGAGCTTTTGGAAATATTGTGTAGCTTTTTTGGATCCAAAAAAGCTACACACCATTTTTCCAAAAGCTCTATTTTATATCATGGACTGTGGAAATATCATGTCTACAAATGTTTTGGAATGTGCAAATGATTTGGAAGGTTAATGATTTGATTTTGACAACTAATTAGATGTGTATAAAATAAGAAATTAAATAAATATGAGAATTTATTTAATCTTTGGGATGGGATGAGATGAACTTTGATAAATAATTTGAATTTATTTATTTAAGGTTGGACTATATATGAAGAATTGATTAATTAAATAAGTAGTCTTGATTTATTTAATTAATGCTTGGGTGAATAGTGAATGAATAGTGATTTTATTAATTAAATAATAAAATTATTTAATGAATATTAGAAATAAAATTGGGATAATTAGTCAAATAAATAGGATTTATTTAATTAATTATGGAAGAATGATTGATCAATGACCTAACGATGACTAAAATGGTGTTTAGATGATTTTAGGTATTAATATTTTTCCCCTCTTTGAAATGGTGTTAAAATAACGCCATTTTAAAGAAAAATAAAATATAACACTTTCTAATGAGGAAGGGGTGACAAGATGCCCCAGTTGATTGGAAAAAAATGATTAATTAGGATGGAGGGATGATGCCCCCTTGAGAGGTCAAGCGGGTGAGCTCTTGAAAGAAGAATGTGATGTTAGAGATTTAAGATCATCTCTCATTGTGATAGCAAGGGTGTTTTAGGGTATTGGGGGACAGGGAAAGTAGTGTAAACCCTAATAAAATCACCTCTGGAGGGAACCAGGGGTGAAAGGTTCTAGATGGGCCACTCTGTCTAATGAAAAATCCATAAAAAATAATACGACAGAAAGGCAGCTCAAGGAAGGATAGAAGTGGTGAAGAGAATAAATTGATGAGGAAAAATGATTTAGGAGTGCAAGTGAGCTCTTGAAAGAAGAAATAAATTGAGAAATATGATAGAGGAGGAAAAATTATGAGCAATGAAAGAAAAATAGGCAAAAAAGGCCCAAAATGAAGAAATGGGGTGAAAAATAGTGGAGGAGAGTTAAAAATGTGATCAAGGGAGTTTAGGGTGTATAAATAGGGCTTGGGGGTGAAAATGGTCATTTTCACACTCAAGCCTTAAAAACCTTAATTATTTTCACACTCAAATAAATAGGATTTATTTAATTAATTATGGAAGAATGATTGATCAATGACCTAACGATGACTAAAATGGTGTTTAGATGATTTTAGGTATTAATATTTTTCCCCTCTTTGAAATGGTGTTAAAATAACGCCATTTTAAAGAAAAATAAAATATAACACTTTCTAATGAGGAAGGGGTGACAAGATGCCCCAGTTGATTGGAAAAAAATGATTAATTAGGATGGAGGGATGATGCCCCCTTGAGAGGTCAAGCAGGTGAGCTCTTGAAAGAAGAATGTGATGTTAGAGATTTAAGATCATCTCTCATTGTGATAGCAAGGGTGTTTTAGGGTATTGGGGGACAGGGAAAGTAGTGTAAACCCTAATAAAATCACCTCTGGAGGGAACCAGGGGTGAAAGGTTCTAGATGGGCCACTCTGTCTAATGAAAAATCCATAAAAAATAATACGACAGAAAGGCAGCTCAAGGAAGGATAGAAGTGGTGAAGAGAATAAATTGATGAGGAAAAATGATTTAGGAGTGCAAGTGAGCTCTTGAAAGAAGAAATAAATTGAGAAATATGATAGAGGAGGAAAAATTATGAGCAATGAAAGAAAAATAGGCGAAAAAGGCCCAAAATGAAGAAATGGGGTGAAAAATAGTGGAGGAGAGTTAAAAATGTGATCAGGGGAGTTTAGGGTGTATAAATAGGGCTTGGGGGTGAAAATGGTCATTTTCACACTCAAGCCTTAAAAACCTTAGAGCCGAGTAGAGCAAGGAGTACGAAGATGGAGATGTGCCAGTCCACACACACCAAGTAGAGTAGCTGAGGAGGTATCGATAGTAAGAGGACACAGGGGTAGCGATATGCATCATCTCTCCCACTCCTAGGTGAAATTTAGTGCATTTATTACTAGTTAGGGGGAGAGAAAAACTCAAGAACGTGTGCATTGATCTATAAAGGGCATGAATTAACGTGCATGTTGCATGAACAAGTGGGGGCATGGAACAAATCGATGCATGTGTAATGTTTCAATGCATGCATGGGATGAATCAACGCATGCATCAGGAATCTACACATGCACTAAAAATGGTTCATTTCTATGAATGAGCACATCTGTCATGGATCGGTACATGGGTGGGATGCTTAGGCACATGCATCATAAATTGGTGCATGTTTTACATAGGGGTGCATGCATTAAAAATGTTCAAGTGTGAGCGTATGAAATAGAAGGTTAGCAAGATTTGACATAGTTTTTACTAGATGCAGAAGTAGTTGTTGCCCCTGGTGACTCAAAAGTGACTGTCAAGGGTGCTTTGACTGATAGATTAGTAGGAGGAGAATGATTGGGGGTGATTGGGATAGGTGGGACTATGGTATGTGGCCCAGATGCCTATTATTTGGGCACGCAAGGTGATGCTGACGGCCCATGGAGCGATGGCATAACAAGACCAACACCTTCCATCTACTAATAGGAGAGATCATTATGACCTTAGAGGATGTATGGAGGATATTACAGCTACCCATCCATGGGAGGAGGATGTACTACAAGGAGAGAGGGTTGACACAATATTGTTTTGACTATTCAATAGAGTGGATCTACCTTGATAGGGACTTTCACTAGACTTAGATGCATGCAAGGCCATGGTGGAGGATTTGCCCCTCATGAAGGAAGTCATTATCAATGGCATACTACTACCTAACAAGATCAGGTGATTCTTTCTGATTGTTCTAGCAGAGTGCATCAGTGACATGCGCTTTGATGAGCACATGTTCAATTGGGGATCATGTGTGCTAGCACAACTATACAGGGATCTCCACCTTATCACTTACAAGAGAGGGTCGAGTCTAACGCAGGTGACACTACTATAAATCTGGGCTTGGGAGCACATTGTAGTGCTCAAGCCAATCAAAGATAGAGATGAGAACAAAATGGGAGAGCCATATGCACTAAGGAGAGAGATAGAGGTACACACATGTGGGAGATTAGGAGTACTAGATTAGATGATAAGGGTTATTTGGATAACCTATGTGTCGTGTGAGGACTAGGGGGATGATGATTAGGCACTATCACGGGTGTGAACTACATGCTACATCATTGGTAGGTAGAAGCATATCATTGATTTATATAGGCTAGACAAGGTGCTCTAACAATTTAGGATCCAACACGAGGTACCAGCAGATGATGTACATGTTTGTGCATAGGTGGTCCATGAGGAGGAGAGATGGGGGCCATGGATTGACCCTATCCTTGCATGATTGGAGTGGTTGCACCTAGAAACAATACCATGGCAGAGGAGAGTAGGCACTAGAGATACAGGGGTTACCCATGATTATAAGCAGTGGTGGTATCAACAAAAGCCACTCAGGTTGACTATATCATGCCTTGTGGATGCATAGGTAGTGATTCACAAGGCTACATGGGTTGTCCACCAGTAGCAGAGATAGGTAGAGCAGACTAGTTAGAGGTAGAGAGCAGTGCTAACAGGGGTATGGGCATGTAGTGTCACAGTAGGCACCTCCGTGGGTACCCTAACAATATCAGGTACCACTATAGGGACCACCATAAGGACCTCCATAAAGAGGAGATGGTTAGAGAGAGAATCAAGAGGTGATGGATGCAAATGCCCCTAATATGTAGGGCTTGAAGGTGGAGGCAGGGTCAGATGATGATCTCTAGGATAGACTAAGGGTAGCGCTATCAGAGTGTGATGCAACATTTGAAGAGAGAGACCAGTCTAGGGTTGATAGAGATGCACTATAGGTGAGGCTAGATAGCCTCTAGGGTGAGATGGATAGGGTATTTGCAAAGAGAGATGGCCTATAAGTACAACTATAGTGAGCTCGGGTGGATACATAGAGATTGAGACAAGAGCGCGATCAGGTGCAAGCTATAGTGAGTGTAGTAGGGTTGGGCCAATTAGTGGCAGATGTGAGTAGAGTTGTGATAGAGGTACAAAAGGTAGTAGTAAAGGTAGCACAAGCTAGAAGGGAGGTGACGTACTATTTCCCTCTATGAGTAAGCAATGTTGGTAGACCAGAGGGCACCCTCCTTTATAGAGCACACCTAGAGTAGATCAACTAGATTGATTTGCTCAAGGAGATCGATATTAGTGGGCATGCAATCACCACCTCCACTACCTCCTAGGGGTACAAGGGTAGTTCTAGGGTCACATGTGAACAACATGAGCCATGCTTAGCTCTCTTTTGATGGGTTCTTTATTATGTAAATTTATACGATGTATCATTTTTTACGATGTACATTCATTTATGACACTTGATACATGGTTTGCGAAGCTCGATGTGCCCCCCATTTTTTATGATGAGTTAAATGATGAGACAATTATACCATGATTTTGTATGTTAATTTAATGATGGATATGATGATGCATATGTTATGGATATGATTATGTTGTGTGATTATTATGGTTTTATTTATGGATGCACATGTGATGGATGTATATGATATATGATGCTTATATTGATGCTTATGTGATGGTTATAGATGGATTTATTTGACTTTAAATTGTGATGATTATAATGCAAATTGATTTAATGTATGTATAAAACCATGATGTATGTATGATGTAGATGGACATGGATGGATAAATTAGATGATTTATGGATATATGATGCATGGTTTATTATATGATGATGAGATTGATAGATTAGATGATGTTGATATGCATATCTTTGACATGATTGCAACATGAGTATGATGTTAGATGATAGTGATGTAAATGATAGATATATGCTTATATGTGATAAATATGCTTGAATGGATAATGCAATGGATGCTTAATATTTTTTGTTTATGGTATAACTAAGTTAGAATAAAGTGATAAATGATAGATATAAAATGATATTAGATAAAAGAAAATGATGATGGATGGATGTTAATCACATAGTTGACTAGTCAATTAATTAACCAACTAATCATTTGCACATTACAAACCATGATTAATCAAGGTAAATGGATGGTGGATAAATGGATAATGAAATGTATGGTAATGGATAGGCTAACGAGTGGTTTGATCTTGAACGTAGTTTTATGCTGAAATGTAGCAAGCACTTATTTTGATATAATATGAGATATTATGCACCAAGGTATAAATTGACCAAGGTGATGGTGTATCTCGTGCATAGGATTGACTCACAAACAACATACAAAAGAATGCCTCGGCACATCGCAAGGTGTTTGATGACCTTGGTGGGTACTGTGGTGAGAATCCAATAAGTAAAAGGATGTATCAACACATCACAAGGAATTTAATGCCTTGGTGGGTACTATGATGGGATAACCAAGCAAACATGGTAAATGGAAAGATAAGACCATGCCCCAGTATACACCATTCAAGATGCGCCACGATATAAATGATCATGGCAACCTTGAAGAGGTATAATGTGGAACAAAAAGATAAACAAAGATTAAAAAGCAACAATCAACTGACATACAATAGCGTTACCTTTTGCCAAAGCATTGATGATGATGATGATGATGAGATTGATGATGCTTGGTTTGGGGAATGATATATATCATGAAGGCAAATGATGAGGTGGATGATGCCTGATTTGGGGAATGATATGTCCCATGAAGGAAAAGAGTGAAACAATGATTTTTTCTGATGGCAAATGATACAATGGATGCATGTTATCGAGGTCGTAGTTGGATCTTCATCAGATCATTTTAGTTTGATGTTTCATATGTGAAACCTACAGGTATAAGACTATTGGACTTGTAGATGCATGAAGCTCAAAATTGGGAAGAAGACTCATCTAGGACTCTAAATAAGCAACAGGGGTAATGGCAGGAGCCTTTTCCAAAGTAAGGCATAATCTATTGCCCCCAGTGTATGGTAAGGTCAATGGGATGGGTTGGGATGGATATAATGGGTTGTGAGGAGCACTGAGAGAGAGTGTGTTATTCAATTTATAAGTAAATGGCATGCACATATAGCGGTAAAGGCAGACTAGGATATGAATGGTAGATGGATTTATTAGGTGAGGAAGACTTAGGTGATGGTAGGAAGAGGACCTGAAGGATAACATAATCCAACTCGTATGCATGGCACTTATGAGTAGTTTTCACCATGTGGTACTTTTCCAAGGTGCCACAAGAAGTGGTCTTTACCATAAGATGGATTATTTCTCTTTACTTTTTCTACTTGATTTTTTTTTTTAATTTTTGATAAAAAAAATTAGATTGGGATATTTTGCGACTAAGCATGGAGTCATTTGAGATGAATGATATTGAGAGGTTAATCAAGATCCCGACCATCTGAAGTAGCCAAACTGATAAGTACCTCGATTGTACTTAGTAATGACGACATAAGGACCCAGCCAATTAGGCTCAAATTTACCCTTCTTTTCTCAGCCCTAAAGGTTCTTTTGGTTTTCTTTTAGTACAAGGTCACCAATCTCAGATTCATGAGCCTTGATTCTCTTATTTTAGCTTCTTCGAAGGTGATTTTGATAATCCTATAGGGGAGTTAGGGCATTGAGGCATTGCTCATCGAGTAATTCCAACTCACAAATACATGCAACCTGATACTCCTCAGGTCACTCAAGGAGATGTGCAACTATGTGAATTTGATCTCTATCAACAAGATAGCTTTAGATCCAAAGACCGTGGAATATGGTGTAGCACTAGTGGTAGTGTGGATGCTAGTGCGATAAGCCCAAATGGTGAGATTGAGGTGGAGATGCCAATCACAACTAGCGTCATTAACTATTTTCTTCATAATTTTGAGTAGGGTTTTATTTGTTGCCTTTACTTGACCATTGCTTTAGGGATAATATGGAGTGGACTAGTGGTGTTGGATATTGAAGGATTTACTATTATTGGTGACAATTTGGCAGAGGGAATGTCATAGCAACAAATGATATGATGGAGAATGAATTTGGATATTTGGGTACCTGTAGTGAAGGTGAGGGGAATAGCTTCAACCCACTTATTAAAGTACCTAGTGTCGATGATGATGAATTTATGTTCACTGGATGAGGAGGGATGAATCTTGCCGACAAGCTCTAGACCCCATTGTGAGAAAGGATAAGGAGTTGTGATGGGTTGTAATGCTTGCGATGGTGTGTGAATGAGGTCTCCATGTTGTTGACAAGCTAAGCACTATTTGATGTACTAACATGCATCATGTTTTATGGTAGGCCACTAGTAACATGTTCTAAGAAGCTTCTTTGCTAGGACCATGCCGCTAGTATGGGCACCATAGATATTGTCATGGACTTCTTTAAGTGAAATGTTAGCCTCTTCCATGTTTAGGCACTGTAGTAAAGAACCATCATAGCCTCTTCAATAGAGAGTGTTACCAAGAATGGTGAAGTAGAAGGTGCGTTGGCTCGAAAGGTTTTTGTTGGTTTTGTGATAGGTTAGTTGGAAGGGTTTGATCATGGAGGTAGGTGTAGATGTCATGATACCATGGGGATTCAAGACCGAGAATATCTCAAATAAGCTTAGATTATGGGGCATCATATGCATGTCTGAGAAGCGACTCAACTAGTAACTCACAACACTAACTATTGTGTGGCATATCCAGTAAAGACCCAATGGTGACCATGGCATCTGTTGCTTTATTGTTAAGGCAAAGAACCTGTTCAAATTAGATGTGTGTGAAATATTGCTTAAAACTATCAACCATTTGTTTGTAGGGAATGAGCTTGTTGTCCTTTGTCTGATATTCATTATTTACCTATTTGATTATGAGCTACGAGTCCCCATAGACCTAGAGCTATTGGATGTTCCAATGTATTATTGTTTTAAGACCTATGATTAAGGTTGTTAGGAAAAGGTTCCATTAACATTGATGTCCTAAGTTATTTTATGTGTCTCCATGATTCTTAGAAAGTGTTCTTGAACACATAGACACTTGAGGGATAAATTATTTATTAATTATTTCACTTGGACATTTTGTAGATACATTCTATGTGTGGGACCCATTATGGGCGCCCAATTTGGAAGTGGAGCCCATGGAGGCTTGGAGTTGCTTTCTAAAAGTCCATGTTGACTTGGAGATAACTTCTAGGAGGGACCCATTAGGAGCACCCACTTTGGAGGAGAATCCAATGTGGACTTGTCGTTAGCTTTATTGTTTGCATGAGTGGATAATGTTGCATATACTTTGTATGAGTCTTATGTGGGAGTTAACATTGAAGTTAGAGGTGCATGATACTTTCATGAGCTTGTATGAGCTTGCATGGACTTTCATATTGTTGCATGTTACTTGCATGTAATTGCATGTTGTTGCATGTGAGTTGCATGTTCTTGCATGTTGTTGCATTTGAGTTGCATGTACTTATATGGTGATGTATGTGTCTTGCATGCCACTCTTATTCAAGATCAGTTTTGCATGACTCTTGCATGATGTTACAGGTTGTTACATGACTCTTGCATGATACAAACGGGCTGTTATAGATCCATATTGGGGATGCCAAGTAATGCATGTTGTTTGCATGACTTTGGTGTGAGTTGGAGTACCTCAGTTGACTAAGTCTGATTCAAACTTCTTGGGCGCCCATGTTTGAGACTTTCAATTTAGTGGTGATTTCTACTATGTAGCATTGGAACTCACAATATTGAGTGCATAGTTTTTGCATGAGGAATATTCTCTTGTTATTGGATACAATTCATTATGTTTTGAGATCCATGGCTTCTATATAATTATGCCTTTGGTTGGTAGAAATTATCACAAGTTTTTGAAGTTGAAGGAGTAATAAAGTGCTACCAAAATTCAGTGAGAATTTTAGTGTTAATGTAAACTTGATTACAAGAATTAATACAAGCATAATATCTCTTTAGGTGTGGAGTTTTTCCTCGCAAGGGTTTCTCCACGTAAATTTTGTGTCAACTTCCTTGATTAATTTCTTCATACCTTAATGATTAAATTTGCTAAACACTAATACATCTAAATTGGATAATATTGAAAGTAATTTTCAGATTTGCAACACCACATATGATTAATTTTCAGAATTAAAAGCAACATGGCTGCAATTTTACCTTGTTCACACTTTTTTTTCCCAGCAAAGGCCTCATATTTTTCTATGTAGTTTGTATAAGAAAGACTCAATTTGAAAGCTTTCATTATGAAGTCCCCTTGTAGACTGACAAATAAGATGTCGACACTTGATCCATGACTAGTGTATGAGCCATCAAAATACAACTTTCAGGATGTAGGTTCTATTATTGTGAAGATGGATTCATCAAGAAAGTTTGACTAGTAGATGAATATCTATTAAAAGTGCTTTTGCCAATTGACCCGTGACAACCTGACCTTTGATTGCTTTTGTGTCCATATATTCAATGTCAAACTCACTCAGCAACATCAACCATTTAACCATTCATCCTATGAGGGAAGCTTTGGATAGGAGGTAATTAATTGGATTGGTCTTTGATATGAGATTTGTTTGATGATTAAGCATGTAGTGTCAGAACTTTTGGGAGCTAAAAACAACAACTAGGCATACTTATTCCATTGGTGTGTAATTGAACTATAACCGACTAATTTGCAACTGATGTAATAGATTATCTTTTCATGACCTGTCTCATCATGTTGTGCTAGAAGTACCCCCAGTGCGACTGATGTAGTTGATATGTATAGAAAAGGGGCTTATTTGGAATGGGAGCCATGAGAACTGACGGTGATGCAAGATATTCTTTGATTATGTCAAAGGCTTGTTGTCAAGATTCATTCCACTAAAAGTTGTTATTCTTTTGAGAAGGTGAGACAATGGTTGATATTTGTCTACTAGTTGTGATGAACCTTCTAATATCCTGAAGCTTACCCTGAAGATTATAGAGTTGTTTCAGATTCTAAGGAGGTGGCATCTTTGTGATAGTTGTGACTTTGGTGGGGTCCACTTCAATGCCTCAATGAGATACAATGAAGCCTACGAGTTTTCTTGTTATGACACCAAAGACACACTTCTTGGGATTAAGGTGCACTTTATATTCTCTCAAGTGATCAAAGATGTGCTCAAGGACATGTAGGTGCCCTTCTCTTGTTTTAGATTTTTTGAGGAGATCATCTATGTAGTCTTCCATGATGTCATGAAGCATGTTATGGAAGATAACTATCATTGCCCTTTGATATGTAGCACCTGCATTTTCAACCTGAATGGCATAACCTAATAGCAAAAAGTGCCCTATGGTGTTGTGAGTGTTGTTTTGTGTTGATCTTCGGTGGCATTCTAAATCTGATTATACCGAGAGAACCCATCCATGAGGGAGAGCATCTTGTGATCTATTGTGAGATCAAAGATTTTCGATGTTAGGGAGTGGAAAGCCATTCTTGGGATAGGATTTGATTAGCTCTTTGAAGTCAATACAGCTTAGATGCCACTAGGTTTCTTTGCTAACCAACACAATATTGGAGATCCACCTAGGATAGTTGATAGGATACATGAAGCCCACCTCAAGGAGCTTTTGCAGTTCCTCTTTCACAAGAAGGGTGATTTTTAGATGCATTTTTCTTACTTTTTTCTTTACTAGCTTTGTGTCAAGAAGGTGGTGAACCATGAGAGATAGATCCAACCTTGTCATTTTAATGTAGGACCAAGTAGAAATATCTAATTCCTTTTGTAGGATAACTAATGTGTTCTATTTTTTTGTAGATGAGAAGGATGCAACCATGTATGTGATCTTCAAATTTTATTTTGTTCCCAAGTTTATTTCTTGTGTTTCCTTAACCAAGATTGTGGAGCACTTTTGCCAATGTGGAAGTATAGGGGGCAAGTTGAGTTCCTCATCTATTGGAATCTCAAAGAGGTTTTCACTAATAAACACATCTTTATTTTTCTCTTTTGTGTTTGCTAGTGCCTCAGAGAGGTTTTCACTAGGGGACATTTCTTTTACTTTTTTTATGTTTTTTAATTTTTATTTTTATGACTAAGGAACTCTTCCTACTCCCCAAAGTAGGAAGAAACATCAAGGTGGATGTCGAAACCATATTTGTGATCACCTAAAGGGATACCATCTCAGAGCCTCAAGAATTATGTGATAGCCTCATCATTCTGAAAGGTGTTGAGAGATACAATATTTTATTGGTCCCAATAAATGAATCAAGATATTGGAGTGACAGGTCAATGGTAATGATGGCTATTTCTAGGAAGCGATAAGAGACATCAAGGTCTTTGAAGGAGGCTAAGATGGTTCCACCAATGGTGCTTTCAACGTTGTTATAGGGTCCTTCCACACTCACAAAAGTAGTAGAAGGTTCATTGGTTTCTAGACCAAGAGGCATGTACCCTAGTCCACAATAATTTGTAAAGTGCTCGACCTGAACTAGTTCAATGGTGCCTTGCTCATGGAAGCCAAGGCCCTTACCCTTATAGTTCATGTTTTCACAAATAAGCAGTGAGATAGGGTAATTTTGTTTCAGGTACCCAAGTATTATTTTCTTCATCACTTGATTCATCTTTTTACAACCAAGAGTCTATGGAACCCTCAATCTACTTTTCAGCTAATGTGCTTGTAGATGTGAAGCTGGTGGGCCCAAATTATCTAGTTTGTAGTGTCTTAAGATGAGGTCACTATTGAGGACGACCATATGATCATGGAGAAAGAGGTAATTGACCTACATGAAAAGCATTGTATAACTCATACTATCCACATCTTTTGTTGATGATCTTAATCTTTGTGGATTTGGATTTTTAGGAAGGCAATGAAGTAAAAGCAAGGGAATAAGGATTGATGTATGAAGAGGAGGCTTTGACCTTGTTGCAATTAGCAATGTTAGTGCTAGGGCAATGATGGGCTTTGTGATAAGAAGCCTCCATGGATTTACAATACTCAAAAGGTTTTTTATCATCATGAATAGTGACTTCAATGTTGTTGTGGGAGAACTCCAAGAATTAATGGTATGTGAAGGGGACGATGTGCATGGTGTGAAGCCATGGGTGGCCAAGGAGGAGATTGTATGGGAGATCAAGATCAACAATGTGACACATCATCTACTATAGGATGGGCCCCACCTAGATGAGAAGACGAATGCCACCTTCTGATTCATGCTTAGCATTCTCATAGGCCTTAATAGTGATGACCTATAGTTCTAAGTCAATCATTGGATATCCCAACTATTTTATGAATTTTAGAGTGCAAAAGTTCAAGCCGGATCTGTTATTCAAAATGACTCATTTTACCTTATGTTTGGAAATTATAACCTTGATGTGGAGGGATTTATTATGGGATGGATTGATGGGAGGCATAACTAAATGTGAGTTGGTAGGTGGATGATAGATGGCCCACAAGGGCTTGGAATTTATTAGGGTTAATATTATTTAAGACTCAAGATTCCTGTAAGGCTTGATCCAATATGTCTCTATGGATGGGCAATGTCTTGAGGAGCTCTAGGATGGATATTTGTGTTGGAGTCTTCCCAAGGAGCTCTAAGAGATTATAATGGGGATCCTATGAGGCGGATGATGATGCGGGCCCTTGTAAAGTGACCCTACCATGCCACATAGTGGAAACATAGTCAGAGGATTTGGATTTGATCCTTATGGTTGCAACTTGCATGTAGTCAAATTTGATATGCCCCATGACAGTGTCATAGGTACGAGGGGTTTTATTGTAGCAAATTCTATTGGTGTGATTACTTTGGGATTGACCTTGACCTCAAAGGTGGATGGTTGGGATGAAGTGGATTGTTCGTGATTTGGAATGGGATTTTGATATATGCCTAAATGTTTGTTCAGTGAGGAGGATGAGTTTCCTTCTACTTCAATATCACCACAGTCAATAAGATCTTAGATGTAGTTCTTAAGTGAAAGGAAGCAAGGTATGCGGAACACACTTCCTACGCTAATCTAATGAGGGAAGTAGAGTACAAATTATTTCAAATCCTTACAATTACAGTGTTATCAACCCAATAACAGAGATATTGCAGCAAACAACATACACATAGAACGACACAGAAGAAGAGAGAGACAAGATTTAACGTGGGGAAAACCCTTTCGGGAGAAAAACCCTACACTCCAAAACCTACACAATGTATTAACAAATCTAAATGTTGTTTACAATACACTTGCAATGCAAGCTCTCAAGAGTCTTCAACACTCGTATCTGGAGGTATTCTGGTAGCATAACAGTACCTGTCAATCACATAATGCAACTCCTCCTCAAAGCAACTGTTTATATAGAAAATACAAGGCAAAATTGCCTCTATCTTGGAATGGGCGTCCAACTTGGCCGCATGGCCCAAAACCCACGCCTATGGACACTTGGTCAACATTGTAAGATGCTTCTGACACTTGTCCACACACCCCATCCCAAAGAGGTCACCTATTTCCAAAATGGGCTATGACAGATGCTCTTACGACTCTTACAATCGTCATAGAATCTGTCATAGTTGCCATAACTTATAGCTGTAAGAGAATCTGTCATACATAGGCTATAAATAGCATATTCTCTTACAACATGTCATAGTCCACCTTGGGGCACCCAAAGATGCCTTTTTCAAAGATGCTCTTCGACACATGTCTTCACCTGTCATAGAATCTCCTATTTTTGACTCTTACATGTCATAACTTTGTCATAGGAATCTGTCATGACCGTTTCAATCAATATTCCCTTACACAACATCCAAGATGCCGACACATGGCAAAATATTCCTACCACAAAGTGGGAAGCCTATCTCCTCATGTGAGGACAAAATTACAAGTTGTCATCTTCCATGTAGGATGACACATCATCGTGCCACATCCCACAAGATGACAATATGAATTTACAATTTAATTTACAACATAGGTAATAAATAAATAAATACAATGAAATAATACAAAGGAATTACCAAGGTTGAGACACCTTAATTCCCAACATTAAGCTTCATGTATTTCCTAGTCAAGTGGCCTTTGATTCAGCGGTATTCATGTAATATTCATTTTCTTTGTACAATGCAGGCTTGGGGTTGGTCTCATTGAATGGTCTAGTCATGGTGAATATTACAGTGTTCACTTGGACTAGTTTGCGGGATACAACCTAGGTTCCCCTAAAGAGGTGCACTTGTGTTTTGGATTGGTTTGGGATGGTTTCAATTGTCCTTGGGGGATGGTTAAATGTTGTTAGGTTTTTGGACATTTGGAATGGTTTGATTTTGTTAATATGTGTTCATTGTTTGCACATGCTTTGAGATAGTGACCCTATCACGAACAAATTTTTTGTTCTTAGCCCAGAATTTTAGTTTATTGTTTGATTGTTTGTCAATGTTGGCTTTGTTGTAAATTTTGACTAGACCCTTAAAAATTAGGGCCTTTTTAATGGCGATCTTATTTTCGATGATCTCATCAAATGTAGAGATGCAATACACTTGGAGATGAAATGTCATCTCTTGATTATGGTTTTGCATGAAGATTGTGATGAGTTGATTTTTAGGAATAGGCCAAGGGAAGTGACTTGCGAGTCCCCTCCACCATTGTATATATGTACCAAAGATCTCACCACTACATTATTTTGCATTGCAAAGGTCTAACATGGTGAGTTCATGCTCAACATTATAGGAGAAGTGCATAATGAACTCAGATATGTCAACAAACGAAGAGATGGAGCCTTAAGGTAGATGTATGAACCACCCCAAGGCTGGGCCACCTAAACTTCTATGGAAGAGGCATAAGAGATACATGTCTCTATAAGAGACTTCTTGGCATACCATGAAAAATTCTTTTGCAAGATCTCAAGGATCGCCCTTTCCCTTGTATTTGTCAAACTTATGGATTTTGAGGTGATGAGGGAAGGGTACTGTTGTTAACACATAGTCAAAAGGATAGGGGTAAAAGGTCTTCAAATTTATACTATTTCCATTGTGTCCCACTTTGTAATCATTTGAGTGTGTTTTTTTATCTCTTGCCACTCTTGGTCGAAGGGGGTACTAAGAGGGTTTAGAGGTATGTAATTGATGGAGTTGAGAGGTGACGGTTGCAAGATTTTGGGATGAAGGGGATTGTATGTTAGAAGGGATTATTGTGGTACCATTTGATGTGAATGGATCAGTGGCACTGTGATTTGATACGAGGTCAAGGGGGGAATAGTGTAGGATGAATTGGATATGTTGATGTGTTGGGTTGGTATGATTGGTGTTGATGGTATGACATTGTTGGATAGTTTGTTGTGGGTTGATGAAAAATGAACAGTTGTAGTGTGGGTTAAAGAGGAGCAGTCTGTTGTGGAATTGATAGAGGTGGAAGCATTTGGACGAGACTAGTCATAGTCAGAAATGATGATGGATGGGTGTTGGAAAGTGTGGGAAAGTATTGGTTGGACATCCTTGAAGGGAGAGTGACTCGTGAGGAGTGAGATGATGGTTGAGGTTTATGATGTTGTTGGTAGTGATGGGATGACAAAGTGTAGTTGGGGTAAGGTGGAAGAGGAGGTACATTAACACCAATTTGTTGGTCTACATGATAGTTGGTAATAAGCTTGATTGGATGGTTCAAGAAGTTGGCTCCATGGATTGTCAAAGATGGGGGATTGTGGAGAATCACAAGGAATGAGATTATTGAGTTTGCTCATGTTGTAATGGTGAGGGAGTCTAGCCCACATGTTGATGAGGTGCTCAAGAAAATCATCCTTATGGTTATCCATGAAGTTGTTGAATTTGATGTACAATCTTTTGTTATTTAGGAAGTTTGTGAATCAAGGTGAGTATTGATGTGGATCTATAGAGTTTGATGGCTCACCATATTTGTGTTGGTTTACTAGACTTCTAGGGTCATGCATGTTATTGGGATAATCATGAGGTGAAGAAGGACCGACTTGTGAATTGTGGCCAAAGCTCAAGCCAAAGGGATTCTCGTTATGTGAATCAATATTCTTTCAAGCTTGAGATCTTGTTATGGGGGCATGAAATGATGACAATGATATTGATTTGGATGAGGTGAATTTGATTTATGGAATACTAAGAGAAATTTGGAAAGCTGAGGTGAATTGATGGATTTGGGATGATTTTGGAATGATTGATTTTGGTTATCCCTTGATTAAAGTGCTAGGATGGTTTGATGTGGTTGATTAGGATAAAATGTTTTTATTTGGATGAGGGGTGATCAAATGTTAATACCCTAGATTTGATTTTATTTGTTTGATGGAGGGATTAATTGCTATACTTGAGATAGGCAAAGTTCTGAAGTGACAATTAATTGGTTTATATGATGAAGGATTAATCTCTATACTTAAGATAAGCAATGTTCTTAAGCAAGGGATTATGGATTTGGATGAAAAATTAATTCCTATACTTAAGATAGGCAAAGTTCTTAAGCAAAGGATTAATTTGGTTTGGATAACTATATTTATGATAGACTAGGTTCCTAAGCAAGTTGATGGGATTAGGGATGATGGGATTGATTAGGGTCTTGATCTTTGATTTGAGTTGTATTTGAAGTGGATGAGCTTGGATGAAAATTTGATAATGTAGATGATGATTTTAATGGTTAAGATTAGATGACTAGGATGATGAGGTGTAATGAGATGTCAAACACTATTAAAGGTTTAAAATCAACAATGGTGATGTGATTTGAGGGTTGAATTGGATGGATGACATCAAATTTTGGTTTTGGTGAAGTTCTAGATAGACGTGCTAAAATAGGATGAAGATGCTAGTTTATGAATGCATATTCCAAAAGGTGTTGGGGAAATGAATGGAAACCTAAATATAGAGGCGCTAAAAACTTGACAGATGCAACAATTAGTGAAGGTGTTGAAATAGGGATGCAAACACTAATTTTATTAATTTGGAAGTGGATGATTTGAAGGACTTAGAAGATTTTTTATGTGAATTTTAGATGTTTTAAGGATGATTGGACTTAGCGAAATGAATGAAATAATTATATGGATGTGAAAGATCTCAAGTTTTTTGATTTGGGTTCAAATGTTCAACCTTTAGCAAAAGGATTTCGATGTTTACAATGTTGGATTTTTACTCAATCGTCAAAGGTTTTGCAAATGTTTGGTGTTTGGATGTAACAAATTTATGGGTTTTGCACATGAAAACATGCCAAGCACATTAACAAGCCTATGTTATTTAATTGGGTGTATATATGCATGTAGGCCCACCATTAATGCCATGTCTAGTTATGGAGTGTGAAGCCCATGATGAGGCATTGACCATTTTTTATCACCCAAGATCACTTTATGGCGTGAGCGGAGAGCATACACAACACATAAACTTGATTCTAGGGGCACGGGGTGAGTAGCTTCTCAACATTAATTGCTTACCAATGCACTACATACACATATGGTTGATGGTCTTAACTAGGCTTTATGAGCTTCTAAGGGATCTCCTCAATGTACCAAAAGGTACTAGAGGCCAAAATCCATGAACAAGAGTCCCATCTACAAGCATGTGGTCATGGGACAAGTCCCTTTTCCACTTCCCCTTGTCTCCTTTTGAGAAGGGATGACAAAGCTAAGCTAGATATGATGATGGACTCAATTGAGATACATATTTTGATCTCCCCCCTTTTTATACCCCACAAGAACATGTGGTTAACATCATCCCCTAAGGTGATGAAATCCTTAGGCAGGCCCACTATAGGGAAAGGAACTTAAGTGCTTTTGATCCCCAAGATTGCCTTGCGGCACAAGGGGAGAGCATACACACATTAAGCCCTTGGAATTGGAAAATGTAAAAGAGAATAAACTTAAGTTTTGAACTCCAATATCACCCAAAGGTGTGAGGAGAGAGCATGCACACAAGTAGATTCTCACAAACACAACAAGTGTTCATTCCCATTAGCATGTGTATATGTTCCAAATTTAGTGATAAAACAAAAGATGACTTGGAGAAATAAAGCTATAAGAAACACGTTAGTAGTTTGGAAAATATCTTTGACAAGCGTAAGAGGTTGCAAAAATACAGAGTTAGTCACAACATAGCAAGTTGATGTTAGCCTAAAAACATAATTCCCAAGAAAATGATGATTTAATTCTAGAAACAAAATTGTCGAAATAAAAATATAAACATTGATTTATGATAGAAATGTAAAAATAGGTCTAACAACATTGAAATGTGAAAATCAGAGTTTACTTGCACTTACCACATAGGTACTGATTCTAGAACACATGTGCTAATTCTAGACAAATGCATCGATTTGTGAGACCTGCATAGAAAATGGCTAGGGTTAGGAAAATTTTGATGTAAGAATAATAACTTGCACAGACAACAAAGAGTGAATGACAAATTTGATAGTATAACCTACTATAAAACAAAAAATAATTAGAAAACTAAGAAGAAAATTTGTTAAAAATGACAGATTTAATGTTTTGGGTGTCAAGGATGAATGCACCAATCTATAGATGCATGCGCTAAAATTATATATGTCCAATAAAATTAGGTTTAGGTGTGTTGAATCGTGACTAGGCCAAAAAATGTGACAAACTCTACAAAAAGGGTCATTAATCCTCCCAAAAAAGAGGGTTAGGTTGCATAAAAATCCATAATAACACAAAACCTTGCAAGCACAAAAAGGAGATTAGCCAAAAACCTGTTAAAATAGCCAAAAAATGCAAGTTAGAAGTTGTGAAAATAGAGCTATAGAGCATGGGAATAGATGCATTGAATTGGAAACACATGTGCTCAAGAAGAATGGAAACGCTAAAACTAGAGTCACACACACTGAATTTTAACCTATATGGTAAGAGATACACAAAACTTGACAAAAAGATGAGTAAAAGGGATGTCGGTATGTTAGTAAATAGATTTGTCACTGAACTCTTTATACAAATTTGCCCACAAATAGTGACCAACCTACTAATAGTTGAACAAACTGTGAATATATTTCACAATCACCCTCTATATTTGGAAAAGGGGTAGCTCCCTCCATAATGAAATGAAGCAAGGTACATGGAACACACTTTCTACACCAATCTAATGAGGCAAGTATACAAATTCTTTAAAATCCTTACAGTTACAGTTATGTTATGTGATTAACATAGAGATTACAACAACAAACACAACATAAGAATGAAACAGAGAGACAAGATATACGTGGGGAAAAACTTACAGGAGAAAAACCCCACATGCCAAGACCTGCACAATATATTATTGAAACAATAACAATTTACAATACACATGCAATGCAAGCTCTCACGAGTCTTTGATAGTCGTTTCTGGAGTTATTCAGGTAGCATAACAGTACCTGTCAATACATAATACATACTACAACTCCAAGCACCTATTTTATAGAGTTTACAAGGCAAAAACGAGAAGCATCTAGAGATGGGCGTCCAACTTGGCCTCGTGGCCCATTACCCATGCCTAGGGACACTTGTCCAACATTACAACAACATTTTTACACTTGTCACAACATGCCTTCCCAATGTGGGTGCCTAATCCCAAGATAGACTATGACAGATGCTCTTATGCACCTTACAACTGTCATAGAATCTGTCATTCATGACAGCTCTTATAGCTGTAAGAGAATCTATCATAATTGACTAAAAATAGCATACTCCTCTTACAACTTGTCATAACCCACCTTGGGCACCCAAAAATGCCTTCCTCAAAGATGCTCTTTGACACTTGTCTTCACCTATCATAGAATCTTCCATGCATGGCTCTTACACATCATAGAATCTGTCATAGGAATCCATCATAACACTTACGTGTCATAACTCCTTACACACTTCACAAGATGCTAACACATAGCAGAAAACCTCTACCACAATATGGGATGCCTATTCTCCACATAGGATGAATTGACCATCCTAGTCACATTACAAGTTGAGTGACAACTCACCATGCCACTTCACACTAAATGACAAAACAAGATGTGCAACATAAATTACATCATAGGCAAATAAATAAATAAATAATCAAAATAATCAATGGTAAGAATTGCAAAGTTGAGACACCTTAATTCCCAACCTTCTCCCACTTGTCGAACACCTTGCAAGAGCCAATAGAATAACAAGATTTAACTGCTAGGGGCCGAGAGGCCCATAGACTTTGAACACCATTTGAACTTATCTATGCTCACGGGCTTAGTTAAAGAATCTGCAACATTCTCCAGAGTATCAATCTTCTCCAAATTCACCTTCCCATCCTCTACCATATCTCGTACAAAATGGTACTGCACATCAATGTGCTTGGTCCTTGCATGGAAAGTAGGATTTTTCGCCAAACATATGGCACTCTGGCTGTCACATGAAATGGTAATCTTCCCTGCATCAAACCCAATGTTAGAACACAATCTCTTAAGCCAAATGGCTTCCTTACAAGCATGAGTAGATGCCATATACTTTGCTTTAGTCGTGGACAAAGCGACCACAGGTTGCCACTTACTCATCCAACTGATAGCACCACTGAACATAGTAAACACATAAGCACTGGTGGATCTCCTACTGTCAATGTCACCTGCCTAATCTAAATCCACAAATCCATGAATACTCACAGAATGTTGAGGTCCTGTAGGATAACCATGATAACATAGGATTACTTGGAAGTACCCCGCAAATATCTGAACACTCTCTTTACTGTATCCCAATGTACTCCAAGATTAGCCATGAATTGACTAAGGACTCCCACTACTTGGGCAATGTCTAGTCTTGTATAGACCATCACATACATCAAACTGCCAACCACACTAGCATAAGGTACTCTACTCATGTACACAATCTCAAAAGGAGACTTTGGACAATCATTAACAGATAACTTTGTCCCCAAAGAAATAGGAACACTCAATGGTCTACAATCTACCATGCTGAATCTCTCCAACACAGTCTTAACATACTTACTCTGGCTTAACTAAAGTTTTATGTTTGCTCTGTCTCTTCTAATTTCCATTCCCAGAATGTACTTGGCTGCCCCTAAATTTTTCATTTCAAACTATGCTGACAACTGAGACTTCAAATCAGAAATCAAACCTTTACAATTCTCAATTAGCAACATATTATCAACATACAATGCTATAATGAGAATGTGATCATTATCAAACTTGAAGTAAACACAATGATCCAATTTTGATCTTAGAAATCCAATACTCAACACAAAGGCATTAAACTTTTGGGACCACATCATAGGAAACTGCTTAAGACCATACAGAAACTTTTTTAACTTGCAAACCAAATTTTTTTACCTTTCACAATGTAGTGCTCTAGTTGTGACATGTAAATCTCCTCCTCCAAATCACCATGGAGGAATGCTATCTTCACATCCATTTGCTCCACCTCTAAATCATATGCTACTGCAAGAGATTACCGGAACCAAATAGATGTCAGCTTTGCAACTGGAGAGAAAATCTCATTGTAGTCAATTCCCTCCACCTGTGAATACCCCTTTGCGACCAACCTTGCCTTATATTTCTCAATGCTACCATTTGAACCAAACTTTTTCTTAAACACCCATTTACAACCAACAGGATTTCTTCCTTCAGGCAAAGGTACCAGGTCCCAAGTATTATTCTTCTCCAAAGAAGCCATCTCTTCTTCCATGGCCTCCTTCTAGGAACCTGCATATTTCATACCCATAGCCTTCCTTACGGTCCTATGCTCATCAACATTAGAAATCAAAGTAAAAATACAACTAGAATCATGCAACGAATAACCAAACCTTTCAAGTTGTCGCCTTATTCTTGTGGACATCCTCACAAATTGAGGTTGAGGTTCTTCATTTTCTTCTTCTAAACTTTCAGAGCTACTAGAGCTCTCCTCATTATTAGGTCCAACTGGTGTCTTCGGTTCAACTTTCTCAAGGGTGGGAGGAAGCTGAACCACATCATCTTTCTTTTATTCTTTCTCTAGATGTAAAAAAATAGAAGAAGGATTGAGCTCTTTGAAGATCACACTTCTTCTATATAGAACTCTTTCAGCCACTGGATCCCATAGCTTGTACTCTTTCACACCGATACCATAACCGATGAAGATACATTTAACTACCTTGTTCTCCAACTTTGACCTCTTCTCCTTAGGCACATGTGCATATGCCTCACAACCAAATACTCGAAGATGTCTCAATGAAGGCTTCTTACCAGACCATGCCTCCATAGGGGTCTTGTTAACAAGTGCCGATGTAGGAGACCTATTAATCAGGTAACAAGATGTATCAACAACTTCAACCAAAACTTTTGTTCTAGGCTAGCTCCACTTAACATGTTCTTAGCCCTCTCCATCAACATTCTATTCATTCTTTCTGCAACTCCATTTTGCTTAGGGGTATATGGAGTTGTCTTATTCCTTTCAATACCTTGTTCTGTATAGAACTTGTCAAAATCTGCTGAGCAAAACTCACCACCATTGTCAGTTCTCAAACAACTAATATTTCTGTATTTCTGATTCTCAACAAGAGCCTTAAACTCTTTGAATCTTGCAAAAACTTTAGATTTACTCCTAAGGAAATACACCCATGTCCTCCTACTGTAGTGATCAATAAATGAAACAAAATACACAGATTTCAAAATCAAAGGAACATTAACAGCACTAAAAACATCAGAATGAATAAGATCCAACACCTCAGAAGATTTATGAGAACTATGGTAAAACTGAACATGATTTTGTTTTCCATATATGCAGTGTTCGTAGACATCGAACTCAAGGTTACAATCATTCATACCCTCAATTAGGTTTTTATTCTTCAGGGTCTTCAAACCCTTTTCACCAATATGGCCAAGCCTTTGGTGCCATAACATTGTTTTCTCAGCAGGAAGTTTCATTTCCATAGAATGAGCACACTTGGGTACCTAGAATGCACGACCATCAGAATTAGATGCAATAGTCTTATTGGCTACTGGTTCCTCTTTGGGCATAGAAGAGGATGGTCCCATTCCATTCTGGTCATCATTATCTTCATCCCTTGGAGACTCAACCTCTTCAAATCTATCACTGGGTCCAAGAAAGGGCGCTCCTGAAACACCTCTGACCTTATTCTCAAACTAGCACCCTGCTGTCTTTCATATACATTCTGGATTTCAGCCTCAGTGTTTGAAAAATAAGGTATTGTTCGCTCTGAAGATCCAGGATTGTATTGAATATTATCATTACTTCTGGGAGAACCCTCTTGACTGACTTGAGCAGTCCCCTTTTTTCTATACATCATTTTTTTGGCTAATTCTTTAGACAGAGAATTATGCAGGGATCTTCTCCCTAGCATATAAATTTTCACTTTAACGGTTGGGAGATTTGTTCGAAGTCGCCACCTACAATTAGGAATTATTTTTCTTTTAAATCAAGGTCCACACACAAATCCCCAGTAGAGTCGCCAAATCTGTTGCTTCTCAATCTGACTGGATGCTTATTCCTAGTTATCCCTACAAAGTAGCCATCAATGATCAATAGGATTCCTGGGCCAGCGGCCAACAGTACAGGAGATAGACTCTATAAATACCTCCTCTTCTTCTTTAGCCTCTGCAGAACCAAGGGGGGTATTCCCTATTCAACACCCATGAGATGCATCTATATATTAGCTGGGATGTTGACACAAAGCAGATAAATCCTCCTTTATGTAGACCAAAACTGTGGGATAAGTACAAAGGGGCTAGCTTTGGGCTTATGTTCAGTTGTGAATCAGAGGATTGTGGTCCTAAAACTACTTCTAAAGTCCTAATGGTTTGATTTTGAAATTTAAAGTGTGGTTTTGGTGTTTGGATGCAAAACTAGGACCTAAAGTGTAGCCTCAATACCAAACTAGATTGGTGCCTATCCTGGGCTCAGAGTCAGTAGACATACACATGTGAATGGCCAGCATAAATATATACCAAAGACTAGATATCAAGGGGATTTTTAGTACCTGCCTTACAGATACTTCCCAAAAACAGAGTATCCTATTATCTCTACTTACTAATATCCTTATTGCAATGTCTTCTTCCCAACATTTGACCTAAAATGTTTAATCTACTCCTTGAGCAGAAGTAAGAAATCAAGCATTCAACACAACAAACCTATGTTCTAGAATCGTAAACACCCCTTAGATGCTTAGATTCATAAGAAGAACACACTCAATTCAGAGACAGATAACAGAACACATGCAATATAGCATTACTCATTTAAATTAGCATGATATTAGTAGATTTATGCAGAAAAACATACAACATGAGACTCATAAACTCACAAGATATCCAAGACAGAGCCACCAACGAAGTCGTATCTTATTACAACACCAAATTTTTTTGTCCAGTTTTCCACACACAATGAGTAACACTGTTTGGCTTTTATACCAAGACTGTAAACTCAGCAAAATTGATTACAAAGCAGATCAAAAATCTGCCAGATACAAAGCATGAGAAAATGGCGTTCAAAACAGTTAATGCCATAGAGAGACAAAGAGGAGGGAGCAGGTATGCTCGGGATCCGCACCGCCGCTCAAGGATTTTCTTCATAAATCGGGTGGTTGACCCGTCAACTCCATCGGTCATCCTCTGCAAACTGCCATCAATGCCTCAACTACTCGCAGCCTCTCTGAAATGCAGCAACGGCGTACCTCTAAAAGTTTCCCGCTCAAAAATGGCTGCACACGCCCAAGAAAAATCCATCGTTGCAGGTTCAAAACAAGACCATCGATCATCCTCTCATCGCTGTGATCAACGACACCCAAAAACATTGAAAAGTCGTCAGCCAGTGAAATCGTGCCACATAGGCACCTCATGTTTCTATCACTGGCTTTTCTCCCACTCATTTTACCTTTTTTGCCTTTGTATATACATAAACAAATGCATATACAATCGCCACTGTTCGCCTTTCAAAAACCTTTTGTATATGCAAAATGCATATACATGCATTAGTTCAATATATAAGGCAGACTCCAGCCATTTATCCATCGGATTTGAAAAACATTCAAATCCAGGCCTTGCATCTCCTTATGCTTGTCGCATTGCACATACAAGTGCAACATACATACAAGGCGGACCCCAAAATATTATGAAGCAGATTGGAAACTTATTCGGGTTTGGCTTGCATCTCTTTCCTTTGTATATCGGCATATACAAGCGCTTTATACAACCCATGGACCTCAAAATTTATTCAATGCATTCCATACCTCCATTGCGTTCGGGTCGTATGTCCTTTTGCTCGCATGTCTCAATGTATAACTGTGTATACAATCGCCTCACACATACAAGGCAGATCTCAAAAATTTATCCGCCACATTTGACTTCTCCTTCGGGTCTGGAATGCATATTTCTACTTGTATGTTTTGAATGTATGTCGGCATACATACAATTGCCTTTGTATGCAACTGGTGGGCCCGACCCTTTTTCTCTCTCCTTTGCACATTTCGTTGCACATTGCATATACAAATACAATGTACAAGCCCTTTGATACAACTGTGGAACCTACGGCAGAATATTCCAGGAATGCACATTTGAAGTATTTTGGAATCCGGCCTGCACATTTGCGAATGCATATCTCCTTTGTATGTTGAACATACAATCTCACTTGTATATCTGCGGGCCCCACTAGATGTATCTCCCCTGCACTGTTCACTTTGCATATGAGGCGGACCCTTGTATATTTTGCTTGTATCTTAGAGATACAAAGACCTTTTCATGTCTGTGTGCTACCCGATATACAGAGCGGGAATATTCTTGGGAATCTGCAAAAGATTCCCCCTTTGTATATGCACATTTTAAGCCCAATATGCATTCAGAAGTGCATCTAACTCATTTTTTCAAAGGGCGATAGAGACTTTGCAAGCCTGCAAATACACATTAGACCTGCATGTATATACAAGCATCCTTGTATATACAAAGGCACCTACGAATTTAAAAACTTGAAACCTGACTGCTCATGCAGGCGGTAACATAGGCTCCGATAGGGGACATGCAGCGCAAGGCTGCAGTGAGAACCAGATCACTCCGGGGAAGACTAGGAAAAACACAAAACACAAAACAACACTGACCATACAAGGTGAGCACAAACTATTTACACCTAATTTACAAATGTGCACAGAGGATGACCACTTATGAAAAATAGGGCTTCAGGAACTGACCGTGCACTGGCAATTCCAGCAATTCACCACTTAAGGCCTGGAGGAAGTAGGAATTTTCTCCATGAATATTGTTAATTTGATATGGACCCATCCATAATGGCTCAAATTTATTATGCTTACCCTTATCTTGGCTCTTTGCATTCCAAACAAGGACCAAGTCGCTTATTTGAAACTTTCTTTCTGTAGCCTTTCTATCAAACAAATATTTCATCTTCTGTTGTTTCTTGATATTTGTCATGTGTGCCTCTCTTCTGATTTCATCCAATGCAACTAGCTGGTTTATCCTTTCAATCATTGAGTCCTCAATCTCCGTGTCATTTTCTTGTATAAATCTATAGACTGGCAAAAGGTTGTTCACAAGGAGCATAGTTGGTGCACCATACACTAACTCAAAAGGTGACCTTCCAATTGATTCCTTCACTGTCATCCGGTTGGCCCATAGTGCCATCTTTAACTTTGAATCCCATGCCCTTTTACTCTTATCTACCATCCTCTTAATGATTTTCATGAGGCTCTTGTTGCTTGACTCTGCTTGACCATTTCCTTGTGGGTGATATGGTCATGCATATGACAAATTAATCCCATATTTGTTGCAGAAATCAACAAATTCTCTAGATTTGAAGCACATGGCATTGTCCGTGACAATTGTGGCTGGCACTCCAAATCTGATAATAATATTTTCCAGAATAAAATCCATCACCACTTTGCTTGTAGCTTTTTTAGTTGGAATGGCCTCAATCCATTTAGTGAAGTAATCAGTAGCAACCAAAATCCAACTGTGTCCTCCACTAGACTTTTTTGAGATTTCCCCTATAAAATCAATCCCCCATTGTTGAAATGGAGCTTCTATAGTTACAGTCCTAAGGGGCAACGCACCTTCATATTTTAACTTTCCTGAGAACCTTTGGCAGAAGTCACATTTTCTTACCAACTTTTGTGCATCTAAGAAAAGAGTTGGCCACCAATATCCTGCTCTAAGAATTTTGTGGGCTATTGTCTTGGCCACGTAATGTCCACCACATCCTCCTGTGTGCAGATCATTTAAAATATCAGCAGCCTAATTCTCATCCACACATCTTAATAGGACACCCTCAGGATTCCTCCAATACAGCTCTCCTTGAAGAATTATGTATTTGATTGCATGTAGCTTCAAGGTCCTTTTCTGACTATCACTGAAGTGGGAAGGACAATTCAAGTTCTGCAAGTAATATACAATGTCCTTATACCAATCAGACTCTGACATATTTACAACTTCATTATGCACTACATTCACTTGGCATGCCTCTAGATTCGATTGTGTCATCAATTTTGCCAATCCTTGTCCTCTTACCAATTTTGTGATCTGTATTTCGATGTTAAACTCTTGTAATTTATTTATCCATCTACATCTTCTTCCAGTTACTTCCTACTGAGTAAAGATATCCTTGACTGCTGCATGAGGCACATATGCAACTATGTGAGAGCCCACCAAATATGTCCTGAAACTTTTGACTACTCTAACCAGTGCATATGCTTGTTTCTCCATGATGTCATACTTCAATTCAGCAGCTTGCAATGACCTGCTAAAGAAAGCTATAGGTTGTTCAAAACCTTCTTCGTTCTTCTGTAGTAAACATGCAGCAATAGTATGGAAAGAAGCAAATGAGAACAATTGAAATGGTTTAGAAAAATCAGGAGATTTTAGCACGGGAGCTATCTTTATAGCCTTTTTTATGTTCTGGAATGATTTAGTTGCTTCATCTTCCCATTTAACAGTTGCACCTTTCTTCAACATTTTAGAGATTTCTTTTGTGGTCTCTGCAAAGTTAGGCACAAATCTTCTAACAAAGTTAATTTGCCCAAAGAAGGACTAAACATGTTTTACTGTTCTAGGGATCTAAATTTTGTCAATTGCAGCCACCCTTTCAGGATCGATCCTGACTCCATCCTTGGAAACAATGTGACCAAGCAATTTTCCTTCCACTACCCCAAAAGCACATTTCTTTGGGTTGAGTGAGATGCCATATTCCAATGCTCTAATAAAAATCTGTTCTAAATGCATACAATGTTGCTCTTTTTTGAATAGGCTGTCAAATCATCCTGATACATAGCCAAGATTGAGTCAATTAATCCTGCAAAAGCAACATCCATTGCCCTTTGAAATGTGGCACCTGCATTTGTCAGTCCAAATGGCATTCTCACATATACATAGGTTCCCCATGGAGTGGTGAAAGCAGTCTTGTATTGTTCAGATTCTTTTACCTTTACTTGATTGTACCCTGAAAATCCATCCATCATGGATAAAAGTTCACAGCCAGTCACTTTCTGTAACATAACCTTCATGTTGGGCAGTGGATAATTATCCTTCAAAGAGGATACATTCAGATTTCTAAAGTCCACACAAAGTCTTATGTCACCATTCTTTTTTCTAACTGGGACAAGGTTAGACACCCAAGTTGAGTGTCTGATAGGCATGATTATTCCAACCTCCCTGAGCTTCATAAGTTCTTCCCGCATTTTTGGAGCTAAAGTTGGGTTGATAGGTCTTTGTTTTTGTCTAAATGGCTTAGCCCCAGGCTTCAAAGGGATTTCATGCTGGAATAAATCCTCTCTATAAGCTTTCAGGTCTTCATATGACCAGGCAAAGACATGCTTATATTTTTTCAACAATGCAATCAACATAGTTCTGATATGTGGCTTGAGCTGTTTGCCAATGTATACCCTTTTGGGGACCTGATGTTTCCCCAGTTTATCTCTTCCAGGTCATCCTTGTTTGTGGGAGATGTCTTTGTAATAAATTGGTCCCTGCTGTCAAAAGCTCTTTCTAAAGCAACTAACCCTTTGGGGATTTTGTTTGTTTTTAGTTGCATTACCTCCTTCCCCAAAAGGGTCTCTTTTCCATCTACAACCTCTACAAAGTTCTGAAAATCCATTTCTTGGTTCTCATATTTATCAATGCAATGTAGAAATCTTAGTAAATCCTTGTCATCATCAAACACCTGCCAGCTGCATATGTTATCTGGTACTGCAGGTCTAAGTTTGACTTCAACATTTGTGACATCTGATAGAGTGATATCTTCTGGCCTTATGGCTACATTTGCTAGAAAATCTGCCATGACATTTTTTGATCTCTCAATCCAATTTATGGAAAAAACATCAAACAATTCAATTGTATCCCACACAACATGCTTATACTGTTTTAACCTCTTATTTTTTGAAGCATATTTATCTCTGACTTGGGAAACAATTAACTCTGAATCTCCAAATACTCTTAACATTTTAATCCCATGCTTCAGAGCCACATTCAATCCTAGCAGCAGTGCTTCATACTCTGCAATATTATTCATATAGGCAAACTTCAGCAAGAATGAGAATTTTAGAAGCTTACCAGCTGGAGACAGAAATACAACTCTAGCACCAGAGCCTTCCTTTGAACAAGCTCCATCAAAATACATGGTCCATAGACCCTGTTGGTCAAGCTCTTGAATGCATATGTTTCTCCCTTCACCTCCTTTATCATCTGAGACAACCCTAAAATTTTCACAGTCAGTGTCCACAAAACATATATGCTCCTCTGACTCTTGATCCTCAACCGTGTCTGATGACCTTTCTTCTCTACTTAATTTGACATCCTTGCCATTCATTGGGATCATAGCATATGACAGGTCTAATTGCATACTCCCACCAATCAATGTTGCCCATCTTCGTGACAATAACATGCCATACTGTGGCTTGATATCAACAAATGTTATGTTCATTTTGTATGTCTTTTCTGGATATACTGCCAGTCTGAAATCTACATCTTTCATAATTCCAATGACAGGTACTTCTCTAGCATCCATGGCATAGCATTTCCCACATGCCTTATCTATTTTTAATCTAGCTTGCTGCATAATAGCCAAAGGCATGATGTTTGTTGATGCACCTGAATCAAGCATACAATTCCTAATCACTTTTCCATTGATAACTAGGGAGACATAAAATGGTTCAACCTGTGAAGGGCATTTTGTCATGGTCACCCCCAGATATACTTCAGGAGTATCATCTTCATCAATACACATAGCTTGTTTCCTACCCTGAGTCTCAATATTCTGATTTGCTTGACAGGGTACTCCTGAAATCAGGGACAATGTTCTATTTCTGAACTCCTCAACCTTCATCAGCTCCATCAATGGAATAGAGATCTTTACCTGGGACAAACCCTGATTATTTTAAATGGGGCATAATTTTGTATGACAGTTGTAGCCTGATCTACAGTTTTATTTTTATCTTGGTATGATCTAACTTTGATTTTTGTGGCTCCATGTCTGTCATTCTTGTTCTGAAAATTCTTATTTTGATCCTCAACCTGGGGAACTCTATTTTATGGTCCTTGAGGATCATGACTTATTTTTTGCATAGAATTTTGCTTATTATTGCTCCATTGTTTCTTTTGTGGTTCAGTCCCTTTATGACTGTGCACAGGCTGGTTCACAAAAGTGTTCTCTGGTTGGTGTGAGTTACTTACTTGAGCTTTACCCCTGAGATTGTAATTGCTTTTGACTTGAGCTACTGCTGCAGCTGTGAGGACCCTAATTTCTTCATCAGGAGGCCTCCTCAAACTATTCAAAAAATTGTGTGAGTCCTGAGCATAAGCATAATTATCTTCATCATCTTCATCATAGGGAAACTGTTGGCAGACCTGAATCTCATTATTTATGTTTGCATCAACATCATGAGAAGGATACTCCCTACTTGTAAACAACATATTTATATTGTCATCTTCCATGCAATGCGGCTCATTGCATTCATCACAGGCCATGGCATTGTTATATAGAGACTGAGCAATCATACATTGTGACTGTGAATGAGGCATCTGGCATATTATACACCGCGGGGTGTCATTAACAATATTAACAGCCTTCTTCAAAGGATCAGGTGTTTCCTTTGCATTCTGAGCTCTTTGATTTGTATTGTTGTGTGGAAGGATGGGTTTACCATTATGCCAATTGGTATTGTATGGCATATCATGTAATGATGGTCTTCTTTCTTGCCTTTGGTAAACCTGTCTGTCAGGACCTACCCCTTTTTCATTTTTAGCCATTCTATAGCTTAGGTCCTTAACAATAGTTGTCAATTTATCTATTTTATCCTCAGACGTAGACGCACTGCCTTGAACACCTTGAGATTTAGAATTTGGATTTTGCAGAATTTTTACATCATCTCTTCTGTTTGTCTTACCAGATGCGTTTCTGTTATTTTCAATATTTGTTGCAATTTTGAAAGCATCCTTGAGGCTGTGAGGTCCCTTGTCTCTTAATCCATAAGCTGTTTTGGCATCAAAAGCATTTATGTATAACACTATGCACATAGGTTCATTAGGCCTTAGGTGATGTGGTAGTTTGTTCAACACCTTCATGAATCTAGCATTAAAATCAACAACCTATTCATTTGATCCTTTGGTAATACCAGTGAATTCATTAATAAAGAAACTAGGATCAGTTTTGTCACCATATTGTTCTTTGAATATTCTCCTGAAGTCATCCCATGATGAAACACTTCTGTCAGGCAGACCTTTGTACCATTCTCTTGCCTCATCAACTAAGGATTGCATAAATAATTTCATGAATACATCCTCATGCTCAACCTCAAAATTGTCCATGATATTCTGAAAAGCTTTTAAGTGGTCTTCCCTTGACACAGTATTATTTCCTAAAAATTTAGGCACTTGCAGCCTCACATGTTTGTCAATAGGATTTAGATAACCAGGAATGCCATCAAAAACTAGTTGTCTGAATCTGTCTAGCTGCATAGGTTGTCTACCAAATTGATTAGCATTGGCATTTCTATTTGCATTCTAATTTCTTACATTGTTCGATGGTATTCTTACATTATTTACGTTCTGTCTCTGGTCATCATGCTGATCCTGCACTTCATTTTTGTGTTGATTTCTCTGCATATCTGCATTTTCAAGGGTGGGAATTGAATCATTTTGAGCAGTTCTCAGAGCTTGCACTTTCTGTCTCATGTTATCTCTAATTTTCATTGCTTGTAAATACTCTAACTCTGCCCTCAGGCTTTTGATTTCTTTAGCTAATTGTTCCTCTTTGGGCATATAAGAGGATGGTCCCATTCTATTCTAGTCATCATTATCTTCATCCCTTGGAGACTCAACCTCTTCAAATCTATCACTGGGATCCAAGAAAGGGCGCTCCTGAAACACCTCTGACCTTATTCTCAAACTAGCACCCTGCTGTCTTTCATATACATTCTGGATTTCAGCCTCAGTGTTTGAAAAATAAGGTATTGTTGGCTCTGAAGATCCAGGATTGTCCTGAATATTATCATTACTTCTGGGAGAACCCTCTTGACTGACTTGAGCAGTCCACTTTTTTCTATACATCATTTTTCTGGGTAATTCTTCAGACAGAGAATTACGCAGGGATCTTCTCCCTAGCATATAAATCTTCACTTTACCAGTTGGGAGATTTGTTCGGAGTCGCCACCTACAATTAGGAATTATTGTTCTTTTAAATCAAGGTCCACACACAAATCCCCAGTAGAGTCACCAAATCTGTTGCTTCTCAATCCGATTGGATGCTTTTTCCTAGTTATCCCTACAAAGTAGCCATCAATGATCAATAGGATTCCTGGGCCAGCGGCCAACAGTATAGGAGATAGACTCTATAAATACCTCCTCTTCTTCTTTAGCCTCTGCAGAACCAAGGGGGGTATTCCCTATTCAACACCCATGAGATGCATCTATATATTAGCTAGGATGTTGACACAAAGCAGATAAATCCTCCTTTATGTAGACCAAAACTGTGGGATAAGTACAAAGGGGCTAGCTTTGGGCTTATGTTCAGTTGTGAATCAGAGGATTGTGGTCCTAAAACTACTTCTAAAGTCCTAATGGTTTGATTTTGAAATTTAAAGTGTGGTTTTGGTGTTTGGATGCAAAACTAGGACCTAAAGTGTAGCCTCAATATCAGACTAGATTGGTGCCTATCCTGGGCTCAGAGTCAGTAGACATACACATGTGAATGGCCAGCATAAATATATACCAAAGACTGGATATCAAGGGGATTTTTACTACTTGCCTTACAGATACTTCCCAAAAATAGAGTATCCTGTTATCTCTACTTACTAATATCCTTATGGCAGTGTCTTCTTCCCAACATTTGACCTAAAACGTTTAATCTACTCCTTGAGCAGAAATAAGAAATCAAGCATTCAACACAACAAACCTATGTTCTAGAATCGTAAACACCCCTTAGATGCCTAGATTCATAAGAAGAACACACTCAATTCGGAGACAGATAACAAAACACATGCAATATAGCATTACTCATTTAAATTAGCATGATATCAGTAGATTTATGCAGAGAAACATACAACATGAGACTCATAAACTCACAAGATATCCAAGATAGAGCCACCAACAAAGTTGTATCTTATTACAGCACCAAAATTTTTTGTCCAGTTTTCCACACACAATGAGTAACATAGTTTGGCTTTTATACCAAGACTGTAAACTCAGCAAAATTGATTACAAGGCAGATCAACATTTTCTAGATACAAAGCATGAGAAAATGGCACTCAAAACAGTTAATGCCATAGAGAGATAAAGAGGAGGGAGCAGGTATGCTCGGGATCTGCACCGCCGCTCAAGGATTTTCTTCATAAATCAGGTGGCTAACCCGTCAACTCCATCAGTTATCCTTTGCAAACTACCATCAATGCCTCAGCTACCCGTAGCCTCTCTGAAATGCAACAATGGCGTACCTCTGAAAGTTTCCCGCTCAAAAATGGCTGCACACACCCAGGAAAAATCCATCGCTGTAGGTTCAAAACAAGACCGTCGATCATCCTCCCGTCGCTGTGATCAACGGCACCCAAAAATGCTGAAAAGTCATCGGCCAGTGAAATCGTGCCACATAGGCACCTCATGTTTCTATCGCTGGCTTTTCTCCCTCTCATTTTACCTTTTTCGCCTTTGTATATACATAAACAAATGCATATACAATCGCCACTGTTCACCTTTCAAAAACCCTTTGTATATGCAAAATGCATATACATGCATCAATTCAATATGCAAGGTAGACTCCAGCCATTTATCCATCGGATTTGAAAAACATTCAAATCCAGGCCTTGCATCTCCTTATGCTTGTCGCATTGCACATACAAGTGAAACATACAAGGCGAACCCCAAAATATTATGAAGCAGATTGGAAACTTATTCGGATCCAACTTGCATCTCTTTCTTTTGTATATCGGCATATACAAGCGCTTTATACAACCCATGGACCTCAAAATTTATTCAATGCATTCCATACCTCCATTGCGTCTGGGTCGTATGTCCTTTTGCTTGCATGTCTCAATGTATAACTGCGTATACAATCGCCTCACACATACAAGGCGAATCTCAAAAATTTATCCGCCGCATTTGACTTCTCCTTCGGGTCCAGAATGCATATTTCTACTTATATGTTTTGAATGTATGTCGGCATACATACAATTGCCTTTGTATGCAACTGGTGGGCCCGACCCTTTTTCTCTCTCCTTTGCACATTTCGTTGCACATTGCATATACAAATACAATGTACAAGCCCTTTGATACAACTGTGGAATCTACGGCAGAATATTCTAGGAATGCACATTTGAAGTATTTTGGAATCTGGCCTGCACATTTGCAAATGCATATCTCCTTTGTATGTCGAACATACAATCTCACTTGTATATCCGCGGGGCCCACCAAATGTATCTCCCTTGCACTGTTCACTTTGCATATGAGGTAGACCCTTGTATATTTTGCTTGTATCTTGGAGATACAAAGACCTTTTCATGTCTGCATGCTACCCGATATACAAAGCTGGAATATTCCTAGGAATCTGCAAAAGATTCCCCCTTTGTATATGCACATTTTAAGCCTGATATGCATTTAGAAGTGCATCTAACTCATTTTTTCAAAGGCTGATAGAGACTTTGCAAGCCCGCCATTACACATTAGCCTGCATGTATATACAAGCATCCTTGTATATACAAAGGCACCTGTGAATTTAAAAACTTGAAACCTGACTGCTCATGTAGGCGGTAACATACTTACCACGAACCGCAAGAGACTCCTTAGCCATTTAGAAAGACTTTCTCCGCATTTCTTCAAACAACAGCGAAGAAACCACTTCATCCATCTTGAAGGTGGTAGTGGTACTCCCAATGGCCATCACAAGGTGGTCCCATGAATCTGGTAAAGAACATAGCAATGTCATGCAACGATCCTCCTCCTCCATCTTCACACCAATGTAACTCAATAGTGAAACTAGCATGTTAAAGGCATTCAAGTGATCTGCAACCGATCCTCCATCTTCCAACCTCATAGAGTACAACTTCTTTCTTAGGAATAGCTTGTTCACCAGGGATTTGGCCTGATAAACATCTCCCAGTTTCTTCCATAGTTCTTTTGTGGTCTTCTCTTCATGGACATTTAATAAGACAGAATCAACTAGACATAGTCTCACAAGACCCTTAGCTTTCTGATCCTTGAGATCCCAATCTGCTTGAGCCATTGCCATTGGTTTTGTACTGGAAATTGTTTCCCATAAGTCTCTATCAACAAGCATGTCTTCCATTTTGAGTTTCCACAACTTGAAATTGTTGCCATTAAACTTTTCCAACTCTATTCTTCTGGATGTGCCTACCATCTCTTTGCTGCAACAAGATTACAAAATACTCTGCATAGACTCCCACTCAATCAAAGATCAGTACAAAAAAACTGCTACCCAACAACTAGAATCAAAGGTGATCAAGCTTTGATACCAACTGAAAGGAAGCAAGGTACACGGAACACACTTCCTACACCAATCTAATGAGGGGTGAAGTATGCAAATTCTTTAAAATCCTTACAATTACAGTTATGTTATGTGATTAACACAGAGATTACAACAACAAACACAACACAAGAATGCAAGAGGGACACAAGATATACGTGGGGAAAACCCTTACGGGAGAAAAACCCCACACTCCAAAACCTACACAATGTATTATTGAAACAATAATAGTTTACTATACACTTGCAATGCAAGCTCTCAGGAGTATTCAACGGTTATTTCTGGAGTTATTCCGATAGCATAATAGTACCTGTCAATACACAATATTACATACTACAACTCCAAGCACATGTTTTATAGAGTTTACAAGGCAAAAATGAGAAGCATCTAGAGATGGGCATCCAACTTGGCCTCATGGCCCATTAACCACGCCTAGGGACACTTGTCCAACATTACAACAACGTTTTTACACTTATCACAACATGCCTTCCCAATGTGGGCACCTAATCCCAAGATAGACTATGACAGATGCTCTTACGCACCTTACAACTGTCATAGAATCCGTCATACATGACAACTCTTATAGCTATAAGAGAATCTGTCATAACTGACTAAAATAGCATATTCCTCTTACAACTTGTCATAACCCACCTTGGGTGCCCAAAGATGCCTTCCTCAAAGATGCACTTCGACACTTGTCTTCACCTGTCATAGAATCTTCTATGCATGGCTCTTACATGTCATAGAATCTGTCATAGGAATCCGTCATAACACTTACATGTCATAACTCCTTACACACTTCACAAGATGCTGACACATGGCAGAAAACCTCTACCACAATATGGGACGCCTATTATCCACATGGGATGAGTTGACCATCTTAGTCACATTACAAGTTGAGTGACAACTCACCATGCCACTTCACACTAAATGACAAAACATGATGTGCAACATAAATTACATCATAGGCAAATAAATAATCAAAATAATCAATGCTAGGAATTGCAAGGTTAAGACACCTTAATTCCCAACACATAAGATAGAAATTTAATTTTATAGGTACGCTTTTAACCTAAAAGCAGAAAAGGAGATTTTTATAAAAACTATAAGGATTAAAAAATGCCTGCAAATGCCCAACACATCCACAGGAGGATAACATGTAACTTCCAGCAATGTAATAATATCACAGTTTTATCCATACATAAGAATGAAGAAAACTGGATGATGCACAATATAAATTGAATAGGCTATCAACACTTCAAGCATATACGAATGCAAAATTTTCAATACTCAAAATGTCATGAACTCAACACAAGAAGAATCCACAACAAAAACAAAGAGAAAAATTGGCTCAATGTCCACTTGTTCTTTTGTATTAATGAGCAAAAGGAGCACAATACTTCATTTCCCAGAAAATATTACACAATTCATGCTATGAAATATCAAGCCTTCCCAATGTTTAAAAATATGCAATTACCCTCAATGATCAATTCACAAATTAATTTTGCAAAAAAGATCCCTATTCTTCTTTCCCAAAGTAATTCTAAGAGAGAAGAACCCTGGTAAAATGGAAAACCTCCTTTTAAAGGTTGTTGGGTAACTACTTGTAGCTTCCTTTACCCAACTCCCTTTTGAAATATTTGTCCACTTTCTCCTCCATGGGAATTTCCCAACCAAAAATGAACAACCTCACACTTTGCATACCAATTAGTTCTAAAAAGAATTAATTCATCTCAACTTACCCACCCTTAATTATTCCCCTTTCACATTAAGTGAGAACCATTAATAATTTTACTCCCTTTACAAAATTAATTCTAAAAAGAATTAATTTACCCCAACTTGGTACTACCATTTACCCACTTTACCATAGTGCAATATTTGATCACTTTTGCACATTAGTAATTTTATTTAATTCTTAAAGAATTAAATAAGTTAGAGAAGAACTTATTTTTCTCCTATCATAACTTTGAAATTAAATCAATTAATTCAAAAATAATTAATATGATTTAAACTAAACTATATTTAACTTTTACCCCTTTCATTTGAGTGGGTAATAAATCACCAAATTTCATGTATACGATCAACTTCATCCATTCATTTAGCTTCCCTTAGGCATATCTCAACCACAACAAACTTTGATTACCTATGAAGTGTGATAGGGGAGTTACCATGGATTATCAAATCCTAGGGGTAACATGATCATACCAGTTGTGCTAGAAATGTGTGCAAGTGTAAGTGAACCTACATAAAGAAGCTATTATATACATAACCTATTTAATTCACAAACACAAACAACATCAAGTTAAGACATAAGAAAGCTAGTACTAAAAAAGGATGAAAATATGAATAATTCTCACCCATAAGCTCCCTTGTTACACCAAGCTATGGTGGTTGTGTCTAAGGATAGTTGTGATGAGAGGAGACATGTTAGTGCTCAAATCAACAACATAACATTTCATTCAAGCTTGTTCTTGAAAGTGGTTTGTGGAGGGTGTTATTTATATATTTTTGGATGGGTGGATGGATGGATAAGATTGATTGGAAAGATCAATGGTTGAGGATCATTGAGAGGATTGGAATGATGAGAAGCCCCCAAGTGTCATCTTTTGAGAGGTGGTCAAAGGAGGTTCCAAGATTCAAGGGAGATAAAGGGTGGAGGATCTTCTTGGAGAAAGTGGATGGTGGAGATCCAAAAAGTAAATTTTTGGATGGATGTGCAAATCAATGCCCATGTCTAGGTACCAAGCATGTACAAATCAAGGCCATACCTTTGACCCATGTGTACACTTTAGGAACTTGTACAAGATTTACCTTGATTTTAATCATGTTTTGGAATGTGCAAATGATTATGGAAGGTTAATGATTTGATTTTGACAACTAATGAAAAGTAGACAAAATAGGGAATTAAATAAATATGAGAATTTATTTAATTTTTGGGATGGGATGAGATGAACTTAGATAATTAAATATTTGAATTTAATTATCTAAGGTTGGACTATAGATGAAGGATTAATTAATTAAATAAATAGTCCCAATTTATTTAATTAATGCTTGGGTGAATAGTGAATTTATTAATTAAATAATAAAAATATTTAATTAATATTGGAAGGAAAACTAAAATGATTAATCAAATAAATAGGATTTATTCAATTAATTATGGAAGAATGATCGAGTGATGACTAAAATGGTGTTGAGAGGATTTTAGGTGTCTACAATTTCATATATTTTTATCCTTTAGGGTTTGTGTCTTATATTTATATTAGTCCTATCATCATCCTAATCTCCCTTTGAGAATAAGTCTCCATTTGAATCCTAAAATGGCTAAGAGTCAAGTTGAAGATGGAATGTTTAAAAATATGAATAATAACACTCACCATAATAAGGAATGAATTTTTTTCATTAGGCATATTTGGACCAAATGGAGGAAAGATCTTGTTACCACTACATGATTACTTTCTTTTAAGGTTGCAAATTTAACTATTGTGTCCAATCCTACACATTTGATGGGTGCTCTTCATAGTTTATTGATTAATAATCACTATGGTTTAGAGGTACTTTGAGGTATTGATGGAAAGGCTATCTCTTAAATCTCTTTGAATGGCGTGTCTTCCTCACTCCCCTCCCCAAGTTTCTTCTTTGATTATCTCATGTCCTTCCTCCACTCCCGAATTTGGTGTGCCTTCCAATTTTGATGTTTCCATGTTATCCCTTCTAGTTGTTCCTACTCCTGATATTCCTTACTCCAGTACCATTCCTAGTTCTCACCCCACTATTATCCCACCTACTTCTCATGTTCATTCTACTAGTGTCATTCCTACATTCCATTAACTAACATCATGCTTTCATCCCATCCCATAAGTGACATGCATTATTATTTTCCTCATATCCTTGCTACCACTCATCATCATCCTAATAGTGCCATTACATATATTACCTTTACTCCACATTCTTCACTCACTTCCCATCCTATTTATACCCCACCTCTCATTTCTCATGTCCCTACCCATAGTATATCTATTTCTACCCTTGATACACTTATTCAAATGTTGATATACTAGAGCATAAGGTTGATGCCATGCCTAAAGGAGATGACAAGGATGAATATATCGAAGCACAAAATACTAAACTCTTGAATTTGAGATAGTGACTTATCCATTATCAGTTAGTTTTTTGGAACCACATATTGAGATGTGTCATGGAAATGGTGACCCAAATACACTTTTGAGATATTTTACTACTACATGTTTGGATTATGTGTATTAAGATAAGATATTGACCAAATTCTTCCACGTACATTGAAGGACTATGCTATAGAATAGTTTTTTCTCTTCCTTATGGGTCAATTAATACTTTTTTTGAATTAGCCAAGGCATTTCTTCATCATTTTCAAGTGAATATGGGTTTCAAGATTACAATTTCAATTTTTTATTATTGTGCACAAGGGTCTAATGGGTGCGATGCATGATCATGTCTTAAAATTAGATAATACCTATGTTTTAAGATGAAACACCAACTTCCTAATTATAAGATCCAACATATTTTTGTTAAGGGATTATTGTCATCTATTCAATCAAATACATATCTTAACAACTACACTCTTACGTTATAGATTTGTGTGCACATATCAAGAATGTTGAGTTGAAATTGCTAGCATAAAGCAACCTTAAGATTATTCTCATGCTTCTTCCATGACATCCTCCTCTTCTAAATTTCAAAAGTAAAATGGTTTTTAGAATGGTAGTTACAAACAAGAGAAAAATCCCAATGCTCATTATGTGGCCAATACCTCAAATGCTCTTACTTTCAATTGTCAAAATTTTAGAATATTTATAAACTTGAGTGAGCCCTTGGACAATGTGCTTCAAATTTTATTTCACAATAATATGATTACTATTCCTCCTACTTGTCCACTGGATACATCTCAAGGGCCACCTAGGGGATATGAAAAGAGTGCATTTTTTCATTACAATAGAGTTAAAACATAAAGTATAAGATTTTATTAACAATAAAATGATCCATGTAGAAGGTATTAATGGTTGGGACAATCATTATGTGGATCTCCCTAATCAAAATTTTAATATTTATACAAATCTTTTTCCTTTTAATGACCAAGTTAATAATGTAGATTTATTTGAGGATGGTCATGAGGTACATAAGCATATTACTATTGATGATGTACATGAGCATAGTTGTAATGATTCTGATATTAATTTACATGCATACAAAAATAACTTTATCGGGATGCTTCATAATAAAGTTGTTGGGATATGGTGTTGTACACCATTGCATAATTTGATATATTTATAATGTTGTAATTAAATAATTATTTAGTTGTGATGAACCTAGGTGGTGTGGTTAATCACACTATATAATTATTTGGGGACCACTTTATGTTGTATTGTAACATTGGGATATTTATTTGGATTATTTGATTAATTGAGAAAAGTTAGTACCAATAGTCAAATGTGGGGTCAGTGGTTTTGTGTTACCCATGGTTTTGGGGAACATGGTTTTCTCAATGTAACGTGTGAGCTTATATTATAAAAGCAAGCACAAGGTTATTATTTGAGGTTGGCTGGATATTTGATTGTAGGTGAACGAAGGTTGTGTGAGAGGCTGTCATTGTATTGAGCTCTCTCATGTAAGTGTAGATTGTGAAGCATGGCAGGTGATGTGTGGATTCATGCTTGTACACATGGAGGTTGTATTGGTGGTGCTTGATGCTTCAGAGGTATTCATTGCAACTCTTGTATTGCTTTACTGTTGAATAATATATGGAGTATGGATGCTTTTGGAGGCTGGGGTTTTCCCTGAAAAGGGTTTTCCCAAGGTATATTTTGTGTTCTCTTATGTTTGTCATTTGATCTTTTGCATTATGGTTGTTTCTGCATCTTGTTTCTCCTATTGGGTTATGTGGAATTGGTTTGATCTGACCTGCAAATTCCTAACAATTGGTATCAGAGCCATTTTTATGGTTGAGGGAGGTGTGAGCTCCTTGGATGTGTATAACCTGTGTGTGTAGATTAGGTGCAAAATGGAAGCCATGGCAATGCATGTAAGGATTGAGGGCATTATAAGGTTTTTTGCAGGTTGTATTGCAGATTAGGGGTTCCAGGTATTGGAGATTTGTTGTGCATGTTTCAGATTTGATGATTGAAAAATCATTGCTGAAAAGCATTTTCTGGTTTGGCTTCATGAGGGTTTTGAGAAGGAATTTCTATAGATGAGCTCCTGGGACAAAACAAACCTCGCCATTCAGTCCAGGAGGCCGGAGAGGCAAAGAAAAACATATAATTTGCCCTATTTTGGCCACATGGTCTGGAAGGAGAAAAAAATGCCCCTCTCCCTATTCGTTGGTATGGCCATATTGCTAAGTACACTCTGTAGCAATTAAAAAAAAAAATTTCCTGCACTGCAAAATTTTTCTATGGTTTGAAAAAAAATTGATTAAGAAAAAAAGGAACGAAACTATAGAAATGAAAAATTAAAATCAAGATGTGAAAAGAAAAAAAATTGAAATTTTTTTAAAGGGGGGCAGGTAGCCCCTCGTACCCCCCTGCGTAGAAGTTGCAGAGGGTACCGGTGGGTATCGTCGGTGTACGCTGGTCGGCCCCGCCAGTCCCCTCCCTTTTCCTCTGTTGGCCTTTGGGTCGAAGCGCCCAAGGCAGCCCATATGGGCTTTAAACAAAAAAAAAAAATTATTAAAACTTTATTTTTAAAAAATCGGTGGTGGGAAGAAATACTTTAATGACAACATTTAATTTTTTTTTTATTTCAGACCTTTTAAAATATTAAAATCCAATTTAAAATGGTGGTGGGGTCTGATGGAGACTTGAAACAAAAGGGAAGATTTTTCACCTACACCTGTCAGAGAAATTCTGCCAATCCAGTTATAAGCCACGTCAGTACAATGAGACCCACCTATGTCCAGTCAGTGCATAGTCATGCTTACGTCAGCGATGATGTCAGCAGGTACCAGGGCCCACCGGGGGTCTAGTTTTAGCCCTAGGAGTGCCTTTTCTTCCGGGGGGCATAACTTTCACATATGGTATTAGTTTTTCGACTTCTTATAGGTGTTAGAAAGGTCTCTCTGAGAACTACACAGTGGTATAGGATTCATGACCAGATTTTTCTATTTGTGTCAGAATTTGGTGCTTGAAGCCCGCTTTGCTTCGGTACAGTTTTATGCTCATAAATTTTGTATACAGAGTCAGTTTTTTGATTTTGGATAGGCGTTGGAGAGCTCTTGCAGTGTACTACAGTTTGGATTATGTAGATTTTTAGTTTGGTGTGTAGAGAGAGTTTGGTACTTGTTTGATCACTTGTAGGACCCTGAGATTCAGAGTGTGTTTATGAGTGCATTCGGATGGATTTTTTGGCATAGACTTGAGGGAGTGCATGTTGTTATGAGACCATTAGCATGGTATAGCATGTTTTCAGTTTTGGTGCTTCCTGATATAGGTTTATAGGTGTTTTTTAGAGTTTGGACTTCGATGGAGAAAGGTAAAGGTTGTCTTCTGGTTTGAGGACATGGTTGATACACGTGTGAGACTTAGAGTCTCATTTCAGTGGGAGTTGAGTACAAGTACAACAATGATGATGATTATGGTGTCATGGATATGTAGGTTCACTTTTGCATTGACACGACATGATCATGTATGTGATTAACAGGTATGGGCTATGATGTTCAATTCATGATTATAGGTGGTGTTGTTTTAGGGGATTGTTCTTATCTCCTGGATGCTTGATTAGTCCCTTGACTATGGTTAGTCATTTGTGGACTTGTTAGCAAATCAAATCTAGAGTTGATTTGGTGTTTGAGTCTTGGAGTCTACATGTTATCTTCTTTGATATCTTAGTTTGCAGTTTACTAGTGTGATAATGAGTTTGCATGTTACATTGTTTTGGATCTATGAGTTATGTAGTTTTGTAGGCTGATCACCTATTAAGCTATAGTGGAATGACTCGGATGTGGATTGTCTTTATCCACTAGATTGATTCAGTGTTTATGTAGACCTTGTTAGTTGGCCTTGTCTGTGCTCATTTGTGCATTGGTATGTTGCTTTGGGATAAGAGGATGGATGATTAGAGTGCCTGGATAGTCGGTTGTTGGGACTTGCATCTTGTTTATCATGATGTTATGGAGAGCTTGGATACATGGTTTTATGTTAGCTTTTGACAGTGATGGTTTTATCTTCTTGTTTGGAGTTTTTTGGTTCACGAGACCTTTTGGGAGTTGTTGATGTTACAGTGGGATTCCTTGATTGGTTTGGAGCCATGTATAATCTTCATTTAGGAGATGGTTATTTTGTTGTCATGGATAGCTCGGTATCATGGTTCAATGGGAGCTTTGGAAGCATGTTGGATTCATCATACATGATGGATGATCTTTTGCAGTGGATGTTGGTGTCATGGAGGAGCTCTTGGTTTTGAGAGTTCTTTGAAATTTTTAGTTCAGTTGTCAGGAGATGGTTATCTTCATATGATTTGAGATGTTGACATCTTGGTTTACCATGGAGGACTTATTTGAGCCTTTGGTTGAGGTGTTAGTTTATGATTTGTTAGTATGACATGTTTATCTTTGATTTAGAGATGATGATATTGTGTCTTGATTCTTGATACCGGTTTAGAGTTTTGGCATGATACAACTTCTCTTAAGACATGATATATGCATCATTGTACGCTTTGTTGCATGTGATCTTATGAGGAGATGGTTAGATCATGATGTCATGATGGGCTTCTTGATTATGCAGATGTGCAATAGGAGCATTGACAGTGGTCTTGTTTGTTCTCTTGGTATTGAGTACTTTGATCATTTACTTGATTACTTCATGATGGTACTATGTTGCATTTGGAGTTGGCATGTATTGGCCAATTACAGGTGCTCTTGGATGCTTGGAGACTCTTATGATTAGAGATACTTGTTGAGATAGTTACTCTTTGGAGGTTTCAACAGATAGACCGAGGAGCCTTACACCTGGGTATGGATGTGAGTTCATTATGGACCCAGAGGAAATTGTTCTTGGAGAGAATCATTGTGGCTTGGTGTATCCTGGAGGAGCAGTCTCATTCCCCACTCTTGGTCTACTCGGTGGTTTGTCATCTATGAGGTATTACCCATACTTTAGATGTATTTGATTTATGTTTCATCTTCTCATAGATATGGATCTTGAGCTACAGTTATTGGTTCTGGAGGGTTCATTTGAGGGATGTTAGCATGGTTATCTCCTTGTTCATATGGTTTGATTTATGATGTTCATTATGAGGAGTTTAGGAGATGTGATTGGGCTTATTCCTGGTTATGGAATGGTTATGAGTTTGATCTACCTTGATTAGAGAGGCTTACATCCATATTGGTTACATGTTATATATGTCCATTTGATCTTATGAGATTGAATGGTTGGGTGTTGTTGAGGCTTTTCATTTGGAGTTGTAGAGGAGATCATACTTGACACGACTTAGCACTTTGAGGTGTTTTTAGAAGGACATTATGATTTACAGGTTTTCTCTCTTTGTCTTTTGGTGATTTCCTGGAGGATCATGTTGATATGGTTGGATTTGGGATATTTATGGAAACATGTTGTGAGAGAGTATGTAGCGGTTTATCATGCATGTGTGGATCATTGTGATTGTTCTTGGTACTACATTGGCTTGTTGATTAGCCACACCTTGGTTTGAGTGTTGATTAATAGACTTGGTATGCCTTGGATCTATTTTCAGATTTGACATTACCCATGCAGTGGGAGTTCCTGGATGTATGTGTTCTTCATTGATAGGTTTTATTCATGGAGCTTGTGATTGCAGTGTATGGGTTGGATATGTTGTTCGCATGAATTTATTGATGTTGTTGATACCTATGAGGTATGGATGGTTTGATGTATTAGCATATGTTGTGGGTGTTATTTCTAGTCATGTGGGTTTTTTACCTTTGAAAACAACTTGGAGCCTTATGTTATCAATTGGATTTGATGCTTGTGTTCTTTGGATTGGTGTAGCTTCACCTTGGCATGTTCCTTTTCTTCCATAGGTGGCACGTTGGAGGATGAGAGGAGTTCTTGCTTGAGATGGTGGTCACTTTTCTTAGTTGTAGGTATCTTGTTGGAGCACGAGAGCATGCTGGAGATCCATGTGATTTCATGTTTGCCTATGATGATGTATTTCATTGATTGACCCTTATGCAACGTATACAACAAGTGGGAGAATGTTGGGATATGGTGTTGTGTACCATTGCATAATTTGATATATTTATAATGTTGTACTTAAATAATTATTTAGTTGTGATGCACCTAGGTGGTGTGGTTAATCACACTATATAATTATTTGGGGACCACTTTTTTTTTAAAAATGCGCCTGGTAAACTTTTTAACGTGACCGGCGACGTTGGTGCGACACTCCCTCCGGCTCCACGTGAATGCTTTTGCCCGGAGCAATGAACTAATGAGGCCACAACATGGGGGACCTCATCCCCTAGCAAGAACACTTCAAACCCGCGAGCTCGTTGGCCCAGCGAAGGCGTAAAGCCTTGTGAACTCGTTGGCCCAGCGGGGGTTTGAACTCTAGTGGCTGTCACTACAACCGAGCGACTTAACCACCGAACCATGCCGTCATCAGCTATTTGCGGACCACTTTATGTTGTATTGTAACATTGGGATATTTATTTGGATTATTTGATTAATTGGGAAAAGTTAGTACCAATAGTCAAATGTGGGGTCAGTGGTTTTGTGTTACCCATGGTTTTGGGGCACATGGTTTTCTCAATGTAATGTGTGAGCTTATATTATAAAAGCAAGCACAAGGTTATTATTTGAGGTTGACTAGATATTTCATTGTAGGTGAACGGAGGTTGTGTGAGAGGCTGTTATTGTATTGAGCTCTATCCTATAAGTGCAGATTGTGAAGCATGGCAAGTGATGTGTGGATTCATGCTTGTACACATGGAGGTTGCATTGGAGGTGCTTGATGCTTCAAGGGTATTCATTGTAACTCTTGTATTGCTTTACTGTTGAATAATATATGGAGTATGGATGCTTTTGGAGGTTGGGTTTTTCCTTGAAAAGGGTTTTCCCAAGGTATATTTTGTGTTCTCGTGTGTTTGTCATTTGATCTTTTGCATTATGGTTATTTCTGCATCTTGTTTCTCCTATTGGGTTATGTGGAATTGGTTTGATTTGACCTACAAATTCCTAACAAAAGTTGATACTTTTAATGATCTTAAATGAATTATGAGCTTTTCTAGGGCTTTAGTCTTAGCCTTATGTCATTTAGTTTTTTGATGTCATGCTGCACCTTTGCACAGGAAAATGCTTTACTCTTATACATTTATTATGGGGGATTTTAGATTGCCATGCCTATAGGCTTCCCCTTGGCCTTCTTAATGGCCTCAAACTTTATCAACCCAAAAATTTTTGTTGGTGTTGATGGTTTGATGGCTCTGTTAGACAAGAATCCCATGAAGTTTATTCCCAAGGTGTTCCATGAGGTATGAACTCTGAGTCCTCTCTAGAAGTGGTGTTTCCCATCCTAGAGTTTGACAGTGCCTATAAATAGCTAGAACACTTTAATTTAATAAGATATTTTATTGGGAGGGTTCCCCATAAAATCATGCTTAAAGACTGGGCCAACAAGGCTTGGGCCTTGCATGGGGTTTGCCTTGATGGTGTCCAAAACCTTGCTAAGGGGTTTTTCTTATTTCACTTCATTGAAGTTAGCCATGTGGAGGCAATCTTAAAAATGGCCCTTGGTTTTTTCATGCCTCCCTTTTGATTTTCCTATCCTAGACTTGAGATTTCTTGTCTCTAATGAAAGGCTCTTCATGTCCATGTTTGGGTGGAATTCCTAGGATTGCCTTGTCATGTTGGAATTTCTTGACCATTATCATCGACTTGCTTGGTAAAGTTGTTTGTGTCGATCTAGACAAGTTTTCTCAGCTCGTCCCCAAAAATGAGTTTGTGTCAAGATTGACCTCTCAAAATATTTAAAAGAAACTATGGACATTCAAATAGGTTAAATGCATCATACCCAACCTATCCTTTATCTTAATCTACCAAACATTTGCTTCAGGTGCCAATCATTTGATCACAAGATTAGGAATTGTCCCTTGGTCTCCCTACATAGCAAGCCTATTTTTCTTAGCCATTCGAGGCTCCCCTTCCTAAAAGGGATGAAGGGTGGACCACAATAAGGAACCATATAAATAATCAAAAGCTTACCAATAGTGGAGCTCATTCTAAGACTCTAGGCACCACCAAAAATCAAGTTGTTAAGTAGTCTAGCATAGTTTTAAACCCTTAATACAAGGGGAAAGAGGTGATGCCCTCTAAAGGAGAGTCATCAAGTTAGCTTAAATTTACCAGAATGTCTCATATAGTGTTAGTCTTATCTTCTCAACCAGAGAATTATGTTCATTCTCTTACCTCTCCTCCCATAGTGGTCTAATGAGATTCTTGCAGTCCACTTAGTAGACTTAGAAGAGGGGTCTTACAAACCTCCCCAAGAAATATCCTGTGAGAGACACTCAACTAATTTTGAGGTCTAGATGTTCTTTGTTTGCAAGAAGTTAAGATTAATAGTTTTTTGCTTTTTCTTGCTCGTCGTGTTATTTGGCCAGCCAGTCTTTACTTGTGTAGCAATCATAATGTAGGTCATGGAGGCGTCATCATTTTTCTCTCTCCTAAGTGGTATTTGTATTTAGTTGATCATGGATGTGACCCCACTAACAGAGCATTATGGGCCCTTTTCAACATTAACAATCATTCTTTTGGGGTTATTAATGTTTATGCTTCAAATGATGTTGTTAAGAAATCTTCCCTCTAGCACTAGGTTGTTGATTCAATACATGTTTCCACTTGGGTTCTGTGCGGATACTTTAATATGTTAGAGATGGTGTCTGATAAGGATGGCAATCTTCCCATGCACTAGACATTTGGAAAAAGGGAAACACAATCATCCTCATTGGTATACGTGGAGTAATTTTTGGGCCAAGTTTTAGAGAGTGTAAAAGAGGCTTGATCATGCTATAATTTTAGCACAATCCTTATCATTTGCTAGATTTTTCTCCCTTTTGGCAGAGCCTTTGCCAAATGTTGTCATTTCCAAGCATTCTCCCATTTAGTTTTGCATTGAGTGGTAACTTGCTAAACCCAAGGTCAATATGACTCAATTTTATCTTAACACTTCCTTGTTGACTCATCAGCCCACATTGGCCCACATCTGACATGTTTGGAACATTGATCCTCAACCTACTTAGTAGACAAGTTGGTTGACTGATGGAATTGTGCTATCAAATGCACCTCCTACTTCTTGTAGATTTATGGCCTCTAGCTAGCTCAATTTTTCATTGCTCATATGAGGCCACCACCTTGGAGCTCTGCCAAGAAATTATTGCATTGGAAGCTAATCCCTTTGCTTTGGCTTTGTAATTATAGGTGGTTGAGCTTCATCAATAGAAGCAAATTGTTGACAGTCACACATCTAGAGGTGCTCATATTAAAGCTTGTTTGTATTGGCTCAAAGTGGGAGATAGAGCCTCTAAATATTTTTCCAAGCTCTTCATACTTGCCACACTTCCCAAGCCATTAAACAAATCAAAGACAACTATCATCTCTTGATTGAACTTCTTGATATCCTTCAGGATTTTGTTCATCATTATGAGGAGGTTTTTAAAGCTCAAGAGAATTCTCCTAAACTTGAACATGCCTTGCAAGAATGTCTTAGGGTTCTCCCCTGTCGACTTTCTCCTCCTTAGCAAGCCTTTTGTGATCAATTTATCTCCATTTCCAATCTCTATGATGCCATTTTTTCTATGGCCAATGACAAATCTCCTGGTTGTGATGGTTTTCCTTGTGAGTTCTATAAGACTCTCTAGGACTTGGTTAGAGAGGATCTTCATAAAGTATATCTTCAAGCCTTTTATTTTAATTCTTTAGGGGAAATTATAAATAAAAGAAATATTAAGTTCATACCTAAGTCTAAAGATTCTAAGGATATCTACGACTGGTGATCAATTACTTTACTTTATGTCTCCTACAAGATCATAGCCAAGGCTCTTGCTTTGAAGTTGTGCATCTTCTTCCTTAGATTTTGTGCCCTAATCAAATTACTTTCATTAAGTCTAAGTATATTTTAGATCATAATATTGTTGAAAATGAAGGTAGAACTGCTGCTTTAAACTTTTAAAATTATGTGTATGCAAAGCTAAAAATAAGATTAATCTGTAACAATTAATGTGCAGTGATTTTACACTTTCAATCCAATGTAGAAGAGAAGAGAATAAAAAAGAATAGCTTGCAAGAAGAAGACAAGTATTAACGTGGAGAAAACCCTAAGGGAAAAAACTCCACACTCGAAGGTGTTCCCTGCTTGTATTAAATCTCTTTGGAAAAGATTACATTCAATACTAAAATTCCTCTAAGTCCTTGATGCACTTCAAAAAGCAAAAGCTTCTTGCTTTTTTTCTTCTAAGTCTTTTTCACAATTCAACTCTCTGGAAAATGTATGGGGATTTTTAATGAATACAAAAGCTTCTTAATTCAAAATCTTCTTAATTGGAAATCTTGAAACTCAAATTACAATCAATTGTAATTGATAACAGGAGAACAAATCGTCATGCAAAAACCAAGTGCTCCAAATAGAGAAGATTGAAGTCAAACAAAGTCAAGCCTTCTGTTAACTGCCTGTCATGGATGTGGGTGCCCAAGATTTTCTAAGTAAACTTAGCCAACATCAAATACATTTCCAAATAAAAGTAATAACTGAAAGTCCTCAGATTGGGCATCCAAGTTTGCCCAATCTCTTTTAGTCAACTGAAGTGATCAACACACACCAATCTCATGCAAACAACATACAAGATTAATGTCCCCAATGTTATTCTAAATTACCTTGTTCTGTACATGCAAGTGACATGCAAACACCTGATTCAACAAGAAACTGATACCCATTATCTGAAACATTGAGATGTACCATCCTGCAAGTTTCTAGAGTTGGAGTGTTATGCAAGCAACCTATCAAAACTGACATGCAATAACATGCAAGATCATTAAACTGACATGTAACAACATGCAAGTTCATAGGAGCAACATGCAAGCACATGCAAGTGACATGCAACAACATGCAAGCACATGCAAGTCCATAGAAGCAACATGCAACAACATGCACACACGTGCAAGTAAAATGCAACAACATGCAAGCACATGCAAGTCCATAGAACAACATGTAAGTAACATGTAACAACATGCAAGCACATGCAAGTGACATGTCAGTACATGCAAGTGACATGTAACAACATGCAAATAACATGTAACAACATGCAAGTACATGCAAGTGACATGCAAGTACATGCAAGTGACATGTAAAAACATGCAAGTCCATGCAAGCTTTTATGAACCCATGCAAGCAATATTCCAATTCATGCATCTCTAACTCTTTAGTTAACTCCAACATTATATCCATGCAAGGTGTCTCAACAACATCCACTCATGTACATAAAAAAGCAAAATCCAAGTCTAAATATAAGTCACCACCAAAAGAGGGCGCCCAAGTTTAACTACCACTCACTAGGAGTTATCAAACTCTCAAAATAGACTTAGGAGTTGTCAACAAAGTCTTCATGCCCCCCACCCCAAAAATGGACGCCAAAGTTTGACCCTATCAATTAGGAAATAATTACAATAAGCCAAGTGATATAATTAATCAATAATTATTCTCCCAAAGTCCTTATGTGTTGGGGAACACATTCCAAGAACTTTGGAGACACATGAATTGGTTAGGATTGCAAGTTAATGGCAACTTATCCCAACAATTATTGCGGTACGGGAAGGCATGGAGTGGACCAGGTGATCACAATAGCAAGTTGTGTTTATCAAAATTGACTTTGCCAAAACCTATGACTACATTGAGTGGTCTTTTATCCTTACCATGGTTCAAGCTTTAGGGTTTGGTCTCTGTTATCACGTGGAATTATACCATGCTTGAAGCCTATTCAAGGATTCCAATGACACGATGGGACTAATCTCAAGGTGTGGGAACTTGCAGATGAGATCAGACCTCCAGAGAAGGTTGGTTCCTCTTTCTAAGCTTAAGGCTCAGAGAATGACAACTAAACCTATGCTAATGATCACCAGGGAAAAGAGAGAAGGAATACAGAAAGGGAAAGGTGATGCACCAAGATTTAGGGTGTTTGAATGCAACAAACATAACACAGTAATGATCTCAACACTAAAGGGGATTCACATAGACTCATGCAGGTTCATACCTTAGAGAGATGAAAGTATGAAAGGGATCATTTTATCCATAGTACATAGCTTACATCTGTAGAATAAACACAGTGCAAGAACAATGAGAGAGGCAAAATTTAGTTTATATTGATCATAGAGGCTAAATAGCCATTACAAAGGAAGAAAAATTCATTACAAACGTGAAATGGACACAAAATGATAGAATCTCCTTCATTGGTGAACTGGTACAGAGACATGAGAGGCTCAACAAAAGAGCACAATCCATCAAATTCACCCAGTTCTGGAGAAAACCACAAGGTCTGAGCCTGCAAAGAACTTTCTACCTCTGAAAGTGACCTAGGACAACCAACCAACACTAATACATCTTTTACATATACATATATATCCTTTTCAAATTGTTGTAGCAGCCCTGGGTGCTGGATTTTGGTCAATTGACTTGATTTGTGTGCACATGCTACATTCAATTCGGCCCAAAAGCTGTGCCAGAAGATCAACAGACTTTGAGGAGTGCAACCATGCCCTGTGCACTGATTTGTCCTTGGAAAGACCTGCAGAAATATGGGCTACAGAGGGTACTTCATCCTCTTCATGAATATCTAGTCCTTTTGCATTAAAGTTTTTCACTGTTTTAGCTACCTGCACCCTCAACCTACAACAATGGTGTCATCTGGAAGCACGTCTTAAGTCACCCAAAAAATTCATGCATTTTAAAAGCCTTTTACAATACTTCAAAATATTTTAAACTCACATTAAAATATTTTAAAGCAATACATTATAGGACATGCTTTAATTTTCATTGATTTTCACTTTCTGGCCTTTATTTTGCCTCATTGGCAAAATCTCCTTTTTGCGAACCATGCTTCCTTTGTCACTTAGCTCCCATCGAAAAATCTCTTCATTCGCAAACTGAACCTATCTCTGAATTTCCTTTTGTCTTTTGGGCTCCTTTGCTTTATCAGGGAAATCCTCATTTTGTGAACCACTTCCTGTTTGCCGCTTTATCTCCCATTTTACCGTATTGACAAACTATCACTTTCACGAAATCGGTCTTTATGTCACCTTATCGACGAATTTCCATTTTTACGAACCTATTGGCAAGTTCATGCTTTTGTTGATTTCCTGACTCGCTGCCCTATCTCACTTTTTCACCTTATCGACGAACTTTCCCTTTTCTAAACTACCCATGCCTTAGTCAATTTTTCTCTTCCTCTTTTCCTTTGTCAGAAAAGTCACCGATTGGTGAACTTAGGGTTTTCCAAACCTTCAGTTTTCTGACAAAGGCAACAATTTTCTCTCCTCTATCTCTACCTTATACTTTTAGTCGGCAAATCTCCAGTCGACAAAACCGTCGATCAACAAACTATGAGGTTCGTAAACCTTCAATCTTGCCGATAAAGTGTGCCCTTCATATTCTTTCTCTTTTCCTTAGACTATTTCCTTTTCCCTCTTTTCTTTGGCCATTTTGATTCCTGCGCACTCCTTAGTTAGCAAACAGGAAAATTAGTGAGCTAATGAACCGTCAAACCAAAGGTTTGCCAAACCAAAATTTTGTTGACTAAGGCAAAATAAAAGACAAAACACTTTAAAATTTTTTGGGGTTTTTTTCTAAGGGGAACTTCCTTCCATTTAGGCTTTCTCAGATCGAATTTCTCTGATGAAAGGAGGGATTTTTGGGCCATTTTGGGTCGGGCAAAATATGACAATAGTCCCTGTTTCATTCAATTAGTTTGAATTCTTTTTTCATATTTGTATGCTTGCATCACTATCAATAACCATCAATCTAATACATTTGGGCTGTTTAGACCTCTATTTGTCAAGGATGTCTTTTAACCCCTACTCTTAATGTGCTAGCTGCTGAAGGCTTTGGATATCTTTTAACCAATTATGTTGTCTAGAAGCCGGTCAAAGGCATTTCCTTTCCCAATTCCTTAGCTCAATTAGTGAATGGAAATTTTGTTGATGACTCTTTTCCTACTCTTCTAGAAGAAAAAGGCAATATCAAATAAAGCTCTATATTGTCTGTATATTTTTTGTAGGGCACCAGGATCTAGCATTCAATGGCAGAAAACTCAATGTTATAGGTAATCCTTTTCAACTAAACCTCCTTGGATTGACACATTTGAGTGGAAATAGATTGAACATGGAGATTTGTTTAGATTCCTGGACATTCGTTTTACCTTTCAAGCCTCCCCATTCTCTCTATGGTAGGTTGTTATTTCCAAAATTGAGAGGAAGTTGGCTTATTGGATTACCAAGCCTCTCTCCCTGGTAGGGAGATTTTAGGTGTGCTCTAAGATCCTAGTGGCTACTCATGTTTATTATTCTTCTTGTTGGGTGCCTTCTAAATCTTCTTAGTGATTTTCTCTGGGCCTTCTTGAAAATAATAAAGGTTTCCATCGTGTGACTGTTACTAAATTATGTTCACACCTAATTTAGCAAGGCCTAAACATCAGTTGTTTAGAGGGAGTACAAGAATTTTTGCTTATGCATGTATCATCTAGTCAGTGTTTGATGTCTTGACAGAAGATGAGTGCAAAATCACTTATCAAAATCATGTAATAGCTCATGCTGAGCTATTACATCATCCTGGTAAGTGAAATCATCTATGGACAAGAAAACAGGCATTCAAAGAATGAAGAGAATTGATGGAGTTCATGTTCCAGTTGCTGATTATTCATTATGTTTCAGTACAAGTAAAAGAAGTATTTATAGACTGTCAAATTATACATCATGTTTTATACATATGTTCCAAAGAAAGATCAGTTGTTTTATGCTATGTATTTGATTCAGAAAGTGAAATATACATAAGTCATTGCATAGAATGAGATAGCTGATTGTATTCAAAAGAATGGATAAAAGTGTCCCACACAAGCCGTGGGAGTAACTGAAATAGGCAACATAAAAGTAAATTTTACTTTTGAAAGAAAAGAAATGCATAGGAAAAGAAGAGGGACCCGTCATTGCCTGTGAATGACGAATCCCGTGGTTGAGCTGGTTGCTATCTTCCTCCATCCGTTTGAGATCCAACGTACCTGGAAAATAGATTTTGTCAGCTCAGGGTACCAAGTCTTTTCATACACAATCAGAACTTCAAAAGTACCATTAATATGTATGTAGCAGCAATATCAATAATCAGATATCAACATAAGAGAGGTTAGAATGAGCAGACATAAGTGCTATATCAGAAAGAGATAGATCCATACAAGTAACCCCACATCATGAATCAAAGATATGTTTCATATGCTAACATGTTTACTTCCTGTCCAGGTATATAAGAAATTAGTTTGCTGATTCATCTTTTATTAAATGGCATGTGGAGAAAATAGGCTCCCATAAGGGTTGAGCCCAGCATGCTGCCCTCTTGTTTCACTAAAGAGGGATAATGAAATCCTTGAGGACCAATGTTACAAAACCATGACTATGCTGGTATAAGGAAGGAGTCTTCCTATTATCAAGAGCATTCCATTACATCAGCACAATCATGATTTTAATAAAGAAAGATCTGATCATCGAGATATTCATACATATCATTAGGAGAGCAGCAGAAGATGACATAGTGGAGTCATGAGATACACAGTCAACACATCAAATGAAATGACAAGTCTTATCAATAAAGTGATCACATAAAGAGCAAGTTACATAGATAATATGTATGCAATAGCAAGTATCTGCTACATAAATTGTTGTCATCATGTCATCATAACCCATATGCATATGAAAGAACAACATAAAGATGCCTCATGCGGAGATATATAGAAATTACTGCAAAATGAAGCAACATAAGGAGAAAAAAGTGTAGAACAACAAGAGGGAACAACTTGCTACAGGATTGTATGACCTTATCATGAAATGAGTATGCTTTTTGTAGAGTGCCCTCTATACATGAAATAAGTCACACAGAGAGATTTGCTACAACATTGATATAATCTAGATACAAGTGCAAGTCATGATCAAGTATAACTAATGTAATGGAGAAGGATTGAAACAACTTTCAAATGATCAAGTCATCACAATATATCCTTTATCCAAAAAAGAGGGCTAAGCAAAGTATGTACAAGATGAACAGATCAAGATGATGCCTTCACCAAGTTTAAAATATGCTAATGTGTTATGCATAGTGCAAGGTATGATTTTAGGACAGCAAAGTAAGAAGATATAACAGGTGCAACAAAAGTATTACTCAGGAAGAATAAGACTCTTCTAACAATATGTTATGCATCTGAGACAAAAGTAAGTGAGGGGCCATACATACTAATCAATGGTGCTTCAAACCTCAAGCATTAACTTCTTTCATAAAAGGGATCTTAGGCTGTATGTAACATCAATATATAGAAGGAAGAGTCCATGATATTCAGGTGAATATAATGCCATCAGAAGAGTGTATACACAGGTTTTAGATGTTCATTTCCATCTACAAGAGTACAAAAGGGAACAATGTCAAGATACAGCCATCACAGTGTTATCCAAGAACAACGGAAATGAGTTATGATCTATCTCATTGTGTTCACATACAAATGCATTATAGAAAGGTCAGTGTTCATGGATTTTGGGACTATGCACTGCTCAAGTGTTATCAGGATCCATTTAAGGTATTTCATTAAAACAACATGAATGCAGTATGTAATTGAAAGCTATAACATATATCCATCATGGGCTGAGCCAAATGTATACCAGATGAATAGATCAAATGACATCTTTACCAAGTTGAAGGCATGTTAAGGTGTTAAATACGGTGTGACTTTGGATTAGGCAAGTGCAACAGCCATAGCATACAGAAAAGCAAAAGATGGAAGAGCAAAAAGAGTATTTTCCCTGTCCACCTATAGCAGAGACACATAACACTTTTTACCTCTATCTTTGTCAATATTCAAATGCAATAAGACAAGAAGACAGGATGGAAGTATAATGGTGCAGGAGCACCCCTACAAGACAGGATATTGTCCGCATGACAGGACATTAGTCTATTTTTAGCATGTTTGACTTCATAATGTAATAAGGTCCATTGGACCAATGCATATGTATTAGATCAACCTAGGAGAGTGTGCAGGTAGTTAGAGTTCGTGATCAGGTTGTCTGAGCTGTCTTCTCCCAGCCGCTTGGAAGCTCCCAGCCGCTGGGAACCGAGTTGGTAGTACTCGTAGGATATTGCTATAAATAACTCAGATCAGTTAGGGTTTGATATCATATCAGAGAGAGTAGTAGTTATGTTATGTTGTACTGGTGATTGAGTGAAATCCAGAGGTCAGTCCAGACATTGTGAAACTTTGTTGTAGAAACAGGACATTTGTGTTTCATCTAAATAAGATCTCATCAAATTGCATTATCTGGTTTATCAGCTGTTTATATTTTGATTTCTGCTCTGATTACAGGTTAATGGATACTTTCAACCCTTCCACCGGTTGATTCTGTGAATCGGTGGAATGGTCATGCATGTTAGTTTAGGTTGTATTTTAGTTTTCTGTTTATGCATTTCATTGTGTGGGAGATCGATTGGTAGCATGCTGTGAATCAACCTAGCATCCTCATGTGCTAGGATTTAGGAAGATAAACTGTTAAGTTTTGATCTGAAGGTGATCTAGCCCGATCATCATGTTTTCTTTGTGAAATTGTGCGGTTTTGTGAGTTTGCATGCAGTTGACGGATATACAGGGATCTGCATGTGCTTTTCCAGACGAAGTGAATCGTATCGACATCTGTGAGTATATCGCTATCTGGATCAGGTTATGAAGCTGACGAAGACTGTATGTTTCAAGTGCATCAGGATGATATAGGTTGGATATATACTCAGTGTGTATATCATCGTCAGGATCATCTTTCGTGTGTATCCATCGTCCGCATGTCGCTATCACATGCAGAAGTGAAAGTTCACTTTTTGGCTAAGGACCGGAAAGGTCATCATCAGGATATTGAAAAGATCACCGGATATTCATTATCATGTTGCGGAGGATATAAGTGTCTTATATCCTGTTGACATCATCATTGGGTGCAAGTGATGTCATCGTCATCAGGATATTGCGAATATCACCCTATGCAAGTTTATCCTGCTGTCGCTAAGTGTTTTGGCATCGGCGTAAGTCATCGGCATAAAGTTTGGTTAACATCATCAGGATGTTTCAATATGACCGGATAAGTCATATCCTGATGCTGTTGTTTCAGTAGTCGGATATCGGGGTGACGTAAGCATCGAAGGAAAGGTGCGTGAGTTGTCGTCATCAGGATATATGAGAGGAACCGGATATTTCATATCCTATTGACGAAGGGTGATGATGATGCTAAACATCATGATGCTGCCGATAGAGTTTGGCGCTAAGTGAATAGTGATCATCAGGAGGATAATTGTGTTCGTCGAGTATCATGATGATGCTGACAGGCGAAAGGCGAAAGGCGATAAGGAAGTGAACAGTAGTTAGCAGGAGGATATTTCATGCCTCTTTGAAATATGATGATGCTGTCTGTGTTAGCAAGAAATATGATGATGATGATAAGCTGATAGGTATTACATACTGCTTGTCCAGGATTTTAACATGCTGGTTGTGTTAATGACTCCTCCTTCCCATTTGTAAGCTTCTGTTGCGTTTTCCTCTGCATCATATAATCACCTACAACATAGGCATATAGCCTCAGGTTTTTATCAATACAAAAAACGTGAAGCATATGGGACAGCCACCAACTGGAACTATCATAAAAAAGGACTCATGACAGCATCAAAATGAAGATGCATTCAAATCAACCAAATGGGTAAATGCTTGGGAGAAAACTTCATAGTTTTCCTTTTGTTTCTTCATGTATATCAATGTCAAGTCCAGGTCTGTGGATAGTGCATCAGATCAATCATGAGAGATCCAACTAAATAAAGAGATGTTCCAATAATTTTATCAAGGAGATGCTACTCACGACACTATCTAAGAAGAGACAATTCACATCAAGGGTGCAACATATCATGAACAGTGTGACTGTATCAGGAGAAGTGGAAGGTTCATTTCCATTAAAACCACCTATATATTGCAAACACATTGTCACAGCTAAGAAGGTAGAATGAAGTGTCATCATTTTCCTCACTATATAAGTATAGTATCAACAGGTAAAATCTTGCAATTATGTATCAGAAGGTATGACAAATACATTCGATTCATCATCTTCAAGAGAAAACAAATGTGTATCAGAAATGTTCCGTTTGGTAAAGGACAATCATCAACATGAAGACAATCATATCAATGTTATGCTACAACTACAGGATGTATCTTATCCAACATTTGAGTGTCATTGAAATACAAATGGATTATGAAAAGGTGTCATTTTGGATCAGGAAGACAAGGGGGGTGCAACAAGGTGTATATGCTTTTATTTATACATGATGTATGTTTTGTTTAGGGGAAAATTGGATTCGTTAATGTTTTAATTTTTAGATGTTTAAATCTGCCTCTCCACTAAACATTGAAGGATCTAGGGTCGAGTGGCGAGCACTATCATACCCTAGGTCACTTACCAATGTAGGGAAACTTGGATTAGGGAATTTAATTATTAATTTTCCTTCTCTTATGTCTAATTAACCATTAAAACCCTAATTATGCAAATACGACAACAAATTGACGAATGACGGAAAAAGCTCTTGCAGACAGGAGTAAAATACCAAATCAGAGTACCTATTTTTGGGGTTCTAAAGTGGAACAATCAGGACACTGGAGTGGGCACCCAAGTCCAAGGTGCCAGTTTCTTCACGGAATCTGGACCTCCTTCCGACACTGATCACCCCTGTAACTTTTGTTTCCTGAAACTCGGATGCGGAGGACACTGGAGCAAGCGCTCAAGTCCTGGAAGTGCTCTGGTGTCCTGCAACTCTTCAGATCTGGAATCCTTGATGCCTGCTAGTACTTCCTGCAACTCCACTTTTCCCAAATGCGACACCTGTAACCTGCAATCACAAGACTTAGTTTGGGGGTGGTGTTTAGAGGCTTGCCTCAGAGAAGCCCTAGAGGACACTTAAGTCTCTGAACACCGTTGTCAAACAAAGAGTGCATGCCTTTGTGAGGTAGAGGCAAAAAACAAAGGAATTAATGATGAGAACACAATATTATGTCACCTTGTAGTGAATCTCTCATGGGAGGAAGATGTTCTTCATGCCATGAGGAAATTGATGCTCAAATCTGCAAATATCAACACACAAAACATACAAGTTTGCTCTTGCAACACAATAGAAAGCCTTGAATCACCTTGAGAATACCTAAAATTCACCATGATCATCTAATTGAAATCTAGTTTACAAATGAATGCCTAAGCATGCTTATATATGCAACTACAAACACTCCCACCAAGGTTTTTGAAATTCAAACTTACCGTGTTGGCAAAGGGACCTAATAATGGTCACAAACTGACACCCTGAAATTAGGGCTGCCCCAAAATAGGGCAGGACTAGGGTGCGGGCGCCCAAGTCCTCCCCCCCTATTTTGGGTAGGGCACAACTCAAGGGGTCCTCCTAGGTCCAATTTGCCATGGAACCTAGGTCTCATTCCATCGGGATGCCAAAATATGAACTAAAATATCCTAAATGCATACTAAGGACCCAGGAGCTAAACCTTATAAGGGAAAAGCCCCCAAGGGGACATTTTTCGATGTTACATGTTCATATCATTAACTGTCAAAAGATCAACACTCATGTCATAAAAGCTACAGAAGGAATCAAATGAACAGCTTTTGTATGTCCATCTCATAATTTTCAAAAGCTAGATATAGTTCAGCTACATCATAGAGTAACTTCAAAAAACTTCATTTACAAGTCAAGAACAAGTGCATCAATCATTCGGTATGATATGTATGGAAGTATATGTGAAAAGACATAATAAACTAGAACAATAAAATGATGTATGCCACAATACAGTTTGGATGTGATCAATGCTAAATCATAATCAAGTGGAGCATGCACAGATACATGAGGTCAAGATAGCATCTATAAGTGATACATAAGAGAGAGAAATACATGAATGTCATTATCACGTTGTATATGCTACAACAGATGACCAATAAACAACAAAAAATGAGATTGTAATCTTCCTTTAAAAGCCATATCTCATAGTATTTTTTGTGAAACAAAAAGATAAATGAAATTCTAAAGAACAGTAGTTTGTGTTTCTACAGTGAAGGGCAAAAATGTAGGTTATTGATCATCATATATTCTTAGTTATTGTGACTTTCATCATGCTTCTACAAGAACAGAAATTACATCCACATCAAAGGCCATTGCATAGTAATGAAAGAAAAGCTTATCTTTTGCATTTTTGGGGGAAATGGATCAGATTCGAATTGCAGAAGGAAAAGCAGCTATAGAAAGAGGAACAATCTGATGCCATTATTTTCTATATATTGAAAATGATGAAAAGCCTAGTCCGAGTCTATAAAAAAAAGTCAAAAAAATGCTTTTTCTTCATACAAAGTCAAAACCCACATGGTATTACATAGAGTTCAAATACAGAGGAGTGCAAAAATGTTTTCTTTACAAGATTTTCATTCTTATATCATGGTTTCAAGCTCATACAAACACAAAATAACTTGAGATGCAGAACCAAAATCATGGCCTGCACTATGGAGTTTTACAGAAGTTGAATATGATAAAATGAAACCTATTTGGTGCCATATCGGGCCACGACCAATATAATACCAAACAAGTTTTGTTTTCTACATTTTAGTGAAAGAAAGAACGTCATATTTTCATTGCTTTTGCATACAAAGAGATGGATGAAAAGTCATTTGTTGATACCCAGTCATAGCTAGATAGAGTCGTTTCTCTTCAGCAGGTGAACCCACAAAGTTATATAATGCATTTTGTTCACACATCTGGGGTTTTGGAAATGCAAGAAAAGTTGCAGATGTAAAAGAAAATGAAGTTTTTCTAACTCATGTCATCTCATAGAATGCTCTGAAACATCAGTTTGGCCGCGACCTCTATGCCACATCGTGCTTCATGCTAAAAGAAATGCAAAAAATGAATGCAGTTTTCTAAAGTTGAAGCTTAAACCTACAATAAGAGGATAAATATGCATAAGAGGCATGGGTTTTACCTTTTTTTTTTTTCTTTCTTTTTGCCCTCAAACCAACTCAAAAATACCATGGCGACTAGAGATAGCGTGTGGCAACATGAAACAACAAAGAGAGCAAAAAAGATCCATCAAAAAACTAGTTAAAGCCGCGGCTTTAGGGGCCCAAAATCACCTTCAAATCGAGAAAAATGGAGGTCAAAATCTTAGTTTTGATAGTAAAAGAAACTTACCATGCATTTTTACACAAAAAATCCACATGGAAACCATTCAGATTCGACAAAATGGTGCAGATCAAACTCCCAAACCCTAGCTCGTGGCGGCCAAGGCACAACAACATTCCCAGAAGGAAGGCAAGTTAAGAATGATAAGGGTATTTAGGGTTCAAAATGTTTTAATTCGACCCCCTTATGTGGATTTTTTGGAGTTTTGACTTTCTTTTTAAGAAAATCCTTTCCATTATTATCACCATGGTCCACGACTTAAGTCATTTGACCTAGTCAATTTTGGAGCCCATGAGTTTTCAGACTCATGTGATCATTTGTTTTAAAATGATCATGTCACTTATATGTTTAATTGCATGATTATTGGCAAGAATAATGACGTAATTAAATATTAAGGGTAATATTTCATTATTGCCTTAATATTTAACATGTATTTTAAAAGAAGGAAAAGAAAAAGCAAATGTTAAATATTAAAGTAATCAATGGCCAATTATCTTTAATATTTAATCAAAACATTATCCTCTCCCACAATCATGCAATTAAACATATAGACTGAATTGTAGTCCTTATGCAAAGTTAAAGTGTAAAACATTTGACTAAGTGATGCAATTATAAGTCACTTAGTTTAAATGTTATTTTCAGAAAAGGAAGGATATTTATTTCATTTATTGCATAAAGGGGATAAGACTGAAATTTATGAGGAGAGGTTGGCAAGCAGATGGAGGAGTTATTGAGGTGGTTTGACTTGTTTTTAATGGCATTTAAGGGCATTAAGAGGTAGTTCTTGGAGCTTTTATGATGGGTAATGACATGCCCTAACTTTTTCCTCATTGGAAACTCATTTTGGAGGGTTTTTGATAGATATTTTGAGGGCTTTTATGTTCTGCACGACCAAGGAAGTTTCTAGACCTTATCCTTTACAGCTACTTGGAGAAGTATATAGTCTTCTTCTTTGTTCATTATTAGGGGGTTCTAGCTTTTCACTTGTGCCATATTGTAATTTTCTGAGTTCTTTTGTAGAAGTGAATAGTTTTGTAACTCATTTTGAGAGTAACATAGCATTGTAACACCTTTTTAGCAGTAATAGCAGTTTATACCTTCCCATTTCTTCTGATATTGTGTGTCCTTAGTGTTAGTACAGATCTTTGTGATGTTCTTTGTCCTTGGAGCTATATTTCATGTTGGTGCCTTTATGCAGGAATAGATACATTTTTGCAGGTTGTGAGATGTACTAGTAATAACAATCAGTCTTAAGTGGTGAGAAAACATCTTTCTCCTTTAAAGGACTATAGTTATTTAGTGTTCTTACAAATTGATGATGCAAATATTATGATTTATTGGGTTGTGTATGAGAGCCTTGATATTACTGGTTCTATAGTGTATCAATTTTGTGTAGTCTTAGACAATCCTTTGGTGCATCACCTTAGATAGTAGGTTTTATTTTCATGCAATCCTTCTTACTCTTTTCTCTGCAAAGGCATTAGTACAAGCAGTTGTAGGTGAAGTATCAATAGGAAGTTGGCCTTCTCTAGAGGTTCTTTCCATCATAGGTGACCCACGATCCTGGAAAGATCCCATGTTTCTCCAGAATGCCATGTTCTGCAACTTAGCAAGGGTGCAATTTCTAGAGACAATAATGACTTCAGAGTATTGTTGCCTCCCACATGATTTTAGAGGGTTGGGATTGATTTCCAATCAACATCAAGGATTGGCCTTGTGTGCCAAATGGATTCTCTAATCTCTTGAGGGCAATGAGGCCCAAAATATTTTGGTATGTCACTACATTTCTATAGGTGTCCCTCATGGGAGACATGCCTAGAAGGGGATTAGCCTTCACACCCTTCTTATTATATAGGAGCCCATCTAGATTCAAGATAATTTTGTGATGAAAAGCATTTGGAGATCCTAAGAAACCATCAAACCTTGGTTAGTTTGGAATGACAAGGACTTTCACACTTGTCTTTCTATTAATCAACAATCTATATGGTGGTCTCCTATTGTCTCTTGTGAAGATCTCCCTCTAGCTAGAACTCCTTTGGTCTATTCTTTAAGGTTTTTAAGAAGGGTATAGAGACCCTTCCAGATCTTTTTTCTAGAGATACCAAGAATTTTATTACATGGCCTAAAGCCAAAGTTAAGTTTCATTCGTCCAACTAGGACTTTGAAACCTTCCAGGTTGTTATTGACTCTATGTCACTGGATATAATTCACAAGATGGGGGTTCATAGTTTCAAGCCTTGGTGGAAAGATTGGAAATGACATTCTAATACACCATTTCATAATTATAATCCTTATAAGGGTTATTCCTGGCTCTCTCCAGATTTGTCTATGATGCCTATCTTAAGCTAGAGATGGTTGCTACAATCCCCTTTGATCGTTTGGTAGGGTAGGTTTCAAATGGCTTGGTTGACCATTCTAGAGTCGAAGCTTGCCCATTTTGCTTGGTGTATTCTTTTCCAAGGCCTTCCATTTGGTTCTAGACTAAGCCATATTGGGATCAGGGACCCTCGATGCCCATTTTGTGGTCACTAGGAAACTCTTAAGCACCTTTTTTGGTTTTGTTCCAAAGCTCAAGTTGCTTGGGCTTGGATTCATGATTTTTTAAACCCTTTCAGCCTAAGTCATTCTCTTGGCATATGGTTTAATTAGGAAATTGGCCTATAATCCCCTCTAGATATACCTAAATTTGGTATGCTTTCAAGGTGGAAATTCTTTTCAACATATGAAATAACAAGAATTCTGCTTTATTTTATGGATGTTGAATTAATCCTAATTTTTGATCTACACTAAAGCTTCTATTTGTTCTAATGTGCTTATGTAGATTCAAGTGCAAGCCAACAAGGTTGCACTTGAAGTGGCACATCTTTAGGTGCTACTAGATCATTGGGGTAATGCCCCATGCACCATCACTAGAGTCCCTCCAACTCTTGCCTCTAGCGGGGGATATTCTTTGCCTCATGGGCATCATTGGGGGTGTAGTTAGTCTGCTCGTGGTGACCAAGATGCACACTCTCGTGCCATCAACCTCTTGTGAGAAGAGCCAAGGATTGGTCTTAGAGAGGATGGTATCAACCCATTTTCCACCACTATGCTTCTCCCTAGGTCCCTAGTCGTGGGCTTAGTGTTTGGATAGATTTTGAAAACTTTCCCCACCTAGATCTTAATATATCACCTATTTGTGACACTTAGCCTCTAGATGAAAAAAGATGATGATGATAATGCTAGTTGGGAGCACCTTGTGGATACTCTGGACCCTATTGATGTATGGGGTAAATTAGATGATCTGGATCCTCTTCCTCCTACTAGTGCTTTAACTCTTATTGGTAGTGGTCTGTGTTTGTATTTTGATCTGGGTTTTACCCATGTTTGGACTTTGGGGTGTGACATCTTCCACCCACCTTTTTTGTGTGAATATATGTAATATTATTTTATAAATAGTAATACAGACACTTATTCATTAAAAAAGGTGTTACTTCTCATTCTATACCACCAATTATATTTTATGATGATGAGATTCCTCATAACAATTATTATGGCCCCTTATATTTGTGCAGTTTGATCCATGGTTATTCATGTAATGGTATTCTTTATTGAGCCAATTTGTCAATTGGTTGTATGTACAAAATAATCTATATATAATCGTGATCTTTAGTAGAACACTTATTCACATTTAGGGATTTGGTGTAGGAGCACCCCTTCAACAAGATAAATATGCACAAGAGGGAGAAGAATAAGGCTTTAATGTGTTTTAGACAATAAATGTTACCATGTAGCATTTGTATGTCATTGTCAAATGTAGCATTTTGTGTTGACATTTTATGTTTTAATATCTCTTCCCGAGGCCAGTATTTAGCATCATGGATAACAACAGACAGTTGGGTTATGTGCAGGGTTAAATCAAATGTGTCGTATTATCTGATCTTTTGTTGTCTTATGCAAAACAAGTGCCATGTGATTAATTAGGGCTTTTTGTTATAATCTTGGTTTAAGCAAAATCCAAAAAATAGAGGAGAGAGGAGTCGGTAACAAAACAAGGAAGGTGGTCGAGGAATAGGGACTTCTTCCACCTTCATAAATATAAAAGGTAGGAATCCTTGTAAACAGGATATGTTTAGAAAAGTTGGAATGAAAAAATAGTAATTCTATCAAGTGTGTTACAAATTCTGGATCTTGTGTAAATTCCTTGTATATTGAATTGTTCTATATATTATCTGTATAGAATTGTTTTCGTACTTAATTTAGTTCCCTGCCGTCAAGATGCACGATTAAGTCCATTCCACTGGTGGATTTTTGTGAAACTAGTGGAATGGATTGTGTACATTAGTATTCTGTTGGTTTTCCTTTTTGTTTGATGGGCATGGCAGAATAGAAATTATGGAATCCATTACAAAGGAAGTTATCGGCAGGAAGTTCAAATATACATCAATTGTATGCAGGGGTAGTTTGTGAATATATCGCATTTGCATGCGAATTAACCCCTGTGTATATGCGGTGAAGAATGGTATGCATAAAAGTCTGTTTGGGTCAAGATTGTGTTGCTTGTTGAATATACAATTCTTGTGTATATCGCTAATGTACTTGAGTACATTCCGTGTGTATCTTGCAATCGTATGTGAAAATCCATTGCCTACGTATATCGCCAAAGTATATCGGCAAACAATTCTTGTGTCTGTCGAAATTGTTTGAAGAGATACAATTGATGTGTATACGTCCATTGTATGTCATAGACAATTTGTGAGTATATCGCTATTGTATGTGAGTGTTAGTTTGTGTGTATACTGCAATTGTACATCACTGTTGTATGTTACGAAAATACAATGAAAACATACATGTCACAAGATACAAAAGGTGACTTGCCGAAGTGGTGAACAAAATGTATGTGGGAAAGACATTTGTTTCTGTGCATAGAAGAGGCGACTGGCAATAGTAGGTAAGAACACTGAAACCCATTGGGGAAGCAGTTAAAGAGATGTATATACAAGCCAAGTCATCGGTGTGAGAGGAACCCATCGGGTAAGGTTTCAGGAGTCCCAGCGAAGGCAGGGTGATGCCGATAGAAAGCATATCGGTGGGAGAAGAAGCTTCAAAAGGACATTTGAAAAGGAAACCGATGGTATAATGTTTGGTTGATGCATAGGAAAGTATCGATGTGAAGGAAACCATCGGGAAGACAGTAGATAGTGAGGCCGACAAAGTAAGTCAGGCTGACAAGGAAAGAGTATAAGAGGTTCGGTGAGACATTTGAGATCTCTCACCGATATTGACAAAATTAACATTTTGAGTGTGTGTGTTTCTGCTGTGTGTCGCTCTGCATCATAGTGGTATCAGAGCGAAGGAGTGTTCTTTGGGTAGAAGGAGAAGACATGATGTCAAAAGGAGAGGGGTCAGAAGAGTACCCAGCAAAGATGACCAACGCTGAGTTGGCGGCCTTAGTAAGAAAGCAAATGGCAGAGAGCAAAGTAGATCGAGCTCAGAATCAGGCATTGAAAGAAGAGATAGAGAAGTTGAGGGACAGAGTAGAAAAAGGGGAAGAAGATTCTGGTAAACGAGAAGATTGGGATGAAGAGGAGATCCCAAAGCAGGAAGAGATAGAGGTTCCTACAGACTAGAGACCCTTACTTAATGCCCTAAAATCCATGGAGAGAAGGACCATGGATATGAAAATAGACCTACCAGTGTTTGAAGGAAAAATGGAACCTGATTCAGTGATGGAGTGGATAGACTCCTTGAATAATTTCTTTGAGACCGAGGAAATACCAGACCACCAAAGGGTGAAGATGGCTCAATCCAAAATGAAAGGGGCTGCACTGACTTGGTGGAATTTCATCCAAGATGACAGGGTGAAAGAAGGAAAGAACAGAGTTGCTACTTGGAAGAAGATGATGGCTTTCATGAAGGAAGCCTATGTTCCATTGGATTACAACATCCAATTACATAAGAGGAAACACAACTTGAAGCAGAAGGAGCTAGATGTCAGCTCATACACAGAAGAGTTCATGAAACTATGTGTCAAAACAAAGGTAAAGGAGGGTGAGGAAGAGAAGGTAGCAAGGTACCTCAATGGATTAAGGTTTAACATCCAAGAAGATTTAAATCTGCATAACCCAGATACAGTCCAAAAGTGCTACCAGTTAGCACTCAAAGTGGAAGAGAAATTAAAGAGAAGGCATGAGTAGAACAATAGAGGAAAAGAGAGACAACAATGGGGAGGAAGAAGTCCTTTCAGAGGCAGAGGAACTGGATTTGGATACCAGGGTGAATCCAATCAAGAGAACAACAAAGGAGACAACAGTCATAACCAAGGGGGAAACTACAATCAAAGAGGAAACTTTAGGGGCAGAAGACCACAATTTAGAGGAAGATCTTAGGGCAGAGGACCTATCAAATGTTACCATTGCGATCAAGAAGGTCACATAGCTAGCAGATGTCCAAGAAAGGCAACAAGTTCAATAGGAGAAAGGAGGATCAATCTGATACAAGAATCTAATTGTCAAAGTGTAGCAAGCTCAAGCACTAAGCAAAGTGTGAATGCTCCTGACAGTTATGGGTATCCTGAGAATGGATAATCTTTGATGATTAGGAGAGCAATGACCACCATGAAGGTGCTTGGAAAAGAACCTCCACAAAGGAAGTATCTCTTTAGAACTACTTGCAAGGCAGGAGGAAAGGTATGTAAAGTTCTGATTGACTCTGGGTCTACTGAGAATTTTGTGTCCATTGAGATGGTAGAAAAGCTTAAGCTTAGGAGACTGCCACATCCTTGCCCATATAAAATTTCATGGCTCACCCAAGGTCAGCAAACAATTGTGGAAGAACAGGCTTGGGTAGAACTTCAAATTGGACCATACAAGGATAGGTTACTGTTTGACATTGCCAAGATGGATGCTTGCCATCTCCTGTTTGGAAGACCATGGAAGTATGACTTGAAAGCATACCATGATGGAGTTAGAAACACATATTCAATCACCAAGAATGGTAAGGTGATAGAGCTGCTACCATTAATAGAGAATGAGGTGGAATCAAAAGGAAAAGAAGTTAAGGTGATGATGGTAGAAGGTAAATAATTCATGAAAGGGATAGTAGAAGAAGGAGCAGTTGCATATGCTCTAATTCCATGCCTAAAGGTGAATAAGGAATAGCAACAAGGAATCAAGGGAGAGAAGGGGTAAAGGTTCATAGATCCTGCTGTCTAAGAGCAATTGGACAAGTACCAAGGCATCATCTCTAATGGAATACCAAGGTCCCTACCACCTATGAGGGACATCAGCCATTGCATAGATATGATGCCAGGATCTACACTTCCAAACAAAGCAGCATACAAGCTTACCCCAGAACAGAATACAGAAGTTGCAAGGTAGATTGAGGAATTGTTGGAGACAGGCCTAATTGGCAAAAGTTTAAGCCCATGTGCAGTACCGGCTGTACTAGCACCAAAGAAAGAAGGCACTTGGAGACTTTGTACTGATTCAAGGGCTATCAACAAGATCACAATCAGGTATAGGTTCCCAATACATAGGATAGAAGATTTACTTGATTGTTTGGGTGGTGCTAAATATTTCTCAAAAATAGATTTAAAGAGTGGATATCATCAGATTAGGATTAGGAGAGGAGATGAATGGAAAACTGCATTCAAGACCAATGAGGGTTTATATGAGTGGAAAGTCATGCCTTTTGGTTTGTCCAACGCCCCTAGTACCTTTATGAGATTGATGAATGAGGTCTTGAGGGAATTTATAGGTAAGTTTGTCATAGTATATCTAGATGACATCTTGATTTTCAGTAATACAAGGGAAGAACACCTCAACCATATAGACTTGGTCCTCAAAAGGTTGCATGAAGAGCAGCTAATGATCAACTTAGCAAAGTGTTTGTTCATGCAGGAAGAGATCATCTACTTGGGATTTGTCAGCTCACATAACAAACTGAAAATGGATCAAGAAAAGGTAAGTGCCATATTGTCTTGGCCAACTCCTAAAACCTTGAGTGATGTTAGAAGTTTCCATGGGTTAGCAACCTTTTATAGGAAGTTTATAAAAGGGTTTAGTCATGTTTGTGCACCAATGCTTGACACCATAAAAGGAGGACAGAAGTGCAGATTCACATGGACAAAAGACGCAGATGATTCATTTGAAACATTGAAGAAGAAGGTGGTAGAGCAGCCAGTTCTTGTACTTCCTGACTTTAGCAAGATTTTTTAGGTAGAATGTGATGCCAGTCACATGGCAATTGGAGCAGTACTCAGTCAAGAAGGTAGGCCCATTGCATTTTTCAGTGAGAAACTGAATGATGCAAAGAAGAGATACTCATCATATGATTTGGAGATGTATACTCTTGTCCAATCACTGAAAAAGTGGAGGCATTATTTGATGCCAAAAGAATTCATAGTGTACACAGATAATCAGGCTCTTAGTTTCATCAATAGTCAAGAGAAGCTAAACCATAGGCATATGAAGTGGGTGGAAACTTTGCAAGCTTTCACCTTCACACTCAAGCACAAGAAAGGGGTCAAGAACAAAGTAGCAGATGCTTTGAGTAGGAGGATTCTAACCATCAACCAGATCCAATTAGAAAGTGTTGGCATTGATTCTTTGAAGGCCATGTATGATGATGATGAAGACTTTGGAGAGATCTACAAGGTATGTACTTCTTTTGGTGACAAATATCATGTTGAGTTCTCTGAATTTCTGATCCAAGATGGATTACTTTTCAAGGGTGGACAATTGTGTATTCCAAGGTGTTCTATGAGACTGAATATCATTAAGGAGAAACATTGTGGGGCCATGGCAGGACATTTTGGTCTGGATAAGACTCTTGATCTTGTAAGGAGGCATTACTATTGGCCCAAGTTACAATCAGATGTGAGAAAATTTGTGGAGGCATGTGTGATATGTCAGAAGGCAAAAGGGAGATCCACTAATGCAGGTTTGTACCAGCCACTACCCATTCCTTCTAGGCCATGGGAGAGCATAAGCATGGACTTTGTATTGGGTTTGCCTAGAACAAGGAAGGGATATGATAGTGTTTTTGTGGTAGTAGATAGATTTAGTAAAATGGCACATTTCTTGCCCTGCAAAACCACCTGTGATGCTTCATATGTTGCAGATCTGTTTTTCAAGGAAGTAGTGAGGATACATGGATTGCCATTGAGTATAGTCTCAGATAGAGATGTAAAATTTATTGACCACTTTTGGTGGACTCTTTGGAAGAAGCTTGGAACCAATTTATCCTTCTCATCAGCATACCATCCTCAAACAGATGGATAGACTGAAGTAGTTAACCGTTCATTGGGAAATCTATTAAGGTGTTTGACTAGGCAGCATGGAGAGAAGTGGGATAACATCCTACCACAAGCAGAATTTTCCTATAATGACACCATTAATAGAAGTATAGGGAAGTCACCTTTTCAGGTGGTATATGGTATTCATCCAAGAGGTATTTTGGAGCTGAGAGATCTACCTATAGGAGAGCCTACTAGTGCAGATGGAGAAGCTTTTGCTTCAGCTATCAAAGAAGTGCATGATCAAGTCAAGAACCAGCTTCAATAGACTACATTGAAATACAAAGCATATGCTGACAAGAAAAAGAGAGATGTACAATTTGATGTTGGAGATTTGGTGTGGGTTAATCTGAAGAAGGAGAGGCTCCCAAAAGGTAAATATACCAAGCTCATGCAAAGGAAGATTGGACCATGTCAGATTTTGAAGAAATGTGGGCATAATGCTTATGAGATCCAACTTCCTCCTGATCTTGGATTATCACCCATTTTCAATATATGTGATTTGACTCCATACAAACCAAATGCAGATGTAGAACAGGAGCCATTGCAGGATGCATCAGAGGATGATATTCCTAAGCATGATCCACCAAAATTGAAGAAGATATTAGACTCAAGAGTGACAAAGAAGACGAGGGACAAAGAGTACATGGAGTACTTGGTAGCTTGGCACGGGCAACCTGTTTTAGAGGTAGTTTGGATGACTGAAGATCAGATTACAAGATATGGTGCAAATTTTCAGACTCTGATCTCAAAGGGGCTTGAGATCTCTTCTCCCGGGGAGTATGGTGCATGAGCACCCCTTCAACAAGATAAATATGCACAAGAGGGAGAAGAATAAGGTTTTAATGTGTTTTAGACAATAAATGTTACCATGTAGCATTTGTATGTCATTGTCAAATGTAGCATTTTGTGTTGACATTTTATGTTTTAATATCTCTTCCCGAGGCTAGTATTTAGCATCATGGATAATAGCAGACAGTTGGGTTATGTGCAGGGTTAAATCAAATGTGTCGTATTATCTGATGTTTTGCTGTCTTATGCAAAACAAGTGCCATGTGATTAATTAGGGCTTTTTGTTATAATCTTGGTTTAAGCAAAATCCCAAAAATAGAGGAGAGAGGAGTCGGTAACAAAACAAGGAAGGTGGTCAAGGAATAGGGACTTCTTCCACCTTTAGAAATATAAAAGGTAGGAATCCTTGTAAACAGGATATGTTTAGAAAAGTTGGAATGAAGAAATAGTAATTCTGTCAAGTGTGTTACAAATTCTGGATCTGAATTGTTCTATATATTATCTGTATAGAATTATTTTCGTACTTAATTTAGTTCCCTACCATCAAGATGCACGATTAAGTCCATTCCACTGGTGGATTTTTGTGAAACCAGTGGAATGGATTGTGTACATTAGTATTCTGTTGGTTTTCCTTTTTGTTTGATGGGCATGGCAAAATAGAAATTATGGAAGCCATTACAGAGGAAGTTATCAGCGGGAAGTTCAAATATACATCAATTGTATGCAGGGGCAGTCTGTGAATATATCGCATTTGCATGCGAATTAACCCCTGTGTATATGCGGTGAAGAATGGTATGTATAAAAGTCTATTTGGGTCAAGATTGTGTTGCTTGTTGAATATATAATTCCTGTGTATATCGCTAATGTACTTGAGTACATTTCATGTGTATCCTGCAATCGTATGTGAAAATCCATTGCCTGCGTATATCGCCAAAGTATATTGGCAAACAATTCCTGTATCTGTTGAAATTGTTTGAAGAGATACAATTGCTGTGTATACGTCCATTGGATGTCATAGACAGTTTGTGAGTATATCACTATTGTATGCGAGTGTTAGTTTGTGTGTATACTACAATTGTACATTGCTGTTGTATGTTATGAAAATACAATGAAAACATACATGTCACAAGATACAAAAGGTGACCTGCCGAAGTGGTGAACAAAATGTATGTGGGAAAGACATTTGTTCTGCGCATACAAGAGGTGACTGGCAATAGTAGGTAAGAACACTAAAACCCACCGGGGAAGTAGTTAAAGAGATGTATATACAAGCCAAGTCATCGGTGTGAGAGGAACCCATCGGGTAAGGTTTCAGGAGTCCCAGCGAAGGCAGGGTGATGCCGATAGAAAGCATATCGGTGGGAGAAGAAGCTTCGGAAGGACATTTGAAAAGGAAGCCGATGGTATAATGTTTGGCCGATGCATAGGAAAGTATCAGTGTGAAAGAAACCATCGGGAAGACAGTAGATAGTGAGGCCGACAAAGTAAGTCAGGCCGACAAGGAAAGAGTACAAGAGGTTCGGTGAGACATTTGAGATCTCTCGCAGATATTGACAGAATTAACATTTTGAGTGTGTGTTTCCGCTATGTGTCTCTCTGCATCAGGATTTCTTTGAAAATGACTAATGAAAATTTGATTGACACTTTAGGTTACATATTTTTACCTTTAGACATGGGTCCAAAGGAGGTACCTATTTTGTTCCATATCATTCCATCTTTCAATTTCATTTGGTAGGCCTTGGATTGAGCAATGTAAAGAAGTTCCCTTTGCGTCACACCACTATATAAAATTTGTTCATGAAGGTAGAATGGTAAAAGTGCATAGAGATCCATATGAGCTAGTAGTGGAACTAAGCCAATTTATATTAGAAAATATGGGTAAGTTATAGAAAGTTAGGGGGCCAAAAAGTGGCCAAACTTTCACAATTCTTCAAAATGCACTCATGTTTTGGAAAAATAACGCATGTGCATTATAATGCACATGCATTATGGCTTGTATGCATTTTTTATAATGAGTGCACATTATAAAGTGTACACATTCTAGTTTTGACCAATCAAATATCACCCTTAAGGTTCTAATAGGTTTGAATTTACCAATCCCAATGGTTGGAAATTTAATTTGGGTATCAAAAACATGTTTTACTAAATACATACAAAATAAACAAATGCCAAGCATGATTGATTATTTGGAAACAATTGTAAAAACCTATTAAGCTACCACAATACTCTAAATTTCTACTTAAACCAAAATCACCAATGAAACTAAGAAAAATACAAAATTTGAAATAAATATGGTTTATACCTTCAAAACTCAAATTTCTCCTTCATGTCCCATTATGTCCTATCTTCTTGAGATCTTGATTTTTTTGGTTATGATTTATGCTCTCAGAATTGCACTTCTTTGTTTCAAGATGACTCTAAGATGAATGGACTTGTAGATTTTATGCAAAGTGAAAGATTCTACAATGCAAGACTATAATAATGATCTTGATGAAGCTAATGATATGCAACTATGGAGATTGACATAATGCTAAATGATAATGCTATGCTAATGGAGGTTGCTAATGGTGATGCTATGCAAATGAAGCCAAAGGCACACTTTTGATACTTGATATGATTTCTAAAACATGTAAGTACTCTCTCTTGTGTTGTGTAAAATGAGGATGAGAGGCTTCCTTTTATATGCAAAGGATGGCTTAGATCCAAGTGACAAAAGATCAATGGTTGAGGAATTAGTCTTATGACATGTAGGGTCAAGATTGAATTGGTTGGATGAGGATAGATATAGAAGGAGGATTTTCCTACTACATTGACAAGATGGAGGGATATGTGGGACAAGGAGCCACTTGGTGAGATGCTCACAAAGACCATGAGAGAAAGATGGAAGAACATGAGAAAAAGATGTAAGGAGTCTATGTTTGTTGGGATGTTGGAGGGAATATAGGATTCATGAGACAAGTGTCTTATTGTCAACTTTGACCATGATGATGTGGAGAGACCAACTTCTACAAAGTAGGGATGGTTGAGAGGAAATAGGACATGTGTTAAGGATAAATGATTAATTAAATATTATTAATATTTAATTTATGGTGCAACATGGAGGTGAGGTGTCAAATGATGTGTAGGGTGATGTGGAGGAGTGATGTGGATTTTAGGAATATGACTTTGTCTTAGAAGAATAATTAAATAATTAGGATTATTTAATTAGAGATAACTTTAGAAGAATTAAGATATTTAATGAAATAAGTTAATTTTATTTAATTATTGGAGGAATAGGATAAATGTGAATCAAATAAATAAATTAGTATATTTAATTATTGATAGAGGAAATAAGAATAAAATAAATATTAAAATATTTATTTAATTTATCTTCAGCCATTTTAGGTGTATACACTCTCCATCAAGTTCACGTATTTTAGGATAAAATTCCAAAAGAACATCACTACGAGATAAAGCTTTGTCTTAGCTTTCTAACCATATATTTTTTGTAGATCTAAATATTTTAAGGTATTGTTCTCTAATTAGTTTTAATATTGTGTTCATTTTTCACCAAAAACACATGTATCATTTTTTTTGCATAATTTTTTATCGGCTCATCAAAATTTGAAAAAAATACATTTTCACATTCTACGTTTCATTCTACCCGCATTGAAAAAAGTTTTGATTTTTTATTATTTCTCTCAAAATTAAGGGGGAGCACGCTCAATTTTCCATTTTTAAATATATTGAAAGAAAGAAAGGTACATGGAAATTCTTCCTATACTAATCTAATGAGGAGAGTGTTGTGCAAGTTTTCAATCTTTTAACAATTATAGAAAGTAGAAACACATATAAACATAAATTAAATAATATACCATAACACAGGTGTACGTGGGGAAAACCCTTTCAGGAGGAAAACCCCACACTCCAAAGTAGCCCAATATATTATTCAATAGACAACACAATTACAATACACTTGTAGAGCAATACTTCATAGGAGTATCACCAAATAGAGATTTGGTGGAATTCTAACAACATAACAATGCCCACAAAACTCACTATCAAACCTCCATCTTAAGCACCTAATAAATAGGAGATACAATACATGAAACCATCAAATGGTAATTAGAATTCCATGAGCTAAAACTACCCAAAATGGTGGTGCCCAAATCCTTAGTTAGAAATCCAACACCCAAATTCCAAGATGAGTCCACATGCTAAAAAATAGCATATTCCTTCCACTTATCATAACCTTGTTATAATCCACTCACCAAATTGGGTGTTTTATTTTGGCTCTATTATCCCCATCCAAAAATGCCTTATGACATGTTGGTCAACAAGTGTAACTCCTCTTTACAACTCTTTTATGTGTCTTAAAGATGTTTTTACATTTCTATGTAGGAGGCCCAACTTCCGGAGATGATAACTTTTGATCTGGGAAGCTAATTGGACCCATTTATTTTAAATTATAGAGTTATAAGAGGTCCACATGATAGGCACCAGGGAATTGATTCTGAACAACCTAGAATTTTTAGTTTGTCCAAAAACCAACTCTATAGCTCATAAATTAAGTTTTCTATTTTTCAACATGAAAATCACACTATTTGTAATCTTAACATTACGTGCAAGGTTGAGACAAGTTTCTTAAAATTATCTCACTTGTTTAACACCTTGCAAGAGAAAAGGGGAAACTTACCAACATTAAAAACTAACTACTAGGGGTCAAGAGGCCCATAGACTCACTGCACCTCTTGAAATTGTTTGTGTTCAGGGGCTTTGTCAATGAATTTACAACATTCATCATAGTATCAACGTTTTCTAGAATCACCCTTCCATCTTCTACCGTATAAAAAAAATGGTACTAGACATCAATGTGCTTCATCCTCTCATGAAAGGTTAGGTTATTTCAAGACATATGGCACTTTGATTGTCACAATGGACCGTATGGCTCCTGCATCTAACCCAACATCTGAACACAATCTCTTAAGCTAGATGGATTCCTTACAAGCATGAGTAGCTACCATGTACTCTACTTCAATAGTGGACAAAGTGACCATAACCTATCTCTTACTCATCCAACTAATTGCACCACCAAACATAGTGAAAGATCCATTAGTGGATCTCTTGCTGTCAATATCACCAGCCCAATCAGAATCCACATATCCATTAATACACATTGAATATTAGGTCCCTGTAGGATAACCATGATAAAAAATGGAATACTTGAAAGTACCTTGCAAATATTTAAAGACCCTCTTTATTGCACCCTAATGTACCCATCTTGGATTAGCCATAAAACTACTAAGGACTCCCACTACTTGGGCAATGTATAGTCTTGTATAGACCATGGAATACATCAAACTTCTAACAACACTAGCATAAGGTACTCTACTCATATCCTCCATCTCACTAGGAGACTTTGGCCAATCCTCAACTAATAATTCTGTCCCCATCATAATAGGAACACACAATGGCCTACAAGCTAGCATGTTGAATCTCTCCAACATTGAGTTCACATACTTACTCTATCCCAACCAAAGTTTTTTGTTTTCTCTATCTCTTTTGATCTCCATCCCCAAGATGTATCCGGGTACCCCTAAGTATTTCATCTCAAACTATGCTAAAATTTGAGACTTCAATATACAAATCAAACCCTTCCCATTACAAAAAAAAATAACATATCATCAACATACAATGTAGTAATGAGAATACAATCACCATCCATCTTATTGGTGCAGAAGCACCCCTGCAAAATAGGACATAAGTCTATTTTTAGTATGTTTGACTTCATGATGTAATAAGGTCCATTGGACCAATGCGTATGTTTTAGATCGATCTAGGAGGATGTGCAGGTAGTTAGAAGTTTGTTATGCCAGTTGTCTTAGCTGTCTTCTTCTAGCCGCTGGGAATCAAGTTGGTAGTACTCGCAAAGGATTACTATTTATGCCCTAGATTAGTTTGTTTTCAGAGAGTAGTAGATTTGAGAGGAGATATAGTTGATAGTTCATTGAGATATTGTGTTTTTGAAGATTGAATAGAGCATTGTAACACAGTGGGACTGTGAGGTCTGCATGCAATTCTAATTTGAAAGTAAGAGATCCCATTGGTTTCATTTATCTGGTTTACAAGCTATCTGTGTATTGATTTCTTTTGGTTACAGGCAAATGGATTCACCCAACCATTCCACCGGTTGATTCTCTGAATCGGTGGAATGGACATGTACAGCAGTTTAGTTTTCTTTTCTGTTTTCATGTTCATGCATTTCATGTTCGTGGGATCAACTGTTAGCATGCTGTGAGTTATCCTAACATCTTCATGTGCTAGGGTTTAGAAGGACAAATTTTCTAAGTTTGAATTACTCAGGAGATGATCCGGCCCGATCATCATGCTTTCTATGTGACATTGTGAAGTTTTGGAGAGTTTTGTCAAAAATATGCACTGGACGAATATACAGCATTCGCATGCGACATTTCAGACTGTGTATATCGCATCCGCATCTATGTGCTTATCGCTATCCAGATCGGGTCTCGAATCTTAGGAAAAATGCCTGTTTTGAAGGCATCAGGATAAAAATAGTTTGGATATATATATTTCCTGTATATATCATCTTCAGGATCATCATTTCGTGTGTACCCATCATCCGCATATTGTTGTTATATGCTGAAGCATACATGCAGGTGAAGGTACAAGCAAACGGGTCAGCGGCGAGTCAAAGTCACATTTGCTAAAGAAAGGAGGAGGATCATCTTTTGTTTGCACATCAGGTAGCCGAGGGTCACATAGACCATCATTAGGATATTAGAGTATAACCCGACAATTCATATCATGCTGCAGAGTATATAAATGAGTCTTATATCTGGGTGACGTAGACATCAGTGCATGTGACGTCATCGTCATCAGGACATTCCAAATATCACCCGATAAAAGTTTATCCTGCCGACGACAAGTGTTTCGGCATAGGCTTAGTATATCGGGGTGATCAGGGGAAGTGTTCACTGACAGTTCATGTCTTGGTGATAGGAGATTAACACTAAGTGGATTGTGGAAGGAATATTCGGTGGAATATTCGTCGTGTGCAAAAAGTTGAGTATCGTCATTAGGATGTGCCAATGTGACCCGATAAGTTATATTCTGATGCTGGTTGTGTAAGTGGGTCGAATATCGGGGTGACGTAAGCATCAGAAGAGAGGTGCATGAGATTATCGTCATCAGGGTATATGGGAGGAACCCGATATTTTATATCTTGTTGATAAAAGGTGCAGATGATGCCGAACATCATGATGCTACTGATAGGTGAAAGGTCAAAGGTTTGTCTGCAGGAGGATATCGATCGGCAGAGAGAATATGATGATGTTGACAGGTTTTAAGTCTGGGTGCATGATTAGTAATGCATAGACATACATGTTGTATGTCAGGATTTTAGTGTGGGTTTAATGGGTTTTTCACCTTGTTTGTAAGCTTTTGCCGTGTGGCTCTACATCATAGTGGTATGTAGGAAAGGACTTGACAGTTTTTTTGTTATAGTGGACAGATTCAGTAAAATGGCACATTTCTTGCCATGCAAAACCACTGCTGATGCTTCATACATCGCAGATTTGTTTTTCAAGGAAATTGTCAGAATACATGGATTGCCATTGAGCATAGTGTCAAATAGGGATGTGAAGTTTATTGGTCATTTTTGGAGAACCCTTTGGAAGAAACTGGGCACAAATTTGTCCTTTTCATCCGCATATCATCCTCAAACGGATGGACAGACTGAAGTAGTTAATCGTTCCTTAGGGAATTTACTCAGATGTTTGACAAAACAACATGGAAAAAAGTGGGATAATATCCTATCTCAGGCAGAATTTTCCTATAATGATACTGTCAATAGGAGTATAGGGAAATCACCTTTTTAGATAGTGTATGGCATGCATCCAAGAGGAATTTTGGAATTGAGAGATCTACCTACAGCAGATCCTATTAGTGCAGAGGGTGAAGCTTTTGCAGAAGCCCTAAAAGAGGTTCATGATCAAGTAAAGACCCAGCTACAACAAACTACCTTGAAGTATAAAGCATATGCTGTGTTAGTGCCTGAATTGACTGGTAGTTTTCTGAACAATTTTCATTCAGGCACTCTCCCTAAGTATCCAAAAAATGTTCTAAGTGATGGACCTCCTCAGTATTTTTCAGCTGCATCATCATATGTTCTAAGGAGGAGGTCATCATCATCATGTTTGTTTCGATGAAGGACAGCATCATCATGTTCTTCGTAGACTGTTTTTTCATCGTCATCATCATATTCAGTTATCGGGTGATGTTTGGTTTTTATCCTGATGATGCTGATGAGCAACAGTGCGCCCTGATTTGCTTGCGGGGGTGATTTTTCAAGTATCCGGTGATCTTCCGAATATCACCTTGCTCAAACATGATGATGATGTTGGCCCGATATCTTGAAGGGGTTATTCTCTAAGTTGTCGACCTGACTTGTTTTTTCCTAAGGGTCGTCATCATCATGATATTTCCAGTTATCATCCTGCTGCTTGCGGAGGTCATCATATTTTCTGCCTTCATGATATTTCGCCGGGGTGATATTTTTATCATCGGGTGATCTTGGTTATGATCATCCTGATGATGTTGTTGAAGAGTTCTAAGTGCGACCCGATAATTCACTAGGGTCATCATATTTTGAACGTCAGGATGATCTTAGTCAATATCATCCTGATGATGTTGTATCACTCCTTGTTCGTTGTTTTGGCATCCTGATGATGCTGACGTCATCCGTATATCAGGGTGATATTTTTCTTTCTGCCTATCTGCATCATGATTTTTCCGAAGGAGGGGGTGATATTTTCATATCACCTGGATATATGTTTTGTTCGAGCATCATGATGATGCTGATATCAAGGAGATATCCGCCTGTTGGCTTCGCGCATTATCTCCGGGGGGTGATCTTTTCAAGCATCATCATCATATTCAGTTATCGCCCCGATCTTATAGAGGAGCTACAGTGCAACTTGATATCTAAACATCAGGAGGATATTTCCAAATATCCGGTTGTCTTCCGAATATCATGATGATGTTAATATGATGATGACGTCATCAAGGTCCGCGGGGGTCATATTTCTAACAACTGATCATCTTGAAGAGACCTCCTGATATTTGCAAACATGATGATGACGTCATCCGGATATGAGGAGGTGCGCAGTAGGCAGATATGATGATGACGTCAGCAGGATATGATGATGACGTCATCAGGATGTTCCTCGGCTAGACTTTTGTTATAAACTCAGCAGGAGGATGTTCCTCCGAAGGATCAGGTTGTGCCGATTATCATGAAGGGTATTTTTCAAGTATCATGATGACGTCAGGGTGATATTTCGAACAACAGGATATCATGCTGCTGGAAGATGATGATGATGAAGTCTATACTAGTGTCGTCAGGAGCAAAAGCACCGACATGATATGTGCTCATGACCTAGTATATAAAGTGTTATTGAGGTCATCGCGGGGTGCATGTGGGATATTGATATCCTGCATTTTCAAATATCATGATGATGAGTCTCGGCGGGAGATGGTTGCGATTGCAGATTTGATGATCTTCCCAAGGCCGCGGGTTGGTGCGCCATTAATGGCGATTGTTGCAGTGGTATGGGCGATGGCGTGGGTCGATCTTGTACCCGACTGAAGATGTACATCAGCGGATGGTGGCGCAGGGCTCGAGAAATCTTCCTGTCTCCTCCCCTACCTGCTGCATTCAAGTTTGGGCGCCAATCCGGTTGTGTTTGAGCGCCATTTTCATGATACTGTGTATCTGGCGAAATTTTGGTCAACCATGTAATTAATTGCTGAGCACCTACCTGGCTGTTATAAGCAGGTGGTCTTGCTCATTTGAAAGGTTGTTGAAAGTTGATGATTTTTGGCTCTGTAATCCAAAACCAGCTGATCTGGTTGCTCTGTACAGTCTTTCTTGTGAGTTTATGTATCTCCTGTTGTAGGACTTGGCATGAATCCACTGATTTCATGGTTGATCTTGTATGAGTAATGCTGTCTTGGCATGTGTTGTGTTAATTCTGTCTCCAGTATTGCATGTATCCTTCTTCTGGATCTGGATGTTTGCTTATGTTTAGATTCTAGAGCATAGAATTCCTATGTTGAATGTCTGATCTTTTAACCTCTGCTCAAGGGGCAGATTAAACTGTTTTCAGGTTGAACATTGGGAAGGGTATACTGCAGTAGGGATGCCATAAGTAGAGATAGCTCAACACTCTATATTGGGAGATATCTGTAAGGCAGATATCATGTGTATCCCCCTGAAATCCAGTTTTAGCTATTTATGCTGATCATTCACAGGTGTATGTCTACCGACTCCAAGCCCTGGATAGGCACCAATCATGCTGTGTTCTTGTGTTATACACCATGTCCAGCTTTGCATCCAAATTCATATCAAACCATTTCATACCTCCACCTGTTAGTTGTAGGAGTAGGATTAGGAACCCCCTGCATACTCTCATACTCAACCAGACATCATGTCCAAGAATGTTGCCAGCCTTGTGATCTATTATGCAGATCTTGGTCCATACATGAGAGTATTCTGCCTGTTGTTGTCAAGTTAGATCTTTCTATCTTTGAGCTAGTCAAGGTTACATCTTAAGTAATAGGGATACCCCCCTTGGTGCGGCAGAACCAGAAGTGAAGGGGAGGAGCTCACGCAACCTCCTGTATTCAGTTGGCCTGAATCTGCCTGTGCATTAGAAGTGGCAAACCCTAATGCTGATTCAGAAGAAATGTCAACATGCTGATAAAAAGAAGGATGTATAGTTTGATGTTGGAGATTTAGTATGGGTTCATTTGAAGAAGGAAAGACTTCCTAAGGGCAAATATACTAAACTCATGCAGAGGAAGATTGGACCATGTTAGATTTTAAGGAAGCATGGACAGAATGCTTATGAGATACAACTCCCTCCAAATATTGATCTATCACCTATATTCAATGTATGTGATTTAACTCCATACAAGCATAATCCAGATGCAGAACAGGAACTCCTATAGGATACAGTAGCTGATGACATTCCAAAGCATGATCCACCATAATTGCAAAAGGTTTTGGACACCAGAGTGATCAAGAAGACACGGAACAAAAACTATTTGGAGTATTTGGTGTCTTGGCAGGGAAAACCTGATTCAGAAATAGTGTGGATGACTGAAGCGTAGATCCAGACACATGGTGCAGATCTCACTACTCTCATCTCAAGTGGACTTGAGATTTCTTCTTCTAGGGAGTATGGTGCAGGAGCACCCCTGCAAAATAGGACATAAGTCTATTTTTAGTATGTTTGACTTCATGATGTAATAAGGTCCATTGGACCAATGCGTATGTTTTAGATCGATCTAGGAGGATGTGCAGGTAGTTAGAAGTTTGTTATGCCAGTTGTCTTCTCCCAGCCGCTTGGAAGTCTCCTAGCCGCTGGGAATCAAGTTGGTAGTACTGGCAAAGGATTACTATTTATGCCCTAGATTAGTTTGTTTTCAGAGAGTAGTGGATTTGAGAGGAGATACAATTGATAGTTCATTGAGATATTGTGTTTTTGAAGATTGAATAGAGCATTGTAACACAGTGGGACTGTGAGGTTTGCATGAAATTCTAATTTGAAAGTAAGAGATCCCATTGGTTTCATTTATCTGGTTTACAAGCTATCTGTGTATTGATTTCTTTTGGTTATAGGCAAATGGATTCACCCAACCATTTCACCAGTTGATTCTCTGAATCGGTGGAATGGACATGTACAGTAGTTTAGTTTTCTTTTCTGTTTTCATGTTCATGCATTTCATGTTCGTGGGATCGATTGTTAGCATGTTGTGAGTTATCCTAGCATCTTCATGTGCTAGGGTTTAGAAGGACAAATTTTCTAAGTTTGAATTACTTAGGAGATGATCTGGCCCGATCATCATGCTTTCTATGTGACATTGTGAAGTTCTGGAGAGTTTTGTCAAAAATATGCATTGGACGGATATATAGCATTTGCATGCGACATTTCAGACTGTGTATATTGCATCCGCATCTATGTGCTTATCGCTATCCAGATCGGGTCTCGAATCTTAGGAAAAATGCCTGTTTTGAAGGCATCAGGATAAAAATAGTTTGGATATATATATATATATATATATTTCCTGTATATATCATCTTCAGGATCATCATTTTGTGTGTACCCATCATCCGCATATCGTTGTTATATGCTAGAGCATACATGCAGGTGAAGGTACAAGCAAACGGGTCAGCGGCGAGTCAAAGTCACATTTGCTAAAGAAAGGAGGAGGATCATCTTTTGTTTGCACATCAGGTAGCCGAGGATCACATAGACCATCATTAGGATATTAGAGTATAACCCGACAATTCATATCATGCTGCAGAGTATATAAATGAGTCTTATATCCGGGTGACGTAGACATCAGTGCATGTGACGTCATCATCATCAGGACATTCCAAATATCACCTGATAAAAGTTTATCCTGCCGACGACAAGTGTTTCAGCATAGGCGTAGTATATCGGGGTGATCAGGGGAAGTGTTCACCGACAGTTCATGTCTTGGTGATAGGAGATTAACACTAAGTGGATCGCAGAAGGAATATTCGGTGGAATATTCGTCGTGTGCAAAAAGTTGAGTATCGTCATCAGGATGTGCCAATGTGACCCGATAAGTTATATTCTGATCCTGGTTGTGTAAGTGGGTCGAATATCAGGGTGACGTAAGCATCAGAAGAGAGGTGCATGAGATTATCGTCATCAGGATATATGGGAGGAACCTGATATTTTATATCCTGCTGATAAAAGGTGCAAATGATGCCGAACATCATGATGCTACTGATAGGCGAAAGGTCAAAGGTTTGTCTGTAGGAGGATATCAGTCGGCAAAGAGAATATGATGATGCTGGTAGGTTTTAAGTTTGGGTACATGATTAGTAATGCATAGACATACATGCTGTATGTCAAGATTTTAGTGTGGGTTTAAGGGGTTTTTCACCCTGTTTGTAAGCTTTTGCTGTGTGGCTCTACATCACTTATAGTAGACGCAATGAATTGATTTAGATCTCAAAAATCTCAAACTTAACACAAAAGAATCAAACTTTTGGTACCACATCCTTGGAGATTGCTTAAGACCATACAAAAAGTGTTTTAACTTACAAACCAAATGTTCTTTACCTTTCTTAATGTAGTGCTCCAGTTGTGTCATATAAATCTCTTCCTCCAAATCACCATGAAGGAAAGTTGTCTTCACATTCATTTGTTCAACCTCAAGATCATACGTTGTAGAAAGTGATAATAGAAATTGAATGGATGTTAGCTTAGCAACTGGAGAGAAAATCTCACCATAACTAATTCTCTCAAATTGGGAATAACCCTTTGCAACCAATCTCAGGTAAAAGTTCAGAACTGTGTCACACTTTATAAAGGAATCGACCACCACAAATATATATTTCCAACTTAAATGATGGAAAAATCATATGTATGTTTTGAACTTTAAAATGATCTAAACTAATGAAATGTAAAAAAATTAATGTAGTTTAAGCTTGTAATTTTTTTTATTTTTTTTCAATTTTTTAATTTATTTTTTTATGAATTTAATAGATGAATTTTAATTGTTGAAATTTTTTGAAAAAAGTGACGTCGATGGGACATCAAGAAAATATAGTAAAATTAATTTTTTTCCTTAATTAGACAACTCAAATATCTAGTGCATGGAAAAAATTAATTTTGATGAATATTTATTTTTTTATAATTTTTTAAAGTCAAATTTAATCAGAAAATTATAGTTTTCATGGGACGTCAACTTTTGTACAATTATTATGGTTTTTAAATACCCTCTTGAAGAAGATTCTACACCAGTGTGCCGTATATTTTTCAAAAAAATAAAATATATTTTACCTATTTATTTTTAATTTCTAATAAATTGCATGTTCGATTATAATAACCTACTTGTAATAAATTTTAAAATAATGAGCTAATATAACTAATCAAAACATTAAAAAAATTATATTTCTATGTTCTAGACTCTGAGATCTACCAAAGGGTATTTTCAGATTTTCATTAAAATAACTTTTGGTTGGGGAAATTTGGAGTTGAACTTGAAGTTTTGTTTAATTTTTTGAAAATGGGGGGTTGGCTGCCACATGGGATGCCACATAGACAATTTCGGGCGAGACGGTATCACTTGAAAAGGTTCCGGGTGAAACTCTATCACTTGAAACTTTCTAAAGTCAAAATCATATTGTATAGATTTAAAAATTTTGAGCAAAAAAGTTTTGGGCGAAACTCTTTACACCATGCAATGCCACATAGGTGTTATATGGTTTTGGGTAGAACAGTTTCTCCTAAAATGGTTTAGAGAGAAACTATTTAGTTGCCCCAAAGTGTGACACATGTTTGAACTTTTACCCTCTCATCTTGTACTTCTCAACATTGCCATCTAAACAGATTTTCTGCTTGAACACATATTTTCATCTAAAAAGTTTACGTTCATCAAAAAAAGGTATTAGATCCTATATATCATTTTTCTTTAATGTAGCCATCTTTTCTTCCATGGCCACTTTCTAGTAATATGCATCATTCATACCCATAGCTTCATTTACAGTCCTAGGCTCGTTATTGTTAGTAATCAAATAAAAAATACATCTCCAATTAGAAGGTGTATACCTATCTGGTTGTTGTCTTTTCTGAGTGGACCTCCTCAATGATTGAGGTGGAGATTCTATCTCTTCTTCAAAACTCTAAACTATTTGAGCTCTCTTCCTCTTTAGGTCCTTCGTGGGCTTATAGATCAACCTTCTTAATCTTTGGGGTTAGTTGAACCACATCTTTCTTTCCATACTTATCTGGATCTAATACTATAGAAGGATTGTATTCTCTAAAGATAACACTTATGCTATATAAAACTCTCTCAGCCACAAGATCCCAAAGATTATACCCTTTCACACCAACACCTAGCCAATGAAGATACATTTTACATTATTCCCGAACATTGACTGCTTCTCCCCAGGCACATGTGCATATTCCTTGCAACCAAAGACTTGAAGATGTCTTAATGAGGGATTTTTCCCGACCACATCTCCGTAGGTGTCTTATTAACAAGAGTTGATGTAGGAAGCTTGTTAACCTGATAACAAGATGTGGTAATCACTTATGTCCAAAACATTTGTTCTAGGCTAGCCCCACTAAGCATACTCCTAGCCCTCTCCATCAACCTCCTATTCATTCTTTCTATAACTCCATTATGTTGAGGGGTGTAGGGAGTTGTTTTATGTCTTTCTATTCCATGATCTTTACAAAACCTATCAAAATTTGCCAAACAAACTTACTGTCATTATCAGTCCTCAAAACCTTTTAATGTTTTTTCTAGTCTAATTTTCTACAAGGACTTTAAACTCCTTAACTGACTAAAGAATTTAGATTTACTCCTAAGGAAATACATCCATGTCCTTCTACTGTAATAATTAATAAAGGATACATAATATACATAATTTGAAATTGAAGGAACACTTACAAGACCAAAAATATCAGAATGTATCAAATCTAATTTCCCAAAAGATTTATGAGAACTAGAATAAAATTAAAAATAATTTTGTTTTCCATAAACATAATGTTCACAAAAAATCAAACTCAAGGTTACAATTCAACCACCCAACAAGATTTTTATTTTTCAAGGTTCCATAGACCCATCTCACCTATATGACTCGTTCGCTAGTGCCACAACATTATTTTCTCTATTAGAAGTTTTATCTCCAAAGAATAAGCACCCTTAGGTACCCAAAAAGCATGACCATCAGAAGTAGATGTAACACACCTCTTTAATGTTGCTTCTAATGGTGAACATGAAAATTTTGTAGATGCCTTCATTGCAAGAACATAAGAACTATTGCATTGAACAATTCATGCATCTAGCTGAAATAAAGTTCCAATCTAAACACCCTTAGCAAGCACCATAACTCCTCTAATCATCTTACACCCTCCTCTCTAGAAAACAACCTTCATATTTGTATCATTAAGTTTACTTTCAAAAATTAGGTTCTATGCCAAACTAGGGATATGTAGTACACCATTGATCCCCTTCACTCATCCATCAGGGAATCGGATCAAGACTCTTCCACAACCAACAATCTTTAGACGAGAATCATCTCCAAGGTGCACCTTCCCACCATCATATTCTTCATATGTTATAAACCTGTTGTCGATGAGGATTGCACCCTTATGCAAAGTTGTGACACTCTGCAATCCTTCAAAAAATGGGGACAAACTCAAGCTGTGGGTGACCTATAGTGAATTTGAACCTCCAAATTGTGGGCTGGTTCCCTTAAAATATTCTATTTGAATCTATGATTTTCTATTTTGGAAAAGGGTAAGAAGGAAACTATAATGAAATAAAACTGTAAAATTTGGTGATGCACCTAATAAGGATAGAAAATTTGCAATCTGGTTCACAATAGAATTCAGAAATCTGACCTACACAATCCAATCTTGGCATAAATATCACAAAAGTGCTTCTAAGGAACGCTAGAAAAACTGTTCTTCATGAAGAAAAAAAGATTCTTCTCAACATAAAAGAACTATTATCTATAACACAACCTAATACTTGTAATATCACTATGCTTAACACTGCAAGTAAGAGTGAGACAATAATTTTAAAGGTTTTGATAATTAAACACAGTAAAACTTCATCAAATCACCTCATACAATTAGCATCAAATGGAAAGGCAACTACTTGATTCCAAAAAATAAAGGAAATATTACATGAAAACAAAGAAATTGGACCTATAATTTGCTGCGATCTCTATATAACTGTCAAATAATGAGCTACAAAACCTCCTTCTCTCTCAAAGTGTAAAAGAGCAAAAAGACAAGAACTCGAAATATGAGTTACAAAACCTCTTGTCTTTCAATGTGTAGAAGAGAAAAGAATGCAAGAACTAGAAAAAACCAAGTTTTGCTTTACAATATTAAGTTTGCTCTCTCCAAGAGGCATGCAAAAATGAAACTGAAGCTAACTGCCTCTAAAAATAAGTCCTCCAAAGTGATCCACGAGCAAACTAAGAAATCCCTAAAAATAAGGGCTCAAACTGCCACAAATTGAGCAAAAATAGCTCCAAGTTGACCTTCTCCATGTGTTTGACCAATAAGTTGACCAAAATTCCTCAAATCACTCCTCAAATCATGCAAAAAGGCTCTGAATAGCCTCAGTTAACTCAACTCATCAATTTACATGATTTTGCTTTTGCAAAATTGATGTGAGTGAATAATAAAGTAATTAGAGTAATTACTCTATTGTTAGTTACAACTTGTACTATTTTTGATTTTACAATTTGTGAAAAATAATAAAGTAATTTGAAGAATATTACTTTACTATTTATTTACATTGGTTTATTTTGTAAAATCATGCATGATGAGAAGGGGAAAAAAAACTCCTTATCTCTCCAATTACATTTGCCTAATTTGCATGATTTGAGCAAAAATAGGACTTGGAAGAAAATTAAAAAATCCCTTATATCTCCTTGTGAGAAAAAAAACCTAGTTGCATGACATATGCATTAAGGAAAAAATTCACCCTTATCACTCCACATGCAATATCGCTAAGGAGAAAAAATATATCATCACAAAAGCACTAAGATAAAAATAAATACTTCCTGCCTTCCCCTTGCCTTTTGTCTTCATTCATCATACCTTTAACTTCAAATAATGATTTTGCAAGGCATAATCAAGCTTTCTTTGACCATATTCAGTCATCTGCATGTATCAATTATTATGAGGAATCCTTTGACAAGGCATACACTTGCAAGACAAAAGCGAATCTTTGACCATTTGTGGCATGAGCATCTTTCGACTATGATAGTCGACCCCAAGGTAAAAGACTTTGTTTGAATTTGTAATAAGGCATAAATCTTACCTTCTCTAATGATATCGACACCTTTTGAATTGGAACAATATGCAAGTAATACATATCTGTTGGCCCTTCCTTAAAATGATTGCTAGGGACCTCTATCCCTCTAGTCTTGACCCCACCAGGCTTTGGATAATGTAATAATTTGATTTTTGACATAAGTCAAAAGATGGGAAAAAGAAAAGAAGCTTCGATCAAAAGAAGGAACCCTAATCTCAAGTCATTTTTACTTGCTTTTTCCTCTCTGCCGCTGCTTTGCAACTCCTTCATGGCACTTAGGGTTTGATAGCTTTTTCAGTCTCTCCATGATTTCTTGGCTTTCTGAGGTCGATTTCTTTGCATTTCTTTATCAGGATAATGACAGAGGCTTGGTAAGTATTATGTTTTGATTTTGACTGGTATTTGATCATCATTTCTATGGCTTTTTGACCTTGAATGGCCACGGCCATACATGCTTCTTCTTCTCTCTATAACATTTTTTGACACTGTTCTTTATTTTTCTGTGTTGAAACTCTTTCAAATGTGGCAAAAATGGTAAAAACCCTCAAAAAGAAGGGCCGCAACCATATATGTCTTCCTCTCCTCTGCAATTTCAAAGGTAAGCTTCTTTACTTCTCTTTTCTGTACTGTAAGCTCTTTTTCATCAATGTATATACAAAAGGAAAACAGGGGTTCAAATTTTGCTATCTGGGTATCATTGTATTTGTTTATTTATGGTATGACCGCGGCCATTCAAGGTCTTTGTAGCATTTTATTAGTCTTCTGATGTAAAACATGAAGGTTTTATCTTTTATTATGAGGGTTTCTTTTGAATGTGCACATAAATGCTCTTCTACTCCATGACCATACTTGTAAACACTTGTATCATTCTTGGTATATTACCTGTGACTGCTCTTTGATTTTGCCAAACTATACATCTTGCCAAAACTATGGCTGTAAGGAAAATAAAAAGGTATTGACCCAGCTAGGGTTCTATTGATTGTATCTCCTTTTGCATCTGTAGAATGTCAATATTCTTAGTATATTATCCTTCTCCTTACAAAAGTTAACACAGTGAGCATTCCCTTTTGTTGGCTGCCATCCTGTAAGTGTTGTGTGTATGATAGAAATCTTTCCTCCCAGCTCCATGAGAAATGTTGCATGTATATAGAAGTGACCACTCTCTGGATACTTGATTGTATCATGATGACATGTTTATACACAGTTTCTTTAGTCTTTCTTCATTACAAAGTATGAATGTTTGATCTTCTAGATTTATACAATGTGGCATCAAGTCTGAATATCCTGTAGTATATGAATTTCATTTGTCAACTGCTTTCTGAATGTTGAGGCTGTCTTGTCTGTATATGAATCATTCTTATATGACTGTCTGTCTGTATTTGCTTCTTTGACACATGGCATTATAATTGCCTTTGTCTACACTGTATTTCTTTAGCAATCAATCATTCATGGCATTTTGATTGCATCTTGCACAGTCATCATGAAAAATACTTTTGGATTTCAAAGCATCATTCTGTTTGGATATCATCCACCTCAATGGTGAAAACACTTCATGAGTAGCTTTGCATTTTATTCATAACAAAGAGTGGTAAATATTTGTCCTATTTTCATTGGCCTAGACTAGGCTTTCAACTGTTGAAGTGGATGATGTTCAGAGTTGATTGATGCTCCTTTACCTGGATAGATTATGATTGTTGCCTCATGTGTGACTGTCCTATTTGTATCTATCCATTCTTAACCATGAATTTTGTTGTTCCTCCATTATGAACTGTTGTTCACAAACATACAAGGTTCTAAGAACTTCATGATATTCAAGGATTTCAAAAAAATGATTCATAACGATGCCAACTGAAATGACTGTCATTTCATTCAATGTTTACAAAGTTTTGAGCTTCATGATAGATCATTGCTGTATGATTATTTGCACTTGGCTGTGGCGTTCATTAGTTGTTCATCTTGTTTGTCCTGCCCTTGTATAGGTTCATGGCTTACTCCACTGATGCATTTGGAATTTCTATGACCATCCTTTTATGCTCCAAAAAGCAACTGTGACAGTCTAGTGGCACTGCAATACATTGATATGACTCCTATAGCTTTGTATAGTCATGTGGACTCATACATTGCTTCCTGTTTACTTGACTTCTTTACAATAGTTCTACTACATCATTCTACATAGTTGATTCTCCTCTTTTGTAAAATGTATCTGATCTTGAATGAAGACTGCTACATGTGATATCTTATGATAGAATGTTTCTTATGTTGTTCTATCATGATTGGTTTATCTATAAAGTACATTTTAGACAGCAATACACACTTCAATCATAATTAAGAGATGAAAGTACCTTCTATGGGTCTTTGTACCTTTTGTACTTGCACTTTGCATCTCTTGATGTGACATTTCTTTGATCAGTTAGCTTTGCATCTGCACTTCATCCTTCTTCTGCATGGATACGTTTAATTCATTCTGTGATATGAAAATGATCTAGTAGACTCCTCTTGTGATGGGGCATAATTTATAGGAGCAACTGCCCCTCTTTATTTCAATTATGATTCTTTCTCTTTGACTGCCTATGTTGACTGCTTCTATGCCTAATTACTCTGTTTATGCAATTTGATGCCCTTCTTGAATGGATAACAAGGGAGCACGCTGGGCTCAACCCTTGTGGGAGCCACATTTTTCTCCATGTGCTTTAATGTCTTCAAATTAGCAACATTACTTTTCCTATACCTGTACAGTGAACAAACAAGTTAGCATAAAAAACATACCTGATGGTATTGATTGATCCTCTTCATGATATTCTGATTTATCGTACATGTTTGATTTGATCTTTCATATGAAATGGATGCTGTGACAAGTTGATATGTCTGTATGATAAAGCATATGATAACATTAAATATCCAGAGCTCTTACAGGACTTTCCCCAATTTTTTGTAGGTACAACTGATACAACTGGAGTTGAAGATGAGGATTGAAGATCAACTACCCACTAGCTCAATAACCTCCTTGCTCACGCAATGATGGATATTTAGTTTTATCATGTGTTCTTCCTTATTTCTTTTATCATCAGATGTATAGCTTGCATATGTTTGCATTGCTCAGTTAGTTACTCCCATGGCTTGTGTGGGACACATTTGAACACTTCCTCTAAACATGATCAGTTAATTTATCTTATGCACTTGATGTATGTATATTTCTTTTTCAATCAATGCATAGGATAGAGTAACAGATGCTGAATGTATGTTCCAAATATGACATGAAATGACAGTTTAAATAAATATCTTTCTTTCTTTCTTTCAAATATTGTCAACTAAATAATCAATCTATCTTATAACTCCTGAAAGATAACACTATGTTAGATCAACTGTATTTCTTGAATGATTGATTCCTTGACATCCTGATTCACTTGTTATGATGATTCATCAGTCCTATTTGGACTGATGAGTTATCCTGACAACTGAATATCTATCTCTGCTTTGTCAAGACATCAACTATTCATTGAATGCAAAACTTTAAAAGTTTTCTTTTATTCTTCCTGAAACAATTGCACAGGTCTAACTAAATTTAGAATGAACAAAATTTAGTAACAAAACCAACACTGATGTGAGGTCATGTGGAAAGAGGCACCAAAGTCTATCAACCATGCACCTTTCGATGCATGAGTAGCTAAGGTAGAAACAAAAGCATCACCATCATCATGGGAGGATTTCTTAGACTCATCATCAGAGTCAACCTTTTTGTTCTTCTCCTCCTCCTCCTTGCAATCTCTTCTTAGGTGTCCAACTTTACCACAATTCCAATATTTCACCTTGAACTTACCAAGAGATTTGGATTTCCCATGGGATTTGGATCTAGACTTATCTTGCACCTTGTCCATCTTCTTGCCTTTTTCTTTGGATCTTGCATGAATTTCTAGGGCCTCCTTGGCTGACTTAGAAGTCTTCCTTCTTGTTTCTTCATAAAATAAAGATGCAACCATTTTATCCATCTTAAACTTGGTGGTAGTTCTCCCAATGGCCATAACTAGCTGGTCCCATGAATCTAGCAAAGAACACAACAAAGTCATAAAATAATCCTCCTCCTCCATCTTCACTTCCATGGAGTGCAACTAGGTAAGTAACATTTTAAAGGCATTTAGATGTTCAACCACAGACCTGCCATTCTCCATGTTGAGGGTATACAACTTCTTTCTTAAGAAAATCTTATTCACCAGGGATTTAACTTGATAAATTTATCCAAGTTTCTTCCAAAGGTTCATCGTGATAGTCTCTTCATGCACATTCAACAATATTGAATCATCCAAATTAAGTCTAATGAGACCCTTTTCTTTTCTATCTTGTCCTAGTCTTTTTGTGATGTGGTTGTAGGTTTGAATCTAGATACTACAACCCATAGATCTTGGTCTATGAGAAAATCCTCCATCTTGAGCTCCAAAACTTAAAGTTTGTGCCTGAAAACTTCTCCATCTCTATCCTTGATGTGCTTGCCATCTCTTCCTGTAATAAGACCAAAACTCTGTCTGGACAAGCTCCTGCTCAAACGAAGATTAGTACAAAAATCCCTCTACCCAACACCTAGAATTTGAGGTAATCAAGCTTTGATACCAAATGAAAGGAATTAAGGTACATGGAAACACTTTACACTAATCTAATGAGGAGAGCGTTGTGTAAATTTTCAATCTTTTAACAATTATAGAAAGTAGAAACACATAAGCATTAAATAAATAATATACCATAACACAGGTGTACGTGGGTAAAACCCTTTCAAGGGAAAAAACCCACACTCCAAAGTAGCCCAATATATTATTCAATAAGTAACATAGCTGAAATACACTTGTAGGTAAAGCCTTCACAAGAGATCACTAAATAGAGATTTGAAGGAGTTCTGACAACATAACAATGCCTACAAAACTCACTATCAAACCTCCATCTCAAGCACCTAATAAATAGGAGATGCAATACATGAAACCATCAAATGGTAATTAGAAAACCATGAGCTAAACCACCCAAAATAGTGATGCCCAAATCCTTAGTTAGAAATCTAACACCCAAATACCAAGATGGGTCCACAGGCTAAAAATAGCATATTCCTTCCAACTATCAAAACCATGTTATAATCCACTCACCAAATTGGAGATTTCATTTTGGCTCCATTATCCCCATCTAAAGATACATGATGATGTGTTGGTCAACAAGTGTAACTCCCCTTTACAACTATTTTACATGTCCTAGATGTTTTTACATCTCCAATGTATGAGGCCCAACTTCCGAAGGCCATAACTTTTGATCTAGGAGGTCGACTGGGCCCATTCTTTTTAAATTATAGAGCTTGAAGAGGTCCACATGACAGGCACCAAGGAACTAGTGCTAAACAACCCAAATTTTTTATTTTTGCCAAAAACCAAATCTATATCCCATAAATTGAATTTTTCTATTTTTCAACCTAAAAATCATGTTGTTTGTAATCTTAACATTACGTGCAAGGTTGAGACACCTTTTAGGATGTGTCCATAGTAAAAAATACATGTACTAATACATGATCTTAGCTAAGTTTCCACTGAATGAATTTGCGAAATAATTAGCTGAACTAAAAAATGGGGGGAGCACACATGACACTATGTTATACTTTTGAGTAAATAATAGGACCACTTCGTGTGCTCTCAAAATTTAAGCATCTTAATCTCCACTATTATTTTAAAAAATAGTAGTTTAGAAACTAGATTTTGAGCACTAGTACTTTTGTTCTTATCACATTGTCAAATTTTGTGCATAGGTATGCCAAATTATTCATTAAAGTTTATCTTTATTGATTTTAGGAAAAACGTGGCCACTTTTGACCCCTTTTGTCCTCCATTTCCATGCACTTACCCACATATATGAAAAAGCCCAAGGAACCTCCCCATGAGCATTAAGGTTTAATTCATGATATTTATAAGATGCATAAAGATGAAGCAAAAAGGATAAATGAGAGATATCTGAGCACACAAAGTCTGCAAGGGAACAAACAAAGCATACTTCTTTGCCCCCAATCCCCTAAATCATTTTAAGAGCATAGAGAATGAGGCCTATGACACCTCGATTGGAACATCATGCACCACCTAAGCATCAATGTTTTGATATATATATATAAGGCTCTACAGTACAAGGGATCGATCCCTTCCATGCGTTCTAACAAAAGAAGAAAAATAAACAAGAATTATGAATGATAAATTTTCTTCATCTTCAATAGGTACATATACTACATGGTTACCAAATAAATAATCACAAGTACAAAATACACATATGGAGCCACATCCACAAAAGAAAGAGCAATTAGTAAAAATGGGAAAATTTAGCATATGATCCTCTTTCAAAGTTTTAATTAAGAGTACTACATTACATAGTGAGGAGAGACATCTACTTGAGCATGACATGATAGGAGATAATTGCATTATAATTCATGGTTGTGATGAATATGATCTCTTGGGAGGAGATTATTCCCACATTATTGGTTGAGACTTTTAACACTTCAACTTTATATATATAGATCTTTACAATTATGTTTATTTTGTGTACGTGCTTTTAGTTATAATATAGATGATGCAAAGACACCTTTAGTGGTGCATGTTGACATGAGTGACTTTGAACATGTGTTGTGTTGTTCTTGCCACTTATTTATTGTGTAGTGTATGTGTTTTCTTTTGTGTTTTATCTATAGATTTGGGATGATGCAAACCATGGAGTTCTTGGCAACCACTCTAATCATGTTGACTAAAAACATAACTTGCTTGCTTTAAGTTTTTTATTTAGGCTTTTCATTATGCATTAATTTTTGTACTCTTCCTTCATTATGTTTTCTATTATCTAATATCTTCCTCTACCTTTTGGCCTTTTTTATTATGCCATATTTGTTGTTAGCTCCTTTTACTCATGTCTTCTTGTGTTTTTCCTTCTCATTTCACCTTGTATATTGTGTCTTGTCTATTGTTCCATGTTATGTTTCTCCACTTGAGGTAATCTCATTATGGTAGTTGTCTTGTTCCACATTAATGATGTTGTACTCATGTTAATCCTATAGATCATATGCTTATAATGTTTATATCTTATGTTATCATGCTTACATGCTTATGCAATTTACATGTTCACTTATGGCTGTCATTTTTACATCCTATGCTATCATGTTTATGCTTAACTTCTTACTCTTACATGTTTACATCTTATGATCACAAGATTATGCTTATACATGTTACATGACATTCCCTTATGATCAAATGTTTATGCTACTAATTCTTATCATTTACATTTTATATTTAACTATGTTTTTATACCCTTATCTACACTTTGGATCTTATCAATTGATTGATGTCCCTAACATTGGGGAAACATTGTGGGACACCTAATTCCCCTTTTTACATGCACTTTCATACTTATATCTTACTATCCTATCTCGTGTTTGTCACTAAATGATATCTATGACATTTTTACCTATATATTGGGTTTTATACGATCATATCTTTTCTCCTCTTCTCAATTTCCTTGCATCCCTTGTATGCAACCAATTAGAGGGTCATATAATATCACTAAATCTCTTTGATGCGTTAATTGTAGTGATTAGATCATGGTTATGGTGGATTCCTACCATGCCTAATGAATCTTCACATAGCTTCTTATCATGCCTAGTAGATCTTCACATGATTACTACCATTCCTAATGGATTTAATGACTCCCACCATGCCCAACATTTATCAGTTTACCTTTTTTTACTTTTATTTTTTGACCATTGAAATTTTCAAGTAGTTGTTGTTTGTGCCAATTTTAAATGCTTATCAAATGCTAACTGTGTTACATGAGGAAACATTACCTCCTCCCAACTTATGCCCCCATCTACCCATAATCCTACATACAATAAGATGATAGGGGATGTCTCCTATCAATAGGGAAGTTGGGGACACATCCCTGGGATAGTTTTTATAGGGGCTTAACATCCTCAAGACATTTGACCATCCCTAGGATGGATAGGGATGTTTGAGACATCCATTAATCATCTTGAGGATGGTCCAATTTACCCCTGACATTCTAAAATTTTTAACAAAAATTATACTATCTAATGTGAAAGGGGCATATATATGATCACATACAACCATAGAAAGAAAACATGAAAGTTTCAAATGACTACATACAACCATATAATGGTAGTGTGCAACTATTAAATGACTACACAATTGTAGAATGGAAGCGTAATGACATACATTTCTAACTCTTTTCATCAATAGAAAATTGTGTGGCTACATGCAACTATGGAAAGAAAATTTATAATTTCTGAATGAATGCATGCAACTACGGACTAAAAACATACCCCTATTGAATAACAACATATAGTTACACTTTTCATTTATGGGTAATTCTGTGACTACATACAATTGTAGGAGAGCAGGCAATTAGAAAATGAGATTATACTAGTGTAGAATGAGCAAAAGCATGATTGCATATAGTTGTAAAGTGAAATCATGCACATAACTTGAATGAGAGTATACAATTGTAAGAAATATGTGTCATTGTCATTACACTTTCATTTATGATTTTGTATCCTTTGAGCCTTTCATCATAATGAAACATTGAACAATAAAATTTTAAATTTATAGTTTATTGTTGTTAATGTGTTACATTGAATATTGATGTTCATACAATATATATATCCCTATACTTGAATTTTGATGTCGTATATAGCTAAACATGTAAAATTTTGAGTGTGTGAGTGTGTGGACTTAGGGTTCACTCACTTTTATAAAAACTTTGGGGTAATTTGTGGGGAATCTCATAGTAGACATGGGGTTGGGCTTGGTTCTTTAATATGGTTACACTTGGCCATACCTCAAGATGCCCCATGTTGAAACTTGGGGTGGACTTTAGTCCATGCATTGTCATAAGTGTGACCCCTACCTCCAGGTGTCCCCATGGCCACTATAAGGGGTGCCCTACTTGTTGAGATTTGAACTTGGGTCTTTAGTTAGAAACTTCTCATTCACCACCGCTAGACTCAAACATGTTAGGCAAACTTTGGGGTAAGTTGTGGGGAATATCATAGTAGAAATGGGGGTGGGATTTGTTCCTTAATATGGTTACACTCAACTATACCTCAAGGTGTCCCCATGTCGAAACATAGGGGAGAGCTTTGGTCCATACATTTCCATAATTGTGACCTCTACTTCTAGGTGTCCCCATGGCCACTACAAGGGGTTCCCCATCTAGTGGGATTTGAACCTAGGTCTATGTTGTCAAACTGCTCATTCCCCATCACTAGACCCAAACTCGTTGGGCATATATAGTTTCCCCTTATTATACCCAAAAAATGCCCACCTTGGATTACCATCCTTGAAATGCTATGGAACATAAGATAATACTTATTCAAACTTTTTGTGTTTGTGGATTTCAAGATAGAGCATTTGTTGCAAGGAGCATGCATGGAATCAACATCCTTATCCCTATCATTTTATGAGTGTCTAAATATTTACTTTCATGTTGACTACTTGTTTACTTTGACATTCATCTTCATAGTGGTTCATATGCAAGTTAAAGAGGGAAAAATTTAAGGGTGAAAAGTGCATACATCGCAAATTTCCCATTCATTTTGGACTCATTTTGACGAGGTTGGCCCTAATGCAATGACTAGTGTATAAGTGATGGGTTTCTATGTAAAAGTTGACAAATAATCTAAACCTAACCTAATCATACCTTCACACATCTCTAGGGATAGGTTTTGATCTTTTGTTTATGCATTCCTTATCCCAGGTCAATTTAGTTGGTGTTGAAATGATTTAGGTCACTTTTATAGTGTAAAAATGACCTCCAAATTTAAATATGGGCCCAAATTGACTCTCTTCCTATTAGTTGTCACTTGCCAACTTGAGTGTGAAATATGTTACTTGTATGCTAGAGTGTTGTATTAAAGGATAAACTCTAATTTACTTTTTAAAGATTCATCATCTAGAATTTAAGAGAGTGGTACACATTAGGGCATGACATTCGCTTATATTAGAATCTAAATTTAATGATAGATTAGGGCATAATACACAATTGCTTGTATAGTTGATCCTTATTTTAAACCTTTAATTTAGATCCAGGAGTTTGATAAAAGGAGAAGATCCTCACTTAGAAAACTTCCAAAGGTGTTCACCAACATCACCTATTTTTGTAGATATATTTTGGCAAACAAGGCTAACAAATTCTAGTCATCAAGAAGTGCATTGGCCATTTATGGCGATATTGATAAAAAATGTGGACTAGGTTCATTTTTGTGGGAATAAAGATCAATTTGTAGGAATGGATTTAACCTAGAGCATTAAATTTTTTTTTGGCTATTTGTTAGAGCTTTTCCAGATCTGATCCTCGAGCAAAGTTCCTAACCACAAAGATCAATCTATAGTAAAGTACCTTCATGCCGCTTCCAAAGCTAAGAACTTGATTATTCTTTTGTTATTTTTAAAAGCGTAATCAATGTTGTTACTATCTCAACTCTTTAATCTAGGCTACTTTATTTATCATTCCTTATTGATTTTATATAGTCCTAGATTATTTGAAAGATTTTATTTATTTCTTTTCAAAAACAATATAAATGTGTATTAAGTGTATTATTATTATTATTATTAGTTCCTGCCTCTGGCAGGATTACTATTTCATCGCTTTGATGCAATTATTTGAATTTTTTTTAGCCAATAGGCATTAAGGAATAAAAAGCTCAACAAAATATTTTAGTGTTTAATTTTTTGGGCAATTTATTAAATAGGAAATTGTGATTTATTTTTATTCCCATTGGCTGATACATCAAACAGTAAGTGTAGAAATTTAATTTTTCTTTCCAAAAAATAATTAAATTGTCATTTTATTAAAGTGCAAGTGGATGAAGCATATTGCAAAGTGACGGTGCATATGGCATTTTGTATTTATTAGTTCCTGCAATGTCAATTAATGGTTTTTAATAGTTCTTAAAAGATGACAGGCTTAAGTCCTATTTACCTCCTCGTTTGGCTCAGTTAAAGTAAAATTATAGGAATCACTGTAGTGCATGTATGTTTTTGTGTTTTGAAGGACTAGGAGTTGCGAAGGGATATCTGCATCAAGCCTATGAAACTTAAACTTTGGTAAGGCTGAACAATAATTTATTTGTTTGTTTTTGCTCTGGGAAAACATATATAATTGTAGCAAAAACAAATTAATCCTTCCTGTTTTCCTGATGTTTAAGTCATTACATGAAAGGGTTTTTCATGGGTGTGCTAGTTTTCTGTTTTCCCCTGGTAATAGAATTCATTGGGTAGCTACTTATTAAGATATATGAAACAAATATTATTTTTCTACACCAGTAGAAAGAAAAATAAGGTTGTTGGTAATTTTGAAAAGTAAATAGTAAATACAACATTTTTTTTACATATAACAATTATCTAGCAATTTAAATTACTTGAATTTCAAGATTTTCTTGAACAGATAACAATTATCTAGAGATTCTCCTCACCGACTTTTTCCCCAAAAAATCAAAGCCCTTCAAACCCTGTGTCGGCATTATTTTTTGGGGACTACCTATGGAAGGCATGTGCAATGGAATAAAAGGTATGAAATGAGGGTTTATCAAAGATATTTAATTAACATGAGCTTCAATTAATTCAATACACTGGCTTGACTGCAGAATTAGATGGCTTTCCCTCTGGTCTGCAAAGCAGTAGCAAATCTAAAAGTAATCTGGAAGTGTGAAACTGAATGCCCTTGCCAAGAAGAAAAACTGCAAATCAAAATCTTCTGATCAATCAAAACCCTTAAAAAGTGCAACTAAAAAACACGAATCTTTGCAATCAAAACTCTTATGGAGAGCAACCAAAAAAAGAAATACGCTATAAATCTAAAATTCCCGTGAGCTGCAAACGAAAACCAGCTGTCTATTAAGAGAATTACAGTAACAGGTGAAAAAGTTGTCACAAACCTCGTAGCAGAGGCCGCCATGCCAATTGTCCTTAGGTCTGTCATGGTTATGACATTGGTATTGCCAACTGGCCTTAGGTCTGCCATGGTTATGGCCTCTCTGAGGCTTTTCAAGAAAATAAATTTATTAAAAATAAAAATAAATACAGTTTTGGTGCCTAAACCTAAGTCCATTCCAGGAAAGAAAATATAAAAAAGAATAAAAACAAACAAGCAAACCAAAATCTGGTTGGCATTGTCAAGATCCCAATGAATGCCCTTAAACTCTTAAAATTAAGCCTGCATTTCGCATAGCATGGATTTGGGGGTGCTCTTTGCATTTTGTTGCTCTCCCATAGTTAGCGCCACCTCCCTGACCTGCACAGCGATAAAAGAAAACAATAAGCAAAGCATGGATTTTTTTAGTGTCTTTGAAAAGTCGTTCTGGCATTTTTTTTATTATAAAAGCATCTATATACTTTTTTAATGGATTTATAATAGAATTTCCAGACGCCTTTTTTGTTTCCTCTAGCTTTCTCCTTTTTTTTAATAATTTTTAATCCACACCACAACACACCCATTAACTCAAATCAAATGTTCCTGAAAATGAAGTCTTCAAATGCAATGCTGCAAAGCTTCATAGCTTTGCCAACTAGGGTCTTTCAGATTTGAACAACATCATAACACTAACAACACAGGGAAAAAATTTTGGAAAATTTTGCCCTTTTTAACTTGAGTTCTGTGGGAGAAAAAAAACCCAAAATTAAAATAAAAATTATGCAGGAATTTAACTCCAATTTTTGAATAAATGTTCAAAATTGTTGCCCTTTTTAAGTTGAGTGCAGAAAAAAAAAACCCAAAATTAAAATAAAAATTATACAGGAATTTTAGGGCAAAAGTAGTCTTCCAGTTCTCTTTCACCCAAATTTTGATTTCTTCACGGGATCTCTTTTGTCCGATGGACATGGCATGAACTACAACTTCTTTTAGCATTTGCAAATCTGGAAGAGCCTCCGTAGAAAGATCGACTGCAAACCATGGTTTTCCCTGGCTACAGGGGTTGATGGCCACATTCGTTGGAGAATTCAAATTCTGTAGCTTTTCCCTTGTATAAAAAGGGTAACAATTTAGAAAATTTTGACAAAAAAAACAATATTTCTCTAACATCGGAAAAAGCAATGGGGGACATCACAATATAAGATAAGATAATTCATTGTATCTATATGGCTATAAAATACCCAATTGCAGATTTTCCCTTGGGTTTGAGCAATGAGAAACTTTATCATTGTCTCCCTTTGGAAGTGTATGCATGAATTTGTTCTAAAAAACATTAGCATAGAAAAAGGGTAAAAATCTGTCAAACCCCTCAATGAATTGTTCCAATCTGCAAAATGTAAAACTATTGCCTAGGGTTTTGACAAAACTAACAATTGTAGTTGGAACCCTTGAAGTCAAGACCGCTTTCCCCTGTACAAGAAGAGCCAAAATATGCTTAAAAAACTATGACCAATGGTGTGAAAAAAATTGAATGAAACATCTATTCATTGATTGACAGTTCTAAAAATCAGGAATGTCTACTATTAGCATACCTATGGACAAAGAAGGCAAACAGGGAACAATGCAGAGGCCTCTAAGCCATAATGTTTTTAAAGAAACAAAATTTGGATATATGCAAAGCTTTGTCATCGGCATCTAGCTATTTTTAGTAACTCCTGATGAAACTGCTCTACAAAATATGGAAACTAGAGCAGAAAACTAGAACAGAAACAATACTATGAATTGGCCCTTCAACTTGAAAGAGCATGACCATATATCGTGCTACTCTTAGAAGAGAACACGTAGGCCTCACAAGCCATGGACACGTAAACAAAACCCTACCAGCAAAAAGTAGCTTTGCATTGGGCTACTCAAGAAATAATGAGACACATTTTAATTGCTTTTTTTTTACTATTCACATCGTGATCTTCAAAAACCATGGTGGTGCTTAATAATTATTTTTTCCCCTTTTGGTTTTTCTAATTCAGTAAAACACATGATGTGAAATTTGAATATAAATTAAAATTAATAAATATATTCAAACCATCAAAATCATTTACCTTACTCTTATTTGTGTATAAAAGATCCTTATAAATTAGTCGTTGTAAGTGTTTTATAGAAATTGATGTTTTATGAAAGTGTTTTATGAGCATGTTATAGAGGGGTGTGAAGTATTATATGTTGATGATGGGTGAATGGCTATAAATTATGGTGGCCGATGGCCATGGCCCCACTCTCCATCAACAAAATAGGAAACAGTCTCTCACAGCCAAACAAGCATTATACGTGCATGAAGGGATCACTATACTACAAGACAAAGCATACCCTACAAATTAATTTAGATTGTAACTTAAAACAATATTAAGTTAAGATTGACAAATGTAAATGAAAGGTTAAAAAGTATTTAGTTTTTTATTGAGTTAAGATGTTTATATTGTTCATTTGATTATAATAGATAATTATTGATAATTATATATTTTTTAGTATTAATACATTATTAATAAATATTATATTGCTATAATATATATAATTATAAGTATTTCCTTATAATATATATATGTTAGGTGCATAATATTTAACTATTATAATATGTTTTCTATTATACCGATAAACATATTATACATAATTAGGTTATTATTTATGTCATGATAAATTAATATATAAATACTTATAATATTATAATGTTAGGTGGTAATATAATACTATATTAGGTAGTAATATAATATTTGTATTACTATCAATATTAATAATTCATTCATTGATTCATATATTTATATTGTTAATATTTATATATTATATTATTATATAATAATAATCTTAGGAAGTGATTATACTAATATTAATATAATATTATTAATTATTAATTACTAATTGTTATTTCCCATATGATATAAATATAATTATATTCTTCTTTTATTGGTTGTTAATTATTATTAGTTAATAATTTACATATAGAGTTAATTTGTAGTTATATTCATATGGCTAATTAGATTAATATTATTAAATTACTAATTTACATAGAAGGATACACAACACCCTCCAAAAGTTTTTATACACTGTTCTTAAAATCATAATCTTCTGGATTTTTTCTATAATTTGTCACATCATTAAAAAGAGCTCTACTTGTGTTTACTATATCTTTAACTAACTTAGTTTCCTTGCCATCCATGGCCTTGCAACCAATAGATCCTAGTTTCTTTTTTTGAATTTCCTGTTACTTTTTGGGCTTGGTGAAACCCTTTGTATATTTATCCCATTGAACTTCGTTTTCATTAGTCTAGGTCAAACAATTTTAAAGGGTTAAATTAACAAGATTAAAATAAGCATATATGCCATAAAATTAGTAGTTTCATATTTGACCAAAGCCTCTAGGGTGAAGCTTCAAATGCAAACATTGTTCAACTCCCCATGTGACCGTTTTTATTGCAATTGGTCATTTGCTAAGTGTTTGTTTCTAATCATCGTAAAACCTAAACACATAATATTAGAGCTCAATTGAGCGTTCATACAATTGTTATAACAACCAAGCAATGATATATTAGAGCTCAATTGAGATTTCATACAATCGTTACAACAAGCAGACAATGATGACTGTAAAATGATATATATTTCAACATTGAGATAAATAGTTTAACAGGGAATATGTCAATAATTAGTACACAAGGATCTAATGTGGTTATTGGAACAAAAATAATGTCTAGAATCCCTATGATACATTCATGTGATACCGCCAAAGCACTGGTTCAAGGTAAAGACTGCTATTATTTTTTGACATGTAATTGGAAAAGCATATCAAAGATATATCATCCCAACTGCATTCCAACCAGCTATAAGTCTATTTTTAATCTTTAACAGAAATAGTCTTTACATAGAAAAAGCCATAACATTTCTCGAGATGTTGCTAGACCGTACTAGTTTGTTGTATTTTGCCAAAAGCCCATGGCGCGCTTCTACTTTTTTTTTTGAAAGCATTTCCATAACAATGCATAGTGTTATAAAACTGTTCTTTTATGGTCTTCTAATTTTCCAAAGAGATAACTAAAATTGTGCTTTCTAATGCAGCAAACATTTCCAAGCACATTGTGACAGGTGATATGTAGATGCAAGTCAAGCGAATGCAATTATAACAAGTTGGAAATAACTGTCGACATCACCATAATTACAATTTATATAACTTTCTAGAACACCAAAGAGATACATGCATCTGTTAATGATGATTTCATGTTAAAATCATTTGTGATTCTATTGATCCAAGTGGGCATATTATCCTTGTTGCTGATATTTGTGAAAAACACAATACACTTTTGCATATCACTTATATTTTATGTATTGTTAATATTGCACCTCTTTGGTGCTGATTAGCAATCCTTGAATATACATCCAAAGACATACAACAAAAGCAAATTGTCAAAACTAGTTCTAACAGTTTTCAATTTTCCCCCGTCTAGATTTCTATAGGATCTGATAACAAGAAAACTAAAATTGCAATTATGGTCCAGTAATAGCTATATGGTTTGCAAGATTCAATGATTGCTTCTAATAGCTTGTTTGACTACAAGCGATTTTTAAAGAAAACTCGCTATTGCATCTTCAATTCCCTAGCTTCGGATCTTGTTATAGGTTACCAATGTCTAGTATATTTCTTGTTAATACATAATATAGTTAAATTTAGTATCAAAATATAAATAGATAACACAATTTAGAGGATGTTAGTGGCAAAATTCTATTTATGACTATACAAGTGAGAAGACCACTTGAGAACACATACTATTTAACAATGTGCAATAATTTTCCACTTGTGTGACGTAAGCCCAAGAAATCTCACAGCACCAACAGCGGTCAGCAACCCCAAAATTGTTATTCTCATACTCTTCAAGTTTATTTGTAAGTCATAGTCAATTTTGAATAATGCTATTGTCATACTAATCCATTATTTGGAAGTCATACTCAATTTTGAATAATGTTATTGTCATCTATTCAAGTTCTTTGCTCCTTCATATCTCTTTTTTGTTCGTTTCTTCCATTGTTTTCAATTTATATGTTCAATATATTATTCATATATGAAAATTGTAGATTGTTTGAAGAAAAAGACTAAGGAAATATAAGATGTTGTTTTCAGAATTGTTTAAGCATTGTTTATACTATCTAAACAAGTGTGTGGCAATTATCTTTGTAATATTAATACATTATGTTGACTGTTTAGTATTTTAGCATTGTATTTATTTATAAGTAGATGTTAATTTTTGATTTGAATTAAGAAAACCAAATAGAAAATAAATTTCAAAGGTACAGGCCAACATTGCTTTCAAGAGAAAAGTTTCTTCTTATTTCAAATTTTAATATACCTTTTGTAACTATGAATGATCAGAACTATCTAACAAATGGTAATTTCTGCTTTACTACTCTGTGAAGAAAATAATGCAATTCCATGAATATGATATTGCGATAGCTTCTAGGTTAAAATCCTTTATACTTTTCTTCTTCATTCTAATGCATTGCCTATTTGTACGATCCATATATAATGATTGCTTTCATAATATTTAAACAATATTTTGATTGTTTAATGTCTTGGCATAGAATTTTATTGTTTTTAAATGTTTTTTTATGGTTTGAGATAAGGAAACCAAATACAAAAAATACAAAAATGGATTTCAAGCTTGCAACTTGACATTGCTTTTAGGACACAACTTGCTTCTAGTTTTGATTTGTAATATACCTTTTATAGTTATAAATGATCAAAACTGTCTGACCAATGGTTATCAACATTTTACAGGTGCACCATATTTCTGATATTTCAATATCGACAACATTGTCCTTATTTGTAAAAAAAAATGAAGAGAGCAAGAGTATTAGTAGTTGATAAACAAAAACAAATCATAGATGTAGAAAAATATGAATTAACAATTCAAACTCAAATTCCAGACATTGACTGTGTATTGAGAAATGAAGGATTGCATAGAACTCACGTTTTTAAATACAATGTAGGTGACTGCTTGTTTGACTCGCTAGAGTTTTTGCTTCAGTCTCAATACACATCAATTCAATTACGAAATGACACTATAGACTACTTCTTGACTTGCCTTGCACAAGGCAATCCAGAAGCAATTACATCATATAATTATGAATTGGATAATCATACATTGCAAGAATTACACGGTATACAAAATGTTGAAGAATACCTACATAGAATGCGTTTCTCTGCAATGTAGACCATGAATAATAATGAAGTTGGATTATGGGGTGACTTATTTTGTATTCATTGGTTGTCAAAGTGGTTGGATATACAAATATGCTTTTGGTCAATGACATCAGGCAAAAAATACTTACATTTCAACTAGTCATCTCATGGACAATCGTATTCTATCTTATTTCATGACGCAAATCCCCTCCATGGACATTTTGAGCCACATATACCTTATCTAGTACAGCCAAACAATACTAGAACAGATACCACATCTAGGCAACTAGAACAATTTCTAACGACTAATCAACAACGCCATGATACTAATTTTACTGGAAAACAAAAAATAACAAATGCCAACACTACATCGCTTCGCCAAATCAAACAACAAATACGTTCTAACCATAAAATGCAGAATACAATCAAGAAAAGCATATGCTCAACATCACCAATAGAATTATTCCAAAAAAAATTCAAGATACACCAATACATACATGTGCAATTTGTCAAACATTGCATTTTAAGAAAGACATTATGGCTTTCAAAGAGAAAGAAAAGCAAACATATTATAAACTAACAAATCAGAATAACAATATATTGACAGATTCTATTTGTCGCATATGCTATAAAACATTGAAGCAATGTAAACTTCCTAAATATGCAACACCATAACATATTCGAATGAATAAAGCTTTGCAATACGTCAAAATGCTTACACAACTAGAAGAGCGCCTTGTTTCACTGAGAATTGCATTCACACAAATATGGGAATTAAGTTACAAAAGACCCCAAATGGGATTGACTGGGTCTATCATCAATGTCCCAGTCAACATGAACATTATACAAAACGCATTGCCCCGACCTACCAATGAAACATCCACTATTGCGGTTGCCCTTAAAAGACGATTACAATATAAAAATACATATTAGAAGGGAATGGTTCGGTCAACTATTATAATGAAAGCTTTGAGCCAATTGAGCAAAACAACACTATACAAAAAGCAAAATGTTCAACTCAATAAGTCTTGGAGACGATCTCTTGAAACAAATGATGAAAGTGACATAGTAGATGAACTTTGCTCAAATGAAACAGACTCAGAGTCTGATACAGATGACCAAAAACCTTGTGAGACCTTGGTACATGGATTCACAGAATCTAAATGTATACATGAAATGCAAGACAAAATCATAGAGGTTGCACCAGCAGAAAACCATTATCCTATTGGAATCTTTAAAGACAAATATGCAGAAGAAATGAACTTTCCTACACTATTCTTTGGAAACCCACGTAATGAAGATATTGCCAAGAATTTCTCATATCAAAAAATTGCAAAATGGGAACTACTTCATTCTAATAGACAATTTGCATATCATACAACTAATCTATTTTTTAAAACTGTCAAGATACTGATACATCAAGTTTTATCTACAATGTGGATAAGTGTACATAAAGGTCAGTTAAAAGGCAGAAAACTAATAGTGAAAGATGTCAAATGCAAACCTAACCTGGAAAAGATTCTAAAATCAGACATTGGATATGTTGATTTCAAAAAAATTAGAATATCTCTGGATTATTTACATCAATTAAAAAAAAATGTGTTTGCAATGATTCGACAACTTGGACCACCTACGTTTTTCCTTACATTTACTAGTGCCGAACAATACTGGGAACACCTTTCAAAAGCACTTGAAACCTTGCACAATACATACTATGCATATTCAAAACAAGAATACGACACAAAAAATAAGAACAATATTTTCTATCTCATCAAAAAAGATCCTGTAACATGTGTACAGTATTATAGACATAGAACCAATGCACTAAAACAATTGATATTGACAGATAGCTCTTTCTTCGGAGAGGCCTTCGATTATTTCTCTGTAATTGAATTCTAGAATCATGGCAACAAGCATGATCACTTTCTTTTATGGATTAAGAATGCTCTAGTTTATGGAAAAGATACAAATGCTAATATTGAACAATTTATTGACAAATACATCACTTGTAACACTGATGATTTCACTCCTCAAATAGCTATCCTACACAAACACCACCATACAAAACAGTGTAGAAAATCAAAATGGCATTGTTGTAAATACAACTTCCCATTTCCATCAATGAAAAAAACTATGATTCTTGAACCATTGAAAGAGAGTAATGAAGTTATTGGTTCGATGGCAAAAAAAATCTTTTCCATATTACAACAATCTAATTATGACCAATTATTCTCCTTTCAAATGTTTCTCGAAGACATCAATTTCAATGAGCATGATTACATCACAGCTATAAAATCAACAATCCATAGGCCTACAATTTTCTTAAAACGAAGCCCTTCACAGATATGGAATAATAGCTTTTCAAAAAAAATACCAGGGCTATGGAAAGCAAATACAGATGCACAATTTGTGCTTAATGCATATGCTGCAGCAATGTATTGCAGCTCATACATGACAAAAGTGGATAAAACAATGACAAATGCATTTAAAAGAATTCGTAAGGACCATCAACAAAATAATATTGATGCTATAAAAATGATAACTAAACTTGGAAATGCATTGCTCAATCTGCAACAAATGTCTTCACAACAAGCTGTCCACATTGTTTTGTCACTTCCACTAAACTACAGTTCAAGAAAATGTATATTCATTGATACAAGACCTGATAGTGATCGAACTTTCATTCTAAAGTCAGTAAAACAATTGAACAACGAACCAGATGAATCAGAAAATGTTGCTTGTAAATCTTTAATAGATTACTACTTAGCACGACCTGAAGCAATTATACATATTTGCCTTGCACAATTCGTATCAGAATATAGAAAAGATGGCAAGCCAATGCACCACAAATCTAAACCAAATATTATACGTTTTATCAACTTTAACAAACATGTTGACTTGGAAAATTATTCTAGAGAACATTTGTTACTTTATGTACCCTTCATAATAAATGAAAAAACATTGAAACATGGTTTCCATTCATGGCATCATGCTTACTCATACCATGAAAACACAATTAATGCTAACCATATCAAATACAATCACAATATCAACACTAAATGGGGTGATATTGACAAAGCTATAGACGAAATATGTTCTGAAAATAAATGCATTCCCAACCAATCAATTGCTTCAAATCAAAATTCACACAAAGAATCATACAACATAGAAGAAGATTTTGAAATGCTAAAGCCTAACAAATCAAAAAATCAATTCTCTAATGCATTTGAAATTGGAAAACATCCACATATCATGGACAATGTCGAGTACTTCAAATTGAGACGAATGTTAAATGGTGAGCAACAAGCAATTATAAAGGACATTGTGTTGAAGAAATTAAAAAATGACAAAACTCCACTGCACTTGTTCCTAATAGGTGGAGCAGGCACTAGGAAAACATTTACTGCAAAAGTAATATTTCAATCTCTCCTTCGCATATATAATAACTCCATTGATAGCGATCCAGACAAACCAAAAGGTCTTGTACTTGCTTATACAGGAAAAGCTGCCTACAACATAGGTGGAGTAACATTACACTCAGCATTTCACATACCTTTCAACAAACTAGAATTTGTTCCATTGAATACTAAAATATTAGATACAATGTCAAAGCATTATCAACAATTGCGTCTAGTCTTAGTAGATGAGATTTCATTGGTAGGTGCAACATTTCTGCGTTACATTGACAAGCGATTAAGAGATATAATGCAAATGCCTACAACATACTTTGGAAATCTCGATACAATTTTTTATGGTGATTTATATCAAGCACAACTTGTACTTGATTCAGTAGTATTCGAAAACACACCAACACTATCTGAATTAATGCCATACAACTTTTGGAAAGACAACATAAAATACTATGAACTACAATCAACTATGCGACAAACTAATGAGAAGTTTATTACAATACTCAATAGAATATGTGTAGGTTCACAAACAGATGATGATGTAGAATATTTGAATCACACTTGCTTGCGCTCACCACCCATAGACCCAACATTCCCTTATCTGTTTTACAAAAGGAAAGATGTTGATGCACACAATCAAAAAATGTTATCAATGGTTACTGGAGAGCTAACTATATTAAATGCAATTGACGAACAAGATGAAAATTACAATGACATATGTCTCTATAATCATACAACATCTTTACCCTCTCAAATACTTTTGAAACCAAACATCCTTGTAGAAATCTATGCCGGTAATTACAATACACAAGACGGCCTAGTCAATGGATCAGATGGAACATTTCAAACATATACCATATACAATGGTTTTGAAATTGTTTGGATAAAATTTAATGACCTGAACATTGACCACCATCAACGTCCTAAATTTGCACAATATTATAGCAATAGTATTGATAAACAATGGACCCCTATACTTCACATCACAAGGCCAATCCAAAAAATATCAAACAGCAAGAAAATAACTATTAGAAAACAATTTCCAATTCAGCTTGCTTTGGCTAGAACAATACATAGATCTCAAGGGCTAACTATGCAAGGTTTGGCATTTGATCCTACAGGCATAAGGCAACATGGATTAACGTATACAACATTGTCCCGAACAAAAACAATCCACACATTATTCTTGTTAAAGCCTCTTATCAAACAAAATTTCAAAATAAAACAAAAAATAGTCCTTGAAATGTCTCGTCTAAAATCAATAGCACATTGGCAATTTGAAAATGAACATATCAAACAGAAAACTAGTTCTGAACTATTATTGTGCACATTGAACACTCACAATTTACACCTGCATATAGAAGACATGATCACTGACACTGATATCATGGCATCTAATATCTTGTGCCTTTAAGAAACACATATCCAAGACCCTCATACAAATAATCTTTTCAAAGATTTCAATTGTTACTCAACATACCATATACATGGACTAATGTCTTTAACCAAGAAAAACATATTAGTCTCTAAAACAATACAACATTCAACACCATATACATAAGCAATACCGTTAACAACAAGTTCTATGAACAATCAAATTAACATATGTAACTTATATGCCAAACCAAATGCTCCATTTAAAGAAATCATGCCAAACCAAATGCTCCATTTAAAGAAATCATAACAATCACCAACCAAGTATTCTCATGTATTGATGCAGACAAAACCTTGTACCTAGTGGGAGATTTCAACATTGACATGTGTACAAAAAACTACAAAAAAAAAATAGCTCCTAAATCATATGCAAAACCACAATATCCATTTCTTGTTAAACAAATCTCATGGTCTATCTAAACCATTGATCAATCATCTATGGTCTAATGCACGAACACTAAAATTTGTAATTTACAAATCAGAAGCATAATGGATTGACCATCTCGCCACTTTTTTAAAATTTCAACCCTTTCAAAACATTGAACGTTCTTAAATATGTAAACTATTTTTGCTCAATAACCTCCAAATCAACAATAAAATATTTTGTCAAATCTAATCTATATGCATATCATTGTTCAATCATATATCATGTAATTTAGTGACACAAAAATTCCTAATTTGCAAATGAAAAGCATATTACAACAACATTCTCAATAATTTTCCCTGATTTTAAACCTCTCAAAAAACTGAATATTCTTAAATGTGTCACTTATTTTGCTTCATAAGCATAGAAACCAATACTATCAGAGTCCTGTCAATCAATTGAATTAAAAAAAAGTTGTCCTAATATCTATAGACAAAAAACATGTTTTCTGAATAGCTTCAACACCTCAATAGAATTTCATTTTCTTTTTACCTGCAAATTTGTCTTACTCTTTTATTGCATAATACCAATTATACATATTCTGCTATAACATTGGAACAATAGCATTTTGTCATTATGCCCACACAAATTTATGCAAATGACAAATTCATCAAAACATAAAGGTTACAATGGACAATGTCAAAAGAGCAGAAGGAAAGATGGACACAACCAATCAACAACAATTGAAAAGGCAAACAATATTGTTTGATTGCATCTATACTATACCTTCTCAAAATTCTACACCTGAATTAATTTTATTTTTCGTTCTTGTAGATCAAAAGTAAAGAACCAAACTCAAGTTTCAATTGAGGACTTGAATGCTCAAAAAGCAGGGAACATTTTCCATGGTGACGTCATTGTCAAGTATAAAGCCATACTGGATAAAACAAACAAGACACGCGAAGTGCTTCGCGCAGACCTCATAGATGCAAAAGGTGAAATGACCATTACCGTCAATGTAACTACTGATCTAGTCCCTCATTATGAAGACAAAATAATTCCAAGTTCAGGACTATCCATATCCAATTTCCAAATTGCACCTAGAACAGATTACGATCGCGGTGATTGTGACTGCATATTGATTCTAACAAAGTCCTCATCAGTGGAAATCATCCTGCGAATTTCTGTTGATTATAAATTCATCCCCAGCACAACCATAAAACAATTGTTGGTGAGTACAGAACAATACGCTATAGGCACCATAGGTGTATTGGTTACAAGAGCAAAAAAAATAGGTCTCCAATACATTGCTGATGTACAAGATGGAGATTCAGAGTTTGACAAAGCCCAGGTACACATGTAAAGCTTCCCAATACTGGATTAAGCTTTAAATCATTTTGAAGATTTTATTTTGCTATTTTAAGTAATCTATCTTTTTATCAGTTAACGCAATATAGTGCCTGCAACGTTTGACCACATTCTATATATTGATAAAATTTGCTTACACACAAATGCACAACCTGAGTTGTGTTGCGTTCTGATTGATATGAATGGTCGAGGCTTTTGACTCAAGAACCGGCCAGTCCGTACATAAATTTCTGGTTCTGTAGAACGGTTTCCTGTATCGGGTTAGCATAGAGCATTTGGTGTTATGTATTTCAGGGTGATAAGTATGATCGGAGCATAAGGGAAGAGTTACACCGACAGCTGAAGTTTGAGCGATAGAGAGATCATCGGTGTGACTTGATGCGTCGGGTGAGCTTGTGGAAGTCTCTCTGACATACAATCTCTTACCGATCAGTCGGGCGTCGGTAACAAATACACTATGTCTTGCTGAAGATACAAGGGCCGAATCGTAAGCATAACGTGAATGTATATCATTGCATACATTGAGGAACATATACTCATTTTATACAAACCAACTTGTATGGTGTCAGAGACACATACAACCAACCTTGTGTAGACTAAGGAACATGGACCCCACCGAATGTATGAGACTGGCAGTGAGAAGGAGACATCGGCGAGAGATAGCCGTCGGCGGAGGTGAAGAAAGTTCAGCCGAAGAGTAAAGTCTGGCTGACGGGTCAATGCTCATAGGAGTGACGGGACTCATCGGAAGACAAGACCTTGGAGTCTGAGCGAAGAGGAGAGTCTACCCGGTGAAGGCGATTAACCGTTGAGGTTAAGTCATTGGAAGCCGCAGTCCTTGGGAGGAGTAAAGTGGTCGGTAACAAGAAAAGGGGGAGATCTGATAGTGATATGTTTGGCTGATAGGGGAAACATCGCCAAGACATAATTCAGGTCTAGCCGATTACAGTTGTTGATCCTTTCGCTCCACACTTTGCATCAAATTGGTAACTGGTGCAGCATTCACAATTCCAGCATATTCTCTAGTGGAACACTATACTTAGAAAACATAACCTGCAAAAATTCAAGCATCAAATTCTACCACTACACTTAGAAAATTATCCTGAACTTTGAACCTGACGCCATGGTTGCAACAATACATCTTGCATCTTCTTCCAATTCTGATCCAGCTGAACCTAGAAGATCCTTACGTTCTCAGATGTGGTGCTTCGTTGTTGAGAATGCAATGCGTACTAGAAGAGCTTTTTTGGTTTCATATTATAACAAATATCTATGCAAAATGTGGAGTATAGACAAGGTGTGTCAGTTGTGAAAAACCTAGACCTCAAGCCAACCTGCACATGTACATATCATGCAATGTGCCAACCAAATTTTTTGCAACATGTCAAACCTTTTAGGGAGCTTTTCATATGCCAAAATAAATAATTAATTTTCATATGCTAAAGTTTTTGTGGGCTTTTGGTGCGTCCGAGCAAGTCTCTAAATCCATGTCCATCCATGAAGGTGGTTCCAGGAATTCACCGCCTTGCAAATGTATTCTTGAGATTCTCTTTCTCCCTCGCTGTATTATTATTAAAATTATAATTTCATTATACAAATCAAATATTCTTATAATGGATTTTTTTCTATTCACAATCTTCACCACCATGTTTGCCATGTGAGGCTCTGTAGTTTCTACACCCAATGGACATACATTCTTTCACAACCCTTAAGGCAGATACTGTGATGGAAGACTAGTCATAGATTTCATTGGTATGCACATGTGCTACATGATTCTATTCTAGTATTTTGATTTGAACTAGTAGAATGATTTGTTCTAGCTTTAAGTAATGGGCTTGGTTTGGTTTGGTTGTAGCTAAAAGCTTGGGACTGCCATACTTGAGTGCGTATCTTCAATCTGTGGGTTCAAACTTCAGCCATGGTGCAAATTTTGCCACTAGTGGATCCAACATTAGGCCACACAATACCACAATGTGTCAATCTAGGTTCAGTCCATTCTCACTTGATGTGCAAACATGACAGTTAAACCAATTCGAGGACAAGTCCATTGATGCCTATAATCAAAGTGAGCCTAAATAGATTTATATTTAATGGCATCTATAGCATAATAGAAACATACCTATGAATACAAGGATTACTGTAAGTAGATTTCCTTGCATTTGCTAAGAATATATGAATAGGAAATTTTTATAATATGCATGATTATCAGAGCTTTTTCAAAGCAAGTTAATCAAATAAAATTCTCTTGCATAGCACTCACATCCCTTCTAATGAATTAAGAAGGCGACCAAATTAGCTCCTCTCTTGTCATTTGGGGTGTATGTCCTTACATGATTGTATTGACCATCTCTTCTTTTGTGGTACTAATATCCTTAGTAGATCCTTTTCCTTGTATTTCTTTGGTATACAAGCTTGTTGATTTAGCATGGGGAAAATTGATTGTCCCATAGTTACACAAACTTTAGACCAGCAGGAACTGAGAAAATTCAAAAGCCCTCTTCTATTTGCGGTATTTGAGAAAAATGCTTAGTAATAATAATAATAGCAATGTAACTAAAAAGGAAAACATATAACATAAACAGCCATTATAAATCCCGTATCTACCAGTCAACAGAATACTTCATCTACTATGTGCCAGGCTCTGTACATCCTCAGTTCTGGTGCCAGTGATTTTATACAGAACTATTTCATTAGTCTTGTTCCTTTAAGACTTTCACCGTTTCACAGTACATAGACTCTCTTACATTTCCAATGCTCTCACAATTTGTCCAGGCAAGAATCATACCAAACTTCCATTTCTCTTTAATGCTACTTTTATTAGACCAATAAGTGAGTAGCTTTTAAGCTTTAACAATATGAGTCATGTGTGTATATGCATCCTCTAATTAAATGAATGTTTCTATAAACTTTGTATTCACTGGAATATTGTTTCATCTCGTGTTCAACTTAAAAATTACTTCTAGGCTTTGTTTTAGTATTTATATGTGATATCTTAGAATAGAAATTTTTCATTAAAGTCCATTGATTCTGTTGGATCTACGGGATCCATGCAATTTGTGTTCTTCTAAACTTCCATGACATCTGTGGCATGAGACAATGACTCATAGGACCATTTCTCCTACTTGCAAGACAAGAATAAATCCTCTCTAAATTTTTTTTCAACACCCTATTTTTTTTTCTTTGTAGCAGAATTTGTATAAATATGGGGCCAGAAGAATTGGAATAACCTCTCTCCCTCCAATGGGATGCCTACCAGCTACCATCACCCTCTTGCTGATGTGAACCTCTCAAATAAATTCTTAAATTCATCTATTTTGAATTTGATTTGACTCTATTTTCAAATTCTCAAATAATCATATGATGTGTGGTTATGGCTGTAGAACTACTCTTCAATAGTGACAGTTCATCCAGAGATATTGAAGTCATTGACCCTAGATGGAATTGATGGAGTTGAGTTGTCATTGATGTCAAAAAGGTGTCCTCAGTTTGTTTGATGTCATCAGGACTTGGTTGATCAGGTTTGGCCTTCAATGTGTTTTCTTATGTTCTTTGGTAAGTGAAGTCACAAGGTGATTTAGGGTTCTTATGTTGACAAATGTTCACCATTCATGTTTGGACAGAGTTTGCTTAGAAGTTGTGATTCATTTCATACTTGATGAAGTGCATATCATGTTTGGTTATGCAGTGTAGAGATACATACTTGTTAAAGGATCAGGAGGAGCAAAGAGTTCACATCATCCTGTGTAGAGTTTATATGTTATTGATTACATCATCTTGTGTGTTCTTTACAGATGACTTGTAGTGGTAGTGACTTGGTAATTTGATCTCAGGAGCCTTCATCATGTTGTCTGACTTTCTCTACAATAAGGATTGGTTTCATTTTGTGTGGCATACTCTATATCAAGGATTGATAGAAGTGATCACAGGAGTTGTCATACCATTGAGTTTACAGATGCAGATATCAGTTGGATTTCATGCAAGTTTCTTCAAGGCGATCTCATCAGGAGTTGCAGTGTGTTAATTGAAAGTAACATTTGGCAGAGTAATGTGTGCACAACTCATTTGAAGATAGAGCTAATATTCTTGAATTGTTATGGTTACGTTAATATGGGGAACACAACACAGTTCAAAAGTCTTGTAGATGCAGAGAATAATTTTATACTCTTTGTCATCACAGGTTTGATCTTCTTGGCGTTTTTGTTGATAGGTTGGATTGACAAGTTGGTCTTCATACTATACTCTTCATGACCTCACATTCAAAGCTCACTTGTCATTTTTTTTTTAACATCACGGTGACTTGTTGAAGTGGTAAGAGTCACTTAAAGTGACCTGTTAGAGGGCTACCATCACATGATGGTGACAGGCCCTTCCTTAAGCATCGGCCTTTATATGATATGTGGAGCGCATTTTTCCTTAAAGTTTTTTTTAAATTTTAAAAAAAAAGCATTGAAAATGCCTTGGGGCCCGCGGTGCATTCAAAAGAGGAGTTCTTGTTTTTAAAGTTAAAAAACTTTATTATCACCAATGAAGGAAATTGAGCGGGCTTTCAAAGTTTAGTTTGAATTTAAAACTATTACCGCCAAAAAGGGATAAGTGGAGGCCGATGGACTAAGAAAAAATTCTATTAAAAATTTTGTGAGAAATTTAGTAAGTCATGAAACCCGATCTCCAAGCCTTTTATGGCTTTAAATTTTTTTAGAAACCTTCTTTATTTTCTAAAGTGGTTGGTCCATACCATTTAGAATTTTAAATGGAGATTTTTTTTTTTGGTGATAAGATATTTTTAAAATTAGAAACTTTTAGTCTATAAACTCCAAGAGATGGTTTTAAGGAGATTTTTTTTGAAGGCAAATATTGATGGAGTTTTGGAGATTAAAAGGAAAGAAGAGATTTTCTTTTTGAGATAGATATATTGTCATTTTCGGAGAAGAGATTTTTGTTTGAGAATAAGGCAGATTGGAGACAAATTTTTGAAGACAAATTTTATGGATTGAAGAGAAGATAATAAGTTTGATGATTAAATCTTCTTGCAGGAATATGAAGAAAAAGATATTTTTTTTGAAGAGGATCTGAAGATATTACTTGCAGAGAAGTTCAAGAGTTTTGAAAAGATAATATTTTCTTATAGAGCTCTGATTGATTTTATTAAAGATTTGTCTTATGAGAAAATATGGATCAGAGATTGAAGATTTATTTATTATTTTGTTTGCAATCAGAGATTGTTTGTTTTGCAGGAATATGAATCAAATTTGAAGAGTTTATTTGCAGGAGAAAAGGAAATGTGTTTTTGCAGAAAAGTGAAATTTCAAAAGTCTTATTGTTTATAATTGCAAAATTTGTGTGATCAGATGCAGGAGAAATTTATGAAGGAATGTGAAAGGTTCCAAGGCAGTGAAAAGACATTCAACTTGTATAAATTTGTTTTTCAGGTGCATTGATGGAACGAATGAAGAAGGAAAAAGATGAAACATACAGTGTTGTGAAGTGTTGGATTAGAATACAGATTTAATATGCAGTGTTGTTGAATGGATTAGAATGCAGTGTTGATTGGATCAGAATAAAGGATTGTTGAGTGTATCCGAATGTCAGATTGAATAGAATAGGTATTTGACAGACATATATTTGTATTGAATGAAACAGAGTATCCCTCTGATTTGCTTATTACATTTGTTGGTAATTTGGTTTGCCAGTGAGGCACAATATGCCAGTGTGGCTTGTGGTCAGTGAGACCTTTCTATGCTAGTGAAGCTTGTGGTCAGTAAGACCTCAATATTTGTCAGTGAGACAATTTGTATTGCCAGTGAGGCATGTTTTTCAGTTAAGCCAGTGAGGCATTTCATGAGTGGTTTTTCTACCCCTGAGGGTTTTCCACTCGGTAAAAAGGTTGTGTCTTAATTTCTTCTATGTGTGTGCATATTATTGGTTTGATCATGTTTTGTTTACATCTGTTATTGTAAGTCTTGTGCATATAAACTCAACAAATCATTAATGTATTCCTTTCCATCTGTTCTGTAAGAGAAAGCTTTTAAAAAGTTGTAAAATGTTTGAAAATTAATACAACACTGATTCACCCCCCCTCTCAGTGTTGTCCGGACTCCTACAATTGGTATCAGAGACAGTTTCCCTTTTGCAGCTTAATCAGCTTGGGTAGGTCCTGTGTGTGGAGTTCAATGGGTAAGTGCAGGAGAAATAAGAACATGAGAAATGCTAAGATTCATTCTGATCAAAAGACATCATCCATATCAAATCCAAAGTCAGTTAATAATGATGTTCTTCATGTTGATCCTGATATTGTATTAGAAGAAAAAATTTTAGGAGTTCCTCAGTTTAATGGTTCAAATTTTTCAGTTTGGTATGTTAGAATGCAAGTGTTTTTATCCTCTTTAGGATATGATGTTTTAATGTTTGTTGAGAATGGATATTCTAACTCTGCAAATAACAAAGAAGTCCTTGAATGTAATCAGATTGCAAAGAAGGCCATATTGTCTGCTCTATCTAATGATGTTACTTGTAAAGTTATGGATTGTGTTATAGCTCAGGACATGTGGAGGAGATTGATAAAAATTTATCAAGGTAGTACACCTGAAGAAGAAAACAACTCATTATCTGAGAAGAGTAACAATGATGAAAATCTTTCATATGAAGGAGATGAGACTCAATCAGATTTTGAAGAAGATCAGATTATTAGTGATGAAGAACAAGAATGTGAAATAGATATGGAAGGAGAGCTTATATATGCTTTGAGTGAACTCAAGAAGTATAAGAGAGAGAATCAGAAACTAAATTTGTTGCTGCAACAAGAAAGAGAATCTAAAGATAATGTACATTCAGAACTTGAAATTGTATCTACAGATCTTGAAGAGGCCAGATGTCAAATTATAAGTTTAAAAACATACATTGATGACTCAGATAAACTAGTTGCTAGATTAAAGATAGAAATTGAAGAAGCTAAGAGGATAGCTGATGTCTCAATTTCTAACCTTGAAGTTTCAAGGATTGAGAATCTAAAACTGGAAGGTGAAATTATCAATCTGAGAAAAGAGTATGATGGTCTTAAGAAGTATAAGGAATTTGAAGAAAGCACAAGCAAACTACAAAAACTATATGGAGACACTACTGGACTTGGTTTTGAAGAAGGAGAATGTTCAAAAGCAAGAGAGACTCCTAGAAGGAAAATTGATTCAAGTCATCATGTTGTTACCAGAGAAAGTAAAAGGAAGAATGAAACAGAACAGAAAACCAGAGATGAATTTGTGCACAATCAAAGAAGAAATTTTAGAAAAAGTGCTCCTGTTAGACAAGCATACATGTACAGGTATAACCATTCATTTAATGGTTATTGTTATACTTGTAATCAATTTGGACATAAATCAGTTAATTGCAGAAGGAATACTAACATTGTATGTTTCAAGTGCAATAATGCTGGTCACATTCAAAGAAACTGCAAAATGAATAGAAGGTATGATACTGCTTGGAAGCATAATATAAATACTCAATCATTTGATTATGATTACAGAATAATTTGTTATAATTGCAATTCTCCTGGTCACAAAGCATTTAGTTGCAGAAAAGTATCACCTGATTTGATAGGTTGGAAATGCAAAGAGGCAGAAAAGGTTTGGAGGAAGAAAGCACCTGTGAAAATTTGGAAGCAGAAAGAAGGTAAAGAGAAGTCAGAATCTAAGCTTGTGCATCTTGCACAAGTCATTTCATCTGTTGCATAACAGATAACATGAAGTGAGGGGGAGTTGTTCATGTGCTATCATTTGACCCCAAGAAGTTTCAGGAAGGAGATCATTTGAATGATGATCTTGTCTTGTTTATCATATTTTCCAATCTTGTGAGATAGTTGTTGAAGATGCTGCTAACTAAGTTGATTTTTAGTGTATATCAGTGATGCAGGAAGAGCTTATTAATGCAGTTGGTATGCAAAATTGATGGATTGGATGCTCATATGGAAGTGCTCTTGATGTAATAATCTCACATGGTTCTTTGATATTTTTTCATCAGTAATATGTTTCAGGGTAGTATGTACAAATTGTATGATTCAAGTGGTATCAGGTGTCCATGATCAATGACATGTTCAGTGAATGCAAGGTGTTGATAAGTTGTTAAAAGATTTAATGCTCAAAGAGTTTGGTGATGTTGTGACTTGATCCTATTTTGTGTATTGATGGTTGAGTTGTCATCAAGGAACTCTCACCTGCATTTGATTTTGCAATGTGGTTATACCAGGTTTGACATTGTGATTGCAAAAGGTATCTTGTGCAGGAGGATGATCCTCACTCTTTGTTGCAGAATGAATGTTCATTTAGAAGTGATCATTGGGATAATAATTTGACATGTTCTTCCTCATTAAAATGATTCAGAAAGGTATGAGAAAATTGTGTGCCTCTTGTTTTGAAGTGGTAAGGTATGTATGTCAAGCTATGACATCTAGAGTTGCTTATAAAATTGATGGAGTATGACAGTGATACAGGTGTTCATTGGCTTATTATGATTTCAAGGTATTGAAAAATGTTTCAGGAGTTCAAAGTGCACAAATTGTTCAGGTTGAATTATCATGGTATTGCAATCCAAAGTGTTTTGGAAAGTGTTGTTGCAATAATATCTTGTTTTGAATGATGAAGTCAAGAGACAAGAGTTTTTGTTGATTTTAGTATGTTTCAGATATGATTATGTATATATCAGTTTTTGCTAGAGTGTTGTATATCAGATTTGACAGTATAATATGTGCAGGAATAGCAAGATGGTCTATCAAGAAAAGGTGTCAGAATATGCAGGATGATAGTTCATATCAGGAAATTAGTTTGATGATTATATCTATTGCTTTGTTGAGTTATGTTTATGACAATCCAGAGTCTTTTATGACATTGATGGTGAATCTTGTTTTTCTTCAAATCGGAGGCAAGTAAAGGTCTTATCAAAAATGGTCATCTTGGCATCTGTGTGATGAGGGGTCTACATGTTTTGTGCCTGCAAAATTGTTCATCAAAGAGTATTGGTATGTTTATGATTTTTCTTTGCAAAAGTGTTCAGAAGGTTGACTGTCAGTAAATGGATGGTATACTTCAGGTTGATATGTTGCTTCAGGACTAATTCAGGAAGTGGATAAGTGTTGAGTTGAGTTGAGTTATGTTGGTTAGTCTTGTCAGTGTTTACCAATGGTATTTCTGAGTAGTAATTTGTTTATGATCTTTAATACATGAAAATCTTGGAGATTTGTTATTTCAGGTCAAAAAGGTTGTTGATTGAAGAAGAACTGTTTGTTTTGAAAGTTTGTGATGTTATCAGGAAGGAGTGTGTCAGTCTTCATCTTCACAGTGGTATTGTCATCAGATTTCTCATATTGCAGGCTGATTGCAATTATCAAGCTATAACATCTTTTCAGTGGAGTTGTTCTCAGGGGGAGATAATAGTCTTTGTCATCCGATGTCAAAAAGGGGGAGAAAGAAAAATATGCATCAGGTGGTTTTGCCATCAATGACAAAGGGGGAGATTGATGGAGTTGAGTTGTCATTGATGTCAAAAAGGTGTCCTCAGTTTGTTTGATGTCATCAGGACTTGGTTGATCAGGTTTGGCCTTCAATGTGTTTTCTTATGTTCTTTGGTAAGTGAAGTCACAAGGTGATTTAGGGTTCTTATGTTGACAAATGTTCACCATTCATGTTTGGACAGAGTTTGCTTAGAAGTTGTGATTCATTTCATACTTGATGAAGTGCATATCATGTTTGGTTATGCAGTGTAGAGATACATACTTGTTAAAGGATCAGGAGGAGCAAAGAGTTCACATCATCCTGTGTAGAGTTTATATGTTATTGATTGCATCATCTTGTGTGTTCTTTACAGATGACTTGTAGTGGTAGTGACTTGGTAATTTGATCTCAGGAGCCTTCATCATGTTGTCTGACTTTCTCTACAATAAGGATTGGTTTCATTTTGTGTGGCATACTCTATATCAAGGATTGATAGAAGTGATCACAGGAGTTGTCATACCATTGAGTTTACAGATGCAGATATCAGTTGGATTTCATGCAAGTTTCTTCAAGGCGATGTCATCAGGAGTTGCAGTGTGTTAATCGAAAGTAACATTTGGCAGAGTAATGTGTGCACAACTCATTTGAAGATAGAGCTAATATTCTTGAATTGTTATGGTTACGTTAATATGGGGAACACAACACAGTTCAAAAGTCTTGTAGATGCAGAGAATAATTTTATACTCTTTGTCATCACAGGTTTGATCTTCTTGGCGTTTTTGTTGATAGGTTGGATTGACAAGTTGGTCTTCATACTATACTCTTCATGACCTCACATTCAAAGCTCACTTGTCATTTTTTTTTTAACATCACGGTGACTTGTTGAAGTGGTAAGAATCACTTAAAGTGACCTGTTAGAGGGCTACCATCACATGATGGTGACCGGCCCTTCCTTAAGCATCGACCTTTATATGATATGTGGAGCGCATTTTTCCTTAAAGTTTTTTTTAAATTTAAAAAAAAAAGCATTGAAAATGCCTTGGGGCCCGCGGTGCATTCAAAAGAGGAGTTCTTGTTTTTAAAGTTAAAAAACTTTATTATCACCAATGAAGGAAATTGAGCGGGCTTTCAAAGTTTAGTTTGAATTTAAAACTATTACCGCCAAAAAAGGATAAGTGGAGGCCGATGGACTAAGAAAAAATTCTATTAAAAATTTTGTGAGAAATTTAGTAAGTCATGAAACCCGATCTCCAAGCCTTTTATGGCTTTAAATTTTTTTAGAAACCTTCTTTATTTTCTAAAGTGGTTGGTCCATACCATTTAGAATTTTAAATGGAGATTTTTTTTTTTGGTGATAAGATATTTTTAAAATTAGAAACTTTTAGTCTATAAACTCCAAGAGATGGTTTTAAGGAGATTTTTTTTGAAGGCAAATATTGATGGAGTTTTGGAGATTAAAAGGAAAGAAGAGATTTTCTTTTTGAGATAGATATATTGTCATTTTCGGAGAAGAGATTTTTGTTTGAGAATAAGGCAGATTGGAGACAAATTTTTGAAGACAAATTTTATGGATTGAAGAGAAGATAATAAGTTTGATGATTAAATCTTCTTGCAGGAATATGAAGAAAAAGATATTTTTTTTGAAGAGGATCTGAAGATATTACTTGCAGAGAAGTTCAAGAGTTTTGAAAAGATAATATTTTCTTATAGAGCTCTGATTGATTTTATTAAAGATTTGTCTTATGAGAAAATATGGATCAGAGATTGAAGATTTATTTATTATTTTGTTTGCAATCAGAGATTGTTTGTTTTGCAGGAATATGAATCAAATTTGAAGAGTTTATTTGCAGGAGAAAAGGAAATGTGTTTTTGCAGAAAAGTGAAATTTCAAAAGTCTTATTGTTTATAATTGCAAAATTTGTGTGATCAGATGTAGGAGAAATTTATGAAGGAATGTGAAAGGTTCCAAGGCAGTGAAAAGACATTCAACTTGTATAAATTTGTTTTTCAGGTGCATTGATGGAACGAATGAAGAAGGAAAAAGATGAAACATACAGTGTTGTGAAGTGTTGGATTAGAATACAGATTTAATATGCAGTGTTGTTGAATGGATTAGAATGCAGTGTTGATTGGATCAGAATAAAGGATTGTTGAGTGTATCCGAATGTCAGATTGAATAGAATAGGTATTTGACAGACATATATTTGTATTGAATGAAATAGAGTATCCCTCTGATTTGCTTATTACATTTGTTGGTAATTTGGTTTGCCAGTGAGGCACAATATGCCAGTGTGGCTTGTGGTCAGTGAGACCTTTCTATGCTAGTGAAGCTTGTGGTCAGTAAGACCTCAATATTTGTCAGTGAGACAATTTGTATTGCCAGTGAGGCATGTTTTTCAGTTAAGCCAGTGAGGCATTTCATGAGTGGTTTTTCTACCCCTGAGGGTTTTCCACTCGGTAAAAAGGTTGTGTCTTAATTTCTTCTATGTGTGTGCATATTATTGGTTTGATCATGTTTTGTTTACATCTGTTATTGTAAGTCTTGTGCATATAAACTCAACAAATCATTAATGTATTCCTTTCCATCTGTTCTGTAAGAGAAAGCTTTTAAAAAGTTGTAAAATGTTTGAAAATTAATACAACACTGATTCACCCCCCCTCTCAGTGTTGTCCGGACTCCTACAGGAATTTCTAGTTCTCAAATTCTGTATCTGTTCTATTATTTATTCCTTTTCTTCCTTCTTTTAGTTACTAATTCTATTTAATGGTTATGTTAAGAAAATGTTCTAATTCTGGAATGTGCTTGATTTCCAATTGACAATCATTGCTCTTCTACAGCTTCATTCTTTACTTACACTATTTACACTAACAGCTACAGATGCACCATAATTTAGAATGCCATTTCTTAAAAATGGAAGAACAACTCTGAAGGAATGAATTACCGCTCATACTTTTCAAAAGTATTGTCAAGCAGATCAATGCCAATGACAATATGCTTCACACTTGCCAGTCAACATATAGCAGTGCATTAAATGACAAAAGGACCTTGGATCGCTTGAATACTTTACTGCACTCAACATTTGAGGTAACAACTATTGAAGTCTCCAATTTTCCCCCTGGGAAATTTAAAATAAAATTGACAAAAAAGTCCTTTTGCTAACTATATAACACTTCCATATATATTGCAAGTACAAGGAACATTGAAAATAGCCAATGCATTTTCTAGTCCGTTTCACGCATTTTGCTCAAAATGCAATTGCAAATTTGATTCCTATGGAGCACTTGACAATGAAACTGCCCAATGTGATAGATGCAACGAAGAGGTCGCCTATATCTACTCACATTATCTCAAGACAATACTGACCACTGACAACAAACAAACAATACATTGCTCTTGTGCCAGCAATATCATCCAAATGCTACTGCCAGACCTCCAAAACATCAGCTATGAGAAATACCTCAAAGACAAATCAACATTCATCTTCATGTTGCGAGAATTCAACAAAAAAGGGCAATTTACATTGAATAAGAACAATGTCATCATTGAGGCATCTTGTCTTGAAGAATGAACACATAATGGCAATATATTAAGGTACACCCTCACTCTTTGTACAACTCTTTTGTTCTACTAAAAAATATAACAAACAAATTTAACTTCTTCACAAAGACTATAGTGTCTCCTCCATGTGGCTTGTTAATTGAAGAAACAACACATCAATCACATTTTGTCCTTCACAATACATCGATTTGATTCTAAATCTTTTGGTAGTGATTAGCAATTTGATATATGCATTGTTCAATTTTAAAAAATAAAAAATATATTATTTTGTCCAATAAAATAAATGTTTACAATCACCTTTATGTTCATCTTGCAGGATAGCACAACCAGACTGAATTGCATAGGCATCGCCTATCGCTTCTAAAGCATACGAAACCGCATTTTTGTTACATATGTCTTATACTAAATACCGCTTTGATACTCTCTTTGCTCTCTAAATTACACATCATGTTATATGTTTATGCTTTGTACGTTTTGCAACAACTAAACTTTATGAACTCTCGTAAACAAATACTATCTCGCACTCTCCTCCACTTTTAGATTTATAAACTCTCTCTCACAATACTAACTATATTGTCATATGTGTGTTCACTCATGATTTCTGAAATCAATCTGAATGTTGAAATATCTAATCCTCCATGCAAATTAGTTTATACGATGTAATTTGTACTTTTCATGTTTTGTATATATGTTATTTTTCCTTCTTGCCTTTTATTCAACCTTTAATAATATGTTTTCATTTACCCCTTCTATGCTTTCTTTCAACCATCAACTCTTTACATGTAGATATGGCTTGAGCAAGAAGCTAATTATTAACTTGCATTGCTAAAATCTATGGTCTTTCATAGTAAAACAATATGTATGACAGAATTTGTAACTTTCAAGTTATGTGTCTGTTTTTCCATTGCTTTTTCCTTTGCCCTTTTCTATCGTCTTTCTGTCCTTAATTCCATACTTGACATAAATTGGCTTCCTTCTCAACAGGACACCAGACCATGAATCCGGATTGGGTACAAACCAGATGGACATCCAAGGATTTTTCTGACCAAATTATTAACTTAGAATTATACAATCCTCCTCCAAGTGAGATGACCCATGCCACTTGACGTGAATCCCAATAGCAACATTGTGGATGTCAAGCTTTTAGCAAGAAGATATTGGCATTACGTTTAATTACTTGGACTATAATGTAAGGCCCATAATCAAATGGGCTTCAACTTATGAAGTTTTTATTATGAACCAGAATGTCACATGCTGCCAAAGATTGGAAGCCATAACAAACTTCAGAAGGTGAACTGTCCACAGAAAGAATGGTAGCCCAGTAGTAACTATGCTGAATGACAAATAGATGGTAGTCCCACTGTCGAATCTGCCAACGACAAATGCACAGAGCATGGACTAACATCCAATTAATAATTTAATACCCTCATTCAACAGTCTACAAATGAAATAGAGATATGCCACTAACAACCCAGACACTTTACAACAGTCTAAAAAAAACAATGTGGACAATTGCAACTGCAAATATGATCATGAATATTGAAATCATTGATCCTGGATGGAATTTCTAGTTTTCAAATTCTGTATGTGCTTTATAATCTATTCCTTTTCTTCCTTCTTTTAGTTACTAATTCTATACATGTGTGCATCAAATGGGCAAAAAGCTCATCACTAATATGTGATTGGTAATTTTTCAAATTATGTATATGTTTTATAATCTATTCCTTTTCTTCCTTCTTTTAGTCACTAATTCTATACATTTCAACATGGCATTGGCAAAATGCTCATCACAAATATGTGACTGGTACTTTTGGGCTTTATTATCTCACATACATACTTGTACTAATTACCCAATGAAAAATATTCAATAAACTTTGTTTTCTATCTATATTGAATTGATCACAATTTCTGAAATCTCTCTTCCTACACAGCAAAATAATTTATATGATAGAATTCATAGATTTTAATGCATATTGTAAATGGAAGTGTCTTTTTCAAGGGCTTTGTAATTGAACTTCACATGAACTCAATTGTTTTTATAACTAAAAAGCCTGATTCAAAGTGTATTCTCTTATCTCATAAGCAGGATTTAGAACCATTGAGTTATATCTCAAAATTGCCTCCTACACTTGTTTATGTTGTCAACTATTTTTTCCCTGTTGAATAAATCTGGAATTGGACATTTGGCACATTTTCTGTATAAATGTCAGTGGCTCTCACATGGTTCTCCAATTGCAATTTTTGGTCTTTCTAGGTTATGTTTGGATAAATGCTATTTGTCTACAAAAACCACACTTTATCTATTAGAAACTTTCCGTATTTTTTTACAAGTCTGAACGCCTATCATATAACCATCCTTTATCTATTAGGAACTTTTGGCATTTCTCTACAAATCTAAATGGCTATCATATGGTTTGAATCTTGGACGTCCTTTAGTCATGCCAAGATGCTCTGACACTTAGGCTCCCAGTCCTTGAGTTGCATCGACAAGCTGCAACTTGTATATAAGCCATCCCATGTGCATGCTGGAGTGAACAACAACTGAGTGTTCCTGGTTCCTTCTCTTTTAGGGGGATGTGTCTAGCTTTTTGTTCAACACACTCCTCAAGCCACACTTTTAGCCTTCGGAACTATCTTGTTAATTATTTCCCTGCTAATAATTCCAGTACTTCATCTGTTTCATCTTGATAATGGATCATTGAGTCTGATCTTAACTCTCCATGTTAAAATCTTCTACAAATTTTTACCAAGAGCTTTTTTAAATCAAGTTAAAGTTCTAAAAATAGTTTGCATCAACCAATGAGCAGTAGAAGCCTATAAACCAAGTAATTGCTAAAACAATAGCTGCCTTCCTACTTGAATGCATGTCACATTTTGTACACTTTGTATGCTCTTCACGGAACCAGTGATGATTGTCTTTGATGGCATAGTGAATTGATAAATGCCATACTTTACTGCTTAACCATATGTTCTCACCTGTGCATCCATTAGCCACTGTCCACCTTTCTAGTACAACAGTAAACTTACTTAATCCATATTCCCTAATGGTAAATTACAAGAACATTACCAACATAGAGGTAGGAACATGACACAATGCGTCTCTTGTTTAAATTATGATTCTATTTTAATTATCTTAGAGTAGGTGTGTGTGGAGTGTGTGTGAGCTTGCTTGAATGCATGTGCTTATAATTTAGGTTATCTCTTATTTTACATCATTCTAGAATAGTAAAAATCAAATAATTTTGCAACTTACAACAAAATATTTATATAGGAACATTTAAGGCTATCTAGATAGACATTATTGCAAATGTATTAAACAAAATTAATTGAAACTTAAGGACTTGTACCAAATCATCAATGGATCATCAACACAAACTATGTGGTACGTGGATGGTTTTATTAAATAGTCTATACTTTTTTCACTACATCAAATTGAATGTCATCCTCCATTATAAGACCATACCTTTAGTCTCAAATTATACCTCACATACACACACAACTCATATAACATATTACTAATACACATTATAATTATTAATCAATTAAATATTTTATTAACAATCATTAAAATAATATTATGTTTACAAACTTTACTAAATTGACCATACTAATCTAATGATATCAATTCAACTTACAAAATATTAATCTAAACTTAATTAATCCATAGACATAACCTAATTAATTAAATATTAAAATAATAATAATAATATCAATTTTATTCAACATATTACAAAATTGAATGAAAAACAACTTTAACTAAAAGTCTATTATGCAACTAAAAATAACCACCTATAATCCATAATTTTCTTTTTCTTTTCCTCAATCCCCAATCACTCCCGTGCAAACATTAGTATTAATATTAATATTCAATGTGAGAATGTAGTAGAACTTATACAAAATATTTGGTAACCTAAAAAAAATATTATTAAAATAAGCATTTGAGATGAGGCTATTAAAGTTGTTAAAGATGGGATGTAACATTAATAAAGATAGAAATATTGGGAGTGACTCGGACAAATCAAATAAATATGCTTTTTTTATTAATTAGTCAATCGAACTCAATAAAAATACGACAAAAATCATATAAGTTTAAGGAGAAAGATACAATAAACATATTTTTAAATTTACTTCAAGCACCATCAATACTTAATGGTTTCCCACTTGGGTACGGAAGCATTTTAGTAAAACTATTTTTTTGCCTTTTTAAATTTTAACAAAAGCTTCACTACCTACTCACTATGTTTATAATCATGATTGCATATATATGTATATGACATGCTTTATAATATTTATATATTTTTATTTAATTTTATCTTAATAATAACAATTACATATTGACAAATGGTGTATTCTTGTTTGAAGTTGGTTTCATTCTTTTAACTTCCAACTATCCCTTTATACATATATTCTCATATATTTAGTTGCATCTTATCCATATCTATGCATTGTCTCACATTGATTACATTTATTACATCCATCATGATTAGACATTCATTCACTGCCTAGATCTTACGACTTTGTCACCTTGGGTCATTTTAGTCTACTCTTGCCCATTCCACTAGATGCTGTGAGCCAACTAAACACACATTTTCATGAATTGTTGTTATTGCTTGGTATCTAAAGGCATTAATTTGCATTTATTTCACACCCTCCTATATCTGAATATCCTCATCCTAAGGAGCAATCATTAAAAGAATATTTCGAATTGGTGCACTAAAAATAATAAAAAATTTGCATATTCATCGTAGGGTCATTTACACAACTAAACCTTGTTGTTTCTGATCATTGACATGACCATAAAGCTGGTCCTTTTCTAGGGGTTGACCTCAAAGAACGTGAGCACTAGTGATCTTGCAATCATCTAAAGGTATTCATAAATACCACCAAGCCAAATAGTTGATCAAGTAGAGACAAATTCAACAAATCAAAGAGTAGAAGCATAGAACCAAATGGATTAGATTTGTGCGTCAAAAGGATAGATCCACAAAATCAACCTAGGATAGATCATATGTCTAACACTAAATTTGAGGCATCACACAAACAAAGTGGTATCATTTCTAGATCAGAGATAGAACAAATGCTAGAATTTTCATCAAAATCGTCATCTTTGGTCATTGAGCTATGTATCCCTATACACTTTGCATTTGATTTCTTAGCTTAGCATTAATTATTGAATTACCCACACCCATAATGCTTAATTGTTAATCTATGTTGATTTGTGTTGAGTTGCAAGCATTTCATTTGATTAGCTTAGATTAAACATAAGAAGGGCACATTTTCCTTTACATTTTGGTGAACCCATCTGATTCTACATAACTTAGTTTGCCCCTAGGATTTTCTCTTCAATTTCAAGGTTTTCATATTTACATTTTTTGATTTTCACATCTCATTTCATATTCGATTTTCCTTTCATTCTTGTGCTTCACTACATTTACATTGTTACATATTTTTCTATTAGGGTTTTGATCTTTTTGTTAACTATTTTACCAACCCTACCCACCCTTGGCCATACCATCAAAGGTTCATCTTTAGATCCACTATACCATTAATATTTTTTTTATGAATAATAGCTATATTACTTTTTTATATTATAAAAAGGAAAATATTACATTGTTCACAAAAAAAGGGTGGGTGGTAGGAGGTACACCCTTAAAGTCTAAGTGGGGCCAAGCCCAAACATCAAGATGAAAATATCATAACAAATCCGCTTAAGTGGCGAGAGCTACACCATTAGAGGGTTGTGGTCATCTGATGGCCCCCATACATCAGTGGGACCAAAGCCATCAACAACAAGCTCCTAACTAGTAAGATCACCTTCTTCTTTATCTTCATCAACATGCAATTGAGCATGAATAAGAGAAATTACTAGAGCCAGGTGAGGGGACTTGACAAAATTTGGCCATCTAGGAGCACCTTGATCATGAGGTTTAAGGGAAGTGATTGGACAATGACCACCCATGAACAAAACAATCCCTGACTCGTCTAGAAGGGGGTTGAGAAGCATGCGACTGAGAGTCACGATCTCCCTTATTAGTTTGGCTACATCCATGTTGACAACCATGGGGGGAATGACCTCTATGGGCAACGAAAGGTGAAGAGACTCTAGAAATTGTACATGGGGCATTACCCCAATGACCGAAAAGCACTTTCAAATGTGCCACTTCAAGTGCAACTTTGTTGGCTTGCACCTCAATCTACGTAAGAACATTAGAACAAACCATAACTTTAGTGTAAAGCAAGAAATGGATATCTATTGCACAACTAGTAAAAATAGTAGAATTTTTATCTTTCCAAATGCTAAAAGAATATCCACCCTAAAAGCATGCCAAATCTAGGTAAATTTAGAAGGAAGGCAAGGCCAATCTCGTGGTAAAACCATATGCCACGAGAATGGATCAGGTCTAAAGGGTTAGAAAAATGCATGAATCCAATTCCAAGCTTCCTAAACTTTGGAAGAAAACCCAAAGAGGTGCTTGAGAGTCTCCTAGTGTCCATATAATGAGAAAAGGTGATTGACAACTCCCAGATGAGATAATTTGGAACCAAGAGGAAGACATTGATAAAGAATACACCAAGCAAAATAGGCAAGATTGGGTTCAATAATAGTAAACCAAACAATCTAGAATATGTGGTGCTAAAATACCGAGAGAAGACTAGAGATGCCATTTGTGATTCAATTGAGTGATGGAAGATGAGGTGAGAGACACATATATCACTTATGAGGTCTATAATTGGGAAATGACATGTCTGGATAACATTTCCAATCCTTCCACTAGGGTTTGAAATTTTGAACCCCAATTTTTTAAATCATTTGAGAGGAACAAAACTAATAACTGTCTAATATGTGTCAAAATCCTGGTTAGAAAGCTAGAGTTTCACTTTGGCCTTAGGCTAAGAGAGAAAATTCTTGGTAAACTTGGATAAGAGATTTGGAAAAGTTCTAATTCCATTGTTGTAGAATTTCAAAGCATGAACCCATGGAGCCTTTGCAAGTGATCAGTTTTGACAAGAAAGAATTCAAGACCACTATATAGATTGCTAGTTAATAAAGAGCTCCTTTCTAAAGTTATTACCATCCCATAAAATCCATGGTTTGATGGCTTCCCAAACTTTTCAAATGCTTTTGATAACAAAAGTTCCTTGTATCTAAATAGGTTCCTTCATGATGGGAAGGGTATGAATCCCAAGACCTTTCCAAGTTGGATGCTCAAAGGGCACTCCAAATGAAATGCAATATTGAATCAATATCTTCCAAGCCTCCTCACCGTCAAGGGCTCTAAAAATTTGTTTGACACATAAGTCTAGACCTTGTTGTTGAATTGATAGCAACCCTAAGCCACTATAATCATGGGAAGCCAACAATACTCCCAAGCCACATGATAAAATCCCTTATTACCATATGAGGAAGCCCATAGGAAATCCCTAAGAAGCTTCTCAATATTTAAGTAGGAGGATTTAGAAGGTACACATGAGTGGCAACAAGAAATTTTGGAACACACTCGAAACTTACCAACTAGAGAAAGAGGCTTAGTAATCCAATAGGTGAGCTTTTTCTGAATTCTAGAAATGACAGCTTGCCATAAGGTAGAAGGGGAGGCTAGAAAGGCAAAGGGAATGCCAAGAAACCTGAAGATTTCTCCATGATCAATCCATTTCCACCCATATGAATCAAACCAACTAGATTTAAGAAGGAAGGATTGTCTATAGTATTGAGTCTTCTACCATTTAATACTTGATCCAGAGGCCTTACAGAAGATATCTAGGCAATGTAGGGCTTGTTTGATATTGTCTTCTTCCTCCAACAAAGTAAGAAAGGAATCATCAAAAAATGGTCATTAAAGAACTAGGTTGGGGAATTGGGTAAATAAACATCTTTAACCAAATCTTGAGACACAACATGAGCCAACAATTAGCCAAAGCCTTTAGCAACAAGCACATAAAGACTAGGGGCTAAAGGGCAACCTTGATGAATAGAACTAAAAAAAAAAGAAAAACAAGTAGACTACTAGCCATTAATGGTGATATAAGTAGAAGCATCTATAAAAATCATCTTATTTGATCACACAAAGTTGGGTCCAAATCCTAATGCTTGAAGCATGGCAAGGATGAAGGGCCATTCAATGCAATTGTAAGCTTTGGTATAATAAAATTTGAGGAAGACAATGAGATGTTGAGAATATCTGGCCCATTTCTTTCCTTCCCTAATAGCAATAATATTATAAATAATATACCTAGACTTAATGAAGCTAGATTGCTTGGGATGAAGATCATGCAGTTTGAGAGTAAGAGTTGTGGCAATGATCTTGTCGGACATAATCAACAACGTAATCAGTCGCTAGTTTTAGATATCCTTCGAATCACCAGCTTTCGGTATGAACTCAATATTGCCTTTTTTGATTAAGCTCCCTAAAAAGTTGGAATTAAAATCTTCAAGATAAACCTTATGAAGATCCTTGCCCATAAAATCCTAATGGGATTTGTAGTTCTATTCACAAGGAAAGCCATTAGATATAGAAGCTTTATCATTATCCATGGTGAAAACAACCTCATGTAGGTCCTCCTTAAAGTGAGAAAATAGTCATAGAGGATGCATTAAGACTTAAAAACTTGACAAGGCACTAGACGTAGGCATTATTGTAAAGCATGGTCCTATTCAAACATGTCCTCCTAGGCTATAAAGACTTGCTCATAGTACTGAAGAAAGGCCTAGAGAATGTCTATGAGCTCAGTCATAAGTTGTTGACCTTATTTAGTTTTTTGATGGCTTGGGATGCAAGGTTGGCCTATAGGGCCTTGAAGAATCTTTAAAGAGCTTGTCTCCAATCTTGAGCCAATGGACACATGATTTAATTTAAGCACAATAGGATATATGATTGCTTGCAACCTATTTCTGGTGGTGAATCTTGATTATGCACGATTGTAAGGTAGAAACACAGGCCGAGCCTTTAGGAAAGTTGTGGCTTGGAAGAGCTTCAAGGTGGTAGCCTCATATGAGTGGTGGTAAAATCAGACCATATGATGACCATAAATGTGGAGAAAATGAGCAGTGTTCTTGATAGCTCATCATTCCGCCAAGCAATCCATCCTATTTGATGCATGGGGTAGGGCTCTAAGTTCCAAACATGTTGAATATGAACCAAAATGGCCTAATGAGACAACAATCACATGTTTAAAAATAACTAAGTTTTTATGGCCTTGGGTTTAGCAAATTTCCATTTGATGCAAAATCGTACAAGAAAATGGTTTGAAAGTACAATGTATAGCAATGACTCCACTAGCAAGGAAAAATAATTATCAAATGAAAACAACTTGATTGAGTTGACAACATGGATTTATCAATCCATTTTTACAATCTATCAGAGCCAATCCTAAGATTTCTCCATGTGTACAACGTTGTATGATCATGGAAGTGGTTAAGATTGATATAAAAAAGCCCCAATATATTATGCATGCAGTACCAAGTCCCTCTTTCACTAGTTATCCAAATCATATGCACTATACCACATTTATCATAGGTCATCTCAATCATATTAAAATCTCTATGCATGACCCAAGTAGTGGTAGGGATTGAATCAACAATCTATTTCTAGAGGTGAGATTGTTCAATGTCATAATTAGAAGCATAAGCATTAATAACTCCAAAGAAATGATTATCAATGTTGAAAACAACCCACAATGCTCATGTGGTGGGGTCACATCCGTAGTCAACTAAATGTTTCTACCACTTAGGAGAGAGAAAGGTGACAACAGCACCACAACTTGCTTCATGGTTACTATCCAAAAGTTATTGGATGACAATATAACATGGCATGCGACAGAAAGCAAAAAACCAAAAATCTTAACTTCTTGCAAACAAAGAATGTCCAAACCTAGAAATCTTTGTCGAGTGCCACACATGAAGTATTTTCTTGGCAGGTCCATTAGACCTCAAATATTTGAGGAGATGAAATTTAATGATGAGGGTTAAGAGTCATGTCCTCACTATCTAGCTCATTAAGACCTACATAGCTATTTTGCAAAAAATCCTCCTCTAGATTGAAGTTGAATTTCTTAATGAAAGGATGGCTATGCTGCTGTTTATCTAGAACATACTCATCCTCTTCCAAATGCTCAAGTGGACTGCGAGAACATCACTAGACCACTAGGGGTGAAGAGGAAGAAGAGAAAGTAAAGGTTTCTAGTTGAGAAGATAACATAGAAGTCAGTTGCAACATTTTGGTGAACTTCTGCCTATTCACTTCTCTAGATGACTCACCATGTGAGTGGACAACGAATTTCCCCTAGTCCTAAGGTTTTAAAACATTACCACCTTGAGCCTTCAGTGGTTGGCCACCATTACCAGTTGGGTTTTTGGGTGGTGCACCACCATTGCTAGTAGCCCTATTATTTTTGCAACTAACAACAGTTTACCATCCATATTTTTTAGGAGTAATTAGAGGACATTCCCAGATCTTGTGCTCATAATATATATAATGGAAGCAAGTATTAGACAAGTTCAAATAGAGGACATGTTGTGTGTGTTACATTTGGCCAATTTGTATGTCAATCAAATCCTTCAAATCCTTAGACGAGCTGAAAAACATATTAGGTTCAACACATATGATGTTGCCTAATGAGGAGGCTATCTTGGTTAGGAAATAGAAGCAAGGAAAAGACAACCCAAGAAAATCCACCTAAGCATAATCATAGAGAGATTTTCTCATCAGATATTGTAATGGACAGTGATTTAGTGTTTTTGATTGAGACTTTGGAAGCCATCCTTGTTTGATCTTTGCAATGACAATATCATATGAGTCTTGGAAAATGATATAATGCTTATATTCCTTCTACACTCCTCAAGACAATATCATGTTTGTGCTTGTGATATTCATGCCAAGTGACAGTTTCTATTTGTCCAAGAAAGAGTAGGTGACAATTTGTAGTTTATACAATGTGATAGGTTTGGAATACAAGGTGACAAATGGTTTAGTAACAATGTCAGCATAAGAACAGTGATATTCATTACATTGACTTGAGGAATCTTCCTGTAGAAGGTATGGTGCCAGTGATGTTTTGTCTCAGTCCTTTCAGCCATCTTATCATTAACAACATTATGGTGTTTGACAGTTCATGTTGACAGTGATTTGGTGTTATTAGTTCAACTATATCTGGTATTTGTGGCCCATTCTCCATGCAGATTTAGTACTATGCAGGTGTAACTATTTTTGTCTTGAGTATAGTGACTGTACCAAATAGGCATCTGCTACAGTGACATTATATACCAATGCTGCATTCAGTATGCTAGTGATATGTTTGCAAGAATTCTTTGTCACAAGTCTGCAGTGTTTTATAACAGCTCCTTGTTTCTCATTTCTATCCTTTGTATCAATTATTCTTCTATTTGCATCTGTCACGCAGTGATGCAGTGTTCTCAAAGGTGGTTACAATGATAATGGTGTTTGGTACTTGCAGTACAGTTTTCAAAGATGACAGAAGTGCCAATCTTTGTTCATTCTCCTCATAGTGATGATGATGAAAAGGATGCCAATGTATCTCAGTCAGTTGCGATATATGCAGTGATATGCTTCAATGCTACATTATGGTGCTAACAAAGATCTTGCTCTTGACATTGTGTTCATGCATTGCTTATTAATTCTGAAACTAGATCCTTTTTAGTCTATGACAAGTTTATCTTTGAGTAATCAATGTTTGCATTCACAGTGATCTGTATTTTGGTCCAGTCCTATGCTTCAGTGCTATATTTTTCTTTCAGAGGTTATGTCATTTTCTGCTTCACAGTGATGTCAATGCTAAGTAAATGTTGACAGTGTTCTAAGTGCTGGTTTGTTGATTAGACAGAAGCAAGTTATTTTATCACTCCAAGATCAAAGAGGGATTGCTCTCAAGACAGATTCAATAACTTATGTTGGCAGTAGATCAGGATCTGCATTCTTTGTAACAGTGTGTTGTGCCAATTTTTTTTTGTGTCATCCAATTTCAGGTCTGACAAGTTAAGTGGCATGACAGTGGCAGTAGTATTTCACAGCTTTCAGATCTCCAAGAGGCAGTTTACAGTGCTCTCCTCTTCTTGCATAATCTGACAGTGCTCTTTTTGGATTGATTATTCTTATGCAGTACTGTATTGGTTTGAGAGAATCTTGTTGCAAAGATATGGAGCTTACACACTAGTTTTTGTTTTGACAGTATACAAATAATCAATATGTAGATGAAGCTCTTTTGTAGGGGGAGTCAATAGTTCTTTGTCTTTGATGTCAAAGGGGGAGAGTGATAGAAGAATTTTTCCATCAATGAAAAAGCGGGAGTTTGTTATCAATGCAATTTGTCATTGATGTCAAAGCTCACATGCTTGTTTGTTGGTGCAGTTTGTTGATGATCACATATTGATCATGATCCACATTCAAGATTCACATTGGTGTAGTAATGATCTACTTTGATGTATGAAATTTCACAGTAAAGTGGTGTTGAGAGATCACAATGGTGTTCCTCATCTATGCTCACGATACTTGCTCACAGTGTGATTGGTTGATTATCTCATTTGATGGAGGCTTGTTCACAAAGGCACAATGTTGACAGTGTTCAAAGGTTCTTGTATCTATTGATTGTTGCTATGGTGGATTAGTGCTTCCAAAGGTGATTTATAGTTGATATTGTTAATCATTCATTCTTTATTATGTCAACCATATAATATGATGGGTTTCTCACTTTATAATGGTGGCATGGTTTTGCAACTGAGGCAGAGGGTTTATTCTCTTAGATGTGGAATAAGGTTTAGGGTTCTGTATTTTTTAAAGAATCTATATTCAATAACCTAAACCCTAAGTGTTTCAATGTCTAAACCCTAAGTGTTACATAGGGTATCATTTGACGGGCTCCCTTTTGTTCTATGTGGATGGTGACTTACGATCACCGGTAAGAGGTTCACTTAAGTGAACACTTGAGTCTTCAAACACGTTGGGCCACCGACCCCTCTTCCCTAAGGTGACCGGAGCTCTCGATACCCCAAAAGGCTTCGAAGCGGGGAAGAATATCAATGGTGCACATTTAATACAAAGTGGGCGCAAAAGTTATAATCTAAGGTTAAGATTTAAATTCTTGATTCCTTTTTAAACTTCAATGGCTATTCTCCTCAGGATGTAATTTGACGGGCATTTGAAGACTCTGTCCTAATTGCAGTTATGCAGTTCCATAACTGCCAACGAAGGAAAGGTTTTTGGTTGAAGATATTAAGCAACTTGGAGAATGAATGTTGGCTGCTGTTAATATGCATTGTGAAGACTTAATCTCAGATTTTTTCTGGTGTTTTTGAATGATATATAGAGAGAGAAAATGCAGCAAGTGTATATCTCTATTATACCAGCACTATGACAAGATACTTTATTTGTAGTATATGCATTGAATGTTAGTGAATGAAAAGTTGATGTCAGGGGAATATGATGTATGCAGCAAGTGTATATCTCTATTATACCAGCACTATGAGAAGATACTTTATTTGTAGTTTATGCATTGAATGTTAGTGAATGAAAAGTTGATGTCAGGGGAATATGATGTATGCTATAGATCTGTCAAATTGTTTATAATGATGTGGTGAATGTCTTTTGTTCTTGTTCTTAATCATGTCAATTTGATTTTTCTTCATAAGCAGATTTTGTAGAGAGAGTGTGGCAGTTTTGTGTTAGGAGTTATAAGGAGTGTTTTTGTAATGATTTGAAGTGTAAGGGCATATTGAAAATAGAGTAGTACTCTGTACTATTTTACTTTTTTTTTCTTTTCTTATTGGAGTAGGTGCTCCTAAATCTTGTATTGGAGTTGGTGCTCCTACATTAGAGTTGGTGCTCTTGGGTTCATGAGGAGTTGGTGCTCCCAAAATTGTGTTCAGTGAGAATTTGAGTCAGTGAGACAATAATGAAATGTGTGGAGAGGATTAGATAGTGGTTTTTCTCTTTTAGGGTTTCCACTTTAAAACTTGTGCTATGTCTCTTCTTGATGGTTTGTCAGATTGTGTTTAGTTTGTCATCTTTGTTAAAGTATCATGTTCTGTTTTACATGTCATTATGATTCACTCAACATCCCATTCTTATGATGTTTGAAGTGCTTTCAATGAATTTCTTTGCATCATAAACAAGTAAGTTAACTCAAAAATTTGGTTCCTCATTAGATCACTGATTCACCCCCCTCTCAATGATCCTGTACTCCAACAAGTACAACTACTATGAAAAATGGCCACCCTGGTGTTAGTCGATATTTCAAAAAAGCTGAGACCCAAATATAAGAAATACCTGTATAAGGATATGGAGGTAGACAAGGAGGGGGCATTCTTTGCAGTTTCACCAAATGTAATCTACATAGAGGATGTCCGCAAGTATATACACGCACCCATTTCTAAAATTGACCATACAAAGTTTGAGGAACTCCGACAATAGCTACTCTAACTAGATCAAAGCGAATATTTACCACAGTACCTTGAAGTAGAGAAGAAGAAGTTGGATATCTAGAAGGACTTCTTGGATTTCTGTGAGGAGCATGATTGGGTCATAATAGTGTTGATCCACATCCATGATGAGTTTATCTACCTAAATAAACCATATAGGATCACCAAGCAAGCTATCCAAGTGGTGATGGGATTAAGTGCGACAAAAGACATACCATCGAAAAAGGCCATCAAAAATGACAAAGTGACAGAGCTAACAGGGGCGACATATAATGGACAAATCTTGAATGTAAAGGAAATCACAAACCCTATAGTGAAATATGCGACAATGGGCATAGCCTATAAGATATACTATGCAAATAGGGATGATTCGACAACTGTAAGAACAATCCATACCGCATATCAGATGGTTGTTGAGGGGAAGGACTTCGACTTGTGTGAAGTGCCCCATGAACAACTGTTGGAAAATTTGCAAAAGATGAAGAACTCACACTATAATTTCTAGTATGACACCCTTATAATTTGTCTTGCAATATACTTTATAAATTCCCTACCTAATTTTGTTGGAAAGATATGGCAAACAAATATTTCTATCACCGCACAAATCACACAACATGGAAAGATCTTTAAGGATAAACCGTCGTATACTGCCACATACTGGGGATTCTTCAAGGCTCTCTAACAACAAATGGAAGCTAGGGAGAGGATACCCTATGAAATAGTAAAGCAACATATCAACACTATCACATTCCTGGTGGATAATGACTTTACATACATGGAGGTGGTAGAACCCAGGACATCATGGATACCAAAACTTCCCTATGAAGTAACAAAAGAGGAAGCACATGCATATGCCCAAAACCTACTTAACAAGCCCAAAGATACAAATGTAAAAAGGTTTGGGACCTATAGGGAGTTTATGAATAAACAAATGAAGAAAGATGTTGAGGAGAAGGTAGAGAAGAATAAAGAAAAACTGCACGAGAAGTGGGGTATTCCATCAAAAGAAGTACTAAAATCCACCTCATTTGCACCATATCTCAGCACTGCAGTACCGTAGGTTAGCACAAATTCAACACCACAAACGCGAAGGTCAAGGAGATTACACTCCACCACTCCTAGCACATAAACTACGGCATGGCTAGCATCATCATCTCAGACCATATCAACTTTGCAACCCATAGAGAAAGATCTGGAAGTACAAGAAATATCAAAAATTCTATTACAAATGAGTGGGTAAAAAAAAGAAAATAGCCAAAGGAAAGCAAGTGGTAAAAAGGAGAATTATTGAGGCCTCTGGAGGAGCAGAAATAGAAGAAGAAGATGTGGAGGAAGTTCAAAAACCACCGCAGAAAAGAACCAAAAGAAGCAACAAACAAACTGTGGTACAAATAGAGGAGTCTAAGGAGGAGAGAGAAATCTCCAGAGAAATTGTTGGATGTAGACTTCCTAACCACAACAATGCAAAGCACACAAGTTTTTAATAAAACAATACAAATGTATAATCAAATGGGTGATGAAAATAAAGATGTAATACTCAGAGCAGTGATAAGACACTTGTGGAGGTCTGACAAGACCCTAGATGAAATCATGGTACATTACTGAAAAAGTTAGCTACCACACTGAAGAAGAAGAGGGAAAAGCCATAGAGCTGGAAGAAGAATTGATAAAACAAGCACTGGAGAAGGTAGATCCAAAGCTATCTACCACACAGAAGGAAAAAATGGCACAGATGTAGGCCAAAGAACTAAGGATGAAGCAAAGGGTAAATACGCTTATGACTGGAGAGGGAAAAGATAAAATACTAAAGGAGATAGAAGAAGTGACTCAAAAAGTATATGATACCATAAGTGAGGAGGCGACAAATGAACAAGAACAAGAAATACACTCTTTGCAAGATACACAACACAGTGAGTAGGAGGAAGAACCACAACAACAACAACAACAAGCATCTCCTACGAGGGCATCTTCCTCTGCCACATCACCACTACAGTCCATCAAATATTTCTTGGTGCAACAAAGGAAGATTCAACCTACGCCAACACCCCTATTGTTGAACATGTCATTGATAGGATCATAGGTAAATTTATCTAGGATATCTCCTATTCAGAGGTTTCAGTTGGGAGATATCTTCCACAGTACAAGCGAGGAAATATTGAAACAACATGTGGAAGGGACTACATAGTTAGAGGAGGCCATTATTGCTATTCATAATAGGTTGCTGCATTTGCAAAGAGATACAACTTTACCATTATTAAAGCAATTGAAACAAATGGTATATGGAATCCAAGTGGAAATGCAATATCAGGATACCAAGATAAGGCAAAAAGTTATTGCAGAGATGACAAATAACCGAATGGATGATGCTAGGAAAAAGTGTGTTGCATCCCACACACAACTGGAGAATCACATAAACACTTTGCAACAAATTGTCAATGATGTAAATATCTTGTATTAGTTTTCTCTACAATAGCCAACAACAACCAAAAATATAAAGGACCAAATTGATTAGTTGAAGGCCCAAACAGTACAAGTAGCAGGCAACTACAACCTTATTTAGGATATGGATGGGTCAGTATGTGCATAGATAGAGACTGTCCATACACAGGTCTAGCACCTGCAACATCAAAGAGAGCAGATAAAGGGACAAATCAAGTATCTAAGGGAAGTTATTAGCCTGCGCCTAGCCCATTTGACTAGAATACTAGGGGAAGCAAATAAAATTGGTTAGCAGATATAAATTCCCACCAGCCTGGTAGAAGCAAATACAACTCATATCCATACACAGAGCCATATTTAGATAATTAATACAACAAGCCAAAAGTTAGTGGGACACTAACTTAGCATAGCTAAAGATCATCTATAAGAACATCCTCCCTAGTAACTAGCATCGCATGTCTTGAGGACAAGACATATTTTAAAAAAGGGGGGATGATGTTGGTAGGAAGCAAGGTAGAGAGTAAAATCCACCGCAAGTCACTGCAAAGGGAGTGTGGAGCATAAGGCCGACATGGATGATAGTATTAAGGATGTTTTGTAAGGGACACATCCCTATTACATCATATTATATAAAGATATGTAATGAAGTAAGCATAAGTAGATGAATATAAGGAATATAATATACAGAGCAGAGACTTGGACCTACCTTTTGTATTTATCAATGAATATGAATATACAAAGAGATATAAGGGTTATAAACTAATGATTATGTGTCTATTAATGTGTGTGACTTGTAAGATGTGATTAGATCTTACTGCAATATGTTATTTCCTATTGCATATATCTATCTTTCTATCACTGTGTCTTCTAGGATATAAATAGATTATATAAGAGTACTGTAGGCTCAGATCTCTGAACTGTGTCTTAATTTCTCTTGCCAACAAAGGGTCATACATGAAACTTCTTCCCCTTTGATATGGGCCATACACCATCCTCAAATAGATATGTGAGAATGCTTTTGAACTCAATCTACACCCTTTTCCATGATTGAATCTAGTTTTCAATATAGAGTTGCTACATCCATATTTTCCACCATTGGACACCTTAGAAGTTACTAGTGAATAGTGTTAGGTAGCACTCATCAGAATGTGCTTTTATATCTCCTTTTCCTATCCCAAATACCACTCTAAACTATTGATTTGTACTTAAGACTGTTAAAACATTGTTTAATTATGTTAAATTGAGATGTAATGTTGCAAATATAGTTGTAGTTAAAAGGTTTCATGTTTTGAGTTTGAGCTAACAAAAATATGTAGAAATGTCTCTTTTTTATGAAAAGAACCATTTATTGCAGAAAGTAGGGTTTTTGAAGACTCCAGAGAAGCTTTTGCCATCTCTGGAGTTGTATAGAATGAATATGGTGAAGTCTCGAGAATTTTGTAGAAGTATGGAGGTATCTTGGAAGTTGAATACCATGGGGATATACATACATACAAGTTGTAGAATATCTGGAGTTGTGTTCCACGATGTTGTTGTAGATATCTCCAGAGCCGTTGTCTAGCAGACTGTGTAGAGTCTCTGGAGCTACTATTCAGACAGGATTATAGAATCTCCAGAGTGGTTCTAGGAGTATCTCCTGAGTTTTGTATGAAGGTGTCAGAGTTTTTGGGAGAATACTGTAGTAGTGGCTTGGTTGAAGGACACCTATTGGCTGTTTTTGCATGGATCATGGACTTTTGTCAAAACAACTATTTTTAAGTTATTTCCTTTTTAGTGGCCTTTACGACCTGATTAAACTTAAGTTAAAACTCTTGATTTAAGGGACACCTTCAATGTCACTTTAAGTCTTTTAAAGTTTCTGAATGATGATATTTTAAATGGATAGTTGCATTCTTAGAATAAGGAATAAAGATCTTTGTATCTAGTAGAGAACTAGGAGTGACATAATAAACTTTGAAGATATTATATCACCAGAAAAGTAACTGATATATATGGGATGAAAAAAGTATAATAGATATAGAATAGTTTTTGAAGAAGAAATATATACTCTATGTTTACTCTGTTTTGAAGAATTTGGAATAAGCAGTAGTTGGTTTTATATATGTGTGATCTAAAGTGTTGGATTAGGCTCTCTTCCATAGGTGTGGAGCAAGGGCCCACTCCCACTAAAAGGAGAGAAGGCTAGTATTTATTGCTTTCTTAGATCCTTGAAAATGATAGTTTAGTTTCATTTCTTTGTCAATCATTAGATCAGATTGTTGTTCTGTTTCATTTACTGGTTTTCCAATTTTCTGATAATTAGTTCATTTCACCAAATTGTTCTTTAGATTCTTAGATTATATCTTTCCTTTCAATAGATAGGTAAATGCATGATTTTGAATGGATAAATAGAGTTGGTTTCAGAAGTAGTTGTGGACTGTTCGTTATTAAATCCTACCATAGATAGCCATGGATACACTGCCCTAGATTTGACAAATTAATATAATTATCATTTTTAGCGCCATTATTGGGGAACTAGTGTTGGTGGAAACCTTAATTAGCAATACTTAGAATAGAATTAGGTTAATTTTGTATGGTTAGACCTATAGATTCAGTAGGTAGATTTATAAAATAGAAAAAACCCCAACCTCATACTGCAAGACAAAGCAGTAGGATAGATCTAGATATCTTTGAGGAAGAAAATCCCTCATCTGACACTTTAGAAGTACCATCAAACCTTGTTATTCCTCCAATCCCTAAACATCACATTATCTCAGAATACATCTAATGGTTGCAGGAAAATAAGGGAGTTCAAACTAATATTTTAGATCCCTTTAATTTTTAAGAGAATCTAGTTAATCTAGTTACCATGGGAGATAACCATAATGATAATTAAGATCGAGACCCTCTTAGGAATCCAAGGAGAACTTTTTCTTATCCTATAGCCTTGGATCTTGAGGAGAAAGACCCCATGAAGAATATTTCCCCATCTATACTTGCTACTTTTAGGGGAATTCCTTTAGAGGATCCTAACCAATTTTTGTTTGAGTTTAAAGTCCTATGCCAAACATATAATTATATATATCTGATAATAATAAGTTAGTGCTGTTTCCCTCCACACTCAAAGACTCATCCATGAGGTGGTTTATGGGATTGATCCCTGATTCCATCCATTCCAGGGATTGGATGGAAACATAATTCCTTGAGAAATATCAAGACTATTGTCGAATCAGTAATAGGAAAGAGGAACTTTTTAGAACCAAGCAAAAAGAAGAGGAGAGTTTGGAAGACTATCTAGATAGATTTAATATTTCTCTAAAGAGATATGGTAATCCCATGGAACATGGCCTAGCTAAAGCCTTATTTTTGAGAGGATTGGAGAAGGAATCAAAACCAGCATTGGATTTAACGGGAAAATGAAACAGAAATAAACTAGATATGCCATTGATTGAAGAGATTTGTAGGAACTATTCAAGGACATAGGATGGAGTTAGAACTTCAAAGACTCTAAAAGGGAAGAATGACATAGGACAACTAATGGAGGAATTTTCCAATTTTAAAATAGATATATTGGTTCAGTTGAACACCACATTAGATGGAATTCAAGTGAAAAATAGAACAACTGAACCTATGTCCATTTACTGTCCAAGAAGTAGAAACAAACATCTTTTAAGAGAATGTCCCCTACATAAGACTAAAATCTGTGACAAAAGCCATCCTACCAGCCAATGTGACCAACTTCTAGCTCTAAAGAAGCTAACAAAAAAAACACTCATATAGAGGAAGAATTAAATTATGTTGGACAAAAGCAAACTGGAAATTTTCCCTACAACCAATATCCAAATCAAGCTTCTTATAGAGGCCCTTCAAATTAGGGAAATAACCAGTGGAACCCTTCATGGAATGGACCTCTGAGTCCTCCTCAATGGGGACCACAAGACTGGCAAACTTAGCAGTGGAAAAACCCACAATGGGAAAATCAACAATGGCCAAATCAACAATGGCAAAACCAGAATTGGCTAGAGCAGTTTCAAAACCAGTCGGGACCACAACACATGAAAAAACAATGGAATCCTCATCAAAATTATAATCAATCATACCAAGGTCAACAAAGACGATATCCAAATCATCAACAAGGGATTTTGACTAGTCCAACGAACACACTGTTTCAAGTATGTGCCTAATTGGTGTTGTCATTAATGTCAACATATCTGTATTGTCATTGGTGTTAGCTGTTCTCTTATTTTGTTGCTTGCTTGTCATGAGTAAGATGCTTTGTATTTACCTATGTAAGTGATCCTGATGTTGAGGATATTGAGAAAATTAGCTCTTCCGGTGGAAACAATGTGTTGTAGTGGAAATAGTGTATTAGAATCTAAAGAATAGTCTAGAAGATAGCTCTGCATTTCCTGTAGAATGAACATCTTTGCCCGCAAATTGAAAGTTATTTAGAAGTCTATTTGAAGAGGTTATATTCCAGGTTTGAGCCTTCGGCATGAATATTTGAGTGAGTTATGTTCACCAGAGTAAAACATGCTTTTTCTATGTATTCAGTTGCGATAGGGAGAAAGTATTCTACTTCGCATTCCTCTGCATTGAAGTATTTTTGTCTGTGATTATAGAGTTAAGTCTAATATGATGTTAAGTGCCTTTAACTTCAATGGTTCATGACCTAGTGGTCCGCAAGCGATCTTTTCCTTATGGCAGTGGCTGACAGTGTTGTTCTTATGCTCCGGTTTGAAGAATGTGATGGGTAAAGTGTTTGGGTATTGTGCAAATGTTTCTGATGATTATAATGTGCTTGTGGATGTCTCCTGACTGTGTTCCTACCTTCGGATTGGTCCATGGAGAGAAGTTTGGATCATGGTTGAAGAACGCTCTTAGAAGACCTAATGTTCTCACTAGTCTTGGCCGACTCGGTTGATTTCATTAATTGCGGAGAAGCATTGAAGATTGTAGAGGCATGACATGACGTGGAAGATTGCATTTGAGTCCCAGCTAAGGAGCAATGTGATCTGCATACATCTTTTCTTAGTTGATTTTGTATTAGGTCTAGACCTATTTTATGTATGATTGTAATGCCGACCTTGGAAAATGTTCCAATGGTTGATGAATGTAATGCCGACCTTGATGTACATTCTAAAGTTGATGAATTGTATAAAAGCATGTAATAGAGTTGTGAAACAGTGGGTGTGATGTGAAGATGAAAAGATAAGTGCAAAGGTGTGTAAGGAGTAGATCAAAGAAGTTATATTGTGCTTCAATGGAACTGGACCCTGGCATGGAGTAGATGTTGCTTAATCAGTTCACCATTTTGGCAATGAGCCACCCTTTGGAAGTGAGCCACCCCTTGGCAGTGAGCCATTCTTTGCAGTGAGCAATTTGGGCAGTGAGCCTCTATTTTTCAGTATTGTTATAACTCATATATTTTTTGTGGGCTAACACCCACCGGGTTTTTCCCTTTTAGGGATTTTCCACATAAAAATCTGGTGTCTCCTGTGTTGATTATGTTAATGTGTTGAGCTTCTTATTTCATGCTTACATTGTTACTTCAGAATATAAGTGTTTGATAAGTTAATGGTAATAATTGGTTAAAAGTTTTAGGACAAATGATTCACCCCCCTCTCAATTGTCTGGTGCATTCTAACAATTGGCATCAGAGTAAGGTTCCTCAGAAAAAGGCCTAACAGCTTGAGGAAGATCCATGATGTCTTATAAAAGGGAAGCTCCACAATTTGATGGGACAAATTATGCTCTTTGGAAGGTATGAATGAAAAGCCATGTCCTCTATCTTGGTTATAAAGTATGGCTAGCTACACAGTCACAATTTGCCATGCCTGAAGGTGGTTTGACAACTGAAGATGATATCAAAGAATATGAGTTGGATGTCAAAGAAAAGGATGCCCTGTTAAGTTCCTTAAGTGACATAGTATTGGCAAAAGTTGTGGATCTTGAATCTGCAAATGAGGTATGGGAGAAGCTGAAAAATCTGTATGAAGGAGATGATTCTGTAAGAGAAGCCAAGCTATAGAGCCTGGAAGTAAAATATGAGGGTTTGAAGTTGAAAACACAACAGCCTTTATGCAAAGAGTTGATGAACTTTTCACTGGAATAAAAGGTATGGGAGGAACTCTCAGTGATAAGGAAGTTGTGATGAAAATTCTTAGATTACTACCAAAGTCCTATAGTCACAAGGTAGCTGCAACTGAAGAAGTAATGACTGTAAAGGCTATTGATAGAGATCAATTACTTGGAAAGCTTATAGCGTTTGGGATGAGATAATTTGGTGATGCCTTGCCAAAAGTTGAGACAACTTTTAAAGCCAGTACTTCAGAAAAGATGTCCAGAGCTAAGAAATATAAGGTGGATGATGACTTTGATGAAATTGAAGCTAATGTTGACAGGTTGCAAAGAGGTTCCGATAAGTTTAAAGGCAAATTACCTTTGAAATGTTTTTATTGTGGTAAAGTAGGTCATCATGCTTCCAGATGTCCTGAAAGAATTGAAAAGAATAGAAAAAGATTTGAGAACAGGCCTAGATCTCCAAAGTAATGCTACTATGTTAGAGATTTTGATGATGAATTTGATGATGCTAGTACTAGTGCAAATGAATGTTTATTGCCATCAAAGAAGAACCTATGTCTACTAATCCTGCTAGCTAAGTGAAGGAAGAGAAACCAGTGGAAGAAAGTGCTTTGGCAGTTCAAGTTGAGAAAGATAAGGATGAATAGATTATTGATAGTGGATGCTCACATCATATGACTGGTGACAAAAGTAAGTTTGTGAGTTTGGAAAAGTATGATGGAGGACTCGTTAGGTTTGGAGACAATACAGCTGGTAAGATTTGTGGAAAATGATCTACTTCATTTGATGGTAAGCATAATACTGATAATGTCCTGTATGTGAAGGGTTTGAAGCATAATCTTTTGAGTGTTGGTTAGATGTGTGACAAAGGTTATGATCTGAGATTCAAAGACAATGGGTGCAAGATCATGGAAAGCTTCAGAACTATGATTGCTACCAATAAGAAGACCAGAGGTAACATTTATCAATTAAGACGAACTAGTGATTATTGTTTATTGGCCCAAGCAGATGAGAGTTGGCTATGGCACATAAGGATGTGTCATATAAACTTTTATAATCTGGTAAAGATAAGTTTGGGTCAGACTGTGAGAGATCTACCAAAGCTTGTGAAACCCATCAATACCATCTGCAAAGAATGTCAGTTTGGGAAGTAGACTAGGACAAGTTTCAAGAGCAAAGAGCAATTGTTTGCCGGTCTGCTCGATCTAGTGCATATAGACCTATGTGGTCCTACAAGGGTAAAAAGTCTGCAAGGTGTCAGGTACTTCATGTTGCTTATTGATGATTATTCTAGAATGACTTGGGTTACTTTCTTAAGAGACAAATATGAAGCCCTAGAAAAGTCCAAATCCTTCAAGGGAATGGTTAAGAATGAGTTAGAACTGAAAATCAAGTGTGTGAGGTCTGATAGAGAAGGTGAGTTCACTTCAAATGAGTTCAACATTTTCTGTGAAGAGCAAGGGATTAAGAGGCAATTGTCTGCACCTAGAACTCCCCAGCAGAATGGAGTTGTGGAAAGGAAGAATAAGATAGTTTAGGAGGCTACTAGGACAATGATGAAGGAAGGAGGTCTGCCAGAAGTCTTTTGGAAAGAAGCTATACACACTGTTGTCTACATTTAGAATAGGGTTCAAGTGAAAGGTAATGGGACTAAAACTCCCTATGAACTGTGGTATGGAAGAATTCCTATAGTAAGATATTTCAAAGTCTTTGGAAGCAAATGTTATATTAGAAGAGATGAAGATCTAGGAAAATTTGATGTAAGATGTGATGAAGGAATCTTCCTTGGGTACTCTACCAAGAGTAAGGCTTATCGGTGTTATAATAAAAGACTGAAAAAGATTGTTGAAAGTGGAAATGTGAAGGTGGATGAAGACAAAGGAATAACATCAGATCAGAATGGCTATGAATCAGATGAACCTACTGCTACAACTCATGAAGATAAAGTTGAACAAGAAGATAGTCAAGATGAAGAAGAAAAGGCTCCAAAAAGTGTTGCTAAAACCCCCAAGTATGTAAGAATCAATCACTCTGAAGATCAAATTATTGGAGATAAAAGAAAATGTGTACTGACAAGAAGAAAAGCTGTTGAAGAACAAGTAAACTACTATTTGCTCTCCACAGTTGAACCAAAAACTGTGAATGAAGCCTGCAATGATGAAAATTGGGTAAAGACAATGGAGGAAGAACTATTGCAGATAGAGAAGAATGAAACTTGGGAACTAGTTCCTAGATCTGCTGACAAAAATGTTATTGGAACCAAATGGGTCTTCAGGAACAAGCTGAACGAAAATGGAGAAGTTTTAAGGAATAAAGCAAGACTTGTGTGCAAAGGATATTCTCAAATTGAAGGGATAGATTTAAAGAAACTTTTGCTCTAGTAGCTCAGATTGAAGCAATTAGAATGTTTCTGGTATTTACAGCTCACAAAGATTTTAAGGTGTATCAAATGGATGTGAAGTCTGCATTCCTGAATGGTGAGTTAGAAGAGGAAGTATACATTGAGTAACCAGAGAGATTCCAATTGTCAAATCAAGGTGATATGGTATGCAAGTTGAAGAAAGCATTGTATGGACTCAAACAAACCCCTAGAGCCTAGTATGCAAGGTTAGACAGGTATTTGTTGTAATTGGGATTTAGTAAAGGTACTACAGATAGCAATCTATATTTCAAAATCAATGATAATCAGATCTTGATTGTTGAAGTCTTTGTTGATGACATTATCTTTGGAGGAAATGAAGGTATGTGCATAAAGTTTGCTGGTGAGATGAAAAGTGAATTTGAAATGTCCATGTTTGGTGAAATGAATTTCTTTTTGGGTCTACAAATTAATCAATCAAATAAAGGAATCTTCATATCTCAGTCTAAGTATGTGAGGGAACTGTTGGAGAAGTTTGGGATGGAGGACTCTAAACCAGTATGTACTCCTATGGTGACTGGCTGCAAGTTGAGAAAAACTGATGATTCACCCAAGATTGATCAGAAAAGTTACAGATCCATGATTGGAGGATTGCTTTATCTAACTCAAACCAGACCCGATATTATGCATGCAGTTTGTCTTGTTGCAAGATTTCAAGCTGATCCAAGATAATCACATGTGATGGCAGTTAAGAGAATCTTAAGGTATTTAAAAGGCACACTGAATCATGGCCTATGGTATCCAAAAGATAATGATTTCACTCTCAGTGCTTATACAGATGCTGATTGGGTAGGAGATGTTGATGATAGAAAAAGTACAAGTGGAGGTGCTTTCTTTTTGGGAAACAAATTGGTCTCATGGTTGAGCAAGAAGCAAGATTCAATCTCTTTATCAATAGTAGAAGCAGAGTATATTGCAACAGCATGTTGTTGCACTAAAGTATTATGGATGAAGCAGACATTGAAGGACATAAGAGTTGTGTATGAAAATCCACTTGCAATCTTCTGTTATAATACAAGTGCTATAAACATCTTGAAGAATCCAGTGATGCACTCAAGAACAAAGCATATATCTATAAGGTATCACTTTTTGAGAGAAAAGGTGAATGAAAATGAAGTGAAGATGGAGTATGTATCCACAAAGGATAAGATTGCAGACATTTTTACTAAGCCTCTGCCCAAAGATACTTTTGAGTATCTTAGAGAAAAGCTAGGGGTCATTACCCCTCCTGCTCTAAACTAAGATGCATAAGAATGCATCAATCCAGTGGTATCCAAAGCCTCATTTTTTATCTGGATTGATGTTTTAAGGGCTATCAATCAGGGGGAGTAGTTTTTGATGAAGAAAGTGTTGAAAAATAGAGAAAGTTCAGTGGATCAAAGCAGCAACATGCAAGTATGTGCCCTTTGCCATTTATGTCAAAGGGGGAGAGAAATCATGTGAAAAATTATGGGGAGAAAGAATACAGATGTGTAAAGAGAAAGGGGGAGAATCTTGTCTTGATGGTCTTTTCAGTTTTTCATCATATGTTGCCATCAATGACAAAGGGTGAGATTGTTGCAAGTATGTGCCTAATCAGTGTTGTCATTGATGTCAACATATCTGTGTTGTCATTGGTGTCAACTGTTCTCTTATTTTATTGCTTGCTTGTCATGATTAAGATACTTTGTATTTACCTATGTAAGTGATCCTGATGTTGAGGATATTGAGAAAATTAGCTCTTCTGGTGGAAATAATGTGTTGCAGTGGAAACAGTGTATTAGACTCTAAAGAATAGTCTAGAAGATAGCTCCACATTTCCTGTAGAATGAATATCTTTGCCTGCGGATTGAAATTTATTTATAAGTCTATCTGAAGAGGTTATATTCCTAGTTTGAGCCTCCGGCATGAAGATTTGAGTGAGTTGTGTTCGCCAGAGTAAAACCTGCTTTTTCTGTGTATTTAGTTGCGACAGAGGGAAAGTATTCTGCTCCGCATTCCTCCGCATTGAAGTATTTTTGTCTGCGGCTATAGAGTTAAGTCTAAGATGATGTTAAGTGCCTTCAAATTCAATGGTTCATGATCTAGTGGTCCGCAAGCGATCTTTTCCTTATGACAGTGGCTGACAGTGTTGTTCTTATGCTCCAGTTTGAAGAATTTGATGGGTAAAGTGTTTGGGTATTGTGAGGATGTTTCTGATACTTATAATGTGCTTGTGGATGTCTCCTGATCGTGTTCCTACCTTCAAATTGGTCTGTAGAGAGAAATTTGGATCATGGTTAAAGAATGCTCTTAGAAGACCTATTGTTCACACCAGTCTTGTCCGACTTGGTTGATTTCATTAATTACGGAGAAGCATTGAAGATTATAGAGGCGTGACGTGACGTGGAAGATTGCATTTGAGTTCCAGCTAAAGAGCAACATGATCCGCATACATCTTTTCCTTAGTTGATTTTGTATTAGGTCTAGACCTATTTTATGTATGATTGTAATGCCGACCTTGGAGAATGTTCCAATGGTTGATGAATGTAATGCTGACCTTGATGTACATTCCAAGGTTGATGAATTGTATAAAAGCATATAATAGAGTTATGAAAAAGTGGGTGTGATGCGAAGATGAAAAGATAAGTGTGAAGGTGTGTAAGGAGCAGAGCAGAGAAGTTATATTGTGCTTCAATGGAACTGAACCTTGGCATGGAGTAGATGCTACTTAATCAATTCACCATTTGGGCAGTGAGCCACCCCTTGGCAGTGAGCCGTTCTTTGCAGTGAGCTTTGTAGGCAGTGAGCCTTTATTTTTTGGTATTGTTATAACTCATATATTTTCTATGGGCTAACACCCACCGTGGTTTTTCCCTTTTAGGATTTTCTACGTAAAAATCTGGTGTCTCCTATGTTGATTATGTTAATGTGTTGAGCTTCTTATTTCATGCTTACATTGTTACTTTAGAATATAAGTGTTTGATAAGTTAATGGTAATAATTGGTTAAAAGTTTTAGGACAACTGATTCACCCCCCTCTTAGTTGTCTAGTGCATTCCAACACACACCAAATCAACCTCAAAATGAACCAGTTACTCAACCACTACTACCTGCACAACCCATAGCAAACTCAAGACATACTAAAAAAGGAGTAGCCATCTACCTGACTGATCAAGAAAACATGCTTGGGATAAATGCTATTTATTTGAATAATCTCCAACTCTGTTCAGGAAAAGCTCTACCAAGGTTGTCTCCTCCTCTGATTGCTAGAATCACTGATGAACAGGAATCCACAAATCCCTCTAAACAACAAATGTAGGAGGATATTACTACCGTAAAAGTGCCCCAAAAATAGTTTTCTGAAGACTCCGAAGTTACTTTGAAGATACTATAGATACCTAAAATTGTCCGCTCTTTGTCTCATCCCTAAACATCCCTAATTCATCCCTATCCATTCCTAAACATCCCTAAACCATCCATAAACATCTCCAAACTATCTATAGACACCCCTAAACTACATTTTCTCCACAATTAACTGAATAAACACATGTTTATATAGTTAATTGATCAAATCCCCTTCAAATTGTGATTTTACAATATTTTATTGGGCCTCTTGAGGATGAAGTTGGGCCATCTCATGCCCATGACTTTGCTGAAGAAACAGAGATAGAGGCAGAACTAGGTAAAGTAGATGAGAAAGAGGTAGAACAGAAAGAAATAGAGGAAGAGAAAGGAATAGAGGGTGAAATAGAAAGCCAAACCAATCCATCATATTATGAGGATACAAAAATCTCTAGAGAACAACAATTAATGAAGGAGATTGAGAATTTAAAAAGGATGGTTGAGGGTAAAAACCTCATAATTATAGATATGAAGAAGGTGATGCACGAGAAAGAAACCACTAAGGAGGAAGAAATCAATAACTTGAGGAAGAATGTAGAAGAAAAAGAAAAAGTCATAAGAGAAAAAGAGAAAGAGGTGTTAGCAAGGAATGAAGAAATGACACAAAACAAGGTATAGATCTCTCAGGCTACTAAAACCAGAGATAAATGCATCATTCTTATGATAGCCCTCAAAGAGAAAATTGACAGTCAGTCTTGGGAGTTGACCAAAGCTAATAACATAATTTCTGACCAGGAAGAACTGATTAGAGAATTGATTGTCCCCACGCATGTAGTGGACCAAGGATCTCAAACTGATGTTTCCCTAAGGATATTCCAAGTGAATATCCCTAGGGCTTTACTAAATTGGGAAAGAAGATGTGATGAGCTAGTGAGTACAAGTGTAATGCTCCAACTATAGAGGGAAGCTTTTGCACTAAGTGTCAAGGTGAAGTCATTGGAAGAAAAAGTAATGACAGTGGCCACCCTCTCTTCAAACATCCTCTCCTGCAAGCCAACCAGTGGGAGTTACACCATGTTTCTTAAGGAAAGATTCCTTTAAAGGAAACTCTCACTAGTAATTTTTGACATTACCGATTCCATAGAAAATGGACATGATTTTATGAAATTATATATATACAGAGTAATGATGAGGACAAGACCTTTCTCTGTGAGTTGTTTTTGCATAATTTCTTTTGACTAAACATACTACATTCTTTATCAATTTGTTTGTGGGAGAACTCCAGTTAAGGGCATTTATGTCCATGATGAAAAATCATGAAATTTGGTTGGAAAGAATGGAGGGCCACTCTTCAAACATAGACAATACAGGGCTATTCTATTAGCAAGACGATTGTCATTGCACCAAAAGATCAACTTGTTAATGCTCGATACAACCACCAGAGTTAATGAATCCACATAAGGTGGTTAAGCCTTGTCACAAACCCAAGTGCTACGCTGCACAACACAAGGAGACCAAGGGTGCACACCTTGCAACAATCCCCCCAATGCAAGCGAGGGGTTCGAACACATGACCCAGACTCTAATACCAATTGTTAGCAAGACGGTTACCGTTGCACCAAAATATCGACGTATTAATGCCTAATACAACCACCAGAGTTAATGAATCCATGGGAGGCAGTTAAGCCTTGTCACAAACCCAAGCGTTGCACTGCACAACACAAGGAGACTGAGGGCGTACACCTTGCAACATATTCCTCATGCATGAAAGCCCCACCCCAAAGGGTTTTGAAACTCAATTTAGGGCATTTGTCTATTCTCCTAAGCTATTGCCCCTATATCAACATAATTTAGAGGAATGTGTAATAGAATTTGGCTTCCTTGTGCACTCCACAACCAACAAGATTCTGACTGCTTGCAGAAGAAGGTGGAACACCCTATCTCCAAAGTAGAAAATGTGAGGGCTAGTATCCCCAACAAACCTTAAATGGTTCATCAGAAAGGCCAAGGATGTGGTAAAATTCATAGGAAAGTACAAGAAGGATTGGGTAGGGATGCACTTTAGGCCCCCCTTGATTATTGAGCCTCTACCCATGTGGGTTGAACAGTTGAAGGATGCCAAATTCCAAGAATGGTTGTAGAAGATGGAGCAATTTAAGGGAAACATTGTTACCACTTAGACCTACTGGACAACATTTGAAAGTGGCTATAAGATCACATAGAGGTTATACCAGCTCAACAGGTCAAGGCTTCAAGATACTACAGGAGGACCTGCAAACCCTTAAGATCAGGGGAAATGATCAGTGTTAGGTATTGCTCATTACAATATGCTTTTATATCTCCTTTTCCTATCCCAAATACCATTCCAAACTATTGATTTGTACTTAACTGTTAAAAACTCGTTTAGTTATGTTAAATTGAGATGTAATGTTGCAAATATAGTTTTAGTTAAAAGGTTCCATGTTTTGAGTTTGAGCTGACAAAATGTGCAGAAATGTCTCTTTTTTATGATAGGAACCATTTATCCTAGAAAGATGGGATTTTGAAGACTCCGAAGAAGTTTTTCCATCTCTGAAGCTATGTAGAATGAATATGGTGAAGTCTTGAGAATTTTCTAGAAGTATGGAGGTATCTTGGAAGCTAACTACCATGGGATATATAGACATACAAGTTGTAGAATCTCTGGAGTTGTGTTCCACGGTGCTATTGCATAAAATCATTGCAGATATCTCCAGAGCTATTGTCTAGCAGATTGTGTAGAGTCTTCGGAGCTACTATTTAGATAGGATTACAAAATCTCTGGAGTAGTTCTAGGAGTATCTCTGGAGTTCTGTATAAAGGTGCTGGAGTTTTTGAGAGAAGACTGCAGTAGTGGCTCAGTTGAAGAAGATGGACACCTGTTGATTGTTTTTGCATGGATCATGGACTTTTGCCAAAACAACTATTTTTAAGTTATTTCCTTTTTAGTGGCCTTTACGACATGATTAAACTTAAGTTAAAACTCTTGATTTAAGGGAGACCTTTAGTGTCACTTTAAGTCTTTTTAAGTTTCCGCATGATGATATTTTAAATGAACAGTTGCATGCTTAGAATAAGGAATAAAGATCTTTGTATCTAGTAGAGAACTAGGAATGACATAATAAACTTTGAAGATATTATATCAACAGAAAAATACTTGATATATATGGGATGAGAAAAAGTAGAATAGACGTAGAATAGTTTTTGAAGAAGAAGAAATATATACTTTGTTTTGAAGAATATAGAATAAGAAGCAGTTGGTTTTATATCTATGTGATCTGAAGTGTTGGATTAGCCTCTCTTCCATAGGTGTGGAGCAAGGGCCCACTCCCACTAAAAGGAGAGAAGGCTAGTATTTATTTCTTTGATTTACTACTTTCTTAGATCCTTGAAAATGATAGTTTAGTTTCATTGCTTTGTCAATCATTAGATCATCTTATTGTTCTGTTTCATTTATTGCTTTTTCTAGTTTTCTGATAATTAGATCATTTTAGCAAATTGTACTTTATATTCTTAGATTAGATCTAAGTTCCTTTCAGCAGATAGGTAAATGCATGATTTTGAATGGATGAATAGATTTGGTTTCAGAAGGTAGCTTTGGATTGTTGGTTATTAGTTCCTACCGCAGATAGCCATGGATACATTGCCCTAGATTTGAAAAATTAATATAACTAAATGCAAGGTACAACGACCCTTGTCAGCTAGATAGTATAGAATTGAATCTAGGAACTATTGTTCCACTAGACAAAGATCAAGTTATTGATGTTCTTGTCAAAACATTGAAGAATCAACAGATTCCTCTCTATCATGTGGTAAAAGTAGGATAGTTTCTTCACCAGGGACCAAATTGATAAAAGGTTTCCTCATCTATTACAAAACCTTGGTGCAATGGGGCCCACTTTTTTTCAAAGGGGGACAAATGATCCCATTGAGATCTAGCAGCATTTGTTGGATGGTATTTGCATGGTTGAATATGGTAAATATCAAAAATATTTTTTATGATATTTCTACATCTTTATAATCTACATTTTTAGAGGCCTTCGGAGCACTTTTGCGTAGCTCTTTTGGAGATATTTCTAATGCACTCAACAAGTTTGATTTTCACCTAGTGGGCTAGGAGTTATGACCCCACCAAATTGGGATACCAACAATAAATATTTTCCTAGATTTTATTTAATTTTGTAGCTAATCTATCCTCATTTGGTTGCCCATTTCAACTTCCAATGAGGACTTAGGTGTAGTGACCCTTTGGTTTTTGAGGGGAAAAATAGTTTAGTAGTCTTACTAAGTTTTTGGTTCATTTGTTACAAACTGTATATATTGGTTAATTTTTGAATCAACGAGATAGAGTTGAAGGCATTGATCTCTTCCACAAAGTTTTCCAACTTGTATGAGCTCTCCATTTTAAATAAAAAGCTATTTTATAATTGTTAATTTTCATATTATTTGTTGCATTAATTATTAGTTTCAATACAACTAGTCCTCAGTAGGTGTTGTCCTTCAAATTCCTAAACTAATTCAGATCAATAAAGGTACTTGGGTAATTGACACCTACCTCTTGTAGATCTTTAACCATCTTCTCAATTTCATTCTTTTTTTAAAGGGATATTGATAGGTCCAAATATTTGGAGGATGGATACCAAGAATGAGGGGAATGACATGGTCATGGACCATGGTGGGGCAACCCTTTTGGTTCCTCAAATACTTGTTGATACTTATCAAGGAGGCATTGCAAGTCTGACAGAAGAGGAGTGGAAGGAGGTTGAACCTCTAAAGAGTGGAATTGGGCAAGGATGCTAGAATACCCTTCTTCAACAATTTTTTTATATAATGAGAGATGACCATTTGAATATCACCCACCTTCAATCCTTGTAATGTATACTCTTTAGCATTATGGTTAAATTTGATCAATAGTTATGAATAGTCACAAGTGAGTCATCCTAAGGTTTGCATCCATTGGACAGCTAACACCACATTTGCGCCACCTAAGGAAAGATAAAAAATATCATTAATTAATTGATAGTCCCCTAGAGTAAGTTTTACATTGTGACATTTTCCCCAATATGACATAGTATTACCATTTACCACCATAATCTAAAAATTGCTACAGGCATGGATATAGCAATGGAGTTGGTTGACAAGTTTTATACTAATGAAGTTATGGGTGCTACCCCCATCTATCAATACCACTACCTATCATTTTATGTAGCCAATGCTATCAATTGTTTGGGGAGAAGAGAAGTTAGCTAGAGCATTAATAGAAATATGAGCATCAAGAGTTGACTCCTATTCTAGTGGAGCCAACTCTTCTTCCCCATCTAGAGATTCCTCTGAATCAATGGGTACCCCTGTAGAATCAATGAGATACAAGCATTGCTCTTGACACTTGTGATCTTTTTCCAAATTTTTATCACATTTAAAACATAGCCCATTAGCCTCTTTATTTACCAACTCTTCTTTGGATGGACTGTGAATCATGATGAGTTTAGTTCCTCAATCTATCGTATCTTTTTTGGGTTGGAAAGATGAGGACTTGACAACCTTTCACTAGGCTACAATTTTGTCCTTAGTGAACCTAGCTAAGGAAAGAACATCACAATAGGTGATTGGTTTGAACATGCAAACCTCTACCCTAAGATCCTATTTTAGACCACTTATGAAACAACTTTTGAAAAATTGATTTTCAAGGCCAAAGGTCTAGCTAGCCAACTTATCAAACTCTATTTGATAGTCTTGTATTGAATGGGTTTGGCATAATTTAGTGAGGGCACCGGTATAAGTGTTCACATGCACTAGGGACAAAGCAACCGATGGCTTCCTTCTGAAAGTATGTCCTTATGAAAAATGGGTGAGTCCTATCCAACCAATGAAACCATTGAATGACTTCTTTTTCCAGGTGAAAAGAAGCAATAAAGAGCTTTTGATCCTAAGGAATTTGATGTACTACAAAATATTAGTCTACCCTATATAACCAACTAGTAGGATATGTACCATCAATGTGGGAAAGTCTAGTTTAGGGGGCATGGAAGCTAACTATAATTTGGGGAGTTAGACCCCTCTATAGAAGTAGAGAATTGACCCCTACCTAAACTTTACATGGCCATCAACTAGTCTATTTTCTCTAGTATTTGGTTGAATTTTATTCATGGACCACTTCTAGGTGATCAAGTTAGTCATTAAGAAATTACACAATAAGATTTGGTGGGTCTTGAGAATGATGACTTTTTGCCATAGTAGAAATGCTAATTAGAGTTATATGGGAAAATGATTAGGGGCTAGAGATGATCATAACTATGTAGGTGCCTGAATGAGGAAAATATGAGTTTCGGTTGAAGAAAGGGCTATCTATACTTACATATCAAATCAATCATCTTGAAAAGGGCAAGGTTGCAAAAAAATCCTATAGGGTCTTCCTATATACCAGAAGGTAGCTATATATAGATGTTATCTAAGGCCTAGATATTGGAGCCAAATTACTCCTCACTTCACTAGAAACTTTATGGGAAATCCAACTTAGCCAAGAATGATAGCTCTTGTGAGGATATTTGAAAACCCTTGGCATAGGGTTTCTAACCTAAAATTTAAAAAGAAACTACTTTCAAGGGATTTTTTGGCAAAACTTAGGTAAGAGAAATGCGACTACAATTGTAACCAATTTCTAATCACCAAGATTCCTCTAGGGTAAGGTGAGAGCATATAGTGGGAAGTTACAGAAAGCTCCTGTAAAGATCTCTAATAACCACTTGTAATGTAATTGTAAGATGAATAGAATAATATACACAAAAATAAATAGAAATAAGAGAAACAAAATACTTTTATTATCTTTTCAATGCCCCTTCGTGAGGGAAATCTCCCAATAGAGCATACACTCCAATTACAAATATCCAAGATGCCTTCCACTTAGGAAGTCATTACAATATATAGAGTCTTGGTAAAGAGAACTACTACTATCCCATGCATGTCGGACAAATACTTAGATATTCTAAGTAACTAGTGAGATGAGTTACAAAGCATATGCATCCACACCTTTATTTAATATTACCTATGGTCAATTTACCAAAACATATGCACTCAATTAGTACTAGCTACTATATAGTAGAATGGGGTTCATAAAAAAGTGTTTTGGTGTGCAAGTTGACAACAAATGGTCAAAATATTGAAAGGGTCGAATTAGGGAGTGAGCAAATTGGATTACTAAAGGGAAGGACGAGGCCATGACACAAGCCAATCCAAGGGACAAGGTCACATCCCAATGTATTATCAAGTGAGGGAATGTTGCAGAGGATGATTGCTCTAGACCTTTAGGGATTGGGAGTGGTTGGTTGGCTAACAGGTTAAGGGCTTATTTAAAATTTGATCTAGACACATGACCAATGGGTCAAAATTTTGCCATTTTTTAGTAGTAGAGTTGTCATAAGACTTCAATCACTTGTAAATCCTTAACATGATAATTTAAAAGGAAAAAACTTGATCCTTAGTGTAGAAAACTTTACAATGGTCTAGAACGTCTCAAGGAAATTAGTTTACAAAGGAATAAGGGCATAAAAGACAATTTATAGTTGGTGAAAAAATGTCAAATTCATTCATGTTACAACTTCATAACTACTGATTTTGCAAGGTAGTGATTACATAATCATCTTAATAGTTTCATAACCACTAGATCGTCGTCAAGTGACAATTTCATATTGTGAAGAAGTTGAAGGGTTTTCAACAATGTTGTCTCTTCTCATTCCAAGTGATTGAAATCGATTTTGCCACCAAAGGGGACTCTAAAGAATCATAAAAAGACAAGTAACATCTAAAGTAGGGGTTGGCTCCCATTCTAACTTCCATAAGTTCTTTTTTTACTATTAGAAGTGAAGAACATGAGTTTCCATGGAGACGTGGCCATCAACAGGTGTATGGATAATTACCGAGTGTTGATGCCCTTTATACATGACCTAGGCACATAATTTGAAAGCTTTGGTGCGAGACTCGTACATAACAACTAGGGGAGAGGACCCAATAGTTGAGCATGTTCCAATAGTTGTGATAGAATTTGTGGATTTAATGCCCAATATTTTTAAAAGTTTAGCGCTAGTAGTTGTGACTTTATGGTTGTTAGTGTTGACTATAAGTACTTATAATTGAATGAAATGTGTTCTTTAGATCTAAAAAGCAACAAATCATGTGATGCCACATCAGCGCACCAACAAAACATGACTTAATGCACAACTATTGGTCTACCATGCGGATGTTGACCCGGAAACCTTAATTATGCCGAAGGCATTCCCTTTGTGAACAAGACTGACCGACTTAGCGAATCAACAGATAAAAAATGTCCACACCAGTTGGCAAGACGATTAAAACCATCCCGAACGTCGCTTTTCCGTCGCCGTTTTTCAAGTCATCGTCCTTATTTTCTCCTTCTCTCAAAAAATTCACGCAACTTGTCAGTTGTTTTCACACCGGGAAATTTCCTAAACTCGAAATTTTCTAAACTCGTTCGGTTGTTGTCACGTCGGGAAAAAATCATATCAAAAGAAGTCTCATTTAGTTTAAATGTTCTCCGTCGGATACCCTGGGATTTTTTAAACCAATGTCGACTGTGAATTTGAGACTGCATTCCCGTTTAATACAAAAAGCGTCTGTGTTTTGAGAACGCCGTCTGTGAAATTCCACGTGGTCTGCGAGCTGAGTTACGACGCCTCTGGGAACCTCCAACATGCAGAATTTTAAAAATAAATAATTAAGTACCATGTATATATTTGTTTACATACGGGAATATGCGATAATGTCAAGACAATTCTGTTACGTCAAAAGGGTTATTGAATTTGAAAAATAATAATATCTATTGTAGATTAGCTGGAATATATATATATTTCAAACTCTTCAATATTATTACCTTGTTTTCTAATTTAATATTGGCGTGATCTTTCAATCTTTAGGAGTAATATTTGTAGTTCTAGACAACTGCTTTCTGGATAAGTATGCAATCATTCATTGATTATATTTGTTAAATACTTTAATGTAATATTTAATATTCATTTAGTTTTTCCATGTCACCGTTAGAATTGTTCTTTTTCTCGTCTCCATCATCGGGTTTTGTTAGTCGGGTTTATGTTCCTTGTTCATTTTTGTTCGCACATTTGAAACTTGCAAGGATGAGTTTGTATCCTCTTATACGATCTAGATTTGCCTAGAATCTTTTAAATGAGACTTTATCCCTGAGTTGTGTGGTTGCCAACTTGCCTATTTTCAAATGTACTCACAAAAATAGGAAAGAAACAATGGAAAGTATGGGGGAGGGCGCCATGGCCCTTGTAAATTTAAATGTAAAAGGACGCATGATTTAAATGCCTCCTTTTATTTAACACTTTAAAAGTTTTTAAAAAGATTTTAATTATACCTATAGACTATAAGATTATAAAATAAGATTATATATAATATAAATATATAATTTTATATAACAATATATTTAATAATTTACATTATATAATATATAATAAATATAATTTATAATAAATATAATTAAATATAGATTTATACAATATTTATAATTAAATATTATATTAAATAATTATCCGAGTATAATAACAATGTTATAATTTAATGTTGCCAATTGTAGACCCATATGGTATTTTGGTAACGAATTCTTTATTTTTTACTTGTTTTCACTTAAATAGATTAGTAATTTCTTATTTTTTAATACTCATTTTCCCCCAAATTAAAGAGTCTAGCAAAAAGAACAAGGCATATAGATGTCTATCAACATTACATACAAGGATCTCATCCAACAATATGTGATCTATCTTGAATATTGTAGGATAAAGGAGTAGATAGTTGATCTTTTCACAAGGCTTTATGTGAGACTAAGTTTGTTTATCTTAGACCTATCTTTTAGGTTTGACAGAAGTCACATGAATTTCTAATGGTTGTCATTTGAGGGGTTATTTTGACGAAGTACTTTAAAATTATGTTTCTTTATTTATTTGAAAGGTCATTTACATAGATAGGTATACATTGACAACATTGTACTAAACAAACCATGAAGATTCATCTATAAAAAATGACACATAAGTCAAGTTGTAGCAGTTGTTGATTGTTAAATATAAAGGAATATGTAACTAAAGGACCTAAACATGACTTAGAACTCAACATGATAGGGAAAGATATATCCAAAGGGTTTGACTATGGTTGAACATGTCTAACTAATTCAATAACAATTGAAATGTCCTTGCTAGAAACTAAATGAGTAGAGCAATTTTGAGTTCAATCAAACACATCCCACATATGGTAGAGATAGGGCCTGTGGGGTGTGAGAGATTCAAACTATGTTTAAGAGATTCCTTTTGGTTGCTATGACATTAAATTTCCTTCTTTGACTTAGTTTTAAGTGTCTTATTACAGAAGCTCTAAAAGAGGGTATTCTAATCATTCAATTCCTTGGTGTTGCATAAGAAATTTAATAGTAATGAACTATTACTGACAATTTTTGTGTCTTAGAAAGTGTAATATAGGTTTAAGGAGTATGCAAGAGCATTAAAGAGTTGTACAATCTTTAGAACAAAAATATTTTATGTGCTTGTATCATGTAATAAAGCTTATAATGGAACAAAACCACATAAATGATGGAACAAAACCTAATTTATAGAGTAAATTTAGGGATGTTTTATTAGGATTTCTTGATGGTCATAGTTTCTTTAATCAAATGGAGTGTTTCAATCAAATGTTTTTAAGAACTTTCCATTTGTAGGGTTTTATGGTGTAAACATTTTTCTCATTCTTCTTATTCTATTTTTAAAAACATTTCTTATGTTTTTCATGATGTATTTGTTTTAAAAATAAATTTTGGTGGTTTGGAGTTTGGACTACTCAAACTATGAAATTGTCAAAAACATACTCACTGGGAAATATGGGTGCAGGAACAGTATGCAGTTCCATAACCAAACACATCTCTCCTGATGGCAATATATAATATGATCATACCCTTATGCATGGATCACTATACATTGATTTGAAAATGGTGGGTCTGTCCTTGTATGTCTACTATTTGTACTCATCAATCTTACAAAATATATATCAATAAGGGAAAGGCAATATTGCATGTGGCTTTATGCAAAACAAGCACGAGACTATCAAATGCAATTGCACACCAAGAATCAAAACCTACCAAATGTCCATAGAATTTTTTTATAAGTGTATCATGCCATATGCTTTACGGATCAACAATAAGATAGGTGGAGTGAAGTTCAAAGCACATTTCTTTCACAAACATGTTCAACATGTTGGATCTACTTTTATGGATATTGCTTGTTGATGATTTGCTTTCATATCAGTAATTTGTAGTATGTGCACATTGTGTATTTCATAAATAGATAATACTTCTTCTAATACATATCTCTTGATACGCCAATGGACCAAAAATATGAACATCAAGTATGTTTTCTAAGGAGTGGCATTTATTTTTTCCTTCTATTGAATCTAATTCATCCATCAAAATCTACTTCCTATTCCCAAAAGATGGATGCATTTCATCATCTATTATCATTAATGTGGTCAAAATCCATAATATTGGTCAAACAAAACCTAAAAAGATGTTGCCTCATGAATTCCAATGATTGCAATATACACACAAAATGGAGGTCTAATATCATCAACCCCCATAGTTAATTTGCCCACGATCTTTTTTTTTTAAATAATATTATCTCTCTATCTATCTATCTCTATCAATCAAACTTTAATATCATCAGCGCCCATAGTTAATTTGTCCACAATCTTTTCTTTGTTTTAGACTCTCTCTGGTAATAGACTATTCGTATGAATATTCAAATATGTCAAATTCAAATACCCTCTTTTCAAATGTATATAGATTTATTTAAAAATATCTATGTTATATCTCTTTTTTTCACGCTTTGTCACTATGTTATATTTTTAGGAAATGTCTCTTCAAATATAAAAAAAAAAAAGTAAGGATTTAATATTTAAAATGGTGCCTTTGATATCACATGAGAGATGAAATCCTAGAGAAGTTTACATGGAATTCTCCACTTGCAAGTTCAAAGTTTTTAACTATTAAATGAGCAACCAAAAAAGTTGTATACAAGCAATAAAAAATAAATTTATATAAATAAAGAATTTAAGAGAAAAAATTAATTATATAGGTTACATAATTGCATAGTTACAAAAAAAAAATGTTGACTACAAGATTAATGCAAACTTTGTAATAAGAAACCATAGTTTTGATGACCTTTTAATACAAATTAGGTCAACCTTAAGCAACCTACAAATTTATGATCATAAATGTCCATAGGCCAAAACTCAAGGTATAGGAATCCTATTTATCTCCAACTATTACATGATTAATTCCTCTCTCTCTCTCTCTCCTTTAGGTAGGACCAATCGCTTAGGTACGTTGTGTGAATGTGTCCTATCATGGTCGCTTTGTGTGTTGAGCTAGCATTGTGTTTCTATAATGACATCAAAGCATAACATAGAGGAAGAAATAAGGGGAGATAGAGACAAAGGGATAGAGAGATGCAAATGAAACTGAGGTGCAATGCATGAACAAGAATATAGAAAGGGGATGCATGCAAATAGAGACTACACACCAAACATGAAAGCTCACACATTTTAAGTACCTACTAAGAAGAACACGAGGATCTAGAGATCCATTAAGTTTATGCAAATTGGTTCACGACACTCAAAAAAATTACATATATCCTAGAGATACAAGACAGTCATCACTCACTTAAAGACATGGAAATTGGAACTTCCACAACTCCTCGGCCTACCCATTACACACCAATGTGCGATTGCTAGTTATAAGCTGGGGGCTTAAGGTGCTGTAAAATTTTTAGAATGATTGAAATGAGTCGGTTTGCACCTAGAGTGAAATTTGAATTTTAAAGTTAATTTCAGAGTTGCGCAGATCTGATCCGAGTCATTCTCACTTGAATCCATTTCTGACGTCACATTTTCCTAGGTTCTAACGAGATCCATTTCCGTATGTATTATCCGGAGACTAGGGACGTCAGACACAATTCCCTTCCACAAATACAAACCCCACCAAAAATGTTTTGAGCGGGTGATCAGAAATCATACAGTTGCATTGAAGCAGTGGAAGGCATGGAGGAGGCAGTAATTAGAGCGGGGCACCCAAGAGTCGGGTGGATAGGAACGGGCGTAATGGGCTTAGCCATGTGCGCCAGGGTGCAGGCTGCCGGCTTCCACGTCACCATCTACGCCCGCACGCCCGCTAAAATCTCAGCCCTCTGCCGCAGCGGCGCCTCCTCCGTGGAGTCCCCCAGGGCCGTGGGAGAAGGCAGCGATGTCGTCTTCACCATGCTCAGCAACCCCTCCGATGTCCGCCAGGTCATATTGGGAACCGACGGGGTCCTCTCAGCTCTCGCCCCTGGCGGCATCCTGGTCGATATGACCAGCAGCCAGCCCTCCCTCGCCAAGGAGATTTTTAAGCAGGCCACCGCCAAAGGCTGCGACTCCGTCGATGCGCCGGTCAGTGGAGGCGACCGAGGAGCTCAAAATGGCACCCTGGCGATCTTAGCGGGCGGTCGCCAAGAAACCGTGGCTAAGCTCGAGGCCTTGTTTAGGTGCATGGGTTCGGCAACTTATTTGGGCCCGCCGGGCTCCGGACAGAGCTGTAAGATTGCGAACCAGATTACAGTGGCTGCGAATCTGGGCGGTCTGAGCGAGGGTTTGGTATTTGCGCGCAAGGCGGGTTTGGATGTGAGAAAGTATTTATCGGCCATCGGCGGCGGTGCGGCAGGATCGAAGGCGATTGAACTGTTCGGCGAGAGGATGATTGATCGGGATTTTGCGCCGGGCGGTTTCGCAGATTATATGGTGAAGGATTTGGGAATGGCTTTGGAGGAAGGTGAGAAGGTCGGGGTGGCGTTGCCGGGGAGCGCACTGCATCAGACGCTTTATCTTTCCATGACGGCCAATGGTGATGGACGTTTGGGATCTCAGGGTTACATTACTGCTATTGACAGGCTCAATCACCTCACCTGAAATCCTTCTCTCTTTTAATTCTGGTCTATTAATTACAAATGATGATACCTAGGGCCTTTTTCATGCTGTAAGATTTGTGCTTTTTTTTTACTCTTGTACCAATTGAAAAGTTTTCTGAGCTGTTATCAGTAGGACTTCTGTTAATTTTTTTTTATAAAAATTGTGTAAAGCTTTTCAACATTCTGCGATCCATCGTCAGTTGGTTTTTCAAAAAATTGTTTAAAACTTTGGTTTTTGAAAAAAGTGTATAAAACTTTTTTACATTCTGTTATCCATCATCATCAGAGGGTTATTTACATTCAATACTCAATGTAACATGTAGCAATTTTTATTAGTGGTCATTATTTTTTACCAAATTGGGGAATTGTAAATTTGGATATTTAATCCTCATTGATCTATACTTGGACCAAAAAATGGCATGTATATTTTGTTCACTATATCCCAAAATAAAATAATAAAAAGAAGAGGTCCTTTTCTATTTTCTTATTAAAACTTTTGTTAAAGGTTAAAACAGGGCAGATTTTTGAATATATGATGGGAATCTTTCTTTCTATAGTTGTTAATACTTGGACCAAAAAATGGCATGTATATTTTGTTCACTATATCCCAAAATAAAATAATAAAAAGAAGAGGTCCTTTTCTATTTTCTTATTAAAACTTTTGTTAAAGGTTAAAACAGGGCAGATTTTTGAATATATGATGGGAATCTTTCTTTCCATAGTTGTTAATTCTTTAATTATTGACAACTATGTATTGAGTGTAGTTATAAGACAAATGAAAAGTTCTAAAATAATATTAGACATTTTGTGGTCATCGGTTGCAAAATTTTGATTCTATTTTTCAAGATATGAAAACTAGATTTTATATTTGAATATATGATGTTTGATCTTGAAACCCAATACTCCTCAATATAGTTTTAATGAAAAATATTTTAAAAAATATATTCAAAAGCATAGGACCACGTGTTTGATGCTTATATTAGTCACACCTACAATGTTAACTAGGTATAACCATTTACTACATATTCCAAGAGAAATCCAACCAAACTAGTTATGTGGTATAACTTAAACTAACCAAGTTTATGTGGCTACAATTGCATTGTAAAATAAAAAGTTACTATAATTGAAAATTTCTTTATTTCATAAATCGCCACTAATGAAATATTTTGTATAAGTAAATCCCATCTCCAAAAAAAATTTAAAACTCATTCCAATGTAACTTTTAAAAAGAAAAAAGAATATGTGGCTAAAATTACATAGGTTTTGAAAAGGCAGGCTTGAAGAGTAGGCAAAATGGGACTTTATATCTATGAGAAAGATTTTGTATAAGCAATTTGTAAGGCCAACTTATTTGTGTTTCCTATCATGCCTTGATTAACTTATTAATGCTCATGTTCTAGCATGTTTCCAAGACCTATTTGGTAGATGGATTAACTTATTGATATATGCATTAAATTTTTTGCATGAGATATCTATAATTACATATGTCCTAACCCATGATTGGTTTAATCATTTGTTCATGATTATATTAATGCATTGGTGTAAATGGTTTAAAGCCATGCCTACCTAGTGTGATGTTATCTTGTGATTCATATGAGTTTGATTAGAGTATCACTTGTGTAGTATGTTTTGAGAGACTAATCATGACTAGTGTTTTGTGTTATATTATAATTGTGATTATGTAGATAGATATAATATGAGTGATTATCATGTTTTGAAATGTTATACATACATTCCTTGATCTCCATGTATGAGATCATGGTGATATATTAGCTTAATTGTGCTTAGGTTATGATCTCCATTATTGGGCTTGTTGTGCACATTGAGTGTAGGACTTATATATGTGTATGTCCAAAGGAAGGTATGTGGGGAGAATGTCATGAGTTTCACTTACCATTTTGCTTCATTGTATAGAAGTTTGAGGCCTCTTTATGTGTATTAACCGGTTTGCCTTGTCACTATGATCTTGTAGGAGTTCATATAGCTCTTATGAGTGTGTTTTGTCACATATCTATAGTTGCTTTGTCACTATGTGGATTTTGGGTGACTTCCACACTTCTTGGAGAAGGTTGGAAAGTATGTGCTTTTTTATTTAATTAACTTTGAGCGAATTTGGGATTTAAGTTCCTTTAGTGATTTTATTTGATTTTTGAGTTCTTAAATTAGAAATTGAGTTTCTATTTACATGAAATGTGCTTAAATAATCTTGGGACCCTTTTTAGATCCCTTTTAGCCTTTAAGTTTATTTATTTTATTAGATTTTATTTCTTTCTTGTTGAGTTAGGTTTTCTTCCTTATAGGAAAGGGAGCCCATTATGTTATTTCATTATTATAATTTAGGAACGGAAAAAAGTGAGCAGAAGTTTGAGTGGAGCTCTAATGGAGTTGAGGTTTGGAGAACCTTGGGAATTTAATTCCTTTGTATTTTTTTGTGTTAGGGTTGTGGGTACGCTTCCTATGGAAGGGCATGCTTCCCACCTATGTGTTGATGGGTTCTTGGAGCTTGTGGAAGTTCCTTGGCATTTTAACCAAGGTTTTTCTCCTATTACTAGTTTGGAGCTTGATGGAACTCACCTTGTACTTGTGGACCTTGCTTAAATAATTAATACAATAAAATTTTATCTCTTCCTCGCATGGTTGGTCTTTTAAACCAAGGGAATGTATTCCCCTTTATTTGTAGATTTTATTTACTCTATACTATATTGGAAAAAATGAAATATTTGGGGAAAAAAAAATTGCAACAAATATAAAGACACAAATATATTGTACAACTATGGCAATAGAATAAACTGAGATATGCTTGCTAGCTAGAGTGGTGGAGTGGCTGCTATATTTATAAATTTCATATACATCTGGAGCAGGGCCTAAATTTGACGGTCGACCTTGCCTGTCAAGTAATTTTTTTAATGATGGTTATCTATTCAAATGTGCCTTTAAAATACTATGATATACCTTAGTATGAGTAAAATTACATATAAACCAAATATATATATCATCATAATTCTAGATAAATTTTGACAGTCTATCAAAAATCTCTCCTTTCATCTGATACAATCTTTTTAAAAATTTAATTGTATTTGAGAACATATTAAATTGTATTTGAGGACAAAAATGTCTAAATATGACTATATGACCATCAAATTTAGGCCCTGATCTGGAGAATAGATTCAATAAAAGACTTAGAAAAAAAAATCTAGATATAATGTTATTTCCAACACCACCTCAGTCCTTCAAATGCATTACTCATATGCATACATACCAGATTACTCATGCATCAAATCCAAAGGTCACTTTAACAGTTGCAGTTTGAAATATCAGATTATTGTTTTTTCAGATTTTCTTAAACAAGAAAGGCCACTGGATAAATACAACGATTAGGCTACCAATGTCCGGCAAAATCGACAGCAATGGGGGGCATAAAAAAGAATAGTAAGGCTACCTATTTGTTTGCAGGCGGAAGCGAAGAGAGATTACTGAGGCTCTCAAAAGCAGTAATAAAAGACTGAAGCCCCAGCTGTTCACCTACATTGGGCTTGAGAGAAACAAAAAGCTGCTCAAGCAGCGCACACCCAGGCAACGAATCCCCCCTCTTCTCGACCTCTTCCAACGCCATGCCCAAATCTTTCCCCATATACTTCTCAACACCGCCCATCGTAAATTCCCGCTCAATCATCCTCTCGCCAAACAACTCCATCACCTTCGACCCCGCAGCGCCGCTGCCGATCGCCGATAAATACTTTCTCAAATCCAAACCCGCCTTGCGAGCAAAAACCAGCCCCTCGCCCAAGCCGCACACATTCGCGGCCACCGTGATCTGGTTTGCGATCTTACAACTCTGCCCGGAGCCCGGCGGACCCAAATAAGTAGGCGAACCCATGCACCTAAACAGGGGCTCCAGCTTAGCCACGGTTTCCCGGCGACCGCCCGCTAAGATCGCCAGAGTGCCGTTTTGAGCGCCTCGGTCGCCTCCGCTGACCGGCGCATCGACGGAGTCGCAGCCTTTGCCAGCGGCCCGCTCAAAAATTTCCCTGGCGAGGGAGGGTTGGCTGCTGGTCATATCGACGAGGATGCCGCCAGGGGCGAGAGCTGAGAGGACCCCGTCGGTTCCCAATATGACCTGCCGGACATCGGAGGGGTTGCTGACCATAGTGAAGACAACATCGCTGCGTTCTCCCACGGCCCTGGGGGACTCCACGGAGGCGGCGCCACTGAGACAGAGGGCTGAGATTTTGGCGGGCGTGCGGGCGTAGATGGTGACGTGGAAGCCGGCGGCCTGCACCCTGGCGCACATGGCTAAGCCCATTACGCCCGTTCCTATCCATCCGACTCTTGTCCGTCCCGCTGTGAGTTGTTCTTCTTCCATTCCGCACTTTAAGGGTTTCAGTACAAATACCCAGAATGAGGTGAGGCCAGATTAAATGTGATTGGTCAACTACAACAACAACGCTCTCCGAGATGTTCTCCTTCCCAAGTTATCAGGTTTTTGAGCTTTACCAGATTGTGCTTGGCCCCCAAATGGAAAGCGGACTCCAAGCTCGACAATCGCAACCAGCCAAGTTTCCTTAATCTGTCTAAACTAGTGAGGCAAATATTAATTTTTATTCTTCATAATATTTATTATAAATTATTATTTTCAATTAAATTAAATTTTAAATATTAACTTGTCAAATTAAAAGGTTGTAGTTCAATTGATTGAACATAATTGATGAGACAGTATTCAAAGGCAACTCTCTTCCTAACCATTAAATGGCTATTATGGGGAGGGGAAGTGAATAGGTAAGGAGGTCCCATAATTGGGACATTATTTGAAATTTGAAGGAATCTTTATTGTTTTGGTAAGAATAGAATAATTTCTTTTTAGGATTTTATATGGAATTCAAATGTTTTAGAGATGTGATATTTCCATAGTCCATCATAATATAAGTGAGGACTTCTCGTTAACAAGAATGATGAAAAAGTGTAAAAAAAATAAACTAAATTGAAGGTGTAAAGATAGATGTGTAACAACAAGAAAAAGTAGAAAATAGAAAAAGAAAGAATAATGAATACAATGAGAAAATCTAACCAACAAGGGAAAAAAGAAAAATAATAAGAAGCATGAGTAATCAGAAGAAGTTGAGATATATTATATAAACAATTCTTATCGTATTCTTAAACATTTTCATTAAACAGGACAAGAAGAGTTAGGATACAAGGAAACAATAATATAGTTAAAATGAATTAGAAAAGGTTGAAAATTGCAAAGAAGTTGGCAAGGGGAATCAAATGTAATAGGATGGGTGAACACAAGAAAAATAAGACTAATTAAAGGAAAAACCTTAAACCGACACACTAACCAATATAGAAAAGGGATTATTAATAATATGACAAGAGAAGAAAGGTGGCAAACAAAAAGAAATAAAAACAAGTTAAGAACAATTGAAGAAGAATATTAAGTTGGACTACAAGATGCCCATGAAATAAGTAATAAACAACATTAAGAAGAATGAACCCAAATATGAACCACATGTAACAAACAAGAAGTTGAAATGAAAATAGAAAAAACAAAATAAAAGAAGATTGTTGGAATAGAAGGAATAAATCCAAAAAGACTCCCACCAAGAAAGAGGGGTACAACTATAGAGAAAAAAGACAAAAGGACAACAAGGTCAAGGAAGACCAAGAAAACAACAATAGACAAAGGTAGAAAATGAACAAATATGGAATGAGAGGAACCACATGAGAAAGAGTTAGAAGAAAGGTGGGCGAGAGTGTCAAGGATCAATAACAAAGGAAAAAGAGTCAAGGGGAGGAAGAAGAGAGAGACAAGGGAAGACGAGATCAAAAGAGGGATGTAAGACAATCAAGAAGAGGAGAGGTTAGTTCTAAGGATGAATAACAAGGGTTGCCATGTCATACTCAACCTCCACCCCTCATCCTGGTTGAGGTTCATAAGATGGTTGCAAATTTTAATAGCTTCTTGGAGTTTTCTCTTGAAGAAGTTGTCTTCAACCACTAGCACTTGAGTGACTTCCAAGAAAATGTGATGTCTAGAGAGTGTTTAATAAGTTCTAAGTTAGACATTCAGATCATTTTTACAACTTGTTGGTAGCAGGTGTACAAGTCTATACATTAGTTGAGTGTATATAAGAAAATAAGCCATAAAGAACAACTAATGCAATATTAACCTATTCTACTCATGATCAAATGCAACCTCATGATAGAGATAAATGAATGCATACAACAAATGAAGCTAAACTATGAACCTCAAATGCAAACCTTGATATGTGGATGTGCTCTTGATGTCTTGATATATTGATTGCTCCTCAAATTGATAGCATAACCTTTCATAACATGGAGACTTGAAAATGGCTTGGGTTGATGGCAATTTATAGATTTTGGGGATGAAGGATGGAAGGCTAAGATTGATTTGGAAGAGCATTGGATTGATGAGAGGCCACCAAGTGACATGATAGGATTAGAGGATAAAGATGGTCCTTGGTTCAAGGAGAGATTAAGGGTGGAGGATGGTCTTGGATAAAGTGGATGGAGGAGATTGAAAAGGGACAAAATGACCCTTTTGTACAAAGGACTTGCCCATCCCTTTGTAAGAGACCCATGTGGTCTTGTAAAAAGCCCATGCCTTTGTACGTGTTAGAAGATGCGATAGATTTGAATAGATTAATGATGGGTTTGGAATGTGCAAGCATGTGATTAAGTTGATTAAGTGGATTAGTCAACTTAATCAAAAGTGCACAAAACAGGGAATTAAATAAATAGAAATATTTATTTAATTTTTGAATGAGGATGAAAGGATATTAGATAAACAAATATTTCTCTAATGTTGGACTATAGTTAAAAGGATTGATTAATTAAATAAATGATTGAATCTATTCAATTAATGCTAGGAGATGGTACAGATGAATAGTGAATGAATAGTGATTTAATAATAAAATATTATTTAATTACTGTTGGAAGGGGGATTGGATAATTAACTATTTAAACAAGTGTTTATTCAGTTAATTATGGATAAAAATGGTTTAGTGATGTCCTGATTTGGGTTGAATGATGAGTGGACAATTTTAGGTGTCTACATTTTGCCCCTCTTTGAGATGGTGTTGCAAAGCAACATCATTTCAAACAATGATAAAGCATGGCACTTGGTTGGATTAGAAGAAGATGGTAGGATTAAGAATGATGATGCCCCATCCACTCAAAGCAAAAGTGACGAGGAGGAATGATGGTAGGGATGATGCCCCCTTGAGAGGGCAAGCGAGTTTGAAGAACACGGATGTGCTCTCGAAAGGATGAAGATATCTAGATTAGAAAGATGAGAGTGGAATTTAGATAAAAATGGATTGGGAGGATAGAAGAGCTCAGATGTAGGGGATTGGAGGAAAGGGGTGATGGGGGGTAAAGAATTGGATAGAAGGATTAGGGGCGAGAAGGGATAGGGGGTGCAAATGGATGGGGTCATAGTTATGCACATTATGTTGTACTATATTTTGAGCAATCTTATTTGATATTGCATGAGGCATTATGCACCAAGGTATAAGGAACCAGGGTGACAATGTGTCCCATGTGTAAAAAGGATGCCCCAAGGTGTTTGACGACCTTAGTGGGTACTGTGATGGAACAACCGATAGTCACAAGCAACCCTATGTCGTATAGCACCATGATATGAAAGACCATGATACCACGGGGACAAGTAGGTTACAGGGACTGATACAAATGCAACATAAAAATGATAATGCACACACACAAGAAAGCACGCATGCACAAAATGATACAAAGACAAACACGATGTTGCCCCTAGTCAAGCTAAAAAGCCAAAGATTGATGGATTGATGATGTCAGATTATGTTTTTGACGATAAGAACATGAGGATTGGGAATGATATATCGTGATGATGATAATGATGGAAATTTGATCAAGGCTTGCAGCTAGGCTGGGAACAAGACCGATGGATGTGATTAGATGATTTGCATAGATTGCTTAGCGAGCGATGTGCATTGATTAGGATCTTCTTGCAATATTTGGATGTTTGGGAGATTTGGATCACTGGGAGGGATTGCATTGGATTGCATTTAGATAGCCTTTAGCTAGATATCAATGACAAGGGAAATCCAAGTCTAAAGATAAGGGATGGTGGGATGAGTGGAATGGGGGGATTAAGTGATTGGGTAATAGATCAGGAATATAGTACTCAGACCATACCCATCAATATTAAAATGACATTTAAGTTGGGTAGGCTATGGGATAAGATGATTGGATAGAGGAATTAAGATAGGTAGATGGAGGAGCTTCGGGTGTGATCTCCAAGGACTACATCACCTAAGAATAAGATGCCCCACTCTATATGTATCGCTCATGACGAAGCATTGGGATGTGTGTGTGAGATGGACATTGTTAGCAGGTCAAGGGCAGGAACAAAACATATTGCAGAGCACCAGAAGAAGACCGCAGTACTGGGTAAAGACATGAGGTGCTAGTAAGGGTCATGTCACTTCAAGGAAACACATGTATATATACAACATATGTAATAGATAAGAAGAGGAGGAGAAAATGTAATGTAATGTAATATAATATAATGTAATAGAATGATTTGATAAGATAACATACTACTAGAGCAGAGACTAGACCTACCCTTTTGTATCTACTATAATAGAATATATGTATATAAAGGAGATATAAGGAAAATATGTGTATTATGGTTATATGAGTACTTTCTTTTGTTGGTACATATGATATTGTAGGTCATGTATACCTTATAGATTCCTACCTCATATGCTTATTTATCTTATTGTATCCTCCGGGATATAAATAGACTACTCAAGGAGTATTGGGGTATAGATCTCCAAACTGTATTGTCCTCATTTCTCTTGCCAACATTGGTTTTGTTGTTGAGACCCTGGAGAGAACAGTAAAGAAATTAGAAGTCTAAAAGAAGTAGGAAAGTTGGCAGAAAAAGTTTTTCATCATACCCTAAGGGCTGCCTTTATGAGAGGGGGTAGGTCATTAGGGGATGACGAATGAAAAAGGGGGAGGATCCTAGAGGTCCTTGAAAAGATGTGATTATTCAAACGATTCATTCAGAACCCTAATATAGGAGGAAAAGATATACGGACTAAGGACACATATGGGAATAGGGAAAACTGAAAAGAAGAGAGATATCTGAAATCATCAAATTAGGAACATAAATGAGTGCGGGAGAAAGAAAACTAAAACAAACCCAGAGAAGAGATGAAAGGTACTAGAAAAGGGAAATGGAAAGAAGGGAGATAGAACAAGTGGGGAAAATGGTAGAGGAGATCCTAAAGAAACGAATGGAGCGCGCCAAGAAGGGTGTTGCTGAGCACGCCAACGTGGGTGTAGCTAGGAATAGGAAAGGAAGATGACAAGAACTGGAAGCCAAAGATATTGCAAATGAACCGAAGGAAAAAATGATGGGACCTAATCCTAAGGATTTGTTAATTAAACATAAGATAAGTTCGATCACTGATTAAAATATGGAATCGCAATTGAAAAGGTATGAAGAACAGACATCACCCCTAGACCAGGAGTCACCCCTTAAGCCAGTTATAACACACATAGAAACAGATGAAGAAAGAGAAGAAGATAAGAAGCCTGAATTATGGACGACCTACATAGTGAATTGGGACATCATAGAAGGTAGTGACCAATCGATTGAGTGGAGCCATAGAGGGACAAAGCGACTATAAAAGGACAGAAAGTGACACCGAATTTAGTTCCATATTCAACAATCAGAGAAGCAGTACCACAAGCCCAAAAGAAGGTTCATCAGAAGAAGACATGGCCACGATGAGGAAGATGTCAGTCTTTGAAAGGGATACTAATAACACCACAGAACATATCTTCTTGTTAGAAACTATATGGTAGAGATAGAATGAACAAAGAGATAGTATGAAGCTATTTGATTTCATCAGCTCCTTAAGAGAAGAACCACTAAAATGGTATCGGAAAGCATACCCCCAGAACAATAAATCCTGTGAAGGGGAAAATGGATTAATCAAATAACAATAATAAACCCAAACACTAATGAAATCTGAAGATAAAAGATAGATCTAAAGTAAAACAGAGAAGATACTTACACCTTTAACCTTGTGTCTTCCATTATTCGCCTATCAGTTCTTGATCTTGATAATGGTGAAGCCCTCAGAAGCGTAGGCTCCCTTGCTTGTTGAAGATGACAAAGACAGAATGGCTATGATACTTGTGTGATTGAAGGTGAGCTTCAACACACTATTGATGGAGGATATGAAGTGCTTATGGAGATGGTTGTGCCAAAGGTGCGCTTATATTTCTGCAGCATAAGTTCACTCAAGCTATAGATTCCTAAATGAAGAAGGAGAAGGTTGTATTTCTAGAGTTGTGTAGAAGAAGATCAATGGTTGAGAAGAACTAAGAAGATCAACGGAGGAGGATAGTTGAGGAACATGCAATCAATAGAAGGACATGTGTCATTCAAAAAGAAGCTTTGTTGAGTTAAAAGCTTTCTTGATGAGCATGAGTTTTCATTTTCTTTAAATTAAAATTTATTTTTCTAATTTAAGAGTAAAGTTGCTTTAACTTAGCTTTTATTTTTGTATGACAAGAAGAATTTATTTTTAGAAGATATGAAGATTTTTTAGAAGATAAGAAAGAAGAATTAAATAAATAGATTTATTTAATTATTTGTAGATAATTTGGAGGAAAAGAAAGCAAATTAAATAAATAAATTTATTTAATTCATTTTTAGAAGATTTGGAAGATAAGAAAGCAAATTAATTAAATAAATTTATTTAATTTATTTTTAGAAGATTTGGAAGATAAGAAAGAAAATTAAATAAATAAATTTATTTAATTTATTTTTAGAAGATTTGGAAGATAAGAAAGCAAATTAAATAAATTTAATTTACTTGCATATGATTTTGGAAGAATAAATAAAATATTTAAATATATTTTATTTTGTGGAGATTTAATTTAAATAAATTTACATTTTATTTAAATTTAGAAGAATGGATAATTTAATTAAATAATTAAAATTATTTAATTATTTTAGAAGAATAAGGTTAAATGTAGATGAAATTAATTAAATAAACAAAATTTATTTAATTAAATGGGAGGAAGTGAATCAAATAAATAAATAAATTTATTTATTTATTGATAGAGGACTATGAAGATGAAATAAATATTTAAAATATTTATTTAAGTAGAGTCATGTCATTTTTAGGTGTATACATTTTGCCCCTCTTTGATGCAATGTGTTTTATCACGTTGTTTCAAAGAATAAGATTGTCTGAAAATGATACATGCCCCAGTTTGCCCCTGGTACAGGTTATGACAATAGGATGCCCCCTCGGGAGATTGGACACGAAGAAGGTAGAAGGCGTGAGACAGACAATCTCACGATGAGATAGAATGACAGAAGAAGAAATGGTTGGATGCAGAAGAAAGAGGTGAATGATATGCGATGCAAGATAAAATGATGACACACACAAGAAAGTAAGCAAGTATGCACAAATGATACAAGAACAAACAATGTATTGCCCTTGTCAAGCGGTAAACCAACGATACACTGATAACGATATATAATAGTGTTGTCATGGCGGGGAACGATAAATCCCTAGAGCAACACAAAGGATAGTGTTGTCATGGCGGGGAACGATATATCCCTAGATCAATACGATAGGCATGGGAAAGACATATCCCACTAATATTTATGATTGATTGATATGGTTTACGACAAGATTATGATCAAGACCACTGATTGTGATTGGATAATTTGACAAGATTGATATACTCGATCAGTATGGATTAAGGATAGACTTGCATTTGGATCATTGTTTGGATTGACAGCTAGAACTGTTAATGAGAGACATGAAGACAAATAGAAATTTGATCGATAGAAGAATGACTTGATAGAAGAAATTACAAGCTTTTGTAAACATTGATTTGCTGCATTTTGTATCTTTATTGGATGGGATATGGAGAAATGCAAATAGATATGGATATGGATATGAACTGCAATTGGATATGGTATGGATATGGATATGGATATTTGTCATCTTGATATAGCAAGTATTTTGAAGTGCTTATTTCATCATTGGGCTTTTTAAAATGTTGAAGAAAATACAAGCATCTAGGTATAATTAGACCAAGATGACCTGAGTACTTACATGGATTTTTGATATAGCAAGTTGATACAAGCATCTAGTCAAACTTGAATCTAGATGACCTGAGTACTTCTTGCGTTTCAACAGACAAGGATTGTCCCTTTTCATGTTTAGACCTTGGAGTCCTTGGTGATCTTTTGTTGATCATGTCTTTAGACAAAAAGTCGTTACACTACTAAAGTTTAATCCACAAGCAGCAGACAAAGAAAAAAAATATTATGCCCCCATCATAGCATCTCTAGATTTTGGCATCCTTGAGTGGCATAGGAAGACATAATAACAAAAAATCAAGACCTTGTAAGTTAACCTGTTTATAAAACATTCTTGCATTAGCCATGTCTTTTGCCATAATTGATATAGAGTCTGTTTGAGTGCTTCGGTATGGTGCTCTGCTTTGGATAGGTTGATGCTTTTGTGTCAAGATGTCGTTGTTTTGGGAAGCTCTGTTGTTTGTTGCGCTTGTTTGTCTAGTGAAATGTATCACAACCCTTTATTGGTATCCTCTGAAAAAGTGCAGCATTCAAGAATCCAAATCCAAAACTAGGTCGAGGAGTTGCCCCTAGTGTAGATAAGGATCGACTTATTATGGGTGAGACGACAGACAGACATGGAGAAATGGACCCTAAGGGACTGACCTAGTGCCTCGGGGGCTCATTGCTAAATGGCCTTGCCTACGTGACGACGCAGAGGCAACGCAGTTCGGGGTGAACCTGACGGACCTAAGACCTAGGTGATGGTAAGGATGTAGAAATGGTATGGACAGTAGCATGGACAATAATGGACAGAATGGACGGTAAGTGGAGCCTCGGGGGCGCATTGAGAATGGCCTTACCTACGTGATAACTCAGAGGCGACATAGTTCGACAATGGTTCAAAGGATTGGTTCAAGATGAACGAAATGATGGACACAAGAGACATGAGGACAGAATGGATGGACGAAGTGGTTCGTCGCAGATAGCACCTGTTTACCAGGTTTTCACCACTTGCTTTTATTTGCACAAGAGCCAAGAGTACACATGATGCCTGTTTGCCAGGTTTTCACCAGAGGATGATTTTTTAATTATTATTATCATTATTATTTTATTTTTTTGATCATTTTTTGATTTTTTTGAATTTTTTCAGGACTCCCTTACATTGGGGTTTTCAGGTATAGAACTTGCGAAGATGCATGCTGTTGATGGGATCATCGAACAATTCACCTTCAGATGTAACCAATTGATATGCCCTTGATCCATAGGCCGCAATGATGACATAGGGACCCAGCCAGTTAGGTTCGAACTTTCCTTTCTTTTCTCTATTTTGTTGATTTCTGGGATTTTCTTTGAGGACTAGGTCACCAACTTGGAATACTCGAGGTTTTACCCTGTGGTTATAGCTTCTGGACATTCGTTGCTGATATGCTTTCAGGTGGTTAAAGGCATGTTGCCTTCTCTCTTCGAGAAGCTCTAATTCTTGAAGTCTAGACACTCTGTACTCTTCATCTGATATGAGGCCTTTTAGTGAAACTCGCAAGGATGGGATCTTGAGTTCAATGGGCAAGATAGCTTCAGATCCATAGACTAGGGAGTATGGTGTTGCACCTGTGGGTGTGTGGATGCTTGTGTGGTAGGCCCACAGTGCGGGGTTCAGTTGGACATGCCAATCACGGCCGGCATCATTGACAGTCTTCTTTAGGATTTTCAGGATAGTTTTATTTGATGCCTCAGCCTGGCCATTGCCTTGGGGGTAGTAGGGGTTTGAAAAGCGGTGCTAGATATGAAATTTGTCGCATAGTTCCTTGACATCCTGATTTTTGAAGGGTCATCCATTATCCGTGATAATGGAGGAAGGGACACCATAGCGACAAATGATATAGTTCAAGATAAACAAGGCAATCTGCTTGCCTATGATATTAGCTAAAGGCACAGCTTCAATCCACTTCGTGAAGTACTCAGTGGCAGTGATCATGAATTTATGGCTGCTGGATGAGGAAGGATGAATCTTGCCCACTAAGTCGAGTCCCCACTAACAGAAAGGCCAAGGAGTTGTTAATGGTTGTAGCTCGTGTGCTGGTGCATGTATCAAGTTCCCATGGATTTGGCACTTCTTGCACTTCTTTACAAAATGGTAGGAGCCTTGTTCCACTATTGGCTAGTAGTATCCCATGCGTATGAGTTTTTTGGCTAGGGTAGGGCCACTAGAGTGAGTGCCACATATACCGTCATGTATTTCACTCAAGGCGGTTTGATATTCCTCACTATTGAGACATCTAAGGAGAGTACCATTGAGACCTCTGCGATATAGGGTATTGGCGACAATGGCATACCGAGATGCCTGACGGATAAAGGTTCATTTTTGGTTACTTGAGAGATTGGGTGGGAGGGTATTGCAAATATTTTTCCATAGAGGGGGGAATCGGTTTCAACAATGTGGCAAATGATACGGGATTCAGGGGTGTCATATGCAGGGCAGGACACTGGCTCTACCAAGAACTCATAACGTGATTGATTATCTGGAATATCGAGGAGAGATGCAATCGTGGCCATGGCATCTGCTGCTTTGTTCTTAATCCTTGGTATTTGTTCAAAAGAGATTTTGACAAAGTATTCTTTGAAGTCATCTACCATTCTCTTGTAAGGGATTAGTTTTTCATCTTTCGTTTGGTAGTCGTCATTTACTTGATTGATAACTAGCTGTGAGTCGCCATATACCTGAAGTTCTTGGATATTCCATTCAACTACTAACTTGATGCAAATGACTAGGGCTTCATACTCTACCACGTTGTTTGTGCGGGGAAAGAGTAGTCTGTATGATTTAGGAATGGTGTCACCACTAGGTGTGATCAACAAGATACTTGCTCCTGATCCATGCTGAGTGTATGATCCATCGAAATACATTTTACAGTTTGTTGTGTTTATGTGAAAGATAGATTCATCTGGAAATTCAAAGCTCATAGGGCTGTCATTCGTTAGAGGTGCATCTGCTAGTTGATCTGCAAGTACTTGGCCTTTTATTACTTTCCTGTCTACATATTTGATATCGAACTCGCTAAGAAGCATGACCCTCTTGAACAATCTACCTGTTAAGGATGCCTTGTTGAGTAAGTATTTGAGTGGATCAATCTTTGCTACCAGTTTGATAGAATGCGACAACATGTAATGTCTCCATTTTTGCGAGGCGAAGACTACAGCGAGACATGCTCTTTCGATTGGTGTGTATTGCAGTCCATATCCAACCAGTGTTCGACTGATATAGTAGATTGCTTGTTATTTCCTATCATAATTTTGTTGTGTAAGAAGAGCTCCTAGAGCTGTAGGTGTAGCCGATATGTACAGAAGCAATGGTTTACCCTGAATCGGTGGCATCAATACTGGTGACTTCATGAGGTATTCTTTTAATTGCTGAAATGCCTGCTCACATGACTCATTCCATTTGAAAGGGACATTCTTATGTAGGAGGTGAGAAAATGGGTGGCACTTGTTTGCCAATTGAGAAATGAACGTTCTGATAGATTGTAGTTTTCCCTATAGAGACCTTAGCTGAGTGAGATTCTTAGGAGGTGGCATTTCCATGATGGCCTTCATTTTAGCTGGGTCGACTTCGATTCCATTAGCAGACACTATGTATCCAAGTAGCTTTCTTGAGGTAACTCCAAACACACACTTCTTTGGATTGAGGTGCACGTTGAACTTTTCTAGTCTATTGAATATTTTATCAAGTACTGCTAGGTGTCCTCTTGTGAGTGATTTTCCCAGAATGTCATCGACATAGTCTTCCATTATAATATGCATCATGTCGTGGAAGATTGTGGTCATGGCTCTCTGATATGTTGCACTGGCATTTTTCAAACCAAATGGCATGACACACCAACAGTAGGTGCCCCAAGGACATGTGAATGCAGTCTTGTGTTGGTCTTCAGATGTAATTTTTATTTGGTTGTAGTCGGAAAAACCATCCATTAGTGATAGCATGGTGTGCCCTGCCGTGAGATCTACAATCATGTCAATGTTCGGCAGAGGGAAATCATCTTTCGGACAAGCTTTGTTCAGGTCTCTGAAGTCATTGCATATTCTGACTCTGCCATCTGGTTTAGCAATAGGTACTATGTTCGAAATCCACTCAGGATAGTCTATAGGTCTGATGAATCTGACATCCAATAGTTTCTTTAGCTCTTCTTTCACCATGAGGGCCACATGCGGGTGCATCTTTCTGAGTTTTTGCTTTACTGGCTTAGCTCTTGGAGCTAAAGATAAATGATGCATTATAAGATTCGGATCTAACCCAGGCATGTCTGCATATGTCCAAGCAAAGTTGATTTGTTTTCTCTTGAAGAAGTAGGTGAATGCAGGTTTTTCTTGTTCTGTCAGAGCCTTTGCCATGTGGATCATTCTAGGATTATCCCTTGTATTGACATTGATCGATTCTGCTGGTTCTATCAAGATTGAAGATCTCTCCTGATGTGTAAGATTGGGTAGAGGGTCAAGCCTTTCATCCTTCGGCGCCTCAGAGAGATTTTCACTGTTGGATACATCTTTATTTTTACTATTTTCGTGATCTAACACTGCCGCAGAATGATTTTCACCATTAGATCTTTCTTTTATTTTGATATTTTTATGACTGAAAGGCTTGGCACTCTCTCCAAAATAGGCCTTCTTGTTGAGTCTATAGCATAGCCAACTCTGTGGTCCCCTGCAGGTATATGATCTCTAAGCTCAAGGTAGTCTATGATGGCGTCATCATTTTCAAAGGTATCAAGCTCAGGGGTAGTACCTTGTAGGTCCTAGTCTATGAGTTCAAGATGTAGCAGTGGTAAGGGATCATTGGGTTGTTCCGGTTCGATGGTGTTGATGGTTAGGATAGAATTGTTAAAAGCATGGATGAAGTCTGCAATGGTACTCTTTGTTAGCGGATCCATCAAGGGAGGTATCATCTTTCCTCACAATTTTCACTGTCGTTATTACGCAGGTCGGACTCTAGCGGCCTAGCCCTTGGACTTTTTCTCTCATTAGCATGGGTTGGGTCATACTCGTGGACAACATCGATTCCTTTATCATCGCAAGATAGCTCAGAGAGGCTATCCCATTCATACTCATTGGAATCGGTCTCACTATTCAGTTGCAGTTGTTGAATTTGCTCAACCAGATTACTAGTGGACGTTTCTGGTTGCTTGCCTTTGTTCTACTTTGCTCTGTGGTATCTTTGTGTTCCAGTGTATCCTAGCCCTGTAGTGTCTCGAGCTGTCAAGGTATGAGGTTGGATTGGTTCAGTGATACCATCTTTTCTTGATCCAAGTGGATCGTGTCCTTCATACCCCATTCTTTATAGCATTTGGTAGCCTTGGCCATATTATTCTATTGGTATGGTGCGATGGTCATATTGTGTCAAAGAACTGCCTTCATCTTTGTATAACCATTGCAGGATATCTTTTTCATCACTCTCGTCTTCAAGGCTGCCCCATTTTACAAACGGTCCTTTGGTAGCTTTGTCTATTTTTGGCTTGCTTAGAGTAGGTCTCCCATATGATCTTGGAGATAAAGGGAGCTGTGCCAAACAGAGAGATTGGGAAATTGTGTATTCGCCCAAGCCCTTATCCTTGAGTCTAAGTTTAGGTTGAGAAGTTGTTGATGTAGAAGCAAGTGTAGCTGGGTCAACACGAGAGGATGATGAAGCAGAGGCACGGTTGTTAGGGATCACCACTTTAGGTTTAGGATGAATAGAGTTACAGTACTGAAATGGGTTAGGGTCACCTTGGATGGTGATCTCTTGACCTTCATGAGGGAACTTGATACACTGATGGTATGTTGAAGGTGCTACTTTAAGGGCATGTATCCATGGTCTCCCGAAAAGAATGTTGTATGCTAGCTCCATATCAAGGACTTTGCAAGCCACATCTTTTACAATAGGACCTACTCTGATTGGTAAAGTAACAATTCCCTTGGAAGTTCTCTCCTCCTCATCATAGGCTTTTATAGTGATTTTTCTTTTGGATCTATAGCTTTCTCTGAAAACCCCAATGTAAGGATTAGCTTCAAGGTGCAAATATTCAAACCAGCTCCTCCATCGATTAGGACCCTCTTTATCTTGTGCTTGTGAATGAAGGCTTCAATATGAGGAGAGGCATTATGGGGTTGGGTGACTGACATATCATCCTTTTCAGTGAATGATAGAGGAGGTGAGGTGATGTGACCTACCATGGTTTGGAATTGCTCTTCAGCGAGGTTCGTAGGGACGGAAGCTTCCGCTAAGGCTTTGTCAAGAATGGCCCTATGAGACGGGGATAGACGTAGAAGTTCTAGCATGGAGATATGCGTGGGGGTCTTATGTAGCTGATCCACGATACTGTATTGATTAACCGGAGGGGCAGATGTTCCTCTAAGAGTGACTCTATTGTTGCGGGTGGTAACATTACAATCCGGATCTTTATTTATAGTGATCACATTGATGTGTGAATCCCCTTCTGAGATATGGTTAACAACATAGTCGAAGCTGACGTTTGTGTAGTTCACGTTGTTAGATCCACCATTGTTTCGGTTGGAAGGTCCTCCCTGTTCGTAGTTTGGAAGAGGATCCTTGAATGCCTGATGATCGTTGTTAGAGGTATGTCCATTGACTGATATTTTGTTTTGTTCTATCAAGTCTTGGATAGTATGTTTCAGCGCAATACAATCGTTAGTCTTGTGCCCCCTGTTTTGGTGAAATTCACAGAAGTCGTAGTCATTCCACCAATGGGGTTTGACTTTGGGTTCGTACTCTCGTGCCGATGGAAGTGTTATGATCTTGTTTGCAATTATCTTCCGTAAGGCTATTTCCAAGGATTCTCCCAAAGGGGTGAATTTTCTCCTAGGCTGAAAGTTAGAAAACCTTGATTCAGTGTTTCTTGGTTTGCCTTGTGGGGGTTGTTTTGGGGAGTTGATAAGTTGAATATTGGTTGTTTCGGTGCCGTATTCTTGGCATCCACCACCCCATCATTCACAATATTCTTATTTTTCGTCCAAAATCTTGGTTTGTCTATATTGGTGTTGGTACTAGGAGTGTCTTTATAGAGTTTTATTTGACCCTTGGCAATTAGAGCTTTTTCAATGATGAGACCCATCTCAATGACCTTGCTAAAAGAAGTAGGACATTGGATTTGAATTTGATAGCACATGTCGGATTGTAAGTTGTGCATGAACATTTCTAACATCTATTTTTCTGGCATTTGGTGGGGACATTTGCTTGCTAGCTGTCTCCATCTCTGTAAGAAGGCGGTGAAAGATTCTCCACCTTTCTATTTTGTGTTACAAAGATCCAATATTGAGATGTCGTGCTCAATATTGTAAGAGAAATGGGTGACAAATTTGTCGACAAGTTCATTGAATGTTTTAATGCCAGGTGGTAATCTAGAAAACCACTCCATGGCTTGTCCTCCCAAGCTTCGTGGAAATAGTCGCATAAGGTAAGTGTCATTATGTGCGACCTTAAGGCAAGCAGCGTTGAACTCCCTGATATGGTCTCTTGGATCACCCTTTCCTCTATATTTGTCAAATTTAGGCACCTCAAATTTTGAGGGGAAAGGAATCATGATCAAGGTCCTATCGAAAGGATATGGTGAAATATCCTCTAGGGTGTAGTGTTTGGTTGATGTCCCTGTTTTCATGTCCGTGAATTCTTGTCGTAATGCTTGGATTTGTTGGTTCATTAGACTCATGGTATCCATGGGATCATTGATTATTTTGATTTTGTCTGAAGGTGTTCCTTCTTCATGTCTACTTCCTTCGAGGTTTCTTTCATCCTCAGTTTCTTTAAGAGCCTCTACATCATAATCCTTAGGTAGATTAACTCCTAGATTTGCTAGGTGTAAAAAGAATTTAATAGGGTCTTGAGAAAGTACCTTTTCTAATAGGCGTTGAAATTTTGGGTCATGTTGCGTGTGAAGGATCTCGTCCATAGAAATTTCTTCCTCACCTTCGTGAGTGTTTGGGATTCTTTTATCTACCATTTCAATCTGCTTCTGTTTTTGTAATCTAGTTAAGACCATGCAAGAGGTGACTAGAGATGAGAATGGAATGAGATTTGAAAGTTTCGCACAAGAGGTGCTAGAATGAGACAAGGTTCGAGTAAGGTTCTTTTAGATCAAGTTTGTGTCAAACAAGTGGATGAAACAAAACTATAGTCGAAGAGAGGATGATAGAAATCCGTTTGCTTGATGTTGACTTAGGTTTGTACAATCCCCTAGTGGAGTTCCGATAGAGAAAAGGATAAGTGATCCTTGGTAATGGATACTCACTAGGTTTGTTTGAGATGTGATGTGATCTTAGAATAACTTGGTTCTAACCTTGTAGATTTTGGAATAAAATTGGCGAGATTTTGGATGAGAAAAGCAGTTATGATATGGAAGAAGAAGAAGGAATATGATTGATTTGCACGATCTTAATCAAATTTTGAAAAACTGAAACAGGTTTGAGAATGGTTTTTGAAAAGTTTTTGACAGTTTTTGCTCTTGGAAGGTACTGAATTTCTTTTCTGGTTTTAAATGCGCAATAGTTTAAATGCACCAAAACAGAGTGTAAATGCGCTAAAAGTCAGATCAAATGCGCAATTCTGGTTTTTGTTTATTTTTTCACAGTTTTTTGGGATGTTTTCTAAGAAATTTCTATTTTTTTTTTGGTTTGGAAACTTGGTGTTTTTGAGAGATTGTTTTCAATTATGGCACAGACATAGCAAACACACGAAAGTTTTCATTTTATCTTTTGTTATTTTTTTGTATTTTTTTCGACTATTTTGACACAAGACAAGTACACCCTAGGCTGGATAGGACAATATTCATTGAATCCTCTAGCTGTGCAAACTCAAAGTGTGTAGCTCCAGGATCTGGTAACACCGGTTGCCCTCCACGGCATTCACTTCTCACGCATACCAAATCCGGGTTTCCTTAGGCTCGTACCCCCACTGAACTTTAGGATTGTCCCTGCTACCTCTACTAAGAGTCACATGAATCGAGGCCGCTTCAAGAGCTCCGCCCTTTGCATCAACAAATAGGGGTTTTTGGCTTATTACACAATTGGTTCTTAGTCAGGGCAACCGTTCAAGTGGTTACACGTGCGGCGGCACTACTCTCCGTTATGGAGTCTCCCAGCCTCAAAGGGTTGTGCCTTAGAGGGTTCTGGGGGGAGGTTGGCCGTCGGTGTAACACAGTAGCATTTGTTGCAGGAGGTTTTTACCTCAAGCACAATTTATTTTAAGTGGCTTGGTAGGGCTTGGCTTTAGCCTGTTACCACTCAGGGTCGTTCCCACTTGGACAGGCGTGCATCCAAGGGCAGGCCTCCTTAAAGGTTAAACAAATAGAATGACAAGTCTAGCGTTTTGGTCACCCAATTAAGGTGAGAGCATATGCCTATTGTCATTCACAGTCACAGAATACACTGATTAATCCAACCTAGTTAAAAGTAGAAAAATTAAATGGGCTATTCTACTTTTGCACACACACGGTTGTTAACTTTGAAGTGTTTAAGACATAGCAATGTTCATTCCCATTTGTTTGAGATAGCAATAATCTAACTAAAGAAGATAGCAATATGCAGATATAGCAGTGGTTCAATTACTCTCTTCCTAGTTATGGACTATGTGGAATTTTGCATGCAACATCTTTTTACTTTTTTCCCTTAATTAAACTAAATGAACTAATTAATGCAACTAAATGAACTACTCCAGCCTCTAATCCTGCAAGACAGAATGTTAGCTCAATCAGAAAATCACAAGAAACCCTAAAAACTATAGTGCAGAACCGAAGCGCCACAATGCAGTCTGAATGCGTAGTGATAGAGAGTGCATGCGGCGTTTTACATATGCGCCAATATAGGAGGTAAATGCGCCAGAATACAATGCAAATGCATTAAATGATTAAATGCGTCATAAAATAGAGTATAAGCACCGTCTGGAGAGGTATATGCACCGTAGTATGAATGCACTGAAACAGAGATCGAATGCATCGAATCAAAGGGTGTATGCGCCAAAAGACTCTGTCAAAAACCTGTACAACACCTGTACGGAACCTATCTACAAGAAACTTAGATTTTGATTAGAATAAAGGGGCAAGAGCCCCACAGTGGGTGCCAAAATGTGAAGGGGAAAATGGATTAATCAAATAACAATAATAAACCCAAACACTAATGAAATCTAAAGATAAAAGATAGATCTAAAGTAAAACAGAGAAGATACTTACACCTTTTACCTTGCGTCTTCCATTATTCACCTATTCGTTCTTGATCTTGATAATGGTGAAGCGCTCAGAAGCGTAGGCTCCCTTGCTTGTTGAAGATGACAAAGACAGAATGGCTATGATACTTGTATGATTGAAGGTGACCTTCAACACACTATTGATGGAGGATATGAAGTGCTTATGGAGATGGTTGTGCCAAAGGCGCGCTCGTATTTCTGTAGCATAAGTTCTCTCAAGCTATGGATTCCTAAATGAAGAAGGAGAAGGTTGTATTTATAGAGTTGTGTAGAAGAAGATCAATGGTTGAGAAGAAATAAGAAGATCAACGGAGGAGGATAGTTGAGGAACGTGCAATCAATAGAAGAAGGACATGTGTCATTCAAAAAGAAGCTTTGTTGAGTTAAAAGCTTTCTTGATGAGCATGAGTTTTCATTTTCTTTAAATTAGAATTTATTTTTCTAATTTAAGAGCAAAGTTGCTTTAAAGTTACTTTAACTTAGCTTTTATTTTTGTATGACAAGAAGAATTTATTTTTAGAAGATATGAAAATTTTTTAGAAGATAAGAAAGCATAATTAAATAAATAGATTTATTTAATTATTTGTAGATAATTTGGAGGAAAAAAAAGCAAATTAAATAAATAAATTTATTTAATTTATTTTTAGAAGATTTGGAAGATAAGAAAGCAAATTAAATAAATAAATTTATTTAATTTATTTTTAGAAGATTTGGAAGATAAGAAAGCAAATTAAATAAATAAATTTATTTAATTTATTTTTAGAAGATTTGGAAGATAAGAAAGCAAATTAAATAAATAAATTTATTTAATTTGTTTTTAGAAGATTTGGAAGATAAGAAAGCAAATTAAATAAATAAATTTATTTAATTTACTTGCACATGATTTTGGAAGAATAAATAAAATATTTAAATATATTTTATTTTGTGGAGATTTAATTTAAATAAATTTGCATTTTATTTAAATTTAGAAGAATGGATGATTTAATTAAATAATTAAAATTATTTAATTATTTTAGAAGAATAAGGTTAAATGTAGATAAAATTAATTAAATAAACAAAATTTATTTAATTAAATGGGAGGAAGTGAATCAAATAAATAAATATTTATTTATTGATAGAGGACTATGAAGATGAAATAAATATTTAAAATATTTATTTAAGTAGAGTCATGTCATTTTTAGGTGTATACAAATCCTAGGACGAAGTAAAGTAGACCTTTCTAGAAAACTTTGACAATACGAAACTCCCAACGGAAGGAGTGAGCAAGCTAAGGGAATTATCTCAAAGGGATGATGAATCCATTTTAGAGTTTGACAAAAGGTTCAAGGAAGTAGTCTGACGACTGGATGAACCACTAAACGACAAACATAAAAGAGAATGGTTCCTTTCAGCCACAACTCTGGAACTTAGAATGGCCTTGGACGACGAAAATTTTGGCTCATACTCAGAACTGGTTGCATTAGCCTTCTGGATAATAGGTCAGTCCTAGAGAAGAATGGAGAAGGAAAAAGAAAATCGGAAGATGGAAAAATTATAGTTGGAGATGGACCAGTTGCAATTAAGATAAGAACTCATAAAATGAGAAATCGATCCGTAAAGGCCTAACATTTGGTGTTCCTATTGTGGTAGAGAAGGCCACCTCCAAAATGAATGTCCTATGGAAATAGGGGAAAAGAAGGTGAATGCTCTTGTAATGTCAAAAAATACATCCCCTTGGGGGCTTTTCCCTCATAAGGTTTAGCTCCCGGGTCTTAAATATTTAGGACATCTTGCATCATATTTTGACATCCCAATGAAATGAGCTCTATGTTTCATGACAAATGGGACCTAGGGGGATCCCTTGAACCTAACCCTGACCAAAATAGGGGGAGAGGACTTGGGCACCCGCGCCCTAGTCCTAACCTATTTTGGGTTAGTCCCAAATTTTGAGTGTCATCTTGTGACTGTTATTTAGGTCCTATGTCGACACGGTAAGTTTGAATTACAAAATTCTTGGTGGGAGTGTTTGTAGTTGCATATATAAGCATGTTTAGGCATTCATTTGTAAACTAGATGATTACTAGCTAGCAATTTGGATTCTCAAGTTTATGTGAAGGTGATTCAAGGAATTCATTGTGTAGCAAGAGCAGATTTGTGTTGTCTATGTGTTTGTATTTGCATATTTGAGCAATCATCTCCTCATGGAATGGAGAGCTTCTTCCTTTCATGAGATCTTCACTACAAGGTGACATCATTTATGTTTTTAAGCATTTATCATTTGATTTTTGCCTCTGCCTCACAAGGGCATGCACTCTCTATCTGACAATGGTGTTCGGAAGACTTGAATGTCTCTCCGGGGCTTGACTGAGGCAAGCCTCTAAACACCACAACCCCCTCCCAAAGTTTCTGTGATTGCAGGTTACAGGTTGAAGATACATGAAAAGTGGAGTTGCAAGAGGGTATTACAAAGTGTTGGATTTGCATATTAGAGTTGAAAACAACACCCTAGACTTAGGCGCCCACTCTTTAGTCCTCTGGATTCCGTGACGGGAAAATCTTTGTGACAACAGGGAGAGGTTGTAGACTGAGCTTCCAGAGCCCGACAAAAATCTAGGCATTAGACTTGGGAGCCCGCTCATTAGTCCCCGACTGGTCTGCTTCCGAACCCTGAAAACAGGTGCACAGTTATTTGTTATTTTACATCTTTCTGTAGCAACATTTTTTGATATTCATCTGTTTGCTTCCGTATTTGCATAATTAGGGTTTTGATGTATAATTGAGCATAAGCGAGCATAATTGACAATCAAATCATACAAATCAAAATTTCCCTACATCTCATAGCAACCTAGGGTATGATAGTACATTGCCACTCGACCCTAGGTCCTTGAATTAAAGGGTGAAAGGAGGATACATACACAAAACTACCAAAAACTAAACATCCAAATTTTATCCTTTACATTTTGGTGAACCCGTGTTGTTGGACTTGTTTCCACCTTGCTGAGTGTTTTACTTCATATTTGCTTTGATTTCATTCATTCATAGTATCATTCATCTTATTGCATTCGAAAACTTACAAAAAATTAAAAATTTTGAAAAATTGGAAAAAATGGCATTTTAGGGTTTGCATGTTGCATTAATTAATTTAAGCATTAGATCTGAGCTAAATTACATAAAATTACAAAAATTCAATAGCTTGCATTGCATTTTTATCATAAAATTGCTAGGGTTTTGTTAGAAATTTTGTATTTTTCATATAACCTAGTAATTTAAAAAACTAGGGTTTGTAGGCAAAATCTTGTTTCAGATTTTTCTACTGATCTTATACACTCATTCAAATTTTTATTTGGCTGTAGTGTTGCATTTTAGTGTAAATTTGCATTTAGATCTTAAAAATTACATTTTTACATAGAAAATTTCAACAAAAAACTAGCATTTTCATTGATTTTTCATTAGATTTGCACTTGCATTTTGCATCTTAGGACTTGCAAATCATTTTCAAATCTGAGTGCATTTAATTTTTATCATACATCAGCTTGCAAAACATTCATATAACATTTTACATTAAGATCTCAAACCTAGGGCTTGAAAAACCTTGATTTTCACTAGATTTGGCCTTATCGACTTTCAAAATTTGCACCATAGGCGTGTTGTGAAGAGTATTTTTGCACTAATTAGCTTTTATTAGGGTAATTATCTTCTGCCCCTCCTAAAATTCTTCACAACACCTTTTTATTGGGCTCTTGTATTGAAATTTTGGTGAAAAATTACACATTTTTGCTATATTTGCCCTAGGGTTTGACCTAGATTGCACTCCAAGTGTGTTGTGACAAATTTTATGGATTGATATAATTGATATCATTTCTATTATTTGATGCACCTCCTAAAATTATTTACAACACCCCTTTTGCTAGGTCTTGGAGTTGAAAAATCGTGAAAAATCGCATATTTTGCTATATTTTCACTAGGGTTTGATCTTGAGTGGCACTATAAGCATATTGTGATGATATTTTGGAATTAGGTGGATGTTATTACTGATATAATTTTCTGTCCATCATCATTTTCCTCACAATACCCTTTTTCATGCTCTTTTACATTGAGATTTGGTGAAAAATCGCATATCTTAGTGTATTTTCACTAGATTTTAACTTGTCGTCATCCTAGATTTGCATGAGTCTCATAACTCACTGCCCTAAGAGAAATATCCCTTTAAGAAGAAGCATAAGAAACATGGGATCTAGTGCTCTTGAAGAAGTGGGTACATTGAACACCTTCTTTACAAAAGGAGAGACAAATGTTACAAGATATTACACCTATCACAAGTACAATGGAAGAGCAAACTTTTCATGATGTTGATGATACTATTGAGGCGACAGGATATGTATCTGATGAGCAAATAGATAAACTTGATAAATACCTAGTTGAATTCCAAGATTATGTGCAAACTAAGAGGATAGTTGAAGAAGCTATACCCGTGATTCACCATGTAAGAGAATTGATAAAAGAAGGACAAGACGGTGTTAATGCAATCCGTGGTTTAGCACATACTGTACAAACCAATATCATGCCAGTGATTGAATGTGTACAAGTGATAAATAACACTTTATCACCATCTCATACTCAAGTATCGGTACCTATACCGACTACAGGAATATCTGCCTTTACATCAACGATCTTAACAACTGATGCAAATGCTTGTAATCCTACCATTGGTATTGGAGTATCTAATGGCACTAATTACAAAGCTGTGGGATTTAATTATCAGAATTTGGTTTCTAAGGGGACCTCTTCTATGAATAATTGCTCTCAACCACCTCTTCATCCCACTTATTCTCAACCTCCCATTACATATAGCTATTCTCAACCACCTTCCACCTACCATTATGTCCAACCACCGTTGACCTATCCACAGCCTCCGCCTATCATATCTCAGGCTCAATCACCTCCTCACAATGTTCAGAAGATGTTTATCACTAATCTACAACCTAATATTCATGATAAAATCCTCTTGATGAAATATAACTCCTTTCAACATTTATGCACCGCCCTTCGTGATTACCAACTTTCGTATAGTCAGTATGAAAACCAAAACTCATCGGCTCAAGTTAGTCAATCTATGGGTGGATCATCACAACACAACTTTAATAGAAATAATAATAATAGGAGTTTCATCAAGATTAGTGGACCGAATACGAACAAATTTTCTAATGTGTCTGCTATCACTAATCCAAAGAAGACATCATATCAACCAATAAAATTTACTCCAATATCTGAGTCTTATCATTCTATCATGACTTAAGTTGTGAGTAATAACATTCTGAAGCTTCCCCCAATTAAGTCTGTTGATCCTATCAAAGCACAAGGACCTTACTTTGATGCTAATGCCTTTTGTCATTTTCATCGAACACAAGGACATGATACTGAACAATGTATGCATCTTAAACATGAAATACAATACCTCATTGATTCGAATATCATTAAGGTATCGGGTGTGAATGATAACGGAAATAAGTCGGTTGCTCCGATGAATCAAAATTTATAAATCTTCACTAATCCTTTCCCTAAACATACTGATAACAATATGTTGGAACAAGAACTAATAGAAGCAATTGATGATGATTAGTTGGAATATGATAACATCGTGGGTATGATTGAGGTGGATAAGGGAAAGTTGGATAACCCACCTCGTCCACGAAGAAATGGAATTTATGCTGAGGTTCCTCCTCCGTTATCCTTATATGGATTGGGAGATAACCAAAACACATAAAAAAGACAAGTAGAACAACCGATATAGACAAGTGAGATGGTACAGGATGATTCTTGTTACTGCGTTAGACGACATCAACAGCAAAAACTCGCTAAAAATAGAAAAGAGTAAGACAACTGTCAACAGTTGGAAATAATAGTGGTTCTCCCCCTCATAAGCAACAAAAAGTCTCATTTACACAAAGATTTAGAGAACAAATATCATATGATAATGAACAAGGCTTTCATAAGAACCACTCAAACTTCACACTAAACATGATCGAGTACCTCTCCAAGAGGTTCGCAAGTTCAAAAATATGATACGAAGATCCTACAGGTAAGTATTTCTAACCCTTTATCTCTCTCGTGATGTGCTTCCCCCATGATGTGTTATGTGTTGTTTAGGCCTCTTGGGATGACCCCAGGTTCTCTCGTAAGGTCCGGGATACTAGGACATCACCTCTGTTGTGACCTTCTTCTATTTGTATCATCATTCTTCTATAATGTCTCTCTCTGATTTCACTGTTGTGTGTTGTGTCTTACGGACATAATGTTGCAGTTGGTGACTTGGGGGCACCCTCCTATGTGACTGTCCCTAAGACACTTGTTTCTCCTCTCTTATTTATTGTTTCTCTTCCTCTAATGTTTCTATCTAGCAGGTAGATGACGAAAAACATTTTATACTGATGCAGACCTAGCGTCCCTTCAGCGAGAAATCAAAAATTGGACTTAGTTCCTAATATGACGATGGGGTTGTATATCTTATCCGACGCTTGGCTAGTAGAAGCATCGTGCTTTCTGCGTAGTGATTTTGATGATCTTTATCTCACTTACAAACCTTAACAATACTGTTGCTCCATGCACTTTGTTTGTCTTTGAATCTCGCCTTGGTGACACTGGGTTCTGAGATTTTCGTGATATAGCCCCACGGATATCCTCAATCTTCAAATTCGTTATATAACCTTGGCTCTTTGTGTGATTAATCATATGAATTGATGTTGTTGTTTATCATGATTATAGACACTAACATGTTTCTTACAAGGATGTGTTTGTGGGAACATTTGGCGATCGTAAAGTACATATCACCTCCGGGGAGCATGGGCTTTGCGAAAGTCCGTGTTCCCTTGTGTGTTTTCTTCCTACCTTAACGTGCTTGATATCGATGCATGATATCAACCACCTTAAGGTGGGGGCATATATAAAGTAAGCTGTCTGTTGTAGATGTTAGCAATGTGTTTATCCTCATGTGCAGTTTGAAGACTGGCGACGATGAGTCCTTCCTGCACTCTGAGTTTGTTTGCAATCAATCAATCATCTTAAGCCCTCTGCAGAAGCAGGGATGGTGTATTTCTTGAAGAGAGTGCATCTCTTGTCATTTTCAAAATTCCTCTAGGGAGGCGGGGAGCGGTTCTGTGACTAACTCAACCCTTAAGCGTGTCTTCGGCGATTGTTGTGGCGAAGCCCAATCATCGGTGTGTGCCTGTAATGCGCTTGTCTATTGTGTTTTCTCCATGTCTTCAAAGTGTGTGTGTTTGGCGTGCTTGCTTTGTTTGGCATGTTTGTTGCTCCATATGCAGTCTAAAAACCAGTGCGATGAGTGCTTCCTGCATTTTCGAAGGTTTGGTGTGTCTTGCGTGTGTGTTGCCCCATATATGTTGTTTAAAGACTGGCACGATGAGTGCTTTCTGCATTATGGGAGGTGTGTTTACTTTCCTGTACTTGCATATGGAATTCATATATACGAGAAAAAGAAAAGAAAAGAAATCATTCCTATCTTCTATGCATTAACTGTCTTCTATGTATCTGTTGTATTCTCTGTGTTTTACGTGACTGTAACTGTCTTCTTCATGTTTTGCATGCATGTGATTGTCTTGAAAGTGTCTGGCGTGTCTTCTCCGTGCTTGGCATGTTTGTTGTGTTTGTTGGCCATACTTTAATGCATGTATTGGCCTCACGTTTATACATACATTAAAGTGGGGGCTAAATGTAACGTCATAAAATGTCCCATTGGGGGCTTTTCCCTCATAAGGTTTAGCTCCCAGGTCTTTTAGCTGCATTTAGGACATCTTGCATCATATTTTGACATCCTGATGAAATGAGCCCTAAGTTTCATGACAAATGGGACCTAGGGGGCTCCCTTGAACCTAACCCTGACCAAAATAGGGTAGGACTAGGGCGAAACATTAAAGTGGGGGCTAAATGTAACGTCAGAAAATGTCCCCTTGGGGGCTTTTCCCTCATAAGGTTTAGCTCCCAAGTCTTTTAACTGCATTTAGGACATCTTGCATCATATTTTGACATCCCGATGAAATGAGCCCTAAGTTTCATCACAAATGGGACCTAGGGGGATCCCTTGAACCTAACCCTGACCAAAATAGGGGGGAGGACTTGGGCGCCCACGCCCTAGTCCTACCCTATTTTGGGTCAGTCCCAAATTTTGAGTGTCGGCTTGTGACCGTTATTTAGGTCCTATGCTGACACGGTAAATTTGAATTATGAAATTCTTGGCAGGAGTGTTTGTAGTTGCATATATAAGCATGTTTAGGCATTCATTTGTAAACTAAATGATTACTAGCTAGCAATTTGGATTCTCAAGTTTATGTGAAGGTGATTCAAGGCATTCGTTGTGTAGCAAGAGAAGATTTGTGTTGTCTATGTGTTTGTATTTGCAGATTTGAGCAATCATCTCCTCATGGAATGGAGAGCTTCCTCCTTCAATGAGATCTTCAATACAAGGTGACATCATTTGTGTTTTTGAGCATTTATCATTTGGTTTTTGCCTCTGCCTCACAAAGGCACACACTCTCTATCTGACAATGGTGTTTAGAAGACTTGAATGTCTCTTTGGGGCTTGAATGAGGCAAGCCTCTAAACACCACAACCCCCTCCCAAAGTTTCCGTGATTGCAGGTTACAGGTTGAAGATACAAGAAAAGTGGAGTTATAGGAGGGCATTACAAAGTGTCGGATTTGCAGATCAAAGTTGAAAACAACACCCTAGACTTGGGTGCCCGCTCTTTATTCCTCTGGATTCCGTGACGGGAAAATCTCTGTGATAGCAGGAACAGGTTGCAGACTGAGCTTCTAGATCTCGACAAAAACCTAGGCATTGGACTTGAGTGCCCACTCATTAGTCCTTGACTGTTCTGCTTCTGAACCCTAAAAATAGGTGCACAATTATTTGTCATTTTACATCTTTCTGTAGTAGCATTTTCTGATATTCATCTGTTTGCTTCCGTATTTGCATAATTAGGGTTTTGATGTATAATTGAGCATAAGTGAGCATAATTGACAATCAAATCATACAAATCTAAATTTCCCTACATCTCATAGTGACCTAGGGTATGATAGTACATTGCCACTCGACCCTAGGTCCTTGAATGAAAGGGTGAAAGGAGGGTGCATACACAAAACTACCAAAACCCAAACATCCAAATTTTACCCTTTACAGCTCTAAGGGTGGACCTCCACACCGTTAGAAAGCCAAATTCAGTCTATTGTAGGGTGTGCTGAGAATGGGATAGCCACGAAACTGCATAATGTCCATCACACAATTTCTGGATAAAAGAAGAACCAGACTACGACTGAGAAATGGCATACGTAAAAGGGCTGGTAGAAAGACCTATTAATTTACAAGATCACAGATATAGTATCCCACCATGGCAAAACCAAAGGAACGCTAACGCCATCCAAGGACTGGGAGCTTACAATGATAACGACCCATACCAGGGAGGAAGAGGCCGCAAATGAGGGAGAGGAAGAAGAGCGGATGCTACCTATTTTAACTACGGCAAGCCAAGGCACTTCGTATGTAATGCTGGGGGGAAAAGAGGAAACAATGTAGATTTTGTGGTAAAGAAGATCGTGATGCATTCAACTGTGAGAAAGCACGCTAGCATTACAACAATGCGCAACCTCAAAAAGACAAGCAACAAGATTCAAGCACCACAAGAGGAGCCAGACTCCTCCGCAAAACACCCAAAGACCCAGAAGAAGGAACCAAACAATGTCGGAAGACAGGTAAAGATGAAGGATATATAACAGAACAAGATAGTATCGAAGAAGAATATTACACAAAGGCTAGACCCAAGAAAAAGGGTAAGGTCATCGTGGTAACTAGGAAAGGCACAGATACTGGAAGAGTGAATACAATAACTTCAGAAGAAGAAGAAGACAGCTCCGGCGAAGAAGGGGAATTCCACCCTACAAAGGAACAACATGACCAGATAGTAAAACAAACTAAAATAATTTTAGAGCAAGAGCAAGACAAAGAGAAATTGGAGAACAACTACTTTAGAAAACAAGAAGTAAAGGTCCTTACACAATTCACAAAACTAGCAAGACAATAGGACCTACTTACCAAATTAAAACAACTTAATAAATATTGGAAAAAGAGAAACATACCGCAAGTCAGAACTATGGGAAAACATTGGAAATTGAGACCAATTATGATCGAACTCTAGATTCTCCAGAAAAAGATTTGGGGTCAGATGTCAACCTAATCCCTAAGAGAATATGGGAATACCTAGGCAGACCGACACTATAACCAACTCCCTACAACATTAGCTTGGCAGACGGTACCGGAATGAAAACAATGGGTACCTAGAGAAGTGTGGATGTTAATGTAAAGGGAGTAAAACAATCCGTCGACTTCGAGGTGGTCACTAAGAAGGAGACATTTGACTCATTTGACGCACTATTAGAGCTAAGGTGGTTTGTAGATTTTAAGGAATCATAGACGCCCAGAAGGAGGAAATATCCTTCGCAGATGATAAGAGAGTGGTCCACATACCCCTAGGGAGAAATCCCGGAGGACCCTATGTAGAAGAAGTGAATACAGAAGAGTATGAGGATAATGACCGGATAATAAACACCATAACCATACCGGCAAATGAAACTTTGGAAGAACCCAATTCGGAAGGAGAATTGGGAGTAGAAGACACTGAAGGCGGTACTGATAGCGAAGTAGTGTTAGAAGCATGGATACAAGATAATCAAGAAGTGTATTCTAAAAGACTTTTTGGCTCCCGAAGAATATTCATGATAACAAAAACACAACTGGTATAGAGCAACGTAGCGCAGGACATGTGTGGTACTACTAGAAGAGAAGAAAAGAACAATAAAGGGGACTCTCACATGATCTATCTTATTTCTCAAAACTCCTAGGTTAAGTTGCCCAAATACTCTGAAATAGGAAAACTACTACCCTATATAACCCAAATCGAGAGAACCATCCCTAATGAAGTGGACATGCTAGCTAGATTACCACATACTCTTACCTGTATTGTTGCGTGCGGGTATAACATGCACAAACAAACCATAAAGAAATGGGACACATTTAATACCTTGGTAAAAGCAAGATTTCTACATGAGGTAGGAGATTATGAAGACATTCCCCCTATGAAGGTGATATTCCACCAGGAAAACACCTAGAAATATGCAGATATCACTAGGAAGGAAACTATGAATATGATGATCGATTATATATTCAACTGCTATATTGGACACTATGCTTAGTGGTAGGGACTTGGTACATTGATCAAGAGAAAAGAGTAGGAGCTAGAACATGGATAGAACTGACCACATAATTCATCCGGACCTTTAAATCATTTTTTAGAAAAAAACTTTCAAATACAAACCACACTCGGGAGAATAAGGGAATTATCTTCAGCGCATTAGAAGAAGAGGAAAAACCGATACCACAACCCCATTCCCCACCAGTAGAGGAAGAAGAAATATATAAATAGAAGGATTGTATGGAATGTGAGGTGTCCAAATTATAAAAACACTATTGCACGATACATGACGATGAGGAAGAGCAAATACTGGATATAGAAATCGGTCAAGGGGAGAGAGAAATAGAAGAAATTACCACACCAAAACAAAAATACTACAATGAACCAATTAAATAGAAACAAACAAACATTGTAGTTGAAGGCAATCCTAAGCTAGCACGCATAGGAGATTATTGGGATGAAAAAGTGGTTGCACAAACGATTGAAACACTAACCAACTTCCAAGATCTATTTCCCCGAAACTTTACCGAAATGAAAGGGATCAAAGAGGAAGTGGGGGTGATGAAGATCCAACTCAAAGAAGGCGCCAAACCAGTCCAGAAGAGACTGGATATAGACTTAATCCAAGCATGAAGAAAATGAAAACTAAAATAGACAAGATGTTGGCTGCCAGGATAATCAAACTAGTAGAAGATGCGGAATGGATAAGCCCGATGGTAGTACAAAATAAAAATACTAGAGAAACAAGGGTGTGCGTCGACTTCTGGGAACTAAACAAAGCATGTATACACGACCCATTTCCAACACCATTCACGGAGAAAATATTAGAATCGGTAGCTGGAAGGGAGATTTCCTCATTCACCGATGGTTTTTCTGGATACCACCAAGTGAAAATCAAGGAAGAGGATCAACCCAAAACAACTTTTGCTACTGAATGGGGATCATATATGCACACAGTCATGTCCTTTAGATTAAAGAATGCCCCGGAAGTATTCGGCCGGATAATAATCAATACCTTCAAAGACTTTATCCATGATTTTCATGAAGTCTACTTAGATGATTGGACGATCAATGGCCTAGTGAAAGACCATATTCAGGTTCTCTGGATGATGCTAAACTAGTGTAGAAGCATGCAAATTTCACTGAACCTAAAGAAATGCACATTTGTGGTACCATATGGGACACTCCTGGGCCATATCATATGCAAGGAAGGACTAATGGTAGATCTAATGAAAATAGCCCTGATCTGGAATCTACCACCACCAAAGAACGCTCTAGAAGTTAAGACATTTTTAAGATACACAGAGTATCACAGGAAATTTATCAAAGGGTATGCCAGAATTGTAGCTCCATTAGAAGACCTTCTAAAAAAGGAAGACGGGGCGAAGCATCAAATGGAACGAGGAATCCCAAAAGTCCTTTGACATGTTGAAGTAGAAAATCACAGAAGCACCAATCCTCATCTTTCTGAATTTGAACAATCCATTCCATGTTCATCTTGATGCCTCTGAAATAGCCATAGGAGTAGTACTCACTCAACCAAAGGGGAATAAAGATCATCCTATAGCATTTGCTAGTAGGGAGTTATCAACAACAGAGAAGAATTATACCACCACAGAAAGAGAAGCATTGGCAATTGTATACACCCTACAAAAGTATTGGCATTATTTACTATCCACCCCTTTCACCTTCTTCACAGATCACGAACCCCTTAAATACCTACCCAAAAAACCAGTAACTCATGGCCATATATCGAGATGGTTGCTATTATTCCAAGAATTTGATTTTAAAATAATGGTGAAACCTGGAAAGAACAACCAAGGACTGGATTACCTATCATGGATCGAAACCGGTGAAGAACCAGATGTATATGGAGAAGAATTACCCGGTACACAATTGTTTCGTATTACAACAGTACCGGAAGGATTAGAAGATATTGTCATCTTATTATCAACAGGGGAATTCTCAAAAGACTTAACCTCGTAGATAAACAGTTGCTAGCACGAAGAGAAGCACCATATACAATAATAGAAGGGGAACTACACCACAGAGGGACTGACGACATCCTGCGAAGAGTTGTCTATAACCATGAAAGAAAATCCATTTTGCAGGAAGCACATAGTGGGATTGCCGAAGGACATAACTCCAGAGAATCTACCGCAAGAAGGGTGAAACTAGCCAGCCTATGGTGGCCAACACTACACAAAGATGCCAAGGACTACGCAAAAAGATGTGATATCTGTCAAAGAGTAGGAAAACCTACCGATTAGGATGAGATGCCCCTAAGACAGGTACTAGCCCAACATCCTTTCGAGAAATAGGCAATAGATTTCATGGGCCTATCAACCCTCCAATATAACCGGCGTAGAGTATCTAATGAAATGGGCAGAAGCAGAACCGACCAGAGACAGTACCGAAAGAATTGCCGCCAAGTTTTTATACAAAAACATCATTACAAGATACATATGCCCATAAGCATAATCAGCAATCAAGGCAAGCACTTCATAAATGAAATGATAAAGCAATTATTACAGAATTTCATGATAACACATAATAAAAAGCTCTCATACCATCTGCAAGCAAATGGGGCTAGTGAATCCTTAAACAAAATAATCAGAAAAGCATTAACAAAAATGTGCGATGGCAACCAGACAGATTGGGATGTTAAGATACCGGCCATACTTTGGGCATACTGCACCTCATACAAAAGAGCTAAAAAATTCACACCATTTCAATTGGTATATGGCTTGGATGCGACGGTACCCATGAATTTCATAATCCCCAATATACATACCTTCCTAACTTTATGGTTAGAAGAGGATGAATCCTTAAAGGCGAGAGTGGAAGAATTAGAGAAATTAGAGGAATTATGGCAAGTCACTAGATATAACCAACAGTTGGAATGATAGAGGCAGAAGGCATGGAACGACAGGAACTTGCGATTAAAAACATTCCAAATAGGGGAATTAGTACTACTATATGATAGCTATTAAGAAATAGGGGAAGTTGAAGGTTCGATGGTTAGGACCCTATTACATTCATCACATTAGTGAATCTGGAGCATTCAAATTCCAACAACTAGATGACACACTTGTAGCAGGACATGTTAACGATGCATGCTTGAAACACTATTATTTGCCGCCAGAATAAATATATTAAAAACCATCAAATAAATATTGTACCATAGTAAAATTAAAACATTAAAACACACATACCACCATCAACTCACAACAATGGCTCGAAAAACCCCTGAATCGAACAAAGAATTAAATACTTAGCTACCACCCCGAGATGCTCCATCTCATACCCAATTAACTAAAATTCTATAAAAACCTAAGTCCCCACTCCATTCCTCACAAATGCAACTACAAGATGCCAAGAATCTGCCAAGTAAGTTAGAAATCCTTTGGCAAAAGCCCTCTGAAGCATCCTCCTTGCACCAAAATGGCCACTCCCACAGTTATTCACATATCCGAGAAACCCATACCAGCATTCAAGCGTGTCCCATTCAAAGCAATGGTCACTGACCAAGAGGGGGCATTTTCAGTAGTTTCGCACAACGTGGCCTACCTTGAAGACGTCAGAAAATACATCCACGAACCCATTGCAAAAATCAATCAGACCAAACTAGAGGACCTCCACCAGTAATTACTGGAGCATGACGAGAAAACCTATAAGTCGGAGTACATAAAAATTGGTCGAAAGAGCATGGATGTATGGAAATATTACCCGGACTTTTGCAATGAAGAGGAATGGGTTCAAATCATGCTAAGTCAGGTACACGATGACTTTATGTATCTAGACAAGCCACATAGAATCATAAAAGAAGCCATCCGCGTCATAACTGGGCTAAGAATGGTAGGAGGGATCCTGACCAAAAAGGCCATTAAAAATAGTGAAGTAGAGAAGTTGAAAGGGGCTACGTTTGACGGTAGGAGCCTGAGTCTAAAGACAATTACCAACCCTGGAGTCCGGTATGCCGCAATGGGCATAGCATGTAAAGTTTATTACGCTGATCAGGAAGACTCCATAAATGCCACTGTCATCCACATCACATACCAGATGGTGGTTGAAGGCAAGATTTTGATTTTGCGAGGTTATGCGGGAACAACTGTTGGAGAACCTGCAAAAGATCAAGTCTTCTAGGTATCACTTCCAATATAGGACATTACTTATTTGTTTAATGTTTTATTTCTTGAATGAACTACCCAATTTCAAGGGTAAGGTCTGGCACCTCCACCAGACCATAGCAGCTCAAATTAAGTACCATACCCATCAATATGAGAATTTTCAAGCACGGAAAGAAACATACTGGGGGTTTTTCAAAACCTTCCAAGAACAAATGCAAGTAGGGACCGGTTCCCCTATCTATCAACAAAGCAATATGAAAAGACCATAACATTCTTAGTGGACAAAGATTTCACATATATGGAGGTGGTTGAACCCCACATGGTATGGGTTCTGGCACTACCATACAAAATCACCGCTAAAGAAATAGATGCCTATACGGCAACCCTACTCCAAAACCCAAGGGATCCTAAAGCAAAAAGGTTTGGGACCTACCAAGAAGTAATGGATAGAAAGATGGAACAAGAAACTCATGAGGACTTGGAAAAGAAGAAAAATAAAGCTCATAAGCAAGGGGGCAAGCTAGAAGAGGGACCGAAACCAATAGCAGCCACTCTGGCACAATCTAAAATTTCTAGCACAAGTGCTACAAGGTCACAGACCACTCCATCAGGAATATCAAAAGGACCTATGACATCGGCACCAGCAGCCTATCAACTGAGGAAACCACCACAAGCCCCAAAACAAACCTGGCAGCGAAGACAAAAACATAAGGCTCAATGACCAAAAGGGGATACAAAGGAAGAAGAGCCTGTCAAAGAGATATTAGAAGGAGAAGAAGAGGTCAAATAGCCTCCACAGAAGAAAAAAAAATGAACACAAAAGACTCTGGGCACTCCTCTGACCAAATCAGAGCAACAAAAAGAAGGCCAACAGGAGAAAATCTCGGAGCAACAATCTCTAGTACTCTTAGGCGAGCCAATATATGTGCTCAAAACCTTTAATGCAATTGTTCACCTTGGGATGCTACCGCAAATCCTACAAATGTATAAGGAGTGTGACGAGCAAGGCATGTGAACTACCTAAATAAAGGCCTAGAAGAAGCAATGAAAGAGTTTCCAGATGAGATTGTAGCAACAATAAGGGAAATAAGAGCTAAATCCTTGGCCCATGATGAAGAAATAAAGGAGCTCAAGCCATATCAGTATTAAGCTCCAATACCATAGAGGAGCAGAAACAAGCTCTAGTGCAAGCACAGGCACAAGAGCTCCAAACTAAACACCAAGTGGATAGGCTCATGATAGATTATTCAGAGGACACAAAAGCTCTCTGGAAGGAGACCGGAGAGACTACCCGGAAGCTCTACGAGGAAATGATCAAGGGTCAGAATAAGAAACGGGGTTAAATCTAGAAGATATCGATCTCCAAGAAATCGAAGCTACATCAAAAGAAACAGAAGGGAAGAAGAATGACTCCGAAGAAGTATCCACTCCCTCAGATACTATCTCCGCTATTAAGAATTTTCTAGCTCAGTAACAACAAATCCAACCGGCACCACTTCCGAAATTTCTCCAAGTACCATTGGTGGACTCTCAAGTGAATCTATCTGGGATGACGCCCATTCAGAAGCTACAATTAGGGGACATTTTTCACACTACCGCTAGAGAAGAACTTCTCCAAGAACATGTGCAACAAATAGAACAGTTGCAGGAGACCATAGAGACGCTCTAGAAAGTTATTCCTCACCTTGCCAGGAATCAGTCCCTCCGTTTACCGCAACAACTACAACAATTGGTGACTGTTTACAAATGGACATAACATCCCAAAAGGATAAAATAAGGAAGGAGGCCCAGGATGAACTTACCAAGAAGAACACTCAATAGTTCATTAAGAGATGTGCTACCGCACAAACGCAACTAGAACTACAAATCAAGCAGACCGAAGATAACATCAAGGCAGCTGGAACAATATACCACATTTGCTTACAGTGGCCTGATACAACAAAGAACTTGTTGGAACTAGACAAGTCCAGTACATTTTTTCAAAAAATGCTTACTTTGTATGCACTTCGAGATTAGTTTACCCAATTAAATACAAAAATTTTGGGACAGTTAGGGGTTGCATTTCTTTGTCTAGTGCCTGACCCTTTGAGCTCATCAGCAAGCAGAAGGCAATTGTAGTTGTGCTGCGTAGTTAAAGCAACAGAATTAGTCTGGTAACTTTCATCTACAAGTCATTTCCTTGCTCAAGCCATTACCATTATTTGATTATTGAAGATAGTACATGCATCTAGTACTGATAACAGGGTAGATGAATAGAAATAGATAAAATGGCTTTTACTCATCAAGGTTTCTATTGAGAATACATAGAGAAAGTATAAGATAGCCAGTGGCAATTGGGTGGCTTGTTAGAAGATTGGGTTTGTTATGGATTCTCGTAGTGTAAGATTGAGGAGTTTATAAGATGGGATCACTTGAAAATATTGTAGCCTTTTTGCCAAACCTCTTGGGCAGAAAGTGACCTCCTGAGTTAAAACTGGGTGGTGCACTGTAATGGAAAAGATGTTATGAACACTGTTAGATTAAATGCATATCTTCTATATGGAGGCACGCGTGGAAATTCATTTTTCATGGAGCCCCCTCATATTTGCAACTAGGAGAGATTAAGCCTTTAAAAGTAGTTTTAAATCTTCATATTGTGCAAAGAAATTCAGAATGTTTATTTACACATTGTTGACCATGAACATCGTGTTATGTTCCATTTCTCTCTAAGGTCATTTTGCTGTGGAAATTGCATATTTTTATGCAAAACTTCTTTTGATATAGTCTGCATATTGACAAACATGCAGATGGATGGAAACATTCAGGTGTTCATCCGAGGTGAAGCCTCCTTATACTTAGTCGACATTACACAGTGCCCTAGGTCTTCCTGAAACAATCTCTCCTTGTTGTCCTCGGCTTGGCTTGTTGGTGGTTTGGTGGCGACTACTCCTACACCCATTTCTGGCGATTCGACTGTGCTCAAACATATCCATTATCCTCTAGTTTGCTCTCCTTGCATAAAATTTTAAAAACCCGTCGATGTTCCTATCTAAATCTAGAAGAGTATATTGTTCAGTTTGGTGCCTTGTCTGAGCCTTTGTAGTCATGTCTATTAGAACATTTCCCATTATATTTCACCATTTGCTCCATAATGATTTTGCTTTGCACTTATCAATTTTATTTGATTGAAAGTTACTAAAGCTTGATCCAAAGATTCATTTTGTGCGTATCCTGCAATCATCTAATGATTATTCTTGAGCCATTCCTTCATGTTTTTGAAAGCTTATATATAGCATCGCTTCTTCATTTATCATACTTTGAATGAATTACTGTGCTTTACCTTATGCTGGCCACGTAGGGGTATAGCCTGCACATTTTGCTTAGCCATTATAGGTAACAGAACAATGATTGTGCAACTATATAGTCTTTTGAATTAGACATGCCCAACTGAATCACTGTGTCATATATCTTTTCTACATTCAGCTGCATATGCCAAAGTTCTTCTATTTTCTTATCTAATAAATTCTTTTTCGTTACGTTTCATGTAAGTTTTTAGTCTGACAAATACCATTGCTATCTGCCAATATGAGATTCACGATCCCATGCTGCAGATTTCATGAATTCTGTTGGACAAATCCCATTACTGGTCTCAAAAATAAATTCTTCTGTTTTCTTTGGCTATTTAACTACCCATTAGTACGTAGTACAATAATTTAAAAAAAAAATAGAAATGGGTACCAGGGATCGTAATGAAGAAGATTCTCCAAATACTACAAGGTCTCCAACTTCTGTGATAGATCATTCTCATGCAGTTACTTCATATTCTTCAAAGGAGAACGACCATGAAAGAACTGAAAAATCTGTGAAGAGAAGACCTCGTCCCAAAAAGGATTTAGGGTCCAATTATCCTCAGACTAAAGTAGATACAAAACTACCAAAGACCCAAGAACGTGCCAGAAAAAACACAGGAAGGTGTTTTCCTAAAACCCTGCACATATTTGTATTCTTTAGCTTTTTGGTTGCTTTGGTTTCTGTTATAATGTCAACACCATTGTACTTAGAAAGGCCATTAAGTAAAGATTACCCATCATCATTTAGGCCAACAATTAGTTGGCCTCATAGTTTCTCAAACGAGTCCAATACTAATATGGAGGAGCTTTGAGCCACATTGGAGAAATTTTCAAGAAAGATAGAGAAATGGGTAGAACAGAAGCTAGATTTGGCAGATGAGAAGCGGGCTGGAGACTTGGAGAAGCTAAAATCTGCAATGGATGTGGCCATCAGAGACCATTTTGATGTACTTGCAAACCAGCTTGATAAAATGGATGAACAACTACAAGAGGTGGGAAAAGTAAATACAAACTATCTCTAGAATGGAATGTAAAATGAAACACACATGCTTTCACCGAAGATAGGAGAACAGTATAATCACATTCCGGGAAAACAAAAGGTGAACAAATGTGGTTGAAAGGGGTAAAATTATTAAACAAATATGCAACATAGACATATTTCTGGGGTAAATATATTCACAGGAGGATATATTAGGGATTTTGAAGGATCAAAAGGTAAACATTTATTTCAATCATCTCCAGATATAAAATAAATATTTTTCATCAGAATATTTTACCAAAGGGGTTAGGAGGATAGAGACAAAATACTTTTCAAGGAATTCACTGCATAGATAATTATTTTACCTAGAAAATATTTTGGAAGAGCATACAATGGCCAGAGGATATTTTCACTGAGTGAATAAAGAAAGGGTAATTATTTTCACCCAAATAAATATTTTTGTCAAATAGAAGTGAAAACTTACGCAGTGAATATAGTTGAGAAATGGAGTAAGGATTAAAGTTTATTATGGCATGGGATTAAATATTTTGATGACGAAGGTTAATTTAAATATTTGATTTGGCAAAGGCAAGTATTTTATTTTACCAAGAATGAATTAAATAAAGAGTTGTACCAAAGAACATACCGAGCAGCAAAGAGAATATTTTGTGATAGCAAAAGATTAATGTTAAAATTAATCAAACCAAAAGTCACAGCAAAAGATTTGAAATTATTGCAGCCCTAAACAGGATATTGAAGAAATTTATTATTAAACATTTGGGTATGATAAAGTGATAATCGGTGACAGAAAACCCTAAATACACATCAATGATAGAATATACAATGGAAATAATGGAATGATACCTCACGACACATATCCTAAGGTTCACATCTATACAAATTATATGTTTATATATTATCTAATGATTAATTTGTTTTCTTTGCAGGATTAGGGTTGTATTGAATTCAATGAAGCGGCTCGGGAAGATTAAATATTTTATTTCAGCCTGAGATGATCATTAAAAGACTGCAGCCGGATGATTAATGATTTTCTTATCAAGTGAAATCATATATCCATTATATCAGTTATTTAAACTGCAAAATGAATGTAACGGGTCTGAGGCTTGTTACATCTCTTTAAATAGAGATCCCAGGACCCAGAATATGGAGTTAGAATGAGGTTAGAATTAGATTAGAAATAGATATTTTACACAAAGACAATTGAAACATTTTAGGATTAGATTAGGTTAGATTTGATTCAATCTGATGCAAATTTGATCCTTCTATGCAATTTCATTCTAAGAAAGGCTATGGTGCATGATACATTCTGAAGCAGCAGTCGAGGATTCGAATTCGAAATACATTGTGACGGTATCATCTGTTTGTTGTTTTTTTTAATTCAATCAATTTAATTATCTCCATGTCATTCATTTTCTGATTATTCAATCTGAATGTGTTAAGGATATGTTCAAATTGTCTGATTACATTTGCTAATTTAGTATAGTTGGTTTGATTGGTTTCTCAGAGAGAATTAAATCCTTTCTAATCAATTATAGTAATCTTAGAATGATTGAATGGATTATTAATTATGATTAATTGATTAGGGTTATTAATTTGTCTCCAGAGTTGATCTAATTTATTATGTTGCAGAATTAGATTGGTTCTTTCCGGAAAGATTAAAATCCTTTTAATATTTTGCATTTAATACAATTATGTCCTTTGGATTATTAAGAATGAATTAATAATTTCTTCCTTGCATGTTTGTACAAGTTGCAAACTGTTGTATGTGCCAATTAGATTGAGTTATTACCTGATACAAGTTATTTGTTTCTGACATCCTGACTCTGTTGCCCAAACAGACAAAGCCCCAGTCTAACTATTGATTCATTTTATGTTTAAAATCTTTACTCTGTTATAGATTCATTTCATATTAGTTATTATTTATTTCTGTTAGAATTTAGATTAAATCATTTGTTTTCTTTAGAAATAGTTTACAATATTTCATCTGATTTACAAGTATGCCATTGTAATTGGATAAACTAGCAGCAAACCAACATTGATTTAATCATATAACCTGCTTTGATAATCAAAGGTTCACCCGCCTAGGTTGTAGCAGGACCTAAAGCGCAGGGAGAAGTTGATCATTAAGGTCAAACTCCAGTCGTTGGCTCAAAAACATTGTAGATTTGATCACAGAAGCCTGGCATCCTCTTAGAATCTACAACCTGCATTTTTGAGACCCAACAAAACCTCCGGAACCAAATCACACAGATAGAGGATTAGATATCACAAATAAATTATGACCCCCTACAGGACCCGATTGGAGTAACAAGCAACAACATAGAGCACCTACACATCCAGCTCTAATAGCTCCATACCCAAAGAGAGCAGGTCAAACAAAAATTACAACAGGTAAGGAAGACGGTTGATAACGAATTAAAATTCCTCTAGTTGATTTTGAAAGAAGCAAATAAGATAACCAAAAACAGCACCATCCCAACCACTCTCTGAGAGGCGGAGCTCACATTGACACAAATTCAAGCATAGATAGGCACACTCCTTCAGGCACATGCACATTGGGCCGCCACATTGGCCAAAGTAAAGATCGAATATCAGAATATACTTCCCAATTGAGCCACATGTCTTAAGGACAAGACATTATTTTAAAAGGGGGGATAATGTTAGTAGGTCAAGGGCAGAAACAGAACATACCACAGAGTATTGGAAGAAGACCGTGGTACCGAGTAAAGACATGAGGCGCTAATAAGGGTCATGTCTTCAAGGAAACATGTGTATATATATGTCGTATTAATAGATAAGAAGAGAAGGAGAAAATGTAATGTAATAGAATGATCAGATAAGATAACATACTATCGGAGGAGAGACAAGACCTACCCTTTTGTATCTGCTATAATAGAATATATGTATATAAACGAGTTATAAGGAAAATATGTGTATGATGGTTATATGAGTACTTTCTTTTGTTGATATGATATTGTAGGTCATGTATGCCTTATAGATTCCTACCTCATATGCTTATTTCTCTTACTGTATCCTTTGGGTTATAAACAGACTACTCAAGGAGTATTGGGCTACAGATCTCTAGACAGTAATGTCCCCATTTCTCTTGCCAACATACATGTATATGATATGCTTGAAAGGGATGTATGCCAAGAGGTGTCCAAAGAATGTTTTGGATATTTTTCCCTTGTCCTTATCAAGATCGTAAGCAGGAAGGGAGGATGATAAGATAGATAGGGAGATAGAGGATGGAATGGATGGGAGATTATAGGATAGATAGGGAGATATAGGGAATAGGATGGATGGGAGATGATAGGATAGGTCCAATGGATAGGAATGATAGGCTAGGTGAGATTTGCCCCCAAGTGTAGGGTGCAAATGGATGTGGGATTACGCATGATGCCTACGAGGGGTTGTCATCATGGTACTTGCCCAAGGCACCACAAGGAGTGGTTTTCACCATTGGATGGTTTTTACTTTTTTTTTTTTTTTTTCTTTTTTTTGAATTTTTTGATATTTGGATGAGATGGAATGGATGGATGGAGAAATGGATTTGGAGGAGGAAGGGGACTCGAGAGTCTGTTTCCATGTCAATGTGATAGTGTCCCATTGTGGATGGATGTGGCACATAGACCATGTCAATTGTCATTACGTGCATGGATGAACAAGGTGATTGTGTGGAGGAAGATGGAATGGATGGTGTAGATGGATGAAGGATGGATGGATTATGCGAGAGCATGGATAATAGGTATGGGATGAGGGAGATATAGTGGATGGTGGATGGATGCATAAGGGAATGTCGTGGGGTCAAGGGGAACCAAGACCAATATTTGCACACACTATGGTGGATGTTGAAGCTTTTGATTTTGATGGGGTGTGGGGAGTAACGAGGATTTGGGATTCATGAGGATAGTGGATTTTTTATTATGGGATCAAGATGGGGTGTTGTGGGATTGCCGATTTGGGGATTTAGGGACCCAAATGGATGTAGGATTTTTAGAATTTTTTGATGGGGTGTGGGATGAAGGATATGGATTTTTGGATTTGGGGATGGAATGGGATTTGGATGCTTCACTTGGATTTATTGCTTTTTCCTTAGGGACCCACATCATTTTTATTTTCACTTTTGGAGGTGTGGGCTTGTGTAGCCTTTTAGATGGATTTTTCATTGATTTTGTATATCGATGCCCTAGGGCATGAGAATTCTTAGGCAATTTTTGAATTTTTTCTTTATGTGGGTAGACATCCGAAGTATTATTTTTGAATTTCATGGGTTTTGTAATAGCTTCATTGATAAACGATGTGTGCACATGTTAGTCATGATTAGGGATTTTGGGGGATGGGGATTTAGGGATACGGGATAATTTGTGGATGGAAGGATGAGGGGAGTTAAGGATGAAGGATTGAGAGGATTTGAGGATGGGGTATTAGGGGTTGGGAGGAGGGGAGGAAGAGTGGATTTAGAGATGTGAGGACGTTTGGATTTATGGATGGACAAATGTTTGGGATAAGATGGAGGAGGGATGGTGGTATGCTTTTTGGATTTGTATTATGATGGGGGGATAGAGACAAATGGTTTGGTGGTGCTATAGAAGACATTGGGTTTGGAATTGGAAGAAGTTGCCTTAGGAGGCGTGAAGGTGGTACCAATATGTTTAGATTGTTTACCTTGGAATATATAACCAAGGTCATGCGATTGTGGATAGATTTTGACATGGATGGGCTCCAAAATGCCTTTTTCATGAAGGCCTAAGCCTTTTCCTTGATAGTTCATGTTTTGAAGCATGTGATGGACAATGGGATGTTTGTTGTTTTTGAAACAAGAGATGAGTCCATTATTAGATGGGGGAGGATGGATGGTGGATATAAGTTGTTCCTCTCCTAGGAGAGAACCACCACACATGAAGGTGTTGGGACCAAGAGGATAGGGTGATGGATTTGGGATGGGATCGATAAGAAGTGGTAAAAGGTCGACAAGAAATGGTACATAATTGATGGAGGATGATGGGGGATCAATAGAAGATGGTGTGGGATCAAAAAAGGGATGAGTTGGGATGCTTGGATCTTGATTGGAATGGGGAGATGTTGTGACATGCTTTGGACTAAGCTCTTGACATAGCTAGATTTGTGTGAATGGTATGATGTGGGAGCAGTGTGTAAATTCATTTGGCATTTGGATGGACTCCCCTAATCGGGTAGATGGAGGAATGGGGGATATTTGAGATAGGATTTTGGAAAGGAGGGAGGAAGGGGATGTCATGGTTTTGATGTTTGATTGGATGAAAGGGGATGATTTGGTTTGTTTGAGAAAGGCGCTTAGATTTTACAGAGGTGCCTATCTATAAAGGCATTCTTTTAGAACAGAGGTGCTAAAGTAGCATATAGAGGCACTTATCTAGGGCAAAGGCACTTGTTTGTGAAAACATGCCTCAAACTTGATGTTAGGGATTTGATTTGATGGATTTTGATGGAAATTGATGGGGATTGGTTAGGGGTTAGGTCTAGGACCCTTGGATGATGATTTGGAGGAATTATGATTAGATTTGGATGAAATTGGATGGGGTTGAAAGAGGTTAAGTCCTTAACTAATTTTTTTATTTTCAAAGGATGATTTTTTATTAAGGATGTTGGATTGGATGTAGAAAATGAGTTGGGTGGAAGGATAATGGATGATTGATGAAGGTTTGATTAGATTTGATTAGGATGTAGATGAATGAGATTAAATGGGTAAAGGGGATTGTATTAGAGTGATGATGGAGTTGATTAGAATTGGATGAATGATGAAATTGGATTAGGCATTGAGTCAAGGGTGGGTAGACTTGATTAGGATGTGGATGAATGATGAAATTGGGATTAAGATTAGTGGATTATGATGATGATGGATGAGATTAGGATGATGGGTTGGATTAGGATGAGATGATTAAGGGTTGATTAGGATTTGGGTGAAATGATTAGATGGTAGATGGAATTTGGATTAAGGATAATTACGGATTAGGGGATGAATAATGGATAGGATTTGATTAGGTTTGGGATGGATGATGAAATTGGATTAAGATAAGTGGATTATGATGTGGATTAAGGATGAACATGGATGAAGGGTGATAGATTAAGGGTTGGATTAGGAAGTGATTAGAATGATGATAGATTGGATTAATCTCAATGATGGGATTAATTAGGATAATGATGGTAATTAGGAAGCTGATTAGGTGGATAGGATTAAGGACCTTGGCTGGATTTGGCAAGTTGATTAGGATTAGGGTCCTCGATGATGGATTAGGATAGACTGGATGATGTGGATAGGGTGATTAGATTATTAGTAGAAGTTGGATTTGGATTAGGATTAGGATGGATGGTTAGAAGGTGATTAGTAATGACTTGACCTTGGATAACTTTGCAAACAATAATTTCATACACAACATGCACAAGTTTGCAAAGGATTTATATTTTGGATTAACAGAGTGCATGGGTTTCGACGATGCAAACACACCAAGCACAATAACACCCTAGATTATTCAAGTGGGAGTGTCAATCCTTGTGGGCCCAAGAATATGCTATTTATCAAGTTTTGGATAGATAGGGAATGCAAGGTCATGTACCACCTATGCACCCCTTACCTTGGAGGCCAAATCCTTGCCCAAAGTGAGTTCTATCTCCCCACTATGAAAGCATGATGTGAGTAACTTCCAAGGCCTAATTAATATCTGATGCACCACAAGGAAGGATGGCTAAAAGGTCTTATGCTAGGATGAACAAGGCTTCTAGGGGCATCCTCGATATGCCCAAGGTGTGTGAGGCCAAAGTCCATGAGATGAGGAATATGTCTAAGGCATGGTATGAGAGGGTACCCTACTCTCCTCCTTCATTTTGCAAGGTATAAAGTTCTTGCAAGCTTATTCAAAAAATGACAAATGTCCCCCAATGGGAGAGTCTTTCGATTCTCTCCCAAATTTATATGTCCTTGCTGGAACATGTGGGTTCAGGTCGTCCCCTTGGTAATTAAATCCAAGACAGGCCCACTAGAGAAAAGAAGCCTGGGTTTTTTTTTATCCCTAAGATCATATTTCGACGTGAAGGGAGAACATACACACACTAGGTTCTTGGGATTGAACAAAAGATAGAAGATTGATCAAGTCAAAGATTTTGATCTCCAAGGTCACCAAATGGCACAAGGAGAGAGCATATACTTATGACTTGATCCAAACAAAGCATACAATGTTCATTAACCTCTTAGAAATGAAATGTTCCTAATGATTAGTGCAAAAAGATAGATCCTTTGATAAGTGTGCTACAAACACATGTTAGTAGTTGATATTTTTGTCTTGGACCAATAATAGTTGAACAAAAAGATGTTAGAAAATTAGGAACAAGCATATAATGATCAGATTAAGAGGTTAGATGGCACAAATCCCAAGATAAAAGAAAGATTTTTAAACCAGTTACTAAGGCACTTATCTACATACAAAGGCACTTAGTTATGCTACATAGGCACTTAGATATGCAAACAAGCCTAAAACATGATATTTTTTTATGGAAAAAGATGATTTTAACTAATTTTAGGAAGTTTCGGCAAAGTTTCTCTCTGTAAAAGTTACCCCTGCCAAAAAATTGAGAGTTCAACCCCCTAAATTTGATGAAAAATGAGATTGAAATCACCCAGATATAGAGGCACTTAGTTATCCTGCATAGACACTTAGTTATCACATAAACACTTGTCTGAGAAAAGGGCTAAAAAATGTGATTTTGAGTTGCAAAACATATGGTTGGACGTCAAAACAGAGGGTTAAGATCATGATAAACATGTTAGAACATGAAAACCATATAAAACAACCTAATTAGGCCTCAAAAATGTTAATTTTAAGCCCAAAAATGAAGGATGGAAGATTTTGGATATCGACCCCTCAGGTTGCATATAGAGGTGTTCATGCAAGATAGAGGTGCTCAGATAGGTACTAGGGCACTCAAAAATGTGACGGAGACACTCAGGTGTCCACAGAGGTGCTCAGACAGGTCTTGTAACCTTGACACATGCTCGAAACAACAAAAGATGGTTAGATTTAGACCATAAGGTCTCATCGGGCGTGCCAAAATGTGTACATAAGAAAATGAGTCATAAAGAAAAAGCTAAATGCACTTTCAATGTGTTTTCTCTTGTAACGATTAAATTTAAAGACTAAGGTGATGTACAAATTTCTTGATGGATATGCTTCACATCACAAATTCAAAGAGCCCTAGTGGCCAAATTCTTTAATACACTAGATTTTTGGCAAGGTGGTGATGAGAGGACACGTGGAGGTAAAGGTATGTGTGATTCACTTTTTTAAAGGCTCGACAAGCCAAGGAACCATCAATTTTCCTAATAAGAAAAATATCCAAAAAGAGTCGATTATGAATTTGAAAGGCTTTTATTATTGTTATATCAGTATCTTTACTATATAAAATATTTATAACCTTCTCTTGTCTCTTTATAATTATAATGCAAAATTATTGTTTTTAATGCAAAATAAAAATTAGAGTTTTAATCCTTCATTAAAATGTTTTTATTATTATAAATAATTTTTATGTTTATTTCTTTATCCATTGTTAAATTTATTTATAATATTAATAAAACAACTATTTTTATTAGCATCTATGCTTCTATAGTTTTAACATTCATAACTTTATAATAGAGTTTATATAAATGTTGGGTTTTTAACTTGCTTGAATTTGTGTCTATTGTTTTCGCTGATATGATGTTTATTTTTACTTGACTAATATTATGCTTTTTAATATTTTTTTGTTAAACTACATCTTTTTTCTCATCCTCTTCTAGCTACAATATTGTGGAATAAGTCTTAATTTCTCTAAAAATCACACTTCTGCTATACAAAACTCTCTTGGCCATACAGTCCTACAGCTTGTATCCTTTCACATTGACACCATGTAGTTGATTAAGATACATTTTACTACCTTGTTCTCCAACTTTGACCACTTCTCCCTAAGCACGTGTATATGCCCCACAACCAAAAACTCAAAGATGTTGCAATGAGGGATTTTTTCCCATCCACACCTCCATAGATGTCTTTTAAACAAGAGCTAATGGGGTAAGTGCATTGAAATAGTATACAAAAAGGGGGTCAAAAGTGGCCACTTTTTTTTTTTTTTTTTGGCACTCAAAATTTGAAGATATGGAAAGAAAAAGAATTGTAGTGCTCTGAATCTAGTTTCTAAACTACTAAAGTCTTAAAAAATAGTTAAGATTAAGAGGGTGAAATGTTACACGCACACAAAAGTGTTCATGTTTTTCTCACTAAAATATAACAGTGTCTGGTGTGTGCCCCCCTATTTTTTGTGGCATTTAGTATTTTTAAAAATGGTTGGTAGAAATGTAGTTAAGAGTGAGTACTAGAAGTTGTGTATTTTTTTATAATTTTTTATTGAATTTTTTTTGTGATTTTTCAAAGTGGATGTATCCTGAAAACTGCATCACTAAACATGTGTGTCACATAACTTGCACAAAAATAATTGAAAATATAATTTTTTTGAATGTATAAAGAATGAAGCATAGAACAATCCTATATAATATTTTTTAAATTTCGATAAGCGGATCAAAAGTTATAAAGAAAAATCAATACATATATGATTGAAGAATATGAGGACACTGTTCAAATAAAATAAAAATAAATATCTTAAATGATTCAAAATTAAAAAAAATATATGGTTGGAAAGCTAAGAACTAGCTTGTCGTTTTGGTGTTGGTTTCACCAAATTTCGTTACAAAATGAGTAAATCTGACGACGTTGAAGTTCAAAAATGTTATTGACAATGAAAAACACATCTATAGGAGGTATCATAGAGGTCCAATCCTTAGGTTTGGTTGCCCAAGGAAATTCCAAGCCTAAAAAGGTGGGCTACAAATTTGAAAAAAACTAAAACACACTCGTATTTTAGGTTCTAGAACACACGAGCATGTTTTGTTGAACATAAAATGTGATCATGTTTTGTATTCAAGTAAAACATGTTTTTTGTTTAGGATTGAAAGAGGACTAAGTATCATATTTAAGGTTGAGCATGAGGTGACCTCATCTCAATTGATCTTTACCCATACCCAACCATAGAAGATCTTGTAGAGCTAATTGTTGATCCCAACTTCTCCACCACTTGCAATGAGTCAAGATTTAGATAAAGACCCAGAAGGAACTAAAGTAGAGACACTAACTAGGAGGTGCAAGGATGTGATCAGTGCAAGGAAAGGAGGTGGTCAAGCACCTATGGTTTGCTATGAGGAGGTGGTCGAGCATCTATGGTTTGCAATCCTGGCCCCATGTTTTCCAAAACGACGTAAACTTCTCTTAGAAGGGCACAAGCAATAGTGGAATTGAAATCATAATAGGGAGGGGATCTCCCTCAACCAAAGAAGACCTAATATCTATAAGGGTGTAGATACCCCCTCTCTATAATAAGAGAAGTTCACAAAGGGGTAAAAACCTTTAAGAAAGCAATAGAAAGCTTGACCCATAGAAAAGAATGCTAGAGAGAGGAATGTGAATCAAGAATTTTGTGCTCCCTCAACTACTATAGATGGAGTAATTCTCAATTTAGAGTTAAAGAGACCTAAAGGGGATAGAGATTCCAAAGAACATAGGGAGAGTAAAGAATCCACCTATCTATAGTAGGGGGCAATATAGAGGTAGGGGCATTGATTATGCCTTGGTCAAAAACTTAAAGAAGATGATAAAACTATTCTCTCAAATGTCAAGTAGGATATCTAGAGTGTCAAAGTTATTAGCCTCACCATCTTCTCATTCACACAGTCATAACCAATGAGATAGGAGACCAAGATGAGTACAACAATGGACAAAAGGAGAAATATTCCAAATACTTTACAATACACATTTTATCCAAGCTCATGACAATTCTAATTGTCCTAAAGGGGTCCAATTCCATGATGAAGCAGATGAGAGTGGAAATTTTATTTAGGAAGATGATGAAAAAGGTGACTTATCCAAACTATGGTATAATCATTGGGATGATGACAGTTAGGTTTCTGCTATGGATGAAAAAGAGGAACTACCCCTATATTTATAGAGTTAGTTGAATTGATCTAGCCTAGTTCAAGGCTTATCTATCTTCAAAAGAAATATGGACTTGCCCAAAAATCCTAGTGCTAAGCCTAGTCCAAAAGGTCTCATAATTCTTAATGAGATGATTGCTTAGGTACACTCCACTTATGAGTCTAGGCATAGGGAAGTTGGAAAACCCTCGAATGGATAGACTAGAATAAGACTCTCTCTCTCTCTCTCTCTCTCTCTCTCTCTCTCTCTCTCTCTCTCTCTCTCTCTCTCTCTCTCTCTCTCTCTCTCTCTCTCTCTCTCTCTCTCTCTCTCCAATAGTTCAATTGACAACCACTCCACATTCCACACCTCAAACCAACACCATAGTCTACCACTAGGAACTCCTTCCTCATGAAGTGAGTGGACTTGGTGACATGAATCCCATTCCACACAACCATATCACTACCATCTATGAGATCCTCTTTCCATGAGATGAGAGTGATTAGCCAAATTCTCCTTTTCTTAGCTAGTTTTTTTGGAAGAGCAAGAGTAATTCAATCCATACCATCAATATGGGTGTACCACATATTGCATGTTCTTTTTTGAGTCCACCTCATTCACTTTTTGTGATGAGAACATTTAGAATATCACATATTTTGGTGAAACTAACATGAAAGGAAAATCCTTCTAGACAAGCCCTCTCATTTTCTTTCTTCCACCTTTCACCCACCTTGTCTTCCCATTTTTTGTGGTACTTATGGTACCCTTGAATATGTTTATACCAATAACACAATAGGGACAAGGTACCTTAGACCTAGCTAGCCCTCTATTCAATTGGTACATCCTTCCCAATCCATTAGCACCTATCTCAAATAGGTATGATTATAAAGATGTTAACTAGAATGGTGGACAACAATGATTGCATAACTTCATCACTTTTGATAACCTAGTTTGGAACCAAGATACTATGATTCAACCAAACCTAGATCAAATTAGAGCACTCAAGTGCTCATCTGATCAAAAATTCGTCATTAGGGTCAACCCATCACATTCTACAAAGACACTACCACTTGAATCGACAGTGAGGTGAGACTCTTAGAGAAAGACCTAGAAGAATCGTGTATAGCATGAGAGGCTCCCCATATAGCTTATCAGCATGAATGAGATGAAGCATGCCAAGGGGTACTAGAAAGCTTCCTTGTGGAAAGAACCAACATGACTACTCAACCCTCACTTACTAAACAAAACCCACCTCATGATGAAGAAATACAGAACATAGGAGATGCTACCTCAGGAGCTCTCATAGCCACCATGATCCAATAGATCAAGATCCTTAAAGCTAGGATCCTTGAAGAGAGAGGTGGGGAGATAGAGAGGGAAACATAAATAGAGATAGATAGGGGGAGATAAGGGGAGAGAGAGGGGAGATATGGAGATATAGATAGAGAGAGAGGGGGGGATATAAATAGAGAGTGGGAGAGACGAGGGAGATTGAGGGATATGGATAGAGAGGGGAAAGAGAGGCAAAAGAGATTGGTTGTTGATTTTGAGCAGGTGCAGCTATGGTGGGGCTAAAACTTTCCCCCACTAGCTTAGGGAGTTAACTACCAGTTTTTTTTCATTCCTACCACTTAATTTAGGGAAAAAATGGAGGGAATTTTTTCATGTAATCAGTTTGTGTTTTTATTTTTGTCAGAAGGCAAAGCAACAGGTCATCAGAAGGCATAGCAAAAACCAAAGAACAACAGCAACAGTGCAGATATTTTTCTGTTTTCATTTTATATTTTCCTGAATCTACAAAACAAACATTCTTGAACTTTTAGTCTTGTGTCTTTTTATTTATTCACTTTATATTTCTCTATTTCTCTGAATATGTGCTTCCTCTTTTTCAAATTGTCAAATAAATGTCATTATTTGTTTCATTGAATATATAACACCTCCGTTCGAGGTGGCATGGTTTGTCCTCGTAATCGGTCAAGCCGACTTGTAAGTGTTGTCCGATAGATGCTTACCACCTGATCGAAATCCCAAATACAGAGGCTATGGGCTACAGACCGCACTAATGCTATATTAAGTATAAATTATTTAGCATTAAATTATTATAAAAAATTTATGCTAAATTATTTAGCATTAAATTATTGTTAAAAAATCTCATGAAACCACCAGCATCCATAAATTTCAGAACTTAAAATTTTAAACATATGGGCAATTATAATATTAATGGGACCACCTACTTTAAAATGCTCCTAAAAAAAAATCTCAGCACAACTGAGATAATTTAGGAATCCCCTCCATGGAACTGCAGCCTTATACAAAACACTTACAAATGTTTACTCAAAAATAATTTGGAGAAATAAAATTATAAGCTTTCCCATGAGTAATTCCCATGTAAACTTCAACTTTCCCGTAATCACCCACGGACATATAACTGCGCTACCTTCATTCAACCCAGTACCAAGCGTTTGAAAATAAAGTGGTTTCTGCAATAGAAAACTCCTCACCCAAACTGTCGAGTTTGACAGTTTCAGGCAGCTCCACAAACCAAGATTTTGGTATGCTCGATATTATATTGGAGAAAATGACAATATCTAAAACAGAAAAATAAATTTGCAGCAAATATAAAGGCACAAATATATTATATATCAGCACATAAGTTAATGGATATATTTGCTTGCAACTACAGTGGTGAAGTGGTTGTTATATTTTATAGAGATTTCATATAGATCTGGAGAATAGATGATAAAAGACTCTACAAGGAAAAAATCTTTAAAAAAAGGGACGGATGTTGTTCCAAATGCTTTAGTGTTCTAAATATATTTCCAACACTTGCTCAATCCTTCATTAGGTATTGGTACTTAACAATTGCAGTTGGAAATATCAGATTATTGGTACTTATTAAACAAGAAATAGTACTGAATATCTATCTGATGGCAAAATCAACGGCAATCGGGAGCATGAAAAAGAATGGGAAGGCTACCTATTTGTTTGCAGGCAGAGGCGAAGAGAGATTATTGAGGCTCTCAAAAGCAGTAAGAAAAGACTGCCCACCTCCATTGGACTTGAGAGAAACAAAAAGCTGCTCAAGCAGAGCACACCCAGGCAACAAATCCCCCCTCTTCTCGCCCTCTTCCAACGCCATACCCAAATCTTTACCCATATACTTCACAAGACCGCCCATCGCAAAATCCTGCTCAATCATCCTCTCGCCAAACAACTCCATCACCTTCGACCCCGCCGCACCGCTGCCGATCGCTGATAAATACTTTCTCAAATCCAAACCCGCCTTGCCTGCAAAAAGCAGCCCCTCGCTCAAGCCGCACACATTCGCGGCCGCCGTGATCTGGTTTGCGATCTTACAACTCTGCCCGGAGCCCGGCGGGCCCAAATAAGTAGGCGAACCCATGCACCTAAACAGGGTCTCCAACTTAACCACGGTTTCCCGGCGACCGCCCGCTAAGATCGCCAGAGTGCCGTTTTGAGCGCCTCGGTCGCCTCCGCTGACCGGCGCATCGACGGAGTCGCAGCCTTTGCCAGCGGCCTGCTCAAAAATTTCCCTGGCGAGGGAGGGTTGGCTGCTGGTCATATCGACGAGGATGCCGCCAGGGGCGAGAGCTGAGAGGACCCCGTCGGTTCCCAATATAACCTGCCGGACGTCGGAGGGGTTGCTGAGCATGGTGAAGACAACATCGCTGCGTTCTCCCACGGCCCTGGGGGACTCCACAGAGGCGGCGCCGCTGAGGCAGAGGGCTGAAATTTTGGCGGGCGTGCGAGCGTAGAGGGTAACGTGGTAGCCAGCGGCCTGCAGCCGAGCACACATGGCTAAGCCCATTACGCCTGTTCCTATCCATCCGACTCTTGTGCGTTCCGCTGTGAGTTGTTCTTCGTCCATTCCCTTCAATAGAAATACCCAGAATGAGGTGAAGGTGAGGCCAGATTAAATGTGATGTGTCAACTGCAACTGCAACAACAACGCTCGCCGAGATGTTTTCCTTACCAGTTTTCAGGTTTTTGAGCTTCACCAGATTCTGCTTGGCCCCCAAATCGAAAGCGGACTCCAAGCTCAACAATCGCAACCAGTCAAGTTTCCTTAATCTGTTTAAACTAGCGAGGCAAATATTAATTTTTATTGTTGCACCTTATGCGGTGCAGTGATTACGAATATATTATAAATTAAAAATGGAGAGCTGTTGGAGAAGATTTATTATTTCATTCATTTATATATATAATAACCTTTTAAATTAATAGTATTCGAATCAAAATATTTGTGCTGTTGATAAGAAATAAAGGTGACATGATTTAGAATGTTGCTATTTAAGGAATATATTCTACTAATGGATGAATCTTTTGCAATGTGTATATTAGTGTGTAATCCTTTGAACAAAGGCTTAAATTTGATGGTTGTACGACCGTATTTAGGTATTTTTACCATAAAATACAATCAACATTTTAAAAAGAATGTATCACATGAAAGGAGAGATTTTGGACAAACTGTCAAAATTTATTTAGAATTACAATTTTATATATATATATATATATATATATATATAAGAAGTGTATCCTACTTAGGTGGTTCTTGTAGCAAGATGGGGTAAAAATGTCATTGTAGGTCTTTATGTTTTTCCATTTTAAAAATCAACCAAAAATGATAATATGGGAACTATACAGGCAAATCTAACTTAGAGATATGCCAGCAGTCGAGGTATTTTGTATGATATAATGCTTGGACATTTTTCCTATACTTAGAATAGACAATCCCCTTGAATCAATTTATTCATATGCATCAAACTCTTTAGGAAAGGGTTCTTATAGCATTTTGTACATACCTTCCATCATTCATATATATAATTTTACTTATACTAAGGTATGTCATAGTATTTTAAGGACACCTTTGCATGAATAACTGTCATAAAAAAAAATTCTTGAGAGATGTCAAATTTAAGCCCTACTTTGAAGGATTCTTTTGCAATATTTTCACTTTTAAATGAATTCGAATAACATTAACCTTTAATTCTTTTCTTTGATCTTGAGGTTTTCAACAATTCTAGTATGCTAATGCACTACTTCTTTGTAATTCTTTTTGTGAACAATGACAAGTTATATTGTCCTAACTAATGTAAATAAAGTAAAGAAAGTATAATTTGGATGAGAAGGACAAACCTCTTTTTGCTTTGGTTTGTGATTGGCAAGTATCCACCTATACATCAAAAAGGTTTTAATGAGTTAGTTGAGAATGGATATTTTTAAGTCATAATTATAAAGAGTAGAATGTAAACCTAAACTTGAAAAGTTATTTGGAATAAATCTAAAAGATTTACTAAATAAATTTAAAGTTTATATAAAAAGATACTTACACTTATAAACCACAATAAAATAATCAGAATTAAACTATGAAAACATATTTTAAAAAATTAAGAAACTTATCAAAATTAAATTATGAAAACATATTTAAAACTATTAGCAATTGAATTTAGATAAAGTATTAACACTTGTATTAAATTCATGTAATGCTTACTTCAAAAAATTGAATAAAATATTAGTATTTATATATTTTTAATATATTAAATTTTAGTAATACTTTATACCGTGTAAAGATTAATACATAAAACTAAATTGCCACCCTCTAAAATTGAAATCTAGACTAATTATAATAAATTTTCTTTTAAAAATATGAATATAAAAGGCACTATAAAACTATTTGTGCATCTTCAAATACAATTGCACACCTCATTCACACTTGAAGATATTTCTAAAATTTACCTTTGCTTATTGAACTCCTTCAACATTTAAAAAATATTAAAAAATTGAAGTATGAAAGTGTTGGGATTTGTTTAAAACAAAATGGAATGAGTCCACACCACTCCTTGACCTGTTATTTTCATAGTTACAAAATAGGTAATCAAAGGCCTGCTCCTTGTAAGAGTTTATCAAATACCAAGTATTAAAATATTAAATGTTGCCTAAATACCAAATCCTCCATGCTACTCCTTGGCAAAGTTTCTCAAATCTCTGGAAATACTCAAATTAAAAAAGCTACTTGTAAGATATATATACACATAATATATACAAATAGCATTGGTCCTGAGTGTTGGCAAGAGACACTGCTTTGATGAATGTTGAATGTTGTCATTAATGGCAACAAGGCAAAGGGTTTCTACCGGCATGGCAAGGAGACGTTACTCCGGAAGAATCAATGACTAAGTATGGGTAGTATACAATATACCAAGTAAGTGACAGTGTTTGAGATGGTATGCCTTCGCAGTTAAAGACATTTGTATGTAGTTCAGGTACGTTGTTCATAGCTACCTAGTGATCACATGTTCCAGTGTTCAAGTCCTGACTTCCTCCAGAAGTCATATGATAAAATATCTAAGTTTGGGTGAACAAAGTTAAGTCAGGAACAGTGCACAGTACCAGAGTAAAAGGGTTTGCATTCCTCTGTTGTGGCATATTTTTTCTTGTGGTTCTGAGACAACAAAGATACATATCATGACTACTTGAATCCAGAGCTATACCTTCTTAAGTTCCTTTGATCACATTCTACAAATTGTTCTTTATCGGCTTCCAATTTGACAGTATTTCATTGTGACAGAGCAACAGTTCCAAGATCCGCATTTTGCTATAAAGGACTATTATGTTCTGCAGATATGAAGGTATGTTAAAAGTTCAATGATGAATGTTGGATATGAGTTTTAGAGTCTCATATGGTCCACAGTTGAATTGGTCAAGTATGTACTTAAGGGATAAGCCGACAGACAAGTTAAATCTATATGCGGTCAGAATATATTGTTTGAAGAATTAATCTAAGTGGTTGAATGATTGATACCGACCTATATGAAGACCATTGTATGTTTGTTTGGGTCCGCATTCCTGGGTAAGTGCAAAAAGATGGGGGACCAAAAAGTGGCCACATTGTTTTCAAAAAAAAATAATGCATAATGCACTCGCGTTATGGTTTGGTAATGACGAGCCTAAGGCTCATCAAACCAAACCATAACGCGAGTGCATTATGAATTGTTATAAATAAAAAAAAAGCTAATCTTCTCATTTCATTTCTGTTTTCTCCTCTATAGCCGCAGCTTGCAAACCCTAGGAAGCGCGCTCACATTTTGAGAAAATCAATTCAACACCAAAATATTACTAATTCGTCGCCAAAATGCCGCCACAATGTTGAGCACGCCAAAGCAGTGAGTTTTATTAATTTATTTGTTTGAATTTCTTTCCAAATAGGTAGGTTTGAGTTGATTTTTTTATGTATATTTCGTTAATTGTTAGGAAATGTTAATGCACCTCCTCCTCCTCAAAATCCACAAAATCCTGCAGAACAACCTCCTCCATCCATTCCTCGACGTGCCCCTAGAACACAAGAAAATATAATGGGGCAAATTGAAAACAATAAAAAAGAAATTGAAGATATAATTGCAAGGTTGAAAGATCCTTCCACTTCAACCTTGCATAGGTCCACGCTTGTTGAATCTCTTAAATCTATGTTGTCAAATGTAGATTCAATTAGCAAGCAAATATCTAGTAGGACGGATAAAAGGAGAGAGTTTAGAGACTATTATGCAGACAAGTTGTCATACCAAGATGTGAAAAAATTACAAATTACAAAATTAGACTTGTGTTCGATTTTCACAAACCCACAAACAAATCAACCTCCACCTATTACATGCAAGAGGTTCCATATCCATTGGTACAACAACCAAGCGATAAGGGACAATTTTGGGCAGAGGTGGTGGATGGTTTTTGACCGTCCTCCATGCAATAATAATGAGGTCCCGCAATACTTTTTGAGGAAACTCTATTGCGAGTTTGTCCTCAATAAAGTGCCAAACTATTTTGATATGCGGGACTTCCAGGGTAGAGGTGGGGGGTCAGCACAAGATAGACCAGGGGCATGTGTTGACCCATAGCGGGCAGTGAGACGAGTAATCAGCAGACTAGCCCATGAGCATGTTTCTATCCCTTCCATTGTGAAGCAGAGTGTTGAGGTCGATACACTTCAGTCCATTAGTGCGTTGACCCAGAGCATCATAGAGCATGCCAGTCCTGCAGCATAGAGTGGGTTGGGAGATAATGCGAGGAGTAGGGTCCCACCCCATGCTTGTCAGACTTGCAGGTCAGCCTGTGGTTATGACCCCATGGATAGACAAGACGCAGGTGCACAGGCTACATCTGCAGCTAAGCAGATGGTGATGACAGATACCCTCCTGAGTGAGACTTTCGGCCTTGATACTCAGGTAAATATTAGCAAGTTTATTGAATTTAATTTATTAAATTTTATTTTTGAAATGCAAGATTAACTAATTTAGTTTGATAATTTTAATAAAATTTCAGGGTCATAGCGTTGATGCAGTTTTCAGTGGTTCTCCACCTACATATTACACTAGATCATCTACTGTCGGGGTATGTAACTAGTAAACAGTTATAAATATTACATATGAATAGTATCGTTATATGAATGGTATTCTAATATTTGATTTTGGATGTTGAATAGGTTAATATTGGTGGATATTTCATGGCAACACCTACCAGCGATGGTGGACTTCAAAGCTTCACGGAGGTAATAAAATAAATAGTTTAATGAATGAATTATACTTACTAGATTTTTGTATGTGACTTGTGTGCTTTATTGTGTGCACTTCCATGTTTAGATGAACGTGTGTATGTTAGGAGCCATGATTTGTATCACTATTATAGTTTTCATAATTGAATAATGTTGTTTTATTTCTAGATGGTGCAGGCTGCAGAGACATCTCCCGATGTTCATAGGGCAATGGAGCATGGTGTGACCTCTGTGATTCATAGCTCCATGGCATTGACAAAGGTATGCGGCAGATTAGTAAATTTCAATTTACATTCATTGTTATAGTTGTTTATTTTTGAAAAATCAAAAGATTATTGATTTGAAGTTTAATTTCTATATGGATGGTTTCTATAAGACATGACATCACCATGGCCTATTCCTGCTACTGAAGCAAGTGAGGAGACAAATTATATGGTAGCGGTAAGTGATTATTTTGTTTAATGTTTCATTTTTTATAACATGTAATTTCTATATATTAATGTCTATACTTTTTATTGTAATAGCTAAAGATGCAGGAAGAACTAAATAGGAGGAGCAACCCTCAGGTTTGTAGTAGACCACCCACATGCGCGTCTCCATCCCCTAGAAGATCAAAGGCTGCCCATGATCTATTCTCTTCACCAACCAGAGGGGAATGACTTTTTATTGTGTTCCTTTGTTGTATGCCTATATGGCATTTGTGGACATATATTTTGTATTGCATATAGTTGACATTGTATGCCTATATGGCATTCTTGTAAGCCTATATGGCTATTTTGTATATATGTTATACTTATATCGATAGATATTGATGTATGTCTATATGGATATTTGGTTAATACAAATCTTTTTTATTGATGGCGTCCATACTTGCATTATAAATTCACATTTGAATGGATATTTGTAGATGGCTACTTCAAATATTTAAAGTCCAATTGTATTACATAGGATGTTTGTTGATCCAATAAGCTAGCTATTGTTATTCAAGTATCACCTAACTCATTCTGGAACTAAAAGATAAAAGTTGTATTTAAAAAAAATGAATCATCATGTTGAACAAAAAATATTAATATTCTTTATGAGTAGCATACAATGTCAACTATATGCAATACAAAAAAATGAATCATCATGTTATTCTTTATGTTTGAGATCTTGAAAATGACTAAGTCTGGTAGCCTGATATCCTGAAACACTAAAAATTGACTAAGTTTGAAATCTGGTGGATCCTCCAAATTCTATAATCTACATGTTAAATCCGGTGGATTCGAGACCTATCTCAAACATCCTGAAAGGTATATTGAAAAATATTTAAAGTATATTCAATATACCTTATCCTCTGGGACTTACACTTCTAGGTGCAAAATTGCTCTAGGGAGTTAGGCACGCTTTCCTGCCTCTGCAGACTCAAATAAGTGCCTAAGATTGAGACCTCAAAGTGCACCTAGAGAAGAAAACAAACCTTTGATCATCCCAAGTTATGGCACCTTGAATGCAATTGATACAAATGACCTTAAGCATTGAAAATTTGACAAGGAAAACACATTATGAGTTTAGGCGCCCTTCATGCTTCATATCACCAATTTTGGTGCCTTAGCAACATAGTAGATGAATAACACCTCAAAATGAGCGCCTAAGGGTGATGTAGTCATACAAGGGTGCAAACAAGTGTTAAAAGCCTTAAAATATCAAGGAATAATCCAAATTCAAGTAAGGCACATTTTCACACCTTGATCATCATCTAAGGCACCTTGCAAAGGAGGTCTTGAGCAACATAAACCTTAGGCGCAATTTCTTGCTTCTACAATCAAATTTGAGCGCCTAAGGAGTGAATTGGTGATGGACATCACTTTGAGCACCTTAAAAGTGTTTGAAGGTTTGAATTGGTGAATGATAGTGCCTAAAGGTCTTAGAACCAACTAGAATAAGGAATCGAAGAATGAGTTAACCACTTTGAGTGCCTTGAAGGAGAGAAGTATGTATATGAAGATTGATTGAATGTTTGGAGTTTAGGCACACTTTCCTTGTCATCTAATCACACATTGGCGCCTAGGAAGAGTTGAGATGAAACAATCCTTTGAGTGGACTCCTTGATGAGATCTCTCCCATTGCTTAAACTTGTTGAAATGTTAAAAGCTAAGTCAAATGGATTATAGGCGCTCTTTGCCTTTAGAATGACCTTGAATTGGCGCCTAAGCATAACCAGAGAGTTTAAATCCATTCAATATGGCGCCTTGTAAGAGGAGAGCTTAAGAGCATGAGACTAGATGGCATTTAAGAGTCATGATCATCAAAATCCAAAGAAATGGGCTAAGTAAGCTAAGGTGCCTTTGCTTGTCATTCAATACCTCCATGAGCGCCTAGATTGAAATTGCATCCAAGGACATCTAAGAGTAGGCGCTTAGAGGGGAAAAGTCATCCTAAGACCTTCATAATTATTTGAAGCATAAAAAATACCAAGTATAAAGCTTCATGATGTTGGGCGCTCTTTCACCTCCATATAGATCTAGATTGGCACCTTAGATAAAGTATCACAATCAAGACAGAAAGGCTTACTTCAAGCATGTTTAATCATTCAAGGTCTTACAAATAACGAATAGATCCTAAATTGATGCTAGGCGCCTCCTCTTGTCTCTACTATCTAGTTTTGGGACCTAAGGAGAAATTGCATCTAGTGAACTCATTAATTGGTGCCTAGGAGGAAAAGACCTTAAACTTACATTATTGAGTCAGCACTTTAGAAATTGAGCCATTCCTAGTCAATTGGAGTCATAAAATATCAAATACAAAGTCAAATTGGACTTAGGCACCCCTTCATGTAATTTCCCACCATCATGAGTGCCTAGATGTAGGAAGATCATCCATTTGCCCCTAGGAATAAGATACAAGTCCAAGACCTCAGATTTGAGCGCATAGAAGTGTGATGGATTGAAGAAGCTACATTGGCGCCTAAAGGTAAGTTGTATCTAATGACATCACCTAATTAAGCGCCTAGGAGGTATAAAACTTAACATTGACATGAGGACAAGCGCTTAGTAAAGGAGAGTTTCTCAAACATTTAAACATGTGAATGAAGTCATAGAAATGCACTAAGTCATCTAGGTGCCATTTTTCCCTTGTGTACCCTTACATTTGTGCCTAAGAAGAAGTTGCTTTAGTTTGGCCACACGAGGAGAAGAACGAAAGTTACACCCCTTTGCAACTTTACACTGCCTCCTTCTGACGATTTTTGGGGCAGCAGAAAACCTTTCACCACGGGAAACACCTCAGAGATATAAAAAATCGAGAGAGGTTATTGTAGAGGCGCTCTACGTGATCACATTGCCTCAGACAAAATGTTTCTAAGTGACACAGTTTTTGAGTAACATCTCGTCAAAGATTACTGTCTTTTTGCACTTTGGACTCTTCAGAGATATCGCCGATACAATGTAGCTCGGACTGTTTCGACATGTTTGGGTGAAAAAAAGGACCATGCCTAACGTAAATGTACCCATCCAGACGCGTTGGAACAGTTAGTTTGGTCGCATCAGGAGCAGGATGAAAGTTACACCCCTTTGCAACTTTACACTGCCTCCTTCTGACGATTTTTAGGGCAGCAAAAAACTTTTCACCACGGGTAAATGCCTCAGAGATATAAAAAACTAAGAGAGGTTATTGTAGAGGCACTCTACGTGATCACGTTTCTTTAGACAGAATATTTTTTAAGTGAAACAGTTTTTGAGTAACATCTTGTCAAAGATTGCTGCCTTTTGCACTTTGCACTCTTCAGGGATATCGCCGGTACAATGTAGCTTGGACTGTTTCGACATGTTTGGGTGAAAAATAGGACCATGCCTAGCGTAAATGTACCCATTTGGATGCATTGGAATAGTCAGTTTGGTCACATCATGAGCAAGATGAAAGTTACACCCCTTTGTAACTTTACATTGCCTTCTTTTGACGATTTTTGGGGCAACAAAAAACCTTTCACCACAGGCAAATACCTCAGAGATATAAAAAACTGAGAGAGGTTATTGTAGAGGCACTCTACTTGATTGTGTTGCCTCAGAAAGAATGTTTCTAAGTGACAGTTTTTGAGTAACATCTCGTCAAAGATTGCTGCCTTTTTGCACTTTGGACTCTTCAGGGATATCACCAATACAATGTAGCTCAGACTATTTCGACATGTTTGGGTGAAAAATAGAACAATGCCTAGCCTAAACATACCCATCCGGATGCGTTGGAACTATCAGTTTGGTCGCATCAGGAGCAGGACACCCAAATGCATAACATGATGATGTAAAAATGTGTATATGTGTAAAAATCCAGCAGGAAATAAAAAAAGACAAACCTTACAAATTAAAGTGCAGGAAATAAAAATACTTACAACTCAATGTAACATGACTTTACAAAATCAATGTGAATACTTACAAATTAATCCAATGAACCATCCGAGTCTGTTCTACTCTTTATTGTGTCAAGTATTGCTTCATGGTCAGACTCACGCATCTTCCACAAGATTTTGTTCAAAGGTCTACCCCGATACTTTATCAAATGAACATTGGATGCCACGACAAGGTTCGAGTAATGAAGAATCTTTCAATGCGTGTCAAAGTCTTGAAACAGCCAAACATTAACACTCTTATGTGGGTACTTCTAAGCCATGTTCCAGTAATAACCACTGAGCCTGTAGGGTATTCGACGTTTTCTCCATCTGTAATAGGGGCCTCCAATTTCTTTTTGGCCTTAACACAACAACATAAGTAATAATATGTTCCCTCTTCATTATCTTCATATGCAATAGCTGCATATACGTGCCCTACATTGATATGTGTAGCAAATTAGATGAAATTAGTCAACATTACAAAAACACTACAAAGTAAGATGACATTACCTGGTTGAACTAGATGAAATTAGATGCATATACGTGCCCTATATTACCTGGTTGAACTAAATCTGATATGTGGTCAAAGTCAACTGATGATTCCATCTGTGTTAGTTCCAGTGTCGTCGGGGGTCGATACATGTCAAGTGGGCTAAGATAACTTAACTGCCATTCATCAACCCACTCCTTTGACTTGTACTCATCCCAAACTTGAATTATACAAGAAGAACAAAAGCATGACATCTTTCGCATATGGATACTCCATGAACCTGCAATTGAGCTTCTGAAAGAGTGCATCTCATTTGATCCTGTCAGTGTAGAACAGTCCTCATATGTGCAATGTTAGTATCATCTATCAACCAAAAAAATCTATGAACTGAAGACTTACCTTCATTACCTAGACCCATGGAAGCATTACACCACTCGACAATCGATTTTGCATCTGTCAACTTTGCATTGTCTTTATACTATAACTATTCTTGTGCTATGGCTCTTTTGATACATGCTCCTGTATCATCATGCTCCCCCTTTCCATGCCCGGCCTCACAAAAGTTCCACATATGTTGAATACCTGTAAAATTATGACTCCTATTCAGCCAATAGAAATTCTATGAGTTCTTGAATTGTGACGCACATTTATCTGACCATATGATATGCTGATTGAATGATATGCCCCTTCTAGCCAAATCATTGTAGAACACCTAAAAGCAACCTTTCACGAAATCTGTAGAATGCATACGATCATCACTAATATAGAAATTATACTCCCTTATGATCTTTCTATCATCCTCTGTACTATCATTTGCATGAATGAATGCGATGTGCACAAATATAGAAACCTGTGTGGAGTTGTAATATTGTGATTGCACCTCACGTTGTGGCTGTAGACTATAGTTCTCTGCAAAGTCAACAACTGAAACAATGCTACCAACCGGAAATGTGTCCTTGCATAACTTGAATTGCAAGTCCAACCATCGAGCTCTATGGGCATGTCTTGCATACTCATACACTATGCTGTCATGAAATATAGGCATAAACTGATACACTGGAATCTTTTCAATAACCAATTCACACCTCTTTGCTTCTTTACCATCTTTTGTATTGTATGCCACTATTTTATACTTGCCAAACTCTACTAGTTCGTTTCCAACCGCATGTGTTCTTTCCATATGTTCACATATTGGCAAATGTTGTAAGCCACCGCAACGATGACATGTCCCATCCAAGCATAATTTCTTGTAGAATATTTGACCTTCCTCTCTTTCACATAAAATTCTTGATATGAAGTCTCTTGAAGATGTTAGTGGGGCACATATGGCACAACCCTGCAAAACCTTGTTAGTATGCATATCTAAACATATAGACCTATAAACATCAAGATGGTTAGAAAATTCAATATGTAATCTACAACAACAAGTAGTGCGTGTGTGATTTATCTTGACATAGAAAGGTTTTAGCATTTCAAAATATCTTTGACAAATTTTAATTTGAGGATACTTCTCTAGAAATTTACCATAAAACTGTGTTTGAGTCTCATCCAAAAAATACTTTGGATGTGGCTCACGATTCTGACTACCGATTCTCCTTCTTACCACATCCCTTTGATTCGAAGATACCCTTGTGTTATTCTTCCAAAAGTCTTCAATTAGTGATCTCAATGCTTCAACAATTGGTTTATCTTTTCGTGGTAGTCTCCCCGAGAACGCCCATAATTCATTGGCATTAGTGTCCTCAATTCTTTCGCGTCTTCCAATGGCTCTTGATAAAGTTTTCCTATTAATTCTCAATTCTTGACTCGTCTTTCTAATGAGATGAGCTTTCTTCGTTTGACTACTTCTATAGTCAATGTAATCACACGCTGTGTTGCATTACTATCTTTTGTGCAAGAGGTGTTACCCACACTCTCATACGCACTCATTAGATTCTTAACAATAGATTTTTCACTTGAAGCCTCTGTGTTCTCAACCCAAGAATCTTCATAATGGACCTATACTTTATACTTCGCATCATTTCAAAGAATAGTTGACATCTTGCAGTCTCATTTAACTTTTCAAAGAACAATCTCCAAATCTTATGAGCATATCTTCTACAAGTGCATTTTGGAATCTTACCTTCCATTGGCTGCAAAATATTCTCATCAATATCAATCAAATACTTTGGCTTTCTATGCAAAATTCTAGGTGGTGTTAAGTTAGATAAATTCATCTCAACATTAGGAATTTCATCAATATTTAAATGAGATGGGCTATATGGCATACCTTCGATCGAAGATGGAAAGAATGGTGTACCTTGAGGTTGAGGTGGGAATGATGGCGTACCTCCTTCATCACATGTGAGTGATGATGTACTCTCAACTTGAGATGTGGTAGATGGTGTCCCTACATGTTGACTTGCGGTAGAGGACGTGTCTCCAACTATGGTATTCAAATATCTCGTAGCACGAAGTTTTTGCATTTGTTCTCTTTGTGCCGCCAATACCATATCTCTTTGTGATGGTTGTGGTTCCTCTTCAATTGGCATGTCTTCATTTATCGTGTCCAATTTTCTCTTCTCACAAAGTTCCCTCATAGCCACTACTTTCTTTGCATTCTTAGCTTCTATCTCTTCCTGTGTTGGTTTAATTCTTGATCGTTTCCTCGGCATGATGGAGAATTTGTCTATAGCATGATAAAGAGACCAATATTAGTTCCTAAGAAATGAATACAAGATAATAGTGGGATTGTATTTTTATTATGTTGTAAGGATTTATTCTTGTATAATTTGACATCATGGTATGTTAAGGTCTGTTTATTACACATAATTATTAAAGAGCCCAAGTGTAGAAAATATACATGGCATCATGTGAGATTATAAGTTGCTTTCTTGATTGGGAATGTGTCTATTTTAAACATGTATGATAAAGCATGATAAAGTAATTCAAATAGAATTAAGAAAAATGTAAAGAACATGCATGTAAAGACTTGACATACCTAAAAAATGAAGATTCGAATGGAGAGAGTACCCAATTATGTAGTGTTTTTTTCTTCTTGCATCAAACTCCTCAAAATTTTGAGTTTTTCACCACTTGATTCTTTTTCAATGTTAAATTGAATAACACTCAAATATAATTACTCACAACAATACTATTAACCAATCTATAATGTTAAATTCCTAAAATTGAATCACAATTAACATTGCAACACTACAAAAATTGAAACTTGAATAGATATATATATCAAACTTGGTGTGAAAACTATGTTATTTCCTCCTTCTCAAGTTGGCAAAGAAGAAAAGGTGGTGGAAAGATCATGCAAAGGTGGTAGAATGTGTAAAATGTGCATGTGAACTTCCCAACAACATGAAAGCACTTCTTTTTTGTCGGAGCACGCGCAGAATCAGTATGAAAATAGAGCATGTGGGCCTGCATCACGGGGGTCAACACTTTTTTACCGTTTCTATAGCAGGACAAAACACGAGCGTGTTAGTTTTGTCCTGCTATAGATTGATCCATAAATATTTTACCTATCTCACCTTCGATAGCACCTTTACAATATCTCACCTCTCTACCTCTCCCCTCTCTATGTCTCTCAGTCGCTCCTTGTCTACCTTAACCCTAATCCCTCGACCCTTAACCCTATCCCTAAACCCTCGACCCTCGAACCTCAACCCTCAACGTCAAAACCTAATCCCTCAACCCTTAACTCTAATCCCTCGACCCTCAACCCTATCCCTAAACCCTAAACCCTAAAGCCTCAACCCTCAACGTCAAATCCTAATCCCTCAACCCTTCACTCTAATCCCTCAACCCTAAACCCTATCCCTAAACCTCAGACACTATACCTTAAACTCTAATCCCTCAACCCTCAACCCTAATCCGTCATCCCTCAACTCTAATCCCTCATCCCTAAACCCTAAATGCTATCCCTATTCATAAACCCTCAACGGGCTCGATACTATACCTTAAACCCTCCAACCCTATCCCTAATCCTTATACCCTCCACACTCTACTTTAACCCTAATCCCTCGACCCTTAACCCTATCCCGAAACCCTTAACCCTCGAACCTCAATGTACTCAACCCTCAACGTCAAACCTTAATCCCTCAACCCTTAACTCTGATCCCTTGACCCTCAACCCTATCCCTAAACCCTAAACCCTAAAGCCTCAACCCTCAACCCTCAACGTCAAATCCTAATCCCTCGACCCTTCACTCTAATCCCTCAACCCTAAACCCTATCCCTAAACCCTCAACACTATACCTTAAACCCTAATCCCTAAACCCTCAACCCTAATCTGTCATCCCTCAACTCTAATCCCTCATCCCTAAACCCTAAATGCTATCCCTATTCCTAAACCATCAACAGGCTCGATACTATACCTTAAACCCTAATCCCTTATCCCTAAACCCTCCAACCCTATCCCTAATCCTTATACCCTCCACACTCTACTTTAACCCTAATCCCTCGACCCTCAACTCTATCCCTAAACCCTCGACCCTCAAACCACAACCCTTAACCCTCAACGTCAAACCCTAATCCCTCAACCCTTAACTCTGATCCCTCAACCCTTAACTCTGATCCCTCGACCCTCAACCCTGTCCCTAAACCCTAAAGCCTCAACCCTCAACCCTCAACGTCAAATCCTAATCCCTTGACCCTTCACTCTAATCCCTCAACCCTAAACCCTATCCCTAAACCCTCAACACTATATCTTAAACCCTAATCCCTCAACCCTCAACCCTAAACCTTATCCCTAAACCCTAATCCCTCAACTCTAATCCCTCATCCCTAAACCCTAAATGCTATCCCTATTAATAAACCCTCAATGGGCTCAATACTATACCTTAAACCCTAATCCCTTATCCCTAAACCCTCCAACCCTATCCCTAATCATTATACCCTCGACACTCTACTTTAACCCTAATCCCTCGACCCTCAACCCTATCCCGAAACCCTTATCCCTCGAACCTCAATGTACTCAACCCTCAATGTCAAACCATAATCCCTCAACCCTTAACTCTGATCCCTCGACCCTCAACCCTATCCCTAAACCCTAAAGCCTAAAGCCTAAACCCTCAACGTCAAATCCTAATCCCTCGACCCTTCACTCTAATCCCTCAACCCTAAACCCTATCCCTAAACCCTCAACACTATACCTTAAACCCTAATCCCTCAACCCTCAACCCTAAACCTTATCCCTAAACCCTAATCCCTCAACCCTCAACCCTAATCCGTCATCCCTCAACTCTAATCCCTCATCCCTAAACCCTAGATGCTATCCCTATTCCTAAACCCTCAACAGGCTTGATACTATACCTTAAACCCTAATCCCTTATCCCTAAACCCTCCAACCCTATCCCTAATCCTTATACCCTCCACACTCTACTTTAACCCTAATCCCTCGACCCTCAACCCTATCCCTAAACCCTCGACCCTTGAACCTCAACCCTCAACCCTCAACGTCAAACCCTAATCCCTCAACCCTTAACTCTAATCCCTCGACCCTCAACCCTGTCCCTAAACCCTAAAGCCTAAAGCCTCAACCCTCAACCCTCAACGTCAAATCCTAACCCCTCGGCCCTTCACTCTAGTCCCTCAACCCTAAACCCTATCCCTAAACCCTCAACACTATACCTTAAACCCTAATCCCTCAACCCTCAACCCTAATCTGTCATCCCTCAACTCTAATCCCTCATCCCTAAACGCTAAATGCTATCCCTATTCCTAAACCCTCAACAGGATTGATACTATACCTTAAACCCTAATCCCTTATCCCTAAACCCTCCAACCCTATCCCTAATCCTTATACCCTTGACACTCTACTTTAACCCTAATCCCTCGACCCTCAACCCTATCCCTCAACCCTAAACCCTCGAACCTCAATGTACTCAACCCTCAACGTCAAACTCTAATCCCTCAACCCTTAACTCTGATCCCTCGACCCTCAACCCTATCCCTAAACCATAAACCCTAAAGCCTCAACCCTCAACCCTCAATGTCAAATCTTAATCCCTCGACCCTTCACTCTAATCCCTCAACCCTAAACCCTATCCCTAATCCCTCAACACTATATCTTAAACCCTAATCCCTCAACCCTAAACCTTATCCCTAAACCCTAATCCCTCAACCTTCAACCCTAATCCGTCATCCCTCAACTGTAATCCCTCATCCCTAAACCCTAAATGCTATCCCTATTCCTAAACCCTCAACAAGCTCGATACTATACCTTAAACCCTAATCCCTTATCCCTAAACCCTCCAACCCTATCCTTAATCCTTATACCCTCCACACTCTAATTTAACCCTAATCCCTCGACCCTCAACCCTATCCCTAAACCCTTGACCCTCGAACCTCAACCCTCAACCCTCAACGTCAAACCCTAATCCCTCAACCCTTAACTCTAATCCCTCAACCCTCAACCCTGTCCCTAAACCCTAAACCCTAAACCCTCAACCCTCAACCCTCAACCCTCAACGTCAAATCCTAATCCCTCGACCCTTCACTCTAATCCCTCAACCCTAAACCCTATCCCTAAACCCTCAACACTATACCTTAAACCCTAATCCCTCAACCCTCAACCCTAAACATTATCCCTAAACCCTAATCCCTCAACCCTCAACCCTAATCTGTCATCCCTCAACTCTAATCCCTCATCCCTAAACCCTAAATGCTATCCCTATTCCTAAAACCTCAATGGGCTTGATACTATACCTTAAACCCTAATCCCTTATCCCTAAGCCCTCCAACCCTATCCCTAATCCTTATACCCTCGACACTCTACTTTAACCCTAATCCCTCGACCCTCAACCCTATCCCGAAACCCTTATCCCTCGAACCTCAATGTACTCAACCCTCAACGTCAAACCCTAATCCCTCAACCCTTAACTCTGATCCCTTGACCCTCAACCCTATCCCTAAACCCTAAACCCTAAAGCCTCAACCCTCAACCCTCAACGTCAAATCCTAATCCCTCGACCCTTCACTCTAATCCCTCAACCCTAAACCCTATCCCTAAACCCTCAACACTATACCTTAAACCCTAATCCCTCAACCCTAAACCTTATCCCTCAACCCTCAACCCTAATCCATCATCCCTCAACTCTAATCCCTCATCCCTAAACCCTAAATGCAACCCCTATTCCTAAACCCTCAACAGGCTCAATACTATACCTTAAACCCTAATCCCTTATCCCTAAACCCTCCAATCCTATCCCTAATCCTTATACCCTCCACACTCTACTTTAACCCTAATCCCTCGACCCTCAACCCTATCCCTAAACCCTCGACCCTCAACCCTCAACATCAAACCCTAATCCCTCAACCCTCAACATCAAACCCTAATCCCTCAACCCTTAACTCTGATCCCTCGACCCTTAACCCTTAAAACCTATCCCTACACGCTCGACACTCGACACTATATCTTAAACCCTAATCCCTTAACCCTCATCCCTAAAGCCTCATCCCTAAATCCTTAAACCTTCAACCCTAAACCCTATCCCTAATCCCTCTACCCTCGACACTCTTATTTAACCCTAATCCCTTGACCATTAACCCTATCCCTCAACCCTCAACCCTCAACTCTCAACATTAAACCCTAATTCATCAACCCTAAACCCTAATCCCTCAAACCTAAACCCTATCCCTAAACCATCAACCCTCAACACTATACCTTAAACCCTAATCCCTATCCCTCAACCCTTAACCCTCAAAACTTAAACCCTATCCCTACACCCTCAACACTTGACACTATATCTTAAGCCTTAAACCCTCATCCCTAAAGCCTCAACCCTCAATCCTTAAACCTTCAACCCTAAACTCTATCCCTAATCCCTCTACCCTCGACACTGTAACCCTAACCTCGACATTAAACGCTAATCCATCAACCCTAAACCCTAATCCGTCAACCCTAAACCCTATCCCTAAACCCTCAACCCTCAACACTATACCTTAAACCCTAATCCATCAACCCTAAAACCTAATCCCTCAACCCTCAACCCTAAGCACTATCAATAAACCCTCAACCCTTGACACTATACCTTTAACCCTAATCCCTCAACCCTCAACCCTAATCCCTCATCCCTAAACCCTAAACACTATCCCTATTCCTAAACCCTCAACCCTCGACACTATACCTTAAACCCTAATCCCTTATCCCTAAACCCTAAACCCTAAACCCTATCCCTCAACCCTTAACCCTATCCCTCAACCCTTAACCCTTAAAAATTAAACCCTAAAATCTATCCATAAACCCTCGACGCTCAACACTATATTTTAAACCCCAATCCCTTAACCCTCAGCCCTAAAGCCTCAACCCTCAATCATTAAACCTTCAACCCTAAACCCTATCCCTACTCCCTCTACCCTCAACACTCTACTTTAACCCTAATCCCTTGACCATCAACCCTACTCCTAAACCCTCAACCCTCAACCCTCAACTCTCAACATTAAACCCTAATCTGTCAACCCTAAACCCTAATCCCTCAACCCTAAACCCTAACCCTAAACCCTCAACCCTCAACACTATACCTTAAACCATAATCCCTCAACCCTAAACCCTAATCCCTAAACCCTAAACCCTATCCCTAAACCCAACAAAATTGCTTTGCCTATGTTAGGTTGTTAAACCCATCATAAAAATATGTCAGAAAAATGGCTATGAAGTTTTTTAATGTTAGTAATGTTATATGGCATGTTTTTCTGGCCCATCTGGGGTTCATTATGCCAATAGGTGTACACACTATGAGAAAACCTTTGCGTATGGTACATCCACAGTGAGTAATTAACAGTTGAAATCAAAAGGATGATCATTATGAGAAAAGCTTTGCATTGGGGTACATCTATGTTTCTTGCTGTCCACCCCACACTTGGGGGAGGTATATTGTTATGAAACAGGCAAATAATCTCCCATTGTTTACTGGCTCTATCCACAAGAACTACTAAACTATACCTTAAACCCTAATCCCTCTACCCTCAACACTCTACCTTAACCCTAATCCCTCGACCCTTAACCCTAAACGCTATCCCTAAAGCCTCAACCCTAAACCCTAATCTCTCAAGGTCCTAAACTCTAATCCCTTATCCCTAAACTCTAAATCCTATCCCTAAACGCTCAACCCTCAACCTTAAACCTTAATCACTCAATCCTTATCCACCCCTCTCCTCCCCTATCTGGCTCACTCCCATCTCTACCCTCCTCTACTCTCGACACTATACATACATACATATAGGCATACATAGATATATACATACATACATACATATAGGCATACATACATACATACATGATTAATAGCCTTGAACATAAAAAAATTTAAGGGGAGCATAACACGAGCGCGTTATAACACGCTCGCGTTATTTCAAATATGACAAATAGCACAAACTTTTGCGGAAAAGGAAAAATGCAAAGCAAAAACTAACGCGTTCACTTTATGTTTTGCTTTGGGAATCCCAAGCCTTGGGCTTGGGATTTGCTTTGGATTTCCAACCCAAAGGCTTGGAGTGCCTTTTCAACATCCACAGACGTGTTTTTCCATATTCTTCAAGATTTCACATAATTTCGTTCGTGCTAACCCTCAGATTTGCACGTATTTCAAGGTTGAACAAATCGAACACTTGGGTAATGTTAGGCTTTCTCTTAGCTATTTGACGATGTGATTTTTTTCACATTTTAACAATGTTAAGCCTTTCATCTTTAATTTCTTTTGTTTGTGTGTCCATTTTTGGGCAAAAACCACTGTTTGGTCTTTTTTTCATTGTAAATTAACTATTCGTTGAAATTTCAAAAAAATTACATATTTAGAAACTAGACTCCATTCTACAAATATTAAAAAAAGAAAAAAAATGATTTTCAATTAGTTTTCAAAATTTATAGGGGTAGCATGGCCAAAATTCTATTTTTTAAGATGTGTCCACTTTGAAAATTAGTAAAAAATCAAATATTCATCAAAAAATTATCAGAAAAATCAGGCATATACTACATGCTATTAGCTAATTTCTCACTGAAGCGATTTTAAAAATACCAAAAAAAAAGTTGACCTTTTGAGGGAGCCAAAAAACATGCTTTACTATGTTTTTTTGACAGAAACAACACCAATTTCTGTGGCTCCCTCTTTTGAACCCCTTAATCTATGCCATTTTAAAAAAAAAATAGTAGTTTAGAAAGTAGACTCGGAGCACTACGAACATTGTTTTGGTTGCATCTCCAAATTTTGAGTGTAACTATGCTCAATTTCTCATCCAAGGCCAGCATTTCCTTATTTCAGAAAAAAAGTGGCCACTTAAGACCCCTTTTTAGCTCCCCATCTTCTTGCACTTACCCTCCTGTTTGTGCACAAGATCAGCCGATAAGGTACAACACTTATTGCAGATATATATATATATATACAATGAATTTCGATGTTGGGGAGATGGATAGATGTGAAAAATGTGTGAATTCGATATGTGCTTAATCTAAGGTAGTTTACAGAGCATAAATGGATAATAAGGGCAGAAAACAGGATTATATGTGAAGCAGAGTAGAAAATCAGGGCATACAGTATGAAGTCCTTTGAATCTGTATACTAAGCATATTGGTACTGCACTTCAACATTTTGTAGATGCACCTGTAGCAGTCATCTCTTGGCAGTGAGCCAATCTCTTTTTTAGCTTTCTGGCAGTGAGCACTTCTTGGATAGTGAGTCCTTGGGCAGTGAGCCTTCATGTAATTCAGTATTGCTATCACAATATATTGTGATCTAACACTCACTATGGTTTTTCCCTTTTGGGTTTTCCACGTCAAATCCTGGAATCTACATGTTATGAATTTATGGCTGCTCTTCTTATGTTTGCTTTGCTTTCATGTTATTGAATTTGGTAAATGGATTAATGAATGTGTAAAAGAAAAGGTTTTAAGAATACTGATTCACCCCCCCTCTCAGTATTCTTTGCATTCAACAATTGGTATCAAAGCAAGGTTCCTTGGAAGAAGCTTAACAACTTGAGGAAAATATGGCAAGGTGTACACATGGCCGCTAGAAGATATCTCACTTCTCCTGAAGCCTCATATGAAAGCAATGATGAATTACAAGATGCTCTTGACGATCTTGAAAAATTTGAAGCACAAATCAGGGATATGAAGGATAACATACAAGAAGTTGATGAATGCATTCTAAACTAAAAGAACAAGTCAAGAAGTTCAAAGAAAAATACAAGGAGGTTAGTGAACAATTGATATCAGCCAATGAAGCCTTAGATGATTTGAAAGTAGAAGTTGTAGAAAGAGTTAAAGTAGAAGAAGATCTAAATCTATTGGTAAAAAATAAGTTAGAAGAATGTGCTAAACTTGAAAAAGAAGTTGTGAGCCTGAAATCAGATCTAGAGAAGGCTAAGAGCTATGAAGAAAAGTCTAAAATAATCTTTGCAAAACTTGAGGAATTGATTGAAAGTTAGAAGAGTCCAGATGACAAGCGAGGATTGGGATTTGAAAAAGGAGAAAGTTCAAAATCAGGCCAAGCAAACATTGAGTTTAAGCAAAACAAATACAACTAGTTCCGAAATCAAAGAATAAGACCTCTGGTCAAACAACCAAATGCTTAAAGGTACCCATCTTTCAATGGCTATTGTTTTAATTGTAATAAGTTTGGTCACAAGGCTACTCAGTGTAGGAGTAGAATAAATCAAAATGTTCCTTCATTCACTGGTCAATGTTTCAATTGCAAGAAAATTGGTCATAAATCAAACAAATGCAGAAGTCTGGTTATTAATGGTTTTAACTATGCAAGGAATACTCATTCCTTCAATAGAAAGTGCTTTGCATGCAATAGATTTGGACATATGGCTAACCAATGCAGATCAAGAATGAATTCAATAAATAGAAGGAATCAAGGACAGAGGAATGTGGTATGCTACAATTGTAATAAGTTTGGGCATGTTGCAAAATTTTGTAGATGCAAGAATGAGAAAGAAACTATCCTATAGAGAAGATGAAAACATAATAGAAAGAAGACAAAAGTAAAAACAAGGTTGATTCGGTGGAGATTACAAAGGAAATGAGCATGGTCTGGATTAAGAAGGATGTTGATAATATCAGGGATGGATCCGCACCAGTCTCTAGTGCAGATACTTCCTCCGAGAAGTAAATTGGGAGCTCTAGCTCAGGTGGAGCTGTATTGAAAATCTAAATCCCCTAGCTAGATAATCAGTGTTGGGATTGGCACGAAGATGTGATGTAAAGATTCATATGACAGATCTTTTGAAAGTAATTCCAGAAGAAAAGAATTGAAAATGTGGAACATTGTGGAGCAATCTTGATTAACTGAGTTTAACAGAGAAGTGTACAACTTTTTGAAAGATAGCATTTATGATGATTAGGTTTTGGCAAGTGAAGGTTAAAAGGGTTGTATCTGAAGGAAAAAATCACTTTGCATTCAAGCTCTCAAGTGTCTAAGGTGAACTGAAGCGAAAATCCTAGTGACTACAATGACTTCCAAAGCAATTCAAGGCAAAATCAAGCAAAACCCTAATTCAACAACTGTCAACTTATTTGAATCTCTGCAAAAATGGCAACTCCACAAGTGATTGATATAACTAAGAGAGCTCAGCCAAAATTTAAGAAGCATCCATTCAAATCAATAGAGGTCAATCCAAATGGTGCATTTTTAGAAATTTTGTTTGGTGTGATGCATGTGGAAGATGTTAGGGTTTATATTCATGTTGCCCTAGAGGAACATGAGGGTAGTCAACTCACAGACCTATATCTAAAACATCTAAGTGGTGATACATTTGACCTGAAAGAAGAATACAAGGCATTGGAGGAAAATAAACTCATTCAGTATATAGATTTTTTAGTCTTTACAGAAGGCGAATGGGTCTGGTATGTCTTAAGCCGAATCCATGATGAGTTTATGTGGCTTAACTCCACATTCAAGATCACCAAATATGCCATAAGGGTGGTCACAGGACTAAACTCTACCGATACTATGCCTATATTAAAGGCTGTGAAAATACAGTAATGAAAGCCACCAGAGCAAAATTTGACAAAAGGGCATTAACAATCAATGATATTGAAGATCATGCAGTTAGGTTTGCACCCATGGTGATCGGTTACAAGGTCTACTTCACAAACCATGAGAACTTTGTCTCTGGTACTGCCATATATACTACCTGTACACACACCTTTGCCATTGATGTCAAAGGGGCAGAAGAAAACTAGTGAAAAATGGGCAAACACCTAAGGGGGAGTAGAAAAACACAGTTCATATAGTAAGGGGGAGCAGATGAGCATTTTTCACTAAGTGTTGCCATCAATGCCAAAGGGGGAGATTGTTGGCAAGAGACACTACTCTGATTAATGTTGAATGTTGTCATTGGTGGCAACAAGGCAAAGGGTTTTTACCAGCATGGCAAAGAGACCTTACTCTGAAAGAATAAATGACTAAGTATGGGTAGTATACAATATACCAAGTAAGTGACAATGTTTGAGATGGTATGCCTCCGCAGTCAAAGAGATTTGTATGCAATTCAAGTATGTTGTTCATAGCTATCTAGTGATCACATGTTCCAGTCTTCAAGTCCTGACTTCCTTCGGAAGTCATATGGTAAAATATCTAAGTACAAGTGAACAAAGTTAAGTCAGGAACAATGCACAGTACCAGAGTAAAAGGGTCTGCATTCCTCCGTTGTGGCATATTTTGTCTTGCAGTTCTAAGACAGCAAAGATACATATCATGACTACCTGAATCCAGAGCTATACCTTCTTAAGTTCCTTTGATCACATTCTACAAGTTGTTCTTTATCGGCTTCCAGTTTGACACTATTTCATTGTGATAGAGCAACAATTCCAAGATCTACATTTTGCTATAAAGGACTATTATGTTCTGCAGATTTAAAGGTATGTTAAAAGGTCAATGATGAATGTTCGATACAATTTTAGAGTCTCATATGGTCCATAGTGGAAGTCATGATGTGACAGTTGAATTGGTCAAGTATGTACTTAAGGGATAAGCCGACAGATAAGTTAAATCTATATGCGGTGAGAATATATTGTTTGAAGAATTAATCCAAGTGGTTGAATGATTGATACTGACCTATATGAAGACCATTGTATGTTTGTTTGGGTATGCATTCTTATTTGTGCACAAGATCAACTGACAAGGTACAACACTTATATACACACTTCATGTCTAGGTTCCTGACCTGATTGTGAGATGAATCTTATTGCGGATATATATATATATATACAATGAATTTCAGTGTTGGAGGGATGGATAGATGTGGAAAATGTGTGAATTCGATATGTGCTTAATCTAAGGTAGTTTGCAGAGCAAAAAAGGATAATAAGGGCAGAAAACAAGAGTATATGTGAAGCAGAGCAGAAAATCAGGGTAGACAATATGAAGTCCTTTGAATTTGTATACTGAGCATATTGGTACTACACTTCAGCATTTTGTAGATGCACCTGTAGCAGTCCTCTCTTGGCAGTGAGCCAATCTCTCTTCTAGCTTTCTGGCAGTGAGCCTTTTTGCAGTGAGCACTTCTTGGACAATGAGTCCTCGGGCAATGAGCCTTCATATAATTCGGTATTGCTATCATAATATATTGTGAGCTAACACTCACCATGGTTTTTCTCTTTTTGGGTTTTCCACATAAAATCTTGGTGTCTGTGTTATGAATTTGTGGCTACTCTTCTTATGTTTGCTTTGCTTTCATGTTATTGAATTTTGTAAATGGATTAATGAATGTGTAAAAGAAAAGGTTTTAAGAATACTGATTCACCCCCCACCTCTCAGTATTCTTTGCATTCAACAATGAGGTCTACATATATGTTGGGACTAAAATTCCCAGGGTGCTTTTTAGCAAATATTAAGTTTCAATCATCCAAAGATTTCAGTATGTGAGCATATATGGAAAGATCCACGGTTGTTTTCAAGCAGAAATTAACAATTGAGTTGATAGAAATATTCGGATTTGATCTATTCTGATTCCTAAAGACTTAATATAACATGGTTGAAGTGCTCATTAAAAATGAACCGTAAACATGGAAGTGAAAAGTTACAAACCTTGTTGAAAATAAAGGAAAAATGGCATTAAGTACCAGAACTGAATATGGGTGAATTCCTTGTTGAAAATGAATAGGGGTTGCTTTCTAAACCATCTTAAAATTCCCTGTATTTTGCAAGTTATGTGTATTTTTGGTAAAATGCATTGTGGTATGGGTTTGTATGTTTGTATATACAAAGTGGTTTGTATGTTGTGTCATTGTATGATGCATATGCAAAGTCCCTTGTATATCGGGTCGTGGTATGGTCGCATAAAGGAGTCATCGGGTTGATGCATTGTTTACTTGTATGCATTTGGCTAACTTTTATTGTTACATACAAGGTGGACCCGACGAGGTTAAAAGTTGAAATGTATTTTCTGTTGGGTCCATTGCTTGTATGTTATGTTTGTATGTTTGGCAGAATGCAACATACAACGCATACATACAACACGATATACATTGCCCGGAACCAAAACAATTATGAATTAACGTTAAGTCTTTGTATGTTTGCACTTTGTATGTATGTTGCAGTATACATACATTGTGGTACATACAAGGCGATATGCATAGCGCGGAACTGAAATGTTATGAAATACGATTTTATTACTGTATGTTTTGGAAACATACATTGCGATATACGTACAACGCGGAACTCAGGAGAGAGTTAAAACTGGTTAAAGTGATGCATCAGGACTTTATGTATATCGGAGGATGCATTTCACGATATATACAAGTCAGAATCGAAAGGGGCTACATACTACGATTTATAAAATAAGAAGTCCGAAAGGAAGATACAATTGAATTTGTATGTATCGGGCATTGTATATGAAGGATGGATACAAGTAGTGCGTCTCGCCAATTGCACATTGGGCTTGTATAATAGCAATGTATATCTTCGATATACAAGCCAACATACAAGCGAAGATACATTCTAAAGATACAAGCCGGATGTCAAAAGAAGTTCAATATAGAAAAGTCTTTGTATCGGCGAGATCTTCATTGTCGGTTTAACATCACGTTGTCTACCCAATATTACCATTCATGCTGATATGCCAAACTATTGCATATAGAAGACATGACTTGTTATCACCGGTTCTCTTTACCGTTTCTACCAGTCACCTTTTGTATCCAACACAATTTACATTCTCACATACATTCTTAAGATACATTTGCGATATACATTCGCATTACATCTTTGGTGAAACAAAATGCACCTTACGCCGATACAAAACACAGAAACCCTAAAACGACATTAAAATACGAATGGTTAAGATATTCTTCTGACAGTTGAAATATGGGTTTTTTGCAGGATATACACAACGGATATCAATTTATAAAGAACACCCACGAAAGGATCTTGAGGAACTGATAAATTATCGATAAGGGAAGTATTTATCTGAATAAATACATATGTTTAAATAAATTTGTTTTGGTCATTTGATCAGAGATTAATTTGTGTTTTATCTGATTTTTTTTAGGAATAATAAAGAAATGCTCGAAGGATATTAAGCAGAAAAATATCTTTGTTTGACCCCAAAATGGTTATCCATTTGATGATTAATGGCGAGTACTAAATTTCCTGAATCTGTTTTATTAGAACAAATACTGTTGTTCGGTTATCAACCGTCACAACTATTGTAACTGGTTTGAAGCTTTTATGCTGCTCTTTATAAGAGATGACCAAGACCAGAGAGAGAATAAGATAGAATAGCAAGAGATCACAAAATAGAATAGGGGATACTATAGATTAGATTTGAACAGCAATGCTGGTTCACTTTTAATATATTTTGTTTTCTGGTAGACCATGTGCAAGCATTCTCTGATGAAGTCAAGTCTGTGAACATGAAGCAGTAACTGCAGATTTCGGTATCAACTATCTGTTTAATTTATTCAATTATATGACTGTCTCCTTTCAAGGTTTTCTCTATTATTCAATTTGAGTTATCAAGCATATCTTCAAGTTGTCTATACACATTTGCTGTTATAGTGTGATAAGATTAACTAGTTTCTACTTTTAGAATTAAATCCTTTAAATCTGTCATAGTAACTGTGAAGACGTTGTCATGGATCTGTAAGAAGAGTCATATAGTTAGGGTTTGTATTCTGTCTCCAGTTTTTGATAAATTTGTTACAATTGTAGTATCATTCTGATAGGTTCCTTCAAGCAGGGATTAAATCCTTTTAGATGAATGCAGGTAATTTGATTTTATTAATTGGATATATATAAGTATGGAATATTAACTATTTCCTTGCAGGGTTGTACAAGCTACATACCTATTCTTTTATGCCAGATAGTTTGAGTTTTACCAAACAAACAGTCATTTATTTCATGATCATACTGACTCTATATTCAATAAGGCACTGGTCTAGTGTTTTCATTATCATTTATACAAATTCACTTCAGATTTACTTAATTAGATTGCATTATTGTTTTAGCATTTCAATTTAGATCATTTAGAATTAACTTGTTGTCTTTTCATCTGTTTTATAATTTATGCCATTATCAATAGTTAGATTAATTTTGATCAAAGTAGTAATCATCTTTTTATCTGCTTTATTTATTAGAGGTTTACCCGCCTAGGTCTGGCAGAGCCTGAAGTGAAGGGGGTTTAGCCATATCTACCCCATGTCAGTTAGCCAAAAACATCAAGAGAGCCTGGCAACCTCTTAGGGTTAACGACCTGCGTTTTTGAGACCTAACAATATATACACATGATTTCTTGTGACTGTTCATTAGATGAAAAAGCTTCAGCTAAAGCAAGGCTTGGATGTTTGGTGATGAGATAAATTTAGAGTGATCAATAGTAGACTACCTGGGACGCATTTACAATGTTGGTTATTCTCAAGCAATAATAATAGTGATTTGTTATTATCACTAAAACACAACTTCTAGGGAATTTTTACAAAGGTAAACTGGTGAAAATAGCATACCAAGGACCATGCGAGTTGTATTACCATGAGGTAGTAGTTTGAGCCTTGCAACGATTTGAAGCAATTCCTACCCAAAAATAATGGACTTGGCTTTTAAAGTGCTGGAAAACCTGATGGGGAGCGCTCAGTGGAAGCACACAACTGATCAAAAATCGATCGGTGAGAGTCTGACTTGTGTCTCAACGATCTGCCCTTCTCTTTTTGTTATCGGCATGACTTAGATCATCAGTGAACACTTATGAACCTTGGCCGATGTACCGATGGACCAACTACTCATCAGTGTGACAAATGCCTTCGGCCAAACCCCAAGATCTCTTGCCGCTAGCCAATTCCTCCTGATGGATCTCCGTCGGTAACACTTGTCTCTTATCACCCCGATAAGAACCTTTAGACCGCGACTTCCTTTCAATGGCCTGAACCTCCCTTCGGCCAGACTATCCTCGTCACTCTAAGCCAGGAATGTTTCGTCAATGGCCTCTGTCTCACCGATAACAGCTCCAACTCCTCTGATCCAAACCCTAGCACATGGAGATGCTAGGTCAACCTACTGTGCACCTCGCACTATCTGAATCCTCTACACCGCCGAACAATGAAACAACACAGGGAACAAACGAATATGATACAACGAAGCCATTCCACTGATTTCGACAGAAATCTCACCAGTGGAATGCTTCATATTGACATTTTGCAACAATGCAAGTATAGAAAGGAAAGCAAATCTACAGCTATGCAATTTGTATTTACAGAGAACGAAAAACAGATTGACGACATAGAACAGTTCGATTTCTCCTTGACAATGCTCGATTACATTCGCACAATTGCATTCAATTACAATATCATATCCTGAGTTGGTTCATTTCCCTGGGTTTTATAAACTCGCCAGAGGAACGCCAACCCTATTCCAAGCGGCTGGGAAAATGATTCCAAGCGGCTGGGATAAAACTAACCGTCTCCAAGCGGCTGGGAGACCAACCGTCTAACAACTTGACAAAAGCAACCTACTTACTTGGGACTTACAAAGCTTGTTCTAAGTCTAGATACAAATAGAAATGACATGCATTGGTCGAATAGACCTTATTACAACACAAAACCTTGTTTTCCAAACAAACATGAATTTAAATGCCTCATGGAGGCCACCTTGTGTTAGGTGCTCCTACCCATACACCCCACCTAGAAAAGAACTCATGTCCCATGAGTTGAGTTTGTGTCTTGCACCACCATCATCCTTCGTTGCATCATGCCTTCCCCATGATCTCTGGACTGCAATTTGCTTCCATGGAATCAAAAATTCATGCCTAGCATTGTAGGCTCTACTCACACCTTGCCATGAGTGAGTGCTTGCAACCAAACGTGGATGTTGTACGCCATGATTGCTTACTGTCATAGCTGCCTGAACACCTACATTCAAAACCGTGTTTGATGCATCTTGTACTGCTGCTATGGTAGAATATGTTTGCCTTCCAACTCTTGTTGGCTCTAGAGGACAAACAATGGCCCCTACTATGATAGCATCCTCTTCTTTCCAATCAACTTGTGGCTGCTTGCAAACCTGCTCTTTGACCTTTGTCTGATCCATCTCAGTCATTACCATCTGATCTCCATCATTCAAAACTGAAATCACCTTCAAACTGTGATCTTTGGTAACCTCACTCCTTGAGGTATCCTCAACTTTCCTTGTCTCTTCTTCATGCATCTTCACAAACTCTTTCTTACCCACCAAAATGATCTTGGCTGCCTGCTGTGTTGCAGCACCCTCTTGCAATGGTGTCATCACAAAAGTCTTTCCATCCTTCTTGATGGTGTATGTGTTAGCATATCCATCATACAATGCTTGCCTATCAAATTGCCATGGCCTACCTAAAAGTAGGTGACAACACTCCATGGGCAAAATGTCACATAAAATTCTCTCCTTATATTCTCCAATATGAAAATCAACATATGCTTGTTCATCTACCAAAAGTGATTGGCTATCACTTACCCAAGATGCTTTGTAAGGAGTTAGATGAGGAATCCTTTCTATGTTCAATTTATCCACCATTTCCCTAGACACCATATTATCTGTTGAACCAAAATCTATGACTACCTTGCATATTTTACCTTTGCTTTTGCAATTGATCCTGAAAAGAGCTCTCCTCTGTGATGGTTCAGTCTGCACTGGTTCTTTGAGTAGTGTCCTCTTGATCATCAGATTTTCTCCCACTTCTGATGTCAAATTCACTTTAGGAGATGTTACACTCCCTGCATCCTCTTGAGTTAATGTGGTTCTTCTCTCATTACCCTGAGAAGTTGAGGCCTTCTCTGGACACTTATAAGCTGGATGCCCTATTTGATTACAATTATAGCATCTCATGTTGGAGAACTTGGATCCTCTACCTGATCCATTTGTCCCATCTCTTTCATTTGGCCTTCTTCTGCGGTAGCTTCCTCTGCTACTTGAGTCTCCAACTTGCTCTTCTTGGCTAGACTCACCACTAGGCCTCTGGTTAAGACTTCTTCCTCCAAAATTGCCTCTAAAATTTCTGTCACCTCTTCCTTTACTTTGTTGCTCACCTTTCCTCTTCAGCTTCTCTTCAGCTCTTAATGCTACTTGAAAGCATTTTTCCATGGTTTCAGGGGTAAACAAACTTATCTCATCTTGAATATTGATCTTCAGACCATTTAGATACCTTGCTACCTTGGCTTTTTCATCCTCCATGTACCCACAACAAAGAGTGTATTTGTGAAACTCCTCGGTGTAAGTAGCCACATCCATATCTTTCTGCTTAAGGTTCTGCATCTTCCTATAAATCTGCACCTCGTAGTCAAATGGAAGGAACTGGGACTTGATCTTCTCCAGCATTTTGCTCCATGAAGATATCATACTCTTCCCATTCTTTACCCTTTCTCCTTGGGTGTAATTCCACCATATAAGGGCGGCACCTTTGAGTTTAGTTTTTGCAAACTTAACTTTCTTACTTTCAAGAACTTCCTTGTATTCGAAGTAGTTGTTCAGAGCCTCAATCCACTCCATGACTTCCTCAGCATTCATCTTCCCACTAAACATGGGAATATCTATTCGAGCCTCTGAAGAGTCCTTGCCAATAGCCTTAATGGCTTCCAAGAATTGCTTTTGTTCAGTCGATATCTTTGCCTCTTCTTGTTCCTCTGCTTCTTCCTCTTTCTCTTCTTCTTCATCTGAATCTTCCTCTATCCTTTTTCCTATCTTCATTGCCTTCATTTTTGCTTGGAATGCTTCCCTGACTCCAGTTTTGATCTCTTTCATCTCTTGAAATTTCTTGACCACTTCGGTGGTCATCCCCTTTGGAGGCATATTGCTAGCCTCTCCTTCGCTCTCTCTGTCTGACATAAACATTCACAGATAGCACCCAAATGCTAACACTCCTACAAATCCTCAATTTGACTACAACACAATGCTCAATCATATGTCCATCCTAATGCTACTACAGACCCATTCCTCTTGTCCAACAGCATATCCTGGAGATGCACTACCACTCTCTCTCGCAGTGGCCTCACTCTGCACCCTCTTCCAGCCAAACCTCTATTGGTGAATGGTCTTGATAGTCCTCATCATCATCTGCCCACACACTATAGGAGTCCTATTCCTTCTCGCAACTAGATGGCACGAGCATCTGCAACAGTCTAGCAACTATTGTCAGCCTTCAAAATACCTTCTATGATCTCTGCTTTCAAAATGGTCACCAACCAAACATTTTGCTTCAGCTCTTCGCCTGCCTTCTCAGTGACAGAAATCAAATACACAACACCTCCGCCCAGAGCTTTCCCTGGCATCGGTACATCGGCCAAACCCCAAGATCTCTTGCCGCCAGCCAATTCCTCCCAATGGATCTCTGTCGGTAACACTTGTCTCTTATCACCCCGATAAGAACCTTTAGACCGCGACTTCCTTTCAATGGCCCGAACCTCCCTTCGGCCAGACTATCCTCGTCGCTCTGAGCGAGGAATGTTTCGTCGATGGCCTCTGTCTCACCGATAACAACTCCAACTCCTCCGATCCAAACCCTAGCACATGGAGATGCTCGGTCAACCTACTGTGCACCTCACACTATCCGGATCCTCTGCACTGCTGAATAATGAAACAACACAGGAAACAAACAAATATGATACAATGAAGCCATTCCACTGATTTCGACAGAAATCTCACTAGTGGAATGCTTCATATCGACATTTTGCAACAACGGAAGAATAGAAAGGAAAAGAAATCTATAGCTATGCAATTTGTATTTACAGAGAACGGAAAACAGATTGATGACACAGAACAGTTCAATTTCTCCTTGACAATGCTCGATTACATTCGCACAATTGCATTCAATTACAATATCATATCCTGAGTTGGTTCATTTCCCTGGGTTTTATAAACTCGCCAGAGGAATGCCAACCCTATTCCAAGCGGCTAGGAGAATGATTCCAAGCGGCTGGGAGAAAACTAACTGTCTCCAAGCGGCTGAGAGACCAGCTATCTAACAACTTGACAAAAGCAACCTACTTACTTAGGACTTACAAAGGTTGTTCTAAGTCTAGATACAAACAGAAATGACATGCATTGGTCGAATAGACCTTATTACAACACAAAACCTAGTTTTCCAAACAAACATGAATTTAAATGCCTCATGGAGGCCACCTTGTGTTAGGTGCTCCTGCACCAAAGCCGCACCACTAATAGAGTGGTGGTGGTGGTGGAGAATTCTTTGGACAACGTCATAAGTAGAAACTATGATATGTTACTATGTCTGGGAAGAATATACAAGAAGTATGCTCATACAAATTGAAAACCATAACCAATGAAAAATAAGGTATTCACTATGAAAGGTGTCATGGTGTAATGTTGGAAGATTTGATATTTTTACAGGTAGATGATTTGATTTCTAAAAGATTCGATTTGGAAGATTTGATTAACTCATTACTCAAAGAAGCATTTTATAATAGATTTTTTTAAAAAATATTATTAAACTTCCTACAATGTCATATGACATAAATTTCATCTCATGTCCTCAATCCACTAAGGACAAAGAAATGTGGGGACCAAGAAGTTACTAATGAATTTCAAAGAAACTTCAATGACATCTGCACCGACTTTGTACAATGAATTTATGTAGGTGTTGTGATAAAGATGACTCCCTTGTCTTTTACCCCTTCTAAGCTACATAAGATATGCAGTGTAATTTCTATGATTGTGGGTTCCTTGGATTAATTATCCTATTCTTACTAAAAATCCAAGTCCAAGCTTAATTTCATACTAAATTACAAGAGAAATTACCCGTGATAGATACAAACAATAAACACCCAACAGTTCTTACCCAACAAGAGGGTTCACCCAACCCAATTGAGCATTGGTTCAAACAACAAAAACAGATAATAAAAATAAAAGTAATTACCATGGAAAAAAGAATAGGCTCTGCATCGACTCCGTACAATGAATTTATGTAGGTGTTGTAATAAAGAAGACTCCCTTGTCTTTTACCCCTTTAAAGCTACATAAGATATGCAGTGCATAGTTTCTATGATTGTGGGTTCCTTGGATTAATTATCCTATTCTTACTAAAAATCCAAGTCCAAGCTTAATTTTATACTAAATTACAAGAGGAATTACCCCTGATCTGCAAACAATAAACACCCAACAATGATTGCCCAACAAGAGGGTTCACCCAACCCTATTGAGCATTGGTTCAAACAACAAAAACATATAATAAAAATAAAAGTAATTACCATGGAAAAAGGAATAGGCCTCCTTTAAGTAGAAAGTCCCAACCAAATATGTATCAAATCTTGTTTAAACTTGAGACCCAACTTGAGTATGTTCATTGTTCAACAAGGACAAATCTTAATGTGTTCCCAACTGACAAAATTGGGAGCACAATAAAGTGCAACAAAAAAATTAATTCCCGCACTTTGTTCTCTTCACCATTGCTCACTTCTCAAAACAACTTTCTTCTCCATTTGGCCTCTCCAATTTTGGGACAAAATTTTACATATCTTGTGAGACATCAGCACCCTCATGAAACCCCTCAAAGTGCTCTTCTACCCTCTTTATTCTAATCATCATCTTTTGAAATGTGCTCCTCATCATGATCCTAAATTCGACAAGCAATTTAAAAAATAGAGACTCTGGGCGTCCTACTTGAATTCAAAGGCTAGGTCGCCTTCCATTCATTGTCCATTTCAACAATAAAAGATCACTCCATTGTCCAACAAAAGAGATGAAATTCTTCTGAATCCGTTGAATCAATAAAAAATATTCTATCTCTACTCAGCGGATTTTTCTAGAAGCTCTTTAAATCATGCCTTGCGTTGTCCAACATTTTCTTGACCATGAAATTTGAAATTGGTGTGTTTTGAGAGAAAAGTAATATTCAATTTAGCTTTATTGTTCATCCCTTTCTTTTTAAAGATTGAAACCCTTCCATGTATTGATTTGATTTGTATTTGCACACATTTTCTCCTATTACTAATATTAAACCTTGATTATGTTGCATTTTCACACATATGTTAATATTAAACCCTCTAATAAAAGAAATTAATGAACCCATCCACAACTATGCTTAATAATTGTTCTAATCATGTTTATTTGATATAGACTAATGGGCATATGATTTAGAAAAGAAATTTAAAAAGTTTCAATTCAATATGCGGGAATCGACTTGTAATTTAGAAAAAAGATAGAGAATAAACAATTAGAATGCCTTTTGATATAATCATATGGATACAAAATTTAAATTGATGGGAAAATTTTCTATATCACACACATGCAACTAAAACTTTGAGGGAAAAAACTAAGAACTTCAACTTTTCAACGTAAAATTCTATTAATCCCATATTATTGTTTCCACATTACATGGGAATAATTTTAAATCCTAAAGCCTCGTTGAAATTAGAAAGAGAAAAGAACTCCATGATTTCTTGTTCATTAGAGTCTTAGATCCGAATCAAAGGGAGAAAAGCATCAGGGGCCCTTGATAACACAAGAGGATTGGAGGGTTGGGATGTCTTCCCTCAAAGACTGACAAAAATTTGAAAACAAAGAACTCGTCAATGCATGTTGTGTGCACATTTATGAACACTGGGTAACTATAGCGATTCATTGTATTTATTCCCTTGATTATAATTCACAATCACTAAAATAATAGATATCCCAATTCCTAATCTAGCAAATGGTATTGGAAAAGGAAAGGTCTTGTGTTCTTTATATCAAGTCAAAACCAACCAATAAGGAATTACCCACAACTGTGTTGTTTTAAATTGAACCCACAACCTCAAGAAGAAAATAACATTGTATCTTACTAAAATACCCACTCATGTACATAGGGCATATGATAAAACTTTAGTAACAAAGGTATGTAAGGGTTATAGTTTAAATGAAATATGATTCACATTTCCCTTACCCATTATAAAGTATTATAATATTAGGCACCAACTAGTACATGAAGCCCTAAATCAAGACAACCCAAAAAAAAGTTTGGAGAATTTATTTTAATTCTAGACATTAATAGAACTAATACTTTAAGCAATTTAAGTTAATACACTATGATAATCCTATAGACCAATTTAGCCTTGAGGTTAGTAAAAATCACATCATCTTCTTATCCCTATTCTCCTGTCTAACCATATTAATCCCCTTATAGTTTTGTTGGCTTGAATGGATAATTATGAAACTTCATATATTGCTTATGTCCAGGAAGACCTCAAATTTTGAAAAAATCGTGATCATGTCTCAAACAAAACCCAACTTAGTTAGCATTCAATTTGTTTGCCCATACTTCTTGTCATGCCCAAGTTGTTACACTTGAGCATGAACTTAAAATCTTTGATCATTTTCATAATTCACTATCAAATGATAAAATCATAAGTACAAAAGTTTAAATTTGACAAACAATATTTTACATACAATGAACAACAGTACTAAATTTTTAACATTTCTTGCACATCAGATCACTCCACAATGAACACAATTAAATAGTCATGTCGCAATAAGGAAAACTTCCTAATTAATTTGGTCTTTTCTCAAATGATATTTAAACACAATATTCAATTCAATTGATAAGTATACATCAACACACGTGGGATAATTACCAATGCAAATTCATTAAAACTAAACAACACATTAGTGAGTTAGAACAAATGCATCCAATAAACACTCGATCCATATTATTTGAATAACTAACAATCACTTTCCACTTTCTTTTAATTTTCTAACACTCATAATTTAGACGAATGATTTAAGAATCTAAACACAAACCCCCTAAAAGGTTGAATGCCTTATACCTTAGATCTTTCGTTTCACCTTGCATTTGTCCGAGTCAGTTTACCCTACTTCGATGTCGGTGCTCCTATTAAGTCTTGTTTTATATAGTACTAGAAGTAAACAATTTAGTCTCTTCCAAAAGGTATATTAATCGTCTTGCATGTCCAATATACGAAATAGAAAGGACACATGACCTAGGGGCTAGACCTAATGCCTCGAGGGCTCATCTGTGATGGCCTTGTCTACGTACACGTAGCACAGAGGCTTCGTAGTTCGAAAGGTAAACTTCAATCCAACTAGGTTGCTTTAAATTTTAATTTGTTCAAATACAAAATTCAAATTGACTCATAACGAGAATCTAGGCTCTCATTTTCGAGCCATAAGAAGGATAAAACATCAGGTGGAAAAGCGACACTAAAAAAATGAGTTGATTTGCTGTCAAGTCAACACATAATACAATCTCAATGGGTGACTAGTAAGTTATATATAAAAAAACATTAAGATTTCATATAACGAAAGCAACTCAATTATTTGTTTGATATAGAGATGAAACATTCTAAATTCTACTAATTATAGATATATATAAATATCCAAGGAACTCTAAATAAAACATTTTCAACTAAATTTACATTTTAAAAATATAAAATCTTTCTAAACATTATTACACTTATGCTTGCTAGATCCTGACGATTAATTCAGCCATATAACTTAAAATAGTATTAGTAACTATATCAAGAGACTATTCATGATCAATAAATACTCATATTGAAATTAATATAATACATTACTTGCATGTTTTCAAAAATTACAACAATTTCACTTTCCAAAAACAATAATAAGAACAATAATATTCTTCAACTATAGCATTTTTATTTTAATTCAGATATATATATAGATAAATAGATAGTCTATGAAATCGACTAATATAAGCACATAATCAAAATTAAACATGAGTCAAGAGTTTTAAATTTCAAACTTGATGTAATACTAACTGAGTAGAATAAAAGACTTATTATACAATTGTTCACAACAAGAGTTTAATTTACAAGATTCCATGACTCATTTCATATTTATTCCGGCAATATACTCTTTCTACTGAAATACGTAAATTATGCTTTCATGCTACGAATATCATACTCAATCATAGAGAGAGGTATCCTATTTTCTAGGTATCAGTTGCTTACACAAGGTCTAGGTGAGTTGCTAACAAAAGCTATTACTCCAATAGCAATGTGGAAAGAAGATTTCATCTCAAAGAAGATCTAGAAGCACAAATAGCGTCTTATCTTAGGAAACGAAATTAGGAAAAGATTCATTATAGATTTGATGCAATATATGGCGATTTGGAGTGATAACAACATCATTCATTTGCCAAATACGAATGAAAAACAAAACGATTAACTTAAGGCACCTAGAGAGAGAAAAGAGAGCTAATACACAACAAGAGTATCTATGGTTCTCATCTAGAGCGATGGTGTAATGTGCCGTACCTATTTGTATATTCTTAAAGATCTTTTTATGTGTTATTTTATTTTTATTTTTATGTGATCTTTCAGAACTAGACAGAAGAATGCAAAAGGGGTTTTTAGTTTGTTGCAGATGTGTGGCAGGAGCATACAAAATATAGCATATGTTGCAAACCCAAAAAATATACAATTAATACAAGAGAAATATGAAAAACCCAGTTCATATATCAATAAATAAAAAGGTTCTATCGCATACCCATATGCAGATTTGAAACTTCAGTTTTTGGCTACTGTCGAAACAGCCATTGAAATTTACAATATTGCTCTAAATTGTCAAGAACCACAAAGTATCAAGCATTCATTGTTAACAGCAATACAATAGGCCTGGGAGGCCTCATACAATGCAAAACAAACCACTTCCCATAGGAGAAAAAGGTCAAAATCCCCACGTCGCTCCTGGGGGGGGACGACCTTTGCTGGGAGTGATGACAACGACGATGCACACCCGAATACCTCTGAAATCCTCTGATATCAGTCGGCTACTGCAGTCTCCGTTGGGCGACCCTCTATGAGGGAGAAATAGCAAGAAGGAAGCTCCAGACTACCTCAAGAAGTGGAACGGCCTGCCTAGGAGAGGTGTGGCCAGCCAGTGCAGTGTATACCCGTCATAAATCCTTGTTATTTCCTCTAAAATTCGCGACTCTCCAATACCATCAGCTAAAACAAATAACCTTCAAAAGATAAAGTGATAACTCCTCAAAATCTTATCAAATAAACTCCAATAAAGCACAAGAATGAATACTGGTTGTATCAATCATCAAAGCACCATTGGGTGGTATTGCACCCCTGTAGAATGTTGTTACCTATGGAGGTTTCTGTCCCCACAAGCCTCTGGTTGAATCCTCAAACTTCCACGATAGCAAACTCTAGCAGAGCTCAAAGAAGGAGATATCATAAGTAAGTATATCAAATGAGGCACTTTTCCCTCTTTAAAAAATCTCCAAGAGGGAAGTTTACTTTGGAGGGAAATATCTCTTTGAATTTCACTTTCAATATTTCCCAATGTGAGCGTTCCAAAAAGTAACTTAAGTGACCCTTTTAAATATTTCATTTTTATCACTTAACCAAACGGCTAGTCCACCAGAATTCTATGATGGACTAACCATGAGCCTCGAAGGGGACATTACAGATGGGAGCGAAAAATAGACTAATCTTTTATCATGCAAGTTGATACAAAGGCCGCAAGCAGCAAGAGAGCAATGGAACTAACATAAACAGACATATAATATGCATTGACTGATTTAAAGAAGAAGCAGGTCATTTTTTTTTGCAGATAAAACATTACCATAGCCAAGCATATTGGCCTAGCATGACCTTGATGCTAGCAAATTCCTTAAAGGTCACGCTGATGCACTTTCCCTCCTATCCCTCCATGTGTGTCCTAAAGAATTCCCAAGTGCCTGGTGGACCCATTTTAACTGTGCCCCGCCAGATTCAGTTGTTCCCATTGGTTAACATTACCCTATCACTTTGAACCTAGTGCGACCTTTTGCCAATGCTTAAATCCTAAAGTTGTCATGTTGTGCTAGGTGAGCATATGTCCTTGCACACTCTACTTAAATATCATCCACTTCCATGGTCAAACAGTCAATAGCAATTTTACACCTCATTCACAATAAAAAGTGTTAAATATTTGTCCTATTTTTATTGGCCAAAATTGACCTTTGACTATTGAAGTGGATGATATTTAAGAACAGTCGTCCTTGCATTTGTCTCAAGAGTAAAGTAAGCCCGATGAAGGTCTTTCCCCGATTGACACATGGCATCACCCTATTTGTTCAATCCCACTGTGGTATATTCTTTGAATGACCATTTCGATGTGCACCAGGCGGCAAGATCTCATTCACAACATAGGGCCCTACCTTTAGCACAACTTAGTGCTTGTATTTTAAATCTCAAGTTGCATTGCCACGTTGTCTCGACATGTGTCCCCCCATGTGAATGAAATCAACAATGAGGAGATTGTCTATAGCTTTCTCAATGTGGAGGTGTTGGTATGTGATTAGTCATTCAGCATTTCTGTGGTGTTTGCTTGATGGATTCGCAAACACCGATTACTCTATTATGGGTTTGTTGCAAATCAAATCTAGGGTTGGCCTAGTGTTTGAATCATGAAGAATCTACATGATTATCTCTCATTGTTTCTAATTTTCTTATTATTAATGCGGCGTTGAGTTTGCTTTCTTTTGAGTTTACATTGTCGTGGATTCATGTTGTGTTGCTTTGAGATGTACAAGTTGTGTAGTTTTGTGGACTATCTATACCCACAGGTTGCATAGATAAGTCGGATGTGAGCTATCTATACCCATAGATCGTCGTTGTGTTAGTTTATATATTTTGGTATTGGTGGTACTTTGGCCATCATGATATATTGGTGCAATGTAGCAGAGAGATAGTGAGATTGATGGATGAGTACTTGTGATTCATGGTGAAGTGCTTTGGGTTGATCATGACATTCCTATAAGAGTACTTTGAGTTACTTGTATCTTCTTGGAGCCTATAGCAGTTATCTTCTTTTAGAGATCATAGTTTTACTTTCCCATTGGGAGCTCTTGATATTGCAGTTGAGTTCTTTGATTGTGGGGGGGGGGGGGGGGGGGCATGGATGATCTTCAGTTAGGAAATATTCATCATGATGTCATGGATAGCTCTAGATCACTTGTAGTGGGAGCTTTGGCAATGTTATGATATTGTGCCATTAAGGACTCTAGATCTTTTCTTTTTTGTAGCCTTGGCATGATATGGGTGCTATTGGGAGAAAATCTATCTATTAGAGGTAAATGATCTTCTATAACGAAGATTTAAATCACAATGTCATGTTGAGTTTCTAATTCTATAGTTGAAATTTTAATAGTGATTTGAGGTAGTCTTTTGGTATTGAGTACAGTGGTCATTTTGCCTTGGGAGCTTTTGGTGATTGCAGTGATGCAGTTGTAGTTTAGTTGGAATTAGATGGTCTTTTGAGTGCTCATGGATACTAAATAGAATTGGGTGAGGCTTGAGATCTCTTGTTTATAGGGATCATGTGTTGAGACGATTACTCTTTGATGCGGTTTCATTGGGAATACCGAGGAGCCTACACCTAGAGTTGGATGTGAGTTTAGCATGGACCTATTGAGGAGACCGTTCATGGAGAGTCATGGTGGCTTGGGGCATCTCAAGAGGAGCAATCTCATTTCCCACTCAGTCCTCTCAACAGAGAATCATCTAATAGGTATTGCCCACCTTGTTTTCAAATGAATTTTGTTTCATGCTTTGTCTTTTCATGAGAATTAGTCTTGAGTTGTGGATGTCAATTCTTGAGGGCTAGTTTGAGTACTTGGCATGGTTTCTTTTTCCTTTGTCTCCTTATGCATATGAGTTTGTTATGAAAACAAGTTTTAGGAGTGAAGGGGATGGTTTTGGGCATATTCCCTTGTTTTGGAAATGGATATTTTGTTTGGTCTTCCTTCAGTTTGAGAGGCTTACATCTTGGTTAGTTTATTGATATATGGCATGTTTGACCTTAGGGTTGAACGGTTGGATGTTGAGGAAGCTTTTTTATTTGGGGTTTTAGGAAGGAGATCTTTCTTGTCACATCTAAAGCATTTAGGAAGGAGATCTCTCTTGTCACATCTAAAGCATTTAGGGGCGAGAGCTGAGAGGACGCCGTCGGTTCCCAATATGACCTGGCGGGCGTCGGAGGGGTTGCTGACCATGGTGAATACATATCGCTGCGTTCTCCCACGGCCCTGGGGGACTCCACAGAGGCGGCGCCGCTGAGGCAGAGGGCTGAAATTTTGGCGGGCGTGCGAGCGTAGAGGGTGATGTGGTAGCCAGCGGCCTGAAGCCGAGCGCACATGGCGAAGCCCATTACGCCCGTTCCTATCCACCCCACTCTTGTGCGTCCCGCTGTGAGGAGTTTTTCATCCATTCCGCAGTTGAAGGGTTTCAATAGAAATACCCAGAATGAGGTGGAGGTGAGGCCAGATTAAATGTGATGCGTCAACTGCAACAATAACAACGCTCGCCGATCTGTTCTCCTTCCCCACTTTTCAGGTTTTTGAGCTTTACAACATTGTATGTTAAGTAAAACAGATTCTGCTTGGCCCCCAAATCGAAAGCGGACTCCAGAGTCCAAGCTCAACAGTCGCAACCAGCCAAGTTTCCCTAATCTGTTTAAACTAGCGAGGCGAATATTGATTTTTATTAAGTTAATTTTTTCCATTAAATTGAATTTTAAATATTAATTTGTCAATTGAAGTGTTGTTTAATTGATTGCACAATACAATTGGTGAAACCATGCTCAAATGCAACTCTTTTCCCTAACCATTAAATGGCTATGACAGGGGAAGGGAAGTGAATAGGTTTGAAATTTTGAAGAAATTTTAATTGTCTTGGTAAGAATAAAATTAATCCTTAAGAAATATCAAAGACAATATTCACCAACATAAAGATGACCTATATGTAGATGTGATTCTTTTGTCCCTTTAGAATTTAAAGTGTACTAATTATTCTTTTATACTCCTTAATCTTCTCACTTCTAGATATCATTTAATTGCACATTGAATGTCTTTAAATACCATGACATAACAACGTGTTGCATAAACATGTGTAAGTCAATTCATAATAGGGAGTAAAAGGGATTTAAAAAATAGGAATTTAAATTTGAACATTTAAATAAGTCATTCTCACATACCTTAAATTGTTATAATAAAAGTCATTCAAATCAACATTATACAAATAAGGACCAAGAAATTAAAGAAGGAAAGGAAATAAATAAATAAACAAATAATGATAAAAAAATACTAATAATAATAAGAGAGAGAAAAAAAAAAAGACCAATCAAATTTGAAGTGCACTAAAAAAATAAACGAAGCTTGCTAAATAAGAACAAGGTACTTAAAAAGGGATATTAATAGGAAAGAAAAAAAATGGAAGGGGAGGATTGAAAAAAAGAAAGATGGTGTTGGTGGAGGTAACGAATGAGGAGAAACGAAGAAAAAGGTGAATGGAGGGGAAGAAAGGTAGAAAGTTAATTGGTTAGAGTAGGATGAAAGGGTCAACAATAAAATAAAAAGGGAGAGGAGAGGAGGGGATTAGGGGGTTGAGAAAACATAGAAAGAAAGGGAGTAGGAAGAGAGGAAAGATGTCATGTGGGTGGAAGGATTAGATTTGATGGAACTTAGAAAGCTCTGCCAAAAGAAAAATTCCATTTGTCCATACGATTGAGATTGTTAGAGCATTTACCAATCTCTTGAAATAATTCTCTTCTATAACAAGGGCTTGAGTAGCCTAAGTGAATAAGGTGTTTGGCATTGGATGAGTATTCAGCAAGGGTATATTTCCCATTGCATTCATCTTTAATGTTTGCACTATGTTTCTTGTTCCTAGTGCTAATGGAGCAACATGTCTTACCAATATACAAAGTCCCACATGAGCATTCAATGTTATAGGCCCAAGAATTAAAAAGGTCTCTAGGATGCTTGGTTGATGGGATAAAGCTTTTTACTATAGCTTAGTGTTTAAAGGCACATTTGAGGCCTTTTTATGAAAGATTTTGGAGATCTTGTTGGAGATGCCTTGAAAATAAGGGAAAGCGGTAACAAGGTATAATAGAAGAGTCATTTTCTCTTGGAAGAAAACTCTTGGGAGGAGTTTTAGCTTTTTTAAATGCTCTATCAATGTCTTAAATTTAAAGACTTTGATGAGGTGAGAATTTCTTGATGGATATTCTCCTCATCACAAATTCAGAAAGCCCTAGTGGCCAAATTCTTTAAGACACTAGCTTTTGGTCAAGGCGGTGATGAGAGGACACAAGAAGGTAAGGGGCTCTTATTTGTAAAGGGTTCAGCCCCTTATTAGTTGCTTACCATTATCAAAAACAAAGGGTCAAATAACTTTTATTCCCTTATAATTTCAAAAGGTCATTAATAATAACTTTCTTTTCCATTTTGGGGGAAAAGCCCCATAAGAGTTATGTGTGAAAAAGGTGAATTAAGAACACTAGCATGCACAGTAGATCAAACCCTATTCCCCAATAGCATTCAAGGACAAAACTAAGCCAAATCACTACCAAATGAAGGTGGACTTAGCTACAGATTTCGTACTCAAGAGTGTCATGGAAAGATTTGATTTAATCAAGTCTTTTATCAAACCCTAGGTCAATCAATGCACTAAACCCTAGATTTGCAAAGATTTGATTATAACAGGAGATGTACTGTAGATAATCAGAAACTAACTTCACAAGAGTGATCAGGAAGATATCAAAACTTGTGTCCTAAAAGTTGGAATGTTGGAGGACTATTTCAAAGGCGCCCAAGTCCTGAAAGGTGGAATTTCCAAGACCTGTAAACTGGAGAAATGATGTAGAGACTGTCTTGATTCCAGAGCTGATGTTAGCTAAGGTAGAAGGATAGTTTCAAAAGTGCCCAAGTCTTTCGCAAAGGAATATTCTCGAAATGATGTCAGATCCCAAAACCCTTTCCCTTACTCAGCCTTCCTGTGTCTGCACTTTTTTGGATCTCGCACCTGTAACCTACACACAAGAAGAAAAGGGATTTGGGGGTTATGGTGTTTACGGACTTGCCTCATTCAAATCCTGGGATAGCATTCAAGCTTCCCAACACCATTATTTGATAAAGAGAGTGTGTGCCCTAGTAGGGCAGAGGCTAAACATAAATCAATATGATGAAATCAAATGATGATGAACACAAATGATATTGAACCTATGTGATGAAACCCTTAGGAGAATGAATGGCCTTCAACTCATAAGGAGGGATAGATGATAACATCAAAACCTGCAACAACACACAATGACAATACAAATCTACTCTAGAATCACAATGAATGCTTTGAATGCTCTTTACTCCAATGCTTCAAGTTAGCTATCTCTATCTAGGTTCATAATAAATTCAAAAACACACTTATATATGTTTTCCCGCAAACGTTCGTGAAATTAACCAAAAAAGTTGACAAGGAGAAACCCCTTTAAAGGACTTATGCCGACATGCATTTAAATTTGCCCTGACCAATCAGGGAGGACTTGGACGTGGGCGCCCAAGTCCCAAGGCACCTTTTTGGTCAAGGGTATGGTAAAGTATGGACCCCTTGTTCCCAATTTGCATTGATTTCGGGAGATTTTGTATCGGGATGAATATTTATGATGTATAATGTAATCACGGGGACCTAGGAGCCAAACAAGGAGGTTATAAGGCATGTATCCACTTTTTACTCCATAGCATTTAGCCCCCACTTTAATGTGTGTATGATCTTACAATTAGTACATGCATCAAAGTACGATCGAAGCATATCAAACACATCAAACACTTGACGGTCACCTAAGACATAGTGAATACAGTAAGGAAGCATGCAATACATTAAGAAGATAGTGAAGCACAATACATGGAGACATGAACGCAAGCACGCAATACACAAGGTATACAAGAAGAGAAGACACGATTAAGCAATTATATAAATAACCCTAACTAGGTGATGGGGGAGCTCATTGCTATGCACCACCATAAAAGGCACACAAACACACATAGCGTGGGGGGAGGTCATCTCTACACGCAAGGAAGACACAAAAAACACATGGAATACACGAGCGTCATAGAGTATGTTGTCGACATTATACGTCTTATACACAACAAACACAGGCAATAGGAAGGAGCTCATCGCTACACTCCACTATCTAAGACATGCCAAACACACCTGATAATTGAGCTACACTACCACAACTACCAAAGACACACTTAAGGGTGAATAACTCAAGATCCGGCCCCACCTCCATAAAGGACTTTTAAAAGGATGTGCAACTGCTCAAGGGAAGACACAATCCCACCTTCAGTAGAAGGGCTTTCAATATGCAACCCCACCTGCATCTGCAGACGCCTTACGGTGAAAAGGAAGCATACACAAAGTATACAACCCCACATGCATCACGCAAATGCCTTACAGTGAAAAAGAAGGTATACGCAAACCAAAACATCGTACACAACCCCACATGCATCTGCATACACCTTATGGTGAAAAGGAAGCCTACGCAAACACACTTTATCAATAATATCTAAAATATTCAAACATTTACCATAATATATGCCCCCACCTTAAAGTGGTTGATCACGCTTGCCGGTATCAAACACATTTAAGGTAAAGTAAAAACATGCAAGGGAACAAGAGCTTTCACAAAGCCCATGCCCTGAAGTGACATGTGCTTAACAATCATTGAATGTTCCCAATAATCACACACGTTAGTATCAAATTCTAATCATCAACAATATTAATGCATAGAAATAAGGTAACATACCACATAAACAAACCAAGGCTACACTTATGGGTTCAGAACTGAGTATACCCGTTAAGTTATACTTTAGGTATCTCAGAACCAAGTGTAGCGACAAGGTGAGACACAAAACATTCCAAAGTGCATAGAAGTAGATTTAGAGTATTGCAAAGGTTTGTTACAAGAAATTCATAACACGATACACGATCACATCACAACACGAAGTGATTCTACCAGTCAAGTGTCAGTAACATATCAACCCCATCTTCATATATGGACTAGGTCCATTTGTATTCTTGTTGTAGGGACGTACAGTCTTTATCAATATTTATTTGTTATCGTCATCCATCGACTAGTAGAGCCACTGAAAAATGAGAGAGGAGACAAAGGTGACTTAGGTTCACAATGTGGGAAGATGCCCCCAAGACATCCTCTACAATGTTATGCCCGGAAGGCACCACACACAACAATTACAATAAGAGAGGAGAATAGAAGAATAGAGAAACAAATAGAAGAAGTGTCACAACAGATGTGGTCTCCTTGTATCCTTGACCTTGCAAGAGTATCAAGGGTCATCCAAGGAGGCCTAAACAACATTTAACACAATACGGGGGAAACACAACACAACACATAAGAGGAGGCCACCCGTGAGAGCAACTTGAAGAGGTGCTACATCAAAGATGGCTAAATGTGTGAGAAATACATACATGTGAGAAGATGCAACCGCACTAGAGGTTGTCTTTGAGAAAAGCATCTTCCTCCCAATTTCAAATTTGATTTGAAATAGGTACATAGGGTACTATGGCCCAACTTGAAATTTCTTCCTTTAGCTCTTCTTTTATTTCATTCAGTGGGATGTTCTCTTCTTGTGGAGACATCTTTCAGGCTAATACTTGTCACTTTCTTCTTCTTTCCCTTGCATTCTTGTTTCTTCTTGTCCTGTTAGTTATATTACCCAAGGGAGTTTCTTTGTCTACCACCGATGACTCATGATTTCTCACATTCTTTGACATTTTAGAAGAGGAAGTCGGTACAAAATTAATCTTTTGTGATGAAATGCTTCGCTCTTTAAGGTTGTCTCCCAATCCTTGTAAGGATGGCGGAGGAGGAACCTCAGCAAAAATTCCTTTACCTCTTGGTCGAGGGGATTCCTTCAGTTCGGGATGCTTTTCACTCTCTATTTGTTTGGTAGGAGGAATTGTAGCCTCAGGGGACTGAGAGGATCTAGGAGTATTCTTGCCATGTGATAGTTGAGCTATTCACTTTGCCTTATATTTTGTTGGTTGATTTGGTTCAGTAGGTTGCAGCCAAAAGTAATCTAGGTTGAAGTTTCCACAAGTGACTAAAGGTTTCCATCCACTATGATCAACAACATGCACTCATCCTTGATGAGGGAATTTTAAGCATTTATGAAAGGTAGAAGGAACTACTTTCATGGATTTTAGCCAAGGATGTCCTAATTTCACACAAAAGAGGTCCGAAGTGGGAATGATAACAAAAGAAGCTTAAAAGGCTTTTTCAACCACCTTAATCAAGAGTTATTTTTCCAATAGCCGAGAGGAAATAACCATTATGTGTTTTGATCATTATATGTGTAGAATCATAGGTATCTTGTGATAGATCATGCATGTATAAGAATTCTTCAGTTATCACATTCGTCATATAATTAGGATCGATAAGGACTCCGCTTGTAGGATTCATGCTTATTATTGTTGTAATGTAAATAGGGCCATCAATGTCTCTAATTGTGACCTCATGTGGAGTGAATGATATGATGGGTTTAGGTGCCTTCCTTTTCTTATATCAAGGAGGAACCATACCACCTGTTAGGTCTCAAAGACATAGGTTGTAAAACTTAAGAGGATGCCAAGCTCTCTTAACATTTTTTGGCTAATGAAACAGGGTTGATATGATTGAAAACCCCCTTCTCTATAGGTTCTACCAGACCTAGGCAGGTGTACCTTGATAGTTGATGCAGATTTGTGTGACCTCAATGATCTACTCATAGTGGCATGTAGATGCAAGACAAATATGAGGCTGAGAGTTATTCCTACTACTAAGGTTTGAAATGTGAAAATATAAACTATAAATTGATGTTCTAAAGTGAGTATGACCAATGCCTAATTCTATTGAGTGCATGGGGTCAAGAATTGTATGATATGTGGATCTTCTTACTTGGTTTAACACTAATTACTTGGCACTTATAAATGTTTATAACTTATATAAACGTGCAAGAATGTTGGTTATGAGGCTCTTCTTATTGATCCCAATGATATCTTTCCAAAATACTGTGAAATCATAAGCTTGTTTTTACCAGGGCATAAGCTTGCTTTTCAATGATATCATATTTCAATTCTGCTCCTTGAAGTGATTTACTAAAGAATGAGATGGGTTGTTCATACCCCTCATTATTCTTTTGTAACATTACAGCTGCCACCATGTGAAATGATGCAAAAGAGAATATCTGAAATGGTTTGTCAAAGTCTGGAGACTTTAATACAGGAGCTTCTTTAATCACTATTTTAATGGATACAAATGCATCAATAGCTTCCTCTGTCCACTCAATTTTTGAACCTTTTTTTAACATTTTTTAGACTGGCTTGACAATTTTTGCAAAATTTGATATGAATCTCCTGACAAAGTTAATTTGTCCAAAGAAGGACAGGATGGCTTTACAGTCTTTGGGATGGGAATTTTATCAATAGCCTCTACTCATTCAGGATCAATCCGTATTCCATCCTTTGAGACTATATGTCCTAATAATTTGCCTTCTATCATAGCAAAATGGCATTTCTTTGGGTTTAAGGAAATGCCATATTATAATGCCCTAATAAAGACTTTTTTCCAAGTGTGCACAGTGTCCTCAGCCTTTTTGGAATATGTTGTCAGATCATCTTGATAGACCACCATGATAGTATTGATTAGGTCAGCAAAAGCTACATCCATAGCCCTCTGAAATGTTGCCCCAGCATTTGTGAGGCCAAAAGGCATTCTCACATACACATATGTACCCTAGGGTGTCATGAAAGTAGTTTTATACTATTCTAATTCTTTGACTTTCTCAAGGTTGTACCCTAAGAAGCCATCCATCATAGATAACAATTCACATCATGTCACCCTTTGTAGCATTGCTTCCATATTTGGAAGTGGATAATTCTCTTTAAGTGATGAAATATTTAAATTTTTGAAATCCACACATAGTCTTATATCTCCATTTTTCTTTCTTATTGGCACCAAATTTGATACCCAAGAAGAATGTCTAATTGGCTTGATTATGCCACCATCTCTGAGTTTCATGAGCTCTTCTTGCATCTTAGGTGCTAATGTGGGATTTATGGGTCTTTGTTTCTGTCTAAATGGTTTAGCATCAGGTTTCAAAGGTACTTCATGCTGGAATAAGTCTTCTTTGTATGCCTTTAAATCATCATAGGACCAAGCAAACACAAGTTTATATCTTCTAAGCCGGGCTATAATCATTTCTCTGACTTTAGGGCTGATCCTTTTTCCAATGTAGACCTTTTTAGGAGCCATCTTTGTTCCCAGATTAATCTCCTCAACATCCTTAAGATTGACTGGTGTAGGTTTGGGATTAAATATGTCATGTCCATCAAATACTCTTTCTAGGGCTACAAGGCCTTTGGGTATTTTGTTTGTTTCGAGCCGCACCACTTCTTGCCCAAAAAGAGTTTCCTTGCCATCTACCTCTTCCACAAATGCATTGAAATCTATTTCTTGGGATTCAAATTGATCTACACAATGAAGGAACTTAATCAAATCCTCATCATTGTTGAATACTTACCAATTATAGATATTATCAGGGATTGCATGTCTAGTCTTGAATTCCACCTATGTTATTCCTGATAATGTAATATCATCTCTCTTCAGAGCCACATTTGCTAAGAAATCTACCATTATCTTTTTAGATCTTTATATCCAGTCTATAAAGAATGCATCAAAAAGTTCAATGGTGTCCCAAATAGCATTTCTATATTGCTTTAACCTCTTGTTCTTTGATGAATATTTTGCCATGATTTGTGAGACAATTAGTTCAGAGTCTCCATATACTGCTAGCAGTTTGATTCCATATCTTAGGGCAATGTTCAAACCCAACAGTAATGCCTTGTATTCAGCGATATTATTAGTGCATTCAATGGTTAACAAAAATGAATATTTGAATGTCTTGCCTGTTGGTGAGATGAACACTACTCCTGCCCCATTCCCTCCTTTACTGCATGCACCATCAAAATACATTCACCATACACCATTTTCATCTAACTGAGCCTCTCTATTGATTGGTTCTATATTTTGTAATCTAGGCTATGATTTTTCAATTCTAAAACTTCCAAGATCTACATCATAAAAGAATTCATCTGGTTCGGATCCAAACGTTCTATTATATTTTCATATCTTGGCTCTCTACACAACCTGACTTCCTTCCCATTTACTGGTATTGTTGCATATGATAAGTCCAATTAGACATTTCCCCCTACTATAGCAGTCCATTGTTTGGATAACAACATTCCATAGTATGGTGGAGTACCTACTACAGTTATATCTATTCTGTAAGTGGCTTCAGGACATGAGGCCAATTTCAATTCCATATCCTTCATGACTCCAACAACCAGGATGGACCTATTTGTTAGATTTAGGGCAGACAACTGAGAGGGGGGGTGAACCAATTGTCCAAAACTTTCTTCATTTTCAACACTTATATTCACTTAGCAGTATAACAATAAATCAAACATGAAACTTAATGCATTTAATCAAGAGCAGAAACACATCAACACATGAGACACCAAGATTTTGACCGGGAAAACCCGGTTAAGGGAAAAACCATGGGGTGACTAACCCAAGATTGTATTCTCTATTAGAAGAATAGAAAGAACAAAATGGCACATGCCAATTAGGGCTCACTGCCCAAGCACACTGCTCACAAGAGGCTCACTGCCTAGAAGAGACACACTGTCTACAAAAGAATAAGTATCACATACTTGAACTGGTAAATAGCATCTTCATCATGCTTGAGTCAGTTCCATTTAAGCCTAAACCTTCTGCTCTGCCTTTCTCTCTTCTCCTCGCTACCACCTACTCATCTCACCAAGTCACACTCTAAAATGACTTCGCAATCCCTTATTTATACATGACATCAACTTAGGAACAACCATCTAAGTCAGCAAACATCCATAAGAACATCTGCAAGATGTATAGTTCATCCAGTCGGCCTGTCATAAAAAGATCATCATCCGAAAGTTATTCTTCATTTTCGGGACCCCAATTCTAATGCGGACCATAAACACGAACTGAGCACGATCCAAGGACCTCCGCAAAATTGCCTGAAACACCAAGAACATCCGCACTTCCTCTACTTACTGAAACCCTTCTCTCCTTCATTCGGAACCTCAAGAACACAGTCTGTCATTACTGTCACAAAGGAATAGATACTTCTGGAGCTTCAAACCATGAACCAATCGAGTTGACACACCACATAGACTTCCCCAATACTTTGTCAAATCCGCAGAACCAGAGAATGTATTTCTGGATCTCACCGTACCTATCTGTATCACTCTGTCACCACTGAACATCTGCTGGAACCAGTTTTACTTGAACTACCATAACTTCTTCATATCTTCATGTGGACCTCTGAAATCTCTACTGGAACATCTTATGACACATATCTACAAACCCTTTAATCCGCATCCTCTGATCCGCAACCTATCTTGGACTTTTACCTTGTTGTCATCATTGTTCCTGATTGAGACTAATTTTCTCAATATCCTCAGCATACAGCTCATCCAATCCTTCTCATTAATGCAACATAAGTATGTTGACATCAATGACAACACCGGTTAAACCCATACTTGCAACACTATTGTCCATTTCATAGCATTTACCATATTTTGTGTCCACCCACAAGCCTAATTCTTTCATAACAACTATTGGCGTGATGTTTATTGCAGCTCCAGAGTCAATCATACAATTTCTTACCAGTTTGTTATTAATCAATAGTGTTATATAGAATGGATCCACCTGGGAAGGATTTTTTGTTATGGTATCACCAAGATAGATTTCAGGTGTTTTCATGACTTCTTGTCCAAGATTGTTTATTTTGTTTTCTGACCCTTCTTTGTTTTTGTTCTAATTTTGCTGCTTATTTGGTATATTAGAAATCAATTTGAGAGCATTGTCCCTGTATTCATCTATTTTCATCAATTCCAGTAATAGTACTAACATCTTTATTTGAGACAATGCTTGTGTTATGTCAAATGAAGGAGTAATGGTGATTTGCTTTGTTTTTTCTTTATTGGAGCCTTTCTCTTCATATTGCTACTTACCGCTATCCTTTGTCTTATTTTTCTCAACCTCTGGTATTTCCTTATGTCTATTTTTCTGAGTTTCTCCTTTCTTCTGGTTATCCAAGGCACCCTTCTTATGATTTGGTTCTTTGATGTACATGCCTCTGAGTGTTCCCTGATCTGTATTTATGGTTCTATTCCTCATATTTTAATTAGTTCTAGCCTAAGACATGGTAGCAATTGTAAGAGCTCTTTTCTCTTCCTCGGTTTTCATAATTGGAACTATGGGATTATATTGGGTATATAAGTGGTTCCTTCATTATTATCTTCCTTATCAGGGAAGATTTCTTGTTGACCCATGTTAACATTATACCTCTGGTTGCTCACATCATATTCAAACCCATCTTCTTCAAAGGATGAGTGTTCTTCATCAATTTGGTGAGGTCTCATTCCTAACATGTTTATAGTATGATCATCCTTGTCCTGATCATAAGATACTTCATTTTCTTGTAATGATTGGGCCACTACACAGTATTCAAGTGAATGCGGTAGGTTGCATGCTAACACCATCGATTATTTTCTACCACATGTGTCCCATGTTTCTTTAAGGGATTAGCGGTGTCTTTACTATAATTCTACTTTTGTTTGTTATCCACAAGTCTCGCATCCTTCCAATTAGTGTTGTAGGGCATATCATGTAACCTAGGCCTCTCATTCCTATAATATTTTGCTTGCCTAGTCTGATGGTTGTTAGGAATTTGTGGAACTCTAATGTTTTCCCCTTTGCCAAGTTTTAGAGTAGCTCTCCTGTTATTTTCAATATTCATAGCAACTTTCTGAGCTTCTCCAAGAGTAATAGGAGCTTTATTTTTGAGTTCATATCCAGTTTTGGGATCAAAGGCTTTTAAGTATAAAGACAGGGCCATACCATCTGGGAGTTTCAACTCAAGAGAGATTTTATGATATATTTTTTAGAACCTCTATTTGAAATCTACAACTGATTCATTATGGTACTTTTGTATGCATGTTAGTTCATGCACAGCAAAATTTGGGTCACATTGATTTCCATATTGCTCTTTAAAATGATCTTTGAAGTCTTCAAAAGAACTGATTGAAGCGTCAGGCAAATTCTTATACCAGTCCCTAGCATCTTCGATCAAGGATAGCATAAATAATTTCATGAGGACATCTTCATATTGTACATCATAATTATCCATAACTGTCTCAAAATTTCTGATATGTTCTTCTACTGAAATGGCATTATTCCTAGAAAACTTTGGGAGTGCATTTCTCAAATCATTGTCAATGGGATTAGGATATATTTGGTACCCAGATAAATCCAACTGCCCGTATTTGTTTATATTCAAGGGTCCTTGCAGGTTTTGATTTGGCTGGTATTGTTGGTGGTGGTAGTGAGGTGCATGTTGCTGTATATTATGGTGTGGGTTCATACTTACATTTTGCTGGAGGGGTGGAACATGCTGCTGACTAGGAGCTAGATAGGTATTAGCCATATGTTGGGAAGTCATAGGAACATTATGTGTTCTTGGGTTTCATGGTGGAATGTTTTCTTGTACATGACTAGTGTTACTTGCATTATGTGGTGCTTTTGAAGCATTTAAACCACTTACGCTCTGATGTGACCCTTGTGGATTGCTTGTAGGAGCATGCCCACTTTGCTTATGGAGGGGTATATACTTTGAGCTACTTGTTGTACTTCTAGGCTTTATTTGTTGTAATTCTTATTTTATTCGTTCTTCCTCTTCTTTCAATTTGGCTAGCCTAAGCTCTTCCTGTAATTTTTGTAAATTTTGTTGTACCTCATTAGCATTTCATGTATCTTTTGGTGGACTATAAGTCTCTGTAAATGTCATTTGATCCATAGACTGATACCGATCTTCTCCACCCTATTGTAGTGACATTTTCTACTCATATTCTGCTTGGCTTGTATCTTTCTCATTCAAGTCGTGCCTCAAATTCCAATTGCTTTTGAGGGGCGGGTCTATATTGATCTAGAATATCACCAAATTTGTTTTCTTCAAACTAGGTAGGATCACTTTTTTATTGGAATCCTTCATGAAATTCTGATTCATGCAAAAGAGTAAAATTATTATGTGTTAATAGAGCTTGTTCTGATATATTTTCCTGAGCATTCTAGCTATTAGTTTGAGTGTGTTCTAACTGATTTAATATTCCATTCTTCTTAGCAGGGACCTTTGAAGGTGGGGATGATTGCTTATCATTCAATTTTTTATCATTTGTCTTGGATCTCCTACCGTCCATGTTGCAAGAGACTAAGATCTTTTTTTAGAGTCGCCACCTCTCTTGGAGAGGAATGATGTTATTTTTTGGGCTTTTTCCACCAGCAGAGTTATGGTTCTCTAATTTATTGACTCTATTAAGATGGTCTTCTACCAGGTTTTCTTATGTTGATCCCCAGTAGAGTCGCCAATTCTGTTAGATCTCAAAAACATAGGTTGTAAACCTTAAGAGGATGCCAAGCTCTCTTAACATTTTTGGCTAACAAAAAAGGGTTGATATGATTGAAAACCCCCTTCTCTTTAGGTTTTGCCAGACCTAGGCGGGTGTACCTTGATACCTGATGCAGATTTGTGTGACCTTGGTGATCTACTCACAGTGGCATGTAGATGAGAGATAGATATGAGGCTGAGAGTTATTCCTACTAATAAGGTTTGAAATATGAAAATATAAACTATAAATTGATGTTTTAAAGTGAGTATGACTAGTGCCTAATTCTATTGGGTGAATGGGGTCAAGAATTGTATGATATGTGGATCTTCTTACTTGGCTTAACTCTAATTACTTGGCACTTATAAATGTTTATACCTTATATAAATGTGCAAGAATGTTGGTTATGAGGCTCTTCTTATTGATCCCAATGATATCTTTCCAAGTTACTGTGATTACTTGAAAGGATTTTAATTCTTATAGGTAGGAAACCAATTAAGATGATTCGTTTAAAAGATTTTAATTCTGGATAGAAACCAATAAACAAAGATCACTTAAAAGGAATTTAATTCTCTCCTTGCAAAAACCAATCAACACAATCACACAAAGGCAATAAATGTGTCTCGACAGATCAAATACCCATTCCATATACTTGATCTGAATAACGTGAAAAGACCACTCTCGAGACAGCGAAATAACTCATAAATATTAATAATGACAAAGTAATTGAACATCAAAGTTTTGAGCCACTGATTATATATTCCTCCCCATTGTATTACTTGAAATTCATAAGAGTTCTCTTGCATTTTATCAATAACTAGAGATAACAGTATAATTCAATTTTAATTGTATATATAACGTTCTGTCAAGTAATGATGCTATCGATGATGATACAAAAATGGCCTTGGTTTCCCATATATATGGGAAGAAAACAAGCTTCAGGATGAAAGAGGGTGTTACTTCATGACTCACACCTCTTGTTATAACTAACAAACATTTAGAACATAATTAAGAAATAGACAAAGACAACAGTATGGGCGTTCACAATTTTCAAGATCTGAATCCATTAATCAACATAGAAAACCTGTGATCATCTCGATCTAGCAAGGTTCTCCTCTCCAATGATGTAGAGTCTTAATGCATACGCTTTTCCCACTGCTGTGTAAATTTCCTCCTCTGTACTTTGTTGCAAAAAATCTTGAATTAGCATTGGCAAAATTCCTAAGGATCAAAAAGATTCTCCAACTTTTCTAGCTCCTTTAGCTTCTTTCCTAAGCATTGCCTTCCATTTTAAATCAGCTGAGGATGTAGACATGGTTCCTTCAACCCTTCATGCTGCTTTCGATATAAACAGATTAATTTTGGTGATATGATCAATATACTCTTGGGTTGCATAAGTACCTGTAGTTGATACTATTTCTTTCATAACAAACTCAAGAGTAAAAATCTTTTCCAACTGCTCATGTGTATTTTCATTATAGTGGACTCATCATTTACTTTATTCAGAGCCATTGGTACCAACTGGGCAAGTTCTTCCCTCTAAACATTATATTCTCTTAGACTGCCCTCATCATCAAAAAAGCTAGGAAAAGATAGATCCAATAATTGATCAAAGTCACCGAGGTCTTGTGTGAGTTCAGTGTTGAATCTCTCATGTATGTCAATTAATTCATCATATTCTTTGAGGACCTGTACATTAACATCCTCCTTGGACATCAATTCTTCTTTCTTTTCTAGCATTCTGAGGTGCAATCTCTTATGTTCTTGATATGCAGCATATGACCCTTTGTGTATTACCCACACCTTATCAGCATTTGCAATCATTTTTTTAAATCTATTCTGGATCAATTCTGAGATCATCTTGTAATTGATATCTTTTATCTCTATCTCCAATTGATCACTCTTCTTTTGGAGTTGCTTTACCTTAATCTTCCAATAAGTAGTATCAGCTCTAGCCTCCGCCACTCTTTTGTCAGATTCCAAGTAAGGTGAATAGCTGCCTAATGATGATGGCAATATGTCCTTATAACTGGCAAGTTCTTTCCTTAGATTTTCATTTTGTTCCATGTATGCTTTATTATTCCTTACCAATCACTCAATTTGAACCTTTGTGAATCTGGAAACATTTATATTTAGATCGGCAGTATCCATTGGGTCAGTGTCCTCCATTCTTTGCCCAAAAAGATGGCCAAGAGCCTTATTAGGTCATTAATTATCAGAGGTATTTCATTTGGTGGGTACAACACCCACATCAATAGGGTAGAATTATCTAGATCAAAGCCTGACCCAAAATAAACATTGTCTACTCCCTCAACACTCAACTATACTTTTTTATCCTGATTTCTTCTGAAACTGTCAAAGACAATGGCTAAAGTCATGTCCCATCTAGATACCAACAAAACTCATGCTTCTTCAAGTAGTGCTCTTCCCTTTTCTAGAGTTATATTCTCCATTTCTTTATCAATTTTGTATTTAGAGCTCCTTCAATGCCTCAGCCTCCACTTCAGGAGTGATGTTCTTCATTTTCTCACTAGCCTTTTTGCCTTTGTACTCATACAAAAAGGCTTTGAATTCAAGGGTTTTAACAAAATCATCATCTGAGCCAAATATTTTGCTTGATACATGTCTGATATCATCTAACAGCTCATCAAGAGCTTCCATCATAACAGATTCTCTCTCCATAGGCGGCTCATATTTGTTAACCATAGCCTGGAATGCCTGCAAGTCCTCATCTGCATCCTCACTTTTCCCTTCTTCTTGTTCAATGTCAAAGGTAATATCAGGTGTTCACTGTGGGGATAGATAGCTGAGAGGAGCTTCATATTCAGCTTGTGTATCTCTGACGCTCTTACTTCTTCTTTCAAAAACCCACAAGGGTACATTTTCAGTCAATGTTGCCTCATTGACAACCAATTTTTCCAATCTTGAGATAGGATCACTAATGTCAATAAAGGCCCCTTTATACATAGGATTATTTAAAATTCTCCATGATTCTGCTAGCATTACCCTGTGATACTTACTTCTCCTTTCAATGGTAGAGTTTTCATCAATATTCCTGATTAGATCATCATCCACAAAAAGAGTATGCTGATATCCTTTCAACTTCTTATTAACTTTGACACTATTTATGAAATGCTGGGGGTCAAAGTTTTCTCTTGCATTTCCTGATGGCATTCCAAAATGGTCTAATTTCTTATCAATTGCTTCATACCCCTTTTCAAAAAATGTAGTAAAATCTACAAAATGTGAAGTACCCAACATAAAAGACTATTTATTGTGACATTTTAAATGCATAAAATTGGAATAGCCAATTGCCTCACAATTTCTAAATAGGCAATTCTATCAGGGCAAGTCTTTGGAAGCAAGAGTGGTGCTCCATACCCAAAAACTCTAATTTGTGTGCAATCATTGTAGGCATACCAATCACCCCAGTTGTGATTAATTTTCTTATCTTTATCCATATCCTTAGGTCTAAGAAACTTTTGTATAGCAGGTGACATTATAATTACATGGGTGACCCAGCAAACCATATAGTGGCTTCACAAAATACTCTTCAAAGTACAAGTAGTGTGATTTATCACATCTACTGTCCCAGATAGCTATCCACTATGGGTTTAATGTTTCCATCCCTATCCAAATCTCTGACCCTGAGACACTCATTCCACAAACCTATATTCTATCCTTCATACAAAACAAGATGTATAAACAAGGAATAGTACATGAACTTAACACCTCCCTTCTCACTTTTTGCAGCAACCAAATCATTATGGAGATCATTTGCAAGATACTCAGCATAATCTGATGGTCAAGCCTCTTGGCTGTACACATCTATAGTCAAAACCATTGGTGCCACTTCCATGAATGTAGGGGCATCCAAGCCTAACACTTGATAGACAAAATAGTAGGTGTATTGAAAATATTTCTCAAATAAGTCAACAAATTATAGGGGATCTTCTACCCCAAAAAACACTTTGAGCCGATTGTTTTCATCACGAGGCCTATGAAATGGCAGCCTCCACCTCTTATAATTGTTGCTTAGATTGTGATTTTCATTTAGCAGGTCCCTAATCCTGAACCTCATATCGAGACTGGTATCCAATTGAAATACCATGGATATATAATCCCTGATGATAGGGAGAAAGGTAGACCCATCTTTAAGCTCAATCATATAAGTTTGTGGATTGTATCTATCTGTGAACACTTTGAGCAATTCCACATTTACAAACACATTAGGTACCACTAATTTCCCCAAGTTTAACCTCCATGGATTTGAAACATGTTTATGTCTATACATTTTCCTATAGTAATATATAAACAGGTCATACCCTCTTATCGAGGTCCATGAGTCACCTACTCATTTGTTCACATCTTCCAATTTTTTAGCTTGGGGGTTCAATTGGGTGTTTCTTCTAGACCTTTGTCTAGAACCCAGGCATTGGTCTAACAAATCCTATTCAAGTGCCTCTCTTCTATTTTTTGCCTCTTTTTAGGGTTCTCAGTTACGTTTTCCATGATAGAAGAAGAGAATCTATATCTTTGTGTTTATACTTCAACGAGTCTATGTATACTCTGCAAATTTAAGCTTGAGCTTGGGGTACTTACTTGAATGAGCTTCTTCTGGTTATTGAATTGTTGCCCTTAGCCACTCACCTGCTTGGTTTTCCTTGATTGCTTAATGATTTCAAAAACCCTCTTGGAGATTGATTTTACTACACTCGGCTCTGGTTCATTGATGGCATCTTGTGGCAAATTTCATATCAGTGCAAGAGTAATTAATTCATTTGAATGTGAGTCATTTGATCTGTGCTAAATAGTCTTGTCAATAGCTCATCGAGATGACCCTTTTATGTTCTTATCGATATCTTTCTCTTCCCCCGATGTTCTTTTATTTCCTTCAGGATTTCAGAATGACCCTAGATGTCATCATACCGATATCATGACTTCCTCTCAAAATCCCTTTTATGAATAGTCTCTTTGATATTTTCTTGTTTCTTTGATGTCTCTTTGCTTATTATATCATTCGCTTTTCGGAGGGTATCCTAGAGTCTCTTCGAAATACTCTCAATGTTTTCCTTTATTCATAAATGTCTTTGGCTTATCGACGAAACTGGAAATCAAGTTATTGCAATATTCTGAAGTCATCTCGAAATGCTTTAGTTATCCTTTATAAACGCTATCGCATTATTGACAAGACACATTTAGGTGTCACGCCGATATACATCTATCTCTTTGATATGATTTTGGTGTTTTAGGAATATCGAAGAGAACCTGAAATGACTCACTTCGATAATTCTCAGTCTCTTTGAACTTTCAGTCCCTTCGATTTTTTTATGTTAGCCCGATATGTCAATGAGTTGTATGTTTATGTCCCTTTGGTCTTTCAGATTATCGAAGAGTCTCCAAAGTGAGTCTCCCCGATAAAGTGGCTTCTCACCGATATCCTTCATATCACTTATTGAAGGGACCCTAGGTTAGGTCTTAGCGATACATAAGTGTTTTTTGATATGGCTTTTTACTTTTAGGGTGAAGACGACGAGACATCAATTTATTAGGGTTAAGACTCTACGTTGAATGGATATATTATTTTGAGCGGGGAAAAATTTAAAATGTTATTTAGGAGATAATATTATGATGAGAAATGGATTTTTTATAAAAAAATTTGGGGTAAAAATTTTGTTCCAACAGTGGCTCTGGCTGGGGATGAATGGCCGTGAAGTCATTGCAAGAATCCAGAAATACTCTCCGGGATGCAGACCAATGGTGGTGGGGAGGGGTGGGAAATGGAAATCCTAATCTACTGTGCATGGAAAAAAGATTTTTCAAGAGAAGTATTTCAAGAATTTGTCCATGCACTGGCAATTCTTGTACTTCACCACTAATATTATGTATGCAAGAGGAGTCTTCACCACATTTACCAGTGACAATAAATGGGCCTATCCATAATGCCATGAATTTACCATGTTTCCCTTTGTCCTATCCTCTGCCATTCCACATGAGGACCATGTCATCCACCTTGAATTTCCTATTCTTAGCCCTTTTATCAAATAGATATTTCATCTATAATTGTATTTTTTCATTTTGTTCCTGAGCTTGAGCCCTTATTTCATCCAATTCAGCCAATTGTTCCATCCTCTTTCCCATAGGTTTAGGAATGTCTATATCTTCTTGAAGGATAAACCTGTAAATTGGCAAAAGATTATTTACAGGAAGTCTGGCTTGAGCACCATATACTAATTCAAATGGGGATTTTCCTATAGCCTTCTTTATAGTAACCCTATCTACCCATAAAGCCAATTTTAATTTTGAATCCCATGCCTTCTTGTTATTTTCCAACATTCTTTTGATTATTTTTAGGATGCTTTTGTTGCTTGACTCTTCCTATCCATTGGCCCGAAGATGATATGGGGAGGCATATGAAATTATTATGCCATAGGATTCACATAATGTTTTGAATTCATCTGATCTGAAGCACATGCCATTGTCTGTAATGAGTCTCACAAGAACTCCAAACCTAGTGATGATATTTTCTAATAGAAAATTAATCACCACCTTACTAGTGGCTTGTCTAGTTGGAATTGCTTCTATCCATTTTGTAAAATAATCTGTAGCTGCCAGGATCCATTTGTATCCACCACTAGATCTTTCTACAATTTCACCTACAAAGTCAATTCCCCATTGATGAAATGGAGCTTCAACTTGCATTGGTCTTAATGGTAAGGCTCCTTGGTAGTTTAATCTGCTAGAGAACTTTTGACAGGCTTCACATTTTCTCACATATCTATGGGCATCCTTAAAAATGTCAAGCCAATAGTAGCATGCTCTCATTATCTTATGGGTAGTAGTATTTGCTGAGAAGTGTCCTCCACACACACCTTTATGCATTTCTTGTAATATCTTCTCAGCTTGTGTTTTATCCTGGCATAGCAATAAGAGACCATCTCTATTTTTCCAGTATAAATCTCCATATATGAAAACGTATTTTGATGCAATGAGTTTCAAAAGTCTTCTTTGATTGTCATTCAGGCCTTGGGGACAGTTCATGTTTTTAAGATAATACATTATATTGGTGTAACAAGGTGTGCAATGCTTGCAATCATGTCACATTCCTTTTCTACATTGCATATTTGTGAAGCTTCCAAGTTAGATTCGGCCATCAAATTGGCTAGCCCTTGCCCCCTTACTAGTTTAGTAATTTGAATGTCAATATTAAATTCTTGAATGCGATTTATCCACCAGCACCTTCATCCTGTGACCTCAATTTGAACAAATACATCCTTAATTGCAGCATTGGGCACATAAGCAATCACTTTTGCCCCCACCAAGTATGGTCTGAATGCCTTGAATGCATTTACCAGGGCATAAGCTTTCTTTTCAGTGATATCATATTTCAATTCTGCTCCTTGAAGTGATTTACTAAGAAATGAGATGGGTTGTTCATACCCCTCATTATTCTTTTGTAACATTACAATTGCCACTATGTGAAATGATGCAAAAGAAAATATCTGAAATGGTTTGTCAAAGTCTGGAGACTTTAATACAGGAGCTTCTTTAGTTTCTCTCTTAATGGATGCAAATGCATCAATAGCTTCCTCTGTCCACTCAATTTTTGAACCTTTCTTAAATATTTTTGAGACTGGCTTGACAATTTATGCAAAATTTGATATGAATTTCCTAACAAAGTTAATTTATCTAAAGAAGGACTGGATGGCTTTTACAGTCTTTGGGATGGGAATTTCATCAATAGCCTTTACTCGTTCAAGATCAATCCTTATTCCATCATTTGAGACTATATGTCCTAATAATTTGCCTTTTGTCACAACAAAATGACATTTCTTTGAGTTTAAGGAAATTCCATATTCTAAGGCCCTAATAAAGATTTTTTCCAGGTGTGTACAGTGGTCCTCATCCTTTTTGGAATATGTTGTCAGATCATCTTGATAGACCACCATGATAGTATTGATTAGGTCAGCAAAAGCTACATCCATAGCCCTCTCAAATGTTGCTCCAGCATTTGTGAGGCCAAAAGGCATTCTCACATACACATATGTACCCCAGGGTGTGGTGAAAACAATTTTATACTGTTCTAATTCTTTGACTTTCTCAAGGTTGTACTCTAAGAATCCATCCATCATAGACAACAATTCACATCCTGTCACCCTTTGTAGCATTGCTTCCATATTTGGAAGTGGACAATTGTCCTTGAGTGATGAAATATTTAAATTTCTGAAATCCACACATAATCTTATATCTCCATTTTTCTTTCTTAGTGGCACCTAATTTGATACCCAAGAAGAATGTCTAATTTGCTTGATTATGCCACCATCTCTGAGTTTCATGAGCTCTTCTTGCATCTTAGGTGCTAATGTGGGATTTATGGGTCTTTGTTTCTGTCTAAATGGTTTAGAATTAGGTTTCAAAGGTACTTCATGCTCGAATAAGCCTTCTCTGTATGCCTTTAAATCATCATAGGACCAAGCAAACACAAGTTTATATCTTCTAAGTAGGGCTATAAGCATTTCTCTAGCTTTAGGGCTAATCATTTTTCCAATGTAGACATTTTTAGGAACCATCTCAGTTCCTAGATTAATCTCATCAACATCCTTAAGATTGACTGGTGTAGGTTTGAGATTAAATCTATCATGTTCATTAGATACTCTTTTTATGGCTACAAGGCCTTTGGGTATTTTGTTTGTTTTGAGATGCACCACTTCTTACCCAAAAAGAGTTTCCTTGTCATCTACCTCTTCCACAAATGCATTGAAATCTATTTCTTGGGAGTCATATTGATCTTCACATTAAAGGAAATTAATCAAATCCTCATCATCGTTGAATACTTGCCAATTATGGATATTATCAGGGATTGCAGGACTAGTCTTGAATTCCACCTCTATTATTCCTGATAATGTAATATCATCTCTCTTCAAGGCCACATTTGCTAAGAAATTTGCCATTATGTTTTTAGATCTTTCTATCCAGTCTATAGAGAATGCATCAAAAAGTTCAATGGTGTCCCAAACAACATTTCTATATTGCTTTAACCTCTTGTTCTTTGATGAATATTATGCCATGATTTGTGAGACAATTAGTTCAGAGTCTCCATATACTACTAGCACTTTGATTCCATATCTTAGGGCAATGTTCAAACCCAACAGCAATGCTTCGTTTTCAGCGATATTATTAGTGCAATCAAAGGTTAACAAAAATGAATATTTGAATGTCTTGCCTATTGGTGAGATGAACACTACTCCTGCCCCATTCCGTCCTTTACTACATGCACCATCAAAATACATTCACCATACACCATTTTCATCTAACTGAACCTCTCTATTGATTGGTTCTATATTTTGTAATCTAGGTTGTGATTTTTCAATTTTGAAACTTCCAAGATCTACATCACAAAAACAATTCATCCGGTTCAGATTTAGACGCTCTATTATATTTTCATATATTGGCTCTCTACACAACCTAACTTCCTCCCCATTTACTAGTATTGTTGCATATGATAAGTCCAATTGAGCATTTCCCCCTACAGCAGCAGTCCATTATCTAAATAACAACATTCCATAGTATGGTGGAGTATCGACTACAGTTATATCAGTTCTGTAAGTGGCTTCAGGACATAAGGCCAATTTCAATTCCACGTCCTTCATGACTCCAACAACCGGGATGGACCTATTGTCCATTGCATAGCATTTACCATATGTTGTGTCCACCCACAAGCCTAATTCTTTCATAATAGCTATTGGCATGATGTTTATTGCAGCTCCAGAGTCAATCATACAATTTCTTACCAGTTTGTTATTAATCAATAGTGTTATATAGAATGGATCCACCTGGGAAGGATGTTTTGTTATGGTATCACCAAGATAGATTTCAGGTGTTTTCATGACTTCTTGTCTAAGATTGTTTATTTTGTATTCTGACCCTTCTTTGTTTTTGTTCTAATTTTGTTGCTTATTTGGTATATTAGAAATCAATTTGAGAGCATTGTCCCTGTATTCATCTATTTTCATCAATTCCAGTAATGGTACTGACATCTTTATTTGAGACAATGCTTGTGTTATGTCAAATGAAGGAGTAATGGTGATCTGCTTTGTTTTTCTTTATTGGAGCCTTTCTCTTCATATTGTTGTTTACCGCTATCCTTTGTCTTATTTTGCTCAACCTTTGGTATTTCCTTATGTGTATTTTTCTGAGTTTCTCTTTTCTTCTAGTTATCCAAGGGACACTTCTTATGATTTGGTTCTTTGATGAACAAGCCTTTGGATGTTCCATAATCTGCATTTATGGTTCTATTCCTCAGATTGTAATTAGTTCTAGCCTGAGACACAGCAGCAATTGTAAGAGCTCTTTTCTCTTCCTTGGTTTTCTTAACTGGAACTTGTGGGATTATATTAGGTATATAAGTGGTTCCTTCATTATTATCTTCATGATCAAAGAAGATTTCTTGTTGACCCATGTTAACATTATACCTCTGGTTGCTCACATCATGTTCAAACCCATCTTCTTCAAAGGATGAGTGTTCTTCATCAATTTGGTGAGGTCTCATTCCTAACATGTTTATAGTATGATCATCCTTGTCCTAACCATAAGATACTTCATTTTCTTGTAATGATTGGCCCACTACACAGTATTCAAATGAATGTGGTAGGTTGCATGCTAAACACCATGGATTATTTTCTACCACATGTGTCCCATGTTTCTTTAAGGGATCAGGGGTGTCTTTACTATAATTCTACTTTTTTTTGTTATCCACAGGTCTCCCATCCTTCCAATTAGTGTTGTAGGGCATATCATGTAACCTAGGCCTCTCATTCCTATAATAGTTTGCTTGCCTAGTCTGATGGTTGTTAGGACTTTGTGGAACTCTGATGTTTTCCCTTTTGCCAAGTTTTCTAGCAGCTCTCCTATTATTTTCAATATTCATAGCAACTTTCTGAGCTTCTGCAAGAGTAATAGGAGCTCTATTTCTGAGTTCATATCCAATTTTGGGATCAAAGGCTTTTAAGTATAAAGCCAAGGCCATACCATCCGGGGGTTTCAACTCATGAGAGATTTTATGGTTGTTATGTCAGAAAATGTCCCCTTGGGGGCTTTTCCCTCTTAAGGTTTAGCTCCCGGGTCTTGTTGATGCATTTAGGACATTTTGCATGATTTTGATGACTCCCAATGAGAAACCCCTGAAGTTTCATGGCAAATGGGTCCTAGGGGGTGCACTTTACTTAAGTCCTGCCTGACATAGGGGGGAGGACTTGGGCGTCTACGACCTAGTCCTACCCTATTTTAGGTCGGGCCCAATTTCAAAGTGTCGGTTTATGACCGTTATTTAGGTCCTATGTCGACACGATAAGTTTCAATTACAAAATTCTTGGCGGGAATGTTTGTAGTTGCATATATAAGCATGATTAGGTTTCATTTGCAAACTAGATAGTTATTGTGAACTTGTGGCTTATGTGAAAGTGATTCAAGGCATTCATAGTGTTGCAGAGCATAATTTGTGTTGTTATTGTGTTTGTGTTTGCAGATTTGGCATCCATCTCCTCATGGCATGAAGAGTATCTTCCTTCCATGAGATCGTCACTACAAGGGGATATCATTGGTGTTCTCAATCATATTAGGATTTTGCTTCTATCCCATAGGGATATGCACTCTTTATGTGACAAAGGTGTTCGAAAGACTTGAATGTCTCTTCGAGGCTTGACTGAGGCAAGCCTCTAAACACCACAATCCCAAACCCACTCCTTGTGATTGCAGGTTACAGGTGTCGCATATGGAAGAAGTGGAGTTGCAAGGAAGGTCAGCAAGCATCAAGAATTCAGGATCTGGAAAGAAGTTGGACACTGGAGCTTTTTTTGGACTCAGGTGTTAGTCCCAGTGTCCTCCGCAGTTGAATTCCTAGAAATAGAAGATACAGTGCAGATTAGTGTCAGAAGGAGGTTAGGATTCCGCAAAGAAACTGTGGTACTGGACTAGGGCGCCTGCTCATTAGTCCCTGACTTCTCTATTTTTTGAACTTCAAAATCTGATACCCATTTGATTGTCATTTGGTATCTCTGTGTGTGAGCATTTTCTGTAATTCATCTATTTGCTTCCAAATTTTCATAATTAGGGTTTTGACCATAAGTTTAATTGAGCAACAAAAACATTTAATGCCAATTTTCCCTACATTCCAAGTCACTGAAGGCCTGACAATAGGGTTCCTACTCGACTAGAAGTCCTTGAATGTTTAGAGGTGAAAGGAAGATCAACATAAACTAGGAAAGTAAACAAAAATCCTCTTCATCAAATTTTACCCTAAACATTTTGGTGAACCCGTGTTTTTAATGAATTTTGCACCTTGTTGAGTGTTGTGCTTCAAATTTACATTATTTCATTCATTCATATCATTGTTCATTTTATTGCATTTGAAAAACTACAAAATTTTAAAAATTTTGAAAAATTGACATTTTTAGCTTGCATTTTCAAGTAATTTAGATTAATTGGCATTGAATTTCAATAAATTTATATCACTACCATTAGATCTGATTTAATATACAGAAAATTTTCATTCATCATTCATTTAGATTACATTTTTATGTTTGAATTGATAAAAATTGTTTGAAATTGTGCATTTTTTCATATAACCTAGTTTTGTATTAACTAGGGTTTGTAGTCAAAATCTTGTTTCAGATTTTACTACCCTTTTAAAACACTCATTAGGATTGATTTTTAACTATAGTGTTTCATCATAGTGATTTTCTTGGAAAATTTCATGCCTAGGGTTTGAAAACCTTGATTTTTCACTAGATTTTCACTTTATTGTCTCTCTAGATTTGCATCCTAGGCATGTTGTAAAGGATTTTTATGCACTAATTAGTTGTTATTAGGGTTATTATATGTTGCCCCTCCTAAAAAATTTTACAACACCCCTTTTTCTAGGTCTTGGAATTGAAAAATTGCATATTTTGGCTATATTTTCCCTAGGGTTTGACCTTGAGTGGCACTATAAGCGTGTTGTGACGGATTTTTTAGCATTAGGTGTCTGTTATTACTATTATAATTTTTTGTCCATCATCATTTTCACCACAATACCTTTTGTTATACTCTTTTGCATTGAGATTTGGTGGAAAAATCGCATATTTTAATGGATTTTCACTAGATTTTGACTTGTCATCATTCTAGATTTGCATTAAAAGTCTGTTGTGAAGGATATTATTGTTGTATTGGACTGATAACATACATATTACTTTCTACCCCTGATCAATTTCCTTACAACACCTTTTCTTTCACTTATTTGCATTGAAAAAAGTTGAAAAAATCGAGCATTTTAGGTCATCTTTACATATAGTTTTGCACTTATCTTTTGCATAAATTTTGAAAAGCTTTTAAAATATGATTTTTCATTGCATTGAAAACTTAAACACATGGCTTCTCATCATAGCAACAACAATAGGTTCCCTCCTAGACCTTACATGAAAAGAAAGGTCCCCGAACCTGAAATTGTGTTTGCACCTCATGATAAAACAATTGGAGAAACCAAACGACCTCTCTATATTATTGTGAAAATAATGGGAAATCTTGTGGATGGAACCCTTATTGATCCTAATTGTATGACTAATGTCATCACAGAGTAGATCATCTTTTCACATCAATTAATACAAGGCTTTTATGACCCTTCAGATATGATGATTAAAACACATAAGGGAACCTTTATAAACACTTCTGGGAAGATATCTTTATTGGTTATTGTATTTGAGAAATCTGTAGAGCAATGGTTTGATGTTGTCCATGTTTCTGACCTTTTTTGCATAAAACTAGGACATCCATGGCTAAAGGCTATGAAAGTTGTCCCTTCAACAATTCATAACTATGTAAAATTCCCTTTGAATGGACAACTGATCACTATTCCTCGCAATAAGTATAAACCTTTGGTTACAAGACAACATTTTACACTAGATTACTTTTGGGAGAAATCTGAAAATGAACCGGAGCCATGGACAAACTTTAACTTCTTGAGCTATAGAAACTACAAAACAAAACTATTACATCAAGTGGCCGGTCCTTCTATGCAAGAAACAACAAAAGACGAACAACCCACATTTGCAGAGAATCCTAGACCAAAAGCAAAAGGACCCTATGCTAAGGTTCATCCCCCGTTATTCTTACAAGGATCGGGAGGTAGTAGTAGACAACAAAATATTACACCTAGACAAATTAGATTTGATCCTGGTGCTTCCTCCTCTAAAACAAAAAAAACCTATGGATAAGAAAAACACTATCTTATAAGAGATAAGTGGTAAGACAAAAAGAAATAGACAAGCAAAAGAAAGGAGGAGACGACAAGCTTATGCCCAACGACTTGCATCTCAACAAGAAAACATTTCACCAAATATTGAATAAAACAAGGAAGATCTTAAGAATGGACAACTTGAAGAAAAGAATAAGAGTTGGGCTATGGTACCTTATGTCCCACTTTCCTCTAGCATTCAGGAGTGGGAAGATGATGATGACAATTATTTGCTCATCGACAACCGCTAGCCCGGTTGTCCCTAGAGGTAAGTATTTCTAACCCTTCATCTCTCGTGATGTGTTTTCCCCATGATGTGTTATGTGTTGTTCAGGTCTCTTGAGATGACCCTTGATTCTCTTGTAAGGTCCAGGATACCAAGAGACCGCCTTTGTTGTGACCCTTCTTCTATATTGCTTCTCCTCTATTTTTATTGCTGTGTGTTGTGTCTTACGGACATAGCATTGCAGTTGGTGACTTGGGGGCACCCCCTACGTGACTGTCCTTAAGGAACTTGTTTCTCCTCTCTTGATTTATTGTTTCCCTTCCTCTAGTGTTTCTATCTAGCAGGCGAATGATGAAAACATTTTATACTGATGCGGACCTAACGTCCCTTTAGTGAGAAATCAAAAATTGGACTTAGTTCCTATATGACGATGGGGTTGTTATATATTATCCGACACTTGGCTAGTAGAATCACTCCGTGCACTTTGTCGTGTGATCTTGATGCTGTCTTATCGCACTTACAAAACATAGCAATATTGTTGCTCCATGCACTTTGTCTATCTTGAATCTTGCATCATGCATTGTTGTTTTTATCATGATTATTATATGGACACTAACACTTTTCTTACAAGAATGTGTTTGTGGGAACATTTGGTGATCGTAAAGTACATGTCACCTCCGGGGGGCATGGGCCTTGAGAGAGCTCATGTTCCCTTGTGTGTTTTCTTCCTATCTTAACATGCTTGATATCGATATCTGATATCAACCACCTTAAGGTGGGGGCATATATAAGGGAAGCTGTTTGTTCTAGATGTTAGCAATGTGCTTGTTCTCAGGTGCAGTCTTAAAGATTGGTGGTGATGAGTCCCTCTTGCACTCTGAGATTTGTTTGAAATCTTTTACAGTCATTTAAGCCCTTTGTGGAGGCGAGATATTGCATCCTTTTCTTAAGCCCTCATCGCAAGGCGGCGATGGTGTATTTCTCGCGGAGAGTACACATCCTGTCATTTTCAAAAGTCCTTTGCAGAGGTGGGGAGTGGTTATGTGACTAACTCAACCCTTAAACATGTCTTCGACGATTGTTGTGGCGAAACTCAATCGTCGGTGTGTACTTGTAATGTGCCTGAGATGGTGATGAACCTAGAAATAGGAACACTCCATCACTTGTTTACTATGTTTTCTTTGTGTCTTCCAAGTGTGTATGTATTGCGTGTTTGTTCCCAAGCAGAGTCTTAAAGACCGGTGGTGATGAGTCCCTCCTGTGCTTTGGGATTTGTATGACGTGTTTGATTTGTATGACGTGTTTGATTTGTATGGTGTGTTTTGCGTGTGTTGCCCCATATGCAGTCTTAAAGACCAGTGGCGATTGGTCCCTCTTGCATTATGGGTGGTGTGTTTACTTTCCTTGTACTTGCATCTGCATTTCATATATGAGAAAAAGAAAAAGAAAATCATTATTGTCTTCATTGCATTCATTGTGTTCTACGTGTCTTCAATGTTGTCTCTCTATGTTTTACGTGACTATAATTGTCTTCTCTGTGTTTTGCGTGCCTATTTATGTCTTCTTTGTGACTTGTGTGTCTTCTTCGTGCTTGGCATGTTTGTTGTGTTTGTTGACCATACTTTAATGCATGTATTGGCCTTGTGTTTAATATATACATTAAAGTGGGGGCTAAATGTTACATCGAAAAATGTCCCCTTGGGCGCTTTTCCCTCTTAAGGTTCAGCTCTTGGGTCTTGTTGATGCATTTAGGACATCTTGCATGATTTTGATGACTCCCGATGAGAAAACCCTAAAGTTTCATGGCAAATGGGACCTAGGAGCTGCACTTGACTTAAGTCCCACCTGAAATAGGGAGGGAGGACTTAGGCGCCCGCTCCCTAGTCCTACCCTATTTTAGGTCAAGCCCAATTTCAAAGTGTCAGTTTATAACCGTTATTTAGGTCCTATGCTGACATGATAAGTTTCAATTATGAAATTCTTGGTGGGAATGTTTGTAGTTGCATATATAAGCATTATTAGGTTTCATTTGTAAACTAAATGGTTATTGTGAATTTGTGGATTATGTGAAAGTGATTCAAGGCATTCATAGTGTTGCAGAGCATAATTTGTCTTGTTATTGTGTTTGTGTTTGCAGATTTAGCATCCATCTCCTCATGGCATGAAGAGTATCTTCCTTCCATGAGATCTTCACTACAAGGTGATATCATTGGTGTTCTCAATCATTTATCATTTGGATTTTGCCTCTATCCAGCAGGGATACGCACTCTTTATCTGACAACGGTGTTCAAAAGACTTGAATGTCACTCCGAGGCTTAATGGAGGCAAGCCTCTTGTTAGTGCCTGAATTGACTGTCAGTTTCTGAGCAATTTTCATGCAGGCACCTTCCCTAAATATCCAAAAAATGTTCTAAGTGTTGGACCTCCTCGGCATTTTTCAGCTGCATCATCATATTTTCTTTGAGGAGGAGATCATCATCATCATATTGTCTTCGATGGTGGTCAGCATCATCATGTTTTCTGTCAACCGGTTTCTCATCAGGATCATCATATTTCAATATCGGGTGATGTTTAGATATCATCCTGATCCTGCTGATGAGCTACAGTGTGCCCTGTTTGCTTGCGAGGGTGATTTTTCAAGTATCCGGTGATCTTCCAATTATCACCTTGCCCTTTTATGATGATGATGTTGCCCCGATCTTCTGAAGGGATTATTCTCTGGGCTGTTCGACCTGACTTGTTTTTTCTTAAGGGTCGTCATCATCATCATCATATTTCCAGTTATCACCGTGTTGCTTGCGGGGGTCATCATATTTTCTGCCTGCATGATATTTCGCTGGGGTGATATTTTAACATCGGGTGATCTTTGTTAAGATCATCCTGATGATGTTGTTGAAGAGTTCTAAGTATGACCCGATATCCACCGGGGTCATCATATTTTAGACGTCAGGATGATCTTAGTCAATATCATCCTGATGATGTTGTATCACTTCATGTTCGTTGTTTTGTCATCCTGATGATGATGGTATCAAGGAAATATCCGCCTGTCAGCTTCGTGCATTATCTAATGGAGGTGATCTTTTCAAATGTCCGTCATATTCATCTATCACCCCAATCTTACAGTGGAGCTACAGTGCAGCATGATATTTGTGCATTAGGATGATATTTCCAAATATCCGATTATCTTCCGAATATCATCCTGATGCCAACATGTGGTGATGACGTCATCAAGGTCCGGGGGGGTCATATTTCTAACACTGATCATCTTGTGGAGATTTCCCGATATTTGCAAACATGATGATGACGTCATCCGGATATGAGGAGGTGCGCAGTAGGCAGATATGATGATGACGTCAGCAGGATATGATGATGACATCATCAGGATGTTCATCGGCCAGACTTTTGGTATAGGCTCAGCAGGAGGATGTTCCTCCGATGGATCAGGTTGTGCCGATGAAGGCGATTATCATGCAGGTTATATTGCGAGATGATGCTGACGTCAGGGTGATATTTCAAGCAACAGGATATCATGCTGCTAGAGGATGATGATGAAGGTTTATACTAGTGTCGTCAGGAGCAAAGCACCGACATCATATATGCTCATGACCTAGTATATAAAGTGATGAAAAGGTCACCGCGGGGTGCATGTGGGATAATTGATATCCTGCATATTTGAAATATCATGATGATGAATCTCGGCGGGAAATAGTTGCGATGCAGAATTGACGTTTTCCCGAGGCCGCGGGTTGGTGCGCCTTTAATGGCGAAGGTTGCAGAGGTATGGGCGGATCTGGTACCCGATTGAAGGTGTACATCAGCGGACAGTGGCGCAGGGCTCGAGATATCTTCCTGTCTCCTCCCCTACCTGCTGCATTCAAGTTTGGGCACCAATCTGGTAATGCGTTGAGCGCCATTTTGCTGATACTGTGTGTCTGGCGGGATTTTTGGTCAACCATGTAATTAATTGCTGAGCACCTACCTGGCTGTTATAAGCAGGTTGTGTTGCTCATTTGAAGGTTGTTGAAAACTGGACATTTTGGCTCTGTAATAAGATACAACTGGTTTTGGTTGCTCTGTGCAGCAAAACTTGTGAGTTTATGTATCTCCTATTGTACGATTTGGCATGAATCCACTGATTTCATGGTTAATCTTATATGAATAATGCTGTGTTTGCATGTGTTATGCTGATTCTGTCTCCAGTTTTGCATGTATCTTTCTTACTGCAATAGGGATGCCATAAGTATAGATAGCTTAACACTCTTTATTGGGAGATATCTGTAAGGCAGATATCATGTGTATCCCCCTGAAATCCAGTTTTAGCTATTCATGCTGATCATTCACAGGTGTATGTCTACCGACTCCAAGCCCTGGATAGGCACCAATCTAGCTCTGTGTTGAGATTATACACCAGGTCCAGGTTTGCATCCAAACACCATTTCAAACCATCTCTTCCTTCCATCTGTTAGTTGTAGGAGTAGGATTAGGAACCCCCTGCATGCTCTCATACCCAACCAGACATCATGTCCAAGAATGTTGCCAGCCTTGTGATCTATCATACAGACCTTGGTCCATACATGAGAGTATTCTACCTGTTGTTGTCAAGTTAGATCTTTCTATCTTTGAGCTAGTCAAGGTTACATCTTGAGTTATAGGGATACCCCCCTTGGTGCGGCAGAACCAGAAGTGAAGGGGAGGCAGCTCACGCAACCTCCTGTATTTAGTTGGCTGAATCTGCCTGTGCATTAGAAGTGGCAAACCCTAATGTTGATTCAGAAGAAAAACCAACACCTCTAAACACCACAACCCCCAACCCACTCCTTGTGATTATAGGTTACAGGTGTCACATCTGGAAGAAGTGGAGTTGCAAGGAAGGTCAGCAGGCATCAAGGATTCAGGATCTGGAAAGAAGCTAGACACTGGAGCTTTTCCTAGACTCGGGCGCTAGTCCCAGTGTCCTCCGTAGTTGAATTCCCAGAAACAGAAGATATAGTACATATCAGTGTCAGAAGGAGGTTAAGATTCTGCAAAGAAACTGTGGCACTGGACTAGGGCGCCTACTCATTAGTCCCTAACTTCTCCATTTTTCAAACTTTGAAATCTGGTACGTGTTTGATTGTCATTTGGTATCTCTGTGTGTAAGCATTTTCTATAATTCATCTGTTTGCTTCCAAATTTGCATAATTAGGGTTTTGAGCATAAGTGGACTTAATTGAGCAACAAAATCATTCAATTTTGATTTTTCCTACATTCTAAGTGACTGAAGGCCTGACAATAGGTTTCTACTTGACTGAAAGTCCTTGAATGTTTAGAGGTGAAAGGAGGATCAACACAAACTAGCAAAGTAAACAAAAAACCTCTTCATCAAATTTTACCCTAAACAATGGTATATTTTTTAGAACCTCTAGTTGAAATCCACAACTGATTCATTATGGTATTTTTGTATGTCTGTTAGTTCATGCACATCAAAATTTGGGTCACATTGATTTTCATATTGATGTTTAAACTGATCTTTGAAGTCTTCAAAAGAATTGATTGAAGCGTCAGGCAAATTCTTATACCAGTCCCTAGCATCTTCGATCAAGGATAGCATAAATAATTTCATGAGGACATCTTCATATTGTACATCATAATTATCCATAACTATCTCAAAATTTTTGATATGTTCTTCTACTGAAATGGCATTATTCCCAGAAAACTTTGGGAGTGTGTTTCTTAAATCATTGTCAATGGGATTAGGACAGATTTGGTACCCAGATAAATCTAGCTACCTATATCTGTTTATATTCAAGGTTCCTTGCAAGTTTTGATTTGGCTGGTATTGTTGGTGGTGGTAGTGAGGTGCATGTTGTTGTATATTATGGTGTGGGTTCATACTTACATTTTGTTGGTGAGGTGGAACACACTACTAATTAGGAGGTGGATAGGTATTAGCCATATGTTGGGAAGTCAGATGAACAGTATGTGTTCTTGGGTTTCGTGGTGGAATGTTTTGATGTACATGACTAGTGTTACTTGGATTATGTGGTGCTTTTGAAGCATTTAAACCACTTCCACTCTGATGTGAACCTTGTGGATTGCTTGTAGGAGCATGCCCACTTTGCTTATGGGGGGTATATACTTTGAGCTACTTGTTGTACTTCTAGACTTTATCTGTTGTAATTCTTATTTTATCAATTCCTCCTCTTCTTTTAGTTTGGCTAGACTAAGCTCTTCTTGTAATTTCTGTAAATTTTGATGTACTTCATAAGCATTTCGTGTGTCTTTTGGTGGAATCTAAGTCTTTGTAGATGCCATTTGATCCATAGACTCATATTGATCTTCTCCACCCTGTTGTAGTGACATTTTCTACTCATATTCTGCTTGGGCTTGTATCCTTTCTCGTTCAAGCCATGCCTCAAATTCAAGTTGCTTTTGAGGGTCGAGTCTATATTGATCTACAATATCACCAAATATGTTTTGTTTACATTGGGTAGGATCACTTTTTGATTGGAATCCTTCATGAAATTTTGATTCATGCAAAGGAGTAAAACTGTTATGTGTCAGTAGAGGTTGTTCTGATATATTTTCCTGAGTATTCTGGCTATTAGTTTCAGTGCATTCTGACTGATTTGATATTCCATTCTTCTTAATAGGGACCTTTGAAGGTGGGGATGATTTCTTATCATTCATTTTTTTATCATTTGTCTTGGATCTCCTACCATCCTTGTTGCAAGAGACTGAGATCTTGTTTTAGAGTCGCCACCTCTCTTGGAGAGGAATGATGTTATTTTCTGGGATTTTTCCACCAACAGAGTTATGATTCTTTAATTTCTTGACTCTATTAAGATGGTCTTCTAACAGGTTTTCTTATGTTGATCCCCAATAGAGTCGCTAATTCTATTAGGTCTCAAAAATCCAGGTTGTAAACCTTAAGAGGATGCCAAGCTCTCTTAACGTTTTTGGCTAACGAAACAGGGTTGATATGATTGAAAATCCCCTTCTCTTTAGGTTTTGCCAGACCTAGGCGGGTGTACCTTGATAGCTAATGCAGATTTGTGTGACCTCAGTGATCTACTCACAATGGCATGTAGATGCGAGACAGATATGAGGTTGAGAGTTATTCCTACTACTAAGGTTTGAAATGTGAAAATATAAACTATAAATTGATGTTTTAAAGTGAGTATGACTAGTGCCTAATTCTATTAGGTGAATGGGGTCAAGAATTGTATGATATGTGGATCTCCTTACTTGGCTTAACTCTAATTACTTGGCACTTATAAATGTTTATACCTTATATAAATGTGCAAGAATATTGGTTATGAGGCTCTTCTTATCGATCCCAATGATATCTTTCCAAGTTACTGTGATTACTTGAAAGGATTTTAATTCTTATAGACATGAAACCAATTAAGATGATCCATTTAAAGGATTATAATTTTGGATAGAAACCAATAAACAAAGATCACTTCAAAGCAATTTAATTCTCTCCTTGCAGAAACCAATCGACACAATCACACAAAGGCAGCAAATGTGTTTTGACAGATCAAATACACATTCAATATACTTGATCTGAATAACGTGAGAAGACCACTCTCGAGACAGCGAAATAACTCATAAATATTAATAATGACAAAGTAATTGAACACCAAAGTTTTGAGCCACTGATTATATATTCCTCCCCATTGTATTACTTAAAATTCATAAGAGTTCTCTTGCATTTTATCAATAACTAGAGATAATAGTATAATTTGATTTTAATTGTATATATAAAGTTATGTCAAGTAATGATGCTATCGATGATGATACAAAAATGGCCTTGGTTTCCCATATATATGGGAAGCGAACAAGCTCCAGGTTGAAAGAGGGTGTCACTTCATGTCTCGCACCTCTTGTGATAACTAACAAATATTTAGAACATAATTAAGAAATAGACAAAGACAACAGTGTGGGCGTTCACAATTTTCAGGATCTAAATCCATTAATCAATGTGGAAAACCCATGATCATCTCGATTTGGCAAGGTTCTCCTCTCCAATGATGCAGAGTCTTGATGCATACGCTTTGCCCACTATTGTTGTAAATTTCCTCCTCTGTACTTTGCTGCAAAAATTCTTGAATTAGCATTGGTAAAACTCCTAAGGATCAAAAAGATTCTCTAGATTTTCTAGCTCCTTTACCTTCTTTCTTAACCATTGTCTTCCATTTTAAATCAGCTGACGATGTAGACATGGTTCCTTCGACCCTTCATGCTACTTTGGAGATAAACAGATTAATTTTGGTGATATGATCAATATAATCTTGGGTTGCATAAGTACCTGTAGTTGATGCTATTTCTTTCATAACAAACTCGAGTAAAAATCTTTTCCAACTGCTCATTTGTATTTTTCATTACAGTGGACTCATCATTTACTTTTTTCAGAGCCATTGGTAGCAACTGAGCAAGTGCTTCCCTCCAGACATTCTCTTCTCTTAGACTTCCCTCATCATCAAAAAAGCTAGGAAAAGATAGATGCAATAGTTGATCAAAGTCACTGAGGTCTTGTGTGAGTTTAGTGTTGAATCTCTCATGTATGTCGATTAATTCATCATATTCTTTGAGGACCTGTACATTAACATCCTCCTTGGACATCAATTCTTCTTTCTTTTCTAGCATTCTGAGGTGCAATCTCTTATGTTCTTGATATGCAGCATATGACTCTTTGTGTACTACCCACACCTTATCAACATTTGCAATCATTTTTTCAAATCTGTTCTGGATCAATTTTGAGACCATCTTGTATTTAATAGCTTTTATCTCTGTCTCCAATTGATCACTCTTCTTTTGGAATTGCTCTACCTTAATCTTCCAATAAGTAGTATCACCTCTGTCCTCCACCATTCTTTTGTCAGATTCTAGGTAAGGTGAATAGCTACCTAATGATGATGACAATGTGTCCTTATAATTGGCAACTTCCTTGCCTCAATTTTTCATTTTCTGCCATGTATGCTTTATTATTCCTTACCAATAGCTCAATTTGAGCCTTTGTGAATTTGGCAATATTTACATTCAGATCGGTAATATCCATTGGGTCAGTGTCCTCCACTCTTTGCACAAAAAGATGAAAACCCTGACCCAGAATAAACTTTGTCTACTCCCTCAACACTCAACTGTACTTTTTTATCCTGATTTCTTCTGAAACTGTCAAAGACAATGGCTAAAGCAATGTCCCATCCAGATACCAACAAAACCCCTGCTTCTTCAAGCAGTGCTCTTCCCTTTTTTGGAGTTATATTCTCCATTTCTTTTTTAATTTCTATTTGGAGCTCCTTCAATGCCTCACCCTCCACTTCAGGAGTGATGTTCTTCATTTTCTCCCTAGCCTTTTTGCCTTTGTACTCATACAAAACAGCTTTGAATTCAGGGGTTTTAACAAAATCATCATCTCAGACAAATCTTTTACTTGCCATGTGTCTCATATCATCTAACAGCTCATCATGACCTTCCATCGTAACACATTCTCTCTCCATAGGCGGCTCATATTTGTTAACCATAGGTTGGAATGCCTGCAAGTCCTCATCCTCATCCTCACTGTTCTCTTCTTCTTGTTCAATGTCAAAGGTAATATCAGGTGTTGTCTGTGGGGATAGATGGCTGAGAGGAGCTTCATATTCAGCCTGTGTATCTCTGACGCTCTTACTTCTTTCAAAAACCCACAAGGGCACATTTTCAGTCAATGTTGCCTCATTGGCAATCAATTTTTCCAATCTTGAGATAGGATCACTAATCTCAATAAAGGCCCCTTTATACACAGGATTATTTGAAATTCTCCACGATTCTGCCAGCATTACCCTATGATACTTATTTCTCCTTTCAATGGCAGAGTTTTCATCAATATTCCTGATTAGATCATCATCTACAAAAAGAGTATGTTGATATCCTTTCAACTTCTTATTAACTTTGACACTATTTATGAAATGCTCAAGGTCAGTTTTCTCTTGCATTTCCTGATGGCATTCCAAAATGGTCTAATTTCTTATCAATTGCTTCATACCCCTTTTCAGAAAATGCAGTAAAATCTCCAAAATGTAAAGTACCCAGCATAAAAGACTATTTATTGTGACATTTTAAATGCAAAAATCGGAATAGGCCAACTGCCTTACAATTTCTAAATGGGCAATTCTATCAGGGCAAGTCTTTGGAAGCAAGAGTGGTGCTCCTTCATACCCAAAAACTCTAATTTTTGTGCAATCATTGTAGGCATACCAATCACCCCAGTTGTGATTGATTTTCTTATCTTTATCCATATCCTTAGGTCTGAGAAACTTTTGTATAGCAAGTGTCAAATTATAATTACATGGGTGACCCACCAAACCATATAGTGGCTTCACAAAATACTCTTCAAAGTACAAGTAGTGTGATTTATCACATCTACTATCCCAGATAGCTGTCCACATCTGTATGGATTTAATTTTTCCATCCCTGTCCAAATCTCTGACCCTGAGACACTCATTCCACAAACCTATATTCTGTCCATACAAAACAAGATGCATAAACAAGGAATAGTGCATGAACTTAACACCTCCCTTCTCACTTTTTTCAGCAACCAAATCATTATAGAGATCATTTGCAAGATACTCAGCATAATCTGATGGTCGAGCCTCTTGGCTCTACACAGTTGTAGTCAAAACCATTAGTGCCACTTCCATGAATGTAGGGGCATCCAAGCCTAACACTTGACAAACAGAATAGGTGTATTGAAAATATTTCTCAAATAAGTCAACAGAATATAGGGAATCTTCTACCCCAGAAAACACTCTGAGCCGATTGTTTTCATCACGAGGCCTATGAAATGGCAGCCTCCACCTCTTATAATTATTGCTTAGATTGTGATATTCATTTAGTAGGTCCCTAATCCTAAACCTCATATCGAGACTAGTATCCAATTGAAATACCATGGATATATAATCCCTAGTGATAGGGATAAAGGCAAACCCATCTTGAAGCTCAATCATATAAGTTTGTGGATTGTATCTATCTGCGAACACTTTGAGCAATTCCACATTTACAAACACATTAGGCACCACTAATTTCCCCAAGTTTAACCTCCATGGATTTGAAATAGGTTTATGTCTATACATTTTCCTATAGTGATATATAAATAGGTTATACCCTCTTATCGGGGTCCGTGAGTCACCTACTCGTTTTTTCACATCTTCCAATTTTTTAGCTTGGGGGTTCAATTGGGCGTTTCTTTTGGACCTCTATGCAGAACCCAGGCATTGGTCTAACAAATCCTGGTTCAAGTGCCTCTCTTCTATTTTTTGCCTCTTTTTAGGGTTCTCAATTACATTTTCCACGATAGAAGAAGAGAATCTATATCTTTGTGTTTATACTTCAACGAGTCTATGTATACTATGCAAATTTAAGCTTGAGCTTGGGGTACTTACTTGAATGAGCTTCTTCTGGTTATTGAATTGTTGCCCTTAGCCACTCGCCGCCTTGGTTTTCCTTGATTGCTTAATGATTTCAAAAACCCTCTTGAAGATTGATTTTACTACACTCGGCTCTGGTTCATGTTGTGTGGTTACACAACACGCCCCATTTTAACTTGGCAAAACAGGGACCCAACTGTTGGCTTGGCTTGTGTTGTCTGCTTTCTGGCGGTTTGGTAAAAATGTGTCAGGTGCGTCATCATCATGATATTCGATGAGGTAGGTAATCATCATGAGGTCAGTTTGTCAAAGTTCATATTTTGTTTCAATGACCTCATATTTAGAAAGAGCTTGAAATTCCATGCAGGTTTGCCTCTTACATCACCTGAAAATTCGTCCATATGAGAAAGTTATGAGCAGTCAAAGTTTTGGTCAAACCTGATATTCGCAAGAGGATCATCATATTTTTATATCCTCAGTCATGTTGTCAAGGTCATCATGATCTTGGTCTATCACCCGATAAAATCATGCAGTCCCAATATCCAGACGTCAATTTTGGGTGATAGTGTGTTTTACCCGTCAAATGACCTTGTGCGCATCGTGAGCATCATGTTTTGAGTGTAACCCGATATTTCATAACAACGAGCATCATGATATTATAACATCACCTGATATTATAATATCATGCTGATATTATAATATCCCCCTGCTTAGAAAATCCACCATCTGCATATTTGCATGCGCATGTTAAAATCCTATCGAAGGGTCATCATCTTGATCTTTCAAGGGAGGGTCATATTTGCTGATATTCGCTAATATGATGATGACGTCATCATATCCTCCTGATCTCCTTTTGCATGATCATGATGATCACCCTATCTTTTAAGGGAGGGTGATATTCCATTCCTCAGCATGATCATATTTTAAATATCACCCTAGCGCTAACCTGATGATGACCTCAACTCATCCTCATGCTCCGAAGACGGAATATGATGGTTACATCATCATGATATTCGATGAGGAGGATCATCATTTTTTTATCCTTAGTCATGTTGTCAAGATCATCATGATCTTGTTTGTCACCCGATATTTCATAATGTCCTCCTGCCGAGAAATATAACCTTTTGCAAATATCCTGATGACGTCATCCCGATCTGATAAACGAAGAAGCAAATATCAGGATGACATCATCATCACATTTCCCTTCGGCAGGATATTTCCTAAACATGATCCGGTTCGTGGATATCCTGATGATCATCATCATCCTGATCTTTCGAGAGGGTTACCTTGGCCGCAAAGGGGTCATATTACATTCACCACCTGATCATCTTCCTTAGGTGACCCGATATTACATTTATCCCCTGATCTTAACTAAACATGACGGTGACGTCATCTTTTGCATTTTAATGAAGCCCGGATATGACGATGACGTCACCATCATATTCCATTCCTCAGCAGCAGGATCATATTTTATATCCTCCTATTTTCCTTCGACATGATGATGATGATGATGTCATTCTTTTCCCCAATATACAGAAGCGAAATATCCTGATGACATCATCTGGACATTCGGAAGGGGAAGCATCATATTTCCAAAATATCATGCAGACGAAAGTTCTAAGTTCCCCATCGCCATAGCTTTCGCTATTGGCCAAGTTCGTTTTTCTCCCACCGATATGAGTTGTCTCCCCGATGGAAAGGTGATCGGCATAGCAGCGTTTATCGGTCGAGTCCCAAATTCTCTCGCCGATGGGAGTTATCTCCCCGATATGGAAGTTCATCGGCCCAACATATGATATCGGCCATACTTTAAATTTTCTCCCCGATGGAGATAGTCACGCCGATATGCTGTTGATCGGCGTAGTTTTAACTGTCGGCCCTGTCTTGATTTTTTCACTCCGATAGTTGTTGTCTTCCCGATGGGTGGACGTCATCATGATTTCTGGCATCGGTGTATGTTTTACCATCGGCCAAGTCTAATTTTGTCACCCCGATCATATGTGGTCACACCGATGCGAATATGATGTGAACCCGATACACATGCCGAAATATATAGAGCCGGATTTGAAATAAATTGAAAAGTAGTTATTTCCTTGTATATTTTGAGATACATGATCATATTTGGAGCCCGATATACAAGAAAATGGGCGGGAAAATGAAGCGATGGAAATTTGAAGACCCGATTGCATTTTCCAGTCAACGATGGTTGACCCGAGTGTTTTTTAACGCTGTTTAGGCATTTAGTGCATATTTTTCACTGATTTGGAGCTCGATTTGTCTCTAGCTGCACATTTTGGGCTTGTTTAATAAAACGTTTAAATTCCTGTTGTTTATCCACATGATGATGAACTTAATGTTTGTCTGTTTATTGCAGGAAGTCCTGGAGATGCTGAAGCTGATAATTGCAAAGTTGCACAAGGAGGCAACATGAACCAGAAGTGAGGAGGATATTGTCAAATATGCTGTTTGCCAACTGGAGACCAAATCAAATCAAAGATGCTGGAATATTCTGTGCCAGCTGTACATTTGCCAACTGACGAAGCATGTGCTTTTCATCTGGACCGTTGATTGTTCTAAGAGGATCCTGATCCTTGGATCATTGTAACTGTTTTCTGGCATTTGTTCTATATAAAGGCCAGAGCCTGAGGCATTAGAGAGGGGATATAGATAGATATATCTGGCAATAAGGCCAATTACTGTAGAATCAATTAGGAGATCGGATTACTGAGACTAATGAGGATAGAATTGTTGAAATGTCAAGGTTCTTTCTTCAGATCACTGTAAATGTACCTGTTCTTGAGCATACTGAATGGATATGAAGTTTCAGATTACATCCTGATTGTAAATTTTACGTAATCTTCCTGTTGATTTATGGATATGTACTGGTGAATGTTGTGTTCAACTAGAAGCGCTTTCATTTCATTGCATGTTGTTGTCAACTTTTCCTTTGAAGATTTGCACTAGATCATGCGGATTTGTGGAATGTCCTGGTGAAGTATGATTCTAGTTTCCTCCTTTTCATTGCATGTATGGGAGCTTGTATGTGGATCAGTGATCTAAGTCAAGTAGTTTTGGGAATCTCATTCTTTAACCCTTTTCCTTTTTTTAATTTCATAAATTCATCACCATAACTGCAAATCATGACAAATAATAAGCAGAACAGAGAAATATGCTGAAATCCCGTAGGTAACTGAAAATCACTAGCATATTTGAGTTAAATGCATGTAGTATTGAAAATATCATGCAAAGAATCATAAATAATGGTAGAAATTATTTGACTAAATTCACAATGCAGAGGTAGAATTATTAGAGATTTATGCAGGGCAGACATACAGAGCAGGATATTTGGAGAAATAATGATGAACTTTGCAGAAATACGTAAGGCCCCTGAATGGAAAACAGCAACACACATCAACCACTGAGTAACGTCAGTAGATTAAGACCTAATCAACAGAGACTTGGGATCATGAATTCTCTGAATTCATCGTATCTTTCAAGATGAGTAAAGGTTGTTGTGTAACTTTTATTCTATGTTTGTGAATGACTAACATCATCCCCAACAGTTCATTGATGGCATCTTGTGGCAAATTTCATATTAGCGCAAGAGTAATTAATTCATTTGAATGTGAGTTGTTTGATCTGCGCCAAATAGTCTTTTCAATAGCTCATCGAGATGACCCTTTTATGTTCTTATCGATATCTTTCTCTTCCCCTGATGTTTTTTTATTTATTTTATTTCCTTTGAGATTTCATATTTGTTGGTTAACAGATTTGTCACCTAACTCTATATACTCACGCCCGGACAAGTGACAAATGTAATCAACAGTTGAGCCCAATATATTGGTATTCTACACAAGCTCTCTGCTTATTTAACAGGGCGCAGCTACCTTCGACAGATATTCTGAGGAATGCAAACTTGAGATTGCTTTTAACCAGAAAATAAAATAAAGGTAGAGCTTTTAACTAGAAAGCAATAAAGGCAAATCTACAACTCTAACTCTAACTCTAGAAGTTCATAGACTTCCGGCAACACAACATATATTGAAGGTATTATACATACACACAGGAATTCACCACCTTAAATGAAATATCAACAGATAAATTATTCGAAGCAGTGAGCAAGATTTACTAACATCCAACCACCAAAACACATGAATACCATTAACATCAGCAGAAACACATCCAACTTAAGAAGAACATGAATTGAAATAATCATAACACAAAGTCCATGATCATCCAAATCTCCACTGTATTAACTGTATTGCATATATCATAGTAGCTGAAAAACCAAATTTAACTATCACCCTTTCCAGAAACAAAGTTTTACAAAAGATCCATAATTCGACTAGCCATCTAAAATATATAGCTAGGCCAAACCATAAATGTCTTGAAAACCATAACAGTTTCTTGATACAGCCGATTAAAAGATGTCTTAAACAATACTAATAAAGGGCCCTCCAAAGCCAATAGTTAAAAGCATGAAATTAAAAATCAATTTAAGATTTGCAAGTCCACATCGCCATCCTCCACCTCGTCCATTTCTTCATCTTCCCTTGATTGTCTGCCTTCTCCAGTGACACTTTGCACCACTTGGGGTACCTGTGCTCGCAATCTGTCTTTGTATGCTCTGAACTTGTTGATAACAGGTGTTAACGCCATGCCAGGTGGAGATCTGGTCATGCTGATACGACGCTTCCTTCTCATGATAGCCCGGTCAGAGTCAGTCACTTTATGATAAACTTCATCGATGCCACCTCTACAAGTGCTAATGTAGGCTGCCAATTTAGAAAGTCTTCCCAATGACTCCTTTGTAATTGCATTGTAGTTTACCATCTCCTTTGTCATCCTTTGTCACTACCCTTCTAAAATTTTGTTTGATCACCTTGACATCCAATAGTTTTTCATCATCAAATCCATTAGCCTCTACTTCCAAAGCAGCAAAATCTCTTTTAATTCTCATCATCTCTTTGTAATAAACTACCATCGCCTTTCCCATTTCTTCTTCAATTGCAGCAATAATACAAATTTTCCATTCTAATGCATCAGCCCACACAACGACATCTAACTCTTTAGGATCAACTATGACTTCTTCGACCATTAGAATACCGAGGTCCATGTTGACGATTTCCTGCACTTCCTTAGAGGCTATATTTAAACTGTGGTGGTCACTTCGAGCTTTCTCAAACTCTACTATTAAAACTTCTCTTTTAGCATGTATGGAATCAAACAATTTCACTGCTTCCTCGATAAATATCAAACCATCGAAAATGATTTTCTCAGCCCATTGATCCATAGCCTTCCTTAGAGACAAAGAAGTTCTAACTTGTTGAAGCAGATTCGGGTCGAGAGTAGGGAGTTTGATAGTTGAGGAGGTTCCAATAGAGGGAGTTATCACTTCAGCAATTGAATTGGCAAACGAGAATAGAGAACTTACATGTGCTAGCAGCTTGGAATTTTCATCTTGCAAGCCTTTCACCCTTTTAGAGATGTTGTCAACCGAATAGTGCATATGGTACAAATCGCCTTCGGCAGTTGATGGCCCTAGATCCACTCGGCTTACTTTGAAGTTTGCTTCAGTTATTTCATCCTCATTCTTCTCGACCAGTGGGTTTGCAATTTCTAAAAATTGGTTTCCCGAGGTGGTATCGATTACTATTCTAGACATTCTCTTTGCACGTTTTGGTTTTGGAACCATCTGCAAGAAATTGGCAACAATATCGATGCATTCATCAGCTGGAATGGTGTACCTCTTCTTTTGGACTACCTTTTTCAACCAATTTGGGGATGAGATAGGCGCATTGGCGGCATTGGTAGTCACCACTATTGGTATAGGATGAGGGTTTTGCTCAGGCATCTCTTTTTGTTGAGGGGAATTTTGTGGACTGAGTAATGAATGCAACAAATTATCTTCTCCAATTTGTGAGAAGATGAAAGAATCAGAATCACTTACATGATTGCTTGGCGAGGGCACATGGTCTACCTTAGATGATAAAGCAACCAATTTGGTATTTCTCTTTATCACTTTAACATCTTGCTCACAGGTGGTTTTCAACCTGCCAATCTCCTCAGGCAGCCCTTCACCATCGCCATTCGATTGTGAGCCGACTCTTTGCAGAGTTGGGTCCAAACTAGATGTTCTTCTGTGCGAGGTGGCGGTCTGGGATCTGACTTAATTCTGAGAGGCTGAGTCCCTTGGTGTTGTTGAACCAGCACACTCTTTGATCTTTACTTGTAACCACTTTTTTCTTCTCCTTAAAACATGAAATGACAGCAACATAATATCAGTAACCTCCTTTTCAGACCATTTTATTGGAGGCAAAGGTTCCCTTGACATTGTATCATATTCTTCACCCAAAAGATCTGAAAAATCATCAATTATATCAAGGACCTGAAATGTTCAACTTGAAGGCACGGACTTGATCAACAATCAACCTCATCCATTTCTTCCTTTGAACTTCTCTTTCATCAATACAGTCCTCCCAAAAATCTTCAAGTTGAGGAAAGTGTGAGTATGAACCACCTCCATGTATGTTTTCTTTTATAAATTTTTTGTTGTCAACTGATATACGGGGAGACAAACTATGAAGGTTGAATTTAGACAACAATTTGTCCACATTTCAAGCACCATCATTGCTTTTGCATGAATAAAAAGACAAAGACACGGGAAAAGAATATCCTTTCTTTTTCATTGCCTGGCATTTGACATTTATTGTTGCCATTTGGTGGCATACTTCTAGCAACACCAAATTATCAGAGGTACCAAGGCAATTTTAATGGGGCATTTTCATAACCCCTGATTCTCAAATACGAGAAGCAATCAAACTAAATATAAATACTCCCAAATTTCATGACCAATGCAAACACTTCTTCAGAAAATCTTTTCTCTATTGAGCCATCAATTCTTTTAGCTAACATCATAGAAAAAGCATCATTTACACATCTGAAATCCTTCATACCTTCACTTCTTTGCAATTGAGGAAAAATTTGATACATAGGCGTACTTGCCAAAGAACTCCCATGAGTCCTCGGACTAGGCCAAAAAGCCTCTCTTCGAGCCAAGATGTAGACCAGTTGGGAACACGTCAAAAGCCTACGCTTCATATAAAATTCACCAGCTACTCATGTAGACAATCACTGATGATTTTTGGCCAGTCAATCTAGTGATCTCCGCAAATTAACAAAATAAACTTGCACATCCAGAACTCGAAAACATCCGACTCGGGACTCCCAACTACTTTGTTCAGCAGGGTTATCATATCTGAGATTTCTTCTTTGAAATGGCTCCTTTTCATATTAGCAGGTAGCTGAGACTTAACAGATTTTTCTTCTTCCAGCCAATGCTTGGCAATGCAAGTACCTTTTTCTCATTATAGTAATTCTAGGCCGGGGATACAGAAATAGCAGCATTATCTTCATGTTCTTCCAAATTTAGAGCCGTAGCAACAGATTCAGAATCAATTCTTGCCACCACAACACCACTGGAAGTCTTTATCTCCTGAGAGTCTAGGAAATAACCATTGGCGCATGCAACCATTAATTCAAGACAATGCACAAGAAGCAGAAAGCCACCAGCTTTATGCAAGCCACTGCTGATAATTTTCTCCACCAAAGGAGCTCTTTTCTCAAACCGCATTCTCCTCCAAAAATCATCTAAATCAACATGGCCCAAATTTGTATCCCTCACTGCAAAAAGACTCCACAATGGAAGTCACGGGGGTCCCTTGGAATTTAAACTTCATTTTTATGTGCTCCAGAAACCAGAAAACAAGAGACTCAGAGATACATGCAAAGAACAGAGGATAAGGCAAGACCAAAACGGAGAATTCTTTGTGCAGATACATGGGAAATAAAAATCTCTAACTCCTCAAAGAAGATATGAAACCTTTATAGAGAGAAAAGAGTTGCTAGCTATGCTGACCTACGAGGATGGAACTGTGCTGAAATTTCGCACGTAGCGAGCTAGCCGTTTGTTCTTCTGCAACGCATTCTCTTGCACATAATATCACCTTAGGTGGGCTTAAGAATTAATCCAAGTCACTTCTCATAAATTCCCCCAAGAAAGATATTAAATATTGGTGGCAAATTTGCCATTATAACTCATAAATGCATGCCTCGACTTTCCCTCCAAGAATTGTACCACTATGTCCGCACGTACCTCAAATTAAATGCAAAGTGATAAGTGTCAATCTTCCGTCCAGTATGCCAGCGCAGTTGACACCACTTGGGAAATTGTGCTACGTGAAGTCGGCGAGTCAAGCAAAAGATGAACTCTTGAACTAGGAGTCGGAGATTCAAAACTTCAAAGAATCCCCGACCTCCCGACTACAAAGGAAAGACTTCATATGGAGACATAACAAAAGACTCAAAGCACGGGAAACCCAAGGCAAGTTGGTAAGTCGGGTGGTTCAAGAACTTGCGAACCCGCCGATTTTACTCTAGAAATGCAAAAGATTGCCGACTCACTAAAACGACTAAGTGAATTTGGCCTAAAGGAGCAACTAAGTGAAAAGGCCGACAACGAATGGGAGGGGAAAACAAAGAATTGGGTTTAGGACTCCTTTTTAAAATAAAGGGGGCAACAGTATTGACCCTAGATGTCATCATACCAATATCACGACTTCCTCCCGAAACCCCTTTTATGAATAGTCTCTTCGATGTTTGCTTGTCTCTTCGATGTCTCTTTACTTATTATATCGTTCACCTTTTGGAGGGAGTAGGGATCACCTCACTCCGACATCCCAGAGTCTCTTCGAAATACTCTCAATGTTTTCTTTTATTCATAAATGTCGTCGGCTTATTGGCGGGACTGGATATCATGTTACTCCGATATTCCAGAGTGATCTCATAAGGATGCAAGAATATCATACCAAATCAGATTTGATGACTATTTAATGCAACCGATATGATAGTGCAAGAGATTCGGGTTCACCAAAATGTTGTGTGAAAAAGGTGAATGAAGAAAACTAACATGCACGCTAGATCAAACCCTCTTCCACAATAACATTCAAGGACAAAACCAAGCCAAATCACTACCAAATGGTGATGGACTTAGCTACAAATTTATACTCAGGAGTGCCATAGAAAGATCTGATTTAATCAAGCCTTTTATCAAACCCTAGGCCAATCAATGCACTAAACCCTAGATTTGCAAAGATCTGATTACAACAAGCGATGAACAACAGATAATCAGAAACTAACTTCACAAGAGTGATCAGGGAGATATCAAAACCCGTGTCCCAGAAGTTGGAATGTTGGAGGACTATTTCAAAGGTGCCCAAGTTCTGAAAGGTGGAATTTCCACAAACTGTAAACTGGAGAAATGATGTAGAGACTGTCTTGATTTTAGATCTGATGTTAGCTAAGGCAGAAGGACAGTTTCAAAAGCACCCAAGTCTTCCACAGAGGAATATTCCCGAAATGTTGTCAGATCCTTAAACCCTTTTCCTTACTCAGTCTTCCTGTGTCTGCACTTTTCCGGATCTCGCACCTGTAAGTTGCACAAGAAGAAAAAGGGTTTGGAGGTTATGGTGATTAGGGACTTGCCTCAGTCAAATCTCAAGATAGCATTCAAACTTCCCAACACCGTTGTTTAATAAAGAGTGTGTCCTAGCAGGGTAGAGGCTAAACATAAATCAATATGATGAAATCAAATGATGATGAAAACAAATGATATCACCTATGTGATGAAACCCTTAAGAGAATGAATGGCCTTCAACTCATAAGGAGGGATAGATGATAACTTCAAAACCTACAACACACAATGACAATACAAATCTGCTCTATAATCACATTGAATGCTTTGAATGCTCTTTTCTCCAATGCTTCAAGTTAGCCATCTCTATCTAGGTTCATAATGAATTAAAAAACACACTTATATATGTTTTCCAGTTAACATTCGTGAAATTAACCAAAAGAGCCGATAAGGAGAAACCCTTTTAAAGGTCTTATGTCAACATGCATTTAAATTTGCCCCAACCAATCAAGGACTTGGGCGCAAGCGCCCAAGGCATCTTTTTAGTTCGAGGTAAGGTAAAGTCTAGGCCCCTTGTTCCCAATTTGCATTGGTTTCAAGGGATTTTGCATCGGGATGAATATTTAGGATGTATAATGTAATCATGGGGACCTAGAAGCTAAACAAGGAGGTAAAAAGGCATGTGTCCACTTTTTACTCCATAACAAGAGTAATGTTGGTCAAGATTTCAATATAACTACCATATAATCATGCTCTTATACATCATAGAATTTGTTATAAATAACTCCCATCTTACAACATCGTAAGATTCTCTTACACATCTTAATGACATTAGATTCTCTTACAACCTCTTACAAACTTCCCAAAGTATTGGACACATGGCAAATAATGCCAACACAAAGTGGGATTACCCATTTCCTAATACGAGGCTAAAATAATAAATAAATCAAAACATTAGGATGCAAGGTTGAGACACGTTTCCCACCATTTTCCCACATAAAGTGGGATGCCCCGTTTCCCAATACGAGGCTAAAATAATAAATAAATCGAAACATTAGGATGCAAGGTTGAGACTTCTTTCCCAACATTCTCCACTTGTGAAATACCCTACCAAAGAGCAAAGGATAACTCCCAACATTAAAATCTAACTTCTAGGGGCCCAAAGGCCCATAGTCTCACTACACCACCTTAACTTCTCTGTGCTCATTGGCTTCATCAATGCATCTACAACATTCACTAAAGTATCAACTTTCTCCAACACCACCCTCCCATCCTCTACCATGTCACGAATGAAATGGTAATAGACATCTATGCGCTCATTCCTCACATGAAAAGTCAAGTTCTTTGTGAGACATATGGTGTGCCTATGAAGGTTGTTGTATAAGGTCGAATATGTAAAAATTTTCTAATGTCAAACTTGAAAATAATGCCACTATCAATGAAATGACTAAAAGTCAATGCTAGATCTCTACTCTATCAAAGGACAAGTTCAAGGGCCCAAGACAAATTTGTGGTCACAAATATGTACTTGAGCTCTAGATTCATCCTAATAATTAGTAGTGTTCCACTCTCAAATTTCCCCTATTATGCAACCTTATGTTCTACTCTCCCTACATGTCTAGGGACTTGGTGGTATTTTAAAATACCTTAAGAGTTGTTGATTAGCCTAGGGAAGCAAGTTCTCCAAGATCAACCCCGAAAAATTGAACATTGAAAAAAGTAGGCAAGCACATAAGTATACAAATTCTTTACTCCTTTTATTGCACTAAATTGAAATGTGTTGCTATTGATTACTTCAATACTATAGAATGACGTACTTTCAAATGCTTGAGTGGATTAGGAGATTATTAAAATGATTGAATGTTTGAGTGGACTAGGAGATGATTAAAATGAATGCATTTAATGTCTTTAAATACTAGCAAATAGCATCAAATTGTGCCAAACATGTTCAGTTGGCTCAAGGTAAAAGGGTTAAGGGGGTCAATCAACCAAATTTTAATTGGAAGGGGACAAATATTTAACCACGAGGCTGCCCTCGCAACCACAAACTTGTCCCTAAATGCAATAGCAATCAAATCCATGCAGCTATAAATGAAAACTTAATGATGTAAGACGAAGATTCATAAATGCATAAATGAAAACTAAATCTATTTGCATCAATGAAAACTTTTATGTATCTTCGTTTTACATCATTAAGCTGTAAGGGAGAGGGGCCAGTTGCCGCCCACACCCCAATAACCGCTATGTTTTTAATCACTTGACCCCCCAATTAAATTTTTAAAAGAACCAATACATGTAAAATACCAACCAAATAAATTAACACAAATGCACCAATACATGTTCACAACATTTGTACATGTTCACAAATGCACCAATACATTTATGAATTAACCAATGAAATTAAGACAAGTGTACAAATGCGATGGCGAGCGGTTACCGGCACATCGGTGCGGATGTATGGGGCGACATGTTGAAATGACCATTTTTCGACCCATGTGCACATAACGCATCCTACAGGGAAATTTATAAGTGCCGAGAAGCTAAAAGAATAGTTTTAAGCTCTTCAGTCGCATACGGAAAAACCCAAAAAAAATCGTCAAAATTCGATATGTCTAGCTATGTGCTTGACGTGCGCGAATTTAGGGTGGGCAGCTACTGGCCCCCTCTCCCTTAAATGTAAGAATAATTTTAAAACAATCAATTTAGTTTTCGTGAATGTGATTTCGACAAAATTATAAGCAAGGCTTCCTCACATTAAATAAAAAGCTGTGCAAAACAGTGTCAACGTAACTCTCTTTCCCCACCCACATACTTCTTTATTTAACTGATTGGAACAGGGATTGAGGTTAACTATAGAAAATAAGCTTGTCACTCTTTCTCACACTTTAACTAGTCATTTATTCTCGAGTACGAAGTTTTCCAATTAGGGCAACGTTAAAGTTTACAATAGAAGCAAATAAGCACTTCTGTAAGTGATTGTGCAGATGTTGATACTGATGGGCGCTGGAGTATCAACTATACAAATGATTTAAGTAAACAACACACGTGAAAGAAGAAAGAATCGCAATATCTATGGCAACAAAATCAAGAGGAAGAAAAAGTTACAAGATATTACAATCCCAATTAAAAAAAACATGGTATCTCAATATCTGGTGCCTGTAAAATAATTTGCATCTCTCACCATTTCGTAATGCATGGAGCTGAAGAAACGGATAAACCCTTTGAGGAGGGAATTGTTTGGTATGACAAGCTCCTTGATCCAAATGGACCTTGTTTCTCCACGTTTGGAAGCGCCTCCTTGAAAAATAGCTAACAGAATAAAATCTCAATTCAACTAGGTTAAACTTCTAATATAGAAGCACCAATTGCAACATCAACTATAACCACAGTACACATTATCACATCTGGATCACAAGAAATGATGAGGCATGGACAAACATCCGAAGCATGCAACCCTACTTTGCAATGACTGAAAGAAAAAATAGTTCACCTCTTGTGACCGTTTTTTTTATAAATCATCAATACCAGATCCACTGGACTCATATGTACAATGAATTGCCAACACCTAATCTAATTTTCAGATTCATCTATGTAATAGACCGCTAACACTAGATATCTGTATGCATTCTAATATACATAATCTTTTCCAGAACTTTGAAAAATCTATATAGTATATATGCTTAATAATGCACATAGTGAATTTCAAGTAAATTTCTTGCCATAGAGAGGATACAGAAATTGCTAAATGTAGCACACATTCGCGTAAACTAAGTCATTTTTTTATAAATCATATATTCGAATACACAAAAGAGTAAACTAAGGAAATTTTATAAATAGTTAATTCACACAACTTAGAAACTAAATGTTTATGGAAATCCATATATAATTATAATGTTTCGTTTAGTCCTCTTCATTCTTGCCCTGACTTAAATAGAATGTTGGGATTGTGATGAGCATTGTACGTGCTACATTTAAAGGCCACATATCTTTCCTAAAATTGCTTCGTGTGTTAATCCAACTTGAGTTGACAATCTTCCATTTACCCGGTAGGTAACTTGCAGCCAAATCATTCATGGGTGAGTTTAATGGGAAGTCATGCGGGACATTCCTGATATTGCAAGAGTGAAGCTCCTTTGTAAAGAGGGCAACAACTGAAAAAATCTTCCACCACGCACATCCAAATGATTCATCTTATATAAGCTGAATGAGCTTTTTTTGCAGAGAGAGGGCAAATTAAAAATGTAGTACATAGTTTTATGGTTAACAGCATATTGATAAGCACAATAAGAAGTCATAAAAAAGCGAATGAAGTGAGATGCACAACAAATTAAAATGAAATACAATAACTTCCTATGGTTGCACTGCAAGTAAAAGCTTTTCATACACTTCCCGAGCAGATAAATCTTCCACCTGATTGAGACATCATGTGCTCCAACCATAACACATGATAGGAAAGAGAAATAGAGATGATGTGTCAGATTTCGACTCCAGATGTAAGATGCAGAACATATAAAACAACGACAGGCTAAACAAACATAATAAAACCATCAAATATGAGAAACCATATACAGTAAGATTTAAGCAAGACAGCTAATGCCTTTCATTTCAAAACTTACCACCAGTAGCTTTGACTTGTTGTTCCATCCCCTCTGTAATGTCATCTGCGTTAATCTCAAACCCAAAACCTGTACCATATTGCATTACCATCAAGCCAACAATTGTAAGTTTATAACTGATTTGCTCACAAAAAAAATCCAGATTAGTATTAAATGAAAAGGAACTTGCCATACTTTGCCCATGTATTCTAACAGCTCGTTATTAGCTTCCCCACGAGCTGCGGGTGCTGCTACTGTCACGCGAACATCATCCGCGTTTACTCCTGTCAAAGAAGCCATGACCAGATGAACAATAGTTATTTTACAGCATTACATTCTAAAATCCTTACCATATCAATTCTAGAAGCATAAATTGCTTAAACTTGAAGATGTAGATTACTTGAGATATTGCCAGGTTTGGGTGGTATGTTGGCACTAGCAGGCTCAGAATGTCACTTTCCAAATCCAGGTTTACCAACTTATGTGTGGCAAAATCAGATGTAAATACACAAAAGATGGGACAACAAAAGGAACAGAAGAAATGCCAAGGATTATGATATCATACACAAGAAGATAAATATATCAATAAAATCAAGTACCTTCTAAATGCATTTCTCAAATTTAGAAATTTTATTCAATTCTTCAAGATTAAAATTCTATTGCAAACCAAATCCAGATGTATATGTATCATGGTTCAAAAACCTAGTGAGTTACTCACCAACTCTCAGGTAGTTGCAAGTCATTAAGGCCCGGAAAGACACTTGCCATAAATTTTGCCGATGAGTTTTAGGCAAGCACTCGCCAGGTACTTCATGTGAAAACTCACTAGTACCTGCAAGTCCATACTGACAACTAACCTGCCGACCAAAATTTAAAAAAACAAAAAAAAAAAAAAAAAACAGGAAGCAGGCAGAAAAACACACAGAAACCCTCACTTTTTGTCATTTGCTCATTTATGCTACTGTGCCTCCAACTCTGTGGCAACATTGAATCGATTTATCAAGAATTGGTTATAACAATAAAATTATAAAAAATGGCATGCGCCATGAAGGGCTCCCTGACCTCAAAGGCCTTAATTTGGACTGCCCCTGGACCCCACGAGGGGCACCACCCCTGGGCCTTGCTGACCCAATCTGATTTTAAGAAACAAAAAATAAAAATTGTGTTGGCTATGGCAGATCGAAAAGCAGCATTTTTTCCCTTTGTTTGGCTTGGATAACAAAAACAACAGTTCCCCTGTTTTTATGAATCTTTCAGTGTTCTTTAGTTTCCCTCCTGATTGAATCCTGAGTAATTGAACTCCATTTAAACTTTTGGTTTGCCAAGTCAATCCTAATTCCAAATAATGCTACCATGATCAAAATGGACTTATGTACTCTCTAAATTCATTCTTTATGCTTCTCATGCGTTATTGAAGATTATTTTACAAATTTATGTATTTTTTAATATATTGAATTTTGCTGAGGCCGAGTTTTTGAACTATGATATGTATGTTTGCTTTATTCTTCACAAGGCCTCCTTATTTTTCCAATATTAAATATATCTTCTCACTGATGCCAATCTCTCTCTCTTCTGTCCTGCTGCTCTTTATTTTCCGTTATCACAAAGATCCCCAAATCAACCTGGGCAGTACCACATCCACATCCTCCAAATCTATTCAGTAAACTTTGCAAAGCAACTAGCCAATTCCTTTAACCTTCATTCTGTATTCCTGGTGTAGATGGATTGACAAGGATTGATTATTGTATAACTCGGTCATGAGTTCAGGTATATGGACAAGGGTTGATTTATTCTAGAGCTTGGTCATGAGGTCAAAATTCAAGAATATATATGGGATCACACATGCCCAGAAGGTGTGATGAGGTTGTGAGCAAAGAAATGATCCTATCAAATTCTCTCTTTTGGGATCTAATTTTCTACCAATCATTTTTACTTCCTTGTTATGCCCTCCTTCCTTTCTTCTTTTCTTTTATGCTTTAATGCCAACATGTAAGATCCACTCCTTATTCTTCACTTATTCTTTCTGCCAAGTCAGATTTACTTAGAGAGTTTTTAGGGTTCAAATCAGTTTGTCAGAAACCATTTGCTGCACTTGTGAACAAATACCAGATCAGGTTTGAGTATCCACACTATAAATGATCAAGTATCAGACAAGGTTCTCTAGGATGCAATCAAAATTAAGTTACTATCACACAGCTGGGTGGTTTCTTCATCCTTTTCTGATTCTTGATCTTGTGCCCTCCACTCTTTGATAACATTGCATTGACTTTTAGGTGATTTTGATTCATTTCGAATGATCTTGGACTGATTTGGCAGATTATTGACTGGATTTGGAAGGCTCGTAACTCTTTTTTCTTTTTTCTTTTAATTTTTTTCTTTCATTCTTGTGTTCAAGCACTTCTAGGGTTTTAATATTTCATGCTTTGTCTATTTTTTCCTTTTCTTCCTTCTTTCAGATATAGGGTTTACAATTTTTTAAGTTTTTTTTTTTGTTATTTTTTTCTAGGGTTTCCATTTTCCTTTGCAAATAGAGATGGCATCCTCAAGTAACTGTAGTAGTGACAAAACCAGGGAGCCCGCTTGGAGGCATGGCACACCGGTATAGGGGCAGGAACGGTGGTGTGCAATTATTGTGGCTTGAGGAAAAGAGAAGGAATCAATAGCCTCAAATACCACTTTTCATGAATCAATAGACAAGATATGTGTAGTGTAATTCAATGAAACCTGAGACTACACAAGAGACGAAGGCTCTCAATACCGTTTCTTAGTTTCAGGCAGGGGCATTACACCTCCTCATTGACCTTAAAGGAATCGGAGAAGAAAAACTTCAGATTCAATTGATAGGCCATTGCATGTATGTGTTGGTGAAGTTGCTTGTTCTACCTCCGATCAGTTATGAACCAAATAGTTTCATGTTTTCTTTTGTTGAACCCATAGTAATGGATGGCCTCCTTGGCTAAGTGGCTTTGTCCATGGCCTCATGTAGATAGCCCGTTGGGCTTTTTCTTCCATCCATTGAGTGTAGAACTCTACCCAAAGGTTTTGTCACCTAAAACAAAATAGTATAAATTTTGAAATAAAAATCTGAATGACAATAAACTAAAAGTAAATGAAAAACTAATAATGCAGTCGATTACTTTGTAAGTTATTAAACATTAAGTTAAAAGTTACTTTGAGGATCTCATTTGTGCTCTTGGTAAACATATCATCAAAAATGGTCTTCACGACCCCTTCCCTTGTGACCTTCTCTGAGTAAGGATAAATTGCCCACCTAGTGCTAACAAACATCTACTTAAGAGACATTATTGAATCTGAAATGCTCTCTCATCTGGTTAAGCACCTAGGGGTGGTTGTAGATGTAGTTAGTGATGTTCCTTGCCTCTTCCATAATGGTTTTCACCCATCCAAGTTTGCCTATATATACAAAGTAGAAGATTAATTCAATGGGTAGCATAAGGGCTCCAAAAAATGGTGGGCCTCTCCTCAAGAAATATCCCTACTACTACATATACTATTGCATTGTCAGTTACAACATGAACGACATTTTCCACACCCACTTCATGATCACCACTTCTAACATATTATGTAGAATCTTGGCATTTCTTACTTTGTGATAGTCATCAATTTGACTTCAAAGACATTGGTTGTCCACTTGAAGCCACTAGAAAGTTGATTATTGTGTGATTCTTGCCGTCTGTTCACCCATTAGACAAAATAGTACAAGTCTGTTCACCCATTAGACAAAATAGTACAACCCTTTTTGTTCCAAATCTTCTTTTGATTTTCGACTATGATCTTTGGCTTTTTTCACAACATTTTCGTACAGGACCCAATGACTTGCAATATGGAGGACTCTTCACAACATTGAATGGTATGTTGTTATAATACCAAAAATTAGCACTTGCCATCTTTGCCTCATGTTGCTTCTCCTAGTTCCATGCAATACCTTAAAGTGAAGTTTGCATACCAAGAGTATTAGGAGGAACTATCTTCAATGGATGAACTTCGTATCTAAGGACCAGTGGACCAAGACAAGAGTCCACTGTATCAGTCTGATCGCCCTCTCAAGGCTTGCTGATAAGAGCAGATCGCAGAAGCCAATATAAAACATGAATTAATCTAGTATATAGTCGCAAGTCAAGACATAAGGGAAATCACTAGTATCAAGTCGCAAGTCAAGGGTTATTAAGGAATCATCCTTATTGGTGAGCGCTTAAATGGAATTCCATTAATACTTAATCAGTGATAATTCTAGTGAAGGGGCAGCAGTCTTTAAGAACCTACAAATGGGTCAAAAGGCGCAATTTCCTTAAGGAAATAAGAAACTAAAATTATAATTAAGTAGATTTGAGAAGAAGCTTGTAGATTTGAAGCTCTGATACCATGTAAGAGTCACCAATGGACTCAAGCTCCCAGGATCACCTGCAAAACCAGAAATAACCTTCCACAGGAGAGTAGCAAAAGGATGAATTGCTTGATTGTGGTGCAAAATGGAATTATGATATTATAATACAATAAGTACATGAGGAACCTTGTTTATATAGGCAAGGTAATGAGATGGGACTACATAGGATGATGACAAGTGTCTTAATCATATTACATGAGGCACAAAGAGATAACTATTCTAAGTGTGCCTTAAGTAAACTTTAGTAAACTAGTGTGAATAGGACCTAATAGGTAAACCGGTTAGGTAATATAACCTGTTCACATCAACAATCACTATGTTCCACAGGACACATCATTAGCCCTCAACTCTTTTCCCCATTCCAATCCACATGTCCCCATTCCTATGCTATTTTCCTATTCAAATATTGTTTCTGGGATCTTGGGAGTACTTCCAAGTATCACATTTTCTAAGATGTTGGAATAAAACTATGCTACCAGATGGTGCGACAATAGTGAACCTAGTTGGTGAACTCATGGTAAGTCCACCATTAAAGTTATCTCAAATGTAGAGGCCAATGGGGCTTCAATAAATGGATTCATCTTTACAAGAACTAAGGCAACTTATAGATTTGGATCTCCCTACAAAAGGACTACGAATGTCCCAAAGCTCATTTTCAGTAATGCCACAGATGCTAGTGAGTATCAAATAACATCTTACAAGGCCTCCAAACATGGTGAAACCTCTGCATCTAGTAAGTTTTCAGCTTAAAATCTGCATCTTAAGAACATATTTAATTTGTCTGTCCTGTAACTTCCATAAAAAAACGGTAAGTGTTACATGCCGCCTCTGCTTATTGAAAAATATTCTTCCTTGGGTCCAACTTTTATTCAAATGGCATCATGAAAGCTCTAACCACCCACTTCATAAACTTTGTAGCTTCCCACTCTCCTTCTAGCTTGCAGATGCTCTTGCAAGCTTACAACTCCCATCATTTTCATCTATGTCATTTCCACTTCAATTTTCAGAAACTTCAGTTCATATATATCTTCCATTCCCCTTCTTTCCCATGTAATCTTGCTCTTTCAAATACTCCCACAAATCTTGCATTACTATTGTACACTTTTTAAGCCACAAAACCCACTCAACTTGCTTTCACAGTTGCTGTTCCCCTAGCAAAGGTTGTCTATAACTGTTCCAGCTTCCTCCATTGCTAGCAATATGCTTAATCCTGACTCAAGCCCTGCTTATAAAGGTAGAGTTCATCCAGACTAAAGCACCCAGTTTTAGTGGCAACTTGCTAAGGAAAGGATCAGATCGAAGGACATATTGAATTGTCTAGTTGGCATGGGTTTCTTCATGGCTGCTTCACATTCCTTGAAATGCTAACAAAAGTCAACAAAACATTGTAGCCACTGATACCTATATTACCCCTCAACATAATTCAAGCTTGGAGAAAACCTTGCCAGTTACTAATTTTCTACTCTAGTAACCAATTGCAAAGATTCTCACATGTTTCTTAAAGTCACACCAAAACTATAGATAACTCTAGCCTGAAACTTTGCAGTTCTCACAAGATGTACATAATACAATTAAGAGAAAAAAAGAATGCCCTTCATCCCTTACTCTTCTTGACCCATAGAATGATGGGTTCAAGCATCATATATGAAAGATTATTTCTATGAATGATAGGCATCGATTATTTCAACTATAAATTGAAGAAACATAACCTGGCCTAGGGTACATTTTGTGGACAGATATGCAAGTTGGAGACAGGGAAACATATCATTATTGCAAGACACTTATCCCTATTGCAAGACACGTCTCTATTAGGCAGTGATTGGCTCCTGACATCTAGTGAGGCCTCAATAGACTCCTCATTCTACAAAAATAAAAAAGAAAATCAAAAACATCACTGCAGTACCATAAGCCCTAAAAGTTCAAAACATCACAACCAAACCATTTCACTCATTCAAATATGGGCAGCAAATTTGTGTAACATGGAAAACACGTAGAAGAAATTTGAAAGAAGAGGAGAGCAAGATCAAAAATTGAATGTAGATTTGCAAGGATGATTATCGCATAGTAGAGGACAACTGAGAGGAGCCTCACTTCCATTAATGACTATATTAATAAATTTTAATCTAAATATTTTTGAAAAAACATCTATCTGTGTATATTTGCATGTGTCAGATGTGCACTGTACCCATGCTTCCCTGTACACTGTTTCTGAAAATTGAGCCCACATCTCCACACCACTCCCTGCACCCATAGGCATACCCGTCCCATGGTAACTACAGTTATAAAGGCTTTAAAATGTTGTCCTATATGCAAATAATGCTTTCCTCTTTCCCTCCTTAGCACAGGATATAACATATCAAGAATGCTTGGACACTCTAGTGAACTTCTATAATTCCAAATAAATGGAAACTGGTCTTCGTGATATAAAGGATCATTAGGTTCAAGTTCAATATCGATAACAATCAATTGGCAGAAAGCACTTAACTTTCACATTGAAAGATCAACCAGAAGCTGTGTCATAGAGTTCGCAGAATTTTATTATAAAAATTTGAAATTTGACAAAGTTAATAAAAGAGAAAAAAATTCGTCCAAACAATTTGCCTTGTTTCAAAGATTTGCTGCATTTTTCTTCTTGTGGCTTGCTGCTGTTGGTGTAGCCTTCCCTCAAACAATTTACTGCTGCATTTTGCTGATGTTTTCTATGTGCATATAAAGTTGCTATCAAAGGTCCAAGGTGCCAGAGTGTAGTTGTGTTCATTTGTGTTAGGGCTGATGTGTGTTGCTGCCGTGCTCTGCTGCCATGCCATTTGCTATCATTGCTCATCAATATATTTTTCATATGGCTTCTTTTAATTTAGATTTTGTTTTATTTATTTTATTAGATTTTAATCTTATATGATAAAAAAATCTTTACACAGTCATCTACCAGAATCTCTCTCCTATTACCCCGATGGCCTGTGGAAACATCATGACTTTAGTTTAATTCAGTTTTATAATCTGTATTTTTTTTGTTTTCATTTATTGTTTATAGTTTTATATTTGTAGATTTGTATATTTTTCTTTTATTTTTTATTTTTAGACGTTTTATTAAGTTTTGGGATTTACCGGGTTCCCCAGGAACTGCCCCCGTACTGGTGTGGGTTCAGTCCAGGTCCGGGTCCTGGGCAGGTTCCTGTCTATGTTCGTGTACCCTGGGCGATCCTGGGCAGAACCCGGGTGAACCCAGAGGGACCCACGGCTGCTAGGCGCTCAAAGCCCCCAAAAAACACTTTTTTTAACATTTTTTAAAACAAATAAAGCACTTAAAAGCACAATTTCGCCCTAAAGTGAGGGCATAACCACTCTTTTCACTCATTTGACAAACAGCAAAGAGCAAAACAACTACTACGAGGGGGTGACAAGAAATTGGGATCTAACTCCTGAGTGTGCAGATTTAGATGCTACTGCTACATAGCTTGCTGAAATCTCTATCGATGAGGACCATGAGACAACTACACATGACACAGACATGGCTAGTGGGATTGGTGTTCCAGCTGATTGTGGTTCAAATCATAGAAGCAGAGATAGCCAAAAAATCACAATTTATTGTAAAAATCGTGAATCGCGGATTTTCGCGATTTTTACCCCAAAAAGACAAGTTTCTAAATAAATCATAGTTCATACTCTTTTATCCCATTTTTCCTGCAAAATCATTAAAAAAATGTGGTTTTTATGTTGAAATTGTGTGTCATCGTGGGTTTAACATTTTTTTTATCTTTGTATATTTGTATATTTTTCTTTTATTTTTTATTTTTAGACGTTTTATTAAGTTTGGGGATTTTCGCAATTTTTACCCCAAAAAAGGCAAGTTTCTAAATAAATCGTAGTTCATACTGTTTTATCCCATTTTTCCTGCAAAATCATTAAAAAAAACGTGGTTTTTATGTTGAAATTGTGTGTCATCATGGGTTTAACATTTTTTTTATCTTGTATATTTGTATATTTTTCTTTTATTTTTTATTTTTAGACACTTTATTAAGTTTTGGGATTTACCGGGTTCCCTAGGAACTGCCCCCGTACTGGTGTGGGTTCGGTCCAGGTCCGGGTCCTGGGCAGGTTCCTGTCTATGTTCGTGCACCCTGGGCGAACCCGGGTGAACCCAGAGGGACCCACGGCTGCTAGGCGCTCAAAGCCCCCAAAAAACACTTTTTTAAACATTTTTTAAAACAAATAAAGCACTTAAAAGCACAATTTCACCCTAAAGTGAGGGCATAACCACTCTTTTCACTCATTTGACAAACAAAAAAGAGCAAAACAACTACTACGAGAGGGTGACAAGAAATTGGGATCTAACTCCTGAGTGTGCCAATTTAGATGCTACTGCTACATAGCTTGCAGAAATCTCTATCGATGAGGACCATGAGACAACTACACATGACACAGACATGGCTAGTGGGATTGGTGTTCCAGCTGATTGTGGTTCAAATCATAGAAGCAGAGATAGCCAAAAAATCACAATTAATTGTAAAAATCGTGAATTGCGGATTTTCGTGATTTTTACCCCAAAAAAGGCGAGTTTCTAAATAAATCGTAGTTCATACTGTTTTATCCCATTTTTCCTGCAAAATCATTAAAAAAATGTGGTTTTTATGTTGAAATTGTGTGTCATCGTGGGTTTAACATTTTTTTTATCTGGTCCTCGATTTTTTTTCGCCCATGGTTTCGTGTTGATTTCCTGTATTTTTTAATCCGTCTAGGGTTTCTGTTCTGCGAATTCTGGGTTTTCCTATTTGTTTTTAATAAAAAATCACGGTTTTTTATAAGAACAAGGAAAGGTTTCTATTAGTTTCGTAGATTTTGTTTTAAAAACTTGAACATATTTTTTTGGTTTAAGATTGCTATGATACATTTGTTTTGGTTTTTTCAATTATTTTTAAAAAAATTAAAATGACATTTTGTTAAATTTTTATTATTATTTTTTTTCTTATTATACATTATAATTAAAATTAAAATATATAATTATTTTTAATATTTTTTTGGTTTAAGATTGCAATGAAAAATTTGCTTTGGTTTTTTTAATTATTTTTTAAAAATATTAAAATGACTTTTTTTAAGTTTATTTATTATTATTTTTCTTATTATACATTATAATTAAAATTAAAATATATAATTATTTTTAATATTTTTATATTTTTAAAAATTAGTTTAGAAATTAATTTTAAATTTAAATATATATTTTATTTATATTGAATAAAATTTTATAATAAACTTAACTTTTTGAAAATGCTTATGTATATAATATCCATTTCTTATTCACAACCCTAAATATCTTTCCTAATTTCACATCATATTTATATAAAATATATAATTATTTTCAATATTTTTATATTTTTAAAAAGTAGTTTAGTAATTAATTTTAAATTTAAATATATATTTTATTTATGTGGAATGTATATAATATCCATTTCTTATTCGCAACCCCTAAATATCTTTCCTAATTTCACGTCATATTTATATATATGATCCCATAATTTTTAATATCTATTTGTGTATGTCATGACTTTTGCAATTTCTCATCATATTATATATTATTTTTTAAGTGTTAGGGTTTAAGGATCTTGCATGTTTCTGATATTATAATGGATATAAAGTATGCCTTATCAATGTTATCATATGAATATTTGAAATTTCCTATATTTCTAAAATTTCTCTATTTTTAAATACTCGTCCTTGCCATAAACTTGGTGTAACATAGATTAATATCTAGTTATCATTTTACACACCATGTAATATGCATTGTGCAATGCAATGCAATGCAATCAGTGATATGAACATAAACAAAAAAAATCTATATTCCATAATTCATGGACTAAATTAATATCTAGTTATTATTTTACACACCCTGTAATATGCATTGTGCAATGCAATCAGTGATATGAACATAAACGAAAAAAATCTATATTCCATAATTCATGGACTAAACTGTCATTTTTATTTGCTCTCTATATCTCTTTGCTATTAAAATGTGTTTAAATTTAAAAAATAGTAGTTTTCATGGTCTAAACTATCATTTTTATTTGCTCTCTATATCTCTATGCTATTAAAATGTGTTTAAATTTTAAAAATAGTAGTTTTTTCTTTCTTTTTTTAAGTTTTTCTGCCTTTTTTGAAAATCTGATTTTTTCCATTTTCTTCCCATTTTTTTCCGATTTTTGGAAAAATTTTATACTTTTGATTTGCCAATTTTTTCTCCAAAAGATTTTTGCTGCTATGGTTCAAATGAAGGTGAACCAAATGTTGATTATAATGCTTTTGATGAAGACCCATATGATGCTTATTGAACAATGAATATTGGTTGTAATTTTCATTTTGTATTGACATTTGACTCTTTGAGAAATCACTAAATTATGAATTTAAATTCATGAGTATTTTCCTTATTGCAAGTTATGAGGTATTTAGATATTTTATTATTTTGTTTATTGGCAATTATAAGTATTATTGTTTTTAAGTTTTAGTCTTAGAGTTATATATATATATATATATATATATATATATATATATATGTTGTCATACTGTACCTGGGCCAAAAAAAATTGCCGTATCCGTGTACCCGAACCTATACCAGGACTAGCAACTTAGGATTTTTTTGTTGTTTTTAATTAAATTTTATTTTTTAATAGGTTTTAAAATTTATTAGGCTTTAGATTTCTTAATTTAGTTCTAATCTTTTAATAATATTTTACAATTAATTTAAAATTATTAATATAATTGTTATTGGGTTTTTTTTTTTAGGTTTTTTAACTAGCTTTTATTTTAACTTAATAATTATAATTTTATATTATTAGATTTTAATATTTTGGCATTACTGTTTATTTCTTATTTTGAAGATAATAATAATAAAAAATGCAGATTTCTATACTTCGAATGTAATCACAAATTATTTTTTATTTTTATCTATTGAAAAACATGTTCTAAATTTTTCCTCGTCAAACTCAAACACGAACACAAACCTTGTGACTTAGACCAGAAGACATAATTAGCTAATGAATGTACCTATTAAAAGAGTGTTTTTTAATATACTCATCTAGCTTGCAATTTTTTATGGATGCAAATCAAGAAACCTCAAATTTCAGATAAGTATTATCGATGCCCAATAAGGTTCTGAAAGTGATCAACAACAATGCTAAATATGTCATGTTCTATACCTTAAGAGAGTGGTTGTTAAGATAACTCCAATTTAAAGAAGCTACTTAGGCCCTCAAAGTATGGTTGAAATCAGAATCTCTCAGAATGATCTCAATGAGTGGTTGAAAACAATCTAGCTCCCATACTGCAAGGAAAGTGTACTCTTCTTGTAATTTAGCACAAGTAGATCATGTTAAGCATCACTGCCTTGGTTTACTAGGTTAATTTCAAGTTCTTGCTGTTACAAAACTTTCTCTGCAAGTTCTTTGATGCATGTGCAGTACAATCATGAAAAAGCAGTAATGAAGTCACCACACAAAAAGCAATCATCAATTTTATGCATGGAAACTCTCCAAGGTTGATCTATCTTAGCACTGCATGCCTCAAGTTATTTGAGAGAGAATGTAACTACACTTAACACCAATGGTACTTCAGACAACTTAGAGAGAGGGGGGGCTAAAGCTTAAAGCCTTGAACGAATGTTAAAATGTTATTATCTAGTTCAACATGGAAAACATTGTTTGATTATACCTATGGATTAAAAAGCAAAGAAGCAAACTAGTTTTATGAAAATCCACATGTAGCAAGAAATCATCTTGATTCTTGAGGATGCATGAAGAATTGCCATATAAACAAGAACAAAATGTATAACAAGTAAAGGAAGTGAAAAAGGTAAAAATAGAACTAGGGTGAAACTCATAATATAAAACAAAATACACCAAGAGATCAAACCAAAGCAAATGAATGTCCATCGATGCCAAATTGAAATTATGACAAAACAAAAATGGCCAAACTGCAAGACAAAGTTCTTGAACGCACGTTGTACCTGTTCTATAAGAAATTATAGTAGCTTAAACACACAAATTTATCAATGCCTTACAAAGATTTGGTACAAATTTTGTAAGCAATTGTTAGTTCATGTTAGTTCTACAATTATGTAGCATCTATAGTTTGAACTCGTAAACAACAGCCATTCTTCATGGAGCTTTTGCATATTACACAAGTGACCATAGCAATCAACTGCCAAATGGACATCAACAGACAGTAATAAAGGAGTATCTAGAGCACCCTTCAGCCTTACTTGCCTTGCTAAGACATAATATAAGAATAAAGCACATATACTATAGGCAAAATATATAATATAACAAAAATCATCCATTGTAGTATTAAAGCATACAGCATCTAGTGTATTATATTTATGGTAGTAATATATAGTACCTGGTGACTTTTTAATGAAATTACAAATGCTAGGTCATGATTAAGAATAACTTAGACCAAACACCAAAGAAATAAAGCTTTACTTGTAATTGCCGAGCGCTGTGCACGATCTTCAACTTCTATTGCCACTTGGACAAGTCCACCTTCTAATTGTGAGATGCAAGGTGGCACAGGGGCATCCTGCACCAAGTAAAACCATAGTTGTAAGTGTGCATTTATGAGAGACATTCTTATAACAATGAAAATATTAGCAATGTTAGAACAGAAAAATTGTAACTGAAATTTACAATATTACAGGCAATTCCATCAACTTGGTAAGAAAAAATCACCTGTTTTGACATAGATGAATTTTACATTTTCATATTGTTTACCCCCATCTTTCTACCCAACTTTAAAACCTTTTGCAAATTAAACCTCTGTACTAAGTCATCTTTTTGGTTGCAATTCGTCAATGTCGTGCTTCTTGTGTCAGTCATGTCGATAATTTGTTATCATGACGTCATTCTTTGTCTTATTTCTCTCCATTAAAGCTTTGAATAGCAATATTATGCCAAGACAAAAATTCACGGCTTAGTAATATTTTATTTTGCGTCCACTTTCATTTTATACTAAGCCCACATTAACTTTCGTTTTTCGCAAAGTCCACTATGCGTTGGCTTTTATTCTTCGCAAAACTTGCGTCAATTTCCGTCTTTCACTAAGTTCGCGTGACTTGTGAGTTTGGCTAAGTTGAACATGTCAATTTCCGTCTTTCACTAAGTTCGCGTGACTTGTGAGTTTGGCTAAGTACAGGTTCAGAGAGATGATTAAAAAAAAAAAGAGATCCACATTCACTTGCGGCAGCCGGGAGTTAAAAAGTGATTTTCATTGTTTAAAATCACAAATGGCACATTATTCTCTTTCGAACAAGTGCAAGAAGAATCAAAAAGCATAAATGGCATCCAAGGTTTCAAGTTAGTTACTTCACTCGGGTAAAAGCTTGTTACACCCACGTTCAGCTCCCAAAATACAAGAAATATCTTTTAAAAGCTTGTGGGAACAAAAAAGGTGGCCGCACTCCTCTAAACTCGTGCCACAAATGTTGACTATTGATATAATGACCAGTATTTACCATTGTTTCCGATGCATGCATCACATGTTAAGTCTTAAATGAATCATATGTTAAAGTTATCAAGAGTTACATGCCGGAGAAGGTGGCCATGTGAAAAACCGTAACTCCAACATCAGTTTTCAAGTAGTCGACATGTGGAAAACAGTGTGAAATGGAAACGTTAACAGCGGATCCTCTGTATGCAGTTAGCAACAATAAACAAAACTTGGAACAAGTGGTATCGTGGCACATAGTTTATGGCTGTTGAGAAACGTTTTAACAAACTTTGCCATTCCTCCAGGCCTAATGAGAAGCCGAAAGAAATGCTTAATAACTACTCTACACAATGCTTCGAACGGATGTGGCTTCATGCAAAGTGTGTTCATCGAAGGAAACTATAGAAACTTTTCGACAACCACAACTAACTGATGTAATACCAGATCCGTGACTACTGCCAGTATCACCGCCAGCACCCAAATGAGAAGTTTTAGAACAGGGAATCGACATCCATGAAAATGTAATAAGAAATGGATTCGTTGTCAACAGTTTTAATAGCCTCAAAGCTGGTGCAAGTATGAAGAACGGAAAAGACAATGCCTCGCACCAATATTGGAAGATTTTGCTTGCTCGTCAAGACGTCGTTTTATGTCAAGCAAAGGCACTGCCTATGAAACGCTGTAGTTAAGAAGGAAGTGTGGGATAATAATACAAAGAAACGGCCGAACCGCTCAACTTTCTACTCATCAAGTAATTCGTTGAGAGAATAATCCTATGACGAACTCAATCTCCTCACATCAGAGATAGAAACAGCATGCATCTATGAAGATGTGGAGTTGCTCTATCGATTATAACATAATCATGAGCATTCTTTCAACTTACGCGACTCCATAGATAAGTTTCATTGGCACAGACTTTGCCAAAAAAAAAAAAGAGATTCACAGTAGGGCGAAATACATTCATCAAAGCACATTTGAAAGTGGATTTCGAAGCATTTGTTGTAGACACAGCCGCCCTGGGAGACATGTATTCAAAGTGCATTTGCAACACATGATGCGAGAGCATTTGACAGATGCCAAAAAGAAATGCAGTTTCGACGAAATGCAAAGTGTAAAAAGGACCTGTTGAAAGTCTTTACAATTTTTCAAGCAAAAACAGTCAGTAGAATAAGTGCGAGTTCTTCGACCATTATCAACACCCATCAAATGATAATGAAGAGGGATTTATATTAAATGCTATAGTTTGAAAATACACAGGTAGACCGACATGTAAAACGTGGAAGCATACAAAACATAAATGGTTTGGCTGAAGATACTTCAAAGAATTGTCATCTTATTGTCTGCAACGATTGAGAGGCATGAACGATTTGAAAAAGTTGTATAAACTTTTGAACAAATGCAACTGCCAAGTGTATGACGGCATTTTCAGCTCAAAGTTGTCCATGCATACACAATTTTACCCTCCAGCAAAGTCTTGCAGGGCAATGAAGGTGGTATTGAGAAATCTTGAATGCTCTTTACAATATTAATACAAATAGAGCTCAAAAATGCAGTCACAGAGGAATTATGGTATACACAGCTATTCATTTTTTTTTAAAAAGCTTTAGAACCTTTAAAGCAAGTGCAATTGGCAAGTGCCCCACCAAGTTCTACCACCTCTGCCTCAAAGCTGGGAAGCATACAGAAGGCCTATGAACCGTTTGATTCAATATTGTAGACAAATACAATTTTCATGAAAAGCAATGATGCCAATTGTGGAAAGTAGAAACTAGACACACAAACTGTTTATAAACAACCTCAAAAGATTTCATGCTCCAAGGATATTTATCATATGCAGATGCCCGGGTATGAACCTGCTGCCTTTTTATCTAAATAAAATGTTTTTCTAATCTCCTCTCAAAATCCATTGTATACATACAGACAAGAAATTGGAAATTATCAAACAAAACCTCATAAAACACTGCAGAAAACTCTGAAATAGAATAAATACAGGCAGATTTCACAACTTGTTGCAAATATCTAATCATGAAATACAGATATCAGGGGTTTGAGTTCCTCTCAGTTCTTGAATCCACACTTCTAGAAATCTCAGATACTTCTCTAGGACACATCAGTTTGGCAGATTTCTTGGAGACTATGGAACAAGGGAAAAGATCACCGATGGCTCAAAAGTTGTTTGACAGTGGATTAGCCCATGCAGCCGGTTTTCCCGTGGCAGTCCAATGCACAGATCTAGTTTTAGAATGTATGAAGCATTACAATCCAGAAACCAAAGAGATCAGAACCGTCAATGACAAACTAATTGTCAAGTTAGACAGTGTTTCGATTGGTATTACGTTCAAGCTACCTGTCAAAGATCAGTTTGTGAACATAGACAAAAGGCTTGCTCGTCAATATTTCAATGAAAGGAAACATCAATGTCCCAACACTACAGCAAAACACTGGTTACATACACCGAAAGGAAGGAAATCACAGTTGCCTAAAGTCCTTCACAGATCATGCTTCATAGAGGATATTTCCAATATGATTGTTCTACTCCATAGAGTGATGGAAGATGAAAAAGCAGCTAATTTTGAAATGTGGATGTTCCTTTTTGTAAATGTTATTTGTGCAGGAAATCAGTTTATTGATTGGGGCAGCATTATCAGTTGACCAATTTTGAATTGAATGAACATTTCTACATGTCTTCTTACTTATTTTATGCAATTGCATGCATGAAATCATGGCCAGGGCTTGCTACCAAAGGAGCTTATGATAACATGACACAGATCTATGATTACTACCCTCAGTTACAGCTGGAACAAAGTTACAAGCACTACCGTAGGGTGAATGATGCTTTCACAATGTTGACAGTAAGAGAACTTCAAGGTAATACTGCACTCCGGATATCACCAAAAGCTGCCAGTCTAATCAAAATATATGGGAGCTACTTCATCCAATATCCTAGATTTACCTATCTACGAGTTGGCGGGTTTGATGGATATCCATATAAGTTGCCTAGATATGTAGATGACAAGATGGTATTGATAGAACTATGCAAGAAAATTGGTTCACTTAATAAGAAATGCAAAGACAAGAGGAACCCTGGAGTTCCATTTCCCATTGGCCTTAGTCATTACAGCTGCAAATCTTCCACAGATGCTCAAAACATAGAGAGATCTCTGATAAAAATCAGCTTGTATGCCTATACTATGAGATTCCCTTTTGATAGCAAAGGATATGTCAGAGACAATCTACGGCTTGGTGCAGGTTACTGTCACTTTCCAAAACTTGAATACTTTTGGGAAGATTGTGAAAATGATTATGAGGTACGTAAACGAGACTGGATGAGGATGACCATTGGACAGATCAAAGAATTCAAGGTAGATTGCAATATAGATGGAATTGAGGAAGATGGTTCAGAATTAATTGATCCTGTGTATTTTGATAAAATTGAAACACAACCTTTACCACCCATCAATTGGGCTAATGAGGAGATCAAAGATTTGAGTATAAGAACTACTCATATCATTCAAAAGACTAAAGATTGGGTAAAGAAAAAGGCTATTGAGGCAATAGCTACTAAACTGACAAGTAATAATGCTTTATCATCAAGTAGAAAAGATAAGCATTCAAATTCTTCTTCTTCTTCTTTTCGTTCTCATTCTCCATCTTTAAGCATTGGTTCACATAAGAGTACTCAAGGAGGAGATGACAGAGAAGATCCATCAAGGAGAAAGGGTCTTAAGAGCATTTGTGAAAATGATGAAAAACAGAAAAAAGGGGAAGACAAAAATAAAGGATAATGCATTGCCTCCCATACAAGAAGTAGTTGAGGAAAACAAGTCAACAAGTCCTAAAATCATCCATCAAAATGATGAACATTTAAATATCTCTCCTTTACTTCTTGTTGTTTCTCCTTCTCATGAAACACCTCATTCCCCTCATGCATTACAATCTATACTCCCGCCACCTATGAACATATTCAGTGAGCATGTTCTTCCCTCAAATATAGTACCTCTTTCCACAAATATTCCGGAATCCTCACATAATCCTTTCTCTTCCTGGTTGCAACAAAGTTTGTCAAGAAAAAGAAACAATGCTCAATTAATCATGCCTAATTTTGATACAATCTCCAATTTGCTACAAAGGTCTCCCAAATCTAAAAAGATCAAGATTACATCAAGGATGGCAGTGGATTCTTCATCAAGCAATGTCTATGTTGAGGTTGCACAACCTGTTTCAAAAAAAAATTTGAATGAGGCTACAGAAAGTGATTTTAACATCACTAAGATAGATCTTGGTCCATCTACATATGAGGGTAACATGCAAAATTTTCAAATATCAGCTGCCAAGTTAATAAAAAGAACAAAGAAAGAAAGGCACACAAAAGATCAACTAAAGCAACAGGTGCAAGTTTTGACATCCTATCTCAAAGCCATCATAGATACATCTGCTTTGCCTCTTGATACTTCTTCTACCCCCACTAGCTTCTCTCTTGAGAATAATGTTGAAAAAGAGATTATTGAAACTGTCAGCAAATACCAGTTGTATGGAAAAATGACTGAAAAATGGGTTGAACGTATGAAATTAAAAACATTCAGTTTCATCGAGCAAGCAAAGAGTCTATATGATGAAGCAGAAACAAAGAGGGAAGAGGTTGATAAAGAAATAAGAAGTATACAAAAGGAAGAATTGTTGTGGCAGGGAATATCCAAGGACCTCAGTGAGATGATCAAAACTGATAATGAGATATTATTTGCTGAAAAAGTCTTTTCAAACATTGAAGAAAATCAATCTAGTTCTTGGCTTTGTTCAGTTGAATGGAAATTATCAAATATAAGACAAGTGTTGGCTGCTCAAGGAAAGCTCTTGGAAACTCGTGAACAGGTGAAGATGAAGATTTAGGCTGATTTATTAGCAATCAATTTTGATGTGATTGAAAAAAATAAATTTTCAGTTTTGGAAGCTCAAGCTATCAAAAGAAACTTTGAAAACATGATTAATACAGAGTTGTTCAATAAACAGGTTTTCAATGAAGGACTTATGGATAAATTGAATCTCGTCTTTGTTGCTGTCAATTCTGGCATTGATCATATATCAAGTTATCAACATAATTTGAATGATGTCCATAAAGATCAATCAGAATGGAAACTTCGTATGACAGGAGTGTTTGTTCCCAAAAATAAACTTATAGCCTCAGCAGTCAGGGTGTTCAGAGCATACAAAACAAAGTCATCTCTTCCTTCACAGCAGTTTGTAGCAGCAGAAACATCTTCAGATGGTACCAGAGGTGGCGAGGATAAAATCTAATGGTTTCTTGTGAGATCAATCATATTGGTCCACTTTTCAAAGTTTGCAAGATTATAGGTTTTAGTTCTCTTTCTATGAAAGTGACTTTATGTCACTCTTTTGTAATTAAGTTGTAAAGTGCACTTTATTTTAGGAATTTTTGAAAAGACCGTATGAAAATTAATTAAAATGCACTTTTATTTTCCATAAAATATTTTGGGTAGTTAGGAGTAGTATGAGGTAGTTATAAAGTTGGTTACTGGATACAAGGCTTTGTGTTTGTAAAAAAGGGGGGACTTTTTTGGCTTTCACATTTCAAATGGTGTTATGAGAAATAGAGTTGTACAACTCAGTGTGAAGAAATACGAGACATTTTGGATTGTGTGATCTCAAATATCTTTTTAACATTATTCATTCCTCTTATGTTGATGGATGATGTTTTCTTTACATAATCTTGCATCTGCAATGTGGAATAACAACTAGTCTTGGAGGAATTGGTTACTAGATAATATTTCAACATATGTTGAATATCTCCCGAATCATTTCTTCTTTTTAATGCTACATATGCTCACTTTAACAGTTTAAGAAGTGTTCTTATATTGTCTTGGTGGGATTGTCAAACTTTTTACATGTTGGTTGAGTCAATGTTCGTAAGCCCGTTGTCTTAACCTTCCAAAATTTCTTTAATTTCATTTCTTTCTAAAATATCACAAAAATCCATAATTTATTGAACAAGGGAGCTCCCCTCTACACGCAGGGGTAAGTTGATAGAAAAACTACAACTTTACCAACTGTTGGTACTTATTTTCACTATATGTTTTCTGGGCAAAGAGTCAAGATAATAATTCATATGTTATAGTGCAAATCTGTTTACCAACACATATCAATTATCCAGCCTAATTCTTAAATAATGCAACATTGTAGTCGCCAATCTTCAAAATAGAAGAAAAAACCAAGGCAAATGCCAAGGAAGTCTAAGCCAGGTTATAATAAATAGTTGTTATACAGAGATGTGACCATATGCCAGCTTATGGTACATAGCTAATCAAAAGACTGTGTCAGTTAGCTTTCAATCAACACTGGACATATATTTTAACCAACCTCAGCAAAATGACCTCTAATAAAATTGGGTAATTCTTCTTCATCTTTTAACTTGGGATTCCTTTTATTAAAAGGTCCACTACTGTGGAATCAACTCATTGGAAACCATTTAAGGTGGAAGGGTTCGGCCAGAGCCTTAACATCTGTTGATTCAAGGTGTGATGGTTTAGCCCAAAGCTTACTGTTGGTTGCAGCTTCTAAAGGCATGATATGATAGGCATCCTATGAACAACTCTGATGCAGGTAGTTCTTGGGAAGCTTGCCAGCAACATCAGTGCTAGACTTGTTTTGATTATTATTGATGACTACACTAGGATATTGTCGTCTATTTCTTGAACAGCGAAGATTGACTTCAACGAAATTAAGAATTTGTTAAAAATAGTTATTATGCAATGCAAACAATTAGAATAGAAAATGGGGCATGAATATGTTTGTAGAGGATTTCAATATCGTACTCATACTCCATAATATAATGGAGTTGGAAAATAGAGGAAATAAACAATTAAGCAAATGTATGATACATGGCAAAATCTTACCTCTAAAGTTTTCAGCTAGAGTTGTTAATTCTTTTGCATATCTTTTGAAAAAAACCCAACTAAAACATTCAGAATGCTATTTCAGAAGAAACATGAGGTGGTGGGAAGCCCACAGTAAAGCATTTCAGAACATTTGGTTGTTTTGCTAATGCACATGTCGCCATTGAAGAAAGAAAGAAAATAAATAGAAAATGTGTTATGTACATGTTTGTGGGATACTGTGAGCAGCCAAAATCCTATGGCTGTATAATCTTGAGACATAGAAGCTAGAGGTTTCCAGGGATGTCATGGTTCAGAAAGAGTCAACTCTGTCTGAAACTCAATATCTCTCTCCTCCTACCCCTTTTACTTTTTCCATAGACAAAAGCAGTGATGAAGATGACTCTCGTGATGTATGTTACGTCGATCAACCTACTGTTGAAAAGAAAACTCCTTTCCGAAATTCTCATGGTTGTGTTCCAACTACTAGCAATGGCAGCATGACTATGGCTAATAAAGCCAGATTTCCTTTATTATCCCAAAAGAGCGCTGAATCTTCAGATGTTGGCCTGCATTTTCTTCAGTCTCCAACTACACTTAGTCAAAATCCTCTTGCTGTGCATTACTCCTAATTGATAGTGATTCCTCACATGATCATGATGATTCATGCCATAGCATGCTTCTTTTCATTTTAATGATGACACTTATACAATAGAGCATAGAGTGGCTGGTATGAACTGGGTATTTAATTATATGAAGGCAAAGCTTCAGGAACTAGAAAGTGAAAATGAATGACTTAAAAAGACTTTGAATGCTAAGCTCATACAGGAGATTGATACATTGTAGAAATCTTCTTCCAAATTGTCACTTGCATTTCCAGATCCTTGTATTTACTGTAGGAAAACTAATCGGCTCTGGGATACTTGTCAGTTCATGGTACATACATATGTGTACTCATTACAATAAGAGAAATCTTTCTTCACATTCTTGCTCGTACAAATTGTGTTCACTCGGTGGTAAGGTCAGTCACCCTTTCAATACTTGTTGCATCAGAGTTGCTTGTATATATTGTCAAAAACAATCACACTTCACATGTTTCTGGCATTGACCATCAACACTTCAATATCATAGACAAATAAGCAGTCTTCAGATAAAATAATAGTTATTGCACCACATGATGATTCAGCTACTAAGATTCCTATATCCAATGAGAATAATTGTTCAACTTAGGCAGATGCTATTGCTTATTCACTTCTAGAAAGCATTGTTTCTACATATTTACTTCAAATATTATTGACAATGAAGACCTTGATGCCCATGTACTTCAGTTGCATCATGCAAGACTATTGCCAGTCAGACCATTTAAAGAGAGATTTAGCATACTTCTTCAACTAGAGATGCATGGTGGACTCTTCACATTGGCTATGGTTAAGAGAAAATTCTATATTAATGATCTATTTATTGTGTGATGGTTTATCAAGATTCAACTTTGTAGTTTTTGAGTTGATCTCATTGTGTACCATACACCCCTCTGTATATGTTTCTTCTGAATGTGTTTTGATGTTGTTTTGATGGGTTTTTTGTTTAGGGTTTTAATGCATGTTTTTGCATGTACTGTTTTTGCCACATTTACATAGAAAATGCAACATATATGGAAAACCCAGAAAAACTAGAATGGATATCAATTAAATAACAAGAACCCAGATGGTATTTAGCTGAAATATGAATTATAGAAACATACCCATGTCAAGATTCAAGACTTCATGTTGGGGTCATAGCCGGACCAGCACATGTACATATAAGGAATTGCTCCAAACTTCAATATATTGACTGAAAATGGAATACAACAATGAACAATGGATTTTCAGACTTCAGGCGCCTCAAATGAACCCCTTTACAGCCATAGACAAAGAAGATTTAGCACCCAATATTGCTGCTGTCCTTTCCTGAGTGGTATGACCCCTGCTGTAGCATTAAATCATTCATAACTTACTCCTAACACCTCCTAAAACTGCTGTTTTGGACCAGAAATATCTGCAAGGTGATGGCGACCACAAATGACCAAAGAAGACTCCACAAACTCCACTCAAACTGCTGCTAGGAAGTGGTACGGCCCTCCAAATGGTACGGCCTGCTGTGTGAGGGTACGGCCTGCACAAAGGGCTCTATAACAGCAAATAAACTCTCCAAATAACTTTGTTTTCACTCCTCCAAAGCTGGAATATGATCGGCAACTCCAAACTCCTCCAAAGTCTTCATCTCCTCTTCGAATAAACTCCTAAATAGCTTTCTTGAATGCACAAGTGAAGCTCCTGTGTGAAGCCTCCTCAAACCCTCTCTTGATGCACTCTCTCATACACAAGGAAAGGCGAATCTACAAAGGTTTTCGTCTCTGCAAATCGATGATCAAAACCAAAGAGCCAAGCTCAAACCCCAATGCCGGAGCAAACTCAATATCAAAGCAAATAACAAGTATTCAAGCATAATGAAATGAAGCTTCATTTTGGTCTTTTATTTCCCTCAACTCCAACACCCAAGATGAGAGGGATTCTAATTAATTTTTAATTTAAAAACATCCCTTTATTCCTCCATGAGGGTGGGCGCCCTTCCCTAGGCACACATCTTGCACTTGAAGTTATAACTTAATATTATAAAGTTAAATTATAATATAACTTAAAGTCACCTTTTAAAGTACAATAAGCTAAATCTTTAATTTAACTTATATTAATCGAACAATGCTCTAGAAGATTCGACCCTGCGAATCTTGTGCCCTGGCTCCTGCACTACCCTGCTAAAAATAGAAACTGGCTCTGTCACGACTTACTATAAATAGTAAGTCCCCAATCCGACTCCCTGAACACGACCATTAGCCTATGGGAATCACATGATAGGCTAATTCTTGATCAACAACTGACTAGGCTAAGTAGGGAACATTACACATTGACTCGTATTTTAGGAGTAGTGATTCACAAGAACCCATCTCCCATGAGCATGAATGATCCACTTAGCACTCATTGCATCTAGGTGATGCTCACAAGGATAAGTCATCAGGACTTCCCTGGAGGTCATCCATCCCAATACTACTCGTACTCAAGTGCGCTTAACCATGGAGTTTACCCCATGATCAAGCCCACTTAGCATGCTAGATCATAGAGCTCCTTGATGATCTATTTATCAGTCATGTAATTATAATTGTTCTTTTGTGGTATTCTTTTGTGGTTAACTTTGATTTAATTGGTGTTTTTTATGTAGTGGTCAGTCAGGCAAGGTTGAATCAAGCCAGCACTAATCAGCTACTAGTTTACCCGCTTTTAAGCTAGGGCCATATAAAACTGACATATGTATCAATTTTAAGATATATCAATGTATTGCTCTCTTTTTTTTCTCTCAAGCTACATCATGAATATCTTTTCTCCACTCTATTGTTAATTCCATATCCAACCTATATAATAAGTATCTATACCCTATCACTTATTACTTGGCATTAAAACAGCTTTAAATTAATAAACATAGTATTATCATGTAAATGGTAAATACTTACTGGAACTTAGTATTCTCATGTATTAATTCAAAATTTCAATGCATTATATATGAACACTTTGTTGGTGTAAAATTATATTTACACATTAACATAAGTTAATTAGGGAGTTAATTAGGAAAGCATTTTCTTTTATTAGTTGTCAATCTTATCACATAGGATGAGATTGCTTTATCTGTTTTTTTGCTTTGTCTATTTTTGACAAATACGTTTGTATATCTTTGTATCATTCCTTTGTGAATAATTTAATGCACATGAAGTATTGGTTGCATATTGTAACTCTTATTTTTGGCTTTTGCTTTTTGAAGCAATCCTCTTTGTAGAAAAAATACTACAAATGATTTTGGGAATCTAACATGGTATCAGAGCTCCTGATCTGTCAGTTTCTTCTCAAATTTGAGAAGGTTTTAGCCATGAGGTTGTGATCGGCACTTCCTGGTGCGAAATGGACCTCGCCATTGCATCCAAAAGACTCAAAAACCCTTGTTTTGGTATAAAATTTGTCCATTTTGGACACCAGAGCTTCGGCGGTAAAATTTTCCCTTTCTAGTAGGTTGTACAGCCATGTGAACAGTGTTTTCAAGCCGTGAACAGTGCTTCAGGGCGTGAACAACATTTTCAGGCCGTGAACAATGTTTCAAGCTATGAACAGTATTTTCATGTCGAGAACAATATTTTCAAGTCGTGAACAGTGTTTTCAACCTTTTCCCCTCTAGGGCCAACTTCGTGGGGCTCGTTCTCAGTCATACAGAGTCAGATTTTCACAAAAAAATAAGAGTTGGAAAGGTATTGAAGAGCTCTACACAGCCACCCATATGATTTTTTCAAATTCAGTCCCATGTTAATTTTATTCAGTTTCTCGGTTTTATGCTTTCTGATTAGTAACTTGGACATACTGGCACCTAGAAAAATTTTGCTTTTTGGGTAAGCTTCTTCTCTACTTCATATTGGCATCAATTTGCCAGATTCTTCTAACCCAACAGTTGCAAAAACTCATCCCCTATCACTTCATCTGAGTCCAATGTTGCTTCACCGAAGGCTTCCAATGATTCTATACAAGACAATTTCAATCTTCCAGATTCACCACCTCATTAGGATTCATATCTTCCAAACATCTCATTATGGTTTATGGAGTCTCATATGTCTAATGTGGAGGATACATTAGAAGATATTCATTTCATCTTTGATGATAGTGATGTCGTTACTTCATCTTCTATGTTTCCAAATGTAGTTCACATTTTGTCCTCTCCTAGTTTTACTTCTTTGATTGGACATTCAGTTCATGTTTTAGGGGAGATATCTTTTTCCAGCAAACAAGAGTTGCATTTAGAGGCACAAAAATTTATTTGGATTTGGATTCCCTATTCATCCAGGATATGGGAATGGTTTCTACATACACCAGTGGATCTGTTTCTTCCTAAGGGAAGAAATATTATTTGCAAGCAATGGATTGGATTTTGTCTTCAGGCACTCATCATTGGTACAGGAGTTGCTTCTTAGAGGGGATTCAGATTCTCATTCATCCACTCTCTCTTATGGGGGGGTATTTATTATGTAATTGTGATGAACTTGGTTTTGAGTTCACATCACTTGTACATACCTGTTATTCTCTCTCTTTTGGAGAGGAGTTTTCTCCCACTGGGTTTTTCTCCTTTTCTCCACTTTATGAGTTTTTTTGTTGTAAATGGGTAACTGATCAAGAATTTGTTGTCGGGACCCATCTTTCTTTCCTTTTAGCTTGTGTGTAATCTCTCCCTAAGTTGCACTTATAGGGGGTGTTGGTGTAAAATTATATTTACACATTAGCATAAGTTAATTAGGGAGTTAATTAGGAAAGCATTTTCCTTTATTAGTTGTCAATCTTATCACATAGGATAAGATTGTTTTATCTACTTGTCTGCTTTGTCTATTTTTGACAAATGCATTTGTATATCTTTGTATTATTCCTTTGTGAATCATTTAATACACATGAAGTATTGGTTGCATATTGTGCCTCTCATCTTTTGCTTTTGCTTTTTGAAGCAATCCTCTTTGTAGAAGAAATACTAAAGATGATTTTGGAAATCTAACACACTTTTTGTTTATGCCTTTATGCAATACTTGATAAACTTGATATATGTATGCATTTTTTTGGCCTTGCAAATAAAACATGACAAGGTGTATACCCATTACCTTGAGAAAAATGACCATGCGAAGTTTGAGGTCTCTACTTCCACCATGCCTTTGGTCTTTTTGGAAACCTTAGCAAGTTTGAAGAGTCAGGAAAAGAGATTTCTAAAATGTGGCATTTAGCCTTGAATGTTCACTTTGTATGGTACTTCAAAATGACAGTCTCAAAAGAAAGCCCAATGACTCCTTTCTTTACTGTCAAACTTTATAATCCAGGAATTAATCTTCCTTTTTACTTTTTCGAGGCCATCTTCCACCAAGGCATTCTTCACAATTGAGCCTGGCTGTTTCATTTCAGACTAAGATGAGGGAGATAATAATTTAAAATATATTTTGCCAAAATATCACCATTAGCCCTGCATTCTTTGCATCTGAACACAAAATTCATATGATCCAGGCCCCAAGTATTGGCTCCAAGAGGAACCATAAAGTCCAGCAACTTTACATTGAGAATGCCTTCACTTAAATGTAACTCACCACTTATACAAGCACATTATTCAAGAATTAAATCTAGTGGCAACAGAGATAAATGTCTCCATCAAATTTGCAAGTAGCTCGAAAGCCTCCGTTCTTCAAGATACAAAAAGATATTTGAAATCTAGATTGAAACTAGAGTTCTCGGTTCAAAACTAACATTGTTGGAACAAGAACCAACAACCAGGGTTGCATACATATAGCAACATTCCTCCAAAACCAAGGTTCTCCTTCCCTGATTCTCAATTTGTTCTTCAAGAATGAAGCTTGATAAAGAACCACAGAAAGAAAGGTATACGTGTTATTTTACCCATGTTGCTCTGAAGGTGTTCTTCCTTCAGCACCACAGCAGTACTCTGCAGTTCCCCCTCAACATGTTGCTCTGAAGGTGTGTTGAAGGTGCAGCCAAGAGCAGCATCAACATTAGCATTGTGCAGCAATGATGGCAGAGTTCACCATGGTTTCTGTGCAATTGAGAGATCAGCATGAAGAGGACATAGTCCTATAGGTGAATAAGGCCCAGATATGTAGGGAGTCTTCTTTGAGATAAGCACCCCAGTTAACTACTTGAGACTTGAGTGATTTGAGAATGTCACTTTGTTTCAAATACATTAATTCGGAGTTATTAATTGTTACACTAGGTTGATTGATTAGTTAGACTAGTTGATTGTTCAGTCAAACTGAGTGTCAGTCCAGTGAGTTGTAAGCTTAACTTGGAGCTTTAGTTGACACTTCATCTAGTTTCTCTTAGTTAGATTCATAGTGCAATTGTCTATTCAAAGGGCACATATTCTAATTTTAATTATGATGCAAATAGAGTCTTTTTTCTATAATTTCATTTCAGTGCAGTGTATTTCTTTTCAGTTTTACTAGAAGACAGATGCAGTATTGAGAGTTCAGATATGTGAATATTGGCTGTTCATATTTTCAGCAGTACGTGTTTGTAGATTAGCATACTCAGATATGTTGTTTTGATTGGAGTTTTTTGTTTTAAGCTCTTTGCAATTAGGACTAAATTTTCTGAGCGCAGAATCTGCTTACCATGGTCTGAACATTAACAATATGTGGTAGCTACCATTTAAAAATTGTTCCCTGTTTTCAAAAATCCATTTCCCAAGAGCAACTCAGTTTGGTCAGAGACCTTTATATTTGCAAATGATTGCAATATTCAAGAAGTGACTAATCTATTGCTATATCTTTGGAATTTCAAAGAATCCCTGGGTGGGGAAAACAGATTTATACAGAGCACTTTCAACGGAGCACTTTGTTGAAGCTACCATCAGGACATTCTTCCCATCCATGTCTCATTATCACAAGAGAAAGCAGAAATGTTTTGAGATGAGAGACCCTCTATCTTGAAAAGCAAAACAAAGTCAAGCTCCTGGGTGAGGAAGGCATCCTTAAAAGATCAGGATGAGAAACTCTTTGTTAGCAAGAGGGAAGCAAACGTGTTGAGAAGACACGCTTACCAAATCTAGCTCATTACCCACAACCAATCCCTCCAAAACTCGGTATACAGTTACAGAAAAAGGTTTCAGCACAGTTTAAGACCCACTTGAAACCATAGCAAATTGACAACCTTAGCAAGATGAGAGCATGAATGTCATTCATGAAAAGTTATTAGGCAGGAATTGCTAGACACGCAACTGGCAGTGCCTTCCCCCAATGATTTTCCATTTTGAGATCTATCGTTTATTTCATTTTAAGATTGCTATAACCATATTCTTAAAATTAATTACTAATTAAATGTAAAATATACTATTTTTATGAATAGAATTATTCTCTTAGATATTCAGTTGCATATGGTGTTATCCACCCTCATGAAGAGCATTCCATCTCTATTTGCAATGAGAAAACACTTATCTTCACTATAACTAATTCTAACGTGGCTTCATTTTAAATTCAGAACCATTCCACTCATGACCCTCCTGGGCTTAGGCAAAACATTGTAACTGCCATTGCTAAAATGGCATCAGGCCTTCAAAGATTGTAGAGCATGATGAAGTTAAACACTCTAACAGGTTAAGGTCCAATTAGAAAGAATAAATCATGAAATAGAACCTTACTTCTGAAATGTAAGTTTATAATCAGAATACTTGGCCTTCCAATAAACCATATTAGCTATCCACCTTTCTCCTAAACAAGACGAGCTTAGTACTGTTGTCAAGATTAAAAGGATAAACCATATTAGCATTGTCAAACCATGAAGAGCCAATCATACTGAAAGACAAATTGAATAAAATTATGTTTGAACATAGCCTACGTGTATGTAACAGAGCAGAAATGTTGTTGGCTAACAAGGGGATCCATCTTAGAAAGAAAGAAAGAAATTATATTAACATCCACAAGTGATGAAAGTAGGTCAACTGGACTCAGCAAGTGTCTCACTTGGCAATGACCCGGAAACGACCTTTATAACAGCAGGGGGAAGCCCAAACTTTAAAAATGCATAATGCTGAAATAGAACTCCCGCTTATGAAACTGCACTTCCAATGATATTATCAAGCAAAAATCAGATTGCAAATTTAACGTTTAGTCATTATACTTGTCACCAAAGTTTGCAGAGAACTCAGAATTTTCAAGCATAGGAATTTACAAGCTTCAAAAAGAAGTAACCATGATTGCATATGTTAATCCATATGAAAGGTTAGCATGTGTATGAACCTGAGGATTTGTTTCTGCTGCAACTGAGCTAAGAGCGCCATCTGCAACATAGATGTAAGGAGCAGCTTCCAAATCCTCCTCAGAGCGATAGCATACAAATAGTCCACAACCAACACATGCCATACGAAATTGCTTTTCCACCTTTCCTTCACCCCTACATGAGATAGATTTATATATTA